>OX438698.1:10005000-11255000 GCA_949316375.1 Mythimna vitellina
GTACGTCTGTCCCAAGCTGGGCGCCAATTGATGACGTCGAGTAGCCGGTGGAAATATGGCGCATTCAGATTTAGAGTGACAGTAATGCATGTAATGTCACTCTTACCTGGTTACTGTCTCCCTGTAAAGCTTGATGCGCCATGTTTACTCCTGGGTATTGAACTGTACGTCTGTCCCACGCTGGGCGCCAATTGTCGACGTGGGCGCACCTCACTACTCCCGCGTCACGCTTTTGTTTCTATCGTGTATTGACTAAAAGCTGCGAACAAAATCACATTATATTACCTTTCCTGTCTACTGGAACCGATCTAGCAGATAGCGTATGTTTTAGTTCACAAGCGTGAGAATTCACTTCGACACTGACATTATTAGAGTTAGTGTGGTAATGAATAGTTTATATACCGTTCTAAGTCTTATCTAGCGATGGTTCTAGAAGTAATCTCGCTGGTCCAAATTCAGCTTTAGCATAATAAGCTTAACATATTATTCGAGATCTAAATAACACATCCCTGTAATAAAAGTGCTAGTGTGATGGTTTATGCCAATTCCTGTAATTAATTAAAACGGCTGTCTTCCGATAGACAAGGGATTTTCATACTATAAAATAAGACTCTGATTTGGCCCCTAAGCAATAAATAAAAATGTAAAAAAAATATTTCACAAAAAATTAAAAAAGATGTTTGAAAAAAAAAGTGTAAATAGGATTATTTAAAATCAATAAAAATTAAATTCACTATGGAATATGAAAATAATTTTGTTTAGCTGCTTGGATTAGAGACAATTTATAATATTTAGGTAATATTTGATCATAAAGAATGGTACGGTCACACCGTAATTTTTGTTTTATCAGGTAAGTGACAAATTAATTTCAGAATAATATAAAGGTTTTGTCTTTGTAAAAAGGCTTTTATTGATCCTTATTTTGATTTGATTGTGTTGAGTATGGAATCTGAGACAGTGCAAGGTTAATTTGTGAAATCGTTGAGTGAATAACATGTTACTAATAAAAACTGAATGAATAAGAATTACTGGTGTGTCTGTAGACTGCTTGTCCATGACAATGACCTGATTATATAAACACATAAATACACTGCTAAACTTTGCACGCACCAGCATATTCAGGAGTTTGAAAAATAGCTGGTATTTCTCTCTTCCTTAAGACATTTTGACCAACTTTGGATTTAAAATACAATGAATTTTGGATAGCTTAGAAAGCCGTGTATTTGTGCGACTGAAACGGTTTTTGAAAGGCCGCGATTAGTTGATTATGTCAGCTGTTGTCGCCAACCGATTCATTGAATAGCCTTTCAACAAAGGGTTTGCTGTGCCTGTTGCCTTAATGTTGTGTTTTGCAAGCAAAGTGACGTTTTTGAGATTTTGCAAGTGTGTGATTGACTAACAAAAAACGTGTAGATCTCATTTCTGAAGAGTTTGAAAGTATGAAAACTAACCAATTTAAATCTACGCTTGTTTGTACATTTCCTGTTTGTCTCGAGATTGCCCTAAAATATGTAATGTTAACATTTTGATCCTATGATATAACATGATGGAAGAGGTTCTGAAATCTAGGAAGCTTCATTGGGACGAGAGGATATTTTTTATCTTGTCATGTCATAGGACTGTGTTGAAAAATGGAATATAAGATTTTGTGTGTGTCATTCATTGTGTTGTTATGGCTTCAAATTGTATGTTATCCTAACTGAGTTAGGTGACTATGGGATTGTTCATAATGACTACGCTAGTTGATATACCAGGAACGTATATGGTAATGATTCTAAATTATTAATAGAAATTGAATAAATGTTATTTTCGGCTTTATTTGTACTCATTTTTAAAACATTCAACTTGATTTTAATACTTAGCGGTCCTCGATATGTAAGACACGGTTGCATAATGCCTTTGATTTTATGTTTTTGAAACTAAATTGACTGACTACACTGTGATCTTAAGCTTTGTAAACCAACATATTTCAGTTGTAAGAATTGATAAGAAAAAAAAAAGAGATGATGAAATCAGCCGTCGGATCGAGGCCCGCCAGTATTAGAACAGGTTCCAAAGAAGACCGTTATAGAATCGATTATGATGTGATTTCGTGATGGCAGCATTTAGTCGAGAGCTAGGTACTCGGTACTCCGGACATACCGCATACAACTCTGCTACATCTCGCTACATAAGTCTCACATTATAAACGTTCAGATCTCCTGTAATAATTTTAATAGAGTTCATTTTATATAATTTTTTTTTTCGACTGTAAACTTAGAATTTATAATTTTAATATTAATCATTTTTTGATATTTTAAAGTCGTCTTAGCATCGTGTAAATCGCTTAGTGTAGTAAAAGTTTGAATCTTTGTATTATTACGACCTCATTTCATGGTAATGTAAAATACTACGATGTATTATAAGTTCACATAGCGGTGGTTTGTTTCGATTGTCGACTTTATCCTCGATAACGAGTCTTTTAATGAAATAAAAATAGCACAATATGATATAATAACGAGTATCGGTTAAGAAAAAAACAAAAAATATTTTTACCAAAAAACCTATTTTTGTTATTAGAGTACGGTATATCAATATAAAACTGTTAGTTCAGCACTTAGTATGTTTTAATTCTGTGATCAAGTTATAATTTCGCGTCTGGAAGGCGCTCGGGTGACGAGAGGCGAGCGCTCGAGGCGGGCGCGGCCGCGTCAGCTCTGCTCACTTACTCAAATATTAATATAATTCAATAATATAAAAAAAATAATTGTAAAGTTTTCCAATAAACATTAACGACTGGGTACTGTAAAGCTATATTTACTAATTAAGAGTTGGTGTCGCGAACTATTTGCCCGCAACGTCATTTGTGGATGTAACATGGTGCCGTGTTTACAAACAACTGTCACTAATGAAGCATCCGGGACTAGGTGGCGACGGAGCCAAGTCGTACAAATAGATACATATAACTATTTTTGAAGGTTTTCGATTCGCGATAATCCGCTTTTTTGTAAATTAACTCCCGCGCTACATATCTGTCATTAATGAGTAATAAATCAGTGAATTGTGGTACGAAACGTGCACAAGTCAGTTGCACTGCCAGTAAATGTCGTAAATTATATGTAAGAAGCTTGTTGTACGAGGTTCACATAGTGGACTGTACTAGTGGAGCCCTGGAGCCCCGGAGCCTGGGGGCCCTGGAGCCCCGGACGTGACGTGTTCTAATTACTAACAGAGGACTTCGTCGTACACACATACTATTGTACATATAGATGCTGTATAGATATTTATATGGTTAACATGCCTATGTATTGACAAGCATCTTGTATGTGTGCCTATGTTAAGGACACAGTTGTCTTAAGTAAGACTAAGATGGAAATAAAAATAAATAAAAATAGTAACATCGAAAGAAGTTTGTTATTTATCTTGTTACCTTTGTCCTATACTTCCCATCGTCCCGATCCTTGTACTCTGAATTAAATTTAAGTCTGGGAAGAGAAGGAAAGAAATGTTCAACAAACACGTTTTACTAAAAGATTAGATTAAAATAAAACAATGTGCATTGATCCTGAAACCTTATTACCAGAGGTTGAAATTAGGTAGAGTTATGTCATCATCATCATCAGCATTTCAGCCGAAAGACGTCCACTGCTGGACATAGGCCTTCCCCAAGTGTAGCCACAATGAACGGTCCTGTGCGTCTCGTATCCATCGGACTCCCGCAACCGTTACTAAGTCATCGGTCCACCTTGTAGGAAGCCTTCCAACGCTACGTCTTCCGGTACGTGGTCGCCATTCCAGAACTTTTCGGCCCCAACGGCCATCCATTCTGCGAGCAATGTGCCCTGCCCATTGCCACTTAAGTTTGGCGATTCTTCGTGCTATGTCGATGACTTTGATTCTCTTGCGGATATCCTCATTCCTGATTCGATCACGCAAGATAGCCCTTAGACTCCGAGCATAGATAGCCCTTTCCATTGCCCTTTGGGTGACTTTAAGTCTTCTGATGAGGCCCATGAGAGTTATGTATTTGCATCGTAATGTTGATATTAATATGGATCTTGCCGGGACTTCTAATGGACAATCCCGTGTGGCCAACAATATTACATATAAATAATAATAAAAACCTCAGAGATAGACAAATAAAACAGAGATAATTAAGACACAATTTTTATTAGTATTTATGTTAATTCACAATAAAAATTATTAATACACTCTTAAACAAATTCTCATATACTTCGCCTTTTTTATAAATACGAGCAAATTTTGCTTCTAGCCTCTTCTCGTGAGGTTTTACTTATTCAAATGTGCCGTTTGAATAAGCAAAACTTCACGAGTCTTGGCTCGCTAATCAGAATCATTTTCTTTGTCAAATTCGTTCAAAGTACCACTAAGATTTGAAGTGTTCGCATCCGACATTCCTGTATAACTTTTATGAGAATTGAAGTATATAACCATTAACTTTTCAATATTTTCTGGCTCATCAATTTCTCCGAACGTCTAAAATCCATTTGTTCATTGAAAAAGACCGCTCCACGTCAACTGAGGTAAGGTTAACAAATATATACACATCCTCCTCCTTGTCATTAATGCAGGAAGAATTTTTTTATATTTCTGACAGTGTCATAAAAAATTCTGCTCTTTAAAATTGATCTCGGGATTTGAGGCATATCCACTTTATTCTTACGCTGTATGAAATCAGTGTGGAGTTAGGTAGAATTATTTATAAGGACCAACGCTGCGTCAAGCGGGCGCCCTTCGCATGACTATGAGCGTGTGTCGTATGCGGCGCAAACCGAATTATTACCTGCGCAGTGTCGCTAGTTCAACATTAACGGTGTGCATGTAGTCTTGTCGATGGGGGGGCGATTGCCCGCGACAGGCGCCCGCGCGGCGAGCCGCGACCTTGCACTATTGTATGGGACCGCTCTAGCGACCGCGTAACGCAGTGTCGGCTTTAATAACTACCTAAGTCTGACCTCTGCTTATAACTTTTGAACCAGTGACTGACAGATCCAAACCAAATATCAGAATATTTGGTGACTCCGACTAATTAGCGATAACATTAAAAAAAAAAACAGATCTTCGCTAGGTGGTCTTCAGATCGGCCACCTAAAAACCCCTGACTGATAACATCTGATATTTGGCGATTATTTTTTTGTGTAATCAACGTTAAAAGTCCCTGATAGTGGCCATGCTAGTGTTTGTTTTTTATTTGTTCTAGGTGGGAAATTATGCAATGGCTTCTCCCGCCCTAGGGCGGAGTCGGAGGGCGTGTCAGACTTCTAATGATTAAAACCAAATCCTATGTTCCTTCTTTGTCTTGCGTTCCAGGACCCAGGGTTTCCTTTTTGGAAACGAACCCGTGGCCCTAGTAGGCTTCGGCCTTCCTGGTCCCCTACGGCTTTGCTTACATATCTGAGGCGCGTGGAACACTACGGGCTCACTCCGATCGGCGAGCTACCCATTGCTCGCCGTCCGCAAGCCCACCGCCTACGGTGGCTGGAAACCGGTGTCGGGATCTCGGTAGCTAGAGCGTGAGAAAGTCCGTTCCCTCACGCGATTGGGCGGTCGGCCATGCTAGTGTGACGGTCAGTCACATAATGTGAAAAAATACTAATCTGCTGGTACGAATAAATCTGCATAGATATTTGTTTTTACATAGAGCGACTGCCAACCTGAACTTCAACAACTTGTTACTGGGTAACACGATACCTCTTTTAGATCTACAAGCTTATTGACTCAAAGATCAATACGAAACAGCCAGGACTAACAACATCACGTGCATTCCGAGGCTCGGAAATATGCAGCAGGTGCCATTATCGTTTTACTAATGCACTCATCGAGTCAAAACTCCAAAGTCTCGAGCATCGATTTAATCGACGGTTACTGGCCTGTCGGTTTTCTAGCGTTTACATTTCGGAGTGTACGCTACGAATAGACGCATAGCATAGCGCACGCATAGCCTAGCCGTACGTCGCTACGTAGTGCGACGCTCTGCCCAGCATCCGCTACGATTTGAGGTGTAGCACTTCATGCGACTTAGCACAACTGTGTCCAATATCCGCTACGATTAGACACGTAGCACAAACAAATGACGTAGCGCGATGCTTTGTCCTACATCCTTTACGACAGGACACGTAGCACTACAAGTGACGTAGCACGACAACCTTCAGTATCCGCTACGATTGGAGGCGTAGCACTACAAGACGTGTCGTAGCGCGATGCTTTGACACTCTGTCTTGGATTCGCTATGATTGGACGCGTTGCACTACAAGTGATCAGAGCGATGCTGTCTTGCATCCCCTTTGCAGGAACTTGACTGTATCTATCGTTTCCAAACGGTCAATATAAGAAATCATTAAAAAATATAAATTAAATGCTATCCATTGGTAAGCACTTCACTTGCGAACGGCTGGACCGATTTGGATGTTAGTTTGACTTGCTCGGAAAATTCGGGAAATAGAGTGTTTTTCTATGGTTTTTTTTTTGTTTGTCAACGTTTTTCGATTTAGCTAGTTAAAGATTATGTGTAGTACCATCGAAATTTGAAATCGAAGTTATTATCAAATGTTGTTACAACAAGCTATATCGTACGTGACAAAGTTCAATTTCCATTGTAAGCCATATACTTTTTAGGACATATTTACTGAAAATGGTTACTTAAAAATGAACTTAAAAATACATTTCTAAAGTCGATACTTGAAGTGTTAGCGATCGATTCATTGTATCATCACACATTCATAAGTATTTTGTCTTTAATTTTTTTGGACATTAATTTGATTTTGTAGAGTACTAGATAACTACAAAAGGTTGTTTGTTGTCGCAGGGATGCTCTGGCCCCGTCTCCAACGAGACCTAGTAAAGCCTAGCAATAGAATGGTGAGTTTACGTTTTCGTTTTCAGTTTAGTTGGGTTGTAAAAGGGATCAGGTCAAAATGGTCTATATATATCACGTGTTGCGAAGTCGTGTCGCGATGTGCATCGTCATAAGAATGAATTGACACGGAAATTGTTGCAAGTTTTTGCGATTCTGGATTATTTCCACGACATCTTTATGTAGTTTCGAATAAGTAATATATAAGTAGTTGCGAATCAGTTTGGTTATGTATTCTGAGTAGGTAAGTTTGAAGGACCTCTACTCGACACTGTCGTCATGACAACGGAAAAACACCTTCAATGAATATTAGGGCCAAAACTGTGTAAAGCGGACGCTCGCGACGGGCAGCCGTCGTGTGACATCGCGCGTGTTCGTCGCGGACACCTAGTCGCTAGTCTAACTAAATATATTAATTTGTAGCAAAGTGGGCGCGGGTTTCGGCTCTCCGCGACGGATGCCCGTGCGGTGAGCGGCATCTGAGCACTTTAGTATGGCACCGCGCGGGAGTCCGCTTTACGCATCTTCAGCCCTTATAATTCGTAAATAACCAGTTACAACTGACAATTTAATGGTTGGTTGATTGTTTAGTGGGGTAGCGGTTACTGTTGTAATGTTATTGCTTAAATGTTGGTATAACCTGTGATATCCGAGGATGAGACTTATGATCCCGTTTATCTACGAACATTCACTAACTTATGTTTCTGTTTCAGGGCGCAACTCAGTTATTCGGAATGTTTTCTATATCAATGTTAAATCATACAAGTGAATAAAGACTAAATGAATAATATTATATTTTGCTGCCCTAGTTAGGTTGTTAGGTACATATTAGTATATCCAAAAACTTCATGACATTTTGTAATTTATAAAAATGTATAGGAAAGTTTTGTATTATTAATAAAAAACATAAATAAAAATAGACAGTGCAGTTTTATTTTGCGAAGTTGCGTGTTACGCAACCTCGTATCCGATTTGAAAATCTTTTTTCTTACTTTTTGGTTGGGATTATGATTAGCAATGCCAACGTTCTAATTTCATATTTTATACATTTGTTCGCTAAAGTTACAGCGTTCATTTTTAGGGTTTCGTACCGAAAGGGTAGAAACGGGACTCTATTACTAAGACTCCACTGTCCGTCTGTCTGTCACCAGAGTATATCTCATGAACCGTGATAGCTAGACGAAACTTGTGTAAATTGTATAAAAAAAATTGTATAGATAATGGTACCTTCGTGCGCGAGTCCGATTCGCACTTGGTTGGTTATTCGATTTCTGTTGAGAACTTCTGTAGGTAAATTAACTGTAGGGTTTGGGGGCGGGATTTTTCGAGAGTTACCGCGGCCCAGGAATTGAAAGAACACAAGTGGGTTTTACGCTGACAAAGTTTGGCATTCCCTCTCACTCCACCCAGAGTTACAGTTACTTATCTGATGATTTTCCACCAAAAAAAGATTAGTAGCGTGACCTAGATAAAAACCGACGACACCAGTCAAAGTTATTTATTGATTAAAATAAAACCACAGAACAAAGCAGTCAAGTTCTATATTTTATCGTTTACTTAATTTATTTTGTACAAACTTCAACAATATATATAGTAAATACTCAATTAAACCTCTATCATTCAGCAAACTGAACTCACTTTTTTGTCATAAGTATAGTTAAAACAAAACAATACAATGATATTATAACTTATTGTCTAAACTTAATTAAACACAACTTCTTTGTGCAAATATGCCTAATAGTAGTCATAATCTTTGGTTTCACCAACATAAAGTGACGACATATGGTAGACCATGTCGTGTAGAGCCGTATGGAACTCGTCAACCTCGATACCTAACGCTATAAGGAGCTTTAAATAAGAAATACATACTCTTAGATTGTAGTTCTTATCACATAAATGCTTACACATTTTAATAAATGCATTTTTGTGATAACGAAATTGAAAGAAATCAGAATTGATCACGTTACAAAATTTTACTAAGTAGCTATTAAATGTTCACTTTCAACTTTCTGTTGAATTCTATACACCGGAAATGAGAAAAAAGGATTCCGAATCCTATTTTCATTTATTTTGTAGATAAATTCGTTTTCGTCTTGATTGCAAGGAATTCGTTAAAATAAATTCTGATTTCTTGACTGAGTGTTTTTAGTAAGAGCAAATAATTATCTAGCTTGTTTATAACGTTTACTGGCTAACCATAGGTACATATTCACATTCACTAATATTGTGATACGCGGTAACTTTACCTTAATAGCTAATAAATAACAATTGGTGTACATACGTAAGTGTTTACACGGCACTAACTAGGTGAGAATATCAGTATTGTCGAGTTAAATCATACTTCTAAACTTAAAATACTTACGTCATTTTAAGTTACAGATTTTGGTTTCAGATTTTTACAAACACGTCAACAAGGACATTAAAATAAATGTTCAAGATCATCTTATCCGATCAGTCTTCCAAAGCGCAATATAATATTATATATTAGAGGACAGAGCTTGAGTGGCTCCACACGGCTCTGAGATAACTACTTACCTTGTGTTGAACGTAAAGGAGCGTCAGACGAAGACGCACGAGAAGGAACGCAACGCGGCCGCGCGCCAGCGACGGGGAACCTCGCTCGCGCGCAACTACATGCCGTTACAAAATTATCTACATAATCGTTATCTTGTAACCATAATTATTGCAAAATATGTGCAAAACTGTAAGCGTCTCATTTAGTTACGATACACTGACTCTTTTAAACCTTGCAACACTTAGAATTGTCTTGCACTTCAGATATTTTTCACATTTTATGTAAACGAATTGAAAACAACCGGCACACAACTATTCGGTGACATGTTCCGTACAAGGTAATGAAAAGCGAAACCTCTCGTCGAGCACACGTTAACGTTATTGCTTCAAGCTTATTACGTATCGCTGATATCAATAGATAGTAGACATAATATAATAAATTACGTGTTGCGACGTGCGGTTTGGGATCTACCCGGCAATAAGCTCTCAATATTTACAGAGTAGTAGAAAATTGACCACTTCCAAAGTTAAATTACAAAAATTTAATGATTCATTAGTCTGTTGTGCTAGAAAAGACAATACTGTCACAGAAGTGAACCGTCGTGAGGGAACGGCGAGTCCGGCAGCCGCGAGCCGCAGCGGCCGGCGGCGCCGCTAGCTAGAGAGATGTCAATCGAAAAATAAACAATACTTCAATAATATCTACCTTACTCGGTAAGGGACGTTCGATCTCTTAGGTATATCAATATTATCTTATTGCTAATTATAGTGATGTCTTTCAAGTAGCCGAATCGGTTGTACATCGTGAATGAACATTAAACATTATCAACATCGTCAAAATGTAATCTGCAAGAGCAACACTCGTCGAAGCAGTACCAGCCCGCTCGCTATGTCAGATATTATAGGTATACTATGAGGCGGGCGCAGCAGCGGCCGCGGGGGGCGGCGGCACACACGGACGCAGCGATTCTCTCTAATATGCGCAACGATATCGGTACAAAAACCAGCAATGTATGGACTCAGCTAAAGCCAAGTCCATACATTGTTGGGTGAATGAGCGTTGAGGACTATAGAAAGAGTCGTTGCCGAAATGTGGCCAGGGCCCGCGCGGCCGCATGCGGGCCCGCACTCGGGCGCCGGCGGAGGGGAAGGCCGCCGCGCCCGCAGCTAATGTAATCAGGGGAAGGCAATTACATTAACTAGGTATGTGGAAAGTGCGCGTTACATAAAATGGCTCGATTCCTATGATGCGTACTGAATTAGGACGGAAGTGAATTCTGGTACCGATTTCACAGCTGATTTGTTAAGCTTATATAGATAACGTTGCAAAAATTTCTCTAAACTCTCTTACTCCCGAGGACCGGCAGGCGGCCGTCCTCGCATAGATAGACGCGACCTTGCGTCGTTTCGGTACAGTGAGAAGCTTACAAATTGGAACTATTAAAACTATACGGACAAAATTGATATGAATCGGCGTAGCCATTGCTTCTCTTAAGCGTCTATTAAGATACGATAATACTAGCGCCCGTGAGCGCGGGCTCGTGTGACGTCATGTATGTACGAGTAATGTAACCAAGTGTGGTGACGCGCGTGGGTGCTCGAACATGTTAGCTGTGACTGAAGCTGAACAAGCGTGCTGCGCGCCGCACTCCGCCGCACCACACACACACACACACACACACACGCCGGGACCGGGGACATCTACTTGTGCTATTGCTCGACACCATTTCGGGGAAGAAAAATGATATCTCACAATCGGTAACAAATCATCGAACTTCACATTTTTTATAAGTACAGCTCTGTTTTAGAATTTTACAGATAGACAGTGATATTCATCGAATACAAAAATAAGCTTTTAGAGTTTCCTCAATTTTATCCAATACCTTACATTACATCACTAGTGACGAATAAAAAAAGGGCACGCTCGCGAGAACGATCCTCTCCGATCGACGGCTTCACTCACCGGGAACAGGTCCGCACGCGAACGCAAACGAACGGATACGAATCGGAACGACAAACGCGCGCGAACATCGGTCGCAAAACAAACGGTCACTAAGCTTCGGCCACGCGAATACAAAACACTCCAGTAAACACGTCGAACGTCTCTAAACGCGAAAGAACAACGTCCGGGCAAACGTTCGGGCAATCGTCCGGCAGTCCGGGCAGTCCGGTCAATCGTCCGGCAGTCCGGGCAGGCCGGGCACGACCGGCAGGCGCGGGCGCACACCCGGCCGGGCGCCGCCGCCACTCCTACACTGCTACTCACGCTAACACGCCGTATGTACACGCTACACTAGCGTAAACAATAATTAAGTGCGCTTGGGTGGGCTCAGGAGCTCGGGCAGCGGTGCGGGCAGCGGCAGCGGCGCGTCGGCAGCCAGCGCGGGCAGCAGCGCCAGCGCCAGCGCGGGTCAGACCGGCGCCGGCGCCGGCCCCGGGCCCGGCGCGCCGCCGGCCCAGGCGCCGCCCAGCACCACGCGCGGCGCCGCGCCGTCCAGCAGCACGGCCGTGGCCGCGCCCGCGCCCGGCGTGCGCGGCGAGTCGTGCGCGCGCCGGTGGCGGCGCCACGCGTGCTGGATGAGGCGCGCGCAGTACTCCTCGCGCTGGCGCCACAGCGTGGAGCTCACGGGCTCGTAGCCCACCTCGTCGGGCCGCCCCACCTCGAGGTCGCCGGGGTCCTCGATGGGGTTGCCTTTCCGTGCGAAGAAGTCTTTGGTGAGTGCGTCGAGGATGTCGACGCAGAACATCATATCCCCGCGACAGATGGGGATATCCATAGAGATGATCTTGTACTTGTTGGGCTTGTGAATTTGCAGCGGCGGCTCTAACACGTCGAGGAAGTCCGACAGTTGGTCGTAGCGGATGTACTGCGTACCGTCCGGATCGAACCGCTGCCAGATCTCATAGTACATGTCGTAGTCGTCGTCCGTCAGCCCTTCCTGCACGTCCTCCGTCGCCTGCGTACCATAACAAAACCGTTACAATCGTATCGAACAATAACTACCCCAAGGGCAAAGACAAAATATTGGGCAGAGCTAAGTTACCTGCGAGTAATTCTCGAGGATGACGGCGATGTACATGTTGATGACAATGAGGAAGGAGATGACTAGGTAAGACAGCAGGTAGGTGATGCCGATAGTGGCGGACCCGCAGTTGCCGGGGTAGCCGCGCTCATTGTCGGGCAGGTCGCACTCCTCCTCGTTGATGATGCCATCCAGCACGCCGTCCCATCCGGCTGATGTCGACATCTGGGACATAGCACGACATACAAGCATATGATTAGTATTGAAAATTAACTCTAGGTAATAATAGATTCCTAAAAAAGGGTCAGCATACTTGTGTACGGCAATCACTAAATAAATTGCCAAATAGCAGTCTATCAGGATATTGAAGTCAAGCAAATAGATACATAATTGTCGATATGACTAATGACTGACCTGAAATAGCAGGATCATACTCTGCACGAAAGTCTTGAAGTTGTACACGTCGTCGAGTCCACCTTTGTCCTTGACGTGCATGAAGAACGACATGCCAAAGATGGCGAAGATGAACATGACAAGGAAGAGCAACAGACAGATGTTGAACAGAGCTGGTAAGGACATCGCCAGCGCGAACAACAGCGTCCGGATACCCTTCGCACCCTTCACGAGACGCAACACTCGACCGACCTTTGCTACTCTCACCACTCTCAATAGAGTTGGTGATACGAAATACTTTTCTATAATATCACTCAATACCAAACCTGGGAACAAAGAAATGGATCATTAGTTAGGTAACTGTTAAAGGTAATGCACCGGTGATAAAAACAAAATTCTGAATACTCACTAAGAATTGAGAAATTGACTACTACGAAATCGAACAAGTTCCAAGGCTCAACGAAGTAATGATAGCGTAAGGCGAACATTTTTAGTAGGCACTCTGAACTGAATATCACGATGAATATCATGTTGAGGTAGTCGAGGACCGTGCTGAACGTCTCTGACTGCTGGTAGTGGTCCAGCGTCATCGTCAACATGTTCAATCCGATGAACAACATGATGATCATGTCAAACTTCTTGTCCGTCACTATCTCGAACACGATGGCTTGTGGTCGCCACTGTAACAAAATACACGTATCAGGATTCCCGTAATTAAAAGAAATTTCTTAACTGGATGTATCCGTGTCGTAGGTCCGGTGGTGTGTAACAGGAAGTTGTTGAGAATTGCACTGCTCCAAATTTTGAATGGAGTAATCATAGCCTCCTGCGCAAAAACACAGGTTGTGGCAAGATTACGCTCTGCAAGTAGCTAGTATCCCAGGAAAAGGTATAGTGTAGCATAGCTGTTTATAAAAATATAAAAAAAAATCACGAGGTTATTACTGTGCTCATGTTCTGATCATTTAAGTTGGCCTTTATAGAATTTCATATCCTTGAAAGACCTGCTTAATTTTAAGATTTTACCTTCGGTCTTGGAATAGCTTTTAACGGTTTCTTAGAACCCATTTTCTTCATGGCGTTGTAGTATTTCTTCTGATCTTCAGTCATGAACATCTCGAGACTTCCACCGGCTTTCTTCTTCTGTTCGTTAAAGTTGTCGATGATCACACCGATGAATAGGTTGAGAGTGAAGAATGAGCCGAAAATGATGAAGAACACGAAGTACAGGTACATGTAGATGTTCGTCTCCCGAATCGGTTGGCGTCCCACCTGAAATTAATAATGATTTATTAATAAAAGATGATAAATCAAAAGTATATAGTAGTCAGTAGTGCATGAAACAAATCATAAACTTACTTCTCTCGAATCAATAGCGTCGTTCATGATCTGAATCCATCCTTTGAAGGTGGCAACCTGGAAGAGGCACAGATATGCCTTGCCGACGTGGTCGAAGTTCATCGGTGAGTTCTCCCAAGTGTAGTTCTCTAAGATGCACGCGTTCCGATCCGGGATGATCTCGTGGCTTAGCGTTGTGTGATTCAGGTCAACGCACTGGAAATAATGAAAAGGAAGATTTTAGCTTCAAACATATTTAAAACTATAAAAATACTATTTCGATAAATTTTAAAAGTAGTTATATACCTTGAAGTACTTTCCAGCGAAGAGCTGTACCCCCATTATGGCGAAGATGAGCCAGAAGATAAGACACACCAACAACACGTTGAAGATGGACGGGATGGCCTGCACCAGCGCGTTTACCACGACCTGTGACATTCACACGCGTTACTAACACTATTCATGAAGACCTAACTATACTTGCATTCAATAACGAGTGTATAGTGAAACACATACACTCTCATTTGATTTGAATGGCGTGCATTTTGTTAGTGGGCGCAAAATATTAGTTGGGAAGCAAGGACGTTAATTTTTATTAGTACTGTGCAATACTATGTAGCATCTCAAGTTAATATTGATTCTGAATTATTCCATACTTTGAGTGATCATGTAAATGGTAGGTACTGATCGAAAATGATATTAGTACGAGTGTCTACATAACATGAATTAATTAACATAACATCGAGTACATCGAAGCACATCTCAAAGCAACATAAATACTACACTACTCTTACCTTGTTTACTAAGTTAGCCATCCACAATGTATGGAATTAGTAGTAATGCATGCGACTTGCCGCTCGTACGATGAAGATACAAGAAGAAAAAATCTAAGGTGCAGAATATAAATTAGCATTCCAAATAACTAAGTAATTACAAAACTCTAATCTAGCTAATAATAATAAGACCAATAGAAAAAGAGACCAAAACATGGATGAAATCTCTCCTAAAATAAAACCCATTGAACCATTTCTAAAAGAGGTTTATGACGAACAGTGATGATACTAAGCCATTCAGGGGTGCCACCGACCACTTCAAAATGATTCACTAATATTAATTCGATAATAGACTACTGCCAATGAATTGGGTAACAACTGTTCAAATTAACAATTTTAAACAAATTTAGATCTGGTGATTGATGCAGAAATATCGAAAAAGGAGCCGTTCTCGAATGTTGGAAATTTTATAATGTTTATAATGATCGTAGAAGTTGAAATAGAAATGTGAATGTGAAGTGTGGAGCGAAGTGTGTGGTGGATGGATGAGCGATAGGGTGTGTCGGCGCACAGGGCGGTACGTACCCTCATGCCCTGCATGCGGCTCATGGCTCTGAGCGGGCGCAGTGCGCGCAGCGTTCGCATCGTTTTGAACGCCTGAATGCCGCCGGCGCCACAAAGCGCCGCTACGAAGTTTATAAGCGAGACCTGATGAAATCAAGGGTTGCATATTGAGACAATTTATATTTCAACAATTTGCTGGTAAAATTAAGTTCTGACGTCTACTGCTGGTCCTACAAAAAAGACAAAATTACATAAGACACGATCCCACCAACGCCAAACTTGAGTGTTCCATAATTTGGTTGAAGACTCACGACCTGGATAACAAACCTAAGGACAGAATAATCTTTTGAGGAAGATGAAGACTTGTTTAAAGATACAGAAGTAACGCCTATAGCAGAATATCAGAAGGGATAGAAATGTGATACCACTCAAGTTACACACATTTGTACATCGAAGTAAGTTTTAGGACATCAGAGAATGCCTAAACAATAAACTATAACTTGCAGTCAATTTAATTAAACTCGCCGTTTTTGATTCTCGGGTGTCCCAAAAAAGCTACATCACATGTTAAGAACATAATCAAAGTATATGTATAGTTATAAATTTTGCATTTTATGACATCGACAGCATTCAAGATCATGTGCCATTTTCAGTTATAATGTTTTTCTTCTTTAATTTGGAACATTTTTAGGAAATAAACTCTTTATTGTTCATGAAAACGGCACTGTCTCGTACGACAGCACAAAGATAGAAGTCGTGTTTATTCATGCACTTGAAAATACCAGGATTTCAAGTCACTCTGTGAAGGCCATTATATATTTGGCCACAGGTAAATTTCAAGTAGCGGGGTTCGTGGGTAAGAGAGTCACATAGAAGCGGTATCCATAAACAAACAGTACGACATCGAGAGCTCGAGGCAGCGAGGTGAGGCCGTTCGGAGTTTCCACTGCCACAGACATCGAACAATCAAAGCTGCACGCTTTGAGTTGCGCTGCACATCATACACGACGAAGTTCACACTATTTGTCAGTAATATTCAATCAATGCAATAATATACTGGACAATATAAAATACAGTATTCGTTAATTTTATAAATCTATTAGTGTGTTATGTTCTAGGTGAAATTCGACATGCAATTGTAAGTCGATTTTTATGTTGCGCTGAAAACACATTGGTATAGTTGCGCTGAAAAGCGTGTGGATGTGCAGCGCAACAGTACCGCCACAGACTGCGCGACTGTGCGTCGTGTGCGCTACTCACGCGCATGCCCTCCCAGCGCGAGACCGCGCGGAGCGGCCGCAGCGCGCGCAACGTGCGCATCGAGCGGAACGCCGGGATGTCGTCCGCGCCCGCCATGACCGCGCCGTGGTTTACGAGCGACAACTAACGCCACATCATTCATCATTTACTTTATCATAACAACACATCTTACATCTATATTTGTAATTTACTTCAAGAAATTATGTACTTGGTCTTCCCACCAACAGCAATTCAGAAGCTGTAGTGTTAATTTAGACATTCACAAAGAATTTTAGGACCAACCTGAATAGACCTTTACTTTGTCTTTTTCATTACATAATAATGCAAGTTAAATCCATTGTCATGATTAACTTTTAAGTAATCAAATCTGTAAACTAAAATATTAGTAAATATTTAGATATTATACTTAAAGAAATATCAGTATATTACCATGACAATGATGAAATCGAGCCAGCACCATGCGTTCGTGAAGTATTTTTGGAAGCCAAGGGCAAGCCATTTGATCAACATCTCGATGAAGAAAATGACGGTGAAAATTCGATCCATATAATACAATATATCTTGAAGAATGGGCCGATGTGGTAAATTTACATCTTCTAAAGCCTGCAAAAGAGACGTATTTTTTAACACTAGGTGCTCCTGCCCCAGTTTCGCAGGGATAAGTTTTTTTTTCGTTTTCATATTTTTTTTTGCACTGATAATAACGAACAATCGTTCGGAAGTTATGTGTGTACATACATTTCGGCGATTCTGTTTTATTTATATAGATGAAACTTATGTACCCAAAACTTATAGCATAGCATAACATAACTCAAAAATTACATTGAGAAAATATTTCGAAAACTTACCAAAGCCAAACTACTGAGCAAAATCATGGTAATCACAGCCGTTTCAAAATATGTGTTCTCAATAAGTTTGAAGGTTTTCAATCGAAGCATGCCCCATCCTTGCCAGAAGGGCGATTCGTCGTCTCCTGCGAGGAACGGGAACTTCGCGTAACACGGCTCTGGACAGCAGTCAGCAGGACTATCGTCTACAACTTCTTCATCTGCTGCTACTATGATGTCCGTTTTACCCAGACCTCCGTCTAGCTTTCCATCTTCTTCCTCTTCCACCATTTCTGTAAAAAAGTTGTTACAAATCGCTTAATTTGCCTGAAGAGTTTTTAATACAATTGCTAGGTATTAAACTGACCTTCCTCTAACCCTAACTCTTCTTTACTGGCATCCTTTTTCTCTTCGCCATCTATCGTGTCTGCTGATCCTTTATGACTTTCATCTTTGAATGACCTTATCTTATGACTGCCGTATGATTTTTGACTTATTGTATCGTCGTCCTGAATAAAGAACAATGTTATAACAAAATGATTGATGCTTTGGGAGTACGTATAATTTTGGATAGGCTTCTACAATAATTACCTGTATAGGATATCCATGATGATTTAATTCACAATCTAACCGGTTGTCTCTATGATTATCTGTTATCGCGTTAATATTATTTAACAAAATTTTTCCTTTCTTGTATTTATTGTCACCTGAAAGACATCGATTAGTGTGGTATACTGTGAATTCTTGGCAACCTAAGTTATTATTTCAGAATATTGATAGATTACCTGGTATAGTGAATTCCATACCATCACCTATAGCTACTTCTACTTGGTCTTTGAGTTTCTTGTCTTTGTACAGTACGGCGTCGTCGAGGTCTGTACCGAGCTCCAGTTCGTTGTCCACTCGCTCTGAAGAGACACATCGGCCACACAAAGCCGCTTTTAAGCCTACATGTCGCATGATGTGTCCACGGTGCGTTGACGGAGGTGCCACCCGACGACCAAGCATAGAAATCAGACCAGGACGAATAAACTTAGTGAAATTCGCCAATTTTTTTTCATAAAATTTATGTCATGTACTAATGATACCTTGTCTTTAAATCCTCTGTACAAAATAGTCAATACAAAAATGAGATGATTTTCGTTTTTAAAACGTAATGTCGTAATTGACAGCTTTTTTTGTTATTTATATGTTATGATATACTTACATAAAATCTTGTAATCATATTTAACATTTAACAAATTTTATTGGTAACAATGGTTAAAATCACCTAAATAACTTAAAATAATCTTAAGACAACACCAAAGATGCAAATCACGATTATGAAATATTGATACATGTAATAGATACACATACCTACTGAGACGGAAATATAAAATACACAAACATTAATCATGCATAAACACACACAAAGCCAGGAACACGAACATGTATAGGAATAGTTACATGTAATGATGATACATCGTAAAGCGTGAAAGTGATTGGGCACCTAAAAATTATAGGTAATATCTTTGATAAGCACCGGTTCTTGTTATCCAAAAGTTGTAGATTATGCCTCCATTATAATTTTATTAGGTATTATAAAAATAAAAACGGATGGTTAAAATAAATATTTTGATAACTAGAAGAATTTTTAGTCGATGATATTCTGGTTGAAGCTATGACCAAGATCAAATCAGAAACTACACTGGGTAGATTTGTAAAAGGATAATGAAAGTAGGTGGACACAATCAAGTAAAGGGACATATATTGGTGTTATAAGTAATGTGGTGATATTTTTTTAAACACAAATCCATACAGTTTCCTAAGCATAATATGTTACTAGTGTGAAGATATTTATTCTCCTCACGCTCGTAACAACTCGCTAACGCTGTTTCATGAATGTGCTTGCTTGGAAGTGCGTGGTTTAACCACATTACTTATATCACCAATATATCTCCCTTTACTATATATCTCATTGCTTAACACAAGTCTCTAGGATAAGCAATGAGATATACCGAATGTATCCACCACGTTATTAGAAATTCTCGAAAACTTACATAAGCCTTCTTAATGCTACTTATGTTTTCAGATGCTTTAGAACCATTGGCTATTTCCCTTGGATGTTTTCATCTAGTCAGTCATTTCGCATTACGAAAAAAAAAGACTAAATAAGATATCAAACTCGCTTATAAACTGTACAAAGGTGGACGAATACTTGTTATTTTTTTTAACATTTTTAGTAAGCAAACGATAGAGCAAAAGGAACGTACCTACCAGTAGTCTGCATTTTAGTGAGGTTAATTTTATTGTGTTTTAGCATACAACAGTCTGCCTTTGTAATGCATTATTTGCCTACTAACACAACTTTTCTTCAAAGGATAATCAAAACATAGAAGGAGATACAGTGAATATTACAAATGCTAGAAATATAAATGAGAGGGATAGATACAAAATGGAAACAATAGTGTAACGAGGACTCAAACACACGACATTTATACATATAGGGTCTGCTTTCTACACTTGGAACGCTAGGGCGCAGGCAACGCACAGTGTTCACAAATATCAACACGCAATCAAGATAATTCTTATTTGATACAACAATTCCATGCTATATATTCCATTTTTATAGACACCCAAAAATCATGCTACAATTCTAATAGGAATATTTTACGCATTTTTTTACATCGAAGTAAGCAATTTTGCAACATCTTCGGTGAATATATTGATGATAGCTAACCAATAAATTTAGCAACAAACTGATTGTTTTACAACCAAACAATTGTTTTGTTTTTCTTCTGCTGTTATTATGTTTAATAATATTATATCATGTTAACCAGATTTGCTGCTACTGATTTTTCGATAATTTCTAAAGTTAGAACACATTGTTTTTTTACAGAAGCTGGGATAATATAGACTGTATTCATATTTATCTACATAAGTACAAAAATACATAGAGGTACAACGACATGCCACAACATACGGGCAATCAGACACACATCTTACCGGGTGCGTGGATCGCTATCTGATTGGTCAATTTGTTCTTCAGTAGCTTCATAATGTCGGCCACATTTCGTTTGACCCAATCAATAAACCTTGATATTCTGTTAAAGGCTTCAGCAATTTTGTTGGTATCTTGGTCGGCTGTTGGTGTCGACAAACTCGATGAGCCGAAATTAGACAGTAACAGGGCCAAGAAAAGGTTGAGTACCTGGAAAATAGGTTTTTTAGGCAATGTGTCTAACTTTAAAGATTGAATTAAAGGGAAGTATTCACAGTTAATATCAATTAAGTTTAACATACTTACCACAAGATTACCAATGACGACGGTAGCCAAGAAGAAGGGAATACAAGAGACATCTCCCACCAACATACAGTCCCACATACTCTCAATCCATTCTCCGCAGAGTACTCGGAAAACAATCATGAAACTGTGCATGAAATCCGTGAAATTCCATCGCGGAAGGTCCCCGTCCGGGAAACGGTCTACGTAATCTGTGCATACATACCAACACATTAATACTATACCCAAGTGTCTAAGGACTGCAAATAATTAAAGATAGTTCACATCACAAAAATATCTCCTCTTTACTTATTAAAAGCGTCGAGTTTGTGTTTGGATCTAGAAACATCTATATACATATGTGAAAGACAACCACAATACACCACGATAAAACAACAATAGATATAGTGATAATAAAATATGTATATTTTAAATACTTTTAAATAGATACATATAAGTAAAGAGATATATTTTGATTTATTTTGCATTTTAAATATAGTAATAGATAAGCAATTTAGAATAATAATATTAACAAATTATATAATAGTCGCAGTATAATAATATAATATTGTTTTAGCGAATGTTTAATGAACTAAAATTGGTCAGTTTTATTTTTTGAAATAATACCAATTAATTTAATTGGATACTGCGACTATTATATAAAAAAGCTCCTGTGTATTTGCTAATATTGTGTTATGGTATCATAAATTATTTGACTAATATATTCTGTGACATTCCTAAAGTTAGCTTGATCATGCGGTTCACTACCATGAGCCTACAAAATATAAAGCTTCATAACTCCAACAACATACTCACTATAATATTTACAGCATGCCATTTAATAGTACTATAGAATATTAGAGACATAAATATAGCGCTTACGGAAGGCTTAGAAAACGTAAAGATTGAGAATGTCCAAAGAAAAGATGTAAAAGGAAACATGAAAGGTAGCTAGCGTAATGTCTCACAAGTGAGGCGCCTTTTCCATGGGGCTTTTAGAAAGAGGACTGTACATACTTTTAGGGTATCAGGCTAACTTGGAAGGGGACACATCGAATCTTACCAATCGTCTAATGAGCACAACAGTGTGACGCACATAAACACAATATTCACTATTCAAACAGCGACGGCGAGCCCCAATTAAAGTGTGGACTCAGGGAATTAATTTAGATCAGGGCCGTTTAGGATTTGTTAAGCGCAACGTTGTGTGATCGATTGTAGTGTAAACCTTACATTCTGGGTCTAGGTGTAATCATTAATCTGTGTCTCTTTCATTCAGTAGTTCACACATATGCTAAAACTATGTATCAAGCTGGTTGCACACATCCAGACTTCTAAGTGGGTTTTCGATCCCAATCCTGTAAGCTTCTAGTTGAAATTATGTGCCAATCCTAGAGTATCTGAGAGCTAAGTTATGTTTTGAGGTCTTCGTTTTTCTTAGAGTCTTGTGTCTTTAAAAACTGATCCCGTTGAGAAAATCATGTATAATAAATCTTTGCCTCCCCTTTTCACCGGGGTATTATTATTCGCAATCGGTATCACGATTGATACTGATTAAAAACGGGATACCAATCAAATGTTCTGAGCAAGTGTTGGTGCGTTAACATGATTCTAAACGTTTTAAAATGCCTGTTTTCTAAACAAAGAATTTAGTTAAAACATTTCATCCACGCTTTAAAAGACGCAACACAAAATATACTTCAACAGTTGTGATTGCATGGTTTTGATGATTTATTCAATTTTGTTGTTGTGCTGGGCTGCGGATAATCAAAACCAGAGCTATAACGATTTTTGATAGATTTTATTAGATTTAAAATATAAACATAAATAAAAATTGAGATTTTATTTTTCTCCATTGTATTGACTAAGTATTTCAAAATTAAGCTGACAGTACACAGAGTACACAGAATATTCATTTTTACAATACACACATTTTCCCAACTGTAATTTTGAACTAGAATTACAAATAGTAAGCTTAACAATTTTAGAGTAAAACCTGAGCTTGGGTGGTATATGAACATGTATGAAGAGTAGAACAGAGGTCAGATGAAGAATTTTTGACATCATTTACACGAAAACTTTCTTTGGAAGGATATTAACAAATAAGAGATGTGCGAACTCAATAAGAAGTAACGATACCGGAAGCTAAGTGATTCTGCACAACATCAAACATGGTCCATAACTGACCAAATAGATTTTACAACACGATAGAGAATGGATCACAAGTCTGTTGAAATATATTTATGCGCTACATCAGGCGCCGCCGCCGCAAACCAACAGTCAACATCTCCAATCAAACACCAATGTACATGCAACACTCCCACCAATTACACTTACCCACGTAATTTTTCCCGAATAGTTGCATACCCATCACCGCAAATATGAAAATAATGATGCACAATACGAAGGTCAGGTTGCCCAAGGCACCCATTGTCCTACCCATTATGGAGATGAGTAAATTAAGTGTCGGCCATGACTTTGCCAATTTGAATACTCGAAGCTGCAATTACAAATTGTGATACAAGGCGTCACACAAGCTCGCTTACCGGCGCTTCACCTATGCTACTGCGAAACCCTTCCAAGACCCTCAATCACTCACGTGTCTCAACAGTTGCAGTGCGTGCTGTGAGTGATTGGGGGCCAACATTAGCAAATGTGTGCTCGAGTTACCTATCGATGTGCACAGAGTTATTTCTGTATGAGTGGGATTTATGTTAGTTCTTATCGTGAGAGCTTTTGGATCGATAACATTTTTGATCTACTTTCTTATGTTCTTATAGGTTCTAATTTTCTCTTTGTCTCTTATAACGACATAGATCCCATCAGTAGACGACCTGATGCATCAAAGTACCCTTCAGAAGCGAAGCTGCAAGTCAAATCTATGTTACTCGATGCAAAGCTTAAATAATTATGATCTGAAGCTGCGTGGCATAGCTTTATAACGTGTCTCGTTTCAGGCTCGTCTGCGTTTCTGAGCCACATTCCGTGTTATAAAGCCACAGCAAGGACTCATCAGTCCGTCATGAAAATAATGTTGAATCAAGCCCAGTGTAAAAATTTCTGTTGTGTGAAGCTGAATAATTAATAATGAAGCTTAATTCTTTAATTAGAGATGCTAAATTTTCTTTTAAATTAGAACCTGTGTAGTTCTTGCCAAACAACTGCATCCCCATCACCGCAAATATGAATATAATGATGCAAAGTACAAAGGTCAAGTTCCCTAAAGCTCCCACCGTCCTACCCATTATGGATATAATTAGGTTTAGCGCCGGCCAAGACTTGGCCAGTTTAAATACACGTAGCTGAAAATATTTCACCACATTTATACATAAGTTGAATTAATATTACTATCAGTCTTAACATATCGAGTGATTTATGGAGTGGAAACCAAGACCATGTAAAAAGTCAACAATCATAAGAAAGAAATCATAGATACTGTAATATCAAGCATGAATGTAACATTAATAGATATAGGTATAGCAAATAAATTTGTTGGAATAATTATAAAAAAAGAGACAGAACAAATTATTATATGAACAGATGAATGATTTTGATTTATGGTTTCTTATTCAAAGACTGTAATAGAGTAGTAAGAGCAATACATACCAAACGAAAGGAACGCAACACTGACAAACCCTGAACTCCTTCCAATCCCAACTCCAATAGTGATAAGGCCACAATGATAAAGTCAAATATATTCCAACCCTCTTGGAAGTAAAACTTTGGACTCATAGCTACTAATTTCAACATGGCTTCTATACCAAATGTAGCAGTGAAAAACTGGAACAAACATTATGTTAAAAATTGGACTTTACACAATTAACTAATGTGTTTGAAATTATTGTAAATAAACTTGTCTTTTCATAGGCCATAGAATCATCTAACAGCTGTAAGTTGAGTTAGTGGACGTTTCTTAATTGAAAATATGGATATTACTGAATTCAGTGTTGATACTCACATAGTTGCCACTCTTGAGCGCCCTCTCCATATCTTTGTCCATGTCGTGGTGGTCGAGCGCCATGAATAGCGTATTGACCACGATACATAGAGTGATGAACAATTCCACGAATGGATCGAACACCAGCAGCGCCACGTACTTCTGAAACTCCAGCCACAACCAACAGCAGTCCCACACACAGAAGAAGTCTATCGCCTTCATCAGCCCCTCCAATAGCTTCTCTTTAAATGTGGGCCCATCCTCATCGTCTTCCGCTGTTGGGAAGTAGTACACTGACACTGTTGTCCCGTTTACCAGCAGTGTGCGTGTGTGTGTGTTAGAGAGAGAGAGAAACAATTTTTGTTAGTATTCGCTCATTATTTTTATTATTACAATCAGATTTGTTTCCAATAAAAGATGGAGCTGAAGTTGTGATTGATTTAGTTGAACCAATTCATTCTTTTATTGGAACTTTTACAGTCTTAAAATCTAGACACCAATATCCATATTTTTTGTTGTTTTGCTGGCTGTCATTTATCTACAAATGATCGTAGGGTTGCGCAAACTCTTGTGGCACTTGGTGCTGTTGGAGATACTCTACAAGAATATCAATCACACCATGGTGCCAGGTAACCTCGTGCAAATCAAACTCAAACAGTACTAGCGGTGAATAATACTCGAATACTCTCAAATGCTTTTAAGCATATTTAGCTTAACTACTTGAAATGCTCATGAATGATGTTGAGCTCATCTCATCAATTTTGACTTCCGCAGATCAAAAAATATGAATATCGTGGCTATCCATAGAGAGTGATACAAGCAAATCTTTAAGCTTTTTGCATGATACAAATATTCAGATATTATGTTTACGTCTTTAGGGTTTTTACTGCATGACATAAATCAGTAGTAGTCATGATCATAAATATTAACAAGATTCTAGTATTAACAAAAACTAGCAAAACACGTGTCACAATCCATGCAAAAAGGAACATAAAAATATTAAAGCTGGTAAAATACTTTATCTTCAATTTGTCATTGAAGTTATATATGAAGGAAAAATTGGTGCATATGACAATCAAAGTAGTGCGAAAAGCGTGAAACACAAGTACTTGGGAAATTGATACGACTATGGTGTAACACAATATGTTAGTGTAAGATTCAACATTGTAGGATAATGTATGTACGCAAAGTAGGATGTATAGGCAACTACTGTTCAACACTCGTGTAGGCAGTCGAAGAAAAATTCTCTCATTTAGATGGTTCTTTATCAAGTTCATCTTCATTTACGTGTTTGGCTCCACGTTGATGTAAGCTAGCAAACATGTGTAATTGGAGCCTTCCTATAGCTTTTTTCATGTAAGATTAGAGATTTTTCCAGTATTAGAAATTCGTGCTAAATAGTTATATTTTTTCTAATTTTTTCGTTCTTTTTCTTCAACTAAATGTGCGTGCGAGTGCAATAATCTAAATGCGACGGCTCATCGCCAATAAATGACATCCACAAATGTTCTGTTTTTTCCTTTTGCCAATTATGCTTTTTTGTTGCATAATGAGCAAATACCAGGCAAGTGTGATCTGTTAGTGTTTGTGTATTTATCTTTGTTTTATCGTTATTTAATTAACCGTTGGTTTGTTAGAAAGCGAGATAAACATCGAACGTTGATAAAATAAATTATATTGCGAGCCAGCGTTGTCTTTGGCATCAATATGAAAAGTGTGGTGTACGTCATACCGTTCTGATCGCTTGCTCGGCTCTGGCGCCCTGCTTGCTCGATGATTTCGTTCAGTACCATTACATCTGGAACATATGAGTTACCACGATAAGAGACTCGGAAATATAATCTGTAAGTATTGTAGAACCTTTTTTATCAATTGCCTCCATAAGCTACGTCATCTAGAGGGAACAAAATTCAGTGAGCTTTTAGATTTTTATTCATTTATAGTAATAACAATCTTTAGTATCTTACCTCTCATATCCACTACATTAGGTTGTTGCGAAGATTCTATGAACGGATTGTCCGTTGACGGTTTTAAAACTTTTCCAGCTTCGTCTGTACATTCAGTCGTGCTCATTTCCTAAAAAAAAATGCATTCGTTTTTTATTCACCTCTTCTGTA
This sequence comes from Mythimna vitellina, assembly GCA_949316375.1. Lineage (NCBI taxonomy): Eukaryota > Metazoa > Arthropoda > Insecta > Lepidoptera > Noctuidae > Mythimna > Mythimna vitellina. The sequence goes on from OX438698.1 coordinate 10,031,862, forward strand.
TTATAAGTTAGTTAATGGTAATTGGAATGAAATTTCATTTAGAATTCTTAATGAAAGTCTTATATTAGACATCAGAAAACTTTTTTTTGGAAAAGGCAAACGCAAGTATTTAAAATTCGTTGTTGAATTGACTTTTGAAACGAACCGACATTTAAAATAATGTAAGTCTTCCTACAATATACTGTCTATATTTTTATTTCTATACGTACATATTCTCTAAGCGGCCTAGAAGCTAACGAGAAGTCCTGTCCAGGCAGCGGGTAAGGGTGTGGCTGTGACGTCACACTGTGGTTCCTTGACGCTGAGCGATTCCGAAGCCGCGCTTCTTTTGTTTGTGCCTTGCCACCGCCCAGCAGGTCGCCGTGCGATGTGTATGACAGCCTCGATTGGTGGGATGTGTAGGAAGAATGACGAGACCCTGAAATAATTGAATGTGATAGTTGAGTCTATGAATGGAAAATTACTGAGGATCATGTTTAGAACATGTATTTTCTGTGGATACAGTGGTTGAGTAATGGTTTTAAAAACGCCATAGGTATTATTTGTTTTTTTTTTCAGTTAATGCGAAAAATCTAATATTTAATTATAATAATTAATAAAAATGACATGAAACCTTAGTGCTGTCCAAGAACTAAAATGTTACAGTTTTAGGCAGTTTTATTTTCACAAATTAATAAAACATACTAACCTAAATTAGCGTAGTAAACTGGAATAATGATAGCACCGTTCTCTTCAGACATGGGGGTGACGGCGTTGGAGTCGTCAGCATAAGGCAGATGTTCCTGAGCATCCAGGTACGTAGATAGCACCAGCGGCTTGCGGTCCGCGCCTGGGGGGTACCGCGATCGACCGTTCGGCCGCAGCGCCATCTGGTGCGACCCTCGGGAACCTCGCCGCAAATTGAACGGCGAACCAGGCAGTGATAATGAAGCCTGTGGCCATACCTCTAATTCAAAACACTGACACGTATCCGCATTATCAATTAATTTCATCCTAACTTAAAGGTTCATCATTGACATTGGTACAATTAATCTTAATTTCAAATCAATTATCCTGCATTTACATATTTTTCCTCAATTCAGATCGAGTAGCTTTAATTCGCTCACACTATTGTCATCTCTCACCAAGAAAGAATTCACTAAGATTGATTTACTATGTAATAAATTCTATTAAACCGGCTGCAGAGGCTTTGACTAAAGCATTTTGAAGTAAGTAGTCCTAAATGTTACTGATATGTTCATGATTTATTTACTTTCATGTGCTGATAAACAATAGCAATAAAATAAAGACAGAAATTGAGGAATATAGAAAAAGTAAAGTATAATGAAGTAAAATAAATGATCAGTGCAAAAAATGGTTTATTCGGTTTTTTCGCCTTTAATTTATCAAGGGCAAAAAAAAAATAGATTATTTATCTTGAAAAATCAAATAAAATGAATTACTGCAAAAGAACGTGGAAGATACAGGTTATCACTAATAGTCAAGTAAGAGGTACAAGAGCTAAACAGAGAAAATAAAAGTGGAGTTAATCCTATTGTTAAGGAAGAGGTAGGGGGAGCACAAACACCAATGAGGATTGAAGGACAAACCTGTGAGCCTTCGCGCAGTGGCCCATATGGTAACTGGCTGATTTTATTTATGCGTTCAGGGTGGGGGACCTTCAATACACAAACAAAATTTTGAGTTTATTACATTTAAATAAACTTATAACGATCAAATATCTAGCATCCAACAAATAGGATAAAAGGACGGAGAATAGGCATTGCCATATTACACAGATTACAAACAAAACAAACCAAATTGGCATACAATAATAACTGAACATTGCAGCTTAGAAGCGAGACTCGTGATAGAAACAAAATTACTCTTGTGAGAGGTTTGTTGAGGTCTACGAGTAATGTGTGACTAGCTTTCAATGAGAATATAATTATTGAAAAGGCCTAAGATATTACAAGTATTTACAACAAGAATTTTTCTTTCAGATTAGCATCCATGAGGTATAAGTACAAGGAAAAATAAATAAAAATGAGGATGCTCTATAAAACTCTTATTGTATAACGAAATGGTTTGAAATAGCAATGATAGTAATGAGTGAAAGCAACAGTTAGTCAAGTAACTTTGTTTATAAACACATGAAGTATTGTGGGGTTCTCATGCATATTTGCATACGACTAATTCATAGTCCTATCGTAGCTATTTACTTCATTTAATCTACATCTATAGTCATGACGACTGTTCCTTTGTTCGTCCAAATATTGAAGCCTCCGCATGTCGCTAATCGAAATTGAGGAATTAAATGTTACTTCAATATTAATATGGTCAGTTTATCGATAAATATTTAGACTGAACCTACCTCTTCATCGTCGATACGTTCAGTTTTCGGCCCGGCCCGTTCGTAAACACTCACATTGCAAAAGAAACAATCTACCATGACAATAGACTCATTCGCTCCAATATTATTTCTTACAATCAATCCCACATTACTCAAATGTTTTTTTTTTATATATATAACGACATTGATCTGATGTAAATTAATTTAACATACTATATTAAATATGATGAGACATAACTTGTTGAGGATACGAAATCTGGCGCGTACTTTAAAGAAATATTATTGGAGACCAACTGTAGAACTAAAGTGAACTACAGTGCATCATTCAATGAGCGAATATGCAACTTCTAGGAACCATGCTAACATTAATCATAACCGTTCCACGATAAATTATATTGAACGAAATTAAAAAAGAAGTTTTTCTTGCAATAATGAAATAAAATAATCAAATATTCTTCGTGCTTGCTAATATTTTTTTTTAGAACATAAAAACTAGATCTAATTGAGGAAATATGTAATGTATCATCTATTTTTGTTCACTAATGCATCTATCTGTGCTGTACATTGTGCTAGTTAACGAGGAGTTATGAGTGGTTTAAGAAAAGAACTGACGTACTAGATGCTTTTGGAAATGTGATAAGAGCACAGATAAATGTTAAAACAGAATGTTACAGATATACCTAAGGTATGGAAAATATAGCATTTAATAGAGATCATGTAACTAATACACATGCTTCAAGACAGAAGTAGTCTGGCATGACAGAGGATCACATAGCTTTAAGTACAGATTTAAAGAAAAAAATCAGAGTCATTGCAAATATTCAGATAAAGATAAAAGAGTCTAAAAGTCTAATAGGACACATACTGAGATATTTATTTGAATCTGCATATTTGCACTAGCGTAGAAGAAAAACATTGGACATAACCGGCAAAAATAAAATAATTGAAAGCTTTGCGGTAAACACAGAATAAAAAACTGTTCTTTTCAACTTGAGTAAGTTATTGAAAGTGCTAAATGAAGATGAGAGTGAGACAAGAGTGAAATTATAATTTCTCTCTGAAAGGATGAATTACTATTTGCATTAAGCAGCGTGTTATTCTTAGGGTCAAGTTGAAAAGATACTGCTCGACTGACAATAATTCATTATGATTCAAATATATGTAAACTAAATCCATTTATAAAACTCAAAAGTTAGAATTATGAAGTCGATAAGTAAAACAAGTTTCGTTTAACAAAAAGTAACAGATATTTATAGAACCAGACAGAACGCGACAGGAAGTCATTATGCTACAAGTTACTGTTTTTAAAAAGAATAGCAACATCGCGGTCTATGATAAAATTTCGACTAGTGTAGTTATGTAAGAAGAGAATCATTGTCAGCGAGTTGATGCGTGTAGAGCGTTGCATACTCACCATGCTGACCTTCCTCGGGCGGCGTGCGTCGTGGTGCGGTTCGGTTGGCTTGTGCGCGGGCTGAGTGCTCACCGAGTCCTGAAAGGGGTCGCTACGCAGGGACATGCGCTCGCGCGTATTGTCGTCCTGGTTGCCGCGCTCCTGGTTCACGAACAGCTCGTAGCTCTGACACGAGAAGTCGCTCGGGGACTTGGCGGGGTGTGCTTCCGCGTACGCCGCTGCTTGTGCCGCCGCTGCCTGCTCACGTGCGTGCGCCTCTCGCGCTTCTTGCTTGTCTGCCCGTGCCGCTGCTTTCTGTTCAGCTTCCTGAGACGCACACATACAATAGTGTCACATTAGTCCCAAGTAGGTACAAAGAAGTTATTAGTAGGTGTTGTAAGTTTATAGTATAGTTTGACAGTGTTCAAAACTCAGTAACCCACATGTCTTTGAACTTTATCAAATTTAAACAACGAAAAACATTTAGCTTCACTAAAAGCTTTGCGGTGTTTAAATTTGACATACAGACATTCTTATTCACACATGTATCATCTTTCCCTGTTCTAACATATTCAGTCTTACCCTGAGAGCCTCCTCCTCGGCCTGTTCCTCTTCTTCGGCTTTCTTCTGCAACTCATCGTACGACATGGCGACGATGGCCAAGATCAAGTTCACGAGATAGAAAGAACCCAAGAAGATGATCACTACGAAGAACAAGACGTGCCATGACCCTGCTGACCTCAGCACCTTCAAACGTTAAATTATCATTAGACAACAGTTGCCCTGATCTTTGATATTCTTGATTAACTAATATGTATTTGAATGCTGAGCGCAAATAGAAAGTAAAAAAAATAATTAAAGTATCATATTATAATGATTGTCGTGAGCTTACCAATTGATAAAGATTTTCCCAATAATCCTGTGTCATGAGTCGGAAAGCTGATAAGAAAGCCCATCCAAATGTATCGAAACTCGTATATCCGTAGTTAGGGTTTGGACCATAGCCTTGAAGACATATATAACCGGGTTCACATTGACTGAAACCAAAATATCACAAAAATAAAGGAATCATCCAAGTAAACATGAGGCATTTTTTATAAGGAGTTAATTAAATTTTCTTACCCTGCTCCTGATGAATTCCCACAAAGTGGATATTCCCCTCCATCCCCATACCAGTTGGCTGAAAAAAGAAAAATGTGTCACAAAATTCATGTTTCTTATAAAATTAAGTTTGAGTGACACTTGATTGAAATCTTACTCTCATTCTGGCAAAACCTCTCCCAGTTCTCATCGGTGAGGTTCCCCCAGGAGCCGTCTTCTGGGAACACTTTTATACATTTCTGTGTTAACACTCCCATGTAGATCTGTAGGCCCATCAGCGCGAACACAGACAGTGAAAACATCGTCAAGATTATCACATCTCTAAGATTCTTCACTGACTCTATGACAGCGCCGACGATAGTCTTCAAACCTGAGGATACGATCTCATTTACAAATATGTTACAGTTTACGAGCTTGGATACGCTACAGTAAATCTCATCCATCACAAGAATTTTGATTTTTGTTGGCTTTGTCATAATTGTAAAACTCCAGGAATAATTTTGTTTCGTATAATACGTTATCTAGTAAGTACCAATAGTTTTATCTAATACCTAAATACGTTTAACATCTACAGAATTTAAATAAGTACTTACATACATTTTACATCTATTGTACAAAGGTCTAGTAAAGTAAAATATTTTAAAGAAGTTATTAGGCAAGTTGACTATTTAGACGAGTTTTTCTTTCATAGGGAATATAAATTATGAACCAAATTATAGTAAATTTCATTTCTCTTGGCAAAGCAGTACTTGTAACAAACCAAATAACCACTTCAAATATTAGATTTTTTTTGTTTGTAAACACTATATTATAATGATTACCCGGTATGATGGCCACAGTCTTCAGCGCTCGGAGTACCCTGAACGTTCTGAGAGCGGCCAAGTTGCCGAGATCTATGCCCATCGTCACATAACTGGAAACAGACACCCACAACAACAACATCTACGTTAATATGCATCACTACAACACTACCAACAGTACTCTATAATTCATTGTTCCTATGAATCTTTTCAATAATAGGAAACATTTTCTTTTCATTGCCTTCAAATAATTATCTACAATCAAATTAATTTATTGTCTTTGATAAATTCTTGAAAAGTTTGTCTAAATTATTACAAAAGTCTCTATTAATAACTAGAAATGACACATCAAATATATACCGATATAATAATCTACAATTCAACGATTTTAACTTGCTACATAATTCAATAAAATTGTCTACTACTCACGCTAAAGCTATTACTACGAAGTCAAGCCAATTCCATGCATCTCTAAGGTATGTGAATGGCTGTAGTATGAAACCCCTGGCCATTACTTTCACCGCTGATTCAAACGTGTAGATCCCGGTAAAGATAACTCTGGAAAAATTCACCTCCACTGAGGAACGCCACTCGTAAAATAATAACAAAATATTTCTATAATATGAGATACAATATATAAGTTTAGCATCTCAACTTGTAAGAGATGGTGGGTAAATGTATGAACAAGATATTATTTCTAATTAGATGTACGTAGAGTAATATTATATGTATAATAAATGTAAGTAATAATATGTCTAAATCCAATACGTAAATAACAATAATAATAATAATAAAACGGATGTAGATATGTACAGTTAATGAAAGAATTTGTAATTAGGGTGTGTCAAAACTGATAAATGAAATCATTGGTACCTATGTACCAAATTCTTGTCTTATGATATCTGGAAATTTATCGCACTCATATATTCGTTATTAGTTGAATGTAAAAATTAATGATATCTAGTAATATTTTGAACAAATATGGACATGAATTTTGGTCGTTACAGCCAGGGAAATTTTTAATTGTCTAAACGCCTGTCTAAAGCGATTCAGGATAACTATGTATTGAATATACATGTTTTATATTATAAATGTTTTCCAATAATTTACTATAAACAATTTCTAATAATTTACGTCCGTTTATCTAATTATATTGATTATATCAATTGGAAAACTAGCTGAAACACTAACAATTTTGAAACTAGCGTGCACTCTACTAATATTCTAGAACCTAAGAAAGGATATGTTCTGTCGTCCGGTGGTATTTCAAAATTGCAAATTGAAATTCGTAATCGAATAAATCTAACTTAGATGTTGAAAAAATGTAGCAATAGAATGTATACTCACTCAGTACTTTCGACGGTTGGTGTCGTAGGCATTATCATAAGAATACAGTTGACTAGAATTGTGGTAATGATAAACAACGAGAACAAAGGATGTACTAGGATGTATATCGCCACTCTTCTTATAGGATTGAAAGGGTCTAGTAACCATAAGGCGTTGGTGGCCGAAAATCTGAAGATATCTTTACCCTTGCTTATGACTACGAAGGTCTGGAACAAAACCATAAAGTCATTAGTGCTGCTTCTGTACGATCAATTATAAAATATGTAGGGACGAGATGAACGGTACCAACCATTTTAGTAGCTAATCGTTTTAATGACACGTTAGTACTAACTTAGGTATAACTTTAAAACAGTTAATATATTTTTCTGTGTATGGTCAACATATTTTAATCCATATATATATATAAATACTATAAAATTATAATATAAATGTATAAATCCACATCATGTCATTAACACATTCTATTTGTCTGTTACCTCTTAACGTCTTAATTAATGGCTGAACAAATTTCAATGAAATAAGGCATACGGCCATGTATGTATCTGGAGCATGTTCCCTCTGAATAATTTTTGACTTTCACGCAGGCAAAGCCACAGGCAGTAGTTAACATTAAATAAATTGATTTTCTATCCTCTAGACAACTTCAAAATACAATTATGGTGGAGGATAAGATAAATAAAGGATGGATAATTATTTAAACGGAAAATATGCATCATTTTGCAAGTCATGTAAAAACAAACATAGTTCAATTAAGTCATGTAGTGATTAATGAGAATGTTTATAATATTTCAATAACTAGCTACCTAGGATCTTCAATTTGGTTTTAATCCAAGAAAAAATACGAAAAAAGCAGAAAATCAATTCTCGTAGGTACTTAAAATCGTTCAAAAACAAGTTTTTTTTTATGTTGTACGCGTTTAACGCGGTTAATGTAGTCAACAAACAATTAAGTACTACTTAATTTATTTTGATTTGACACAGGTTTGTCGTCTTGAGATATGAATAGCCGAGTCATGTCGCAGTGCCATCGGTACATATGTATTAAACAGTAAATACACTTGTCTTGTTGTCAGTTGCAATTAAGTAAGTATCCATCTTTCGTTGCAAACAACATTGTTTGTGCAGCCATAAAAATATTGACAAAATAATTAAAATAGACAAGCTTCAGTTTAAACAACACCGGTATCTTTTGTTTGTTTTATTTTTTACATATTCATGTATTATGTAAGGTCTCTACTCATATTGTATACACAATCTACTGTTGTTTACGTTGAATTTATTTTTAAATTTATTCATCCTTCTACGAATACGCGATTTTTTTTTCTTTCTCAGAGTTCAAGGTTCTCTTAAAACAAGATATTTATAAAACGTAGTGGTCATGATTAAGATAGACCTCTCAAATTTACATCAACTTATAGCTCAGAAACGGCTATAAGTGTGGTAAAAAATTAAATAAAGACCAACTCAAGTGGTGACTGGTGACATCGTGCGTGGGCAGAATTTTTGGTTCTAGGACATGCCGGTTTCCTCACGATATTTTCCTTCACCGTTTTGAGAGCAGCGGTGATGAAATAAATTACACAAAGTAATACGCCAGGCTGGGTTTGAACGCGCGGCCTACAGCTCGTAAGTCTGGGCCGTTACCACTCGGTCACCACTGTTCTTAGTAGTAAAGATAACCTCTACTTAAAAAAATTGTTTCACTATCATTATCTTCCTGCTCTTGTCTCATGTTATTTGGGCCGGGGTCGGCGCAACACGTTATTTTCTTTCATTTTCTCCGCTATCACTATGAATTCATTTTCTTTGTTTTGTGCTATTTCACTATGATAAACATATTATAGTTGTTCTTTTATTATTTTGTAATTGGGTTTTTATCTAAAGCGGTAGCCTGTTATTGTGGCGATAACTAAAGGTAGGTATACTCATTAATGTATTACATCATTAATAAATAATAATGTATGACTTATCTGATACCTACGTACCTCCATAACAATAAAAACATTTCGGTGCAGACAATCGCTGTGTGAGATTCCAATTCGAATGTTTATTATTTATTGTTCATCTTACATACCTATAATATTGCAATTTTTTTTAGTCCCCAAAACGATAAATACACTTATACTAACATATTTTATCTATAACAGTGAATTTAAATGTATTTTGTCGTGATAACATCTATTTAGTAAATAAATTATATCATAATTATATTGTTTTTTACACCACCTGCTCGATAATGCCGTTTTATATGTCATACAACAATCACATAAAGCAAGTCATTCTGTTCCTACGGAGATGATGTAGTATAGGCAATCCCTAGGGAATAATGAGATTTGAATATGGAACGTCAAAAATCGTCAATGTGAATTAAAGTGTACGTGCACCAAACAAGTTTATTCCAAATTCAAACTGGCCACAAACAAAAAAAAACTGGTTACTGACGAGTTTCTAAAAAAAGTTATGAAAGAGCGGGAGCGTTATAGAAAATGAAAACTATACATAGAATTTTAGAATAATGAATTTTGTTTGTTTTAAATTTCAATAAATGTTTAGTGATAGTTAAGATTAACTTGTAAATAATACTTATATTTCTCTAATAAATGATTTATTTTACTAAATTGTCTTTTAATTATCTCACAGATGGTGTAAAAAGTAGAGTATCTAACACGGAGATAAAGCTTTCTTTGTCTTGGGTGGCTTGAATTCCTTATTTCACTCAGGTTTCTTTATTAACTCCCTCACTGACGTTCGGGATTTAAATTAGCAACCTTCGTTTTGTTCGGAATTTCACATGCCACCCGCGACTTAAAGACACTGCTTTATCCCCTAGTCACATAATCTACTCTTTTATTATACGACTTCGCACTTTGATTTGACTACGGACAATATTTACATGTGTTAATGTTGGAACACCTTTTCTAAATTCGCAAGTATGAAGACTAATTTCATTTCGTTTTTTACAAAAGATGCAATGATATTCTCCGATGAAGCTATAACCAAGACTACCACTTTACCTATTTATTTCATATAAACCAATTGCTTACTCGCTAAATAAGGCCCAGGGCTGAAGCCAGCTAGGACCATGGGGAATTTATGAAAAGAAAACTTTTGGTCCTAGAACGCAAAAGGCAGCTGAAGGTGTGTTACTTAGTAAAAGTCTGACATGCCTTCCCGCTTCTCTAAAAAGTGGGAGAAGTCATTAGATGAAATGATTCCCACCTCGAAAAAACTACTCGCTAATAAACATTTATGACACATCGTTTTTAAATATTTGTATTCTAAAATCAAAATTTGATGTTCATTAAATACTAGATAATAAATAAAAAAGCACAGACAAACGGACAACCGGTTTTTGACAACATAATAATATATTTTTGCAGCATCATTATGAGATCGCAAAAATTTTAAGTCTGTTGTCATCGTTGTTATGCTAATAATATGTTATTTTTTAATCTTAAACTTGTTATCACAACAAGAAATTACTACTAAGCATGACTCGCAAAATGAATGTAAATATCCGATAAGTAAGTGAATTAAGTTATCTGTTATGATTATTAATTGCATATTTATATATAATATAGCTATACCATTATTATAAATAAACTTGATTGTTGACTAAGATAATTCCTTAGAGGTGATAGATATACCTACCTAATCCTAATCTCGATACCTAATCAGAATATTTGAGAAGTATGCAAAATTTCAAACACGCCAAGATTTTGTTCCTTCAGTACAAATATTACACAAAAGCTAGTTGAAAATGTTTCGGTACCGCTCGCAGCTCGTCACAGTAAATATAAGTGTAGCTATACGTTATACTTACTCTCTGGTTATGATAGAAGGGGTCGATGTCCTCGAGGGGTATGGAGGACACCTCCGCCGGAAAGGTGCCCTGCATGCGCACTGGCAGCGGCAGGCCCTGCTCCAGGGTCGCGTCCGGCTGCGGACCTTCGTCCTCGTCCTCGTCATCGTAACGCACCTATGTCACAACAACATCGTCACAACCACGTCACACATAACATGAATCATCTACTGACTTGCCAACGGCAGATCCAAACAACACGCCTGTCAACGCTCCTCAAATATTAAGGCGCTATTATAATGAAATGCTAAAGAATTCTCTTTTGTTTCAGTCTCTTTAGAAAGCTTTAGATAATGTCTGTTCCTAAAGAAAAGAAAATTACATTCAGTCTATTTACATAGGAATATGAAATGCGGAGCGTTGACCTCAGGATCTGCATTTGACAAAAATAAATATGAATATTTCATTGATCACCTAGGTTACCCATTTACCGTCTTCATCCAGTTTTCTTTGATATTTTTACTTACGCTTAGTCATTGTACCCATCCAATGACTGAAACAAGCTAGCCTACTGTAAGCCTAATGTAACAGACCATGTCATGAGCTTATAATGCGCTATGTACTCGTAACAATACTGTTGGTTGCTCACACAACTAGTATTATTACAGAGTCTTTACTGAGTCAGCATGTCTTGTGAAGGCGTTTAAAGCTAGTTTTATTTTGTGTAGTGCTGCTGTCTGTGTGACTATGATGCGTATCTGGCATGACTAAAAGCAGTTCTTTTCAAACATTCCTACTATTATGTTACCATTCCGAATGTACGAAGAAAACTTCCGAATACTTTGCCCGTGTACAATATCAGGGAAATTTTGAATCTAACTGACGTCTATTCGAAAACGGTCCCAGAATAGGAGGCGTGACTAGCGCAAGCCCAAAATGTTACAAAATACGAATCATAACCAACAAAACTTGATATCCATCAGAATTGTTAATTGTAAACTATTATGCACTAAACGCTAGCTAGGTGATGCCACCATGCTAGACCTAGATGACGGCAGTCGATGATGATGTGACGAACATGAGCCAGTCCTGTGCAATGCTTGATAATGGTATGTTATGTGCTGGTGTACTTTGATCACTAACGCTTATTATAACTGCAGGTCCTATAATTTACATATTTCCCGTTACTAAACAAGAGGACTCGCAGATCGATTGTTTCCTATTGTAAGTTATTTTGGAATAAAGGGGCATTGACTACTTTCTTATTGAATTATTTACCGGATTCAAGGTTGGCTAAAGGCTTTGCTATTTTCTAATCAAGGATATTACGTGTTTCTGTGTGTCTATAGGGGAGGACTTTATTTTTTATGAATATTGGGACTACACTATTCGGTTTATGCATTTCTATATTATTTTCTTCAGTTTGAACTGGAAGGGACATTTACTTCGTCGAAATGCAAATAAACATGACAAGCCTTCGTTTTTAGCTACAATAAGATTAGCTGTTACGATTGCGTTAAATCACGAGTAACAGCTAAACTTGATAAGACAGTTCTTTACTTTACAGTACTTTGCCAACAAAGCGATGTGTTTAAGGATAATGCTTTAAATGCGGTCAATATGCATAAATCAGAATGCACTACAAGTTATCGCACTTGAACAAATGTGGCGCCAATGTTTGTGGGAGCTTGCAATATCGTATGTTGAAAGAAATTTCGTTTGTGAAAGCGATAACTTGCTGAAAACTTTCTCTAATAAAAACGAGCCGTAAAAAGGTAAAAGGGGCAAGCAAGCATCCTTACTTCTTTTTTCTTTTTCGTCCGCCCCAAATCGTTCTGGAATAATTTAAAAATGATCCGTCAGAGGTTGAGTTTGGTTTGTATCCGTTGCTAAGTTGTGTGTGCCACACAATCTGTAGTTACAGTGAAGTCTTTGTGTGCTATCTAACATTAAATCACTCGTGTCGTAAGTATTATATAATTTTGTACCTAATTGTATTTCAGTGTTTCTTCTTTTTTTGGTTTCAATTTTTTCAGCACTCGACACACGTGTAGTTGAACCGGAGACACCCAGTGAGTGAGTAGGGATACACTCACCTCGCCTTCCGCTCGTTTTTTCTCGAGTTCCTTTTGCTTGGCATGCTCCTCAGCTATGCGGGCTTCGATAGCGGCCAGTGACTCTCTTGTGAAGGGTCGGAACAAGCTTCGTTCTTCCTCGCTGATCGAGTCCAAGTCCTCGGACATTGTCTATCGAACTCCCCCCGAGTGAACTGCCTACTGTATTACAAAAAAGATACAATGAACTGTTACATAATACGCTCAACGCTCGTGGCGAGAGGAGCTCTTGCCAAAAAGAAAAATCCTGTGGATAAACCGTACAAGGTGCTTTATATAGTGCAAATAAACGAGTAGAACATCGTCTCAAAATTATACCCAGTAACGATTTACGATATTTGGCTTTAACCCAAAATCATGAACAAGCAACTTGATGTGGCCTTATTTTCTTTTGTGGACTATAACAGCCTCGATACAATTTTGTTTAAAGTAAGATATGCTCGCTATGTGTCTAAGACTCAGCAATGTATTTATTGAAACGAGCATGTTCTTTTCATTGTATACATTAGGACGTTTTGTCAAAACTTTTATGCTTGATGTTGTCATCAATGTTTAGCAGATTGACACCCGGTTTCTGAATTAAAAAAGGAAATTTTGCTTTAAACTCTTATTCGTAGAACTTAAGAATAAAAATTTAAAAACAAAATACAAACTTTAAATTAAGAAAAATTTAAGTAGAATTTAAAGACTTGAAATTCTTAATTCATAAATTAAGGATAACTGGCAAAAACAGCTCTTAAATATTCCTTTACAATGTTGAATTTTGTTGGATCAGGTTGAATAAATAGATTTTAAACTATAAACATTAGCTTCATCTAATAAAAGTAAACTTCAAGGCCCCGATTAAACTCTGAATATAAAGAGACGTAAACACTGTTAGCTTTTACAAATTACGGAGGCGATGAGATGTGGTTATATTAACAATATAATTTCCCCTACGCCTCCTGGTTTGTATAAGACAGTGTTTGTGCCTTTTAGAATTAGGCCAAGGCCGTCCTTTATATTGTGCGTTACTTCTCTTACGTTATTTTTATTCCTTTTCTTTATCGCTTTGGGATAGCTTATATGAGATTAATATTCGTACAAATAATTATTATTTATTGCAGTATAGATGGCTAGTGTTGTTTACCTACCCTTACAAGATTGGGCAAAGATATGATCTCGAGTGTTTCTTTTTTTGAAATGGTTCATTTAGTTACGTTACACTTATTATTTCAACTGTATGCATCATACGTATCTTTTGAACTCGTAATTTCTTCGATAGTTACGCAATGCGGGAGTGGATACCTACTGTATTTCCCGTATTGCGCATTCCTATTGACACCTTTACAATAAATATTTCTTTGTCTATGTACTTTGGCCTATGATTTTATAAGGCAATTTAAAAGACTAAAATGTAAGCTTGGCGATGCCTTTTTATAAGGCAATTTGCTGTCTCGCTTGCTTGCCTACAGCCATTGCTTTGAGCCCGGTAAAGCAACCAAAGCCTTATCAATGATAACAGAAAAAGTTATTGCTCTAATATAAACTTTTAAACTCTTTACAATTTTTTTGATAAGATATTAGTATAAGGTATTAATAATTTTGGTAATAATAATCTTGTCGTGGTTATATACTCAGTCATGTCTAAACGAACCAATCCATATACAAACTTTGTCTTTTCTTTTTTAAATTTATTTAATTTTAATCTCCACTAAGCAACAAGTTTTGGATGCAGACAAATTGGACTCTTTTTTTATCAAGCTAAGTAAAACTAAGAAAGTAAGTTGGTGGGATTGCGAGTTGGTTCGCTTTGGTATGTCAAAAACATAGAATAATCGGCCCTTAAAGTTGCCACTGCTGCCCAGCGTTCAAAATTGAGGTTAGAGTCAACTCTCTATTCTGATGACGTCATCATCAGAATAGCTACCCTACGCTCGCATTTTTTACCTTAGAGTTACTACTGTCGATGTCAAGCAACTGTAATTTTTTTTAGATAGTTATTATTTTATTATCATTTGAATTTTTTATTTTGGTTTCCAGTTTTGTTTAATATAAGTAGTTTGTTTTAATTTTAATTGATTTGCGTCCTAAATTTAGTATTTTTAGTATACATGGATACATATAGTCGTCGTCGTGTTTTACTTGTCTCCAGTATCAACATTGAGGCTTAAAACTGTTTCTAACTCAATAGAAATTTTCATAAATACCATATTTGTCGTTTTGCAGTCTATATAAAAAGTTAAACGTTACTAATCAACAATAATTTAGGACTCACAAAAAATGATTGACGTTTAGAATTTAAATATGGCCGCTTACACCCACCTACCCTGCTTGTAGATAGAGTTAGTTGAGTTAACCTCGGGTAGGTAGCTACTCGAATTATAAAAGAATGACACTGGGTTGCAACTCGAAGCTTTTTTGAACGGTTGGAGTCGCGACTCTACCCTACTCTGGTTGTTTCTGAACGCGGGGCTGGAAGACCAGCCTGGTCAGCTGGCTAGGGTGGCTGTAAAAAAATCGCATTAGGCTATAAGACCACCCATTGTTACACTTTAAGGTGCTACCTGCTGCTAGGTGGTGTACTAAAGAATATATCTATACATCCGTGCGGATCTACAAGTCGGTTATCTCAAAATGTTTTTTCTTTGCCTTTTTGAGAACAAAAATGACCTGTACTTGTTTATGGTAAGAGTACCACTTAGACTTGTAAGTCTTGGATAATTACTTCCTCTATACTATACGTATCCAATGGGCCACCACTGGCCTTACCCTATTCACATTGCACTCATATGGTGATTTTGGACAAATGAACAACGTTTACCTGCTAACAGTGAATGGGCGGTTGTGTGTGGTGCGGGAAACGCGCGCGGCCGCACGCTCTACGCCCGCGTTCTCCCGCCGACCACCTACGGGCGGACCGCCCTTCTGGAAGCAACAGGGAAACAAAATAAGTTCATTTTCATGAATGTTTAGACTTTTTGTCAATTGAAGAGTTAAGTGGTTAGTTGGTGTTAACTAGCAAATAGTTCTAAACAAGTAATGAGCGTTTGAAAATAATAAATTATATTATGTATATACATTTTAATATAAACTAATTTTCTAGTATTTAAAAAATATATAAACTAGTCCTTGACTGCTTGATCGTTGATGGTGAGGTGCACTTATGAGGAGCCTATTCACTTTAGCCCCAGCTAGAATACACCCAAATTATAATCAGACAACACCTTTGTTCACTTAGCCATTGAATTCTCATCGCTGGTAGAATGTCAATTTATCTAAAGGGGGGTTTCTGAATTAGGATTTTTAAGTTAAGCACGTCTCAAATTAGTGTTTGAGACGTGCTTAACTCAAACGGTGACGGAATTAAAATTTAGCACTAAAGTAGGCTTTAATGCCAAATTTTGACACGATTTCAAGCTAAAGTAGAGTTTGAGAAATACTCAAATTCAAATGCTTAAATCGGAAAACTGGGGTAAACCATAATTAGTCCTTCATATATGGGCCACAACTTACTTGTGTTGTGTGTAAACAAATTATCACAATCTAAGCCGCACGGATCAATGTCCAAGGATAAGTAACTACGTTTACTTGGGACAGACAGTCCAGTTGGGTATGTCTAATTTCGAAAAAGAGATCAACCGTCGAATCCGAATCGGCTGGGCAGCGTTTGGGATGCTGCGCGGTATCTTCTCGTCCAATATACCACAGTGTCTCAAGACGAAAGTCTATCACCAGTGCGTGTTGCCAGTGATGACATATAGCTCCGAAACGTAGTCGCTTACACTGGGCCTCATCAGAAGACTTAAAGTCACCCAAAGGGCAATGGAAAGGGCTATGCTCGAATTCCTTGCGTGATCGAATTAGGAATGAGGATATCCGCAGGAGAACCAAGGTTACCGACATAGCATGAAGAATTGCCAAACTTAAGTGGCAATGGGCAGGGCACATTGCATGTAGAACGGATGACCTTTGGGGCCGACAGGTTCTGGAATGGCGACCACGTACCGGAAGACGTAGCGCTGGAAGGCCTCCTACAATGTGGACCGATGACCTGGCAAGGGTTGCGGAACGGGAACCGATGGATGCGAGACGCACAGGGCCGTTCATTGTGGTGACACTTGGGGGAGCCCTATGTCCAACAGTGGACGTCTTTCGGCTAAAATGATGATGAATGATGATGTTTGAAATAAAGTTATGTTTATTTAATAAAAAAAAATCATTTACCTATCTAAGTGTTTAGTACTTACCTTATAAAAATTAAATTTTATAATTTTATATTAAACCAGTATTTATTAAAATTGTTTGAATTAATCTCGAAAAATAAATGTTGTGCAGATCTGCTTCTATGAACCTCTTTTGTCTAATGCTGTCGTGAACGGAGTATAGATACTCTGACTTATGCAACTGCTGAGTAAACAAGTACTCCCCTTATTAGCCAATTTCGTCTAATTCCCGTATAAAATCATTGCCTATGGCAGGGGTGCTAAATCTTTTTTACACTGCGCCTCTCTCATATCACAAGATCATTCAAACAACTTCTCTTTCTCGGTTTTCGAGGCCTTTCGGACAGGACGACGACGCCGACTGTATCGCGAAGTGCAGTTTGGGAACTCCTGGGGCCTTATCAAGATGACGTGGTAAAATGTTAGCCGTGCGAGCGAGGAAAAGGGATGGAGCTATAATGGAGCACTACGCTCCATCCCTTTAACAGTTCAGTTTAGGTTGTCAAATGGATCGTGTGAAGAGCTCGCGGTAGGGACTCTGATCTACGGCCTATTCATACACCTTCGTACATATGTATGTTAAAGTTATACGTGTGTTTGACAATGTGAGTAGTCACATATCGCGTACAAAGTTTATTGACCTGTGTCAACAAAGAGTATTTGTTTCAGGCGTTTTCATATTTCTTTTTTTAGGGTTCTGTACCTCAAAAGGAAAAGACGGAACCCTTATACGAACACTGTGTTGTCCGTCTGTCTGTCTGTCTGCCCGTCCGTCAGTCTGTCTGTCTGTCTGCCCGTCCGTCTGCCTGTCTGTCTGACTGTCTAAAAAAAAAATACTCAAATCTGCGGTCCCTTGAAGCTGTGATAAAAATCAAACTTCTAAGTTACCGAAAAAAAAGATACCTATGGCCGTTTATATCTCAAAAAAAAATGTATTTTTCGACACTCTCAAAAGTTATCAAAATTCATAGTATACTTCCCGTTGACAAGTTGAGCAAGGTCTTATAGCACAGATATAGGAATTAAACTGTAAATTTGTTGTTAATTCACATAATTAAAAAAAAAGTGAGTTTCGGAAAGATGTTCGAGATTACATTTCAAGATTGAAATACGTATTTACGCAGTAAGTTTGTACGGTCCCTCACTCCCTCCCTCACCCTCAGTACGCGAGTCCGACTCGCACTTGTCCAGGTTTTTTTTAATTTGACTCGCGATATCCGCTTTGTTTCATCGTTTGCCTATGTTTGTGGACGTGCAATGTGCTTTTGCTCAGTCAAAAAGGAAGATTACGTGATGTAAGGACACGAAGCTTTTTTATATCGATCTGTACATATTATCTGTATAAGTTATAACGGTTGAAGGAATGTTGACTGACACCCAACCAGTAATTGTGATCTTTAACACGTTCAGACCGGCGTGTACCACCGATGGAGCACGGAGTATTAGCTGACACGGCGGGGTATACCACCGATGGCCACGTCACACTATATTTTCAATATACTAAGAAATTCGCGCCGCTTTGAGAGAAGTGTAGTGCAGCTTAGGAGGTGGATATTATTTTGAGAAGTGAACAAACATCAATATTGAAAAATTGTTAGAAAAAAATTGATATAATCACGACATAAATTGTACGAAATGCAAATAAAAATATTTATGATAAATTACGTTGAGAAAATGTAATGAATAGATTACACGTAGCGGAGATGAAAATGTTAAGATGGATGTGTGGTGTGACGAGAATGGATAAAGTGAGAAATGAGTTTATTAGGGGAAGTTTGAAAGTGGCGCCAGTGACTGAAAAGTTGAAAGAGAATCGTTTGTCTTGCTATGGTCATGTGAAGAGGAGGGATGAAACGCATGTTACTAAAAGAGTTATGAGTTTACATGTCAATGGATGGAGTGGGAGAGGGAGGCCAAAGAAAAAAATGGATGAATTGAGTGACAAGTGATATGAAAGAAAAGGGAGTTAGTGACAGCGTGACGAGTGATAAGACAGAATGGAAGAAAAAACGTTTTGGGCCGACCTCAAATAAAACGGGACAAGGGCAGGAAGAGACGTTGAGAAAATGTAATAATTAGAAAATTAAATCAAAATTTAAAAAAATATATAAAATGAAATGCCAATGGATGGTAAGAAAGAGAGAGAAAGCATCATTCCTGTCTAATACTGATTAATGATGATGAATTAATTATTAAAAAAAGTACGTATCGAAAAGACTAAATACTGTTTATAAACCAGTACCATGAGTAATTATTATATCAAATTAAATCAAAATATTTATTGGCCACAATACATAGTTTATAAGGAAAAGTCTTATAGCTTAAAAGTCACTGTATTGCAATTAAGCGTGCTCATTATTTATATATTTAGGTTATTCAGTTTTTTATAAGCAAAAACCTTGTCCCACTCTCCTGTATCAAACATGTAAACTCACATATACAAGACACTTAGACCCGGAACACTTATCTGTAGGTCATACAAATAATTGTTCCGTGTGGGAAACTAACCCGCGACACGCAACGCAGTAGCCAATCGCTCAACCACTGCACCGTGCCGTTAATTTTTAGTATCGTATACCTAGTAGTAAAAAATCGTCTAAACATAATTTAGCTTACCAAGTGTGTCCCCTCCACCACTACCATAGTCATCTAGTATTTTATCTACATAAAACCACAACAAACAAAAAAAATAGATATAAATAAATCGGTTGTATGTAAAAAGATAAGTCTAGACGTAATACGATCCCATACGAAAAATCCCTTGCTCATAGAAATCTACATTATCGCCCAGTACCGTTGGCTACTTTTTGTCCTGGAAATTTTTTAAATTCCTGTTAACTGGATACAGGAGCGAAACTGTGGAATAGAACGACTATGGAAAGTTCTTTCTTTCTATTGACAATCGATCAGTACAAAAAAAATGTAATCGAGACGTATTTCGGCAACGTTCCAAGTTCCATCTAACGCAAACTAAAAAGATTGATAACATTATTATCCAATTAAAAACTCTTAAATACAGCAATAAATAATAATAACCATAAAACAAAAGATAATTGTGAATCTTGATAATTTCAAGCGACATTAACATTATTTTTCAAGAGGAACAACCAAATGTCGGTAAAAAAGAAAAATGTATGGTACAGTACATATGGAGTGGTCGATCAAAGTCAGCCTACCTAGAACTTACTGATAGACACAAAAAAAAAATAGCCGAATTAAGAACGTACCTAATCTTAACCATTCACCACCCTATCATCAAAATTTTGGTCGAAAGACGCCCACTGCTATACATAGACCACCCCCAAGCATCGCCATAACGATCAGTCCTGTATGCGTCTTATATCCATCGGATTCCCATAACCCTCACCAGGTCATCGGTCACAAGACACAAAAGATTTATCTGTAAAACTAACCTTCAAGTCTATATAAAACAAAAACCTTTTATGTGTGTGTTTATATAAATATAGTGGTTAATATAGGAAGTACAGATCGTAGCTAGTAGGTACTTCCTATATCCACGTGGAGTTCCCTCGCTGCTCTCGAACTGAATTAGTGTTATTAGCAATTCTAAGAGGGTTCAATTAGAATTGTTAATACCACTTCTGTTTTCGCGTATATTAAGGGATTAAGCTCGATCGGTTAGCAACATTCTGCTCAACATTTCAAGGAAGATTTTTAAATGTTTATTATTTTATACAGAACTAGCTGACTCGGCGAACTTCGTACCGCCTAATAATGTGATAAATGAAGAACCGCTCGACCAATTTTGTGCAAACTTCATACTAACCATCTACTAAATAGTCCGAACAAATCCTAAACATTTGGTTTGGATAGGTGAGCCCGTTCTTGAATTATAAATATACAGCGAAAAGTGGCATTGATTTTTATATACATATATAGATTTTTTTTATTATACTGAATTTGATCATACTTATTTACAAGTCTTACTTTTTCTTAAATATCTATAAGTTCTTTTAAACCAACAATGAAATATAGAACTTTATAAAAATATAATCTGTTATTGAGTTGGTTTTATGACAGTAACTTCTGTACAAGTTTCAAGAGAATAAATTTTATTACTAAACCTAAGCGTATCTTGTCTTTAGCTTTTTATTTTACAGAATAATAATAGCATTGTCTCAAGGACGTTAAAATGAGGTCGACAAGACTATAGCCAGAGATAAATAAATCGCTGGAGTTGTAGAAATAAGGCTTTTTATAAAGCGACTTCGTAAATAGCTCTTCTGAGTAGATTTGGTTTCGCTTTCAAACATTGCAATGGCTTTATAAGAGTAAATCAAGGAAATTTTTTCTGGGTTGGTTTAGTACTCGCTTCACCCAGAACTGCACGCATCCTAGATGTGTTCACTCCATTCCGGGCAAGAACTAACCTCGGACATTTGGCATCAATGAATAGATGAGGTCGTATAATGATGTCCATTCACCTTTCAATAGCGTTGACATCTTTTCTGGCAAGCTATTGCAATTTCGTAAGCAATTATTGACCCTTAGTGGTCACCATTAATAAAACTGGTACTCAGCAGAGTACCACATTAGATTTAATTACTTTTTTTTGTTTCTTGTATATATAATAATATATACTTAGGCATAAAAAAAATAAAAAATAAGTAAGACTTGAAATTTATGTTTAATGACACACTTGTAAGTGATAAATTACAAAATATAAATTCAATAAAAAAGGGCATTACTTGCGCATGAGTTGACTCTAATAGCTAATTGCCACTTGCACTTCAAATCAGTAATACATTTAGCGCGAATTGAATTTAAATCATCGTTTTAGTTCATTTAACTTAGACGATTTTTGACAAACGTTTAGCGTCAAATGCATTAAGTGATTTGTGGTGTAACTGGGTCAAAGTATATAAAATTGTTTACTACTTGTGTACTAACCTGTCGTCCGCGAGAGCAGTGTGACCGCGGTTACCAGAGAGATGAAAGTTACCACGTGATCGCTGATAGGGACAGCCAGCAAATGGGCAAGATTTTTCATGACCGACCTGCAACAAACATTTATTAGCTATTAAAACCGTCATAGCCAATAACTATGATAACTCCTTACGTAATCTTAGAGAATTCAACACAATTTAAAATATTTTACTGGGGCCATGGATTGTGCGAACAAGAACCCTGGGGCCCTGAAACGAAGGCAAAGGAGGAACAGAGGAATAAGTTTTAGTCAGCAAAAATCTGACACGCCCTCCCGCTCTGCTCTGGAACGGAAGAAGTCATTGGATGATTTCACGGAACCAATTGGTAAATGATAAAATAATGTCGTTTCCTATGGAGAAGAAAGGGCAAGAATCTCCATAGAATACACTTAAAAAAAAAATACAATACCTATAATTAACTGGTGCATACAATATTATTAGTATGCAACATTTTTTTATAAACTGGAATCGAAATAGAAAATAGTCTGCCGAGTCTATAGTGTTCTGAAATTTTCTTTTTTGTTCTGAAAAAAATATAACCCTTCTTTCGCAGTCGGGTAAAAAGGTTTATTTTTACATACATAGCTTCTTCTTTTAATAATGACATGATTAAATAACACTAATAAATCTAAATGAAAATCATGGCGTTAAGCTAATTTTGCTTCTCAAGCACTACAACTCCTTAAAACCAGGATACCACCAGATAACGTACGAGGCATTGAAGCTTGGTGAGGGTAGCGAAGCGATGGGTTGTGAATCGTCAATACCCTTCGAATTGTGTTTGTAAGGTAAGTAATAGGTAACGTGATTGGGCTAAGGGAAATTTTGAAGTGAGTGTGGATGGTCAAATACGAAACCCAAAGGAGTGTTGGGCACGCCACAATAATGGCGGTAAGTCCCCTCTTTGAGGCGTGGTTGGAAAGACCTCACGGCGTCCTCACATTCCGCATGACGCAGGTCCTCACCGGACACGGTAAGTTCGGGAGGTTCCTGCACCGGATTCGTGCGGAAACGACGCCCGGGTGTCGCCACTGTGTGGCCCACCCGGAGGACACGGTAGAGCACACGGTGGAGGTGTGCCCAGCTTGGGCAGAGCAACGCCGTGTCCTCGTGTGGGCAATCGGCGGCGGCGATCTCTCGCGCCGGGCCTTGGTTCAGGCCATGCTCCGGAGCGAGGAGGAGTGGCAGGCGGTCGCCTCCTTCTGCGAAGCAGTAATGCTAGCTAAGGAGGCGGCCGATCGCGTGAGGCAACGGTCCTTACGCTCCAACCGCCGCCGGGATTCCGATCCCGATTTCCGGCCACCGTAGGCGCGGGCTTGCAGACGCCGAGCTATGGGTGGCTCGCCGTCTGACCGTCCGGTAACCGTCCGGACCGAGCCCAAGTCGTCGACGGCGCGTTTTGTTCCACGCGCGCCTCAAGGAGATGTCAGCAAATCGTAGGGGCCCAGCAGGGTCGAAGCCTACTGGGGCCACGGGTAGTGTGAAAGCGGAACCCGGGGCCCTGGGACGAAGGCAACGAAGGAACAGGAGTGGGTTTTTAGTCAGTAAGAGTCTGACACTATCTCCCGCTCCGCCCAAGAGCGGGGATGTCATTAGGATGATTTTCCCACCCAATAAAAAAAAAAAAAACCCAAAGGAGTGTCAGTTCCTATTTTAAGAGCGGCCAACCCGAGGTACATTTTCATACAACCGCTCTTACGTGATTATGATGTTATTACACATCTTTCTCCAGATATTTTGGATACACAGATATCTTGTGGATATTATCTAAGCTTCTATAGAAATCAAAATATAAACTTGTGTAAAACTAATCCAGGAAAGACCTCTGAAAATCTTCTATTTAACGTGAACTTTAGCCCTTCATAATGTACTCATTAAAAATATAAAAAAATGCTATTATGCTATAGAAACCATGCATTGCACATTTAATCGAGATTCTGTATGACGACAACTTTTCTCTAAAACTTTTAAGGGTTGTAAACATCGCGTTAGATGAAGCTTTTAAAATATGCTCGACTTTGACGATAGGCGAGTAGGGAAGGGCCGTCTTAATGAAAACTAAAACTGCAGCATTGGATTTATTAAAGAGAAGAGAAAATTCTTCAGTCAATAGAGCGACCGTAAAGTTCTGGTTACTTTTCGACTGACATTTACGATTTGCTTCCGCCAATTAAGACAAAATCTGAAAACTGTAAATTTGTAGTTACGTCACAAAGAAAAATATGATTCGGAAAAATCTTCGTAACTCAATTCGGGAATCGAATTGTTTTTTTATAGGCAAATTTCTACGGAATCCTCAGATCGCAAGTCCGACTCGCACTTGCCCGGTTTTTTTGTTTGGTACAGCAAAATAGCCATTAATACTGAAATACGTTAATCCTTAAACAAATCCAATCCAGGGTTTGGTCTCCACGAGCATCGTTAGTATACGCGGTATAGGAGAGATGGATCGAGCTACAGTGCGACAAAATGGGACATTCAATAATTAATGCTTTCTAGAGCGATGGTAATTATTCGAAACAAATAATTGACACAATTATTTCGCATGTAAGGCAGACGCATCAGTGAAACCATTAATTATTTTATAGGCTGTCGTAATTAGGTCAACAGTTATAAAGTAATGTAAAGTGTTTACCGTATATAGTGCAGTGCCTAGGGGTGTGTGTAGGTCTAGAGGGCGCGCGGGATGGTGGCCGCGTCGCCCGCTGGCCGCGCGCGCTCCTCTCTCCAGTTTCGGCACGCGCGCAACATCTGCGTCAGCCCTCAGCCGCGTCTGTGCAACAAACATCCTTAGGTTAATCATAACAAAGTATGAATTTAAGTACCAACTATCTATTTGTGTATTCAGCTTTTATTGTTCTACTTCGGGTCAAAGGAATCCCTCTCCGTTTACAACACACTTTCTCCTTTGCAATCTCATCGCTGAGAATCAAGTTCGGGCTAAACTTCCGACCATCTTCCATCTGATTTGTGGTATGAAATAACTATGCTAAAATATTGTTACAGGCTTATTGAGCTAGAGTCTGAATGTTATAATACCAGACTGGTCGCCGGGAACTTCCTAGGGGTTACCAAACAGTCCCCACGAAATTAGCCTTGGCGTACAAAAAATTCAAGAGCAACTTCTTAAAGTAATTTGTACAACTTATGTTTATGAAGTTTAACTTATTATTTTCGAGTGCGTTGAAAATGGTCGTTTCATACACGTGGAAAATTGTAATTGCAGTACTCGAAAATGACCTCGCCTTCGGTTTCAGCGTGCATTCTGTCCCCGCTAAAATGTACTGTTGTAGTAGAGACTGGTTTCACTAGGTAGGACCACTTGACTTGAACGAGAGCCGGACAAAAGGCATAATCAGTAAAACCTTGAAGTAATACAATTGAAATCCTAAACGCTATGGCATACGATGATGACACCAATCAGCGCCGTACAATTAGTTCGGTATATATTATCTATTTATTATGGGTTTCTGCTATGCTTGTTTACATTATCGTACAAAATCTTTTTGCGGACTCCCGGTAGTGGAGGAGGTGTGACTTTAAGTAGTGTGGCAATGTCATACTAACCGGTTTTGACTTGTTTTGAGCTTAAAATAACCTCATAAAGATTGAATATAACTCGTTTTATACTTCTTAAACGAGAAGCTCCTTATTTATTTATTATTTATATAATCCAAGAAGCTCCTTTGTTTATGTTAACATAATATCATTATTATAATTTTCAAGCTAGCAGTAGTTATCACACGAACCGGAAGATGAAATACGACTTAATATTGCTCCTAGGACATTAAAAGCATAAGAAGATTACGATACGTTTGTTTTTCAATGGACATCCCATGAACAGCCAATAATAAAATGAGCCATGATTATTACAAACAAAAAGTGGCTGTAATAAGAAAATGTGGCAATTGATTAATATGTTATTTTAATACATCGCAGATCATATTTTTTTTAAAATAAATTAACAAGAAAAGCTATTGAAATAAAAATACAGTTTAATTTTCTACTGTTCAATAAATTGGTATAACTTAAATGTAAACAATTGCCAAATAATGGCACAACATTATTAAGTTAATAAGATCACAAAAACAGCTTAAAAATATTAAAACGTTTATTCTCAGAACTCGTTTGTGGTATCACTCACGTCACTTACAGAATGTGTGACAAAATATATGGTTTTTAACAGACTTTAAAAAAGGAGCAGGTTCTATGTTCTACTGTGGGTATGTTTTTCTATATTCTCTGATTTTTCCGGTGAACCGATTTTGAAAATTATTGTTTTGTTTGAATAGTCTCAACGGACCAATGTTATTATTTTTTTACACTATAACATGATATGAGGCATGACATGAAGCGACTAAGGGACATACCAGAGAATAGGTAGCAGCATCCTCTGTGCATTATAACAACCAAACTGCGATCGCTTACCCGTCTGCCAAGCGTGGCGATTATGGCAAACCCCCCAAAATGAAAATTCAAATGAAAAAATGGCCCCTAGTGCCCGGCAGCCCGTCTACCCTTGACTCCGGTAGCGGTCAAGGCCACGACGAGGCAAGGGGTGCGAAATTTTTGGGGGAGGACTATGTCCAGCAGTGGACGTCTTTCGGCTGAAACATGATGTAACATGATGTCATGCTCATAAGCTCTGAAGCGGGTACGCAAATGTGTACCAACAGTTTACCCTGGAGCCTCCTAGTATCACCAATTTTGTTCACATGTTATTGATTAAATCAATTCGGCCATAAAATATGGAAAACAACTTTAAATACACATAAAAAAATATAAATTGTTTTGCATGTTTTAATTTGTAAAAACATAGCAGATATGAAGGACCAAAATAAAATAATTATGTTAGTTCAACATGTATCTACATAATTTATAAGTACCTACTAAGTTTAAATAAAACTATTATAACTTTAATGTAAACTAAATGAACATTTTTTTAACTAAACCAGTGAATATTTGTTTTCCATTCATGGGGAAGGTGCTTTCATTATATTCAGCCTCAATTCCATTCAGCTGAGGCTGGCGGCGACAAGTCTGCCATTTTACTGGTCTCGCCGTCTCGCACAATGTCGCCCCTTGACAACCCAACGTGACTGCAGCTGAGATATCTCATAAAACATTTTGAATATTGTCACGAAGGTTTAATTATAGTTAGTCCATCGATTGCTAACATTCTCTGGTTTATTTCAAATATATAAAAAATGGGTTGTTTCTAGATTTTATTTTGGGTTTATATTTTAACTTCAGTTTATAATTGATTGTATAAACCTAACTCAAAATTTTTGTAAAATATTGAATTTTAATAGGAACTGTATTTGAGGATTAATTGTAAATGTGCATAAATAAGTAGTCAATGTAATATATTAAAACTGCTACGAAAGTAATTACTTTTAATGTATATGATCAGTAATACCATTTTTTTTTAATAAAATGTATAAAAGTTTTTATGATGTTAATAGGTGTTATGATGTTATACCTACTTGTTGGAATCTTGTTTTTTGGTCACATAAATAAACACGGAAAATCCATTTTCTAACCGACTTCTTAGTATACATGGATACATATACGTATCTGTAGATATAGGTAGTATTCATTTAGCACTGCAAGTCATGTCTAGCACAAGAATGCAAAACGAATATTCAAATATAAGTTTTAAAAAACGTGCTGAGTGATAGGTGCATAATATCAGTCAAGTTACTGGCCGCTTCTCTTATATAAATATTTCGAGCGATAGTGCTATTCATTACGCCAAGTGCGGGGAATGTGTAAAGAACTCCACGAAAATGTCGTTGTTTTATTTGACGATTGGTCTGACAGTGTTAGTTTACGCTCTATACTATTATTTTACAAGGACATTTAACTACTGGAAGAGCCGAAATGTGCCCGGACCGAAACCAACCATATTTTTTGGTAACATGAAGGAATCCGCCCTTCGCAGAAAAAATAAAGGTGTGGAGATGCAAGAAATCTATGACATGTTCCCAAACGAAAAAGTGGTGGGTGTATACAGAATGACAACACCTTGTCTCCTTATACGAGATCTGGATATTCTGAAACATGTCTTCATTAAAGACTTCGAAGTGTTCACTGATCGTGGCATTGAATTCAGCAAACAAGGATTAGGACAAAATTTGTTTCACGCGGATGGAGAAACATGGAGAGCCTTGAGAAATCGGTTTACCCCTATTTTTACATCAGGGAAATTGAAAAGCATGTATTATTTGATGCACGCTGGCGCTAATCAGTTTTTGGACTACGTTACCACAGAATGCCAAAGTAAGAAAGAGTTTGAAGTGCATTCCCTTCTTCAGACATACACATTATCTACGATCTCTGCTTGTGCTTTCGGTGTGAACTTCGATAATCTTAGTGATAAATTAGAGACCTTGAAACTTGTAGACAAGTTTATTTCGGAACCGACATATGCAAATGAGTTAGATATGATGTATCCTGGGCTTCTGGCATCTCTGAACCTCTCCATTATTCCAACTTCGATACAGAAATTCTTTAAAATTCTTGTAGATGATATAATAGCTCAAAGAAATGGCAAACCATCAGGCCGCCACGATTTTATGGATCTTATCCTGGAACTCCGTGAGCTAGGAGAGATTAATAATGCAAAATTCGGTAATAGTGCAGCCACTGTTGAAATAACAGACGATGTGATAGCGGCGCAAGCTTTTGTATTTTATGTAGCAGGATACGAGACTAGTGCAACCACCATGGCCTACTTGATGTATCAGCTAGCATTAAACCCAGACGTCCAAAACAAATTGATGGCAGAAGTTGACGAAGTTATTGAAGCCCACAATGGAGAAGTAACGTACGATACCATAAAGGATATGAAATATATGAACAAAGTTTTCGATGAGACTCTTCGTATGTACTCAATATCAGAGCCACTGCAACGAAGAGCTACAAAAGAATACAAAGTACCTGGTACTGATCTGGTGATTGAAAAGAATACTACTGTGTTAATATCACCGAGAGGTATTCAGTACGATGAGAAATATTATCCTAATCCTGAAGTATTTAACCCTGACAGATTTGATGTGGAAGAGGTGGGCCAGCGACACCCATGCGCTTATTTACCATTTGGACTCGGACCAAGAAACTGCATCGGTGAGTTGTTCACTACAATATAATTTACTCGTAATTTATCAACGTCGTCAAGCCTTATACTGTTTCCACTGTTAGGAATCAGGCCTCCTGTCTAGGAGAGGATATCAGTCGTAATCCGCCACGCAGGTCCAATGTGGATTGGTCAACGTGATCTTCAGTGATCACGTTGACCAATCCGTATAAATATTGTATAATAATAATAATATCATTATCTGGTGTCGCAGACAGTTGGCATTCAAGATGTGATAACAACATTTAATTGCGAGATTTAGTGTCAATATGGTTCTTAGAGTTTAATTTTTTTTAAAATGTTTTGTTTATTTTTAGGAATGCGGTTTGCCAGACTTCAGTCTCAACTATGCATTGCGATGATGTTGTCTAAATTCAGAGTAGAACCATCGAAGAACACCGAAAGGAATTTAAAGGTCGCTCCAGACAGATTCATCATCGGACCGGACGGAGGAATACGTCTCAATATAATTCCTAGAAAGTTAAAAGCTTAAGAAAACGTCCAAGGTACCAACGTCATTGTGGGCCATATGCCATAACTTTTTACAAATTTAAGGCCCTAATGTTTTCTTTTATTTATTTTATATTTAAAAAATAGTGAATTTATTTTACAAACTGCAAAAATAATTACCGTTTATCACCATAATATATGTTTGTGTCAATAATATCAGCGTAAAGATAAGATTGTTAATCATTATAGATTTTAAAGATTTACGATTATTCAACAAGCGAAACTGTTGTTATTATTATTTTGAAATAACGTTGATTATTGCTTAGCTCTCTAGCTAGTTTTTAGCAAGTCAATGTAGCGTGTGCGTAGTTGGTGTAAAGGGGATGTTATGAGGAGAAATTTCATTTTCCTCTATCTGCATGAACTTTCTCACTATTCTGCAGGTGTTCAAAATTGCAGCTTTTTGGAGTGATATGTAGATTGAATCTTTCAGGTCTATTAATTTGAGGCTATTGTGAAGATGGTTGGGTATCACCCCTGTAGTGGAAACAACTATAGGTACGACATATACTTTTTCTTGCCTCCAGATTCTTGTTACTTCTTCTTTAAGTTCTGCATATTTACTTAATTTTTCTCCTATTGTCTTTTGCAAATTATGCGTGTTGGGGACTGCAATATCTATCAGGTATGTAACTCTATTAACTTTGTCTTGGGGAATGATATCTGGTCTATTATAGTGGACAGTCCTGGCGGTTAGAATGGCGCGGTAGTAGAGTTTGTGCGTAGTATTTTCTAAAACAGTTTGAGGGAGATAATTGTAAAAAGGACTGATTATATCTTGGTCTTGTATGAACTTATGTTTGGTTGCTAGTTTTTGGTGAATGATGTTTGCCACCTGATTGTGTATATAGTCAGTCCGTGTGAGCGTTGTACATGCACCTGTAATATGCTGTATGGTCTCTGGTTGACTGTGACATTTACAGCATTTATCATTTCCTGTAGTTTTTAGTATTTATAACTTGATCTTGAATCGCTATAATAAACCCTTCGGTTTCTGGAAATAAACTACCTACCTTAAGCCATTTATTTGAAACTACAATAGTTTCGAATAAATGGGTTAAGGTAGGTATCTATGTGGGGTTGTTCTAGATCATGGGGGTGTCGTCCATGTAACACATTCTTTTCTATTCTTCTAATTTTTGTTTCTGTGTGTCATTATTAATATTGTAAGTTGGGTTCATATCGTTTAGGTAAAGTAGGGTGTGGTTAATATCGTTTGTGACTATGGCTTTGTGGATGATACTTGTTTGAGATTTTGTGTGAAAGAATGATTTTAATCTAGCAATTTGTTTCTGCCAAAGGTGATAGATGTCTATTAGGCCTCTCCCTCCGTGTTGCCGTTTGATAGTCAGTCTTTCTATTGCAGATTTAGGGTGCAGGTTATTGTGTTTAGTAAGCGTGGTGCGTGTTGTTCTCTCTATTTGTTGGATGTCAGTTTTGTACCAATTGATCACTCCTCACTCCAAATTAATGTTAGTATTGGTATCGAGGTATATAGGTGTTCAAAGCCTTTATTAAATTCTTTCCCAAGAGTTGAGTTTTACATACTGCGATCACTCTCCGCTTATATTCATTAGTCAATATGTGTTTAATCGAGGTATGATTTAAACCTTTGAGTTGCCGGTATCCTAGATATTTATATAAATCTGTTGGTTCCATCGCTGTAATTGTTTCAGTGTTATTAATTGCGTAATCACCAGGTTTAATTTTGCTTTTTATTATGTGTACCGTTTTGCATTAGTCTCGTCCGAATTGCATTTTGATATCCTTACTAAATTCCGTAGTAACTTCTATTAATTTTTTCATCTCTTTTTCAGTTTTTCCCTATAATTTAATGTCCTCCATATAGATAAGGTGAGAGATAGTGGTTAGTTCTGTTGTGTGTATAATACCCAGCCTGGGTGCGCTGCAGTAAGTGAGATAGGGGGTTTAAAGCGAGGCAAAACCATAGAGGGCTCAGGGAATCTCCCTGATAAATACCATTTCTTACAGCTATTTGTCACGTTGTTATAATTTTGTCGTGGCATTCCACTCTAGTTTTAAGTTACAATTAGGTAAGATTTGTTAATGTGGGTTCATAGACCTCCTTGTAAAATATGAATAACAGCTAGGGTTTCGGGATTTTCCCATCGAAGCAACGTAAGGTAATATTAAAGTGCTAGAACGTATGTGTTTGTAGACATCGCATCGGTATGAAAAATTTTGAAATTAAACATAATAAATAATAAACATTCTGAAGAGTTACACCAAATCGCTTGTTAAAAAACTAAGAACCTATCGTAGGGTTTTCATTTCTGTTGTCGAGACCTGTATTGTCGAAACCTGCTGGATCTAGGTAGCCGAATCCCATTTCACGCTAAACTTGAACCATTATAAAAAAGTTCTGTTCTGTATGTTATCTGTGTGTTTGTAAATTGTGTATGTTTGTTTAAAAGGTGCGTTGTATATTAATAAGTACTAATGTGTAGGTAAACAAACGTATAGGTTAAGTTATCTTGCATAAACTATTTTGCACAGCTGATAGATGTTACTTTTCAGTGTCGGGTAAGAGCTCAAAACTTTCCGAGTTAAAATGTCAGGGAACTTGGGCAAACGGTTGTGATCATTTTTAATTACTGTGTTTCTTATAAATTATAATACTGTTATAAGCATTGATAAGAGATACTATTATTATTTTGTATTGTTATTGTAATTTTTTAATTATTATTAGGTTTACCAAAAATAGGTTGTTATGGGGTTAACATATTAATATGTTTAATGTAATAAAATCGAAATTGTTTGAAGTAATTTGACTGTGTAGTTTATAAATTTATTTTCTAAATAAAATATTTTTTTATTTGATATAAAATAGTGCTTTACTGAGATTCCACCTGATGGTAAGCAGTGATGCAATCGTTGATGGTGAAGACATAATAAATATTGAATG
Source organism: Mythimna vitellina (assembly GCA_949316375.1). Classification (NCBI taxonomy): domain Eukaryota; kingdom Metazoa; phylum Arthropoda; class Insecta; order Lepidoptera; family Noctuidae; genus Mythimna; species Mythimna vitellina. The sequence goes on from OX438698.1 coordinate 10,064,479, forward strand.
AATAAATCATAAATATAGGTAAATATTGTAGTCACATTATAAATCTTGTATCGGAAATTATTTTTTTCTCATAAAAAAGGCTCCAAACAAGTCTCTTTTCAAACAGTCTGATGCAGGTGGTGGAATTTATTTTAGATCAATAACATATTTAATCCTACCAACTGCATCCGATATTTTGGAGTAGGGTTTTTATTTTTAATTTTCAGTTTTTATCATTTTATTTGTGTCTTTCCATCCACGGCGTAATAAAATTATGTAACGCACCGACGTACTCGAATTCGGTTTCTGTATGTCAAATTCATACTTCTTGTTCAGTACTTTTCTTGTTCCTTCACAAACCTATATTTTACTTAAAACCTATTTATATTTACTACATATCAACATATACCTATTCAATTACCTCACACCTAATAAAGCTGATTTACACCCGTACACTAAACTTAAAGTTCAACTGAAAACCAGCGTGGGACAACTTCTTTGTAGTAGTCTGGCATTTTGTTGAACTGAACAGTGAGGCAGACCATGTTATTGTTTTAAATTTAAGTTTATATTATTTCATAATTCCTTCGTTATATATATCTGTAATAAACATGTTTTCTTTCTTTCAAATCCCAACCATTACAATTTAAATTCATAATCGTTTTAGTTCAGTATTAAACTCAGAAATACACTGGAGTACCGTTCCTTCTTTCTACAATCATCGAGTTGCTGGCTTCTGATAGGAATCTTACGTTTTGGATTTATCTACACTAATGTTATAAACAGGTAAAGTTTACTTTTTTGTTTGTAGGTGGTAATCGCTGAAAAAACAGGTGATGATCACAAAAATGTTTTCACCGATAGAAAGCTGCTTTATTCCTGAGTGACTTAAGCTATATTTTATCTACGCGGGCAACGCTTATTATTTATTAATAGGTACTAATTATGAAACTGTTACTTTTAGGAAACATTTATCATCTTTATGTACTTTTTAGGTGGGAAAATCATCTAATGACAAATCGCGCTCTTGGGCGGAGCGGGAGATAGTGTCAGACTTTTACTGTCTAAAAACCCACTCCTGTTCCTTCTTTGCCTTCGCCCCAGGGCCCCGGGTTTCAATCTTTCTGTATTTACGATTTACCTATGTCGTAACATTATTGCGTAGTTACTAAACTCTCATGCCGTATCTTGTTATTTACTACTTACGAGTAGATGCCTACCTATTTATTAAGAATTATTTAGCTATTGTACGTTTCTTGTTTAATCTAAATATGATATTCCTTCCTATAATAAAATATGAATATCTATTATATTCAAGACAGAATTGCGTATTTTTTAAATGTTTATTTTACCAAAAGCTACTACACAAGACTCTTGAGATATTTTATTCATTCGTAAGTGATGTTATTACGCACATACTTACTCATTTCAACACGTCGGTTGTATTTTTTTTGTAAACAGTTTTTTTTTAAATCTTCTAAGTATATATATTATATATTATTTTATTGTTTAACCGGTAAAGAGCGTGTCGGGCCACACTCAGTGTAGGGTTCCGTAGTTTTCCGTCCGTCACAATAAGTGTCTCCACTTAAGAGGTAATGAACGACAGACAACGAGCAAGAACAAATATCACCAATGCCAACGAGAGATCGACCGAACAATGCGTCAATAGAATAGAATAAACTTTATTTTACACCATAAAAGTAACACAACTTATACAACCAATAAGCAGTAGCTCATCCCCTCAACTCAGGAACAATCTTAACAGCGTGAAGTAGCCCAAATTACAGTCTGTCGATGTGAATCTGTCGGGAAATTGGGTAACTAATTTATACAAACTGGATGGGTTATATATGTTGGGTTTTCGTTGGTAATTTTGGATTGCGTAAATCGATTTTAATAATTCTTTTTTATTTGAAAGAAGATAAAAAATGCTTGCATATACGGTTAAATTACAAACTTAGTTCAGAAATTATTTGGTACAGCTTTTCAAAAATTGTTCAACCGATCAAGTTCAAATTAATTTTTCTAGAAAGTCTTTATAAAGTTCTACTTTTGAGATTTTTTCATATTTTTAAACTTATGGTTCAAAAGTAAAAAAAAACATTTTTTTTACTTTTGTAGCGATTATTTCCGAAAATATTGACATTATCAAAAAATGATTTTAGTAAACCCATATTCATTTTTAAATACCTATCCAACAATATATCACATTAGAGTTGAAATGAAAAAAAAAAACTTCCTACTTTACGTGTAGGGGGGAGGGATGCCATAATAAAACATATTTTTGCACTTTTTATTTTACAACTTTGTCGGCGTGATTGATATACATATTGGTACCAAATCTCAGCTTTCTAGTGCAAACGGTCACTGAGATTATCCGCGGACGGACGGACAGACCGACAGACAGACTTGGCGAACTATAAGGGTTCCTAGTTGACTACGGAACTCTAAAAATGGCGACAAATAAGTAAATTCGTTAGTTTCTGTTTGTTGATATGTTATTTCTTATCAGCATCCTGATAACCTTGTGGTAATTAAGTTCCGTGGATAGTATATAAAATCATGGCGAGCGATTATTCTTTCATATCATCGTTTACGGTGAACGTGTTGAGAGCTCCTCAAAATGACGGTATTCTATGTGTCAGCAGTGTTAATAGTGTTAATTTCCGCTCTATATTATTATTTTACAAGAACATTTAACTACTGGAAAAGCCGAAATGTTCCCGGTCCGGAACCAACCGTGTTTTTTGGCAACTTGAAGGAATCAGCCCTTCGCAAAAAAAATATGGGCGTAGTGATACAAGAAATCTATGACAGTTATCCGGAAGAAAAAGTCGTCGGTATTTATAGAATGACAACGCCTTGTCTCCTTATACGAGACTTGGACATTTTAAAACATATCATGATTAAAGACTTCGAAGTGTTCTCCGATCGTGGCGTGGAATTCAGCAAAGAAGGATTAGGACAAAATTTGTTTCACGCCGATGGAGATACATGGATGGCCTTGAGAAACCGGTTCAGTCCCATTTTTACATCTGGTAAATTGAAAAACATGTTTTATCTTATTGATGAGGGTAGCAATAATTTTGTTGACTATGTAAGCGCTGAATGTCAAAAGAAAAATGAGTTTGAACTGCACTCCCTTCTCCAGACATACACTGTGTCTACAATCTCCGCCTGCGCTTTTGGTGTTAACTATGATAGTCTCAGTGACAAACTGCAAGCGCTGAAAGTTGTTGATCAAATTATTTCATCACCAAGTTTTGCTGTTGAATTAGATATGATGTTTCCAAAACTTCTCAAAGCACTCAACCTTTCTATTTTTCCAACTTCTGTGAAAAATTTCTTTAAACATCTTGTAGACAACATTATTACTCAGAGAAATGGCAAAACATCAGGCCGAAATGACTTCATGGATCTTATACTGGAACTCCGTCAAATGGGAGAAGTCAATAGCTCAAAATTCGGCAGAAATGCAGCTTCTGTTGAAATAACCGACGACATAATAGCGGCGCAAGCTTTCGTATTTTATGTAGCTGGATATGAAACTACTGCTACTACTATGGCCTACATGCTGTACCAACTAGCATTAAATTCGGATATCCAAAGTAAACTGACAGCAGAAATAGATGAAGTCATTCAGGCGCATGACGGAAAAGTGACATACGATACCGTTAAAGAAATGAAATACTTGAATAAAGTATTTGATGAAACTCTTCGCATGTACTCGATAGTGGAACCACTGCAAAGAAAAGCGGTTAGAGAATATAAAATACCCGGTACAGACGTGGTAGTTGAAAAAGATATGATAGTGCTAATATCCCCGAGGGGTATTCATCATGACGAGAAATATTACAGCAACCCTGAAGTATTTAACCCTGACAGATTTGATTTGGAAGAAGTGGGTAAGCGTCACCCATGCGCTTACTTGCCATTTGGAATAGGACAACGGAATTGCATTGGTAAGTAATTGAAACATAATCAGACACTTATATCATGAAATATTCAATGATCAATCATTAAATTATAAATTGTGATTACGATACCGGCACGTTGCTTGCTACCTATAGTAAGGGTGCTTTTCCACCAGGAATGTGCTATGCTACGTTGCTAAGGATGTGTTTGATATCCACTAATCATATGCATTGGTGCACATAGCTTAGCACTAGTGGAAATGGATTCAACTAAGATATGTTTTTTATATGGAAGGATAGCAAGCATTGCTATACCTACTGCTATGGATACGTGCCACGGATGGTCGCGAGTGGTGTAGCTATGTGCCGCTTCCCTACTATAGATACATTGCTTAGTTCGAGCTGCGCATCTTCCTCGCTCAGCTACTTTGCGGCGGCGCATCTTCATAGCACATCTTACTCGCACCGCTACATAGCTTAGTATCAGTGGAAATGGTCACATAGTTTCACAGCATAGCTATTACATCCTTGTAACATAGCTGTATAGCACATCTCTGATGGAAAAGCAGCCTTAATCAACTATTTTTTTAAGTATTCAAGCTATATATATATATACTTGCTACATGCGTTACCAAGACTTGAATAATATAAAGATTATAAAGTAGTAAGTACGTGATGTCGAGAATTTGAATTAAACCGGTTGTAAGCCACATCACACACAAAGGTGCCACAAAACAAACAATTTATTTTATCTGTGTTATCTTACAATAAAAATTGTTTTAAAAATTAGACGTTTCTAGTGTTACACTTTAACATGTATATTATTTACTCTTTCAGGAATGCGGTTTGGCAGACTTCAGTCTCAACTATGTGTAATCAAGATTTTGTCAAAGTTTAAAGTGGAACCTTCGAAAAATACTGTCAGGAATTTAGGAGTTGCTCCGGGAAGAGCTCTGATTGGACCCGAAGGAGGAATACATCTTAATATTGTACCCAGAAAATTGAAAGCCTAAGAAAAGAAAGGTATACCTCTTCACGATGATAACAAAGTGGAATATGAACTAAGTATCAAGCTAGCCACTTAGGCATAATTGCATAGTATTCTTTTGCGATTCTTCCCTAAACATATTATAAAATAGAGTCTCCTGCCCAAACCACGTCTATCTGTATGTTTGCTATAAACTGAAACATGGGTTTTCATGATGTTTTTACCAATAGACAAAGTCAAAGTCAAATATATTTATTTGTGTAATGTTATAATGGTGTTAATTATAAAATCTCGAGTCACTATGTGCTGCTTTGCTAGGCATAAAAATCTTGGGGTATACAAGTCAGAATGATTCATGAAAAAAGTTTACGTGAATAATACATGAATAATATAGTAGAAAGATTCGAGAATTTCTAAGATTTGTAACACCAGTGCGAAGCGAAGCTTGGGCAAGTCGCTTATACATATTACATAAGTATATTTCTAATTCTTAGACATAATATATTATGTTAGTACAAATATTTTGATGTTTATATTGTTATTATTTTTTATAGCTTGAAACGGCGAGTCTGAAAATGTATTGATAAAATATGAGGGCTGTCAGTACATTTATGTATTCTGTGATTTAATTAAATATTTGAGATTATTTGTTTATAGGTACTTAAATATTACACTGTAATTTAGTAACAGTATTGAAATTATTTATAAGTAAAACTAGTAGATATTTTTAATATTAGTTATATATTATTGATACCTTTACCAACTATTATTTATTTTGTGCCCCTTCAATCTACGGATCGTAATCAGGGGATTTTTATTAAAATAAAAATTATTATTTTCCGAACACACGATCTATTTTAATTCCCTTTAAAATAATAATAATAATATAATAATATTCCACAACTATCACACATCGCCGTCTAGTCCCAAGCTAAGCAGAGCTTGTGGTATGGGTACTAGAAAACTGATAAACATACTTATATATTTCTAAATACATACATATATAGATAAATTACACCCAGACACAGAACAAATGATCGTGCTCATCATACAAACATTTGTCCTGGGTGGGAATCGAACCCACGACTTCCGGCATAGCAGTCAGGGCCACTAACCACTAGACCAACAGGCCAGTCAAAGTCAAATAAGTTCAATATCTTCTGATTTTAATGAATTACTCTCATCTAAACTAATGTCATAATAGAGGTAAATAATCGGTGTAGGTACAGATCCGACATCGAAAATTCTTTTACTGAGTTCTATTAGTAAACTAAACTATCGCAGAGCATCATCGACAACGTTTTTTTCTGTCGGAGACACTACAGGAGCACAGCCGTGGGAAAGAGCAAGTTGATATATGAAAACACAATCACTTGATTTGTTTTGACAACCGTAATTACATCCAAGCAGCCATTCATTGCAACAAAGTATTGGAAAATATCGGTAAATTAGTCAGATTTTTTGTTACAATGTTATTTTTGCAGAACATTGTGCTTAGGGGAAACATTTAGATTATTTGTTCTTTGAATAAATAAATTCTTAACCGAACATAAACCTTTAATCACACTAATATCCCCGTCGAGCAGAGCACCGCCGTGTCCTCATGAGGGCGATCGGCGGCAGCGATTACTCGCGCCGTACCTTGGTACATGCTATGGTCCGGAGCGAACAGGAGTGGCAAGCGGTCGCCTCCTTCTGCGAAGCAGTAGTTCTAGCAAAGGAGGCGGCCACACGCGGGGGAACGACCCTTACGCCTCAGCCTACGGGATTCCGATCCCGATTTCCAGCGACAGTAGGCGCGGACTTGCGGACGGAGAGCAATGGCTAGATCGCCGTCCGACCGTCCGGTAACCGCTCGGACCGAGCCCAACTCGTCGACGACGCGCACCTCAAGGAGATGTCAGCAAACCGTAGGGGCTCAGCAGGGTCGAAGCTTATTGGGGCCATGAGTTGTGCGAAAGTGAACAGGAGTGGGTTTAAGTCTGACACGCCCTCTCGCTCCGCCCAAAGGCGGGAGATGTCATAAAAAGATTTCCCACCAAAAAAAACGGTACAGAACTTTATAGTACGGTACTTTTTATCCCGGGGATATGTTCTCTTGGCACAATTTGATACTATCACGCGAATGGAGCCAATAGGTCAAGATGTTTCGTTAGGGCTATATTTCACCGGAACACCATGGCGGCGCGACATCGCAAAAAACGTATATTTCGACATTCTCAAGGGAATCAACATTCATATTCACTTCCCGTTGATCTAGAATCCTGAAATTTGGCATTAACCAAAGTCTCGTATCAAAAGTATAGGAAAAAATTTGGGGAATGAAACTTTCGCCATATTTTTTTTTTCTTTTTGCCAAAAATTAAATCTAAGTCATATCTTAAAGGTCTGTATGAAAAATCAATAACAAAAAGAATTACGTCTACTAACCGTAACAAAAGGAAGTTAGAGACTATTTAGTAAATTGCTATTGTATTTTTACTAGGCGTTATTTTTCTTAAATAAAAATACTCCATGTCTGATATTTCTAATATATATCATTCTATACCGTTACTATGTGTGTTAAATGTATAAAATAAAGATTATTATTATTATTTTAAGTTTCCCATTGTTAAATATACTTCGCGGCAACTCTAATGAGTTATTCCTCGTCTTTTACTTCTGCTTAGATCGCCGGGTATAGTAGAGAGCGCTTAGCGTTGCAAAACACTCGAGGCCCAAAGTCATTTTAAAAACTCGAAATAATCCATGTTTGATATTTTAAACCTTAATCAGATCAGAGCTCATTTCGTGGCAATGACTTCAAATGTTCTCGGCCCAGGAAATCTTCCTAGACTCAACATAAATGACTTAATAAGCTCTAGGGACGTACGTCTACCAACTAAGTCAGGCCAGTCGTTATTATGGCAAACTAAACATATTGAACTGTACAGGGGAGACAGATTAGATGAGGATTTTGGAAATATTTAACATTAATGTTATCAATCGGTGGCTGCTGTGTAATCGAATCCAATCGTACTTCTTGTATCTTTGATAGAAGGGCTTAATAATGTCTTAGCAGCAATAAAAGGGCTTTACTGTTCTTGTATTTCTGGGAAAAGAACACTTAGTTGTTGTAGCCACGTCATGTCTGTATTGTTGTTCATGGTGTGGGGTAGACATCAACAAAACTAAGTCCGCCAGCTGAATTTCTAGATTTTATAATAAAACATGACGTGGGAAGAGCGACGAGTAGTGATGATGTTCGATTAAGCTTACCTATAAGAATTTAGTTGTATGTGTTCCGTGACAAGGTAAACAAATATTTTTATAAAAATAATTTTTTTTTCGGTGTTTATGGTAGGTACTCAATAAATAGTGTCAATCACTATCGCAACACTAACGCGCATCTTATCGACTCGTTTATCACTTCTTTTTTTTACTAGTTTTAGTGATGACCTGTGTGAAACCTGCAGATGTGAAAAAAATATAACAGTAATAACCAATTTAATCTATTTTATCAATGGAAACCTCAAAATATTACTTTTCATTTTATTATAATAAAAGAAAAATAGGTAACGCCTGACAAAAAGATACTAGCAATGATTTTATAGATATCTTCGTTCGGTTACAGTTAAGGACCTGGTTCTTTATGCTATTGATTCCTCGTATTGTCTTCTAGCATATAACCTAGGTTTCAGTTCTGGCGAAAAGAAAAATGTAAATCATGCCAATAGTTTGCACAGGCTTTTGTAGTTACGTCACAAAAAAAAACTATTTTGCGATTCAAAAAAATCGTCGTAACTCAATTCGGGAATTGAACTGTTTTTATAGGTAAGTTTGTACGAACACTCACTGCGAGAGACCGACTCGCACTTGTCCGGTTTTTTCAATCGACAAACAGTACTAAATCCAGACTTTTTGGCCCTTTATTAAATGATTTACGCTTTATCTTCTATCGCTTCTTCATTATTTTAGTGAAAATCGAAATCTATATATATAAAAGGAGAAGCTGAATGACTGACATATCAACGCACAGCCGAAAATACTGGGACTAGAAACGTGAAATTTTGCACAAAGCTTCCTTTTATGACGTAGGTGAGCACTAAGAAAGGATTTTTGGAAATTCAACATTTAAGAGGTTGAAACGGGGTTCCAAAGTTTGCATGAAGAAACCTATTTTCACGCGAACGAAGCCACTGGCAGAAGCTAGTTAGTGATAAAACATAAAAATCCGGACAAGCAAAACATTATCTTATTTGACCAAAAAGCCAACTATGTCCATCCATCAGGCTTAACTTTACGTGCACCGCAGGTAATTGTTAACCCCCCCTATGTTAAAATAGTCAATTAAACATATCGTAACGTAAACACAATCAAACACTTTTTAAATCCGATTCTTAAGGATATTTCAGACAATTTTACCGAATATTTATTAGAGTTTTGATCCTTAGGCCAAACTAACCCCAACGATTTGGTAATCATATTTAGAATAATAAATCAAGTAACAAGCTGACATTTTCGTAACCAATATCTGTTGATGGGTATATAAAGTCATGACAAGCAATATTACTATTCATATCATTGTTATCGGTGATTGTGTTAAGAGCTCATCAGAATGGCGATAGTTTTTGTGTCAGTATTAATAGTGTTAATTTCCGCTCTATACTACTATTTTACAAGAACATTCAACTACTGGAAAAACCGAAACGTGCCCGGACCGGAACCAATTGTATTAGTCGGGAACCTAAAGGAGTCAGCACTTCGTAAAAAAAATCTGGGCGTAGTGATACAAGAAATATATGACATGTTTCCGGACGAAAAAGTGGTCGGTGTTTATAGGATGACGTCACCGTGTCTTCTTATACGGGACTTGGATATTTTAAAACATGTTTTAATTAAAGACTTCGAGGTATTCACTGACCGTGGTATTGAATTCGGCAAAGAAGGATTAGGTCAAAATTTGTTCTCAGCTGATGGAGAAACTTGGACAGCTTTGAGGAACCGCTTTACACCCATTTTTACATCTGGTAAATTAAAGAACATGTTTTATTTGATGCATGAGGGTGCTGATACATTTGTGGACTATGTCAGCGCCGAATGTCAAAAGAAGCAAGAATTTGAAATGCACTCCCTTCTTCAGACATACACGTTGTCTACGATCTCTGCCTGTGCATTCGGTGTTAACTATGATACTCTCGGTGACAAATTGAAAGCCCTGGAACTAGTAGACCAAATAATAACGACCACGAGTTATGGAAATGAAGTAATGATGATGTATCCAACACTTCTGAAAACACTTAATCTTTCACTAATTCCAAAACCGATTCAAAACTTTTTCAAAAGCCTTGTGACCAACATTATTGTTCAAAGGAATGGCAAACCATCAGGACGACGCGATTTCATGGATTTAATTCTGGAACTTCGTGAAATGGGAGAGATAAATAGTTCAAAATACGGAAACAAAACAACCACTTTAGAAATAACAGAAGAAGTGATAGCGGCGCAAGCTTTTGTGTTCTACGTTGCAGGGTATGAAACTAGTGCTACAACCATGGCATACATGCTGTACCAACTGGCATTAAATCCGGACATACAAAACAAATTGACAGCAGAAATTGACGAAGTTATTCAAGCACATAATGGAGAAGTAACGTACGATACCATAAGGGATATGAAATACTTGAGTAAAGTATTTGATGAAACTCTACGCATGTATTCAATTGTAGAGCCACTGCAAAGAAAAGCTATAAGAGAATACAAAGTACCCGGTACTGATCTGGTGATTGAAAAGGACATGATAGTGCTCATATCTCCGAGAGGTATTCACTACGACAAGAAACACTATCCTAATCCTGAAGTTTTTAACCCTGATAGATTTGATGCGGAGGAGGTAGGCAAGCGGCACCCATGCGCTTATTTACCATTTGGACTTGGACCAAGGAACTGCATTGGTGAGTGTTAAAGATACCATTTCTTAGTATTTGTGAACATGCACACTGAATTAATAAAACAGCATCAGTTACGGAATGATCTGTCACCAAAAGTTTCTCAATATATAGTTGATATTCAGCTACAGAGGCACTTTGGGAGTGAACAGTTTTTGATGATTATATTTAATCTGACTTTACAATTACGTGTATTATTATAATCGTATCATTTGATAGCACCAATGATACGATTATAATAATTCAGGTAGGTACGGTACTACCATTACATGGATGGAAAAGTCAAGGTTATCTTCTTGCTTAAAATGCGTAATACATAGTATAGTTTTTAGTTTGGGTATACTTATGGTTGATTATTTTTTAGGAATGCGGTTTGGCAAGCTTCAGTCTCAATTATGCATAGCGAAGATTCTATCCAAATTTCGTGTGGAACCATCAAAGAACACTGACAGGAATTTGAAGGTTGCTCCACGCAGGGCGATTATTGGACCAGATGGAGGAATACACCTCAATGTGATTCCTAGAAAGTTAAAGGCTTAAGAGAACCGAGATTATGAAGAGCATCTAGACGAGATTTACCGCAAAGAAAAGCTGTACGAGAATACAAAGTACCGTATTATTATCGTGTCATTTGATAGCGCCAATGTAAAGTAACGAGTAATTCGTTACTTTTAATGTAATTATTGTGATTAATCATAAACTTCAAGCTTTAGTTATATAAATATTTTGTTCATTTTGATCAACATAATTTTATATTTATCGTTCTATTAATAATTAGTTACAAATACACGTGGACATGCTTATTGGACATGTTCACTGTTATAAATTATTACGTAAGGTCTACAACGTTAGTTTTTTTTATAGGTGGGACAATCAAGTAACAAAACAAGTATGTGGGGATCATCCAATGACATATCCTGCCCTTACCTCGCACAATTCTTGGCCCCAGTAGGATTCGACTCTGCTGGGCCCCTAAGGTTTTGCTGACATCTCCTCGAGACGCGCGTGGAACACCACGCACCGTCAACGACTTGGGCTCAGTCCGGACGGTTACCGGACAGTTGGACGGTGAACTAACCATTGCTCGCCGTCCGCAAGCTCACGCCTACGGTGGATCGAAATCGGAATCTGGATCCCGGTAGCTGGGGCGTGTGGGCCGTTCCCTCGCGCGTGCGGCCGCCTCCTTTGCTAGCTTTACAGCTAAGCAGAAGGAGGTGTCCGCCTGCCACTCCTCCTGGACCATGGCTCGCTCGACATGGCGGTACTCTGCCCACGTGGAGCATACCTCTATCGTAGGCTCCACCGTGTTCTCCGGGTGGTCCACACAATGGTGACACCTAGGCATTTCTTCCGCACGAATCAGTTGCAAGAACCTCCCGAACTTACCATGTCCGGTGAAGACCTGCGTCATGCGGAAGGTACGGACGCCGTGTGGTCTTTCCAGCCACTTCTCAAAGAGAGGACTTATCTCCACAATTGTGGTGTGTTCAGCCAGTGCTGAACATTATGAGATCCCGCCGGAATTCTATCCGCCATGCCGCGACTTGGCGCGGTAACGGAGTTTCACTCCGGCGTTGCATATCCTCGCGCAAATCGTGCTAGGACTGTTGCCTCCTGATCCCATGGTGGCAGGCTAGCAAGGAGGCTCGATTCGAGACAAATTTTTTATTTCGACTTTTAAAGTTTATTGTTATTTCCACCTATAAAAATCAAATCAAAACAATCGAACAGACGTCATCCTTAACAGCATCTAAGTAACCTTGAGTTAATTAAGTTCCATGGATAGTATGTGTCAATATTTCGGCGAGCGATTATTTTTTCATATTATCGGTTACTGTGGACGTGTGGAGACCTCCTCAAAATTGTGGTATTCTATGTATCAGCAGTGTTACTAGTGTTAATTTCTGCTTTATACTATTATTTTATAAGAACATTCAAATACTGAAAAAGCAATTGGTTCCAGTCCGGAACTGTGTTTCTCGGTAACGTGAACGAATCCGCGCTTCGCAAAAAAAAAAAAATATATGGTCGTAGTGATACAAGAAATCTATGACAGTTATCCGGAAGAAAAAGTCGTCGGTATTTATAGAATTACAACGCCATGCCTCCTTATATTTTTAAAACATAGCATGATTAAAGACTTCGAAATGTTCTCCGATCGCGGCGTGGAATTCAGCAAAGAAGAATTATGACAAAATTTGTTTCACGCTGATGGAGATACGTAGATGGCCCGGGGAAATCGGTTCAGCCCCATTTTTACATCTGGTAAATTAAAAAACATGTCTTATCTTATGGATGAGGGTAGCAATAATTTTGTTGACTCTGTAAGCGCTGATTGCCAAAAGAAAAATGAGTTTGAACTGCACTCCCTTCTCCAGACATATACTGTATCTACAAGCTCCGCGCTTTTGGTGTTAACTATGATAGTCCCAACGACAAACTGCAAGCCCTGAAACTTGTTGACCAAATAATTTCATCACCAAGTTTTGCTTTTTCTTTAAACATCTTGTAGACAACATTATTACTCAGAGAAATGGCAAATCATCAGACCGAAATGATTTCATGGATCTTATACTCGAACTCCGTCAAATGGGAGAAGTCAATAGCTCAAAGTTCGGAAGAAATGCTGCTTCTGTTGAAATAACCGACGATATAATAGCGGCGCAAGCGTTCGTATTTTATGTAGCTGGATATGAAACCACTGCTACTACCATGGTCTACATGCTGTAACACCTAGTATTAAATTTGGATATCCAAAGTAAACTGGCAGCAGAAATTGATGAAACTTCTGAATTGACTTGAATAAAGTATTTGATGAAACTCTTCGTATTTACTCGATACTGGAACCACTGCAAAGAAAAGCGGTTAGAGAATATAAAATAACCGTTACAGACGTGGCAGTTGAAAAAGACATGATCGTGCTAATATCCCCGAGGGGTATTCATCATGACGAGAAATATTACAGCAACCCTGAAGTATTTAACCCTGACAGATTTGATCCGGAAGAAGTGGGTAAGCGTCACCTATGCGCTTACTTGGAATAGGACTAAGGAATTGTATTGGTAAGTAATTTAAACATAATCAGGCAGTCATATCATGAAATATTCAATGATCAATCATTAAATTATAAATTGTGATTATGATACTGGCTCGTTGCTTGCTTCCTGTAGTAAATCAACTATTTTTTTTAAGTTTTCAAGCTATATAGCTTGAATACTTTAAAAAAATAGTGCATGTGGTAGGTGCATTACCAAGACTTGAATAATATAAAGATTATAAAGTTGTACGTAATGTCGAGAATTTGAATTAAACCGGTTGTAAGCCTTGGCCTTAAGCTTATCATATCACGAAACTGCCCAAAACAAACAATTTATTTTATCTGTGTTATCTTACAATAAACAGTGTTTAAAGTACTGGGACTCAGGCCTCCTCTCTAGGAGAGGGAATGGGCCGTAATCCACCACGCGGGCCCAGTGCGGGTTGGTAAATGTCACATGTGTTCGAATTTGTGGTTCTAAGACATGCCGGTTTCCTCACGATGTTTTCCTTCACCGTTTTGAGAGCAGTGGTGATGAAATAAATTTCACAGATTAATGCGCCTGGCTGGGTTTGAACCCCCGATCCGCAACTCGTAAGTCGGAGCCGTCACCACTCGGCCATCACTGCTCACAATGACGTATAAAATACAAGAATATTATAGTAGAAAAGATTCGAGAATTTCTAAGATTTGTAACACCCGTGTTGAACTTGGCAGGTCGCTTAGGTATATCTATAGCTATTCGTCTTCTTAGACATAATAATATGTTAGTCCAAATATTTAATTGTTTTTATTGTTGTTATTTTTAGGGTTCCGTACCTCAAAAGGAAAAAACGGAACCCTTATAGGATCACTTTGTTGTCCGTCTGTCTGACTGTCTGTCTGTCAAGACTCTTTATCTCGGGAATGTGTGGAATTATTGATTTGAAATTAAAAGCATATACTCAAGTCCGCTGTCCCTTGAAGCTGCTAAGTTAACGAATAAAAAAATAAAAGAAAAAAATCCCGAAGGATACATAAGCGCTGAAATGTAGATAGTAAAAGGATTTTACTGACGCTTATTTTTTTTGATGTTGTACAAATTCATATTTCTGGACTCTGCGTTTTCTCGTCTTTCATTTAATATCCTTCTCGATACAGTTGAAATAAACTTTTCATTAGACTTCCTCGAAAACTGACTCTTACTGCTCTACAATTAGTGTTGGTTTCTGTACCTATTTTTCTGTTCCCTTCTTCTTATCTTTATTTTGTGTGTGTACATAAATCGTTAAATAAATAAATTAGTTTCAACATGCCACGTATATCACCCTATTTTTTTGTGGTCAATGGTGATTTTTTTTTTAAAGAGGCGGATATTTTTGAGTTTTTAATATTTAATGAAAATTTAAATTGTGTTTATGAACAGAATATCATGCATAAATTAATAACACAATATTTTTCTATTAACAATAAATTAACAAATAACTGTGCTCTAAATACAAAAATTTTTGAATTTCCAGATCTTTTATTTGGTTTGATACCTTTACTTCTCCTTCTACCGGCAAAGGTTAAGCGCGGGAAAAAAGTATATTAAATACTATTAACTAACTTATTAATTTGTGTTATTTGTGAAAAAAATGTCGAATCAAAGATTTGAAGAAAATTCTTTCGATGCTACGCCGCCAGTTATAGTGATGGAGTTAAAAATATTTGAGATAGCCTGCTGCCAACTAAATCAAAACTAAAATGTATGAAAATTTTCTTCAGTACGAAATGAACAAAAATTTCTAGAGAAAGTATTTCTTCGTAAGTGTTTTGAAAAACGTCGTTTGATACACGTGGAGATTTGTCACTGCAGCACTCGCTTCATAACACCCTCGCCTGAATTCGCCTCGGTTGCAATAACAAACTTTCTCCACTTGTATCAAAATGTACTATTTTTGGAGGCATTAAAAAAAGAGTGGGAGTTTTTGTTTCGACGTCCGTCATTTGTTTTTGTTTCCACTCAACCTACTATAACAAATCGATTCATACCTCATTCATTACAAATAGTTTAAGCGCTAAGGCGGAACATACATGAATATACACTAATTTACATAGATACTAGAGCTGTAACCAAAGTGTTTGTAATATAGAAACCAAATTTAGAAGCGGATTTTTTTAATTTAGGTTATCGGAATCGGAATTGGAACTGAAATCGGCATCGGAGGAGGCAGAAGCGTCAAATGAAACACTACTACATTATATTTAATCTGGCTTTACATTGACGTGAAGTTTTATATTCATATCATTTAATAGCTCCATTGATACGATTATAACAATTCACGTCGACACAATAATGTTTTAAGCACTAATGTTGTACTCAAGGCAGCAAGGACGGAAATTTTAAGGTTATGAGTTTAACTTCTTGCATAAAATGCGCAATACATCAAATGATTTTATTTTTAGGAATGCGGTTTGGCAAGCTTTAGTCTCAATTATGCATAGCGAAGATTTTATTCAAGTTTAGTGTGGAACCATCAAAGAACACTAACAGGAATTTGAAGGTTGCTCCACGCAGGGCGATAATTGGATCAGATGGAGGAATACACCTCAATGTTATTCCTAGATAGTTAAAGGCTTATCAGTACTGAGACGAGATATACCCAATCAGTCACAACGCCAACGGACCAACCACGGGCCAATGGGCCAAGGAACGCGTCCGTTAATACTACTACCTACACAGTATTTCTATTGTATAATTTGTTATTTTTGGCCACTATCGGCTATAATTTATTATTTTTGGCCACAATCGGCTATAATTAATTATTGGGTTGTATTGTTACATAATGCCTATTATTATTTGTAACATATATTAATCTTTTGTAAAAGTGATATTTTGAGACTAAGCTTAATAGAGCTAGACTAAATTAAAAGTAACCAATGATTTGGTACTTTTTATGTTATTATTGTGATTAATCATAATCTACAAGCTTCAGTTATATAAATATTTTATGCACTTCGATCACCACAATTTCATATTTATCATTCTATTAACAATCAGTTACAAAGACGCGGATTGATAGGACATGTTCGCTGTTCAACAACTCAAAGCAGACTTACTCTGTCTAAAATGACAGTTACCAACTCAATGTTCCCCACTACAAACTTTAATAATCACTCATTCGACTAACCGACCAATCAGAGCAAAGTAAACAGTACGTAACATCAATTGACTAACAATATTCATTTATAATCATTAAGCAAACATTTCACTTTAAAAATTAAGATTTATTTATATAAAAGAAATACCATAAAATCTAAAAGGTACTATAAATTATTACTCAATGTCTACCCTATATGTATCGCATATAGATAGAAGTTAAACTATTTATGATTATTTTCTTAAAAAATCATTCACATATTCGGCTATCCGACATCGTGCGATTTCCTAACGCACGTTTTTAGAATTATAATTATAGAATATATTAATTAAAATTATAAAACTCACTCTCATTTTCAACTGACTTCAAAAAAAAAGGAGGAGGTATCAATTCTATTGCATGTTTTTTTTATGTGTGTTACCTCAGAACTCCGTCGTTTATGGAACGGTTAGCAAAGTTGTTTTTTTTTCCTCTTAGAAGAAAAAAAACAGCGCTATCCGATTGGTCCCATTTTTTGCAGAATCCAGTTTTGATGATTCGATCTATGAGGAACCGAGGGAACTCCTCATATATTGTAGGCAACCATATAGTGATTTGGTATTTCCATCGAGAACTTAAGCACTTACAGTCAAAAAGTAATATTTGATGAAGTGGAACTGATGAAGAAGACCAGAAATGGCCAACGGAGCTTTATACTCACAAAGACATAACAATGAAGATAGTTAAGCGACTATGACAATACAAATAAATAAATGGTTCTGAATCTGAAGTGACCTGATGATGATGATGGAGCCGGAAGATAGGCACCGGAACTCTGTAATTAATCAATGTATTCTAGCCGTGTTTGGGCTTATTAGAATTGAAATGAAATGCATTTTGGCTATAAGGTACTATCGAACTGATCTAATGATGGAGCCGGAAGGTGGAAGGTAGACACAGGGACTTGATAATAAAACAATGTAACCTAGCAGTGTTTGGGTTAATTGGAATTTTCATGAGAAATAGGCACTCTGGTTATGTATAAGTGCATCGCAACTAAAAAGTGTGAAATAAAAAACCTTTTTACAAAAAAGAAAATAACCGACTTCAAAAAAAAAAAAACACTAAAAGGATCAAAATAACTATAATAATTTCGGAAGTCGGTGTTACATTAAAAAAGAAACAAACAGTTTATCAAAACAAACAATCCAAAAGTTGAAAAAGAAACAAACAATACCGAGAAACACCGACTTCTGAAATTAAAGTTAGTGTTTCTTTTTTTTAGTAAACTTGGTTTTTTTTTTTGTAAAAAGTTTTTTTAGTTCGACAAGAAAATACGCCTTACATTCAAAATCATTACATTCGGTTTAGCGTTGATTTCAAATTTGCTTCCTGATCATGGTTTGTCGTCACCTTATCAATTATCACTAGAAGAATAGAGTTGTAATGATTTTTTTCTCTAAGAGTTTTCTATTATCCAGGATCATTAAGGTTGTTACATTCACTATTCGAAAATATGATACAAACCCGAAACTTACGTTTTTAGAGTAAAAATGACGCTCCTCAGGCGTCGTCTACTAAAGCAAGCAACAAACTGGAGAGCCCGAGGGGTTTGGACCCCCGTTTCTTCCCCTTAGGGGGTGATTTTCAGAAAATTCTCTCTTAGTGCTCTCTTACGTCATAAATGGAAACCTTGTGTAAAATTTCACACTCCTAGGGCCCGGTAGTTTAGGCTGTGGATTGATATGTCAGTCAGTCAGTTTCTCCTTTTATATATATAGATGAATGTATATCTTTCGCGGTAATGTTCGTGTATAGTTTTTATTTTTTAAAGGTAAGCTTATGGTATAGTCTGAAAGATTTGACAGGACAAGGATACGGATTTGATACGATAAGTATTTATAAATAAGAATCGAGATATCAAAGAGGTCAAATATGATACCTATAGGAATCGTCTATACAAACATTCAATGAGCAGAACAGCTAGTGTAAGTTACCTTTTCTGAAACGAAAAACTTTTTTGTTCTATCTAGGCTTTTTGACCCTATATTATGTTTTACTAAGCTATGTCTGTATGGCTTAACAAAAATCTAATTTTTTATTTTTTTTTAAATTGATATAAACCAGTGCTTGACTGCGATCCCACCTGATGGTCCAATCTGAATAGGCAAAACACCATCTTACTTGACCAAAAAGTCAACAGTGTCCATACGTCAGGCTTAACTTAACGTGCACCGCATGTGATCACTAGCTCTCAATAGGCATGATCTATCCCACCAACTGATCTACCCACCAACTTCGGGCTATCACAGCGTCAATCAAACATTATCATCATCATTTCAGTCGAAAGATGTCCAATATTGGACTTAGGCTTCCTCCAAGTAACGCCATAACGACCGGTAATGTGCATCTCGCATCCATCGGATTCTCGCGACCTATTAAATATATCAGATTTAAGAAAAACAATCAAGCACTTTTTAAATCCGATTGTTCTGATAATAACTTCCGATGATTTTACCGAATAAGTGTGTATTAGACAGATTTAGTCGTTGCATAGAATTATTAAATAAGTAACAAGCTGACATTATCGTAATCAAGCTCTGTTGATGGGTATATAAAATCATGTCAAATAATCTTACCATTCATATCATTGTTATCGGTGAAAGTGTTGAGAGGTCCTCAAAATGGCGATATTTTTTGTGTCAGCATTAATAGTGTTAATTTCCACTCTATACTATTATTTTACAAGAACATTCAACTACTGGAAAAACCGAAATGTGCCCGGACCGGAACCAATCGTATTAGTCGGGAACCTAAAGGACTCTGCACTTCGCAAAAAACATTTGGGCGTAGTGATACAAGAATTATATGACATGTTCCCCGAAGAAAAAGTGGTCGGTGTTTACAGGATGACGTCACCGTCTCTTCTTATACGGGACTTGGATATTTTAAAACATGTCTTAATTAAAGACTTCGAGGCATTCACTGACCGTGGTATTGATTTCGGCAAAGACGGATTAGGTCAAAATTTATTTACAGCTGATGGAGAAACTTGGGCAGCTTTGAGGAACCGCTTTACACCCATTTTTACATCTGGTAAATTAAAGAACATGTTTTATCTGATGCATGAGTGTGTTGATACATTTGTGGACTACATCGGCGCCGAATGTCAAAAGAAGCAAGAATTTGAAATGCACTCCCTTCTTCAGACATACACGTTGTCTACGATCTCTGCCTGCGCCTTCGGCGTTAACTATGATAGTCTCGGTGATAAATTGAAGGCCCTAGAACTAATAGACCAGATAATCACGAAAACGAGTTATGGAAGTGAATTCTTAATGATGTATCCGAATATTCAAAAAAAACTTAATGTTTCACTAATGCCGAATTCGATTCTAAACTTTTTCAAAAGCCTTGTGACCAAGATTATCATTCAAAGGAATGGCAAACCATCAGGACGACGCGATTTCATGGATTTAATTCTGGAACTTCGTGAAATGGGAGAGATAAATAGTTCAAAATACGGAAACAAAACCACCACTTTAGAAATAACAGAAGAAGTGATGGCGGCGCAAGCTTTTGTGTTCTACATAGCAGGGTATGAAACTAGTGCTACAACAATGGCCTACATGCTGTACCAACTGGCATTAAATCCGGACATACAATACAAATTGACAGCGGAAATTGACGAAGTTATTCAAGCACATAATGGAGAAGTAACGTACGATACCATAAAGGATATGAAATACTTGAGTAAAGTATTTGATGAGACTCTACGCATGTATTCAATTGTAGAGCCCCTGCAAAGAAAAGCTATAAGAGAATACAAAGTGCCCGGTACAGATGTAGTGATTGAAAAGGACATGATAGTGCTCATATCTCCGAGAAGTATTCACTACGACGAGAAATACTATCCTAAGCCTGAAGTATTTAACCCTGATAGATTTGATGCGAAGGAGGTGAGCAAGCGACACCCATGCGCTTATTTACCATTTGGACTTGGACCAAGGAACTGCATTGGTGAGTGAAAAAGGATATCATTTCTTTTTATTTGTGAACTTGATCACTGAATTAATAGAAAAGCAACGGTTACGAATATCGAGGTTCTCTGTAGTGGAAATCTACGAGGACACTTTGGTTCAGAACAGGCTGATATTTAATCTGTCTTTACAAAAGACTTGAAGTATTATAATCATATCATTGATAGCTCCATAGATGCAATTATATTAATTCACGTAGATACAATGATTTTTAAGTACTAAATCCAATATACCTACTAACAACATGTAGATATTGTACTTAAAGACACATGGACGGAAGTGTTAAGGTTATCAGTTTAACTTCTAGCATAAAATGCGCAATACATACTTATCTTTGATTTTATTTTTAGGAATGCGGTTTGGTAAGCTTCAGTCTAAATTATGCATAGCGAAGATTTTATCCAAGTTTAGTGTGGAACCATCAAAGAACACTAACAGGAATTTGAAGGTTTCTCCACACAGGGTGCTAATTGGACCAGATGGAGGAATACACCTCAATGTTATTCCTAGAAAGTTAAAGGCTTAAGAGAGCTGAGATTGTGAAGAGCATCTAGACGAGATTTACTCGTGTTATTAGGGTATATACGATACGTTAGATACGTTAATACTACTACCTTCACAAGTACACAGTATTGCTATTATATAATTTATTATTTTTGGTTACTAGCGGTTATTTTTAATTATTGAGTAGTTGTAGTAATACCTTATATAATACCTATTATTATTTATAACATATGTAATATTCCTTGTCAATCTTTTGTAAAAATGAGATTTTGAGACTTAATAACCTAAATATTCATCATATTTAATTTATTTTTAGATTTTTTAGAATTATAATGATGATAATGTTACATTATTAATATTTAGATTAAGTAATTAAGAAAAAGCTTTAAATGTTTTGTTTTCTTTTTAGTTTTAAAACAGTTTAACAGTACTTAATATTTTATTTCAGTGCCGAAAAGTGCTGCTAGAAAATATGAAGTAACTGTTGGTACTACTATTTTGATATTGCCATCGTAACTTTATCTATTGAATGAAAAATATATCATGTAAATAAACCAAATGTCTTTGATTGACCTAAACTCACACTAGTATAGAAATAGCTAGGCAAGAAATCAATAATTTCACGGTTCAAGAATACTCGCGTCTCATTTCGATTGAGTGAATGAGGTTATCTAAGGGTACGTTTAGGATATGCACAGGGCTGCTATATTGTTCGAAACAGTAAAGGAAACATGTGAGTTCTGGTCAGTAAAAGTCTGCCACTCCCTCTGTTCGGCCCAAAGCAGGAAGAGTCATTTGATGATATCCCACCGAAAAAAATTACTATTTTTAAGGTTCCGTATCTCAAAAAGAAAAAACGAAACCCTTATAAGATCACTTTGTTGTCTGTCCGTCTGTCTGTCAAGACCCTTTATCTCGGGAACAAGTAGAGGTATCGAGTTAAAATTAAAACCATATACTCAAGTCTGCGGTCCTTTGAAACTGTGAAAAAGTCAAACTTCTGAGTTAATGAAAAAAAAAAATGCAGCCGTTTATGTCGCAAAAAAACGTGTATTTCAACACTCTCAAAGGAATCAAAATTCATAGGGTACTTCCCGTTGATCTAGAATCCTGAAATTAGGCATAAAGCAAGATCTCATAGCACTGGTATAGGAAAATATCTGAAAACAGTAAATTTATAGTTACATCACAAAAAAAACTTTTTTCCATTCGAAAAAAATCTTCGTAACTTAATTCAAGAATTGAACTGTTTTCATAGGTTTGTTACGAAACCCTCAATGCACGACTCTGACTCGCACTTGCCCAGTTTTGTTTCGGTGGGATATCATCAAATAATGCTTAAATCAAAATATAGTGTATACCTAGTTTTCTTGTCCAGAGATTGTATTCATGAATCACAGGTAATCCTGAATATAGTACGTTTAACTATTATACAAGAAGCAATATATCATGTCCATGCTAAAATTGAGAGTTGGCAATCTCTCGAGCAGTATTGAATAGACCATTGGCTCTCAGAAGCCGCGGCCCCGCCAAATACGGGTCTCGTTCACGCACAATCAGGTCAAGGCATTTGTTTCAGACTCTAGCATCTCTGCGGCTTACTTTAATAACGTTGACAGCGTTCACTTGTGAGATCTCAAGACCTTTTTCTTTGATGTCACAAGAAGATAGCTAAAGCTTTAATGTGTTTAACTACTTAGCGTATTTAGCTTTAGTATTTAACTTAGCACACTTTTTTTGTACTTGAGCTTTGTATCTGGATCCGAACTTTCGAATAAAACTTTTATATGACAATAAAAACTTATTTGTAATTAATACTTTATGCACAATAATAAAACTTTGTATATAAATACGTATCACGGTTATTAGAACACACTAAGATAAATATACACCCAGCACTCTAAATAACAACGATGTATATTCAAAAGAATACGACGATCCCCGGTACAATTCTGAAGGAACGGTAATCACGAACGTTAAACGCAAAATGGCACATGTAGCATATCCAAAGATGGCAGGGTGTGAGAGAAAGTAATAAACATCGGGTTCTCGGTGTCTGTAATTCAATGAGTGGTAGATATGTCTGGGTAGGGCGGGCGAGTTGAACAAACCCAGTGCCGCATAGATCGATACCGGCGACCGGCTCAAGCGAACCGCCCCGTACATTGCAGCACTTTATGAAAGAAACACTATCTTTTTTGTATGTTTCATTACGATTTTGAAAACAAAAAATATGAGGACCTACATTTTATATGGGGGAACAAAGTTAACAACAAACTTTTAATTACAACTACATAGAATAGTTATTAATTCAATTAAGACTAACGCCGGGGTAACCCGCGAAATTCAAATTTTCTTAAATTTTCGTAGGTTTCTTTAAGGTTAGAGTGAATAGGCTCTTAAAGGGATGCAACTCGACATACATTTTCACTGATTTTCATACAACCGCTCTTACGCGATTATGACGTTATTGCGCATTTTTCATTAGATATTTTGGAAACACAGTATATTGTGCATATTATCTAGGCTTCTATTGAAATCAATTTATGAATTTGTGTAAAACAAATCCAGTAAAGACCTCTGAAAATCTTTTATTTTGCATAATCTTTGACACTTTATAATTTACTCAAAACTTGAAAATGTCAAATAAGTATAACAATAGAAGCCTTGCAAATTTAATAAAAAATTTAAATTACAAGTTTTTTTTTTCAAAAACTTTTAAAGGTTAAAAAAAAACATGTATTTCCTGGAAGAAGTTTTGTAAAATTCGAATATTTTACAAAACTTGTAAATCACGGAATTACCGAATGCTAACAGAGTTTTCAGGCGTTATCTATCTTTTTTCGCGTTGCCTTTTCGTCAAACATCGCGTTAGATTGCGTTAGATGAAGTAACAAGCTTTGAAATCATGCTCGAAGTTGACGATAGGCGAGTAAAAAAGGACCCTCTTAATAAACTAGTGGTGCTTTACCATCAACGATTGCATAACTGCGGTACATCAGGTGGGATCGCAGTCGAGCACTAGTTTATTTTAAAAAAATGCATTAATTTGTATTTATTTATGGAGGAATTTTAATTATTAAAATCGTCAATACAACCATCTTAGTTCGTCTTACCCTATTGAATAGCTATTTTATAAAAAAAAAATATGCAATAGAATGAGACGAACTGAAATATCAAAAAGTTTTAAAAAAAATTGAATTTCGCAAGCTACCCCTGGAGCTTTCACAGCATTCAATTAAGGCCTAATTGATCTAGTCCGTTATAGCAAAATACTTGACGGTTCCTTATTAAAATCCGACTAATTACATACATGTTGTATCTAAGTAGACATCGGAAAAACAAACTAGCGAGAGTTTTCTCGGCCTGTTGCCGGTTCCGCAACACGGATTAGCTTTTGTCGCCGTCTTAATGTGAACAGCGCTTTTAAAAGAAAATTACTGTGAACATTATCCTCATTGAACAAAACTCAATGATATTTATCATACTATCTTTTTCAAAATATTAATAGTTTATAGGTATGTATTGTTTATTAATACCTATATCAACGGTTTATGTTCTTCTGATAACATTAATCTCTTTTCAAATGCGTCATATTCATCGTAAAAATCTTCTGTGAAAAACAACTCTCTGCCAAAAACTATGAATCAGTTAGGGTAGCAAATAGCAGTCGACTTGAGTCATATCTTTCTTGGAATAACAACCCCTAACGTCGATATTATACATTAAGCAGATGTAGTCATACATATACATCGATAAATCATGGTATCACATTAACTAATGTTTGTCTCAAAACATTAACGTTAGAATGAACTAGGTTTTTTTCGAGAAGTTCGTGGCTAATGTAAAAATAGCCATAAGTCGATTCCGAAGGCTAAGCAACGTTTGTCGAGGTCGGTCTGTCGATTGGTGACTCCTTGGAAAGCAAGTTCATTGGTCTCGACTAACATTTCAAAATATTTGACTGTCGATACGGATAGTCAGAAGCCAGAAAAATCTGAGGAAAAGGAGTGAGTTTTTAGTCAGTACCTAAAAGTCTGACACTATCTTACGCCCCGCCCAAGGACGGGATTTGTCATAAGATTATTTTACCACCTAAAAAAAACACCAGTCTTGCCAAAGGGTATCGTATAATACAATTATTAAGTTGTAGAGGACAAATATGCAGGACCTCTATATAAATCTGCATCCAATTTGACTAGAAACTGACCCCAACTTACTTAGGGAAAGGTTAGACAAATGGACTGGGTTTTTCCGCAGAGCTTCGTCATGGACAGACTCAAACAAAAATTGGAGACAGTCCTCTTAAACTGAAAATAATACACCTGTAGCACCGGGGGCAACTAAAGATGCCCCGTAGGACTCAATGAATACGTAGATCCGGTTACAGGAAGCGTACGTGCAGTTTTATCTACGAAAGATTCTGTTAACCTCTAAATGTCCTCAATCCTAAAGGGGTGACCAGACGGTTGCAAACTAGCGTTCCAACCAAGGTGACCTTGGTTTGTGTGTTTGGTTTGTGTTGCGGCTTCGTGGATGTAAACCACGCGCCAACATGTTCGGTGGTTGGGAAAACGCTCCTCTCAACCAAGGGCGTTGAACGTCATGGTTTACTACTGCTATCTACACGGATTGAAACTAGCAAGGTCACCTTGGTTGGGACATTGGTTTGCAACCATCTGGTCATCCCTTTTAAAGGGATGACCAGATACTTTTTGTTTATGACCTTTAAGGTCATTAACATCAATTAACATAGAAGTGCACTTCATTAACAAAATTTTACCTGTTTGTGTGTTTTACCTGCGGCAAACCAGTACACAAGTACGGAGATTGTTTTTATTATAATGATTACTGCATTTGGTTGATAAGAAATTCTTATCTACTTATTATGAAAGAAGGTATAATTAACAACGCCCAACTCGAGATAAGTTTCCATACAACCGCTCTTACGTGATTACGACGTCATGACACATCATTCTCTAGACATTTTGGAATCACAGGTATCTTGCGGATATTATCTAAGTTTCTATTGAAATCAAAATATAAATTTATGTAAAACTAATCCAATAGCCCTCCAAGTATTAACAAAATAACAGTGTTTTTTTCAGTATGAAAATAATTTACCTTACTCATAAATTAAAAAACCTGATATCAACTGCATCCGGTTTGAGCAAAAACCACACAACATCAAACAAAAATTGGAGAGAGTCCTTTTCAAGTGTAGATAATACACAGGCCTGTAGTATCAGCAGGTATTGCAGATGCCCCATAGGTCGCAGCCTAGTGAACTCTTATCATCAGGTGGGCCACATGCTTTATTACCACATAATCGCGTAAAATAAAAAGTCATTGTTTGACGGCACGGTTGACTTAGTAGCTGAGCGATTGGGTACTATGCTGCGAATCGCGGGTTCGATTCCCGCACGTATTTATATGGTCTACAGACACGTGTTCCGGATCTGGGTGTGTTTTGTATGTGAGTTTAAATGTTTGTGAACGAACTTACGATACAGTTGTAATTCCTAGTTTGTGAAAACGTTCTTTAAAAAAAACTAAACTAATCCTATTACGATTCCTAAGAAAATAATCCGTTTAAAGAAACCGTCCGTGCAGTTTTATCTGCGAAAAATTCTGTAAACCTTTAAATGTCCTCATTTCTTAAAGGTCTTAAATAGAACCTAGTGCTGGTTTAGGGTGTGACCAGATGGTTGCAAACCAACGTCCCAACCAAGGTGACCTGGCTAGTTCCATCTGTGTAGACAGCAGTTGTAAAGCATGACCTTCAACGCCCTTGGTTGGGAGGCGCGTTTTCCCAACCACCGAACGTGTTGGCGCGTGGTTTACATCCACGAAGCCGGAACACAAACCAAACACACAAACCACACCTTGGTTGGAACGCTAGTTTGCAACCGTCTGGTCAACCCTTAATTGCATGCGGGATGCGTGCTAAAAAGTTTCAAACCTACCCGCGAATTAACATAAAAGTGCATTGTATTAATTAACAAGGTTATAGTAACTGTTTTTCCTGCCGCAAACCGGTGCACAAGTACGGAGACTGTTTATTAATCTTATTTTAAGGCTTGGTTGATAAGAAATTGTTATCTATATATATTATGAAAGAAGTTATAATTAAGTATAGATTTAGATTCAATCAATCTACCTAGCCTTTTCGCAACTACAGGGTGTCTCAGAAATTATTTTTGTAGAAGCATAGAAATTAACAAATATATTTATATATACGCGTTTAATTACAAAATAAAAAACTGTGTGAGTGTGGGATGTTGATGATTTCTTGTCTAATGTTTTCCTTCATTCCCTCACAGAGCCCAGACCTCACATCTTCGGTTTTTTACTTTGGGTTTTTATGAAGGGTAGGGTATACAACCGTAATCCATCAACTATATCTGAGTTGTAGGAAAACATTAGACAAGAAATTAAAAACATTCCTACTCAACTTCTAAGGTGCGTATTCATGAATGTCAGAGATCGCTTTGAAGTGTACCAGAGCCGCGAATGAGTCTTCGACAAGACTGGTGTCAGATATTCTGTCTTTTGACTACACGTAACGACGGTCAAAGATGTTTATAAAAGACCAACAGCTTAACATGTTTTCCAAGGCACGGAAGATACTTTGTATACACCCTTATTTTTTCGTTGATGACTATATTTTTGTAGCCAAAAGTAAAAAAACTAAATCTTAAAATTGTCCACGAAAATTTGTCATAATTGGTAAATTCACAATAGAATCAATTAGCTAAAACTCAAAGTTTAACCCGTGCGGCTATTAGGTACAATTTTTCTCCGAGCTCCTCCAAGGATTTTGATTGTATTAAAAAAAGCATAAGTAATGGGTCCAAAGATCCAAGACCAAAAATTAATTATAATAAAAACTACATAGTATTAAACCAAGTCGCCGCTGTCTATCCCTATGTATGCTTAGGTCTTTAACACTACGCAACAGATTTTGATGCGGTTTTTTAAATAGATAGAATGATTCAAGAGGAAGGTTTATATGTATAATACATGCTTAACATAGTAGAGAAACGCTAATAATTTTAGAGGTTTCTAATATGATGTCGTCAATAAAGACATTTTTTTGCGCTTACATTGCAAACACTGGCTGGACTCTACGAGATAGATAAAAATAATGTACTACAGTATTGTACTCCTTAAAAAGGTCCACAAAAAAGTCAGTGATGGTATATGTCTATCTCATAGGGATAACCCACAATAACCATTTTTTATCCTTTATTTTTTACGAGAAATAATAGCTTATTTACGAAGCGATTTTAAGCAATACAGCATTAATCTTTATCCAATTAAGTACCTTAAATGAAGTGTGCTTTTAATATAGATCAATATGGCTCTGAACAGCATGTAATTTAAATGAATATTTTCGAAGATATTACTTATTAAAAATACAGGGACATAGCGGTTGCGGTGGCATCAGCATTGTATCCGTGCGAAGCCGGGACGGGTCGCTAGAAATAAAAAAAATAAAAAAAATATTCGCACCTTCAAGTTTACAAGATAGAATTAAATAGGCCGAGAGAGTATTATTAGTGGCATTTAAGTGTTACAACCGATATCTAAGCAAAAATAACTAAATATATTGTATTTTTATAATAACAACAAAGATTAAAAGTGAGCATGGTTTACCTACCTACATCTAAACTAACTAACTCTTCCATTTGTCTTCTGATAATAAATTACTCTGAAATGAATAGCTCGACATTTTCTAAATAAACTCGTGTTCTAGCAGTGTAGACTCTCTGGCTAGATTCGAAAGCAAACATTGTACTTCACAACTTTACAGAAAGCTTGCGCGCTCGCGACTTTTGCTTTCCTTAGCTTTTATCGATTGATGTCCTCTCGCTGGTGACTCATTCACTTCGAATACGAGAAAGTTTAAAACTAATTTTGCCTTATGGCTGGTGGTTGATACTTCTA
This sequence comes from Mythimna vitellina, assembly GCA_949316375.1. Taxonomy (NCBI): domain Eukaryota; kingdom Metazoa; phylum Arthropoda; class Insecta; order Lepidoptera; family Noctuidae; genus Mythimna; species Mythimna vitellina. The sequence continues at coordinate 10,093,922 of OX438698.1, forward strand.
TTAACTTTTAGCTAAATAAAAAACTCACACAGAGCGGTCTTCCATAATAGAGCAATAGAGATTTGTCTACGCGGAATTGACGTTGCTTTCAACAAAAGCTAATTTACTTGAAATTAGTTTTTCACTAAAAAAATATGTACTACCTATGTTGTAGGCTATTTTCAATATTTTGATTGAACTCTTTGTAACAATTTTGAGGCCCTTAAACTGTCACCCCCTTAAACTTTTACCCCGTTTTTTTCCATGATTTTTCAGGGACCATAAGTAGTCAAATACACCTGTGATGGAGTATTACGATCAGTACTTCAAGATATTAAATCTGCCTAGACTTTTCCTAAGTGAGTTCGGGTCGGCTTCCTGTCAAGCTAAATATAGCCGGATACCAATATAGTGCATGAATTGACTGGGTAAAACGATTACCCAAGAATTTAAAGAGTTTAACAAAAATTTTATATCTTTTTAAGTTTAGATTAAATAGACCCATATGTAATCAAACATTATAGAATTCTAGATACAACCAAACAATCAATCAAAGCATTTATTTCAAATTAATTATTTACAGGCACTTTTGAATTGTGAAGAAGACAGTCAGTCAGAAAAGCTTAATTCTCTGTGACGAAAAATGTGAAAGAAATTCCATACAAATATGAAAACACTTTAACCGCAATTACAAACCTCCAGGTGTTCCCGTATGAAGTTTTCACAGGTAAGGTTCTTTTGTGGTTTAGTCCACTGAAGCGAGAGAAGCTATTAATTGCCGAAGGCCACACAACAAGGTAAATATCAATTTATGCACGAGCTTTAATTACATAAACCGAAAACCAATAGTTGAATATCGAAATAATAGCGATCAATTTACATTAATATGTCATTTCCAGTTAATTTGTAGATTCGTAAATGATTTAGGTTAATTAATTAAATGTTAACATTGCTACGTTATCATAGTCATATATGCTCTGTCACTCCATTTTATCATAACTTTGATATAACTTGATGTAACATAGGAATATATAATTATTCCTTTTTTGTGTTTTTTTTTTACATGTATCGTATTATTTCCTATCTTAGAAACAAAACAACAAATGGCTGTGTTCTGTAACATTTTTAGACGATCTTTGGGTACTCTCTGCCATTCCTAACGGCTCGTTCACGAGCCTGCCACTGTGAGCGGTAGCTAAGCGCGGGCAAGCGGTAAGATCAAAAGTATGCAAATGTTCGAAGCACGCCACCAGACGCCGCTCATAGCGCCCCGCTACCCGCTTACCGATGCCACCCCGCTCGCCGCGCCGCTGGCCGCTAAGACCGAAGTCGTGAACAGGCCGTAATGAACATCGAACTCCGCGGAGGTAAACATCGTTGAGTGAAAGCCGCCTTAACTGCACTACAACTTTTAGAATCTCAAAGTCCACATAATTTATATAAAAAGCCCTTGTTGCGTCAACGTTAAAGAAATTAAAAAAGAGCGCAGTTTAGGTAATCAATATTGAGCAAAGTTTAATAGCGACCCTGCTTAGGTCTTGAAAACAGATCTGTTGTAAACAAATCATGTTATTGTCGATCGAACTGGCTCAGTATCGTGTTACGTATTACATCTGCCTACTTACTCTTTTACTACTGGATACCATAAGCCGATTAGGTAGTAAGCCTAGCACAATAGGTATATTATACTATCTACTTTAAACTGCATAGAAATATTTAAAGATCTAAGAAGCAAAATTATGAGGAACAGATGGCCAAACGAAATGAAGAAAAATAAGAAAAGGGAAGAAAACGCGTTGCAATGACACCAATTAACGTGGGATAATCCAAGAATATAATTATGAAATGGAGCAAAACATTCCAATACATAGATATCACGAAAAATTGCATCTAAATGTGCAATCGACCTATCGCTTTGTGGATTAAAATCGGTTAGCAAATTAATCATCAGCTTATTATTTAAATTAAGATCAATTTTACTTACCTATAATTAGAGTGATCACCGATAAAATATTCAATCATCCACTAAAGTACTCAAGCACTAAACGCACTAAAAAGAGCTTAGAGTTAATAAACTACGCAATTTGTTATTACCATCAAAACAAATCCTACAGACAAAGGAGTTTGCTCCCAAAATGTTATCCAGTTATGCGAGCAATAGTGTACCAAATTGAAAAAGCTTTTTTTGTTTTTTTTTTGCAGTATGAATCGTGGTATTGGTTGATACTGGAAGATATTGACTGGGGAAAAAAATGGATGGCGATATAAAAATCTGTCAGTAAAGAAAAAGTTCAGCTTTCTTGAGCGTCATCTCTGTCATTCATACTCACTGGCCATTGACCGCGGAAGCTGAAAAGTGGTAACTCGATCAAAGTGAGTTTCAAATAAACAGCGATTTTGTAGATAAATACTTTTGTCTTCATAGTGACATATATTTATAAATATCTTCTGCCCTCGACCTCATTCGCGTGTATCTTAAGTCTTTCAACAGGTCCAAGCCTATACATATGTTTATTTCATCTAGATCGATTAAGCAAAAATCAACGGAGATACTTCTGCATTTATAAAAAGAGTCAGTAGGTATGGAGTTTTATTGTTTTCTTTGTTCCTAGAAAGTTACAGGTTTTTCGACGAGACTGCCTGATGTGGAAAGTCTCAAGCACTTCAATGCAAAAAAAAAACGCAATGCAAAATTTTAAGATACCGCTTTTGGGTTTCTGAGGGCAGTACTAATATGATAAAGACAGACTAAAGTACTAAGTATCATATTTACGCCCGCCCGGGTCGTATCGTCGCTTCGCACCAATAAAACCCTCCGCTTCAATGTCCCACGTCACTGTACGGCCCTTCCCCCAAAGGGTTCCTTCCTGAACGTTACGGATCAGGGAATAAAGTAAAGGTGAGGTTGCGGACCCGTAATTATAACTCCTTGTACTTGTTCGACCTCAAATTGCAAAAATATTTGTTATTTCGTAATTAAATGGAACGCCCAAAGCAAGGGTTACTGTGTTTGAAAAGGATGAGTCTAAATTATGATATTTAAATATTTTTTATAGGATTAAGGTTGTTTTAGGAGGCTATGTGAATTGTGACTGGGTAAAAGCCAATTCAACTACCATAACGTGACATTCCTAACGTTTGTGCAGTTACTTTTTCCGGGAATTTTAAACCCAAACGGTTTACAAGGTTCACGATATTCATTATACCATCTTACCTATAAAATCAATTCAATCATTTCAAAACCAATTTTGTTACGCCGGCGCCGCGGCCATATGAATGTAAACAACACAGAAAATTTCATTAAAGCCAAGTTTTTTCCACAATACCTAAAGTAAACTGAAAAAAAAAAAAACTAAACTGAATGCAAGCTACTTCAACCACAGTACAGCACGATTCCACCTTCAAACTGCCAGGTTTAATATTGATTGGGAATTTTCCTACATTCCTTTCCACAATGGCGCGGGCTATGTAGATATACATAAGTACACAGATGCAGGTCGTTGTGACGTAATTACATTTTCATTAAGGTAGAACGTCGTGTGGGAGTGTCCATTGATACTGGCACTTTAACGAACATTACTTATACACCAGTCAATAAGAATTTTGTTCACTGATTCAATGGTAGTAAAAAAAAAAAACAAGATTCGTTTTAATTGCATGAGGCTCAACCGGTTTTGTAATTACCCGGACGTAATTTGTTGTAGGCCTATCTACATGTTGTTCAACTTTGGCAGATTTTTTTTATATTTACACGTGTATGATCTCAGCAGGCAGAAAAAACTGTATAGGAAAGTAGTTTTTTAGTAAGATATTTTGGTGTGCGGTTATAAAACAATTGAACAACCTTGGCATCATACTATTTGCACAGTCTAACCTATCGTTTTGCCAGAAATAGCGTACATAGACTAACCAAACATAATGCAGTATGTATGTAACAACAAATTAAACCGCACAGCCTTTATAAACCAGGGCTAATGTAGTCTATACGGCCATAATGTAAACAACATAATACGGGGCCACATAATATCTATCTATACCAGTCTACGTTCAACGGGTGGTCAACGTGAAAGCCATTCAGCTCGCCCGCCATCTGTCCACTGTGTACCTACTAAATATTCTGCTGAGCGCTACAACAGATGTAATGTGATATAAATCGAATGTTTACATTCAGTCTCAGTGCCGTTCCGGTTCGGAACTGGCCGGGACGACACTATCTAAAGACGACTCCCGCCCGGAACTAGGTCAGGCAGGCCTTTGAACGAACTCAATGCCTAGAAACACCTACTACATATAGCGTGTATACTTATTACGTGGGATTGGCTAATTGTGGCTGAATAGGTTAAGCCAATTTAAATGGTTACTGAGTAAGGTTATCCGTGTGCAAAAACAGAACGAGTTTTTATGATTATTTAGGTCATCATCATCATCATCATTTCAGCCGAAAGACGTCCACTGTTGGACATAGGCCTCCCCCATGTATCGCCACAATGAACGGACCTGTGCGTCTCGCATTCATCGGATTCTCGCAACCCTTACCAGGTCATCGGTCCACCTTGTAGGACTATTATTTAGGCACTGTGATATAAATTACTATCTTTTGCCCTCAGCTTCGCCCGCGTACATAACATATAGCCTATGTCACTTAGGAATAAAGCAGCTTTCTATCGATGAGAAAATTTTAGTAATCGACCTGTACTTTCAGAGACTACCACCTACGAACCAAAGAAAAAGAAACTTTACCTCTTTACAAGATTAGTGTAGATGGAAAACTTAAGGGGATGCAACTCGACATACATTTTCACTGTTTTCCATACAACCGCTCTTACGCGATTATGACGTTATTACACATTTTTTATTATATATTTTGGAAACACAGTATCTTGTGGATATTATTTAGGCTTCTATTGAAATTAATTTATAAATTTGTGTAAAACTAATCCAGTAAAGACCTCCGAAAATATGCTATTTTGCATGAACTTTGGCACTTCATAATTTACTCAAAAATTTAAAAAGTCAGTCAGTCAAAGTCAGTATAAGAATAGAAGCTTTTCAAAAATCAAGATTCTGAATAACGACCATATTTTTCAAAAACTTTTAAGTTAAAAAAAAACACAAGTTTTGTAAAATATTCGAGTAAATCACGGAATTACTGAAAGCTAACAGAGTTTTCAGGCGTTATCTCTTTTTTCTCGCGTTGCCTTTTCATCAAAAATCGCGTTGGATTGTGTTAGAAGAAGTAACAAGCTTTTAAACTATGGTCGATATTAACGATAGGCGAGTGAAAAAGGACCCTATTAAGCTACTTTCTTCAAGTTTTGAGATTGAGACGAAGCATGTGTCATTCGATTTAGTCCAATATTTAATTATGAAGAATAAATAAAATTCATTTTCATGATAATAAAATCAAATCTTTTATAAGAGAAAGGTCGCGCCATTGATAGTTGGAGGATATTATGATCACAAACAAATGCGCGCCACTACCCTCGTCACTCGGATACAAAAACATATAAAATGTATCTCATCATATACCTTGAACCTTTGTATATAAACAACCAAAGTTTTGATCTAATCGAAAGCTTTCTTGTAGACCAAAAATGTTAAGCAAAGAGGCAGATTATATATTATTATACTCTTTGGTGTTGTTTAACCATCTGCAGCGTATGTATAAGTATGTGGTCTTTATTTTAAGGTGGGAAATTATCAAATAACTCCTCCCACTCGGGTGGCGCGAGAGGGAGTGTCAGATCTTAACTGGATTAAACCCAAATGTGTACGTAGTCTACGGTACTAAAGCTTTTTTATATTCTGATTTTTTCGGAATTGAAATCGGAAATCGCTAAACCTGAGCTCGCTACACCACATGTTCACCAGGGCCTAGCTGATGATAAAACCAACACCAACTTGGGACTGCTTTTCGCCCTCCAGGAAATAGATAAAGTAGAATTTCAGGATTATCGGAATAGTACTATTATTATCCGATATCATTTATATGGAATAAGATTATGTTATTAAGATTAATTACTTATAAACCAGTCATCATAATTATGATCCTCATGTTTAAAATAATCATAATCTTCCGGTCTATGTCCTGTGTTATTTGGGGTCGGCGCAACACCTTTTATTCTTCCATTATGTCATATCAATCGTTATGCTATCCCTAAGCCCTTTTTTCTTTGTATGACTCCTCTCCATCCACCCAAAAATCATAAGGAGTTGTGCATGTCAAAAATACTGAAAACTGTAATGCACAAGCTACAATATTATTAAGAATTAATTCAGAACTGACAGCTTATCTCACTAATCCGTTGTTATTATTTCAAGCAATTACTCCATAAAGAAAAACAACTTGCGCTGCTGTTAAGCTCTTAATTAGGATTATTTTTACAGCGGACTTGAGCGTAGTAAGTTAATTTGCATTACTCACGGCAAGTAATCTTCAAGTTTACGCTCAATCTGAGTCCTGCGTGGTTTAACAAAAGAGAAAACTGTCCAGTTTCTTTTCGTGGTTTAATGAGAGATTAGGCAATAACTGAATCAGGGTGAATTGACGGTAGAATGTCGATTTAATTTTGCAAACCAGTTCATTTAGATACAAATTTTCACATTAGGCACCAGTTCGATTAGGTGAGCATGCTAGTCGCTGATATGAACGCACATTTTGCTTGATCTTGAAGTCGCTTGGTAAACAAGGAGTCAATTTCTGTTATTTTATCAAAAGTTGATAAACTTTTGGTTGTATGGACGGTGTGTGTGTGGTGTAGGTACTCACTGGGTAGTGGCGAATAAATAAAAGTCCTTGCTGAATCTCCTGGTATATTTCTCACACACAACACTACAACACTGCAATTTAGAAGGCGCAAGCGAGCTAAGTACAAGCACGTATGATGAACAGCTAGGATATATAGTCTTTTCAAGTCAGCTATGGTTTAGCGCGGGTAGGTGTCAACAACTTTTTATCGGCGCGAGTGCACGTATATCTTCCTAGCAGCTTAGGTCGTGACTAGTGAGAAACGAATATATTACACGAATATAATAACGCGGCGGTAGAAGAAAAACTCTCGCCGGCGCGTCATCGACAATGCGTGTGTCCAATGCGTCACGTCATTTTACACGTTGTGTTTAGTGTCAGTGTATATGTGTGTTGACATCTTGGGAATATATATATAAATAAATATTTATGTGTAAATATATGTAAATAGATAGATGTAGGCGATTTATATATTTATTGTTTACGTGTAGTGTGTAAACTGTGTAAATATATGTGAGTCGCCCACATCACTCCCCTCCAGAGACCAGGCTAGGGTCGATAGTAGTCAGGAAATTTGACTTTTCGTCCTGAACGAGTTGTCTTGACTACTGGGATTGGAAGAGTTGGTTCGGACATGTTTTCGCTAGGGGTGGTGTTGGTGTCAGACAGTATGTAGGCTGGTTTTAGTCGGTCTAACGATACTGTGACTGTTTTGCCCTTGATTTTTATTTTAAAAACTTTGGCACCTCTCTCGATCACCTCATAGGGACCAGTGTATGCCGGTTGAAGGGCACCTCTCAACGCGTCGTCCCGAAGAAATACGTGGGAACTGGATGACAAGTCTTTGTGAATAAAGACCTTGTCTTTTGAGTGGTGCGTCGTTGGGACTGGCTGTAGTTGGCTGGCAAATGCTCTGATACGGGCTGTAAAATCAGTCATGTCAGTCGTGCATGTGTCAGCTTTATGGCCAAAGAAATCACCAGGCAGTCTCAGGGGTTCTCCGTATACTAGCTCGGCGGAAGACGAGTTCAGGTCTTCCTTGATGGAACTCCTGATGCCGAGCAGTACTAGTGGCAAAGATTCTGTCCAGCTGATATCCGCGTGGCATTTAATAGCTGCCTTGAGCTGGCGATGGAATCTCTCCACCAGACCATTACACTGAGGATGGTATGCAGTGGTCTTGCGATGCCTGAAACCAATTGCTTTGCTGAGATATTGGAATAGGTTGGACTCAAACTGCCTACCGCGGTCAGTGACAATATCGGTAGGGCAGCCGAACCGTGCTACCCATCCCAGCAAAAACGCTTTGGCCACAGTTTCCGCCGTAATATCGGTAATTGGGACTACTTCAGCCCATCGCGTAAAGCGATCGACGAGTGTCAGGCAATACCGATATCCGTTGGAAGGGGGCAATGGTCCGACTATGTCTAGGTGGACATATTTGAAACGCGCCGAAGGTAAATCGAGAGTACCCACAGGGGTGGTGACGTGACGATTCACCTTCGAACGCTGGCAAGCCAAACATGCCTTAGACCAGTCGCGACAGTCTTTCCGCATCTGTGGCCATACGTAGCGTTGTGCTACGAGCTTTGCACTTGCGTTAGCGCCAGGGTGGCTCAACGAGTGCAGTGAGTCGAAGACTTGTTTGCGCAATGGTTTGGGAATGATTGGTCTAGGAGTCGGTGTGCTGACATCGCAGTACAATTCAGTACGACTTCCTGGAACCATCATTCTTTTAATGCGCAGTGAAGACTCTGCTGTCAGCAACTTTGCAAGGTCCGGGTCGGAGTCTTGAGCCCTGGCCAGAGTGTCTAGATCCACTGGGCTTTGCAGTTCATCAACGCGAGAAAGTGTGTCAGCCACGACGTTGTCTTTTCCAGCGATATGCTGGATATCGGTTGAGAACTGTGAAATATAGTCAAGGTATCTAAACTGACGTGGCGGACATTTATTCTTTCGTTGATGAAAGGCACAACACAGTGGCTTATGGTCAGTGTAGATAGTAAAGGTGGTAGTGGCTAGCCAATGCTGGAAGTATTTAATACTCTCGTAGATAGCAAGGAGCTCTCTATCGTACGGTGAGTATTTTTGCTGAGATGGGCTCAACTTGCGTGAGAAGAATGCTAAAGGCTGCCAGCTACCATCTTTAAATTGCTGCAAAACTCCGCCGATTGCCAAATCAGACGCATCCGTGACTAATCCCAATTTCGCCTGTGAGTCAGGATGTGCCAGTAGCGCTGCGTTACACAGGCTGTCCTTGCACTCTTCGAAGGCCCTTAACGAGCTTCCACATATGTTGACTGGCTGTGAGGCTTTTATGTTGTCAGTCAGTAAGGCATGCAGAGGCATTTGGATCTGGGCAGCCCGAGGTATGAACCTCCGGTAAAAGTTGACCATGCCCAGAAACCTTCTCAGCTGCCTGGCAGTTTTGGGGACTGGAAAGTCCCTGATTGCCTGTACCTTGCTTTCCAAAGGCTTAGTACCGTGTTGCGAGATGTGGTAGCCTAGAAATATTACCTCTGGTACTCCGAAGACGCATTTGGCGGTATTGACGAGCATACCGTAGTTCTTCATCCTGGTGAAGAGTTGGCGAAGGTGCTGCTCGTGCTCTGCCTCGCTCCTCGAAAATACCAGAAAATCGTCAAGATATGGATAACAAAAGTCTAGGCCACGAGTCATCTCGTCAACAAACCTTTGAAAAGTTTGACCTGCGTTCCTCAGACCAAACGTCATAAATGGAAACTCGAAAAGTCCGAAGGGTGTAGTGATGGCGGTCTTTGGTATATCCTCCTCACAGACTGGTATTTGGTTGTATGCTTTCACCAAATCAATGGTGGAGAAGATCGTACAACCAGATAGACTATGGGAGAAGTCATGTATGTGCCTGATTGGGTACTTATCGGGAATCGTTCTTGCGTTGAGCAGTCTGTAGTCTCCGCAGGGACGCCAGCCGTTGTCTTTCTTCGGGGCGAGGTGAAGAGGTGACGACCAGGGGCTCTCCGAGGGTCGAGCTGTTCCGTTCGCCAACATTGCCTCGAACTCAGCCTTGGCGATCTTCATCTTGTCCGGGGCCAGTCGACGTGGAGAACTTGATACTGGGGGGCCTGATGTGGTGCGAATGTGGTGTGTCGTGTTGTGTTTTGGTGTGAATGGCACGCCTGCGGGTCGGGTAATTTCCTGAAACTCGGAAAGTATGTTACTATATTTGCTCTCACCAGTCACAACCTTTACACTTGATATTAGGCTATTGGAACAAGCTATTGAAGCTACGGATGATAATTTAGTAGTACCGTCAATCAATCGTTTGTTGCGGATGTCAACTATTAAATTATAATGTGATAAAAAATCTACACCTATTATAGCTTTAGTGACATCCGCCACTATAAAACGCCAATGGAAATCCCTACGAAGGCCTAAATTTAATACAACCTGAAGGTAGCCGTAGGTCGCTATGGATGTACCGTTGGCTGCACATAGTTGGTACTCAGTCTTCGTACGACGACACTGAGGGAGCGCAGTTCGAGGGTAGACGCACAAATGGCTGCCGGTGTCCACGAGGAATTGGACTTTCGAGCTGCGATCCGTCACGAACAGGCGACCGGTTGTAGAAGGGCAATCTTCAGCCGCCATTATCGACTGCCCTGCTCGTTTCCCGCTTTGTAGTCGCATGGGCGGATGCACTTCTTCGCCTGGCTGCCGAACTTGTGGTGGTACCAGCAGTTTGGGAACTTCCTATAGTTCGACTGCGATCGCCGGGATGGTGTGCGACTACGATGGCTTGAGGTCTGTCGCGTGCGTGGACGGGAGCGACTGTGCCTTTCGGTTGTTAAGGCGTCTACCTTTTTCGTCAGCTCCATGATAAGGCTCATCATGTTCTTTGGCGAGTCTGTCTGTGATGACGATGCTGCCGCGACTTGAGGAGATGCTGGAGCGATGTCGTGAACTCTGTCGGCGAGGTCAGCGAGCTCTGTGAGGGAGAAGCTCATCTGTGATGCCACGATGGTCTGCAGGTTGCTGGGCAGGCGACTAGCCCATATGGTGCGCAAAAAGTCGTCCGGTATTGTAGGTCCCGCCAAATTTTGCAGATGTCTGAGAAACTGCGATGGTTTTCTGTCGCCAAGTTCTTCCGACTGAAGGAGCTGCTTGGCTTTTTTCTCCTTGGAGACCGACAAGCGCTTGATGAGCTCGGTCTTGAGCTTTTCGTACTTGCCCGTTTGAGGAGGCGACGTAATAATATCTTCGACCTCTTCTGAGTGTTGTCGGTCGAGTTGTGCCAGGACGTAATAGAATTTGGTGGCGTCGTCAGTTATTCTGGCCAATCTGAACTGTCCTTCCACTTGGCAGAACCAGATGTTGGGTTTTTCTGGCCAGAAAGGTGGTATACGGACGCCAACTCTGCACAATTCCATTGTAGGGTTGTCCGCGTCGGTGGAAACGCGCGCGCACTTACTTGGCCGCCGGGTAGGGCGTTGGCTGCGCTGTGAAGTTTCGGTATCACTACCGTTGCTGCTCATCTTAGCCCTTCTTCTGCGTTCAGTCGGGGTCACCAATTTGGTTGTATGGACGGTGTGTGTGTGGTGTAGGTACTCACTGGGTAGTGGCGAATAAATAAAAGTCCTTGCTGAATCTCCTGGTATATTTCTCACACACAACACTACAACACTGCAATTTAGAAGGCGCAAGCGAGCTAAGTACAAGCACGTATGATGAACAGCTAGGATATATAGTCTTTTCAAGTCAGCTATGGTTTAGCGCGGGTAGGTGTCAACAACTTTTTATCGGCGCGAGTGCACGTATATCTTCCTAGCAGCTTAGGTCGTGACTAGTGAGAAACGAATATATTACACGAATATAATAACGCGGCGGTAGAAGAAAAACTCTCGCCGGCGCGTCATCGACAATGCGTGTGTCCAATGCGTCACGTCATTTTACACGTTGTGTTTAGTGTCAGTGTATATGTGTGTTGACATCTTGGGAATATATATATAAATAAATATTTATGTGTAAATATATGTAAATAGATAGATGTAGGCGATTTATATATTTATTGTTTACGTGTAGTGTGTAAACTGTGTAAATATATGTGAGTCGCCCACAAACTTGTCTATATCTTGTATATAGAGTTTAACGTTAAAAAATACAATATTAATTGTTAGGACTGGAACAATTTGCCTGCTGCGCTCTTTCCGTCTAATTATAATTTAGGATTATTCAAGGCTAGAATGAATAGAATAATTTTATTTTCATTATTAATAAATAAAATTAATTGATTAAAATTATCTAAATCTGAATGTATAGTATATTTATACATAATAAGTTGTTTATTAGTATGAATTGGGTAATTATTATTAAAATTAATAAAATAAAGAAAGTTTTTTTTTATATTAATTGTATTTTTAAATATTTCATTTGAGGCAATTCTTGATTCATAAATAAATAAAACTAGAAATCCTCCTAGAAAAGTAAGGAATAAAATATATGCAAATCAATAAGTTTTAATTAATATTAAATTACTTAGTGCGCCTCATCATCAATGATTGCATCATTCATCGACGACTACGAATCCATCAGGTGGGATCGCAGTCAAGCACTGGTTTATTCGAAATTTAAAAAAAAAGTATTATGCTAAACTACCGAACACCGAATAACACGCATAAGTTTCAAAGGAAATGTCATATTCGTACATCTCAATAGAAAATGAAAGGACAGTATTGGCTGCTTATCCCACGGTAATCAGAGTCAAGTTTACGAATAAGCTCGAGCGAATCTAGGCTTACGTGTAGCGGTGTAGATTTTAGCGGGCGGCAAGGGCCCTTATTAAGATTGCCAACTCTTCAGGAAAATTCCGAGAAAGAGGTAAAATATTTATGCTGAAAAAATACTAAGAGAATTCTCGGTGAAACATTTTTGCTTAATTTATATGAATCAGTCATATATCAGTCTGTATTGTTACCAGTATATATTTGTTGTCTGAACAATTAGAATGCGCATTATGCCACGGTCGATTTTGATACAGCGAATTTAACACCGAGAGTACAATGACTTCAGATTAAATCACAAGAAAAGCTTCGTTCATTTGCAGGTACTCAAAAAATACTCCAGACAGCTGATCTGACATTATCGGCAAAAAAGATGTAAAATGTAACCACAAATAATTCAATGTATCCGAAAGACCGATTTATCCTATCCTATCATATTTGAGCGTATATTTATAATGTTAGATACTCAAACAACTAATAGAAATGATTGTAGATTTTGAAATTAAAAATTTACTATACACACACATAAAAGACCTAAGAGAAAGTCGGAAATCGGTAAAGCTACTAGGTAAGTATGGAATATATTCCTATCTAATAAAAAAGTAGAAAAGCATTTGCAAATTGAATAATCGGATACCCTCTATGGATTATTCACTTTGCAAATGCTTTCTACGGATTCAACCGCTGAGGAAGCCTTCAAGTTCAAAGCTTTCAGTCGTTAAAGTCCTACGTGGGTTTGTGTGACTAAGCATTCAGTATCGATTCGTCATTGACGTAGAAGAACAGTCTTATAAATAGATTTATTGTTATCTTAACATTGAAGAACAAAAAAGAGCTAATTTAATATTAAAAGGTAATGACCAAATACCCGCAATAGCCGTGTTTAGATGAGTAGGTGTTCTTGATCACTGAATGTTAGTGTTTAAGAACAGAATTATTGCGTAAGTATGGGGTATAGATAAGTACTCGATATTTTTCTCCGCGATGAAGTCTATGCTATAGGTCTATAAACATCAGGGTTATCAATACTTGTAATAATACTTTAAAAAAATATCTTACTTCACTTCCCTTAATTCATTAAATCCCGAACGCCGGCGTTCGCTCGGTCATTGTCTTCCTATTGTGTCTCTAATTACGCTACTCAGAAGGTTAAGTCATTTACAAATTGATGACTTGATCTTAAATAGTCTAATAGTCTTGGTCTTAAATCTGATAAAATAAGCAGCAGAATCTTTTACTCACCCCTTGCTGTTGAAATCGTGTCTCATCCTCACAATCGACTGTTTGTAGGTTTCCGTCCCGTCCCTGACCTTTCACTAGCAGTTGTTTCAACAAACAAATATCGGGACGAGATGTCACCATCGATATGAACCTTGATGGCGACAATTCGAGACAGTTCAGAGCAATATATAGACATGAAACAGATAATGCGGTAATGGGTTTTACATCTGGCGTTTGTAGAAGTAAGAAGTACTTGGTAGTAAAAATATTTCCAAAAGAAGCCAAAATATAAAGGTTTGACTATTTGACATTTAGGAAGAGAGTACGTCAATCAATCACATACTATTTCGCAATTTCTGACAACCGGTACCACACATAGAAAGCCATTTTGACTCATACTCGGAAAAAAACTTCTAAAAAAGACTGGTTTGATATGTTTCTAGTATCACAGAACTGGTTTTATACATTTACACATCTGGATTTGTAAAGTTATAGTTAAATTAAAATTGGCGTAAATTAGCATGTCGGCACGGAGTGAGGCCGTGAGCCTAGCACCGCGATTGCTCCAGGTCGGCCGATCGATTTCGAGGCGCCGACCCGGTCAACGCTTGGCAGACAACTAGCCTGCCGTTTGACCCCTGTATGGCACTAGTACCTGCTAGTACGATCGATATTTCTATTTTCCTGTCATGAGAGTACGGCAATGGTTCGCGACAATTGTTCTTTTTAATTAAATATCTAAATTGCCTTAGTTTAATTCTTTACAGAGAAAGTCTCATCAAAGACTGATTTTTAGAAGGTAAGAACGGCTGTGAAGCTCCTAGTGGTGGATTAACTCCTGTGCCTGACCTTACCCAACCGAATTAATGTAGGTATCTAATACTGTTTGCCACTCGATCGACATTTTATTTTAATGACTGGTGATTATTATCAATAACATGCACAGAGCGTTTAAAATTAGTATTTATATTCCACATAAATCGTGGCTGTATTTCGAAGTTCGTATCGATCGCAAACATTCTAGGAATTCAGCCATTACCTACAGTCGCTGCAAACCTACGCACACACTACTTTAATACTTATTTACGAAAATAGCTAGGGTTAAGGCGGCAACAGTGGCTATAGCGACAACAATGGCGCACTGGCCGTTGTTTCAAAAGTATTATAGGTAGCTTTCTATCTCTTTAACTCTCCAGAAGGTCTCCCTATAGATACAGGCCACAACTAGCTTCCTTTCGTTCCCCATATAACAAACCCGTATTGTCAGTGTTTTTTCGTTTTGACAGAAGATAAAGTGAGTTTTAAGGTAGGATATATTTTGTATTTTCTCACAAACATTTTGTTTTATCAATTAATTTATATTTTTGTTAAGAAATAAACTTAATTGAGGTCATTTTGGCGTATACCGCACTTCAATTTACGTAAAACTATCACACGTGGTATGAGTTAAATCCGAAATGGCGGTTTTGTACACAGTGGCTCAAATCACTTGAGTACACAGTGGTTCATGATTCACTGTGTATTATTTATACTAGATAATGGTTACCAGATATTAATTTAGTAAATTTAACGAGATTTAATATTTTTTGTTCATTTTCCCTTTTAGGATAGCTCGTCCAGCAAGGCCCCGTAAAATACCGAAACACACAGCTGATGACATGAAAAACGCTTTCAAAATAATTATAATGGTATGATAAAGCGTATTTTCTTTGATTGTTTATGCAAGAGAGTGATTAAGTAATGGTGTGTAGAAATTATCTGTCGATTTTTAACTAAGTCAAAAAATTGATGCTATGACTATGTAAGTCTGATAGGTCACTTTAAGACTGAAATAGTTAAACAAGCATTTATTTTTCGATGCGAAACTTAATTTTTGGTTAAAACAAAAAATTAATACCAATTAAAAGCAAAAAACTGCATTTTTATTTGAGTTATATTATAGATGATCGACTGTGAACTTGCCTGATTCACTGTAAACTGCGGACCGATTCACTGTATCCCACTCCCAGTACACAGTGGCTCAAATAAGTTTTCTTAATAAATGTTATTTATTGTCCAAAATATTATCTTGTTGAGCTAAACCGATTGGAATAATCAATATACATTAGTTACACTATAATACTAATCCTTTAACATCTTTCCAACACTCACCCAAATCAAGGTACATCACTCGAAAAAAAGTGACCCACTGTTGCCGCCTTGACCCTACGCGTACATACGTAAATAACTTAATGTAGGTATACCACCGTATTCTTTCATTGTTTAGGATTTTGTTTTAAATTGGGAAATTATTGGGATGAGAAGTCGGTTAAATAGTAACCCAAAGCTTAACGAAAGTTAATAAAGTATTTGTAGTTAAGTTACCCAAAACGTAGGTATACAATGTTTTTGAAGATGTTACCTACCTATGACTACCGATGATTGTGATTGTGTCTATGACTATTGTTTACCGATACGATATCGGTTTTTTAAATCATCATGAATAGAAATTTAACATACATTATTCAAATGAAGATAATAAGACAGCCTAATAAAGCTTACGAGAAATTCGATTGACGTAGCTAGATAACCACGCTGTTGGTTTTCTGTGAATAGGTAGATACATTAAAGAGAATTATTAAGTAACATATAATATCTAGGTATATATAAATATTTATAAGTTTAGCTACCTATGTATTTTCCACGGGTAGTGTGAAAATGAAACCCGGGGCCCTGGGACGAAGGCAAAGAAGGAACAGGAATGGGTTTTTAGTCAGTAACAGTCTGACACTATATCCCGCCCGCCCAAGAGCGCGATTTGTCATTAGATGATTTTCCCACCTAAAAAAACCTATGTATTTTATATCTATACAATAAATTATGTCTAGTTAAAATGACAAATTTCATTTATTTGTTAGCAATATACCACATGCTACCCACTTTATTATTTTAAGTTCTTACAATCCCACCAAAGATTTTTTGGTAGATATCGCTGTTAGCGATGAGACCGCCATTGTACCCATAGATTTAAGTTTATGTATAAGTTATGTCACTATTTTTGTGAACCTAAAATAAAGTTTATTCTATTCTATTATTAGTAAAATAAAACGTGTTATTTTATTTTTGTTTGAGTCTAAAACTAATTTGTACAACATAGCATAGCACAGTCGACCTTATAATGTTCCTACTGTTGGGACTCAGACCTCCTCTCTAAGAGAGGGAATGGGCCATAATCCACCACGGGGCCGGAGCCCAGTGCGGATTGGTCATATCTTCGAATTTTTGGTTCTTGGACATGCCGGTTTCCTCACGATGTTTTACTTCACCGTTTTGAGAGCAGTGGTGATGAAATAAATTACACAAAGTAATGCGCCTGGTTGGGTTTGAACTCGTGACCTACAACTCGTAAGTCGGCTCGGTCGGGTACAATATATATTAATGTTAAAAACATTGTCAAAGAATTAAGGATGCCTAACTCAGTTTTAATCTAAGTAAAATCCAGTTTATGTTATATATAATAACTGGTTGTCAACGTAAATTGCCACGTTAACAACCAATTATTACATATTATGATTTGCGGTATTATTAAATAATGGAAAAATATGTTAAGTACATATGTAAATTGTCTAATACTAGCGACCCGCCCCAGCTTCAGAC
Organism: Mythimna vitellina; assembly: GCA_949316375.1. Lineage (NCBI taxonomy): Eukaryota > Metazoa > Arthropoda > Insecta > Lepidoptera > Noctuidae > Mythimna > Mythimna vitellina. The sequence goes on from OX438698.1 coordinate 10,111,265, forward strand.
GGGTATTAAAAATCTTTGGAATTCTCGGCTTTTCTCTACTAAAACTGACTGACTTTCCTCATGAATCACTCTAACTATTATAGGAAACCACATGAAAATTCGTTCAGAAGTTTTTGAGTTTATTCAAACAGACCGACAGACAAACGCAGTGAGGGACTTTAGGGACGAAAAGTGTTAATAGATGTACTGTTGGTTTAATGTCTCATACCTAATCTACATTAAACTATCTAATAACATTCGTGATAACACACAATTCAACCATTTCCATGAAAGCTCATACTCGTTGGAAACGTTTGTTAATTGCGTTCGTTCCGTGTCAATCAAATGTCTAGTGTTTGCCCTGGGGATACCGGGCCAATTACTGTTTGTACATACTTCATGATCCGTTTCAGACCGAAAATCTCGAGTTACTGAGCCTTCATGTTGTCGTCGATTGAATATTGGTGATTGCTATCGTGTTAATCGATTTTAATATTAACCGACTAATGATCGATCGGTTCGTGGTACAAAAATAGACATGATTATTTTCTATGAAGCGACTAATTGTAGAAAAATGTCACAGAAATAGTTATTTATGCAGGTCGATGGCTAGAAGCCACTTTCAACCATGTTCAGTGATCGTAATTGCCCCTAGATCATCAGACGCCTGCTAAGCGTGATAATTATGTCAACATCCCCGAGATTGACCTTACTAACGATGTATAGCGGTGGCCTATATCCCACGAGCTATAAGTAGATAATGTAACGTACCTATATTTTACGGCTTATCTCCAACATTCATTACATATTCTCCTCTCGTCCGTACACGACCTTGTTAAATGTTGTTTCTAAAACATCGCCCTCGCTATACAAGTTTTTGTTCTATTTGTGAATCTGTAAGCAGGAGCCTATTTTGTAAAAAAAAATGTTAACATTACTAAGTAAACGAACATGTTCATGATATGATAATTATGTTTGCTTTCTTGCTAAACAAGTACCTTTATGTATTTCGTAATAAAAACATTGTTTCATCTGATTCCTAAACGAACATTTACTCTAAAATTCTTTACCATTAATAACTCAACTTCCATTTAATAAGTAGGTCGTAATATAAAGGCGATAAATCTGGAAAAAATGTAACACGAAAATCTTTATATTGGTAGGAATGAACGTGAAACGGAAGGGAGATAATACAAGGCTTTAGAAATGACATGCTCCAATTGTCTTGTAACTCGAATGAATGGGAACATTGGTGGGATTTCATGTCTATGAAGAACAAAAGTCTTCTGTTTAACAATGAATGAGTAAGTTATAACTCGAGCGTCGCTTGGAGTTGATTTCAGGAACTTTTAGTCTGATAACATACGAGTTTACAATTTTAGAGTAATTTTGTTAATTTAGGTCACTTGTGCTAGGCATTTGTTAAGACAGATTAGGGTCCATGTCCTAAAGTAATATATTTTAGTCATGAAACCCGAGTGAACAATTTAAACTGATTCTGTCAACCACAAGATAAAGTACAACTAGGAAATATCGGAAAAGTACGACACTTTTCTCTGCTTCCTTTTATGTCACTCATCCCGACCGTCCAACTTTTTGATTGGCTGAACGCGACCAAATGACAGTTAGCCAGAATTTTCTGGCATGTAACAGAGTTACGAATATAGGTACTTGTACATAAGACGTGTGACAAAAATATCCTGACACCAATAGTGATAGCCAGGTGACAATGGAACTTTGTTCAAAGATAGTTGGAGCAAGGGATGGATCGTATCCAAAGAACAATGACAAAAATTTCTAAGGTATGAATGGTACGCGGCCTTTGGTGAACGGATCCTCTTTGATAGTACCAAACCAGATAGAATGCGTACCTAGATGTTGAACAGATATTGAATTGTTATATAGACCGTAATTCATGGATCTAAACTGATATTTTATAATGGAAAGATTTGGGTACAAATTTTCCTTCAAAGTTAAAATTTGAAATTGATCGTGATTTAGGTGAGAAAGTTACCAGCATTGAAAATCTAATCTCCAACGTCTATACAGATGTAGTCCAAATAGAAAATAAAGACTACCAGTGGATGTGTCAAAGGACAATATTCGCAGCAAGAAATAGTTGAGAGTAGTTAAGCATCAACTACGTTTCCATTGATAATGTAATGGACCAAGAAGATTCGGCAATATACCCACAAGAATTCCTGTCTGCATTGTCTTCCCGCTCTGAGTGGAACAAGAAGTAGTGTAAGACTTTCACTGATTTGTTCCTTCAGTCAGTCTTTGTGTTCCAGGTAACTCCTTTGAACAATCCCGCAACCCTTAACTTTCCTTACTAAAATGTACTCACTTGCTCTGGTAGACGCCAGATAAATTTGCCTTAAAGTACATTGACCCACCTACATTTATTGACAGACTTTATTTAAAAAAAAAAAAAACAAAAAGAAAGACATAAAGCTGTCTTTAATCGAAATCTGTCGTGATACTACATTTTCTAGTAATGAAAAAACTATATTTTTTTTTTTTATTTCAGGGACAATAAACAGCTACAATATACTTATACCATAATAAAAATCAATACAAACAAACGTTTACAATATTGCAGCCGATGCATTTTCCACATATTAACGCACAAGATTACCGGCCGCAATACACTGTTCAGAACACCTACGAAGAGATATTGGAGAAAGGTTAATACACTTTATGGCAAATTTATCTATAGCACCTAGCGGAACAAATAAACAAAGTTCAATGCACCATACCTTTTCATGCAAAAACTGGCTCAATCACACTGAGTGCTTTTGAACGAATAGGTAGACAATCTATTTAGACCGCCACAGCCTGATAGAACGATGTCTAGGTAATAAATGAGCTTTTATAAGCTAACATAAACTAATACATACTTCAATTTCGAGTCTCTAAGTCTTTACGGGGTTAAAAACCGAATATTAAACAACAAAATTCAAAAATAAGCCTAAATAGACAAGTAAAATAAACAATTAAGCGACCTAGTTTACGATTCTTTGTTAAACAACGTGTTATGTGGAACATCGCTTCCACGACATACGCACCATTTTCACACGAGCACGACACACGACTTCTTTTTAGAATTTTTAAAGAGCTCTCCGAGCCAGCTGCCATTGTGGTTATTCCGGGTAAAAGCTCCCTGTGTTCGTCGCTACAACGAGGTAATTCTGCTAGAAACTGTCACATGTTCGTCGACTAGTCGTTATGTTTTCAACAAACACGGAGCGAGATGCGAAAGAAAACCATTTAAAATATTTACTTACAAATTTTTTCACTGATCTTACAAATGTAGTAAATTTTCCCGCCTTTTTATCTTCCATGATTTTTTTAAAATAGTTATTAGGTCATGCATTCAACTTAATCAGCCAGTTGTAGCCAGATTTTATAGTGTTCGAATTTTAAATCGACTTTCCGTCTTCTTATTGCGAGGTTCTGTTCAAAAAAGTTTGAATATTCTAATACCACCTTGTCTCTAATTATGAATATTTATAAAATATAATATGTATTTTTTTTCTTGTATAATCCTTATTTCGTTTTTTTTTTTTCTACGGTTTATTTTGTTTTAATAATTTTAGGTTGAATACAGGCCATTACGAGTATCATGGGAAAATAAAAACCATTATTTGGGGGAAAAAATACATTTATTCTTTTATTTAATCGCGTTTCAAACTTATTTTGTGGATATAATTTCTTCAACTTAGAAAAGTAAAGAGGTTATAAAAGAAAGAGGTTATAAAATAGCCTCTTTAAGAAATGAAATGAGTATTTTCCTTAATAGAATCTTTTAAGTTTTTGATCAAAGGCTTTTTTAAGGCCATATTTATTTTGTGGATTCTATCCTTAATTCAGAGCAGAAAAAGGGTCTTGTAAACAAAAGCGTTGCAAAAATGCACATGACATAGTAAGCATTCTCTTTGGTCTATATTTCCGAGCTGTGTGCTACCTGGGTTACATAGGAATGACCTACTTTAGTGGCAGCCGCATCGGCGCGCATCGTGCACGGCCTTTGCCGCTGGCGACACCACGCGATCGTGATTACATACTAATTAACACTGTTTAAAAATAAAATAGGTCCCCTATTCAAGGGCCTATTACACCACTCGATACTCAGACTCGTGTTTCTTATTTTTCAAAATTGAAGAAATTATATCTACACAAAAAAAATTGAAACGCCATTAAATAAAAGAATTAAATGTATTTTTTTTTTCAAATAAGTAATGGTTTTTATTTTCCCACGACACACGCGATAGCCTGTATTCAACCGAACATTATTAAAACGATATAAACCGTAAAAAAAAAACCCAATATGTATTATAAAATAAAAGAAATAAATAAAGATTAACATAGATGTTTATCATACATTGGCGTAAGTTGCTCTTTTTCTTGTGTGACGCTACAAAGACTAAGACTGTCTGAATATTGGGCGCTTAACTGCTGATAGATTCTGTCAATGTTTTGTGGAAAAAGCAAGCTGTTTTAACGAGTTTTCTTTTCTTTAACACGTTTTTTACATCGTGCTAATTAAGTAATTTAAATAATTACAAGTCACGGTTCCACAGATCATCTCTATACGTTTCCAAGGCAAACAACTACGATATAACGCTATCATATGACAACCAACTTGTGTATTCCTGATTTGGACAGTGAACACAAAAACAATTAGTGTTAAATAATGCTTATAGTTGAAAGGTCCAGTTTGGGTCGATTTCTACCAGGCGCCTGCCTTTGTACGAAAGAGTATCCTTGGGCCTCACAAAGGAACAACTGAAGGAACACTGTGGGTTTTAGTCAATAAAAATTTGACACTCCCTCTCACTCCACCCAGAGCGAGAAAAGTCATATGATGATTTCCGACGCAAAAAAAAGAGAATCCAAATACCTTACGTGTAACCTAAGGTTAATAGGGTCCATCGTATCTATTAATACCTCAAGTATTGTAATCATGGCACGGTTGGCGCAGTGGTTGAGCGATTAGCCGGGCCTCAAGTCTGCTATTACAATAGTGTCAGAATGGTCTATCATTGACTTGTTAATTGTTGCTTTTGAACAAGTTTGGTAATCTACTAATATAATGGCGTCATTATGAGTTTCCAATGGTTGACGATTGGCACTCCATTGAAAGAAATGGCATAGTATGGTAATCTCGTACATAATGACAAAAGAATATTTGACGTATGCGGATAGCTGGCAAAATTTTGACTGTTTCTTTAATAAGTGACCTAGTATTAGAACGTCTTTGTGTAGTCATTGCTTTTAATTTGTTTCGAGACAGCTCGATATTGTCATTCTACCCGAAGATCATTGACCGATCAATGATCGACCATTATGAATTATCAGGCCCCCTAGCCAAGTTACAATCGTTTCGTTCGCGCCGAAAGCCTCGAGTAGGCCACGCCTCCGATTCCTTTGTTCTGACCACGTGACTGAGCGTTGAGATGATGTCAGAACAAAGGAATCGGAGGCGTGGCGTACTCGAGGCGTTCGGCCCGAACGATACGATTGCAACTTGACTGAAGGGCAGATTACGAACTTTTAGCAAAATGATCGTGGGATCGTGTTGGAATAACAAATTTATAAAAATAGCAGACTTGGGCCCCTGCTGCGCTGCGTGTCGTGGGTTCGATTCCCGCTCGGAATAAATATTTGTATAGCCTACAAGTAATTGTTTCGAGTCAGGGTGTATTTTTAGGGTTTCGTGCCCAAATGGTAAAATCGGGAACCCAGCTATTAATCTGCTATCCGTCTGTCTGTACCAGGCTGTATCGCAAGAACCGTGATAGCTAGACAATTGAAAATTTCACAGATGATGTATTTCTGTTGCCGCTATAAGTGATATACGAAAAACAGCATAAAATAAATATTTAAGTGGGGCTCCCAAACAATAAACATGATTTGTTGTAACCACTCTCGCTAATGATATTCCTAAACAAAAATTATATAGGTACTTGGTACTTACTATAGATTATTAGTGGTAAGAATATTATGTTTCCAGAATTTCAAAATTCATTTTAATACTTATTACCAAGGTACGTCCCTAATTGTTTTTTATATAAAATTAACACACTTATAATTAAATGAGTAGGTACTTACATAGACGCCCCTAAGTATCCGTATAATAAAATTAATACTTCAAACGTTTTCTTTATTTTTCTCTCAAAACATGAACCTTGTAAGGATGTTTCGGTTTCGGCCGAAACTGAGTCTGTTGCCGAAATTCGGTTTCGGTCGGACACTATTGTTGATATCTCATTTGTATTTTTTTATAAATCCTTTCTTTATGTAATACAATAAGAAGATGAAGAATGTTTTATTGTTAATTTTCCCCAATAAATAAAATAATTAGTGTAACACGAATCTAACATTAATACAAATTATATAGTCTTAACTTCTATCCTTAGAAGTACTCGTATTTTCCCATACAAATTGTTTCCCACAAAGACAGAGTAATAGCTATTTTTTATCAAAAGCCGAGAATCAGCGGGTTCAATGACCCGCTGATACTCGGCTAGGTTACCTAACCTAACCTAACCTAACCTCCTACCTACCCGGTAGGAGGTTAGGTTCAAAGGGGATAATGGGGGCTAGAGTGAGCGAGCAACTTGAATAAACAAAGTCCCTGTTATCATCTTTGTGTTAGATTACTTTAAACCACACACACATCAATAGGAGGCCATACGCGTTTCTATATTTTCTGGCTTGGCAAAAAAGGGTTCTTCGGGGATCTTCGTTTCTACAATATTTCATGAAACACAATTTGGCGAGCATTTATTATTCTGGCAGCTATTTTGTATTTAGGTAGTAAAATTAGTGCATTTCTTGTATGCGTTTAAACACGTGAGCCTTATTCATTGGTATATATGTACCTGCTTAATAATATTCAGTAGTTATTACTGTTAGAAGTACGTACTTACCTCTATTTTACTAATATTCGTATGCTACTTACTGACAGGCACTATATTTTTGTAACGATTTAATTGTATCTGTGTGCACAAGTAAAGTTATTTAATTTTACTAAAAACTAAAAAGAGATTTGAGTCTATGAGCAGCCCCCCTAGCCAAGTTACAATCGTATCGTTCGCGCCGAACGCCTAGAGTAAGCCACGCCTCCGATTGCTTGGTTCTGACTTCATCTCAACGCTCAGTCACGTGGTCAGAACAAAGGATTCGGAGGCGTGGCCAACTCGAGGCGTTTGGCGCGAACGAAACGATTGTAACGTGGTTAGGGGAGCAGATCTTTTTCTTTTATTCAAAAATTTCAAACGTTAGGATTGATATGTCTTAACTAATTCCTCTATTTTTTGCTTTGTGATAGATAGATTCGTTAGTTTAGACTGTTCCAGCACATAACAGTGTAGCTAGCTTTACCGTTGCGTCTAAGTGTACAGTAAAATATCAGTGATAAAGCCAAAACATAAAATACCCATCAGAAACCAGCAACTCTTTGATTGTAGAAAGTAGAAACAGTACCTATTCCAGAGTATTTCTGGGTTTAATATAAACTAAACCGATTATGAAGAGAATTAAAATGGATTTTTATTTCAATAGCTGTTCTTATGAATCTAATGATTTTTTAGACGACCTGCGATGTATAAAAATTTAGCATTCACTAAAAAACAAACACTAAAAGAATCAAAATAACTTTAATTTCGGAAGTCGGTGTTAAATAAGAAACAAACAATACCGAGAAATGTCGACTTCCGAAATTAAAGGTATTTTGATCCTTTTTGTGTTTTTTTTAGTGAAGTCGGTTATTTTTTTTGTAAAAAGTTTTTTATTTCACAGATTTTAGTAGCATTGATTAATAACAGAGTTCTGGTGCCTATCTTCCGACTCCATCATCATAATCAGGTCACTTCGATGATACCATTTTCAACATAACTATTCAGAAGCATTTATTTATTTGTATTGTCATAGTCGCTTAACTATCTTCATTGTGATATCTATGTGAGTATGAAGTACCATTAGCCATTTCTGGTCTTCTTCATCAGTTCCACTTCATCAAATGTTACTTTTTGACTGTAAGTGCTTAAGTTTACGATGAAAATACTAAAATCACTATATGGTTGCCTATAATATTTGAGGAGTTCCCTCGATTGCTCATGGATCCAATCATCAGAACTGGATTATCAAAAAAATGGGACCAATCGGAAAACATATCTTCTAAGAGGAAAAAAAAATTTGCAATTCGATTCATAAAGGACGGAGTTCTGAGGTAACACAAATATAAAAAAAAATAACACAATTGAATTGATAACCACCTCCTTTTTTTGAAGTCGGTTAAAAACAACACAATAATTAGTTGGATTAATGTTTTAATTAAATTGGATCGATTGAATTAATAAAAATTATATACAAATTTGTTTATCACATTCGCTTTTTGTTTGTAAAAATCATAGCTTATTTTATTGTTGACTAAAATCAAATATATGATAATCTTCTTATATTTTTAATGTTCTAGGAACAATATTAAGTCGTATTCCATCTTTCGGCCCGATTAAAATCCTTCTCGGTGCAAACTCTAAATTCCTGTCGGTGTTCTTGGATGCCTCAAATCTGAACTTGGACAGAAGTTTTGCCATACCTAATAACGATTGAAGCCTGCCAAACCGCATTCCTAGAAATAAAAATCAACAAGATTATTTGAATAGTCAAATCGTAAAATAAATATAACAAAGTCGCAAAAAAAATCCAAGAACAGGTTATTTTCGATTTTTCATGTGACATGATAGATCGGATTTAAATTAGGTAAGATAAATCTATTGGCATCAAAAATATGTAAAAATAAAGTGAGGCCCTGACTTTCGTGCTAGTTAATTATTAAACAATATGTATCTTTATTCTTAGAATTGCTTTTCATATTTTTTACAAAATGTTAATAGATACATTATTTCATAACTCCTTCTATTAATTTGTAAAATTTATTTTAATGCATGCCGTGGCAGCCTTTAATTAAGCATACACAATAAAAAGTTATGATACGGAATTTTAAGTGTTCATAATCGTGTATGCTTCGTTGGTTGTCCTATAATAATATAAATGAAATAAATCTTACGGTTAGTTAAATCAGTGTTAAAGCTGTGGAATATATCGAATGCGTTTCCGTGGTCCAGGAACACATGGGGCACCTTTGGCCGTAGTGCGGATTTTTATCGTACTAACAATCTTTCCACACAAGTAGGTTTTAGTCAGTAAAAGTCTGACACTCCCTTTTGCTCCACACAGAACGAGAGGAGTTATCGGATGATTCACGGGCGTAGCCAGAGGGGGTTTTAACCCCCCTCGAAATATTTAAAATTTAATGTAAGCCCGACAGACAATCTTTTTTTAATATGAATATTTTTAATTAAATATAAAAGTCATTTTTAGCATATTTTTGTTTTATTTTTTTGAACCCCGCCCCCATATTAGGACTTGCTACGCCAATGGGATGATTTCCCACTTCAAATAAATAATAACATAAGTTTAAGCTACTCACCGATGCAGTTTCTTGGTCCGAGTCCAAATGGTAAATAAGCGCATGGGTGTCGCTTGCTCACCTCCTCCGGATCAAATCTATCTGGGTTAAATACTTCAGGCTTAGGATAGTATTTCTCGTCGTAGTGAATACCTCTTGGAGATATGAGCACTATCATGTCCTTTTCAATCACTACATCTGTACCGGGCACTTTGTATTCTCTTGTAGCTTTTCTTTGCAGTGGTTCCACTATCGAATACATGCGAAGGGTTTCATCAAATACTTTAGTCAAGTATTTCATTTCCTTTACGGTTTCGTATGTAATTTTGCCACCATTCGCCTGAATTACTTTGTCTATTTCAGCCGTCAACTTACTTTGGATATCTGGATTTAAAGCTAGCTGATACATCATAAAAGCCATGGTCGTGGCACTGGTCTCATACCCACCTACATAAAATACAAAAGCTTGCGCTGCCATCACGTCTACCGTTATTTCAACAGATGACACACTGTTTCCAAATTTCGAAGTATTAACCTCTCCCATTTGACGCAGTTCCAGTATTAGATCCATGAAATCGTTTCGGCCAGATGGTTTTCCATTTCTTTGAGAAATAATGGTTTCCACTAGATTTTTGAAGAATTTTTGTACTGAACTCGGAATAACAGAAAGGTTTAGTGATTTTAGAAGTCCTGGATACATCATATCTAACTCCATTCCGTAACTCATAGAGGTCAACAGCTCGTCAATAAGTTCCAGGATTTGCTTTTTGTGACTGAGACTATCGTAGGTAACACCAAAAGCGCAGGTGGATATCGTGGACAACGTGTATGTCTGGATAAGGGAATGAACTTCAAACTCTCTTTCCTTTTCGCATTCCTTACTCATGAAGTCGACAAAAGCGTCAGCGCCTTCATCGATTAAATAAAACATGTTTCTCAATTTACCTGATGTAAAAATAGGGGTAAACCGACTCCTCAGGGTTCTCCATGTTTCTCCATCAGCATGGAACAAGTTTTGTCCTAATCCTTGTTTGCTGAGTTCTACGCCACGATCGCTGAATACGTCAAAGTCTTTAATCATAACATGTTTTACAATATCCAAATCTCTTATAAGAAGACACGGTGTTGTCATTCTATAAATACCGACCACTTTTTCATTAGGATACGCATCATATAGTTCTTGTATGACTATTCCCAAATTTTTCTTACGGAAAGTTGATTCCTTTAAGTTGCCGACGAAAACAGTAGGCTCAGGTCCGGGAACATTTCGGCTCTTCCAGTAGTTAAACGTCCTTGTGAAGTAACAGTATAGAGCAAAAATTAACACCACTATCACCACGGGCAAATAAAAGAACATTGTAGCTCTTAATACGCTCACCAAATATAAACTAATGATTAATATATTCTTCCGTGTGTTTTTTATATAGCAACTACGAAACACGATATGTATATTACTCGTTCGACGATTTTTTTATCTATAAATACAGGAACCAGTGGAAACTCGCCTTAATGGCTTACGCCTTTAGGGATTTTTTGTTGTACAAGCATTTGTAATGAAAAACGTTATAAAATTGAATAAATCTGCTTAGGTACACTTTTTTCTACTGCACTTTACTTCATTCAGATAATATATTTCTTTGTAGTTGATTCAGAATTCCAAAACTAGTGTTATGATGATATGATAATTTTATACAGCATTGTGTCAGTTTTTGAACATTTTAATTTAAAATGTATTAATATTATTATAAATAATTATCGCGTCGTGAGAATGCTCTGCGTATCTACTTGTGTAAAGTCAAACGGGGTGAATAAAGTGAAACAAAACTTTGATTAAGATTTTTACTTTCATATAATTATGATAATATTTTTAGTTTCATTATAGTGTGTTTTAATATACCATTTCTATAATTTTGAGTACTCAAATACTGCAAACAATTTTTCAATAACGTGACAATATACCCATTAAAGTTTTATTTCTATTCACCCCTGCGTTTCTATTCACCCCGTTTTATGGTACCTAACGTGTTATCTAGTAGTTCGTTACATTATTATGTACAGAACTATTTTCATTGTTGTTTAATCACCATTGGACAATGTAGACAGACTGTGAGACACGGAAAACGACATAGGTAGTAGGACTGCCTACATCGTTTTCCGTACCCAAGAGGGGCAAAGAAAAACATGCACACCTTTGGGTGTTCAAGATATATTCTTCTTCTTCCTGCCCTTGTCCTATCCCAGGTCGGCGCAACACGTTTTTTTTTTTCCATTCTGTCCTTTCACCCGTCACAATATCACTATTTCCCTTTTCTTTCATATTACTCCTCACACAATCAATCTGTCTGTTCTTTGCCCTCCCTCTCCCTCTCCATCCATCTACATGTATACTCAGAACTTTTTTAGTAAAATGAGTTCATCCTTACAACAAACAACTAGAAGAGGGTGAACAAGACATATGCATGTCAAATATTGCAAAAATGCCTTAAAGTGAATGATCCAGGGTAGCCTGCGAAATTCAAATGGAAATTTTTTTCAATATGCAGTTCAGTATTAAGTTGTATGTTGACATAATTTGCGGCCGTAACTCATATTTAAGCATAGTCGGCCTTATAATGTTACCACTGTTGGGACTCAGGCCTCTCTAGGAGAGGGGATGGGCCGTAATCCACCACGCGGACCCAGTGCGGGTTGCTGAATGTTACATGTCCTTCCTACCTGTCCTTTGTTTTCCTTCACCATTTTGAGAGCAGTGGTGATGAAATAAATTACACAAAGTAATGCGCCTGGCTGGGTTTGAACCCGCGACCTTCAACTCGTAAGTCGGGGCCGTTACCACTCGGCCACCACTGCTCCGTATTTATTGACGAAATTATAATCATTGAAATCATCAACACCACCCTCTCAGTTCAACTGACCCATTGAATGGCTATGCCATGAAAAAGTCATTCAATAGGGTAAGCAGCAAATCATATTTTAGGGTGTGTCGGACTTTTACTGTCTAAAACCCACTTGTATCCTTTAGTTGCCCTTTGCATTCCAGGAACACGGTTCAAAATTATAATATTCCTTGGCCTTAGCAGGCATTAGCCCTGCTAGAAAGACGCATAAATATAGGCGTATATTTGGGCGTATGTTTATCGCGTGCTTTAGACCACGCAATAAACATACGCCCGGGTGTCACCATTGTCTGGACCGCCCGGGAGACACGGTAGAGCATAAAGTGGAGGTGTTCTCCGCTTGTGCAGAGCACCGCTATGTCCTCGTGGGGGCGATCTGTGGCAATGACCTCTCGCGACGGGCTCTGGTACAGGCCATGGTCCAAGCGAGGAGGAATGGCAGGCGGTTGCCTCCTTCTGCAAAACAGTAATGCTAGCGAAGGAAGCGGCCGCACGTGTGGGAAAGGCCCTCACGCCCCAGCCCGGGATCCCGACCCCAAATTCCAACCACCGTAGGTGTAGGCTTGCAGACAGCAAGCAATGGGTAGCTCGCCGTCCGGTCATCCGGTAACCGTCCGGATCGAACCCGAGTTGTCGAGATGTCAGCAAAACCGTAGGGGCCCAGCAGGGTCGAAGCCTACTAGGGACATGGGTTCGCTTCTGAAAGAAAAACCTAGGGTCCTGGAACACAATATACAAGCCAAAGAAGGAACATAGGAGTGGGTTACAGTCAGTAAAAGTCTGACAATCCCGTCCTCTCGCTCCATCCCAGAGCGATTTCCCACCTAAAAAAAAAGCGGTTTCAATGACCCGACCCTTTGTACCTACAGATATAAAGATTCAGTGGTGGCATTATTAAATTCGTTGCGATCTTTATAACAAATGCTTTCGACATTTTGCATTCAATGTTTTCTGCTTTGGATGCACCGAAAAAGCTTTGATTAACAGCAAGGGCCATAGACTACTTGGGTTTTTTTTTATCGTATACATAGCAACATCGCCAAAAGTAAAAAAAAGGACAAAAACTACTAAATATTAAAGTAATATTTATTGTCTTCAAGTTACATAAAGATATTTAGATTTTGTGTTAATATATCCACTGTCTACAAAAGAAAAAATGTCTTGAGTTATTTCTACACAAAGACAAAACTTTCTTCAAGTAGAAATAAACCTAATTTGCAGTATTCAGATTTCAGTCCTTACTACTGCCAAAATTACTCAACAAGATCCCCAAGAAAAAGAACAAAGTAATAGTTTATATATAACTAACGATGTCCTCCACCTTTACACGGGTGTCACAAATCTTTAAAATTCACGACGTTCTCTACTAAGTATATAATATAAGAAAAAAAGAAAGAAAAACATTTATCTATGACTCGCACAGAATAAAAAACAATATAATAAAAAATTAACTACTTAATCTATAAATACTTAAATTAAAATAAAAATAAACGGAAAAAAATATTAAAAATAAAAGACCTGAAAGGCATGTAGGAATTGCAACATTCAGCCAAAAAAAAATTTCTATCGCGCAAAGAAACAGGGTACTTATATTTTAACCAATAAGTATGGAAGTCAATAAGTAGTTCGTCAGGAGTTTAGAGGGCCGAGGGTTTAGAACTAATAGTACATTAAAAAAAAAAGAGTTCGCACGATTTGCACCATGTCCCAACTTGTAAAATTGAAATAATTTAAAGATAATTATTAATTAAAGAATATATATTTTTAAGTGACTTGTTTTTTCCACTATTTCTTTAAATAAGGAAAAATATTTGTATATTTTTAATAATGCAAATGAAAAATTAAGGCTAAATAGTTGGCCAGTCACCGAAGAAAAAAATTTTTTGGTCCTACCACAAGTAACATGGGCCAAGGGCAGGAAGATAATGATGATTTGATAATAATGTACCTTAAAAATAAATGTTTTATCTTACTAACAATTACAAATTCTTTATTTGTGTTACCTTATTAAGTACCTAAATTCACGCAAGAAAGTAGTAGTGAAGCCGAATTGACGACAATATTAGTTATTTGTCACTAAAATTATTCGACTAGGTACATCAGTTGTTTCACACAAATGCATAACTAACTAATGTAAATATAAATACTATGTAAATATGTAATAAAGTCTCTTTCTACGCTACGAGCAATGCTGTTTTATTACGCCTATGGTTTTTTTTTGTTTTATTGGGTGGGAAAATCATCTTATGACAAATACCGCTCTTGGGCGGGGCGGGAGATAGTGTCAGACTTTTACTGACTAAAAAAAAAGAAAACCCACTCATGTTCCTTCTTTGCCATTTTTCCAGGGCCCCGGGGATCTCTTTCGTATCACCCATGGCCCCAGTAGGCTTCGACCCTGGTGGGCCCCTACGGTTGCTGACATCTCCTTGAGGCGCGCGTGGAACAGTACGCGCCGTCGATTACGCCTATGGTTGCCGATAGCTCTGGCTTTATCCAGCCTTAGTTATTGGTCGGTCCGTGAGGTTGCAGATCGGCAGGGAGAAAATCCCATCCTATACGCCCTTCACTTCCTTCCCACCTTCCGGCTGTTGCCTTAAGTCACGTCATGGCAACAGACTTCCCGCATATATATTGCAGCTATATAGTTAGGGCTAGGTTGTTAGGTACAGCTAAAGTCAACCCCCTTACTGTACATTTCGGTACCTGAATGTACAACCCACAACCTGTAAGTGATGTACTGCGCTTTTTGATTCGAGAAATCGAACTAAAACACGTAGTTAGTTAGTTCAGGTCTTGATAACTTCATAAATAAATAAAAGACTAACCCATTACGACTTTTACAGTCTTAAGGTCGAATTCTTCAGTGTAGGGCGTTGGCATAGGTATAGCGTAAAGATACACCAATCATGGTCATACATGATGACACATGCGCGATCAAAGCCTGAGCGTAAGTAACTCCACAATATAGGAGCGAAGGAATCCGGGTCCTAACTTATCACGCACCTTTAATATATCAATAATAATGCAATACACTAATCAGTAATTTGGCCTAAAATGCATACCTATATGTACAGAATGCAAATTATAATAATCACTACGGTTAAAAATTGCTATGAAATATGATCAGGCGTTTTCAAATTTTTTTGATATTTCAAAAATGTGATAAAATATTAACAAAATATTTTGGGTAGTGAAAATTAAATAATAACTACACAATTGAGAGTAAATTTGGTTTGAGGCAAGATGGTACGGATCCACATAAAAAGAACAACGGCTAGGAAATTTTTGATGAAATTATTAAGTGTCATCTGTCCGGCGAATTAATTGACTGAGTTTTATCAAATCAAGATAATAGCCAGTCAAGAATCCCAAAAAAATCGTCAGAATCAGAAACTGAATTGACTAAAGTTTTTACGATATTAAATAATCATGCCTTATTAGTTTTAAAGTTGCCAATCTTGGTCAAGTAACATAATATGCTTTGGTTTGTGTATTAATAATAAATACTTTAGAAATACATTTTTGCGTTAAATAATAAACATTAAAATAGCATTTTGTGCTTAGAATATAGTGGCACATGACATTAAGGCATTTCAACTGCCATCGTAATGCCTAATGATTTACAGAAAAAAAAAAAAAAAACATTATGACATGCATGACATAACATCTTGTCGTTCTTTCAAAAATGCGTTTATTGATTTTTAAAATTCATAAATCTCCAGCGTTTGATGGTCTATTAATAGTTTGCAATGTTATTGGCAAAATTGTGGTGTCTTTTCCACAAATGCCATTAATGAAGAGTTGAAGTTGAAGTTGAAAATTCATAAGGATGCACATAGGTATATACGTGATCTCATCGACTTTAAACTGGAATTTCTTTAATACGAGGATTCTATTAATAGTAATGTCAAAATGGTTTGCAAATTAAATCTATATACTTTTGTATAGTTTTCATCACTATACGCTAAAAAAATATGCCAGCAAAATTTTGTACGAGAGTCTGCCACCACTCTTTGGGCAAACCCTTGCAAGATTTTAGAAAGTACGATGTTACGATAAAATCGTTTTTTTACAACTTTAGCGCGTGTCTGACGCACCTGGTTACAAAATTTCCATGACTGACGATCGTAAAACTTATTTTCAATTCATTCTATTTGCAAATTCATTCTCAAATTTTAGAAAGCAGTCGCGGGGTATTTTATATAAGTACACTACAAATTTAATTAGCACAAATACTTAAAGGGCTTATTAGAAAAGGTCTTGTTATTGTTTAAGCAAAGTCTCAATAAATAATATAATACATAACTTGCAAAGTTTAAATCAGAACAGACCAGTTAGTTAGAATCTGGATGACTGACGGGAGCTATTTCTCTACATCAGAATGTCACGTAATATCCAAAAATCAGCCTTTACAAAATGCTGGCAGTATTTGTCGCTCTCTTTTCGGACTGAAAAGAATGCCAATAATAAAGTACAATGTATTAATCCCATTTATTTGAGTTAAAATGAATTATTATCGTTAAATTATTAAAATTGTTTTTTTATGAAAGAGTCCTCTTTATTTGAAAATGATTTTCTTTTATAATTATAAAATTAGGAAAGTTTATAGGAATTTTGTAATTTGTGTTTTTCTATTATTTTAGGGTGACACAGTTTCTGACTTGAACAATTTAAATTATTCGGGGAGCTGTGTGCCCTCCGTCCTGAAGGGGAGAATCGGCACTTATTTTCTATAGAGAATGTTTAAACAGGTTACCACGGCCATGTAACGCAAAGGGCAACTGAAGGACACAGGTGGGTTTTAGTCAGTAAAAGTTTGGCACGCCCTTTTGCTCCAACCTAGAAGGAGAGAAGTCATTTGATGATTTCCTACCTCAAAGAAAGATATTTCACGCCCTTGATCCGTACGTTGCATTATTCGTCCATTCTCCCCTATATGTATATAATTAGTGTTAGTCACAGTATTTAAAATGACGATACTGCCCCATTTTGATCCACTAAAGGGCGTAGGTGATGTAGATACTCTTTCATCAGGACGTCTTTCGAACGTTTAGAGATAATGGCACATTATAACTAAAAGACATTAACACTAATTGGAGTTTTAAAAGAATATTGTCAGATAGAATTAGGTCAGCTGCCGACAGGCGCGACTATTTTTATAAGAATAGAAAAAGTTTTTTTTTATACGAAATAAATTCTGTAATCGCTAAAGTTTATCATTTATGTGTGCCTCGCTCGCGCATGCGACAGTATTATAGTACTATTTATTTTATTTGAATTTCGAGGTTTTTGTCAGGAAAACCAAGGGCTAAAAAACATATAAAAAACTCGAATATCAAATCTAAATGGCAAAATTGTCATGTTGACTTAGTAACATCAACACAATAATAATTTATTTGTTACGTTACAGATTGTAGACATCAATATTATAAGACAACTAGCTGACCTATCAAACGTTGTTCTCCCATATAAATGAACGAAGAAAAAATGGAGGTAGGAGGAGGAGACCAACAAAATATACAAAAAAAATCTGTGAGACCGTTTCGGAGGGGTTCGATAGCTAACACTGTGACACGAGATTTTTATATATAAGATAGACTTTTGAATAGGTATATGATGCTATAATCACAAAATGATAAAATGACGAAACTTGCAAAGAATAGCGAAAAACAAGATCCACTTTCTGCGTCTGTCTCTTTATCCGCTAACTGCTCCTAAACCACCCAACAGATTTTGATGCGGTTTTCACAAATAGAAAGAGCAATAAACGAAAAACGTATATGTATGTAATATACACCCGTACAAAGCCGAAACATGTCACTAGTATTGATTAAATGATGTGGTTGACGAAACCTTAAGCTCGGTTCTAATACAGCTTGATTTTTTATCAGCACCCAAACTTTTCCTAGGCATTACGTATCAATCAAAGACACGAATTATGAGAATTAAGTAAATAAAAATATAAAGCTGTTCCCTATATTTTGTTGAGATACACAAACAAAACAAAACTACAACCGAATTGAGAAACTCCTCTATTTTTCGAAGTCGGTTTACAACCAGTTCCACTTTCTATAATTTTGTTTGTTGTAAAAATGAGTTAACGATCTACCTTATTACTATTTCAGCAGATCCAAATCATAAAAAAATACTTTGAAAGTTACTACTTATCCATGTAGAAAAAATAATAATTTTCACAGACATTTTCGATAATAATTTAAGTTTATCGTGACATAATACGAATATCAGGAAAGTTGGGGGAGATAATCTAAAGTTAGCTGATATCTTTAACTCATACTCTATCATATACCTAAATACATAACCATATGTCAAGAAAAACGCTAAGGATAAGTTGTATTTTTAGGGACATGAAGTACAGATAAAACTGGTCAAGTGCGAGTCGGACTCGCCCTGAGGGTTCTCTACAAACTTACCTATGTAAAAAGTTCAATTTCCGAATGGAGTCTCGAAGATTTTTTCGAATAAGACCTTGATTTATGGAAAATTTCAGTATTCTGGGTAAAAGAGAAGTACCCTATAAATTTTGATTACTTCGAGATTGTCGAAATATACGTTTTTAGCGACATATACGGCCATATCTTTTTTGTTCGTTAACTCAGAAGTTTGATTTTTTCACAGCTTCAAGGGACCACTGATCTAAGTATACGGTTTTAATTTTAACTCGATACTTCCACGCTTTCCCGAGATATTGGGACTTGATAGACAGACAAACAGACAGACGGATGGACAACAAAGTGATCCTATAAGTGTTCCGTTTTTTCCTTTTGAAGTACGGAACCCTAAAAAGTTTTAGAATGTTTCATATCCTACATGGCATTGCTACTTGCTAAATTTCATGATTTTAAGTGAACGGAAAGTCCATTATAGGTTTTGATTCCCCTGCGAGTGTGAAAATATTTGCCTTAAACCGCCCTATCTTTAGATTACATTAACTTAGAAGTTTTATTTTTTCACAGTGGTACCAAATATCACCGTGATACATCCGATCCATCCGTTCCTAACAAAACGTGTCTTGACAGACGAACAACAAATCAGCCTATAAGGGTTCCGATTTTGCCAACTGAACTACGGGACCCTAAAAACAAGGAAATGGTGTTACTAAACATGACTAATTGCGTAAACGTTTTGATTCCATCGTTAAGATAAGATTTTCGTGTTCCCAGTCAACGTTACTCACACAAATCCGTTTCGTTGTCCTCAGAGCTTTTCGTAAATAGTATAAAGCTAGGGATTAACTCTGGCATACTGATGTAGTAACAGGTTAATTATAAATGAGCTCGTGTGTGGATGACCTTAAATGCGATGGACACGTCAAGCGGCGGCACGCGACGAAAGCCGAACGTAGTTTTTGTTTGTCGGGGTAAATGCAGGTACGTTTGGTGATGTTGGTACTATGGTTAGGTTGGCCGAAGTACCAACCTAACTACTCTGTCGGGTCGAAAGTTACAAATTACCTTTACATCACGTACTACGTTAGGGTAGGGTAAGATAAATTGAGTTACGAGATTATTCACCGTTTGTACTTACAAAGAATTTTTGGTAGGGAATAGAAGAGTTATGTATTGTATTTAACGTAACGAACGTTATTTTAGTAAACCCTCATTTATTTTAATTACCACTGCTCTCAAAAATGCTTTTTATTTACACTTTTTTGAAGTTTATTATAATTTTCTATATGTTTAGTATATTTTATTTTATTCTTTTATTATCTATATATTATCTTTTCCGTCTCTGTGTTTTGTGGCATTACCAGGCCCTATCAGGAGATTAGCGCTACGTTATTTTACTTTTTGTTAAATATCACACCATATGCTGAGATAGGACTCTTTTTTTCGCACACAACACTTATTTAAGTATTTATAGATTAAGTACCTAGGTACATTTTATTTTATTGTTGTTTGTCCTGTACGAGTCTCAAATGTTTTCTTTCTTTCAAAACGGTGAAGGATAATATTGTGAGGAAACCGGTATTTCCTAGAACTAAAATTTCGAATACATGTAGTATTATATACCAACCCGTTCCATCACTGGGCCCGCGTGGTAGAATACCTAATCATAGACAAGAGGCCTGAGTCTCATCAGTAATAACATTATAAGGCTGATTATGCTACCCCTTACCGAAAATGTGATAACCAATGACACAAATATTGACGAAATGAAAAAGTCAAGTTTTTCCAAGCATAATAGCATAGTAATCAGCTTTTTAATGTTCACACTGCTGGGTCTCAGGTCTCCTTTCTAGGAAATGGAATGGGCCGTAATCTAATAAATCCAACCACGCGGACCCAGTGCGCATTGGTTAATGTCACATGTCGAATTTTTGATTCTAGGATATGTCGGTTTCCTCACGATGTTTTTCTTCACCGTTTTGAGAGCAGTGATGATGAAATAAATTACACCAAGTAATGCGCCTGGCTGGGTTTGAACCCGCGACCTACAACCCGTAAGTCAGGGCCGTTACCACTCGGCTACCACTGCTCTCCAGTTTTTCCTAACACGATAAAAAATCAAGATCGTGACTCGCGGGCTTAAGTCAACTGAGTCGGCAAAATATCTACAGGCTCGCCATCAGCGTGTTATGTAACGGAGCGAAAGAAGATTTGGTGCCGGTACATTTTATCTTACTTATTGACCTTGTAGATTCTTACTCGGGATCCTCAATTTTCTGCTGGATATAAGGCGCTTAGCCTGGATTGCTTACATTAATCTGCCACTTCTACATTCTTAAAAATAAGTACCTTTTAAAACTTTATCGAAAAAATTGTACAATGGTAGGAAATACGGGAAAATGTATAAAAACTTGGTTAGCAAACGGTTTGTTCTCTCATTCCAAGAAGACTATCCTGTTATTTGAACAAAAAAAGGATAAAATCAGTTAACTAAAATCAAGTAAAAAGCCAAGGGTCAAGGACTTGCACTGAAGACTGCTGAAACTGAAACGGAGCATTAAAATTACCCACATCAACAATTTCAAGGCTTTCACAAAAGAAATTTCATAAAATACTTTAACGTGAATATTTACCCAATTGAACTGAAAGGGTGTTTCCCAAATATAGAAGCCCCTCCCACCGTACCTGACTGAAATGGAAACATCCGATTAATTTTATTTTTGTAATGAGCCATTCGTAAAAGCAATATAAATTGTTGCAGTCGGCAAAAACTAACTGAGCTACCTAATACAATTACCAGTTGTTATAAAAGGAATACAAGAAATAAATGTTGTTCGGGGGTAGCACCCACCCCGCGAGTGTGGGGGAGGGGGTGTGGGGTGGCGTCAAGGTTTAAGTTCGGTTCGCCGGGGCGCCACTGCGGACTATGCGTATTTCTACGTGTGGTATTAGGCGGCCGAATTACGGTGCTCGTACAGTCGCTGCTCGGCGGCGAGCGCCGATTAACTGGGGAAATGCCTTGTAACCTACCAAGATGTATTGTGTTAGCCGCTGAAACTCATATTTGGGTTTTTGTGATTCTGTATCGTTTGTAATACTACGGCTATTTTTATACAGATCTTTGGTTGATCACACTTCATTGTAGAGCTTTGTAAAAAAGAAGAACTATCTTGTTTTCAGAGCAGTGAATAAATATAATTTTTGATCAAGTCTGATCGGTATAATTATTCTAAATCAATTCATCAGTTCAATTTGTCATCTTTGATTTAAACGCTAAGGTATTTTACAAAAGTAGTAAAACTAAAATATACAATGTTTTTGACTGTAAATAAAAATAGATAACATTTAGTTTCCACTGAACCCTAACGATGTAAATGTCATGAAAAGCTTCAGTCAGTCAAGTTATTTCGGTGTCGTTGAGGAATCAAAGATTAGCTTTGACACCGAAATAACCTTTGAACAATTCAACATTTAATGTCGTTGTTATGTAAGTTTCAAAGTTGAATGCATCAGGGACATAAATCTCGTGCCAAAAGAGATTCATACTTGAACCGATGGCCTTCTAAATGTCCAAAAAGAAAAACTTTTTATTTTCTTGACGTCAGTCTTTTCACGAATGAAAGAAAATCAATCTACGGTGCTATCAAGATGGTTCTATATGTACACAATTTTCACAAGGTTTTTGTAAGGATACATAAATTATATGGATTTGAAATTGATCCCCAGAGTCCGTCGGATACAAGAAGCGCGGGAGCTGTCGATGTGACGACTGCTGACGGTTGCCTAAGTCTAGCAAGGGGGTCTGGAATGGATATCAGTCTAATATTTTGGAAAAATATGTTATGAACTTGATGCGGCTAATTTTAAAGTCGGTGACTGGCATCATCATTTCAGCCGAAAGACATCCACTGCTGCTCATAGGCCTAACCCAAGTGTCGCCACAACAAACGGTCCTGTGTGCCTCGCATTCATCAGAATAATTTTAAATACTTCAAGTACCTATTTATATCTAACGTAATTCTATGCAATGTTTCCGATAAACAAGGTTCCCGAAAATTAGATTACCCGGTACATTGGCCTCATTAAATGTTGATTGAATTCACATCTCCGCATCCACCTGAAAAACTGGGACTAATAGGGTATTGTACCCACGTAAAAAAATACCAACAACGGATCTTTTCAAATTAATTTATAGCCAAATAAATCCACACTGGTTACGCACCTATTAACTTGTCCAGAATAATTAGATAGCTTTATAAAAAATATTACCCCTTTTCAGAATCGATTTTAGAATTTTGACCCTCAAATTATAGTCGAGAGTTGAAAATTTAAATTATATTTAGTTAGCCGTTCTTTCAGTTGATCCCTAGTGATAGTGAAAACGGACACCACGTGTGGTAAGTGCGGCAAGGTGAAGTTCAAACAATGCGTAAGTCAATAATGGCTATTTTGCAGGAGAGGAAAAAAACAGCAATAAATTATGAAACCGACAATATAAAATATCATGTGTAAGTTAGCTTTTTGCTTTCTGATTAGTTGAAACGAAGCACGTAATTTTTCTTGACCAAATGGCATCCTTTTTTCAAACTATCAAAAGTATCAATTTTTACACCACCAAAAATGACTTTACATATTATATTATGATTTTTTACTTTACGCAATATTAGAACTTTACTGTGATGACTCAGATGTTTTTTTTTGCTTCGCACGGTGTATGCATTTAGCCAATATCAAGTTTAGAAAGAATTTCATTTTTGGTACGGTATGTATATACCGTACCAAAAATGAAATTCTTTCTGACTATTCACATTATGTATTTTTCTTTCTTTCTTTGTTTTACATGGTTTTTCATTAAAACGTGTAGTATTTGGTAGTAAATATATCGCGTCAGTCTTCTCGGCAAGCTTCGCTAAGGTAGTCAATTAGATATATATACTAACTTATAGTTTTCAGCTACATTTTACCAAATTCGCGCCTGTTTCATTTGTTCCACATATTGTCCAGTTGTATAGACACCTGATATACAAAACTACACCAATTTTACATCACAATATGTGGAATGAATGTTGTTTTAATTTTTCGCAAATTGATTTTGAGTAGACTCAAAATCAATTTGCGAAAAATTAAAACAACAACTTCACTCGAAAAAAACCCGCCCAAATAACCATCAGTCCGTTTTGTTTTGAGGTTGTTTTCCAAAAACTACTTTTTCGTTTATAAAAACCTTAAGTGTAAACGTTTATTTCCTGTGTAGTTATTCAGGGCGTCCCAACGTACGTAGGTGTTCACTTATTGCAATTTACATAACCCGACCGTGACGACCCCTGACTTTATTCCACAAAGGGCGGGGATATTACACTTATTTTTTACGTGGCTGGTTTGTTTATGTTTACGATCTCTGGCTAAATACGTGTGGGCAATAAATAAAAGTGAGGTCACAAACATTACAATTTACATACATACTTGAGCAGCGAAATATGATACATTCAAAAATAGATAGATAGATATAACATTTACTATTTAACTATGATGGTGAGATCCTTTTCTCCAGAGGGTACTACGCTCATACCGCGATTCATTTGACGTCCTAAACTGAATAACTATTGGGATGGAGCCATGTGCTAATTTTAACATTTCATGGTATGGAATCTTCAATATCTTTGAACACCTAAGCCGCTTTACAGATAAAAAACAGTAAAACAGTCAAATACTGCGAGAAATATAAAATATTTTTGAAAAGCACAAGTTTCAGTAAATACAGTAGACAAAGTGCTGTTATTTACATTGAATCCGATATCAAAGGCTTCTCTCGAGCGACAGGGGTTGAAGTAAAGACCTCCTCGACACTCTTGCATCCCCATTACGGTCGGTGATTTTCTAACATTCAGTTTTGCAGGTACTAAAAGTACTATTCTATCGTGTTCAGATTTTTGTTTTATTTACTCAATAAAATGAGTAGTTTTTGAAGTAAATTTTTGGAATTGACATGAATGGTAAGTGATTCGCAATTATTTAATGTACGT
The DNA here is from genome assembly GCA_949316375.1 of Mythimna vitellina. Lineage (NCBI taxonomy): Eukaryota > Metazoa > Arthropoda > Insecta > Lepidoptera > Noctuidae > Mythimna > Mythimna vitellina. The sequence continues at coordinate 10,136,052 of OX438698.1, forward strand.
AGGTAGATAGAGCTGAGATCTACAGCGGCCCTGACTTTTGAGTTATTCATCATGGGTTAAAAACCCAGCCAGGCGCATTACTTTGTGTAATTTATTTCATCACCACTACTGTTGAAACGGTGAAGGAAAACACCACACTATATTCGAAGATATGTGACTACCACCACCGGGCTGATGGGTTCCGGCCCTCTCTCTCTTAGATAGGTGGCCTAAGTCCACCTGCAGCGGCCTGCCTCTTGCCTGCAAGTCTCTTCTCCTTGCAGTAAAAAAAAACGCCTAGAAACGCAACTGACTCCGCTATAAACGTGGCCACTTACTGGGCCCAAATAATTTAAAGGAAATGAAAACCATAGATTGTAGAAAAAGAAAAAGAACCATGCGCATCAGTAACGTAATCTAAGAGTTGATGGTAGTTAAACTTTATACGCTAGTGTGATACTTAGGATTAACCAGTCGCAGTCCATGTTAAATACTATATTCAGCTGCATTCGGTAAAACTGGTAAACACAGTTGGGAAAAGGCTAGGCTAACTCTATAACCGTTTCTCTTTTTATTCGGTACATACACTATAGAAAGAAGAATAGCATAGTCGGCCTTATAATGTTCCTAATGTTGGGACTCAGGCTTCCTCTGTAGGAGAGGGGATGGGCCATAATCCACCACGCGGGCCCAGTGCGGGTTGATGGATGTCACATGTCTTCGAATTTTTGGTTCTTGGACATACCAACCGGTATGTTCTAGAACCTTACGATGTTTTCCTTCACCGTTTTGAGAGCAGTGGTGATAAAATAAATTACACAAAGTAATGCGACTGGCTGGGTTTGAACCCACAACTTACAAATCGTAAGTCGGGGCCGTTCCCACTCGGCCACCACTGCTCGAAAGAAGAATGGAAAAGTCTAGTCACATTTTATCCTACTATTTTGGCACCTAGCCTGGCTTGATCTCTCTCATGACTGTAAGGAATTTTATTATTGATAAATTAAGTTTAGAGTGACCCACTTTGCGATAAAACAATTTAGGTAAAAGCTTTACAAGAATATTAGCTGAAATTTGTTCTAAGATATTTGATCGATGGATAAATGAATAACGAGCGCCTACATGCGTTAACTTAGACACTTATCGAGGTTACTTGGTAGATAAAGTGAAAAAAGCCTTCATCATATAAGCTTTGAAAATAAGAAAAAGCGATGTCTGCTGATAAAACCCGTTATCTTGGCAAGCTATAGACTTGGTATGAAGTAAAGGCAATGAAAAACTTGAGCCCCCAATGTCGATCGACAATATGGGCCAAGGGCGCCCGGTTTTGGAGGGGTGGCGGAGGCCAGCGTGGGACGATGACGCGTGACCAATGAAACGCATCAGACATTTACCATTCTTTTACGCTCGGAATTATTAAGGACGCTTACTAAGCAAGTTTAATCAGTACCGATGTTCTTTTGGTATATTTATTTATTTATCCTTAGGTATTATTAGATAATAGACCTACCTTCTTTAACCAAGCTTAAGCTAATTCCTAACTATTTTATAATTTACGATTTTTCCAGTGTGTTTTCTTTATTATTGTTATTGGTAGACTTGTGCTTGACCAACAACTCACCTGATGGTTAGCGACGATGCACCAGATTTACCTGCAAATAATATATTCACATTTGACTTAAAGACCCCCAGATTGTATTTAACAGATAACATAGACTCCGGCCGGGAACTGGACTCCTCCTCCTCCTCCTTAGTTTATCCATTACTTTTTATCCTACAATAAACAAACAGCGCAATATTTCTCGAAAAACATGTTTGTTGCACTCAAATGTTTATATGAAAAATGCCCTGACAGAAAACCCATAAAATCGGGCCCTTGGTGGGCTATAATATAGCCCAACGTACGCCGGGTACTCCTCCATAACCCGTGCTTACATTTACATACGTTAGGTCGCTGTGACGGCGCCTCTCAACCAAATTGCTTTCAGCTTTTACCCAGCGTAAAAAGAATTCACAGAGTTAATGTATTCATCTTAAATCACTGAGGTTTAATTGGAAACAAAATATCGGACATATTTTATCTACCGTTGACACAATAATTAAGTTTTTGATGAACCTGTCATGTCAGTTCTTAGTATATCTTCTGTCATCGAAACTCGGAAACTACTTTTTATCAAGACCTTTACCATGAATGTGTCAAAATAAGTTGCTATATAAGTATAGGCAAAACAAATGAATATAGCTATTAATGATATAGGTAAATTACATAATTCATCGTCATCTCCCTAAACTTTTCCCAACTGGCTTCCAGTCTAACCGGATGCGGCTGAAGACCCGTGTTTTACGTGAAGAGACTGCCTGTCAGACCTCCACAACCCAGTTACTGGGCAACACGATATTCCTTAACTGATGAAGACTGATGGTAAGATTTATAGTGTCTGACTACCTATATCGATTGTCAAAGATCTACGAGTCACAACCGAGACCAACGGCTTTGCGTGCTTTCCAAGGCACGAGGTGACAGTAATGTCCTTGATAAACTCAGAAAAGTACACATGAAATGAAAAATTCACATTGGTTAGAGAGGCGGGTGCCTTAACCCCAGTGGTTACCTTGCCCTCACAACACTATATAAATTACATAATTAATTGTGATAAATTAAAATAGAATGAACTTATTAAAAGAAAGATAAAACATGCAGCCGGGAAATTGATAATTAATTAGCAATTCAAAAATATAACAGGCAGGAAGTTCACGTCCTGTCAACCGTGCATTGTGCAAAAGTTCCAGAGTAAAAGTACCCTTATTTGAATTTAGAATTCGAGATAATTTCTGAACAACCAACTCTATGTCATGAACAAAAAAGTTCAAATTCAATTGAAACGCATACTTTTTTAAGTCCTTTTAATACTACTTTACTTAAGCTGGTAGCGATGGGTAGAAAATATCTCAAATTATGAATTTAAGCGCGAGCTTATCAATAAAAAAAAATCCTACTTCTAAAATGAAATACAAAACCAAGTGAACAGGGGACATAAAAGTAAAAAACTAAATCCCGACTACGACAAAAAAACGACGATGAAAAAGTAGGAAACAAGATATTCAGGATGCTGAAATAAATAAGATTACTGGAGAAACAAGAGAGCAGTGGTGGCCGAGTGGTAACGGCCCCGACTTACGAGTTGTAGGTCGCGGGTTCAAACCCAGCCAGGCGCATTACTTTGTGTAATTTATTTCATCACCACTGCTCTCAAAACGGTGAAGGAAAACATCGTGAGGAAACCGGCATGTCCTAGAACAAAAAATTCGAAGTCATGTGACATTCACCAATCCACACTGGTCCCAGCAGTGGGAACATTCATCATCTTCCTGCCCTTTTCCCGTGTTATTTGGGGTCGGCGCAACACGTTTTTTTCTTCCACTCTGCCCTGTCACTCGTCATGCTATCACTAACTTCCTTTCCTTTCATATCACTCTTCACACAATCCATCCATCTTTTCTTTGGTCTCCCTCTCCCTCTCCATTCATCCACATGTAAATTCATAACTATAGTTCATAATATATAATTCATAATATATATATATATTCATATATAGGGAACATTAAAAGACTGATTATGTTATCACGTTACTGGAGAAACAAGAACCGAACAAAAAAAAAGCCAGTCATCCGTTATTAAAGTGTTACGGTTGGGACCCATACAACGTGTGACTACGGCTTTGTTATTGACATCGAATTTTTTGACCGCTTGAGGGCGCCACATTGAATTTTGATTATATTTTGGATAAGTACAAGTGGAGCCTTTTCAAATGATATCAAACACGGTGTATTTATCTTAACATTTTTTGTAACATATGGCTTTTGTCCGCTAGAGGGCGCCACTTTAAATTTGAGCAAAATTTTGAAAATGTACAAGTGAAGCCCTTTCAAATTATACCAAACACAGCGCATTTATCTTATTTTTTTTAAACAATACTTTTTGTCCGCTAGAGGGCGTCACATTGAGTTTTGTGACACGTCACATAGCCTATGTTTATAACGAAACACCATTTTTCGAGTTCTGATAAGTAGTTTAGGTGCTATGAGGGAACAGATAAACATACACACATACATAGCTTGTCAAAATCATAACCCTCCTTTAGCTTTGCAGTAGTCGGTTCAAAAGGAGACTGACACTTCGTTTGATATTCCTAAAGCACTATGACAAAAAGCTATTGAATTGTGATAGGAACCAACTTACAGCCATTCAATACACTGCCTCCAATAATTAAATATTCTCCCTGAATTTTCCTATAAGTACATATTACTTCGCCAGATCAATAGGTATTTTTCTTAAATTCTTCCGGAAACAACCAAAATTCAATTACCAGAATAAAAAGGGCACTTACCATGACGTCTTAAATATCAATAGTGAGAACAAGAAAGAGGGATGGAGCTATACACATTATATAGCTCTATTTCACAGTTCAGTTTAGATCGTAAAATGAATCCCATTATAAGTCTGTGGTATCATTGCTGGATTTCGACAAGCCTGTTGGTCTAGTGATCAGTGGGCCTGACTGCTATGCCGGAGGTCATGGGTTCGATTCCCACCCAGGACAAATGTTTGTGTGATGAGCACGATCATTTGTTCTGTGTCTGGGTATAATTTATCTATATATGTATGTATTTAGAAATATAGGTATAAGTATGTTTATCAGTTGTCTAGTACCCATAACACAAGTTCTGCTTAGCTAGGGACTAGGCGGCGTTGTGTGATAGTTGTGGAATATTATATTATTATTATTTCTCATTCAATGTCCTTCACATTCAAGCGTTAATCATTTGATTTAAGATTCTATTTTCCGTCCAGCTAACCAAACGTATAGCAATTTCCTCCTTCAATAGCCATTGGATTCCCATCAAATACTTGTCAGTAGTGTGCCTACTTAGGACGTACCTATGTAACATAGAGTAATGAACTGTTGCCAAGGCGTCGCGTTGGGGTAGATCGAAAGTTACCGCGGCTCTGTAACGCAAAGGGCAAATGAAGGAACATAGGTGGATTTTAATCAGTGAAGGGTGATTCATTTGGCCTAGTTTTCGTACCTATCTATTTTGTGTCGTAAGCCACTGGGCGCAAATGAGTGCCTTTCATACATTTAGTGATCTGGGAAAACTAATATGCCATCAGTTCTTCTACCGTAAAAAGTTGAGAGATTTATGTATATATATATATGTCGGAGAAGTCAATAGTACGGAAGCTTAAGAACGAATGAACGAGCTAAGTGAAAAGTGACACATGTCACTTTGACAGAATCCGCACTGACGTTTGCACGAACTGAACAGATAAAAGGGCGGACCGCAGAGGGGCGGTGCTCTTTCCTGTATCGGCAGTCGTGGCAACAACATCGTCTCTCGGAGACTGTTTCACGGCTCGTTGTGTGAAGTGAATACCTAAAGCTTGCATTATAATAAATCAGTTGTATGATCTGGAATAGTTTGTTTATTGCTCGATACCCAGCCATCGCCCACAAAACAGAGTCCCTGGACAGAGCTTCAATGATGATCGGCATCCTTGCGCCGACATCAGAATTGGGATTCCGAGCAAATAAACAAGCGCAGCACGAAGGTTACGTAACGTCGGTCATGAAGAAAATGGCAAGAGCGAAGACAAGTGGCGGTTATTATTTGATATGGAAAATTAGAAAGTGAAGACCTGGAATGAAGTACTGGACCGAATGAGATTCGAAGTTCCGTTAATCAATGTCATTATCAGTTTTGGTCTGATTAGGTTTTTTCTGGGGTTTTTCCCTAATCCTGAGCAACGAATGTTGGACCATGATGACATTGTTTCCCCAGAGAGAAATAGGAACTGATTAAATCACCGTGTACTAACCAGATTGTGACCGGGACAAGACCGACGCAAAAGCACGTTCACGATGTACCACTTTCCGATACGTGCTTTGCTGATAATCCGAAGTCACCAGTGATTACAGCAAGAATTACAAACTTTTACTTACCTGAAGTGTAAAATGCAAAGTGCAGTGCGTGTGTGTGCATGCCTGCTACCAGATCAGAAAACATTTGACACAAAACGTATGAAGACATCTCAAAAGTCACCTGTCAAATGTTTCCACTGTGGAAAAATTGGACGAAGCAGGCTGTGTTTTCATAAGCAAGAAACAGTAGGAAACCGACAGAATAACGTGATATTCAAGCTTCAATATTCAATCCCATGGCCAGCCACATCGTATCCTGCAAATGTGGCAACATGCAAGGTCACATCTCCTTCCGGTGTCCTGATGAATGTGACTCAGCGGTGACGGTGACGCCAAGGCATCACGTAGCGAGCGAGAGGTTGACTGACGTGTGATGTCGATTCTCCACCAGGAACAAGGTCAGGTATTCACATTCCATTTTAATTCTGGTGCTGAATGTTGTCTCTCTTTCACTTTAAAGTCTGTCATCACTATTTCACGGCAAATGTAAACAGTGTTGTTAGTTTAGTGTGTTCAGATTACTTGCATAGTTTAATTGAGATTTTATTTTATGCTTTGCCCAACATCAGATCTATTTGCGAAGTGATATTTTGGCCGTGAAATATTGTTGCAAGGGTTCAGTTCAAATAGTATGACCACGACACATTTTTTTGAAAAATCGCTAAAGTTCACGACGTAAACAATTGTAATTACAACTACCCTCATGAAATCCGGTAGATACCGTTTCGATTTTTTATGACAGTTATAATTCCTCCATAGATAATTTTGACGTTATTGACACTGACGTGTGCCTAGAATATAAATCTGCGATTGTTTCTACGTTGATTGGATAATTAGACTAGTTTATTATCGGTATACTACAAACGCGTGTTGCAAAAAGTGAACGTATCCGTTTAATTGACTCATCTTTGACTGTACAAAGAAGACCATAGCGGTCTAGCGCGGAAAAATTAAAAATAATGCGTAAGCGGGTAGATAAATTGTTGCGTGCAAATATTATTCGTCAGAGTAATTTGGTGTTTGTTAGTTTAGCTCTTTTAACTTAAAAACTCGACCAGTCAGATATAATGTGCAAAGATTGTTGTGAACTAGATAACAACGTGCCCAACCTGTATTCGTTACCACTTAGACAAAATAACTCGTTTACATACTGCGCGTTCATTTTACAAAATTAGATTATGTATCAGGTTTTCAGTAGTGTTTATGACAGCGGACAGTCGGTACAAACATTTGATTATGCCATTCAGTTTCGAAATACAATCTAAGTTTTCCAACGGATTGATAATGTCCTTAAGCGAATAGGTAAATATCTACTGACAACGTAGTTTGAGTTGTCGATATTTTGATTATTTTGAAAACTATTGAGATCGCGATCGTGTCGGGAGACTTGAAGTAGTTTTGAGAACGTCGACTAAAGCCGGATTAACGTTAGTTTTACAAAAGTGGTCGTTTTAGATAATGCAATTCAAGTTGCGAGGCTTAATCCGTGGCGGATGCCATTCGGTATGGTTAGATCCTAGGCGGGTGATGCCAGGTTGCGAGGCTAGATCCAAGGCTGGTGATGCCATGGAGTGGCTAGATCCTAGGCGGGTGATGCCAAGTGAGGAGGCTAGATCCAAGGCGGGTGAGACCATGGGATATGGCTGGATCCAAAGCGGATGATGCCCTGTAATAGTCGCGCGTGTGGCTTCTTGTCACGAAATCATTTCTCATCGATTTTAGTCGCGCGTTCTCTATCGTTAAACAACAGATGATGATGCGTTGCGCAACATAGTGTAGGTTTGATCTGACGAAGGAAAGACTCGATAAATTTTCGGTAGGAGACTTTGTTTCGATTATGAACGAAGAGCATAATTAAACTAAGTTAGACTCAACATTTAGTAGTTGAGATGACTAGATTTGATTTGTAGCCTGTAGCTTAATCGGAATCGGTATCTAGCTGTCACAGTGGTCCGTAAGTACGCGGTATTGCGGTCAAACTTAGGACGTAATGTGGGAAACCTTTAAGACGTGAGAGACTTGGCAATCCTGGAGGGATGCGCAGAATGATTAAGTAACTTGAGGTTACTGGGCTATTAGTAGCCAGAAATCACATGTAGAGCTTAATGATTAATGTTTTGTTTTAGTTTGATTAGTTGTCTATAGTTGAGACAGATGCCTGAAAGTCGTGTACCAGTCGAAGTAGATAGTGATCACAGTGGTGATAAACAAGCCTAAGTTGCGGGGAGCACGCGAGTAAGGTTCTCTGTCAGCCGTAGTAAAGTTGACGGTTCCAGTAGCTAGCGCGTTTAGCTCTGACGGAAGTCATAGTGGGTAGTCAGTGAGTGATACCCAATGTGATCCACGGGTGGTGGATGCACATGTGAGAGAGCAATTGTGATTGCTGTTCGGCAATGAGTGCCGTGGTGTTAGAGTGGTTTACTCGTGGGTAGCTCCTAAGGCTTTAAGATGAGAAAAAGGAACGTTGGTACATGACTGGATGACGATTTCTATTACCCATTTTTTAATTATTTGGCTTATTGAGTAAGTTTTGTTGTGACATTGAACGTTAGAGAATATTAGTTTTCTCATGAGAAAGGTTTGAAGTCATGGTGGTCAGAAATGGCCGAGTGGAACAAGTACTGTGCTAGATTTGTTGTTTCAGAGTAACACACAGAGGCGGGCGTCTTTTTGGAAGTCTCGTCAGTGGACGTCTTCCGGCTGAGGTGGTGATAATGAACACAGTGCGACGGATGGCTTGTTGGGACATCTCGTCAATGGACATCTTCCAGCTGATGTGGCGATGAGTAACACACAGAGGCGGACGTCTTTTTGGAAGTCTCGTCAGTGGACGTCTTCCGGCTGAGGTGGTGATAATGAACACAGTGCGACGGATGGCTTTTTGGGACATTTCGTCAATGGACATCTTCCAGCTAATGTGGCGATGAAGACTAACACACAGGGACGTGTGTTCTGCAGGATGGCCGTGTCGGAGAAGTCAATAGTACGGAAGCTTAAGAACGAATGAACGAGCTAAGTGAAAAGTGACACATGTCACTTTGACAGAATCCGCACTGACGTTTGCACGAACTGAACAGATAAAAGGGCGGACCGCAGAGGGGCGGTGCTCTTTCCTGTGTCGGCAGTCGTGGCAACAACATCGTCTCTCGGAGACTGTTTCACTGCTCGTTGTGTAAAGTGAATACCTAAAGCTTGCATTATAATAAATCAGTCGTACGATCTGGAATAGTTTGTTTATTGCTCGATACCCAGCCATCGCCCACAGAACAGAGTCCCTGGACAGAGCTTCAATGATGATCGGCATCCTTGCGCCGACATATATAATACCAAGTCGGTTAATTTATTCAGTCCCTACTTGAGAGACCTTTTGCAACATCTTATAGTGACCATATATCAATATTACAAATCTTTTATGTTTCAAATAAATATATTGACTTGGCACTGACTTTAACGTGCTTGATGTAGCACGAAGGAATCTCGGTTCATAATGAATGATCAGTCATCCACGGACTGCTGGAATTTTCGATAGAGTTACGGTGACCCTGGAATGCAAAGGGCTGGAATGCAACTGAAGGATTACAGATAGGTTTTAGTCAGTAAAAAATTGACACGCCCTCTCACTCCATTCAGAGCAGAGAACAGTTGTTTAATGATTTCCCACTTTGATAAAAGCCATGTACGGAGCGACCTCAGAAAGCGTAGATACACTTGTATAGATAGGTACGTGACGTTGTCCTTGTATGTGTGCCGGAAGGCCGTCCAAATTTTATTTATACAGGAGTGTGGGCGGCTGATATTGTGACACAGTTTAACCAACCCTCTACAACCAGAAGCGCTTTTACATGTGTCAAACTTCTATTTACTGACGTAAAATTCAGTGTTTACTGTCATTTATTATTATTATCTGTATTTCTATACTATTCTAATAGGCCCGGCCAGACGAGTGTTATGTCTGAGAGGCAACTGCCCGATAGATGATTTCGGGCTGTTCTATATGTTCCAATCGCGCGGAGAACTTTAATTGCGCGAGCAGGATTAGTTCTTATGTGACGCCATAGAGGTCGCTACATTATAAAGAGAAAAGATTTCTATTTTTGTGTGTAATGAATTACTCAAAAGCTACTGAACCTATTTTAAACAATTCACATTCACCAGTACTCGGAAGACCCCACTGAGGATGAGGAGATAAAACTCAGGGGAGCCGTCCACATGGAGCGACTGAGTCGTCACAACAATCCACTTGCGCATGCCTTAATCCAGAACTCATACAGTCCAATAAAAAGACGGTAAATCCTTAATAACCTGACATAAGAAGGGAAAAGGACTTAAAGAGTCTTGACCCCAATCGTCAAAAACCACCTATTTGCTTTTTTATAGTCAACAGACTGATTGCAGATGTAACAAAAACCGAAGCCGCTGACAGAACCTAGTTTATTTATTCTGACAACACAGACCCGTTAGTTTAAAAAAAAAACTGAAATCTATTATAATAAGTAACTTAGCCTACACAACAAACCAAAAAAAGACAGACACATTTGTTTCTTTCTTATCTTTGTTTTTTTTTTCCGGTGGGAAAATCATCTTATGATATCCTCCGCTCTTGGGCGGGGCGGGAGATAGTGTCAGACTTTTACTGACTAAAAACCCACTCCTGTTCCTTGGTTGCCTTTCGTACCAGGGCCGAGTCTTCCTTTCAGAATCAGACCCTTGGCCCAAGTAGGGCGAAGACCCTGCTGGGCCCCTACAGAACAGTTCTTTTCTTTGTTACTTTCTTATACGTAGCGACAAGGTTGCTCTTGTCGCACCAAAACACAAAACGCCTCAGCATTGGGTTATCCATTTCTTCAGGGCCTCAAGTCTGCTATTACAATAGTGTCAGAATGGTCTATCATTGATTTCATAATTGCTGATTTTGGGTAAGTTTGGTAATCTACTGATACTCCATTGAAAGAAGTGGCATAGAATGGTAATCTCATACATATTGACAAATGAATGTTTGACGTATGCGGTAATCTGCTAAAATTTTGACAGTTCCTTTGATCAATGACCTACCATTAGAATGTCATTGTGCAGTCATTGTTTATCAATATTGTCATTCTACCAAAACTCTATTACGAGACCATTGAGCGATCATTATGAATTAGCAGATTACGAACTTTTAGCAAAATGACAATGGGATCGTGTTGGAATGACGAATATATAAAAATAGCAAACTTGGGCCCCTGATAGGGCTTTCAAAACTTATATTTTAATAACACTATTGTACACAAACTTAGTTTTCAATATTCTGACTTAGTTTCAATAAGCCTGAATAAGTTCTTGTGTAATCTACAGTTACATCACACGATAGAACTTGTCATTGGGTCGAAATGACAGTACCCAATCAAATGAGTTGACATCAAATTAATTGTAATAGGCTTTCAGACACGATGATTTATTGATGCAAAATTGTAAATAGGCATTCAATTCACTGCGGGATTATTCGAAAGCGTTTTATGGCTCTGGAACATAAAGAGCAAGTCGAAGGGTTTTACTCAGATAGAGCCTGATACTCCCTCTCGCTCCAGCGAAAGGAGTAATTTGATGATATCCACACTTGAAAAAAACCAACTCGCGAACGAAATTTGTTGTAATGGAGCCTTATTTAAATATTTATTAAATTTTATTCTATATTTTAGTACATTTATGTTGTTATAGCGTTAAGAAACACATTATCTGTGTTTCAATTATCTAGCTATCACGGTTCATGAGATACAGCCTGGTGACAGACTGACGGACAGCGAACTGATAGCAATAAGGTTCCGTTTTTACCCTTTGTGTATGGAACTCTAAAACAGGTCTTTCGATGCGACTGATGATAGAAACAGATATTTACCTAAGTTGTAATATTTTACCATTATTTTGGATTTTTACAAGGTATTTCAAGCAGGTTAGGCATGCAGTTAAGCCAACACTTAAGTAATTTCAAGTTTATTAAAGTTTTATTTTTCAGCAAATTCTAATTCGACACCCGCATCGAACAAGGCAGTATCTCGGATTACAGTCCTCCAAACAAAATTCAAACATAGTACTATCACTTTTAGGTTCATTTTAAAAAATGACTGAATTAATGTTACAACCTTGTTCATTGCGGGTGTCGTTTATTATATGTAACAGTATAAAGTTCCTATACAGCATACATTAGAGCTGTCTTTCTACAATAAAATGCACTTCCAAGCCGTGTATACCTATTTTGTAAACTTTAGACTGTTAAGTTTCTAAGGAAATCTTTTGAAGTTTCAATTTCAATTATGTTGGACCAATATTGTTCAACTTCGATTGTCGCACGAAATAGTCAGTGATTTACTTTAGAAAGTCAAGAGAATCAGGGCGTTCAGATAGAGCAATCATAAACTTTAGAATATCAATTTATGTACAGTTATTTCTTACTAAACTTAGCATTGTCTTCTAAATAAGGATATTGATGGCTATAGGTCTTGGCAGATAGGAATCAATGAAGGATGAAAATTGACCTACAGAATTAGCCTTCTCTAGAGCCAGTACGAAACAAAGCCTGTCATATCCATGACTCTTATTATATTCTCTACAAAGTCACAAAAGTTAATTATGAGCGTATCACAACGTTACACTCTAATGCCGGGTTATAATAACAGGCTCAGAACGTTCTCAGTTCGCGTGCAGCAATGTAAATGAAACGCCTGCCTGACACAATCACGCATGCAGGTGGAACGACACCCACGTATTATATTAGCTAAGACCAAGTGTGGTTTAAATTGGAATTAGGTCATGTGACAATATTGTACTGTAGGGATTTTGATTAGAAGATGAAGTGAAACAAAAGATTGGTGTGAATGCAAATAAAGGTACGAAATTTGAAGAGGCATATCATCGAATGACTTCTGTCGCTCTAGGGTGGAGCGAGAGGGCGGGACAGACTTTACTGACTAAAATCCACAAGTATTGTTGTGTTTGTGTTGCCCTTTGCAATCTAGGACCATGGTAACTCTTTAGAAAATTCCCGCAACCCTAGCGGACTTCGACCCTACTGGACCCCTACGATTTTGCTAACATTTCTTTGAGGCACTCGTGAAACACTACGCGCAGTTGACGATTCGGGCTCGGTCCTTACCGGACAGCCGGACGGTGAGCTAACCATTGCTCGTCGTCAATAAGACAGGCCGCGCCCGCGGTAGCCGGAAATGCCCCTCACGTCTGTGAACCTTGTAAAGGACAAGAGACTAAATTAAACAAGTTATCGATGTACCACACACTGAACAAGAATCTGACAGATTTCAACACGGGAGAAACGTGGTGTAGAAGTTGACAATATTGAAATCATACATATTTGACCAAAAATGAATAGATTTGAATTCCATTTGACTCTACACTTTTAGCGATCAATTTCGACTTCGGCTCAGTTCCAGTTCAATTCAAATCTCATTACCTCAACATAACAAGACATTCGGAATCAAAAACGAACGCAATTACTTCCTTAACGAAATTAATCGAACATCAAAATAAAAGCCGGTTCGTTGGAGATTGCAGGTCAAGGACGAATATTTTCCTGCTCTCCCCAATTAATCACGGCACTCAATATTCATACTTATTTAACAACCCTTTCCTCATTACGAAACAGCAAAAAAATTAACTGAAATATTTATACAATCTTCCGGAGACAGGGACCAATTTTCCTTGATACATTATTTTCTTAGGTTAAAATACGTTTTGTATTTTCTCTTATAATATGCTCTAGAAAAAAAAAAATAACTTGCAGATTTTTCCAGTCCTAAAGAAGCAGCTTTAATAATACAATAAGATAATAATAATTATTATTATTGACTGGCTTGAATGGAGATTCGCAAGAGCAAATGTGCTCGGGAGAAGGATGTATAATCCAGTAAGACGCTAGTAGGGATCTTGATCGTACTTCCGGGATTGTCCTGGGGTTGGGGTAGTCGTTGTATACATCACGCCTCTCCTGAAGCACATCAGGATATGTTGCCTCCCTGTTGCTACGTCACTTTGTGCTAGTGACCGTTTTTGGGGGCTCATTTAATGAGTGTGCAAGTTACCCCCTGCCTCTTTATCGATGAAAATTAATAACATTGTACAGGTACGGGCCATAGTCTTAACATTGTTCCTGGTAACCAATCCCCTTAAGACTACAAAAACCATAGCCCTGTATCTTAGTTTTTTCTTATGTCGCAATAGTTTCCCATTAACCGGGAGTTGTCCTTGGATACACTAGCATAGCATAAAGGGATAATCGCCGGTTGGTACCACGTTCCAAGTCGTTTCTGCGAGTTGGTTTCTACTACAAAAAAAATACATATTTAACACAAAATGTAAAGTACCAAAAAAAAAAAAATTTCAAATTCGTTATAAATTAAATAAATTGGAAATCTTTCAAATCTGGTGCAAGACGTAAAATGTCAACTTACAGAAAAAGGATGCAAAAACTGCAATGTGACGTCATCGCCTTTAGATTACGCAAACAGAAAAGAGATAGCGTGATGTTTCCACCACGCTTTTGCTGACAAATATTCAAAATGCTAATTGCTGGTTCATTTTATAACCAATTTTGGTGCTTTATGTTGTTTAACACCAAATATTGTACAAAATAAACACAAGCAAATACCCAATTCACTTTGATAAAAGAACGAGGCGTTTCCGCTTTCGCTTGCGAGGTCAACAAATGTGATAGTGCGTTTAATGTATGATCCTTTTAAGTGATATGCCTACGTCAGACTTAGCCAACACGAGTAATGTAGCTAATATCGCTAAGTGACATTGTTATTAGGACAACAAGTATTTTAGCGCTGAACGAGGTTTTAATCACCTTGTGTGTAAAGCAATCTATTTACGTCTGAAGCGATATTTTTATACGAAACAAAAGTAACTTAGTTTTTGATTAGTACAAATACTTTAAGGGCTTATTAGAATAGGTCTTGTATTATTTTAAAAATAAATCTCAAAAAAATATGTTCATAAACAGCAAAGTTATTAGCGTTTTTTTATATCCCAAAATGTCCCTCAACTTATGAAAATATTGTACAGGCTATTGATTTATAAATGAATAAATGAGCAATTGTTATGAATGTTGATTCTTTTATGAATTTACCAGTTATGAAAAAACTCCATGGACAATTTTAGATAATATTTTTTTTATTTTTGACTACACAAATATGATCAGTAACGGGTACGGATAGAGTCCTATTTTTTTGTACTAATTAAAAACCAGGGGTGTATAATTAGACTCGCGTTCGATTACAATCTCACCTGATGGTAAGCGATGATGAGGTCTGAGATCGACAATGGAGAACGCTTACTTAAAATTCACTCTTTACTTAAAGACCCCTAAGTTTTAACTATCAGGAAATAAAGCCACTGTCAGGGAATTCCACTCCTAGCTGTTAATGAATGCCCAAAACGTTCTCTGTTTTGGTTTGTGTATCTTTAATTAAACATAGGAAAGCGTCTTCCCTAGGTATTATAGTTATACAGGTAATACGTATATAGGTTTACAAGTATTTTATAGTGCAGAATATACATATAGCATAATTAATAACTATCAAACGGTAAATAAATAAAAAAGTGTTAAGGTTCTGAAAGTTATATAATATTTTGTTTGTTAGTCTAAAACGCCTGGCAAATTCTCCAAGCCCGAATTCTGTCTAAATACAACTCGTAGACAAAACTGAAAAAATGACGTAATAGTTTAAGATGGAAACAAAACTTTCCTTCAATAAGATTATTTTATAAATGTTTATGGTTGCCCCCCGGATTCTTGAACTATATAAGTGATCATTTAGCATTCGACTTAATATTGTACTTGTAAAGAGAAAGATGTAGATACGTCTTTCAGTTTATCTCGATTATTCTTGTTATTGAATAATCAAGGCTTGTTCATCAATTATTATAAACAATTCCAAATAACAACTCTCACAGATTTCTAGTGAAACATTTCATGAAATCTTTATCATTATTTACAAAAGCGCCTGTAGTGTTCCCTCTATTTGCAAGTTATTTCTTTGATAGACATTTTGATTTGCTAAAAATAATTACATGCATAGGTAGTCTTCCTTCGAATATTTATCCTGGAGCAACTTTATTTAGACTTTCTGGGAAGTCCGTTTGTAGAGTAACTATAATATTATCTAAGTATATTATTGTTACATAGGAAAATACCTTGATAGGCTGTTACGAGATCCCTTGAACATTTCATAGCTTATTATTTCTACCGAGAACAGTCAAAACAGAGAGTCAAACAGTTAAAAGACATAAATATAAAGCGATTAATTACCAGCTTGAAAGAGGTATTTCAATTAAGTCAAGATAGCTATTAACTCCGGAATTCGTGGATCGGATAAAGATAATAACTTAAGAAATTGTCAAAAATTTAATGCAATTTTATCGTTCTTTTGAGCGATAAAATTTTAACGAGGTACGCTACTGAAAATAAGCGTTTTCAATATTGTAATGGGAGGTGGTATTTTAGGAATGTTACATTTACAAAGTCATTTTTATGGAGCTACTCTCAATTGGATTGGCTGAAAAAATATTCCGAGAAAGAGTCTGTGACCTTCTACCACAAAAGCGAAAATAAGATCAACAAGAATCGGTACGTGTCCCAAGTCCTGATCTTGCTGAACAGACTATTACGTTCCTACCAATTTCTGTGTCGGTATATTTATTTCCCAAAAAGGCTTCGTACTATAGGCGGTTGAGACGATACCTTTATATTACGTTTAGATTCTCATAGTACACAAACTGACAAGTCAAACACCCGCATGAAACTTATAGTTCGACTATTTGCGTAGGCGTTAGTCAATAGATTTCGTGGCTGTGTCAAAGTTAGTCATTAATTCCATCAACTAAACAAATTAGTTTCACGTAGTTCATGGAAAGAACATCGACGTCAGGGAGCCATGACTCAGCTTTACTGTCATTGAGACAATGAACATTTCAGTGTAACTGTCGTAAACAGTTTTTTTTTTTTTTGTAAACCATTTTTTGGTAGATTCAGACAACTTTGGTTATTTCGGATATAGCAAATTTTAACGCTATTAATACAAAATCTTTGTTGTGCTGTGTAAGGACAAAGAAAATTGTGCAAAACTTGGACTCCTACTAAAATTCTAGGGATGATATATTTTGGGCTATGGAGCTTACTGCCAGTCATTTTACACGTGCAGTCTGTGGATTAGATATACGCAAAGGGCAACGCCCTGCATGTGCAGTACAACAACGCGTTCAGGATGCTGGCGGAGCTGCCGCTGTTTTGTAGCGCGTCGGCGATATTTGCTGAGGCGAGGATTGATGGCTTTCATGCCTAATCCGAAAGTGGTCTGCCTCGATCCTGAAGCGAGTGCGTGCCAGCTCCCACGGCATCCTGAGTGTGTTGTGCGGTAGGTTGCCCAATGCTGCGTCACTGGATCGGACAATACGTTCTCACAGAGCCTTCAGAATAGAGTTAATTTATTAAAATCAAAGCATGTTATAAACGTTCCTTTTTTTAATGTTAAGTGTCTTCTGAATAGACGGTGTCTTTCTTACCCTCACACCCATTTTTAAACTTTAAGAAGAGACATAGGTGTGGTTTTACTCAGTAAAAGTCTGACACTCTCTCCCGCAAAGCCCTAGAGCACGAAAAATCATTGGATAATTTCACACCTTAAAAAAAAACCATGCTTACACCAAATTAACCATTCCTGTCATATTAGAGACCTAAACGACTGCTTATGTAAGAAATTATTAAAAAATACTCTTTCTCCTACTACAAAACATAGAAAATTATAAATTTATAAACAGTTTGTGCTAAACTTCCAACACATGACACCTATGCAGGATGACTCACAGACATACGCATTTTCAAACGCACCCACACCTGTCACAAACATTACTTAGAATTGTCGTTTGTTTTACCGTTATTTTATATCTTTATATATACATTTATATATATATATATACAATTAATCTGTAGGTGTAGGTATTTGCCACCTAACTCCTCCTAACTGAAACTATCTGATTTTAATTAACCTCTATATGTATATTGGAGTAGGCCTCTGGATGATGTGAAAATACAATTGGCCCCTATAGGTTGCACTGCAATTGGGTTCTCAATTTTTTTTTGTTGAAAAACCTGCCAGACAGAAAAGGGCAGGACAACATCTGTCGTTACAGCTAATTGTTTATATAGGTAGTTCGTTCCTAAAACTTTTTGTTGACCTATGTCTCACCGTCAACTAACATTTGTGTTTTAATTTAATGCTAACACAACTCCCGCCCCCGAGATACAGGCTGCCTAGTTTAGAGTGCTTTGTAACAATTTTGTTAAAATACTACTTATTACCGATATCCTTTTAATGTTATACTTGTGATTACGAAAATACTTGGAGCAATGGTTAAATAATTTTATTTTCGTTTAGTTGTTAAATTATTAAATTGTGTATAAATTATATAATTCTGTTGCATATACGATTCATTTGTATATATTTTTAATATTCACCTTTTTTCTCTTTTTTATTGCACCTACCACTATTTTTCTAGAAAAATAGAAATGCCTAAGGCATGAAGTCCGCCTCTGTACCTATATGTGCACAAAATATTAAATAAATAAATAAACAATGGCACAAACTTCAGTTCTTGCCACTAACGTTAACAGGAAAGTTTGACAGAGTAAGGAACTTCACAGACCTGATTCTTATGCTTATTTTAACTTTCACTCATTAGTGGAGCACTCAGTAGCTAAAAATGAAACCACTAACTCCATTTTCCACAAATAAACCAGAAGGTACGAGACGGATTTAAGTTGGACCGCAATAATTCGTAACCGAACGAGGTATCCGAGCTAGAAAAAGAACTTGGCAATAAATATTTTTCGGCCAATCGCTAACCTTGGGTCTAATCTGCTCACGAGGTAGTTCTTATAACAAATGGATTTGGAGGCGCTAAACAAAAAAGGTTACACAAAATTCAGTGAGCTAAAAGAAATTGTCATATTATGAAAATTATTTTCAGTTACGCGGGAAACTCAGAACATTGCCAACGTTAATTGAAAATTACTCCTCACAAAGCCTTAGTAATTAAGTTCCGTATGACGCTTACCGTGGTCAAAGGATGATTGCCAATCACTTTCTACGAGATCATTTAATTGCTTTTGAGATATCAAAAGCAGTCGTTGCTTTACATCCTATTTCATTCTCAGAAATGGAGCATTAAAGGAGACCAGAAGTTCTGGACCAAATGTAATAAATTGAGATAAAGTTTTAAACTGTTTTAGAGGTATGTATACAGAGGGTATAGTCCTGCTAAACTTCGTTGAAAAGGGAGGCTCCTCCGACCAGACGGGTGTTTTGTTTGATCCGGGCATCTTCCCTATAGTTAATTTCGGGCTTTTGCTATAATGTTCTAATCGAGCGGAGAACTTGAATACTCCCATGCAGGATTTTAAATTGGTGTTATGTAATTAGTTATGTATGCACATATACAATTGATCGTTTTTTTTTGTCCTTGTTACAAAAAAAGTATTTTTTTGTAACTCTAATTTTGGAAATCGATGTTAAATAACGAAGAGACAAAACTATTATAAAACACCGAATTCCGAAATTAAAGTCATTTTGCACTTTTTAGTGTTTTTTTTTTTTTACATTAAAGTCGGTAGTATTTTTTTTTTGTAAAAAGTTTTTTTAAGTTCTTATGTCCATCATAAGATTGTCCGTTAAATAACGCTGAAAGCGCTAATACTGCCATTACTGCACAGATTTAAGTTTCAGTAAAATTGGTACTTTTTTGGTGTAGAATAAAGTTTATTCTATTCTATTGTTTGTTTATTTAAATTTATTATTCTTTGGACATTTTCTAATTCATATTATAATCTAGATCCGCGCAACATAATTTTTTTATTTTTTTATATTATTCTCAATTTTTCAGATATATAAAATCTGTAAGATTTTCAGAGATTGGTTGAAAATTTTATGATTGTAATAGACCAAGATCCCAGAGCTGTAATATAACTTTGTAATAGTTACCTCAATAACATATTTAAAATTCAGACATGTAATAATAAGTAAAGTTCCTTTTTTTTCCGAGTTTTAAAGTGTCTGACAGAAGATACTACTTTAGAATCGTATTCTACAAAATATCTATGAAAATCAGCCATAAAAAATTAAGTTAAGTAAGTCGTTATTTTTAGTTCCCTTTCTCACATGGTACCTGCTCTGGGACCCCAAGGGGGAGCTCCACAAGTACACAGGTATTCAAAGCACATGAGGCGCTACTGAGAACCTAAGGTTTCATCCATGTGAAAATAAGTTATGTCAGACAGCTCTGGGATTTTAGTATATAAGGAGGCGTATCTATCACCTTTGTTTCGTTGACAGATAAATCCGCCTGAGTATAACACGGACCTTTAGAAAGATCGAAAGCCTACCTCAACACATTTGGGAAAAGGCTCAATGAATTGATTCTTAATTTTCTTTCGTCCAAAATAATTACAGGTAACAGAACCATTTTTATTTTTCTTCAGCTAAAATAATTGTACGTTCCAAAGCTTGCATCTAAAGCATCTTATTACAATCTAGCTTTGTGTTTTATGTTATGTAAACTAATAAAAAATTAAACTAATAAATGATCGTATATAATATATAACACAATTTTTAGTATACTAGCGGTCAGACGTTGTCCTATCCGAAAGCTGACTCGTCAGAAACTAAAATTGAGAACCCAGTTACAGCGCCACCTACCAGATCCAATTTTATTTGCAAACCCTCCAAGGACTCATTCAAATATACACACAAAGTTGTATCCATATCGCTCAAGCCGTTTGGGAAAAGATAGGTGACAAACACACGTACAGAACAATTATATGTATAAAGATACACCACTAATTAAGTTCCCTTATGAACATCGCGTTTCCCTCTCAATGGCATTAAGAGATACTTACATATGGGTCAGATACACTTATTGACGTTCTCGGTAATTGGATGATTTGGTCGTATACTATGTTATGTTACCCAGCTTCCATTTAAGTTAGACCTCAAGAAGAAGGGAGAGAGTAGATTCTGAGATTTCATTTTCTTTAGTTATTAAACACTGATTTTCATAACGACAAACATTTATTTAACAAATTTTAGCGATTTCATAACTTCAAGTTAAAGTATCTGAAACCTTCAATTCCGCATATTCAGAAAACAAAAGGTACTATATATAATATTATTTACTTATTTAATCGTAGGAGAACCAAAAGTTGTGAGACATTGAGCCAAAGTTCTCACTGGAAAAAACAACAAGCTAAAGAGTTTGTTTTTTTGAACTCGCTAATCTCAGGAACTACAGGTCTGAATTAAAACATTACTTTAGTTTTGGATAGACAATTTATCGACCAACATCGTGCAACGACCCACGGGAACGAAGTAGTAACCAAGGACGCATGTAAAACCAAGGAAGACAGCTATAAAAGATATGCAGGAACCTGGGACTAAACTGTCCAGTTTTATCTTTGAGTCATTCCCCAGATATGCCTCATCTCGTCCTTTAGTTACAGACTGTTAACTAATGAAACTACAGTAAACTTTATAGCAGTATTTTTCCGTATAATCTCGTCGTGCTGCGTAATCCACGCAGTTTACACGGTCTATTTCAGTTTTAATACCGCACACCTGATACATGGAGATTAAAGTGAACCGATACGACAAATGAAAGGGAAATTACAACGAGAAAACTTTGCTGTTTTGCAGGGAGAGTGGATTGTTTATGTTCCCGCCTATCTGCGGATCTATGCCTCGTAATGTAGGCCCTTGAGAATAAGTAGAACAGTGTTTTAAGTAGATTTGTACAGTTATTTTAAGAAATTTACAGCTAATAAATTCGAGTAAGAGACGTTATAAGAAGGCCAATTACAAGTTTCCACTTATAATATAAACTTACTAGCTGTCCCGGTAGACGTTGTCCTGCCCGCAAGCTTTTCTTTAAAAAACAAATTGAGAATCCGATTGCAGCACCACCTACGGGGTCCAATTGTAATTACAATCCATCCAGAAACCGAACATTAATAAAATTGACATAGTGGCATAAACAGCGTGAGAGTTAAACATGGAAATATCTGAAGAGAAGATACAAAACTGACTGGCCTGTTGGTCTAGTGGTTAGTGGCCCTGACTGATATGCCGGAGGTCGTGGGTTCGATTCCAACCCAGGACAAATGTTTGTGATGAACACAATCGTTTGTTCTGTATCTGGGTGTCATTTATCTATAATATGTATGTGTTAGCTACTGTGCTAGTACTCATTACACAAACTCTGCTTAGCTTGGGACTAGACGGCGTTGTGTGATAGTTGTGAAAAAAAAAATTGATACAATACAAAACAAAGTCAAGCTTCGAGAAAAAGTTACTTAATATTTTTTAAGTTTCTGGACACTTTATAAATATTACGTTTAATTTAATACTTTATTACGTTTATCTAACTGCATGACCAAGTAATAACAGCCGCAGAAGTTAATCCCCAAGGTTAAGTAACACTTGCCAAGTCCAGTCTTTGTATGGGTTACCATCTTGACATATCAAGATTCATTGTGCCTTGGAAAGAACGTTAAGCCGTTGGTCTGCTGACATTTGCAGATCTTTAGACAGTTGTTACGGATAGTCAGAAGTCGAGAAAGCCGACACCAGTTTTGCCAAGGGGTATCGCAGTACCTTACCCAATTACTGGGTTGTGAAGATCAGATAGGCAGTCGGTCCATGTGAAATGCTGGTACTTAACAGAATCCGGTGAGGCTGAATCTCGACCACAGATTAGATGGGAAAAGGCTAGGCAGATTGATGCTACACACACTCAAATTAGATACTTTTAACTCAATCACATTATCGTTTATGCCTTGGGGCCAGAATTTTTTTTTTTCAATCTTACCAGGATAGCCAATCTAACAGTTGTTTCGGAGCCTTTCATGAACGTGAGGAATATAGGTTAGTCCTGAGTTACGTAATCAACACCAAAAAGGATCTAAATCAAAAGCTGCCATAACCAGAATTTCCGGAAAAATCGGAGAGGCCAGAGTTTTTGTCAAACGATTGTGACCTTCAAACTAAACCTATAAATTTTTATTACTTTCGCGTCAAGTTATGTACCGAAAAAGCTTCTAGGTGGCTTAAAATGAATGTTTTTATGTATGTAATTTATATTCTGCTCACTGAATCTGCCTACTGTGACTGCGTTGGTTAGATTTGATTCTTGGACCCTTTAACGGTTAGAACAATTTGGAAACTTCGACATAAACTTATACGTGGAGGATTTACTGGTAGACGACGAAACTTTGTTTTTTGTTAAATCGTCTTTAAGTATTTAATGAAGAATTGAAATTTCTTCAAATAGCTATGACCATGGCCCACGTAACCATGGCTCTAAAACGTGATCGCACACAATGGGCTTCATCAGAAATGAACATATCCGCAGGAGAACCAAGGTTACCGACATAGCCCGAAGAATCGCCAAACTTAAGTCGTAGTGGGCAGGGCAAATTACTCGCAGAACAAATGGTCGATAGGGACGACAGGTTCTAGAGTGTCGACCACGTACCGGAAGACGCAGCGATGGAAGGCCTCCCTGCCTTCCTCAGTCCACCTTGCGGACTGATCACCTGGTGAGGGTTGGGAGAATCTGATGGATGCGAGATACACAACACAAGTAGTTATGGCAATACTTCGGGGAAGCCTATGTACAACAGTGGATGTCTTTCCGCGAAATGATGATGATGATGATGACCCATGGTTGTAAATTATGAGCTGTAAAATATGATAATAAAAATATTCCCTCTGCCTGTAAAAGTGTTATGACAAGATCATCTGCCTTACTTATCAGTATTAGAGTCTAACCTGAAGCAGCTTAATACGAGTATTACATACTAGCTTCTGCCAGATCAAAATCGAAAATATATAGCCTATGTCACTCAGTGATAAACTAGCATTCTACTAATTTAAAAAAATCGGCCCACGTTTTTAATTACACACAAAACGTTTTTCTTTCTAATATTAGTATAGATAGTATGAAGGGTCTAGCCATCTGACCTCCACGACTCTGTGATTGGGTAACACTTAGGTATACCAAAAATCTTATAGAAATGTTTCAAGTAGGTACTGTAATTTTTTTTATGTGGGATACTCTCAATTACTTTTGCACTGAACGTAGCGAGAGGAAGTGTCTGACTTTTACTGACTAAAACCCACCTGTGTTATTTATTTTCCCTTTGCGTTCCAGGGCCACGGTAGAGTGATTCTTTGAAACCGAGATAATGTCTCATTCATCTGGCCTAATTTTTCTTTACAATTTGATATTTTTATTTGCATATTAATTTTCCCCCGATCACTAAATGTAGCAAAGGCACTCACTTTGCGCCCAGTGACTTACGACACAAAATAGATATGTGCGAAAACTAGGCCAGATGAATGAGACATTTTCTCGGTTTCAAAGAATCACCCGGTAACTCTTTCGCACAATCCTACAACACACTGTTAATATTCAAAGTAGAATTCTAGTTGTTCCTACTATGATTGGATTTGCTCTACGAGAGAGCAACACATTCCTAGAATCTTTACGAGAGACTTGGTTGGAACGACTTTACGACTTTTGCTTCAGATAGTAAAAAAATACAACCTTGATTTGGAGATAGTGGTTGAATATAGTGAATATAAGTTCGTTTTACTATATCGAATATCAAAGGATCTATATAAAGATTTTTTATATAAAAAACTTTCTTTCGCATCTTCGGTAACGTTTGTACAGCTCAAAGATTCCACTGGTAAATAGTGGATTCGTTTAAACTTTCTTTTACGTAATCACCAATATCGGTATGGGGAATGGTGATTCAAAAATCGCAAATAGTGCAACCTACTCGTACCTTTAATTTATTCCAGAAATCCCCATTAAACACTAAACTAAACAAACTCAGCCTAGAGGGGAAATTCGGAAAAATACGTTGATTGAGTATCCTTAGGACAACCAGAAAAATATAGTACATAGTCAATACGATTCATTAAGTAAGAAACATGAAGATTTGGTCTGTTTATTTATACAAGAAACTTTTAGAACTCATGAGTATGTTGACTAATTTCCATAAACTAAATTGGACAATTCTAGGTATACAGTTTCATTTGTAACCAGCCTAATGTTCTATTAGCATGTTATAACAGATTATAGCAACCATTAAAACTCTGCATTGTAACTGTACGTAGTCGTTTAAAATTGCATAATGTTAACGATTTGATAAATTTTTCATTTGACTTTTAGACGAAATAAAGTTAATTTATCATTGTAACTGAATAAGTTATAGTAATTTTTTAATACATAAAATCAATACCCTCCTATGTAAAATTGTTGTACATATAAAAAAAAACCTTCCATCAAAATACATATCGTGTTTTTGAACATTATCAAAGAATAAAGCACTTCAGCATCTCTTTTTGAAAGTCATTAAAACAGTGACAATCTATCGTTAAACACAAAGGTCTATTTGTTTAGTTAAATATAAACTGACTACATAAGAGAGGGTGCTACTCGAATGAACGATAAATGGGTCCAACCATTTATCGTTCATTCAAGACGTACACAGCCTTCTGCTTAAACTGATCTCGTCAGTTCAAATAAACCCTTCCTTCATTAATCTCAGAAAATATCCTTTATATAATCAGGCGTTACTGATACAAGTGATCGTAGTTTGCTCAAAAATGTTTCTACTTTGATCTACGCATGCTTAATGAGCTTACGTTAGAACAAATCTTTGACAGGATGAATCCCTTGTTTGAAACCCGCAGCAGTTGCCAGCGAGTTGTGTTGCCATCACCAAAAACACAGTAAACAAGGAAGTTATTCCTTACCTTACCTTCGATAATGCTTCAATAGTTAATTTAACTGGAAAGCTCTAATGACAGCTATAAGAAGCGTAACCATAAGTCAAAAAAACAATTCTGAAGTAAATATTATTTTATCACACATACAAGTACAATATACAGCTTTTATCCTCAAAGGAGAACACAAAAGTATTGTGTAATTTTTCAAACAAGACAAAGCTTTGAACAAGTAGAAATTAAGAACGGCGTAGCTAATAGCTACGCCTGTGTAGCAGTGTAGCGCTACGTCTACGAGCGTGCTACGAAGCACAACCGTACAACGGAGGTCGTAGCTCGTAGCCGCAACCGTAGCAAAGCTGACTACTATTTGAAAAGTTAATGACTGGCTAACTGGTTTACAAGTGATGCAAGCTGTAATATCAAAGAGTGAATGAAACACAAGTTATCCCTTTACGTAACCAGCTGAGCAAAGTATAAAACATCGTCTGAACCGTTTAACCTTATTAAATAACTGAAAATTATTCGTAAAACTAAATATTTATGGTAAACTTCGATTCTTAGTATTAAACACCATATTATATCAAATCAAATAATTGTTATTGGAACTACGAGCGGTTTGCGTCAAAAGTCTATCGATCTGTGGAGCTGTCAATAACATGTCGAGGAACAACAAGCTGTCTCGCACGGAGCCAACATTACTCCGGCAGAGGACGAGACAGGAGACGTATCCTGACAGCAGCCCAGCTTCCGAGGGGCTTCAAGGCTGTCATTTAGGATGTAAATAATGATCACAGCTGTAAATAGGTTAAGTATAGGGGAGAATCAATAGCTATGAGCAGGTGAGTGTAAGCGGCAGGTTGGTGGCGGCGGTGGCGGCGGCGGCGCTGGCAGTGTCGCAGCCAGCGCGGCGTCCTTGCGGCCGCGGCGTAGTGCGCGCCGTCACGCGACCAGGTCGATACGCCGCGCGCCACAGCCTCCGCGTCAATTATTCAGCACGCGACCGCAACCGCCACCACCACGCGCGGACAAAGGGCGAGCGCGCGCACTGCGGCGACTCGGCGACACCTACCAGCACCGGCGGCCCGCGCCCGGCCTGCGACGTGTCCAGCGGCGGTCGACGATATCCAGCCACACTAACAGAGTCACTCCAACAGAAATCCTCGGTAAGGCGGTGTGGAGCGCGAGGTGGTCGCGCGTTACGTAAAGGGCGCGACGTTGCGCGTATCGGCGCGGGTGGCGCGCTCGCGGCGGGCGCTCGGAGCGGGGTCGCGCGCGGAGTGCGCTACACAGTTA
Organism: Mythimna vitellina; assembly: GCA_949316375.1. Taxonomy (NCBI): domain Eukaryota; kingdom Metazoa; phylum Arthropoda; class Insecta; order Lepidoptera; family Noctuidae; genus Mythimna; species Mythimna vitellina. Next base: position 10,163,146 of record OX438698.1, read on the forward strand.
TGCAACGCGCCGCCACCGTCGCCCGGACTGGGAAAATCGAAGGCGAGGGGTGCGGGTGCGCGCGCAGCCGCATCGATAGCGCGCCCGCACGCCCCGCGCGCCCCGCCCGCGCCCGCAGCGCCTCCCTACACGACCACCGCCATCCGCAATTGACATTACACCGGAGACACCAGTCATTTCTGGACGTAACGCAGATACTCCAACGAGCTTTCCACGCCGCCGGACGTCGCGATGGACACACACATCACACATTCAGGCTTCGTACCAGAAAAAGTACTTAGTTAATTACGAAAACCTCACAAATTACTTTTTCGCTCCCTGTACAGTACTAAGGTTCAGGATATGTATCTGCTGTAAAAACATGGACACGATTCTAATCTAGATCCTTTGAGGCATGAAATAAAGTTGTTAAGTGGCGCACATTACGGCCAGGTTAAGTAGGACAATCGACTATCATTAGCGGCTAGCCTGCAGCCAAGGATCTTTGCACGACCAATTAAAGTTAGCGCTTCGAGGAAGCCTGGCGCCGAAGGTCATTCGTACGTGACCTGATTATGGAGTTCCATGGCGATCGAACTAGTTGTGTCTGCGCCAACGTTATGTCCTAGAATAGAAAGTTCAGAACAAAGAAACATTACCATAATATTCTCGTGAATATGTTAACTTTGTTAGCTTGGACTTTTGTTACTATTAGTGGGAATAATCCGACGATATCCTTTAAAGAGAATGGCTGACATACATATAGTATGAGCAGGTATGTCTATGGATGTAAATGGCACGGCTGCCTGTATACCATTCATGCTATCGGAGTGTCGAGTACTAAATATAGGTAGTTATCTCAGCGAGACGGGGCGGCGCAGTTCCATCGGCATTGTGGTCGCAGATCAAGTATACAATTTCATGAATGGCTTCACTCCGCCCGTAAATAGGACATGTAAATAAACGTGTCACTTGTAGCAATTAAAAGCGGAGCGAAATTAACGTTTACATTTGTTTAATTGGGTGAAAATGGCACAACAATACCTACATAGCTAGTTGTAGAAAGGTCGAAACTAGTCGTACCTACCTACCCTGTACATGTACATAGGCGAAAAATATTTCAGTCGGATACAAATAAACTCACTATTTTGAACAAAAAAAATTAAAAATTAGGCTGACTTGCCCCATTTTTTTTTGTTTCAAAAATTTTATTTTATAAAAAAGGTAAATAAAAAAAATACGAATCGGTTAAAAATAAGTACTATTGACAAAAGGGAACTGAAGTAACAGAAAAAGGATGCACAAACTGAAATGTGACTTCGCTACCATTAGGTTACTTGCGTACCAAAGGTATAGTTAGATGATTCCACCTCGCTCTGCTCTTCCTCATTCCAATGTTTGAAATGCCAATCGCTACTTAATTAAATTTTGGTGTTGATTTCCCAAAAAAAAATCTTTTTAAATTGTTTATTTTACCGCGTTTTAAAATCATTAAAATCATTAATCATCAACCCTCTCAGTTTGTCTAACCCTACTTTTTCATAAAATAGTCATTCACGCTATTTAATGAAAAAGACATTAATACCAGGGCGACCCAGGCGCTTTCTCTCTAAAGAACAGACATCGAGACGCCAATAAGGCGGGCGCCCGCGCGGTCCCATACAAAAGTGCTCGAAGCCGCACTCGCGCCCGTTTTGCTACGTAATAATACATTAAAGTTCTCCATCGACACGACTACATGCACACCGTTAAAGTTGAAATAGCGACTGCGCAGGTAATATTCCGGTTTCCGCTACGGGGACCGTCGCACACGACACACGCGCGACATCAAGCGGCGGGTGGCCGCGCGGGCACCCGCTTAACACAGCGTTGGCCCTAAAAGATGACTGTTGGTCAATACTGTCATTATGAGTTCAATAGCTTTTAAGGACCACCATTGTACCTGCAAAGTGTTAACGACCTCTTGAGTTTTTGTTACCAGATTAACTTTTATTGCGGATTGTTAGAAAGAGTTACCGTGGCTCTCGCATAGGGTAACTGGAGGAACCCTAGCGGTTTCAGTCAGTAAAGAGTTACCATGGCTATCGCAAAGGGTAACTGGAGGAACCCCTGCAGTTTTAGTCAGTAAAGGTTCGCCATGGCCCTCGCACAGGGTAACTGAAGGAATCTGGCGGTTTCAGTCAGTAAAGTGTTACCATGGCCCTCGCATGGAGAAACTGGAGGAACCCTGGTGGTTTTAGTCAGTAAAGAGTTACCATGGCCCTCGCATTGGGTAACTGGTGGAACCCTGGCGGTTTTAGTTAATAAAGAGTTACCATGGCCCTCGCATAGGGTAACTGGAGGAACCCTGGCGGTTTTAGTCGATAAAGAGTTACCATGGTCCTCGCATAGGGTAACTGGAGGAACCCTGGCGGTTTTCGTCAGTAAAGTCTAAGACACCCTCTCACACCACCCTGAGCGGCAGAAGTCATTTGATAAATTCCCGCGTTTAAAAAAGAGTAACTTTCTGTGTTCTTGAAACTGACATCAGTCTGATGTTTTATTGTCCATGACGTGAGTTTTGACATGAGTGTCAAAAAAATAGGGTAAGTAATTAATTTTATTCTAAATATATTGCACCACCTGAAAGAAACCTAACTTATCTAACACCTTGGTGTCAGTCATCATCACATTATGGTAGCCAGTGGGCAGTTGGCCTGCAAAACACAGTAACATAACATCTAAATCTTAAACCCAGTTTCCAGGTAGAGAATTTAAAGTTGAGAACTTGCTAAACTCTACTTAGTATGAAAACTTCCCAAAATTTACCACAAAACTAGAGTTCTTAAATTTAAACTTCTCATTTCGGCAACTGGTGTATTTTTTATTTTTCGTATAGTAAATGGGGACAAAACAGATGAAAATATTAAATGTAATAATTATTTAATGCCTACCTATACTCCCAAACTAAAATCCGCATTGCTAATGGTACAATAATTGTATGCAGCACCCAATCTGCATAAAGTTTTTGAATCATTGTGAATAAATTAGTCAAGATATTAAATTGTCACGTGTCTACCAGCGCCATCTGTTATCAACGACAGGTAGTAACTGAGAGCGTACTGGAGCTAAATTCGACACCACAATACCAGAGGTTGTGAATTCATCCAAAAAGGGCGAAAAGCGTAGTTTCTAGTTATAGTAGTTACGTTGTATCACCGTCTTTGGCTCTTCACTCTTTTTTAGCTAACGAATTCTGTCTGTATATGTATATCATCGCGGGAACGTTTGAAAGAGTTAGTGTGGCGTTAAGAAAGTAAAATGAAAAAGATAGATTTTAGTAAAACTCTGACACGCCCTATTGCTCCATCCTAGAACGAGAGAAGTCATTTGACGAAAAACGATGATATTTTCCATATATTTCATATTTATTCACAAAATAAGAAATATATTTAAAAAAAAATACAATATATCCAAATGCCCATCTTTATTTAATCCTCAATAATATTTTGACAATAACTAATTCAATGACATTACAAAACAAATATACTCAAGAATTTTAAATTCCTACCTAAATAGGTACATTGATTTTCAATCAAATCAATCGGAATTTTAACAACACGAAGTACATAACATTCAAATATAAATATCTAACATGATTTATATAAATATTATAAACATACAACCTTATTGTTATCATAATTTATTTGAAAATGAGATTCATAAATATTAATAACATAGTAGAGAAATTCCTGTATGAGACCACTGGTTAGCAGTTGTCTCATACAGGAATTTACATATAATATTAACATTTCAATAGATTATTTAACAATAACATACAGGCAGCCTCAGTATACTTCTAAGAAACCTATATGCTAATTTGAAAGACATTTGTGCTGCGTTATTGTGCTGAACGTAGTGCAGCGTTGCGCCGAGGGTGTGATTCGAGGAATTGGAATTGATTTCTTCTGAATTGCGATATAAATAAATTATATAACATATTATAAAATACGAGATGCAACCTATAACCGTATTTGAATATTTACCCGATTTTCTCTTCATTAAGTTGCAATCAACAACAATTCAATTCGTCATCAAATTGACGACAACTCAACAAAGCGTTGGGAAGGTTTTTTCCAAAAATGAAAATAACTGCCTAGTGAATAACTAATAGCAAAGTAGCCAGACAAAACGTATAAAAAATATTAGTAGTAGGAAACTAACATGTATATCGTCCAATAACTTTTGAACCAGTGCTTTTTATGATATTAAAACTAGTTATTTTAAAAATACCATTAAAAGCTAACATATTATATAGATCTGCATTCTGGACGTTGCTGGGTAAAAGTTCTATACTAATTAGGGCATTGATCTTTCGTGAGGATAAAGTCCCGACATTGTACTTATTAGTACTTCTAATAAAAAAAACTGGGCAAGTGCGAGTCGGACTCGCGCGCTGAGGGTTCCGTACTTACCTTGGAAAACAGTTAAATTCCCGAATTGAGCTACGAAGATTTTTCCGAATCGTAAGTTTTTTTATGTGACGTAACTACAAATTTACAGTTTTCAGATTTTGTCCTATACTTGTGCTATGTGACCTTGCTTATGCCAAATTTCAGATTCTAGGTCAACGGAAAGTACCCTATGAATTTTGATTCCCTTGATAGTGTCGAAATATACCTACGTTTTTTTGCAACATAAACGACCGTATCTTTTTTGTTCGTTAACTCAGAAGTTTGATGTTTTTCACAGCTTCAAGGGACCGCAGAGTATATGGTTTTAATTTCAACTTGATACCTCCACGCGTTCTCGAGATAAAGTGTCTTGACAGACAGACAGACAAACAGGCGGGCAGACAGACAGACGGCCGGACAACAAAGTGATCCTCTAAGGGTTCCGTTTTTTCTTTTTGAGGTACGAAACTCTAAACTCTTGGGTTTCATTTTCGTCGACCAGGACGTCTTTCTTTATGGCTTTTGATGTGACCGACCGAAGGTGCAGTGCGCTTATCCAAGGTTGCTAATAAAACTAAGGGTGATAGGATATGACCAGGTAGGCCTGCTATTGGTCAGGATACCCGTCGAAGCTGTGGGTGTTGGTTGCATGGCTCGCTGCTCGAGAGTTTGAGAGAGTTATGATGTCACGAGATGTATAGCTGCACAAAGGCTGCGCTGACGTTCATAGTCGGGGTGACCAAGTCCCGCAAATACCCATTGAAAAGATGGGTGTTTGTTATGTCTGGCCCGGTCAACTGTTCGATAGTTGTTCGCACTGTTGTTATTAGGCGTGTGTAACTCTTTACTGAACCGACTCACTGTTCCGAAACATTTTAGTGTTCCGAAAGATTGGAATATCAGTAATGTTTTAAATGCATCATTTGGAACAATTGGAACACTGAAACACTCTTTACTTTAAGTGACCAGCAGTCCTTTTTAAAATTGAAATTATAACTTAAATAGTGTAAATATAATTAATGACCTAAAACATCTGTTTTAAATTATTCTCAAATCAAAATTCAATTAAATAAAACTTTTGGTGTAGCGCAACATAACAGATCACTATTAACGTAACGCAACATAACAGATCACTATTCATAACAGTCAATCTATATGTATCTTTTGAGCCGTTGTTCCAAATGTTCCGTTTGTATCTTTTGAGCCGATGTTCCAAATGTTCAGTTTGTATCTTGTGAGCCGATGTTTCAATGTTCCATTTGTATGTTATTCCAAATGATAAATATCACTGTTTTGGAACATTTCAGTAATTCAAATGCAAATATTCCAATCGCAAAGATGACACACTTTTCCCACGCCTAGTTCCTATGCTGTATCGCGAGTAGAATTCTGTTACCGAGATGTAGCTTTTTCTATTTTAATTTCTATGAGGCTACATAGATGTCGCTACTTAAATTCGGTCATCTTATACCAATAATAATATCTAGGTATGGTCATGTAAAGAGGAGGGATGAAACGCATGTTACTAAAAGAATTATGAGCTTACATGTGGATAGATGGGGGAGAAGGAGGCCAAAGAAAAGATGGATGGATTGTGTGAAGAGCGATATGTAAGAAAAGGAAGTTAGTGGTAGCTTGACGAGTGATAGGGCAGAATGGAAGAAAAATAACGTGTTGCGCCGACCCTAAATAACACGGGACAAGGGCAGGGCAGATGATAATGAATACTTTAATTAATAAAAAACAATCAAAGGTGCTTCTTTTAGGCATCAGCGTATCAATAGCTTCTCATCTGTAGCAAATACTTCTAATTCTGAATGAGATTACCGCCTAGTTTCTCTAACAAAAAATAATTGCTCATTGTCAAACGAGTGTAAAAATGTTGTAATTGGTTGAATGATTGCCAATACAACAGCATTAATCTACGAACACTTGCATGTCATAATATTGTATGTGTGTATTAACTTCTCCATATTTATTTGTAATATATACTTTTTTTATTCTAAATTTTTTTTCTAACGCTTTTGCAATAATTTTTATATTATTAGACCCAACAACCATAGATTCGTTAGTAATTTATTTTGTTAACGTCTCATTTATTGATAGTCGTAATTTTTTATATCCTCTTTTTTATAATGTGAATGTGAGAACACAGTAGACTCCCTGAATTCTTAGATTACTTCCTATTACGATTCACTTTTTATTATGATTATTTTTATTGTACTTTTGAATACAATATTGCCTGGTCTACGTTGTCCTTACATAATACCTACTAATACTGTAATGGAATATTGTAAGAACAACAATATTTTGTTTAAAAAAAGTAACCATGGAGTTTCTTGCCCGTTATTCTCCATAGATAACGATCAATTTTGAACCGTGCATAAGCTTCTGACATTTTATAAGTGCCTGTGGGCCTTTTGATTTTAAAATTTTTTTTTCAATCTTGCTCTAATTTTCGTTTTCGAAACTGGGGACCAATCTTATCACACAAAAATAAAAGGCAATAATGACATTTATCAACCATTTAGAACCATACTACTTATTACTAATTTCTCAATAGAAGAAATACTGTATATTAAGGATTGACCTACAATAAAAATGCTTTAGAAACATCTGTAAAAGATGAAGCAACATCAAAAACACCACAAAGCAGAATGACATAAGCTGCCGAAAACCAAACCATAACCCTTTAGGATTAAGATCTAGAATCATAAACCATTCAACAACCCTAATATACCACTCAATTGTTCTTCCAGTTTCTGTTTTCCTTCAGTATTATCTATCACAAGATCCCATTCAGTATAATCATCTAAGCCACATTCAGAAATTCCATCATCAACTCCAGCCTTAAACTGAAAACCTCTTTTTATTCTAGTTTCTTCATCTGCCACTATCCTGATAGTTCTAGTTAGGTCTCCATATTTTTCTTTAAACCAGTGGATGTCTGTTTTTCTTCTGATGTCACTCACAATCCATACTGGTTTTTCTAAAGCTGGAATTTGAAGTAAAAAGCTATAATTATTGTCTGGTATAAAAGGATGTGTACAGATATGAAAAAGGGATTTGTTTCATTTTTTAAAACAGCACCTTACATTTAATGTTATAAGGGAGAAATTTGTATGTGAATGTTTGTTACTCCTTCAGACTCAAACGGGCAAACAGATTTGGATGAAATTTAGTAGTGGTAGACCATGTCTAGGAACAGCACAAAGGATACTATTTATTCTTTATGGGAGTATGGAAGAAAAAAACGTATTGCGCCGACCCCAAATAAGATGGGACAGGGGCAGGAAGATGATGATGATGGGAGTATGTACACTTAAAATAATTTCTTACTTTCACATAGGTGACGCTACTGGCAGATTATGACAAAAACATTTTTTCAAATCACTGTGTTCTAAATGCTTCCCTGGGATAGGTTTCCCAAAATTCACTTATTCTTATTTTTAGAAAATAATTAGTTTTTCTTGAAACTTTATTAAAAACTAGCTTCTGCCAGTGGCTTCACCCACGTGAAAATATATAGCCTATGTCACTCAGAGATAAGGTAGCATTCTAATAGTGAAAGTATTTTTTGAATCAGTCAGTTTTTGAGTTTTTTTAATTACAAACAAAAATACAAATCTTTTCTGTATATATTATTAGTATAATAGATAGTATAGTTTCAGATATACACCATCTTAGAAATTGCATGTTCAATTAAATTACTTACCTACCGATCCACCAATGAAGCAAATTTATATCAATAACACAAAATAAATGTTTTGTTCATGGTAGTTTTCCAAAATGAAAAAACTACACTAATAATAAATTTCTTAATTATAATATCTTACCATCTTGACAAGCAATCCTACAGAAATAACCACAATCTTGAGTTCTCATCTCATCACTCCAGTTGATCATATCTAGCCGATATTGTTCCTTATACTCGCTGTCACCTAGCAACTCATTGAGATTCAAGTTCTTCTCCTTGGCCCAGTGACTTTTTATGGGTTGAGATATTTTTAATACTTCACATCTATCTGTTAACCTTAAAAAAATATAACTATTATAGCAATCTTGAAAAACATAACAAACCTTTTCAGAAAGAACGGCGTAAGCGACAATTTGCGTGTTCTTACAGAAATGGGATGTCTCTTCCATAATTTAAAAGTATTACATAGACTACATTCACATGGACTAATGAATCATTGCCTAACAATAAAAAAATATTACTTACAACTTCTGTAAATGTGTGGTTAAGAAGTCCTTGCCGGATTTTCTTTTACCACTAAATAGTAATATTATTTGCGGCATTTTAATACTGAAACAAAAAGTTATACAAATCACTGACCAAATAGAACAGGACATTCATAATAATAATAAATATATAATTTAATATGATGGGTTAACTTCAACAAACTTTCATAAAACTTAATAAACCTACTGTTGCAGTTGTATTAGACTATTCAATTAATTCGTTCCACTTTCCCAACAATGTAAAATACAAAATAGTTACTCAGGAAGGCTAACGTATGCAAGCAAATGATTCTTCTGAATTACTGACAAAAACATCAATCAAATTACAAGTTCAATTTTGTCACTGTCAGTGTCAAACTGTCAATGTCAACGTCAAAAAGTTAGGCGGTAAGTTTTACGTTCTGAAACACAGAATTTCACACACTGAGTTTTTCTCTTTACTATAACTTTAATATTGATCCTCATTTTAAAGAGTCACAAATTATTGTCAATTTACTGCAAAGTTATGTCAAGTGGGTTGGACAAGATCAACCCAGTTGACGATAGAGGGCAGCATAATAGATGGAACTTTTTTTTATTGAATATATTTATTTATAGTATGGCTAGAACTAGATAGTGGATTCAATTAGTTAGTAGTTTGAAAATTAAGTTATCATACATTTTCATCTACAATCATTCTAACTGTGCAACTGATAAAAGGATGAACATGGTTGTGTCATCTGGTTAATAGTACTTTACTTTTACCGATAGATGGCAGCTCAGGTACTTTAAACTACTAAAAGCTTCGAAGTTACAATTTCGTTCAGTATTTCTATACATACTTAAATGTATTGTTAACATTAGTGGCGCACATTTTCATACTTTTTAACATTTTTGAAATGTAGATACCTACATTACAAAAATGTAGTACCTTTTTATCAATTGTTCAAAGAGTTGTTTATGTGGCTACTTTAACAATATGCGAAATAAGGAAGGAAATCCCTTGATTAGTGTAGGTACCTTGTTAGGTAGTTGGCACTTATAAATAAAATACATTGTTAGAAATTAGAATTACCCACCCACTATGTTTTATTTATATATTGATAGGTATTGTGGTAGGTAGTAGATATTTCTAGTGGTGTGTTGAAATTAAAAATGCACCTTATTAAACATTTCCCGTGGAAGTTATCCAGCCAAATCTGCATACTGTAACGGAAAATAAAATGGCTAAGTACAAATCTTTGCCTGACGTTCACTTTGTCTCAGACAGTCCCCTTGTCAGTAATCTTGGCACCTAATAGATCGCCTTTTAATAGTTTCCGGTGTTTAAACTGCGACCTGCTTCGTCCTACATCTGTCCCTATTCATGTAGGTAGGTAATTCACAAAAACCAGAAGGGTAGAGAGGGGCATAAATGGACTAGAAATGGGCAGGTAGTAAATTGTATTCCACGCTGATAGTCTTGAGTGGAACGTTTTAAAAGAGATAATCAATTCAACATGGATTACGCGAGTAGCTTCCAAGCCTAGTAAAATATTCTAATGTATCTAAGTCTATGGTGTAGCGATCTAACGAACGCATCATCATACAAATATCCGTATCTAGCAAATGAACTACGTCGACATTCAATAAAAATTATCAATATTGTTCATTATTAAACCGATATCCGTGACTAAGTGAATGAATACCTCAACACGTAGGTACCTACCATACCATCGCCCACGCTACGTTATTATACCCAACATAACATATAGGTATCTAACTATTAAATAAATTCGTGCCGACACGAAAAAAATGGCGTTATTTGAATGCCGGCCGATAATTTAAATGTAGCAACAACCGCTTTTAGCTTACAACCTTAATTGACTTAAAAATGCTTATCAATATGACATATCAACAAAAACTTTTGATCCCATTACAGTTTTCACTAAATAAAACTTTAATTGTACGACATAAAAGTCAATGTTAAAAGTTAGCGGCCCGCACTTACACTGTTTCGGAACAAGGGTAAAGTTGGAAGCACGATGCACGCTCACGACTTTCTGAACAACTCCGGACATGACATTCCACGTTTCGCTGTAGATTAGAACGGGACGGATAGCGACCTACCCGCTGAAAAAAACGAGACAAGCGACCACCGAGCAGTCCACGTGGACTGCTTAATATCAACACAGGAGCAACGACCAATAGAAAACGGTACCGCTAATGTATTTCTCACCTCCGCACTCACACCAAGGACAGCTGCCATTTTTACAAGAATTATACAATTCTGAGCTTTCTGCCGTTGAGTTAGGGTTGTAAATCTGATGCAGAAGTGAAGGCGTATTCCATTTTCGAAATGACTTATAAAAATGTGATGTTATGATTTTGGCTCATATTGCAAGGATGCAGGGTACATTGTCGTGTTTGGAGTGTTCTGCGGTTCTTGAATTTAAAACGATTCCCAAGAACACGGGCGCAAGTTGGTGAAGGTTGGAGGAGGCCGCGGTGCAAACTGCATCGTCACAGCGCCCCCCGGCCCACCCCGGAGCTCTCCCGCCTTTATTGTAGGTTCAGTGTGTGGCGCTGTGTGTGTACGTATGTCTGTTCAGAGTCAACTGTTGTGCTGAGGCACGACGTTTTCATAGCTCTCCGAGAGGTGCATGCAGCCGCCAGCCGCTGCACTCAACGCTCGCAATATTTTGCTGTAGCAATATGCTGTATTTTTATTTTTTTATAGCGTTTGTTTGACCAACTGAACAAAGGATTTCGCATGAGGCAATTATATGAAAAATGCTGGTACCTTGCTTGTTCACATTAAAAGTAACGACTATTTTAATGCACGTACATAAATATTTATTAAAAATAAATTCTAAGCTGGTAGAACCGTGAAACTGTAGAAATAAATATGAAACAGGTACCCACATCCATCTACATAATAAAGTTGAGAAAACAATTTTCCAATCAATCTATACAGGTATTAATCAAATGAATAATAATATAATAAAATGTCGAACTCTTCAAAATACCTACATTCCCCACAGATTACCCTCAATCACTCGACTCGGGCAACTTTTTATGAAAAACAAAATAACGAGATTCAAATCAAAAGCCGTTCTTAAAAACAAATCGACTCTTTAAAAGCTCTTTTACGATTACGTTTTTGATTCAATGGAAAGGGGATCTTTTGTCGACGGCCGCGGCACACCCGGAAATATTACGTTCGGAGTGGTTCAGATGTGCCCGCTCCCCCCAACCCCAATGATGTCTTCACTCATGCATTGAGCGCAAAAATACGAATGTGAACAAACACGAAGCCGAATTAAAAATATAAATTGACAATTTGTAGATATTGCTATCTTCTCTCATAAAATAAAAAGAACTCTCATTTTTCATTAATGTAGATATTGCTTTATGGTAGGTATTTAGACGGTTGTAGGTAGCTATTATCTAAACAATTAATTATTCTAAATGTAGCATTACATTTGAATATAAATAATTAACATCAATATTAATTACAGTAGTTAGGAAGACGCACATCCTGTCACAATTAAAATAATTTTAGATAGACACTCCGGCTCTGGTCTCTATTAGGCCATAGAAACGAGAGCCGTCGTGTAAGTATTTTTTTGTAGGCAGACCAATTTTATAAGTGTCAATTGACTGTTCGAGCTGTTTCTCATAAATTGATTAAACACAAGCGCACCGCAGCGCTGCAGCGCTTCATCACACAAACTCGCTCGCGCGTACTTTTTGTCAAGTAAGTTTCTTGAAAGTCTTGAAACACTTCAAACGCCTCGACTAATGGCTACTGACGACGACGACGACGGCGCGTTCGACATCGGAAGCTTTTTATAAATTATACCTGCGAACAGAGAAAACGATATCACTGTTGATAAAACGTTCACAGCTTTATTTGAGCTAATATTTGATTTATAGACGAAGTTATTAGTCTGGGCCCGCCCCAAGGGGGAAAAAAATGCAGAACTGTTGTTTCAGTCATCTCTGTGTGAATGCTTTTAGTGTTTTTTTTTATTTATGGCCCTCTAACTTATATGAGTTCCAATGGAAGACAAAAATAAGTAGGCTTCCGAGATAACGATAGAGGGGATTAGGAACACAAAAATACTAGTCAATAGTCTTATTGCATAGTATAGGTACTTATGTCATGCTGATAGAAAGTGCCAGGTAAGATAATTCCAAGTAAAAAGATTTTATCTCTATAACCCATTTATTTGAGTGTAGGGCGAGGAATAGTAATCTGTAGTCATGTATCCTGAATTGATAGCCGACATGATTATCGATATCATGTCATCCGTCATTCATAACACGAGGCGAGGTCGAGTGCGGGCCTAGCACGGCCCGACACGCCACGACACTCGCATTACTCAACACAAACAAAAAGGGAATAAATGCTGGAATAAAATACTTTTAATTTCCCCGGGCGCCGCTAATCGGGCCGCGTCGATGGAGGGCGCCAAATCGCCCTTTTTATTTTACTGTATGAACGCAAATCCGGCGGGAAAACGGCGTTAGGTTCGGGGTGGTGCGGGCGGCGGGCGGGGGGGGTGCGGTCACGCGCTTGGAATTAGCGGTCCGGGGGAGCCGCGCGCCCCGCACTTGACCCGCGCGAGGTGTCACCGAGCACGTTACCTACCCGCAAAAAATAGGGGGTGAGCCGAGCACCGTCGACCAACGCCGCCGCCACCGAGCCGCTGGGAGGCACCGCACGGATTTTGTTTTTAATTTTTTATGATTTCGTTTCGATAGAACACCGATAGGTACCTACAGCAGTCGATTCGAAAAATAAAACCTATCCTGGCCTAGGTAAGTACCTACCCAAAATGTTTGTTAGTTCCAAACGCCGTCGCTACATGTGTATAAAAGTATAGCTAACGCTCGCCATAAAACTTCCAGCCATGTATCCGGTGGGTGCGAGGGCGGCGCAAGCCACTAATTGACTCACAAACAACCCATAGAGACCGCAAATACTGAGATATTACAGCTCCACTACCAAACAATGACTCACATTGTGTCATTCGAACTGTTTTGTAAATTATATTTAAGATTTCCTTCCTTGTACTGATAATGTAGCTAAAATAGGAAGCCGGTCTGCGATCGGCATTAATTAGTGTAGTTACCTGTTTACATTTTGTGTTACAACCTATTTTAAATAACTTGCAGCAGAATAATTAGGAAAAAGGAAATAACAAAGTAAATACATATTGCTATCGGTCCTGTATGCCGGCCATAATTATTCAGAATTCCCCTTAACAATAACGTTTACATTGGTAGTTAACGTAACGTACTAAGTCTTCAAGTCTTAGATGCACAAACGCTAATAAGGCATCATCATTAATGAAAGCATTAACAAGTTACTGTAGTATCGTCGTGTAAGTTTAGAGTTGATAGCACGTGTAAGTGATTCAGCAACATGTCCGCAGGAGAGGAGAGGCGGCGCGTCAAGTGCGATCGCGCGACCCCACAAGAGATGTCGCTACTCGCTGCTCTAGGGATCGCGGTCTTCAGCCGGCAGTAAAAATACGTGCGGGTATTTCCTGTGCCGCGACAGCCTCGGCTGGGGAGAGGCGGGGGCGATAAATAACTCAGTTTGCGGCCGGAGGGCCGGGGGTGGGGCGGGGGTGTTATTTGTAGGGCTCGCGTGTGAATTATTCGTGGGTTCACGCGCGCTGTTTGCCCGCCGTCTTGTGGAGAGGCGCGCCGAGCCGCCGACCCTCGTTAATGAAATTTCATATCGTTCCCGCGACGCGTTCCATTGTCGCTGACTCGCTGCACATCACTATTGAAACTAGCGGATTGTTACACTTCACTGCTCCTAATGAGTAGGCGTCTACCTCATTGTTATTTGACAATACGTTACCTACATCAGTAGGTGGCGGGCTATAACGGTGGTTTACCAACTAGGTAACACTAATCACTCACTAACTTTTTAGTCTGAAACTAACATTAACGAACGCATTACGCATCAGTCGTCATGTGATTAATTATACACGATTACCAATTTAAGTAGCAAAAACTGCTTGTTAGGCTCGCTGTCCACTGAGGCGTATCGCTATACATTTCGTGTTCGTGCTGATAAGCAATAAAGATTATGTAAGGCAATAAGTGTTTTTCGCCGTGGCTGGGCGTCAGTGTAACGTAATTAGAGGACCCTTATTGTGACTGTGTAGGTTTCACTCCCGACCAGCTGTCGCAATGTTTAGAATATTAATTGGTAGCCTTTGGCTTAGGAGTATCGTGTTACCGAGTTACTGGGTCTGATCAACGTGGTTGGGAGAAGGCTTGGTAGATTCAGATACTGCGGGGTGCTCCCAAAGAGTCAACGCGGCTCTGGAATGAAAAAGGGCAACTGATAGGGTTACTTCGATGACACATTGTCTCTAGTGCTAATTTTCGGGGGATGCATCTTCGCAACGGGCAACTAAAAGAAGACGAGTGGGTTTTAGTCAGAAGTCTAAGTCTGACACTCTTACTCGATCCATCCAGAGAAGGATAAGTAGTTAATCGAAAGAAGATTATTGAAGATTATTACACCAAAAAAAATAGGCAGATTCAGGTGGCCTTTGAGCTGTAGCTGAGGTAAAGTTGCGCTCCGCTCCGTCGTACTTAGGAAGGCGATAACTATCAATTTACCTAATTTAGACTGCACCGGTCGGTCGCGGCGGCGAGGATTCTCGCCTATAGGTTCTTATAAATTGTTGTTTATTTAATGAAATGCTAGCCGGTAATCTACGTATCGCAGTCGCGCCATTAACTTGTCTTGAATGTGGAAGACGGGGGCTTTGGGACACTATGTGTCACTTGCTAATTATGTGGTGGGTTCCACACTATTTTAAGCAGCTAGACTGCTAGAGTTCAGGGGCGCCGACTGCGTGGGTGCTCGGGTGCTCGAGCGCCCATGAGAAATAAACAGTGGGTGCCGAGCACTCATGAGAATAGACATCAAGAAACAGATCAGTAATCGCTTTTTAGGGATGGGCGTTTTTTCATTACTTGACGACCCGTTCAGCGCAGTGGTTCAGAGCGCCGGTTGAGACGCAAGGGTCGCGGGTTCGGTTTCCGCACCAACACAAATGTTTGTTGATGAAACAGATATTTGTGAAGGGTCTGGGTGTTTGTGGTACCTTCGTTGTTCCTGGTTTCCATAGTACAAGGGAAAACCTTAGTTTAGAACCAGGACAATGTATTTGATGTTGTCTCAATTTATTATTTGTTAACGATGCGGGCAACGGATGCCAGTTACTGCGTATCCGTTACCAAAATGTCGATCAGTGTGCATTTCTCTTCTCACGCTTCGCCACTTTTTCGAGTCATCACATAAGCATGAGCACCCATGAGGATTTTTAAAAGGCGACGCCCCTGCTAGAGCTAGATATTATCTACTAGCGAACCGTTTAATTTCGTAAGGGTTTTACAAACCTATGGAATTCTCGATTTTTCTTCACTCATCTAGTGAAGAAAAGTACATATATATTTAAATCTAAATCTTCCTCATGAATCACTCTTTCTATACCTAGGAGAAAACCACATGAAAACTGATTCACTAGTTTTAGAGTTACTAATCGCAACGAGACAAATATGACTTTGTTGTATAACATACATGTAAGGATAAGGAACAGTACCTACCTTCTCCCTCCGACCAAGGATAGAATACCATAATATGAAGTAATAAAACATACCCATTGATCGTCAAGTTGTTGAGCTCCTTAGTAGTGCTAAGTTGAGCTATACGAATTACGAATACTGACAAATGCTTGCGCTGACTGGACAGGTCCACCCAAATCTGTGTGGTTTTTTTTATTATTTATAGGCTTGCGTTTGACCACCCTCTCACCTGATGGTAAGCAATGATGTGGTCGACGATGGAGCACGCTTGCCTAGAAGTAACCTATTTACTCTTGACTTAAAGACCCCCAAGTGGTAGCTATCAGGAAACACAGACTCCGGCAAAGAATTCTACTCATTAGCTGTACGCATAATAAATGTGGTTCTTTTCTCAAAAGATCATCTCAGACACTAATCTGCATGATTCTCATATGATTTGACTATTACATATTTCCTGTATGTACCTACTTTGAACCCCGAGTTTTTTTTCGGTGTTTCTTCTCAGGGCAGGCCTCACCGGCCTCATCTAGTTAAACTGACGATTAAATTTACGTGAAAAAGTGTTTGCAAAACAAACATCCTTTATTAATTAACCAAAATGTTTCTTAATTACAAAACGAAACGTGCTAATTGATCGATGGCGTAACAGAACACATCACACAACAGAGGTGTCGCCGTAATCGTTAACAAGTGTGATAGAGCGGCCAATTGTGTTCATCGCGCTATGAATTATGGTAAGTTCACACTTTAATTAACTATTGTAATGAACACGTATCATCTGCCTAATGTAAGTAGGTACTATCCTACTGATGTAGACAATGTTAAAGTCTGTATGTTCGGCATTTTGTTAAACTAACACTCCTCTAGGGCTAAACGGATTTAGGTAAAATTCTGCAAACTATAGGAACGCAAAGGGCAAATGAAGGAACACGGGTGGGTTTTAGTCAGTAAAAGTCTGATATTCCACCTCGCTCCACTCAGGATTATGGATAAGAAATGATTTTTTTTTGGCCGGTAGATAGGAAGGTAGTTAAAATTTAGGTAAGTACTTTGTTGTACAACAATATTACAAGTAAGTAGGTATTTTTAATGTAGTTACCAAGACGTAAAAAAGTATAGGCTTAACACACGGGCGAAGCCGCGGGCAGAAACTATAGTATTCACATAATTATTCTGTATTCGTTTTGTTTAATACAAAGATATTAATAATTTACAATAAGGGACCTATTATTTAAAAATTACGATCCTTAGAACTAACGTGAATGTAGGTAGTTAATTGCCGTGTGGTTTAAGTAAATGTATCATACCATTGCACCTGTTACCACACCGGCCCCACCGTCTGGAACTGTTATGCGTCACTGTTCTTTCTCTAGTGTGTATGTGGGAAGGAGTAGGTACTCATAAAAAGTATATTATTGTGTGTTTTTAGCGATATCTGTCGAACAATGTACGCGTACGATTTACTCAGTTGTTTTCTTCATGTGGTTTTAAAAACAATACACAGACGTCAAATATTTAATGTGTTTTAATTAGGAACTTATTAAAAAATATATAGGAGTTGTAGGTATAAGCTCTCAGTACTAAACTACCACGTCTGTTATATAACTTGAAGTCATATTAGGATGTAGGATTTACTAATGTTCTTTTTATTATTTTTTATTTTTTCATAGCTGCTATTAATATGACACCTAGCTATAGTCATATTCATAGCAGCTATGAAGAAAAAAAATATTTAATAGGTAGGTATATCAACCCTTTTGAGGAAGAACATATGGTACTTGAGCAATAGGGTTTTTTGCTGGAATGGATTTTACCATCCCTAATTTAAAAAAATATTAGGTAGTGACATTAGCTTTTTTAAAAAAATACTGTATTACTTTGTTATTCATTCATTTATTGATCTATTCGAATAATTCCTATTCATCTCCCTAATCTTTTTCCAACTAACTTGGGGTCAGCTTCCAGTCCAACCGGATGCGGCTGAATACCCGTGTTTTACATGGAACGACTACCTTTTGACCTCCACAACCCAGTTACTGGACAACACAATACTCCTTAGATAGACTGATGGTCAGAGTTTCTGGTAGTTGACTACCTGTACCGACTTTCAAAAGTCTACGTGATTTCTGAGTAAGGTAACTAAGTACATATGAACTGAAAAAAATCACATTAGTAGGTACTTAAGTACTTGTCCCGTTGCCCGGTTTCGAACCCGCATGGGAAGCAAATCATGCATGAGAGGCCTTTTCTACTGGGCCTACGATTTCACACTATCAGCACTACAAGCATAATCTTGCTCAATCTCTTCTTCTACCGCTCATAGATTATGCGGATGTCTGTTATCTAGATGCTACGGAGGTACTTCTAAACAAACTTGAACGACTACAGAATTTGTGCATCCGCTTTATTTTTGGTCTTTGTAAGTACGACCACGTGTCGGAATTTCGGACCAGATTAAGGTGGCTGCCGATTCTGCGTCTGCGAGATACACATATACCTACTATCTCTTCTCTACACTATCCTGCATAATCCTAAAGCTCCTCAATACATTCGTGAACGCTTTGAGTATCTTATCCCTAGGGGTAAACTCTGTCGCACTACCTCTTCTCTTCTCCTTCATACGCCGCGTCACACTTCCAGCCGCTATGGCGGATCCCTTTCTGTAACTGCAGTGCGTCTCTGGAACTCTCTGCCACACTCCCTTGGCTACAGCCCTTCTCTGGATGTCTTCAAGAGGAAGCTTAAAGAGCACTTCCTTTCATTATTGACATAATATTAATATATAGCATAGTCGGCTTTATAATGTTCTCATTTTTGGGACTTAGGCCTCCTCTCTAGGAGAGAGTATGGCCGTAATCCACCACGTGGGCCCAGTGCGGATTGGTGGATGTCACATGTCTTCGAATTTTTGGGTATAGGTAGGACATGCCGGTTTCCTCACGGAGTTTTGCTTCACCGTTTAGAGAGCAGTGATAATGAAATAAATTACAACGCTGTAGATCGTGTAAGTGTATGTTAGAAAAAATCTTTTTAGCAAAAGAGGCGATAGACATAATTATGTTACAAGAAATAGGGACCAATTAGTTCAACCAAGTTTCAGACTAGCAAAAGTGGCCTCTTCTTTTATGGGGTACTGTTTGAAATGTTATAATAAAATACCTTCACAAATATTAGAACTCAATGAAACGAAATTTAAATCTTGTATTAAACGCACACTATGCAGGCAAGCATATTATAAGTTGGAGGATTATATTCAGGATAAAAATGCTTGGCTCAATGCTGGTCCAGCTCCACTACCACCGGGGTGTACAAATTGATTAGTATGGAAATTATTTTTTAATGTTTTTTTTCTTGAAATTGTAAAATATAAGTATTGTATTATATGTATAGAAGCATTTTTTCCACAGTTTGTAAATGTGAGTACCATGGAGCTTTTTATAGTTTTTATGTTGCTACTGGACTTATTTGACATAAATGAGCATGGCAGTTGAGAGTTTGTCATGCTCACTCAAATGTCTCACTGATGGTGGCGCGGGTGTTGGATCATTCGGTTCCCTTCAAAATGGTTGAGCTGAGTGGTGCTTATATTAGCGTCATGTCCGTGAACGGGCGCTGTCAGTTGAGGCTGGTCATCTCTTAGCTGCCAGTTGCTATTTTAATATCTATATTTAGTTTTTATTTTTCTTTACATTGTTCTCACATGATAGCGACAAGAAACATGTAACAGAGATATTTGTAATTACAAAATATGATTGAAAAGAGTGTCCATGGAGTTTCTTGCACATTCTTCTCCATAGAGATCTACGCTTTGGAATGTGCAATTAGCATCATTTATTTTTATTTTTCTTACTGACTGACTTCTTGACATTTCAAAAGTGCCTGTAAATGGTTTATTTGGAATAAATGCTATTTTGATTTGATTTTGTTCAATGCGTTCCAAATAAGAATAGGATCGATTGCCATGTTGTGACGTCACGTCTTACTTTCAAATCGCAAGAAATTGGGCAAAATTAAAGAACTCAGAGATAAGCAAAATTGTAGAACTGGATTCTGATTAAACTATTTTCCTTAACAGTTCGTAAATAAATTAAATTTTTAAAAATTATTGTTTTGCTCACCATAAAATAATTCTTCGATTTGAAAGTATGACGTGACGTCACAACATGGCAATCGATCCTATTCTTGTTTGGAACGCATTGTACGCGAGTGTTTCTTAGTGATAGTCCGTCGGACAATAGTGCGCAGTTGACACAGTTGCGCCTGTGTATGTTCACAACATGTGTTACTTATTACTGTGGCGCATCACTTGTGCAGTTGTGCTGTTGTTTCACTCGCGCTGGCCATGTCACATGAGGAGAATGTGGCCATGTGCACGGCACTGAGTAGGTATTGTGGGTTGCTTACCGTACTCTAAAATAGAGTAGATTGTAATCTATACAATGTAGGAGTACCCTACTAATCTATAACACTAATAGAAAACGCTAAAATTTCCACCTTTATTTACAGTGTTTACTTACCTACTATACTAGTGTCAGTCACACATAATTATGTATAAGATGCTTAACTATTATCTTAGCAAAAAAGTCGACGGTTCTCATGAATGAGAATTGGCGGGAAGACAAGAACAGGGCTTTATTGATATTGATTATAAATGAGCTCCTGAAAAAAAAAAAAAAGATCTATGTAAACTTAAAGTTAGAATGTTTGGAGTCATACAATTCTTTTAATAAATAAAATAAATAAAAAGCATTTATTTCAGGCAACTAATAGGTAGCACCCTTATAACAGAACAAACACACATAAGGAAATACATATTACACTATCGGACATAGGGACAAGGGCAATCGAATCTGCCAGCAATCATCGCCAGAACTGTATACCTTATAAATTTAAAAACAATAAAAAAATATTATGTGCAGTAGGCAAGCAAGAAGTGAGTTATGAGTTTACATGTGGATGGATGGAGAGGGAGAGGGAGACCAAAGAAAAGATGGATGGATTGTGTGAAGAGTGATATGAAAGAAAAGGAAGTTAGTGATAGCATGACGAGTAACAGGAAGAAAAGTGGAAGAAAAAAACGTGTTGCGCCGACCCCAAATAACACGGGATAAGGGCAGGAAGATGATGAGGCAAGCAAGAAGTGCAAGTGCACCCTCTTGCACCCTCTTCCTGGCGCCCATGCTAGTGATAATCTAGCAGCATATTTAGATACCTAGTTATTGTAAACAGTAGATAGAGTACCTATACTTATGTATATTTACTTCACTAAAATGCATTTAATAGCCTTAGTGATCATAATATCACCGAACTGATAATCACATTGTCAAATTACAAACCTAAGCCGATTTTCAATAACATACAATAAAATCCCATACGTACCTACCTACTACCATATAATAACATGATTTACTTAATATTATCTGAGTGCTCATATCGAACAAGCTTATTTTATCAACTTCTATTCGAGATATTTTGACGCATTTTTTATACGCAACCATATCTTGTAAATCGATAAGTATCTACATACACCTCAAACGAAGTAGCCAGCCCGTATCTAAATTGTACTTAGGTACTTATAAAAAAAATCTTGACCTTCTTGAGTAAGATTATTCTCAAATTTTATTATTTTTGAGGCCTGTTCGTCTAGTGGTCAGTGGCCTTGAATGCCGGAGGTTGTGGGTTCGATTCCCACCCAGGACAAATGTTTGTGTGATGAGCACGATCATTTTTGTTCTGTGTTTGGGTGTATTTTATCTATAACTAGCTTTTGCCCGCGGCTTCGCTCCCGTCAACTGACTACGATATTCTACTCTACCCTACTCTTCCCTACTCTACCCTACTCTACCCTACTCTACCCTACTCTACCCTACTCTACCCTACTCTACCCTACTCTACCCTACTCTACCCTACTCTACCCTACTCTACCCTACTCTACCCTACTCTACCCTACTCTACCCTACTCTACCCTACTCTACCCTACTCTACCCTACTCTACCCTACTCTACCCTACTCTACCCTACTCTACCCTACTCTACCCTACTCTACCCTACTCTACCCTACTCTACCCTACTCTACCCTACTCTACCCTACTCTACCCTACTCTACCCTACTCTACCCTACTCTACCCTACTCTACCCTACTCTACCCTACTCTACCCTACTCTACCCTACTCTACCCTACTCTACCCTACTCTACCCTACTCTACCCTACTCTACCCTACTCTACCCTACTCTACCCTACTCTACCCTACTCTACCCCACTCTACCCTACCCTACCCTACCCTGCTCTACCCTGCTCTACCCTACTCGATAAAAAGTATCCTATGTCCGTCTCCTGGTTCTAAGCTACCTCCCCACCAAATTTCAGCCAAATCGATTCAGCCGTTCTTGAGTTATAAATAGTGTAACTAACACGACTTTCTTTTATATATATAGATATGTATATGTATATAGAAATAATAATTTTTATTTCGCTCCAAAAGTACAATTTTAATCAGTATACGTAGCATATAAATATACAATTCGCTGGTTGGTTGTAAAGAACAACAGTAAATGATCTACTAACTCCCAAACTAAGTCAAGCTTCTATTTTGGGAATTAGTGGTTCTTCGGATGGTCTTACATTTAAACAACCTTGTAGATAAAGCGATAGACTTCAAATTTTTAACTATCGTCATCATCTTCCTGCCCTTGTCCCATCTTATTTGAGGTCGGCGCAACACGTTTTTTTCTCCCATTCTATCCTGTCAACCGTCATACTATCACTAACTTCCTTTTCTTTCATATCAATGTTCATACAATCCATCCATCTTTTCTTTGGTCTCCCTCTCCCTCTCCACCCATCCACATGTATACTCATAACTCTTTTAGTAACATGTGTTTCATCTCTCCTCTTTACATGACCATACCAAGAAACGACAAATTTTTAACTAAAATAATATAAATATAAAATAAAACTTGAACCTAGTAGATAACTACATTTTCCTTTAATTTAAAAATAAAATATGTAAGTACAATATGTTTATCAACTGCACAAGCTCTGCTTAGTGTGGGACTAGATGGCGTTGCGTGAAAGTTATGGACGAGGCCCCACCACGAGCTTTTAACACAATCCATTTGAAGACTAAACTGAATTGTTAAAGAGATGGAGCTATATTATATAGTGTGTATAGCTCCGTCCCTCTTTCTCGTTCGCACATTAATTGACATTTTACGCATCATGGTAAGGCCCGAGATAAAAATAATACAAAAACTTGGAGAGTTAAAGCAGTTCTTAGAATATTTTACCTGAATCCTAAAATTGATAGCATGGTGTGTCACAGACAATAGGGGTTTGTCATAGGATGATTTTCGGAGAACCAATGCTGCCAAAACCTGATGAATTTATATGATCTCCCTGTGTTCTTAGATAGTTAGAAAATCCTTTTTTTTAACGCAAAGTAAACAAAAGATATTACTTAATATTATTATTATAAATTATTTTTTAATATAATTTATTTTTAGACTATTTACGTTTGTAGGTTCCTACCTGTGCACAATGCAAATGTTAGCAGAGCTTTTGCCAAGTTCGGAAGTAAAAAAGTTGTTTTTTTTTTAAGTGGGCAATCTTTAAATTGTTATTAATGTTATAATATAGTACCTAATATATTTATAGATAGTATATTTTAACTTTTCTGACTTATGTATTTATTTAAACTGTGTCTACATATCTCATCCAACTCTCCTGTCGCAGGTTTGCTCAAAGAAATTTTATTTGAAGTAAGCAGCACCTTTGCGCTCTTCTGTACCTACTTACCTATTTGTTCTTTTCAGTTTTATTTTTTTTTCCTATTTACCCCTTAGGGAAAGCTATAGTCGTTCGACCATATCGCCTAGTCTTTCGTCCATGTTTTCTTGTAATAATGTCTTTCGTATTTGAATATCAAATTTTTTCTTCTTTTTACATTAGGATGCGGGTGTAACACGTTCTAATTTTTTTGTAGTATTTGGCAGCAAATGTATCGATTCAGCCTTCTCGGCAAACTTTGCTGAGGTAGCCAAAACTACAATAAAATTCTCAGCTCCATTTTTGGAGATCGCGGCTATTTCAATGATTCTACACATTGTCCAGTTGCGCAGACACTTGAGATATCAAACTACACCAATTTTCATCACAATATCCACTAGGAATCAATGGGCGAATAATTAAAACAGCCACTGTACTTCACTCGAAGATTTCCCGCCAAAACTCCTTTTCAATTTTAAGTGTTTGCATGTAGGAACCTACTAGGGTTGCCCACTTTTATTAAAAGAAATGGAGTATATCTGATTTCCAAGGAGGCAAATAAAGAGTACCTACGGACTTATAAAAAGAGTATCATAATTTAAAAAGGTACATAACAATTTTTCATTGTTTGAAAGAATTGTACGATTTCAAACATTTTAACTCTAAGTTTACCTACTTAGATCAGAAATTAATTTTTAATCAATTTAAATGAAGCCCTGTTCCTCTCTTCCTGCCACTTCATGACCGAAAATACTCCCAGTAAAGTAGATTTTTTTGGTTTCGGTAATAATAGTGATAGGTCATCTTATATGCGTGACTGGCACTAGTATAGTGAGTTACCTACACAATGTAAAAAAGAGTATTTTGGGATTCTCTATTAGTATAATAGATTATGGAGTACTCCTACATAATATAGAGTACAATACTCTATTTTAGAGAACGGTTGGCAACCCTAGTAGACACATCAGTAAATAAATGCCTCCTTTCGCTCTGGGTGGAGTGTGAGTGAATGTCAAACTTTTTCTGGCTACGGAAATGGCTGCTGGAATGTTCGAAAATGTTACCATGACCCTGGAACGGTAAGGGAAACTGGATGATAATTAGTAAAAGTCTGATACTCCTCGCTAGAGCAGAAGAAATTATTAGATGAGTTGCCACCTCAAAAAAAAGCTTTAGGTATACCCTTCTCTTTGGATATACCTACCTCTAAGCAGCTTTAAAGTCATGAATCATAGTTACCAACCACTACAAGTAAGCTCGTCATTCGTGTGAATTAAAGTTAGACTAGTTAGACCCCCAGCAATGAAGAACTGGAGAACAAACAAACTAGTAGCAGGCACGCGGCTCGGAGTGGGCGCTACGGAACATCAGTAACAGATGTCGCGACCGTAAACAAATACGCTATTATTGCGCGCCGATCCGTCACACCTCCGCCACGCCACGCTGGAGCGAATCACCCAACGCTTATCATTTCCTATTTATACAATATACATGTTATAAATCAAATATTTTACACACTACACTTAGGTACCTACATACATTCGCACCTACATAGCATAGCATAGTCGGCCTTATAATGTTCCCACTGCTGGGACTCAGACCTCCTCTCTAGGAGAGGGAATGGGCCGTAATCCACCACGCGGGCCCAGTGCGGGTTGGTGGATATCACATGTCTTCGAATTTTTGGTTCTAGGACATGCCGGTTTCCTCACGATGTTTTCCTTCACCGTTTTGAGAGCAGTGGTGATGAAATAAATTACACAAAGTAATGCGCCTGGCTGGGTTTGAACCCGCGACCTACAATTCGTAAGTCGGGAGCGTTACCACTCGGCCACCACTGTCTCGCTCGGCCACCACTGTCTCCTACATTCATTTACAAATATCTTCAGGTATTACTAACACACACTATCTTAATGAAAATAGGTACAGTTATGCCCGTTTATCAAAATGAGAAATCTTTAAATTTTATCTGTTAGTATAAGGTGTCAAATTAGAGATTGTAAAATAGGTATGTACTTAAATATTTTTATCGGAGTAAGTAAATTTTTCTGGGAAAATACGGAATTTAAAATATCGGAAAATAAGTATTTGCTAATTAAGATGTTTGAGTGTGTGATTAATTAGATAGTAGCAGTTACATTAAGTACCTAGCTAGGTATACATTTAGCTAAGTATCTCATAATACCTGTTCACTACCTAGGTATGTACAACAGCTGTCAACTTATGAACTTGTACCTACTTACACGTGTAATGAACTTACAGAATAAGTAATAACTTATTTTCCTTATTTTAAATACAATATTAATTATTACCAACATTAACAGTTATAAAGAAATTTACCAGGTCATTAGCAGATAAGTTTAAAACATTTCAGAAGAAAAATTAATTTTAAAAGTTCGCCTCAACTTTTATTGGGATAGGGTGGCTCGTTTTCGTCTTACCGTCGGATAAAAAAATAAAGTTGGTCTAGATACGAATGGTTTATAACTAGATTTTATTAGTGTTGGTAGCAGAATGAGCTGGAGACTGGAGAGTGTGGGATCGCTGGTTAAGCGTGAGGCGGGTGCGGGCTGCGGGCGCGGAGCGGGAGCGGGCGCGGGCAGCGGGTCGCGGCGACTGGGTCAGTGCTGTGTCGCCGGCTGTAATCATTCTAATTCAATTTGTGCGGACGTCGCCGCCGCCCGCGCCACCCGACCGCTTTGTTTACATTACACCGAGCCGAGGCTGCCACTCCACAGCGCCTCGATTAAGGACAAATCAATAAGGCAGCCGATACCGAGCGAGTTTAATAGAGTGAGCGAGTCGAGTCGAGCGCCCTCATTACCCCCGCAATTAGCGCACGGCGCGCTCCCGCCGACGACGACGCACCCCGCGCGAAAAACGAATAAAAAGAGCTGCCCTCAAAATGGCCGCCGCCTCCCCCCCGACCGCCCGCCGGCCCCCGCGCCGCTTCGTGATTGCA
Organism: Mythimna vitellina; assembly: GCA_949316375.1. Classification (NCBI taxonomy): domain Eukaryota; kingdom Metazoa; phylum Arthropoda; class Insecta; order Lepidoptera; family Noctuidae; genus Mythimna; species Mythimna vitellina. The sequence continues at coordinate 10,190,110 of OX438698.1, forward strand.
TCCCCGCAGCTCTTATAAATATGGCCGTATTCCTCCCGCCTTTACTGATTGCCCGTATACCCCCCGGCCTCCCCCCGCGACCGCGCCGCCGGCGTCTGAATAGATAAACGAGTCCACGTGGACTGTAGCTCTTATAAAAATCGACTCGGCCAATGGAGCGCGTTCCGCGCACTGCTCCAGCCAACTGCGGCGCCGGAACGCGTGTAACCCCGCCCTTAATAAGCGATCTCGGCGCGTGAGCCAATCGCAGCGACGGATTCGTCAAGTTCTACTCACCGACGACGAAGCGGTCCACGTGGACTGACGCACACATGGACACGCGTATAATGCCTCGAGTGGAAATAGCTATGACGGCGAAATGTGCGACAGCGAAAAAATAAAATGCGGTCGGTCGGTGCGGAGCGAGCGAGTGGGTGTAAACAGGGGATATTTCGGTGCGGCTCGTTCATTATTATTGAATGCGCGGCGCTAATGGCGAGGCGCGGGTCGCGAGGCGCACTACGCCTTGCTCACCAGGTGACGACCTCGCTACCGGTGAAGACACGCCTAGCGCGAGGCTCCACAGGGGCTTAGACAAAATATCTTAAATATTACAAATGAAAGAGCGGATAATAACATAGTATGGTATAATCCACCCTCCATTACCCAGGTTAAATAAACTACACAGAAAAATCTAAAATACCCTCGAAAACAAAACATCAATTCAAAAGATCCGTACAAAGCTAATTCGTATTCAACAAAAAAATAATCAATACAGAAAATCAGGCAACAAAAGCGTCGACATTAAAAGCACAATAAGACGGCTGAGACAGGCAGTCATACATAAGTATAGGCGCGGCGAGCGGCGACCGACCTCCATCGGATAAGGCGAGCTTGTCCGGTAGCGGCCAGCCGACGAGCCACACTTCCACTAAAAAATAACTACGTACGTACATACCTGCACACCGCACAGCGCCACAGCTGACAGGGCTGCCCGAACGATTCTGACGGAAAGCTACCTCTGTAACCAAATATGTATAATATTAAACCAAGTACTAGATATACCTACTTAGAAAACTCTTATAGCATTTCTCGAGTGCTAATGTTCGAAAGAGTCAACCGAACCGAAGCCATGGAACGCAAAAGGCAACTGAATGCAAAAGAATGGTGGGCTTTAGTCAGGAAAAGTCTGACACTTCCTCTCGCTCCTACAGCGACGAGAAGTTATTTGATAATTTGTGAGAAAAAAATACTCAGGGGACTTTTTTAGTTCCGAACTTGGCAAAAGCTCTGCTAACGTTCTACTAGTATGTACCTACCTATATTAAATGTAAACAATCTTGACATGTCTTTTTTCTTTATTTTTAAATAAAAAACTTTAATATTGTTTACATTTAGTTAAGTACCTAAATAAATGGAGAGCTACTTATAAATATACCTAAATAATCTGAAAAAAATAATTCCGTAACCAGCTTTCATTTAAATTTCGTTCCAAAAGCTCTCAAACTCCGCTTTCGATGGATTTTTTTTCTTAGCACATTCGTAACCTAATTTTTTACCTAGGTATGTCTATTATTATTATTTTTAATTAAATATTGAAAGGCTCACGTTTGACCACCATGACACCTGATAGTTTAGGCAAGTAATGTGGTCGACGATAGACCACGGTTGACTAGAATTAACCTATTCACATTTGACTTGAATACCCTAGCTGCTAAATAGCTGCACAGCACTGGGAACATTATAAGGCTGATTATCCTTAGGGCCTGTGCACACCACGTTTTTTTAACGCGCCGTTGACGTGCATTTTAGAAACGTGCGTCGACGGCGCGTTTTTATCCTAGGCTGCGTCTGAGTCCCGCGCGTATCGCGTCTGTATGGCTGGCTACAAATGCGCGTCAACGGCGTGTTTAAAAAACGCGATGTGCACAGGCCTTTATAATGTTCCCAGTGCTGGGACTCAGGCCTCCTCTCTAGGAGAATGATGTGATTAGTGGATGTCACATGTCTTCGAGTTTTTGGTTCTAGGACCGATCCTCGGGTTTAAGTATATATGGGAATTCCAGTCCTTAGCTGTACGCACAATAGATAAGTAGATATATTCTTTATTGTACCTACACCAAAAATAAAAATTATAGGTATTAGAATGTTTTCCCAAAAAATTTTGGAGTGATAGGGATATCCACCATGTAGGTAAGTAGGTACGTAAGCATTTGACAACCCTAAACTTCATTGCAGACTTGTAACTGTTTGTTTTTTTTTTATGTTTTGGACACTAACACTTGCCTATCCAGCTAATGTCCACTTGTGAAGTGGTTCCTTGCTTGCATAGATGAATGATTAATGCGGTAACACCGATCTGGATCTGAGTAATTGCGTGTTCTTTTCGAGTTGATATCACGCTATCAAGAATCTGGATCGGTGACTAAGTACGTGGTTCGCCACGTAAGTTGATACCCCATGCGGTGATAGCGTTGTAGAACAGCATTCGAGGAAACGTACCTTCAAAATAATGTGGTCGTGATTGGTTTATCGTTTCTACTTATTGGGTTACAATTTAAAGTTTTTTTTTTTTCATGAACAGTTTTCAATCAAGATTGATTGAGAAGTATGTTGGCTTCGGCTTCCAGTCTGACCGGATGTAGCTGGATTACTTACCAGTATTTTACATGGAACAATTTGTTACCCACCTATCTGACTTGCACAACCCAGTAGGTGGGGTAGGTAATGGGGCAACATGATAGGTACCTCTTGGCAGGACTGCGAGATCCAAGGTAACAACTGTCAAAGATTTAAAAAATAAGTTACATACAGCAGGAACCAACGGCTTAACGTGCTTTCTAGGGTACCTACATAGGAGTTTCCGTATGTTAAGATGGTCACCCATCCACAAAAAGCTTCGGAAAGTTGTTTAACCTCGGAGACAAACCCTTTTGGCTGTAATTATTCCAGCCACGAGCTCATAAAGAAAATATATTCATTCAAAATCAAAATATAGCATGACACTGTTACAAGTGTAGCTTTTTGTATAGCATTAGTGATCCGCCCCGGCCTCACCCGGATGCAAATTATATACATAAACCTGCCTCGTTTATTACTCTTTCTATTAGTGTAAACCGCATCAAAATCCGTTGCATGGATTAGGAGTTAGCGGATAAACAGACAGACGCGGAAAACGACTATGTTTTATCCTTTTTTTTTGTTAATGTTTTTGTCTTGGATACTAAGTCTTTTAAGCCATCTCTTCATATGAATAGTTAAGTAATTCATTTACCATTGGAATATGGATGTACCCATTCTAATGTTTTTGAAGTATTTGGCTGCAAATGTATCAAATCAACCTCCTCAGCCAACGTCGCTGAGGTAATCAACACTACAATAAAATTCTCAGCTCTATTTTACCCAGAACGCACCTGTTTTAATGATTCTGCTTATTTTCCCGTTGCGCAGACACTTGAGATACAAATCTACACCAATTTCACATCACAATATTCACTAGGAATCAATTTCCGAATAATTAAAATAGCCACTGATCTTCACTCGAAGAAATCCCGCCAAAAACTCCATGTTTTAAACTATGTATGTTGGGATTTATGTTGCAAGTGTACCGTTGCATGCTGTATGTAATTTTGTAATAAAACTTTAAAAGTACGGAAGTTTGACTTACACTTGTAATAAGTATGTTTGATTTCATGTGACAAGCTGTCGCAACTACAAAACATAGTTTGTAGCGTGTATATTAGTTATAAAACATCGTTCACCCATAGATCTCGATTCCACTCGTTAAATAAAATATGTGGGTAATTATTGTGGATTATAGGGGACTCTGCATAAAGGGGCTATTACCTTAAATAATATCCCCTGTTGGTATAAATATAAACAGAAGTTAACGGGCAGGGACGTGTCTTCGAGCAGCCAGCTACAAGGCATCCTCATTTTAATACCCGCTTAAGTTGTGATCACGTCTTTTATCTCTTAATTAATAGCAAAAGCAATTCAAGCAATCTCCGGCTATCTAAACTGGCCACGTATCGTCGGATCGCTTTGATAACCGTCCATTGATATGATCGTTCGACGTAATTAAATAATATCCGGTTGAAACTGGCGATGTATGCGTAATTTTGGCGGGTGGCGAGTCGCCATCGGTTTACGTGTGGGTAGTTATCACAATGAGTTGATGTGTCAATCATTGCGCGGGCGCGGGCGGGGGCGGGGATGTAGTAGCGGGGGGGGGGGGAGGCGGTGCAAGTGCGATATTTACGTTCATTGTTGGCAACTGACGGCTTTACGATACGGAACCATTATGCAGACGACTGACAGTGATTTAAATTCGCGTAGATGGCGAGCCAGCGATGCCATGCCAGTGACATGAGTCGCCAAGAAGTTTTGGCTCGTACAACTGGACGAATGTATGGTGTATCAGTTACATAACCATTAATGGTGTATTCATAAACTTAACCGCTCGAGACATCGCTTGCCCTCATTTTTAGTGGGTACTTAATTGAACGACTGTTCAATGTTCACCCTCTTTTGTAGAGGATCAAATCAAAGCTCGATATCATTATCAGTCAACGGCACGGCATAGTTATCTCTATTTTGATAGACATAGGGTTAGTATTGTCTTGACACAAACTCAATTTGACATTAATAAACGTTAAAAGACTTTATTGAGTAGGTACCTATTTGTCTCATTTAATAGTATCATTGACACATAAATATCTACTATACTTACCTACCAATTTATTTTTCTTCATCATATATTAAACGCAGGTTAAAAGCTGTGGCTTCGCGATAAATTTGTATATTATTAATTAAACTGTCGTTTTTACCCATGGCCAACAATCGAAAAAATAATTACAGATTATGATTATGGTCAATCGACACGAAAAACAACTGCCAAGTCGGCTGTCTGCCGAGAATCTTACAATAGATGTTTATTCTTAATAGCTTGTCTCATAATTAAAATAAAAAAATACCGACCAAGTCCGAGACGGACTCGTGCACGAAGGGTTCCGTACCGTCCGTAGCAAAAAAACGTGATTTTTTAATCACGTTTGTTATATTAAGGGACTTAAATATTTATTTTACTTATTCTGTTTTTGGTTTTTATAATGGCAACAGAAATTCATCTGTGAAAATTTCAACTGTCTAGCTATCACGGTTCATGAGATACGGCCTGGTGACAGATAGACGGACAGTGTTTTTTTTTAATTTTTATAAATCATTTTTACTCTTTGGGTGCGGAACCCAAAAACCACACACACCCACAAACGTAGATAAAGAAAAGAATGCTGATGTGACATAAACGAATCGAGAATATCCAATATTTACATAACAAGGAAATAACAGTACCAACGTACCTACAGTAAGTAGATATTGATACCTTTTCACAAGCTCTTATTCGTCGATAGAACAGATATGTGTACAGTCAGCAGCATAAGACAATGTCAATAAATCGTAAGCTCGTAAGTAAATCGGAGATTGCATAATATAAAATTAATTCGTCATCATTGTGTGTAACTATCAAATGTAAATAATTAATTTAACCGCCAATTATTCATTATCTTTTCCATCTGTTGTAATATATGTATACTTTTTTTCTTTCTAACATTGCTTTTGCAATTTTTTTTTTATTATTATTATTTATTAATAATTATAATTATTTATTTTACTTGCTTTTATTTATATAGCCTCTTTTTTATTATGATTCTTTTTATTGTTCTTTTTAGTACAATATTGACCAGTCTAAACTTTCCTTACATAATATCTACTTATGCTACAATATGGAAATATTGTAACAACATTTTTTTTAAAAAGATTAACCATGGAGTTTCTTGCCGGTTCTTCTCCATAGGAAACGACCAATTTGGAACCGTGCACTAGCTTCTGACGTTTTATAAGTGCCCATGTAGGCCTATGTGAAATAAAAACATTTTGACTTTGATATTTAAATTTTCAGCAAATAGGTAAGTACTTTAATAATGATAAAGTTTAAATTTAGAAGCAAATGTATTGAGTCAGCCTCCTTGGAAAGCTTCGCTAGGCTAGTTCTTCATACTACAATAAAATTTAAAGTACCTAGCATTTTTTTTCCGAAATTCGCCTGTTTCAATGATACCAGATAATATTTTTCAGTAATTCAGTTGTGTAGCCACTTGAGATACATATAGCATAGACATACAAAACTTTACCAATTTTTACATCATAAAACTAGGAATCAATTTGCGAATAATTCAGGTGAGTGGTGATGGTGGTGGGTGGGGTTCGCAGTCAAGCTAGTTTATATCAATAAAAAATAAATAAAAAACAGAACAGCCACTGAACTTCACTCGAAAAAAAAAAACACCGCCAAAACCTCCGCTGTACACTTTGGAATCGTTGTTTGAATTAAATATCGAGCACTTAGTTAGTGACTGTACTCCACGAGTACTTATAAGTACGTGTATAATGAGTTTTATTTTATTGTTAATCAACACTCGAGCATGGAGCGTATTTAATTATGGCGGCTGTTCGCACCTATATTAATATCGAGTAGGTACTTGTAGCGTGATAGTAAGTCGAACGTTACCTAATCATTTGATCATAAGTCTGGGTTGTTAAAATGGGTGCCGCATTGTCTATTAATAGGTTCCTAGTATATTTTTTTTACTGTTCTGATTCAATGTTATTACTTACCAACCGAATATTTACTTACTTTGAAAACATTTTTTTTTTGTGATTTTGGAAGGACTTTGTTGATTGTGAGAGCTCTGCATTGAGCTCTGCCTTTTTAGGGTTCCGTAGTGAACTAGGAACCCTTATAGTTTCGCCATGTCTGTCTGTCCGTCCGCGGATAATCTCAGTGATCGTTAGCACTAGAAAGCTGAAATTTGGTATCAATATGTAGGTATATCAATCACGCCGACAAAGTGGTAAAATAAGAAGTGGAAAAAAATGTTTTATTAGGCTACCCCCCTACACGTAAAGTGGGGAATGTTTTTTTTTTTTTAATTTCAACCCTAACGTAAGTATGATATATTGATATAATTTTTTGATAATGTTAATATTTTCGGAAATAATCGCTCCAAAAGTAAAAAAAATGTGTGTAAGTTTAGGAAATATGAAAAAAAATTCAAAAGTAGAAATTTAAAAAGACTTTATAGGAAAATGATTTTGAACTTGATGGGTTGACCAGTTTTTGAAAAGTTGTACAAAATAATTTCTGAATTAAGTTTGTAATTTAACCGTATATGCAAGCATTTTTTAAACTTAGTTTACGTATTTTACTATCCTGAACGTATCTTCTTTCAAATAAAAAAGAATTATCAAAATCGGTTCACGCAATCTAAAATAACCAACGAAAACCCAACATACATAATTAACTCGTCTAGTTTGTATAAATTAGTAACCCAATTTCCTGAGAGATGGCGCTGTACTTTGGGCTACTTCGCGCGTTAAGATTTTTCGGAGTTGATGGGGTCGGGACGGGTATGAGCTATTATATTGTCGAATTGTTCGGTTGGTCTCTCGTTCGCATCGGTGGTATTTGTCCTTGCTCGTTGTTTGTTGTTCATTAACTTTTAAGTGGGGACTTATTGTGACGGACAGTTAACTACGGAACCCTACACTGAGCGTGGTCCGACACGCTCTTGGCCGGTTTTTTTTTTAATGCCAGTGTCCCCGGCGAATTTCACTCGCGTCTTTGGTTACTGCTCCACTCCTGTGGATCGCGTAGCGTGATGTTATGTAGCTTATACTTAGCATCCCTCGATAAACAATAAAAATATATTCATTTGGATCCAGTAGTTACTGACAAAACAAAACTCTTCAGCTTTATACTTAATATTAGACTCGTTAACGTTGCCCCACCCATACTAGGACTACTCCAGTATTGTAGGTGCGTTTACAAACAAGAAAACTAACATACTTAATACCTAAGGGCTGGTTAGAACCAGCCCTTGCGGTAGGCGTCTAGATCGTGTAGGTGGATCTAGAAAAGAATATGTTTAAGTATTAGAAGGAGGCCTTTTGCCCAGCTGTGAGAAAGTAGATATAGGATATATTTTCTCCGTGCCGTCAAAAATTTTATCTTTAAAAGATCAGCTAGGATATGCTCTAACAGGCGTTGTAAGTACAGAGGGGGTGTCGGGGTGGACTTTAAAGAAATCACAGGATATGTGGGGGCCATGTGCTGATGGTGATCACCGGGGTCTGTTTCCCAAAAGTCCAGGCGCCTTTAGAAGCTTTGTTTTGCAGCTACCTACTTATCTTATAGTTACTTTTGGAGTAGATAGTTATCTGTATTTATTTCGGACAAAGTTACCCACGATCAGTGTCCGTGTTATCAGATTACCCAAGCCATAAAATGGAGAGTATTGAAAAGACAATATAATAGCATTAAAATTTGATTCCAAGCAATTATCAAGATCCACTGAGTACAGGAACGTCTGCAATCCATAGCTGAGGGCGACATGGCCATACGATTTCTTTTGAGAGGCCCTTTCCAACCAATAACAGCCACCAACGCCTTGCGAAGGATGTTCTAAAGGACAAACTACAAGTGTCTGAAAAAAGCTCTATCTACAAAGCTTTTATAAAACTAGATTTTCGAGGTCAATCCTTCAAATTTCTACAAAAAAGTGTTTAACTTGTTATCAAGGGCCGATGTTGAAAGCCGTATCTACGTTTTAATAACAATTAACCTTTCAGTCTTCGTTCGCACAAAAGCTTGTTTTCACAAAAGCTCCTTTTGTTGTTCAATATCTGTTAAGTACTCGTAGCTAGGCGGGCGAAGCCAGACGTGCTCTATCTAGTCATCAGATTCCCTTTTACGTCGGTGTGATTTTGAAAAACCATGATTCACGCCACCACACCACGCAAAAGTAAATAAAATGAGATATCTAAAGAGCCGATCGCATGCAATTCCAACTGCAGCCATTAAATATTAATTCTCGAGCAAAAACCTGAGCTTGGAGCGAGACAGAATCCGAGCCTTCTGGGAAACCGAGTGGCTTTTTACAAAAAGTAGTCGCTTTTACGCGACACAATGGCCGGTTATACAACTAATTGTTCGCGCCGGTTAATTATGCAGCTTGTTCTGTTTGTTCGGGCGCGGGCGGTGCGACCGCGTGCACGCCGCGCCACGCCGCGTGTCGTCGCGTCCTGTGCCGCGCACAGATAACGCAAGTTTGTATTGACCGCGGCTGTCTAGCCAATTAATCCACCGTTGTTTATGCTGTCCGTAACAAAGTCAATGTTTGAGGAGCTGCCTCTTGGTGAAACGATGTTATAAAAACATGAACTCGATCACTGAAATTCCAATGCTATCGAAATAACTTTTTAAATCCGGAGGGATTCCTATTAATTTAAATAAAAGCTCACAATACGTAGGCGTTACGATGTTCTTTTTATTGACTGCTTACTACCAATCTACCTACACGGACGTTTCCAAACTTATATTGTACTATAGAAGCTCAAAACTTTCGAATTAGGGTTAAACAATCTCGATTGTAGGTGTTTATTACAGTCATCAAGTGTGTAAATTAAATGGACAAGAAAATAACGGGTCGATTAAGCAGGCCTACCTAATTAATTAAGGCTTATCTTGCACGATGCGATCAGCGTTAAAGCAATGGGATCGTAAAAATTTTGTTTGAGTCAGGTAGGGAGATAAGCAATGTAGCGATGTAGTGCGGGGGCGGGCGATGTCGCGCGATACCGCTTGATTGTTATTTATCCATTATCGGCGGATCGCGGCCGCCTGCGCCTGCGCGGGAGCCTGTATCGTTGTATCGCCTGCATCTCGCGCCTACAGATAAATAACCATGTCTATTACAAGTTACGGCGCCGAGTAGGTACATCGCGGCGGTTCTTTCTAACAATAAAAAGAAGATAGATATGCCTGACATAATATCATACGTTAAAACGGATTAAGCTTTCGTATAAATAAAATATCTAAGGACGCCCTCAAATATCACGATTTAGCAGATGTGATCGATCATTTGATTGTGTTTTTCTAAAAGAAATCCCCAACAGCCTTACCTACTCAAACGGAAGCGGTTGTTTTTAGGGAAGGAAGTCCTGTCCCCAAAGTAATGGATTTCTCTTGCTGCGTATTTAAGTGAAATAAATGATGCAAAATAATCTTTTATTACTTTAAAAGAAACAAAATTGGCTTGTAAAAAGCATAGATTGTTACGCAAAAAAAAAAGTTGTATAAAGAAATGATCTTAGTGTCGTTGTATAAAAAATACTTACAGGCTGTATAACAATGTAACCTTTTTCAACACAGATAAAATAGATAAATGAGTCAAAACGCAGGTAGGTAAAGTGATGGGTGTAGGACTGTGCGTAGAATGCCTCGTCCATTGTGAGCACACATCGCTGACGCGCCATGTGCCCGCCGAGCGCCGACGGACAAAACGACCGATTCCAAATAAGAATTAAAAATAAACTGCTAAGGGTTGTGGCCTCGTAAACGTGCCGGGTTCGGTACGTTTATACTCGCTCTTATTTAATTAACTCCTCTTGTGAGTTCACTCAAATCTAGCTATTAGTTTTATAGTCCTGTTTTGTTTTCGCGCAGATCTTTTAATATTAGTAGGTAATCGTTCGAAATGATCAAAAATCGTTTAAAGTTTTATTTATTTTGACCATTTAAGAGCGATATTAGCACGATCTGTATGCTCAAGCACAGAAGTACGTATAAGTAATAGTACAAGCTCAAGTTCTATTTCAGTACCCACTCACCTCAGACACTTGATTTAATGATAGATACTCGTCGTGTAATGACCCCAAGTCTACTCTTTAAACTTAAATGCCATTTTTTCAGTGCTTTTAATATTCTCGAAATGAAAGAATAACGAGTTCGGCGGTGGGCGTAAAAATCTTGGCAGAATTTTCGAGGGTGCTCGACAGTGGGACTCTAGCACGAAACAAAACGAGCTCGCGCCGCGGTTTGCTCGTTTTTTTGTCGCGGCTCGTTACTTCGCTCGTGTGCGCTGCGTAAATTACCAACAACGCTCTAGTAGTGGGTTAGAGCACCCGCTACCTACACCACGTGAACTTGAAATGTCGCATTAACTCATCAAGTCATCCTTCCATGCCTTTCGTCAAGTTGGTATGTTAGGGTTTTTTAGTGTTCGATGCGGGCGAATATTTATATTATATTAAGGGGTTTTTTGTCTAGGTACTCGCAAATAGGTAAACAATTTCCATTGATATCACATATGTTTGCAGGACAAACTGACCTAATCTTTCCACTAGCTCCTACTCCCACGCGCGAAGACGAAGGAAAATACCGGAAAATACCAAAACTCTATAAGAAAGAAATCCCCTGATTAATCCTGACGTGCAAAGAACGTTAATCCACGCAAGGTTTACTTACTTCATTTAAGAGATTGATCGATCTTCGCGGCAGCTTTTTAAACCGCCTCCCCTCAGAGATGATGCATAATTGGTAAGTATCGCGAAAGTTGGGGCAACCCCACGCCTCGGTAAATTAAAACATGTGACTTAGCTCGCTCCCACTGCCAACTACTTACTCACTACCAACTTGACAGTTGACGTGTTAACTGGTACTTGCGACAAAGTAAGGGTGACGCTCCAGTCTTACAGGATTTAATGCGGCCGATTTAACTTCACTCAATGGGTAGGAATTGTTTTCGCGCATGGTTTATTACTCTAAAACTCACGGCATAGCAAAAAAGACATTCTGAACACTTATATAATTTGCACTGTTACACATTCGTGCAAACATAACTACCGCTTCACTTTCTACATTTATTTAACCCTACCCAAATTATTTTCAACCCGTTAACGCGACAAAATAGATTCGTCCCAGTTTCAGCGCTGTAACTGACAGTGGACAGCGTATGCATTTTCACAGCCAGATTTGGCAAATTAACTAGCCTGGACATCGCTTGGACAGCGGAAATAACTGATCTTTCCGTTTCGGTGAAACGGGTAAAAATATTGAAACTTTCGGACTCGGTCAAGGTTAATGGCGGTGCGAAAATATAAATTGTAGATAAATCCCCGTATTCAACGGGTTGGGATTGAAACGTTTATAAACTAATGAGTATAAACATCATCGTAAATAATGACGAGCACACACATTACTCGGGAACGATTTACGTACCTAGAAGGTGTTTTATTTTTTCTATATGGTTAATGACGCCAAGGCGGTGACCGCAATAACTCATCTTTTGACTCAATAGCGAGGAAACAATAACTTAAAGAGATGATGATCTAAGTCGTTTTTTCCTTCTTCATCTCAATAGCCCTATTCAGGATTGGATAGATATACCAAAATCATCTCAAAGTGTACTTTTCTTTTTAAACACTAAAACTTTTAAAGCATGAGCAAAAATAGGGATTTCCATAAATGAGAAAAAATATCCCGGAACTGACCTTAAGATAATATAATTGACGATTCCTTTGACGCTGTTAGAGCAAACCATATGGCTTGAATTTATAAAACAGTAAGACTAAGGTATACAAAACGTTTACAGATATAATATTATTGCGCAAACAAATTGAGTATGAACATTACATTACATAAAAAAGAAAATCTCAGCTTTGAGAAGTGTTACAATAAAAACTAAAGCTTGTGTTATTGCGAGCGTGTGTGGTGGCGAGCAAAATAAAATGTAGCTACTTAACGTGCCGGCCGCGCTCCGTCACAAAAACCGCATCGTATGCACCGCTCGGGGAATGCGTTGAATAAACATAAAGCATAGCCAACTACGCCTCAGTTACCTACATACATACATACATACACTCCTTTTTTATTCATTAACCTTTTTATTAAAATACATGCCAACAATATCCCATTGTGAAGTGTTGAAGAATGTTCAGATAGATTAATTAACGTCTAGAGGTTAGTTTTTTCTGCACTGCATTGTACCCGTGAATAATGGTCGGATTATAAAAAAAATATTGCTAATTCATACATTTAATTTGCATTTTTTGTTAGCTACTTCTATAACTAATATTTTCTAGCAATGTCAAGTGGGAAGGAAAAATGGCCAAGCCTTCTTATCACTTAAACATCTTGAGAAAACCGGACCATCTTGAACCAAAAATTCAAAGACATTGAGACACTCACAAGTAAATGGTCTCGCGTGGTGGGTCTGAGTCCCTTAGCATAATAGTATAGCATAATCAGCCTTTCCACTGTTCCCACTGCTGGGACTCAGGCCTCCTCTCTAGGAGAGGGAATGGGCCGTAATCCACGCGGGCCCAGTACTGAGTCCCTTATCAGTGACTTATTAAAACCTAGCTTATACCATTGAACCTAGAAAACTGAAATTTTGAACAGAGAGTCTTTTTATGATGTATACAAGGTCTTTCCAAAATTCACCCCCTAAGGAGATGTAACGATTTATTCGGAGGAGGTTCTATGTTCAGCTGAATGTATTTTTTTTTAATATATGTTCACCGATTTCTTGGTCAATTGTGGACAGAATTTGATTTTTTTTTTTTTTTTTTTGATAGTTTATTCTTCCGAGTTGGTCTCATGGAAATATTGTTATGATCATGAACTGCGAAGATAGGGAACAGAACTCCTCATAGGATCACAGCAGAACCGTCGTAACAAGTAAAATTGCTTTGTTTATACTTACGTGTAGTCGATGAATGACTGAAAGAAGTGGGGGAATATATCGAACTAATCTGATGATGAACCCTGAAGTTAGGCACTGGAACTCTGTAGTAAATTAATGTAATCTAACCGTCTTTGGGATTATTAGAATTGTCATGAGATGCACTCTGACTATAAGGTATTTAAATTTAGCTGAGGTGTACTTTTTAGTGGTGATACCATACCTAACTAAAAAAAGTAAAAAAAAAAAATACGAAATAAAAAACCGAATTTAAAGTTATATAGCAGTTTCAGTGTTTTTTTTTTTACATTGAAGTCGGTTGTATTTATTTATTGTAAAAAGTTTTTTTATAATACTAACAACTAATACCACTGGTATTTGTTGGTACTCATATTTAAAAACATGACTTTTTTATTCAATCAATAAAAAGTTTGTATTGTAATAAAAAACAGTGAAAGTCAAAAAAATAAGTATAAATATTAAAAAAAAAACAATTTATTTTGATTAGGTTTGAATGAGCTGACTGTACCAAATTCAAGTTTTTGGTATTCGTTCGGAATGGAAAATAAATGACTTCAAAAAAATACAAGTGATAATTAAAAGTTTTTGATATTAGAACGGAATAAATCGATGAAACGAGGGGTCCAAAGTTTGTATGGAGAAACAGAAACCTACTTTCACTCGAACGAAGCCGCCGGCAGAAGCTATAGTGCTATATAAAGTTTATGTCGTTACTATCATCACTCAAGCAGAAGTAAGTCATCAGATGATCATACTGACTCTTCATTGAAATATTCAGGTTTGTATCAGTTAGCACCGATCGGTATTCCAGCATGGTACAATTAAGTCGTTGTACGAGTGTTTATCAGCGAAATTCAACGCACTTCAAGAAACAGGGTCCGTCGGTTTTTTACTACTGTTCATTATTCCAGGGTTGTCAACATAATAATGACCGATTGCCGTATTTACACGCGATACAGGGCGCTAAGCCTTAAACGACGCTCATTTGGTCACGAAAGTATGGCACGGAATTTTAGAGTATTTCATACCTTCGTGGGCCGTAGCTATGCGGCCGTTGCGATTAAATTGTTGATAATGCCATGAACATAATTTAATATGTTTACTGCTACTTAACTTATTTGCTGGAATTGTGGGGAACTTTGTATGAACCGATGTTCATTGATCGATGGGTAACAGTGTAACACCTAGTTGCTGAATCCAGTCACAGAATATACCGTAGGTTCTTGGTAGTAGGTACTGCCGTTTTCAAGCTACAACGCGGCAACGTGACAAAATCACATTTTGAGTTACGCACTCGCACAAAAATACAGCATTGAATTTCATAGAAATCATGAGAACTTAATGGCGATTTTATTTATTTATCTCGAAATCTATTGATAGTAGAAAAATACTGCTTAGTCAGGTCGATAGAGAATTTTTGGCTAATTACCGTGGTATCTAAAGGGCCTATTACACTACTCGATATTCAGACAGTCTTAATGTCGCATAGTGTAATAAGGGTTAGACCGGTTTTACTCGGAACAAAAAATAAGACAGTCTGAATATCGCGTAGTGTAATAGGCCCTTTAGAAGGAAAACTCGCCAAATGTAACCCGCTTCATCAAACATTTTAAGTTGGCACTCTCAAGTACCTTTAAATATATAGTCCCTTTTCAACTCTGCATACCCAATAAAGTAACATCATATAGGTACACGGTAAAAAAGTAGCGTAAAATCCCTCGTCCCGATATGGATACCCCAATTTCGGCATCGGTTCTAAAACTACCCGTAGTATTGGTTCCCCGGATAAATATTGCATATTTCGTTTGACAGCAAAAATTGAGTTTAGCTAAAATTCCTGGTTTTATTTTTTCATCTAAAATAAATAGTGATCATACAGATTTTGTTGCAAAATGTAAAATAAATATCTATCCATTCGTAGCTTTGTGAATTAGTTACAACTTGTATATTTCATGAGTAGATAGATGGATTCTTTTGAAACTAATTGAGTTGATTTTCGGTATTACCTACTTTTTTTATGACTTATAATAATAGACCAAACTTTGTTTAAAACTTTTTGTAAAGGATATTATTATTACTCATAAGCTCACCTATATTAACATACTTACCCTACACACATTGCATTGTTTTTTTCTCCAGCACAATATTTTTGGGCCCTGGGACGAACAGGAGTGGGTTTTAGTCAGTAAAAGTCTGACACTATCTCTCGCTTCGCCCAAGAGCCATAAGATCATTTGTCATAAGATGATTTTCCCACCCAATAAAAAAAACACTACAGAATTATCTGATTATTTCAGATTTAGGTTTCTTAAAAGAAGGACCCTTACTACCAAACTACGATTACAAAGGTACAAGTTAGTGCTCAAATAGATTGAACACGACTACTAAATAGCCTCTGGTGTCTGTTTACCTATAGGTATAGCGTAGGTATACATTACCGGATATGTATGACATTGCCTATAGTCTATGGCCACTGGTATCGGTATCGGTCCACTCAAACAATTTTATTCATAGTAGATACCATTTTGAACTTTCTTGTCATCAACAAACTACGGAATATTTGAATACAAGGAATTAGTTCGGTTCTGACATGCCAGATTACATGCCTAACAGTGGCCGTAAGTGGTATCAAGCTAATACATGGTTATTAACAATATCTGGGTAGGTATTTACCTATACCTATATATGTATATGAGATAGGTATTTATATTATTTGAGAATAAGTTACCTAAGCAAGTACAATGCGTTCCAAATAAGAATAGGATCGATTGCCATGTTGTGATGTCACGTCATACTGTCAAATCGAAGAATTAATATGGTGAGCAAAACAAGAAAATTTTGAAATTTAATTTATTTACGGACTGTGAACGAAAAAAGTTTAGTCAGAATTCAGTTCTCTAATTTTACTCATCTCTGAGTTCTTCAATTTTGCCCAATTTCTTTCGATATGACAGTATGACGTGACGTCATAACATGGCAATCGATCCTATTCTTATTTGGAACGCATTGTACGTCTTTAAGTTGTAGTAGCCAAAGTGTTTTTAATATATAGGTACTTTACAATAGGGGGTGCTTCAGAGCTATCTAGGAGTAGCAATGTCAATAAAATTTAAAGGTCCATAAAACAGTCTTGTTGCTAATCTATAAAATTTTGGAGACTCACAAGATATTCCAACGTCATAAATCAGGGCTAGGCCTTATCAATCGACTTCAACTCATGCATTTTTATAATCCGATTGTCACTGTTGTTTTCAACGTTTCACCTTGACTTGATTTGATACGATATTAATAGAATGTTTAAAAATCGAATACAATACAAAAATACTTTAGTATTCGGGCAGGTATACACTTTCCTACATTAAAGGTTAGTACACGAGGCGGGATACGATCGTGCTCGTAAATACGCAAAGTGTGGTAGCAGCTTTAGGGCGCTCCGGCCGACCGATACCGAGCTATCTGTATCAATTACCTGCCCCTCTGCGGATTACCGAATTAACCAGCCACATTAATATTTTAATCTATGCCCACAAATGTACGTACGGGGCTAGTGGCTACTACAATGCGATCTGTTCTATTGACCACAGATAGGTACTCGTATTTCGCTGTAATGTTGGTAGTGATAGACGGTAATTATATTGTTAATTGACGGGGTAGGTAACTATTACCTACCTAGCTAAATCTTAATGTTCTCTTGACCTTTGTAGACAAAACAGATTTGTTTTTAGGGTTCCATACCCAAAAGGTAAAAACGGGACCCTATTACTAAGACTACTTGTCCGTCTGTGTCACCATTTCACCAGGCTGTGTCTCATGAACCGTGATAGCTCGCCAATTGCACACTTGTCACATTACTAGTGGCTCAAAACTCTTTACTCATAATAATGTTATCAATGACAGTTAATAAAAACGATTATTACTCAATCACACATAACGGCTATTCGTAGGTAGGTTAGAAGTACCTACTACTAATTTGGCACGATTGCAATGAAAAAATTACTTTTTAGGGTTCCGTACCTACTCAAAGGGTGAAACGGGACCCTATTATTAAGACTCCACTGTCCGTCCGTCTGTCACCAGGCTGGATCTCATGAGCATAAACTGTGTAAAAAAATGTTGTATTGATACCTGATGTTACGGAACCCTTCATGCTCGAATCCGTCTCGCAATTGCCGGTATTTTTTCTAACTATTTAGCACTGGCAAAATAGGTAGCTTATACCTAACTAGTTAAGTATGATACCTAGTAAGGTAGGTAGGGTAGGTACCTTTACCTACTTACCACAGCTAGTGTCAAATAATTTAAAAAGTGTGCTATAATCAAATGACATGATTGTTTTAAATTACAAATGACATACCTACCTAGTAATTAACTACCTATAGATATCGAAAGCATTGTAAGTATAAACTACTATAACTGACTGACATGTAACGAACAAGCAGTAAGGAATGAAATAAGACTTACGTAAGCAATATCCATTCAAGATTATCAATTAGTGACTCCATTTAATGTGTCAAGTATGTATCTACGCAGAAACAGACATAGCAACTTTGCGATAAGTGTCTACAGAAATCTTTATTAGTCTGACATCTGACCCACTTAACTACGTGACTAGGTATCAAGAGAATAAGCCTGGCTAGTTCAGACAGAATTGCAATGCAATATTGTTTGCCAAAATAACATCGGGCAAGTCAACCGCAACGAGCCACCAACCCGTAACACCGACCCACCACCCCTCGCAGAAAATCCCCAGATAATACGTATCTATTAGAGCGTATATCTCCGATTCGGCTAAAGTATTCCTCAAACATGAAGATAGTCGACGAAAAATTCGAGTGGAGAAATATGTATGGCAGCGGCAATCGGCATACGAGGGTCGCTCGCCTGCCGGGGGAAGCGGCGGGTGGCGCCCCCCTCGAGTCAGTTCGCTTGCAACGTTCGTGCGAGATCGACGTGCGTCGGTAGTTTCGTCAGCAGCGGATCGTCGCGTGTGACTGACTCGGAGTACGTGCGTGGATCCTGTGTTGTGTGCCCTAGTGGAGTGTGTGCTGTGCTCTGTTTTACTTATAGTGTTTTTTAGACCATGAGCGTGTGTGTTTGACGGAGGGATGTATCCGAGCGCGGGCGCAATGAACGCCGCCGCCGCCGCCGCTGCCGTGGCGGCCGCCAGGCATCCGGTGAGCGACGACACTATACACAAATCACTCTTAACCAATCCTTACTGATAAACTATCTATATTTCCACTCCATTGACAGATGGTTTTGTTTTTGCACTCTAAATGACTTAGAAAAGTTTCTGAACTTGCAAGCGCTTTGCGAGACTGTCGATCGTTTAATGAAAAGGTGTTTAGTTAAATTTCAATGATGATTCCCCACAAAGTTAAAATATCAGTACATCTGTCATAATCATAAATAAAACATTACCCAAAAATCAAAACTATGATTGAAAAATAATAACTCGGTGCGTTGATGTCTTTTCTGACCAAAACTTTCTTTTGAACAATTCACTTTACATATCTGTTCAAAATTAAGTGTTATAATTTTACAACTCAACAGAAATAACACATAATTTTAGTTATTCAGAGAGTCGAGTGGTAGGTAATAAAAGCATAAAAGTAATAAACAGTGGAATGGCACAAACAGACGCGCGGTACTTGCGAGCCCCCCGGACCGGCCGCCATCCCGCCGGCCGCCGATCATTGTCAGCCGCTCAATTACCCGTGAAATTGTCTGCAAAGGATTTTATCATACTCAGAAATCTGGGGACGATTAACAAAGATTGGCCATAGGTACCTTCTGACACTCAATTCTCAAATTGCACGCTGTCGAGATCAAAGAACAGTTATGATGCGTTTACTTGATAACGTGGTGAAGTGTATTTACCTACCTACCTACATTTTTGTTTGACATGAAATATCGATAAAAAATATCTATAGAAGCTTGAAATTGGTCGCATTTCGATCACTAATAACATTTTCCTCATATTAGACATGTCGTAAATAAAGATAGACGATATTGATAGGCAGTATTATCACGATTTACGCACCATTTCTCAATAAAACACGTATTAAGGCTAACGGGGCATCTTGTAAACTGTGTTCAAATCTTAATCTTACACATACACACCTAGTGCTGTGATAATTATCACGTTGGCTATAAAATTAATTGACATGCTGTTAAGTGTTTAATAGTAATTAATACGTCAAATTGGTGAAAATTATTTTTATGAGCTTTAAAACATGTTACATACAAATGTTACATATAAAACCAGAACAGAAATGTACAACCTTGTGCACATCCAAGCAAGCATTTTCAAAATTATATTTTATGAACGAAACTGACCATGTGCCGTCGAAACCGCGGCAAAGTGTGTAACCGTGTACGAAGCGATTCTGAACTTTACGACGTTGTAATAGAGCATAACGGTAGCCGAGAGGCGACCGCAAGCCGCAACCCATCTGTCGCCGCTGGCCGACGGAAAACTAACCACATTTCGAGAATACATTAGTGTTATTTTTGAGGAGACACCGTTCACTTTAGTATTGTGCGACCCCCTTGTAATTTATTATTCTTTCACAATGAATTGTTAATGTGGTTTGCAAACGACCACTAGAAAGTATAGAAACTTATTTAAATAAAATACAATAAAAGAATTATTAAGAGAAAAGAATAAATAATTCAAACAGAATTACCACGAAACGGTAATTTAAAACTGTATTAAATCTTCATATTCTTGGTCATAATTACTCCCATTTACACAGCGGTCAAGATTAGGCCAACCACGGATATCGAGGCAACGAATAAAGATTACATTATTATTTACCCATATTTTCTGAAGATTTCGCCAAACGAACATCTGTTTGATGAAGTAAGTACATAATCAGAGAAGTCGTGCGTTAGTAGGGTTGCTAACTGTACTCTAAAATAGAGTATAGTAGGTACTCTATATCACGTAGGTGTACTCTATAATCCATAAAACTAATAGAGGACGCTAACATACTATTTTATTACACAGTGTTTACTATACTAGTGCCAGTCACACATATTATATGATGCGTGCTACCAAACGAACCTGGTGTCATAACCAAAAAAGTCAACTATTTTCATGACTGAATTCGTGGAAAGAGAGGAACAGGGCTTCATTGGAATTGATTAAAAATGAGCTTTTGGTCCATGTTAACTGAGTTAGAATGTTAGGAGTCATAAAAATCTTTTAAAAACAATGAAAAATTGTTATGTGCTGCAAAAAGTACCAAAAAATTAGCTGCTTATTTTATTTACCGCCTTTGAAACGATATATAAATACTCTATTTCTTCTAATAAAAGTGGGCAACCCTATGCGTGAGTCGTGATTGTCTGTATTAAATAAGTTCAAAATATGATCATAACAATAATAATTCAAGAATAAAATTAATAAATAACAAAAGTAGATAGGTACAAACATTAAACTAGAAATGTTTATTATACATATTTATATCCACTAATTAATTACAAACTGAACCATCTGTAATTAGAAATAAACAATAGAACACGTTTTGAACTTAAACCAATTAAGCTGCATTAAACAATGTTAAAGAGTTAATAATCTCATTTCAAACACGATTAAGTCCGAACACCCAAACTAATTATTGGACTATTCTATTTTTTCAGGCGCACGTATTTTTTGAGATAATAAGTAATGCTCTCAATGCTGAACTTATTAGTTGTACATTCCCACGCGCGCGCTTAATCGCTTTATAAATGGACTAACACGGCCAATATGTAATGACCTCCTCTGCTTATAATATCCTTTTAAATACAAGAAACGGTGCTCATAAATTTCGGGGTCTGCCTGTACTGGTTGAACTGTCAGGAAGTAGTGCGACGCTTGTTGCTTAATTGATGCATTCATACCAACAATTTTCAGAGAAATACACACCTTATTAAGGGTTCACGTCATTGATAAGTAGTCGGCTGTGCCTTTTAAAGAGTTTTGTCGTGATGACGTATTGAGTAGGTATTACTTTGTTTACATTATGGGAAAGACGAGTAATCTAAGTAATTAATTCTACGAAGTGTAATCTAACCCAAGCGCCATATTGCGTAGTAAAAAGTAAGTAAATATAGGTACAAAATACCGCAACCCCTAAATATAATCACTGACTTTAATAGAAATGGATTCCCTGTAAACTGTAGGAAAAACGTATATTTTTCTACGTTACGTTTTGTTCTTGTAGTTTATAAGCGTGAAGCTTCACTCGACGACTGTGTCGGGGTGGTGAATGAAACGCGGGGGGACGGGACGGGTGTTAATGTAAATGCCTATTTGTCTATTTGCTTAAAATCCGTGTCGCGTCCTACTCGGTAAATATTTGACTGACAGAATTACCGCTACGGACAAATGAGATGGCGTCTCGTCAAACATTCCAAGTTTTCTTCAAACATGCGCATAAAGTTGAGTTCTAGAAATAATAAATCTGTGTCAATGACGATTATTTTAATATTGTCGAGATGAGTTTATCAACGGAAATGTCTTGTCAGGATTATCATCATGATAAATGGAGTGCCTTGAGTCAATGTTCACCCAAAATAATGAGTTGATATTTGTAGATAGATAATGCGATATCAGTTTGCACAAACACGGCATTTGGAGTACGCAAACAATGCTTCGTCATAATCAAGATGCCATCAAACATATTCGTGCGCGGGAACGGAGGGCTGACATACTTACGTCGAGACCACCGAGCGGTATTATTTCACTGTTGTTGACGTTTTCAGGTCCATTTCGACTAATCTGTTTGTAGGAAGAGGAAACGGAACATAATCTTTATTTTTAATAGTAATTGCGACATTATATTATTATAAACAAAGGTAATTTGCCTACCTTATGAAATTATTATTCTGTTTTTCGAGTTCTGCAGTAAAATAACAAAGAACCCTTATAGTTTTACTAAGTATAAATATTTTTATTGACGAGTGAGTTAGTCGAATAGCCGATAAAATTGTCAATCGCCCAGCCCCACCACCATACTCTCATCGGGTGGCAAACGGTGTTGAATTTCTGAGAAAATAAAATCAGCTTTCCGATCCCCGCGCTACCATATTAGTTTACTAGCATTTTTTTTTATTTTTCCAATACAAAGGGTAATAAATCCGTCCGTTACGCTCGTTTTTATGAGCTCTAAAATGAACATAATAGAGCAGAAATTAGCTCGCGGGGTTTTGACGTTGAGGCGTTACGTTACAAAGCCAATCTTGATGTTCAAATATTTGTCTATGCTTGTTTGGTTTGTAAGTGCGAATGGTGTTTAGATGTTTACCAAGCCGCTAAACTTGTGTGAGTTGTGAGCTGAGCGGGCGAGCTTCTAATAATACTAATAAACAGTTGACATCGATCGCTTCTCAGAGTTTTCCTCGTAACGTAACGGACGTCGACGTTAATATAAATCACCAAAACTCTCATTTCAATTTCGTATTCGAGCAGAATTCATTCAGCCGTTTCGGAATTCGAATTTCGAATCCAATAAAAAGAAAATACTCTCCGGAGCGTACAGCAGGTAGACGTGGGCAGACGTATTCAATAATTTGAAATAAGAACACGTATTTTTTTTTATATCCGTTTAAACGCATTCTGTTTAGTTTTGTTTTTGTGAGCGGCCGGTGGATGCGGCCTTTCATCCGGACCCTCTACACAATACTGCCACTCAAAAACTGTTCATTGTATTTTAATTTGACCTTTTCGGCGATAATTTATGGGAATCTTCTTTTTTGTCGAGGGGAACGTTTACTCAGTCTATTATTGCCGAGGATTATTTTAGTTTCTTTTGTGATCGATTTGAAGGTTGGATCGAAGTTACGACTATTAGTATCGAAGGGTATATTTAATCTGTTAGGCCGTGGGAAAAAAAAGAATTGATACGGCAAAATAGTTTCAAATTGAAATTGAGTAATATTCCAGTGAGGCATGTAAGAATTAGGAAACAAGCTGTTAACCATCAAGTTAACAGAACAAACAACTTGTTTAACTTTTCAATTACTTTTAATCATGTGTAATTTTAATGCGATTGCGTTAAACGCGTCGATAGTCGAGAACGATATTTAATTTTACCAATATTGCACGTTGAAATAATTTGCACGTTAAATAATATCTACAAAATTTACGATAGGTCAGACAGAGGAACGATTGGCATGTCATACAATTTTATTACACAAAAGCGTTTAATTTAATCCGTAGTCGTAATGTTATTTTATATGGTGATTTAATCGTGGCTATAAAACACTTTAACGTATAACGAGGTGTCAGGTTTGTTGGACAGCGAGAGCGAGAGTATACCCGATACGATAAGACCGATACGATAACTCCGAATAAAACAAATAATTAAAACGACGACGCCGTCACTTATTGACGCAGATAAAATAATGTCCGGCTCGAGTTAAGGCACGCGCACACTTGTTGAGTGTTTAGCGATACGGCTCTTGTTACATACAAATGGTAAACGGTGAATAACTAATGGTAGGTCCGATAATAATATCATGTCTTTTTATTTATATCATTACTATTTAAAAAATCAATCGAAGGAAATATTTACAGTTAAAATACAAAATTTAATATGAAGTAGTTTTTTGTGTACATAACAAATTTTCAGTGGCCATGCGACAAGTGTCGTTAAGCTGAGTGCACGTTAGCCGAAGAGCTTTATTACTTTTTGCTTTAATTCAGATCAATAAGTTTGAAGTGTCGAGACATCCTTTTACGTCGAGTGCCGTCGTGTAGCCCCGCCACACGCGGGCGTGCTCTCACACTGCTACCGTCGATATCGTTTTGTTTTGGCCTCCAAACATACGTTGTGTTAGCTCGTAACTTTTAACTCTTTTTTTGTTTTCTGATTCAACGATATGAACATGGATAAGTAATTGCTTGTGTCGATTTACATCTCCCAGTTTGCTTGTGTGGCTTTCATCTTTTCTTTAATTAAAAACATTTCGATACCAACAATAAAGCAATTAACAGAAACATGATTGGCGCTCAAATTAATTTTTGATACGATAGTGTTAGGCTAGATTGTTAGACAATTTCGGTTTATAAATAGTATTGTAAATAAGCACGAATTGCGGTGAATGAATTAAGTTAGAATGTTGCGAACAGTGCCTAGACGTTGCGGTTAGGTTATCCACGATGTTACCTATTACGTTATTAAGTGCGATCACCCATTACGCGGAGCGTGAGACGTCGCCGGGCGGCTCAGAGGCGCGCGACCGCAAGCCGTCTCCCCGGTGGTTACATTCACTAAATTCCCGGCCACATTTTTCCCGGGCCCGATTGTCCGCAGCTCCATTTACAACGTCTACACGCCGCGCCAGTTCCTTTTACGCTTTTATTTACGCTCCTTTTATTATTTTTAAAGTCCGTTTGTTCCTCGCGCCGGCACCGAGCGGCGGTTATTTATTTTTTGCCGTCGGCCTCCCGGCGACCGTGTGTTGTTGTGTCCCTCGCTTTATTTTTATTTTCGTGCTTCTTATTATGGAGTTAGTTTTTTTTTCTTTATTATTACGTGCTCGCGTGTTCGCGTTACTTTATTTTTGTGTTAAGAGGCGAGCGGTCGATGTTGTTTATTTTTTTTCATTAATCGAGGCTCACACCGAATTATGGTCATTAAAGGATAATTTGTATTATGGTAATTTGGGATGCGTGTAATTTTTGTTTCGTGATAGGAATGTTTTTGTTGCGAGAGTGAGATTGATGAGTTTCGTCGTATGCTCTTAATATTTAGAGCGTTGCGTGTTCAGTAAACGTTTGTAAATGGTCATTTAGAGAATGTGTTCATGTTGTACGAAGTCTTTATTGTAACGGAGGTGGTTGGTATTTACTTGCAGGTCATTAATTGTTGTTGTTTTATTTCCAGGGTCCCCCACAGCCCGGGCAACCCATCAAGTTTACGGTGGGAGAATCCTGTGACAGGATTAAAGAAGAATTCAACTTTCTACAAGCCCAATATCACAAGTCAGTATGATTTTATAATTTTTAACTTAGTTTTTACGTATAGTATACATAACAAAAAAAAAGAGTAAATCATGTAAAATGATATTTAAATAGGGCATTAAAATAAATTCGTAAAGAAAAACTTTAATCCTACAAGTAAAAAGTTTCAAAGGAGTATCAGGACGATCGATGCTTAGGGTTTACTACAACAAAAATAAAACGCGTAGAGTGGGATCATCCGGGATCCGCTGTCACCGGGAATCAAGGAGAATCAACCCTTACCTGCGTACCCTGCCCTTTGAGCACCCAGCCAGGCTTTTTGCGACGAACCATTGTTGCGGAACAAAACCCTAACAATAGGGTTTATTTACACGAGTCGTTTAAACTTTAAAGAAAATAAAATGGACTTAACGTTATTATAAAACAGGATAACATTGAAGTGGTGGGAAACAGGTTAATTGGAAATGTTGATTTTAATTTAAAAAATGATTCGTTTGTCTTTTACTAATTTTTCCATAAATAAAGTACTTATCTTTTACCTATTTATTTTTTAAATAAAATCCATGATGATTACTTACCCGAAATTAATTGCGGAAAAATAAATAATGTTGCTTTTCAGGGTACCGTACCCAAAGGTACATTATCGGAACCCTATTTCCTACTAAATCACTGCTGTCCGTCCGTCCGTCCGTCTGTTAGACGTAACTCACGAACTGTAATAGGTCCTTAGACATTAGAAATTGTCACAGTGTGTAGGTATTTCTATTGCAACTATGTCAACAAAAATAAGATAGCCTCCATACAAAAACATGATTTTTTTCGGTTTATTGGACCAGTATTTTTATATAACCTGAGGTAGCTACCTAATTTAAAATAAACTTAGAAACTAATTACTCAGTATTAACAAAAAGTTAAATAAAGCACCTACTTAACAAATAGAAATAAAATCAATAATTAATTACGTTAGTTTAGAAGACTAACTCCGTGTCACCCTCCCTCCAATACTACAAATTAACGTGAATAATTTAATCAAAACGTATAATCGCAAAGTGGCTCTACTTTGAATAATAAATTAGTTGAAGTTTTGATAGTATATAAAATGGCGAACGAGGAAAGGTTCGGGAATTCCTCAATGTTGTTATAACAATGTTAATGTCCGATGGTTATGTTTGCACTTCCTTCCCTCTTTGGGGGCTACTGGTATAGATTAGAATAGAAAAAAAAAATTGTACGCCGGCCTTCAGAGCTATGCTGGCGGTGTAGTGCGACTGGCATGTTCGTTGAGAACCGAGTTACTGATTTTCACGGGCTCTTGGGAAGACTCAAGGCATCTTTCCTGACTCAACTGACCCGGTGTAAGAATAGGATAGTAAGTACAAGTTGTATCTGAAGTGTTCCGCGGTGCGTACCTGCTTAGGCGTTGTTAATTTTATTGATTTATTAATGCTATTCAATGGTAATGATAATAATTTACAATAATTTTATCAATGTTTCAATCATTTATATGATCTTATGTATTTAATTTATTTATTATGTAATAACAATTTTATTTAATTCTATAATGTTACTATGTATTAATTAATGCCTGAAATAAACGATAAGTAACACAACTTATACATAAACTTAAATCTATGGGTACAGTGGTATTTTCGAGTCAATGGGTTGCCCGCGAAATTCAATTTCTTTTCAATGACTTTTTCATGAAATTGCCATTCGATAGCTTATGATGAACTGAGAGGGTAGTGTTGATGTTTTTATTGACTATAATTCCGTAAATAAATACGAGACGCACAGGACGCACATTATGGCGTCACTTACTGATCTACAAAATGTAAAACACTTAAGAAAATTTGAATTTATTTATTTATTGGTTGGTTTACCAGTGACAATGGCAGTCTCCAAGTGGGGCGAAACCAATCTGGTAGGATTCAACGCCGCTAAAAACACAAGTGTGTCTGTTTACCGCCAAAAGGAGCCCGTTCACCTTGGCTCCTGCTTTTCAGAATGTCACCCTGTAGTGCATCGACCGCCTTTAGCTCTTGGGAGTTGAAATTTCCTCAGACCTCAATTTTGGGCGGTTCACTGAGTCCAAAGCCAAGGTAGCTGCTAGGAAACTAAAAGTTCTTGCAAAGGTTCAATGGTACTTCACACCGGGACAGCTTCTAATATTATACAAAGCACAGGTCCGATTGTGTGTGAAGTACTGCATTCACATATGGGCTGGTGCTGCAAAATGCCATCTGGCAGCTTTGGACTCAGTGGAAAGGCGTGCGAAGAGGCTAATTGGATAATTCACTCAATTTTAGGACTAAATTTACCAGTTTAAAGTTCACCAATGTACCTAGTCATCCGGATGCCTAGGTAGGTTTTACAAATGTAATGTAATGTGTAATGTTTGAAGTTTCTGTTTGTAATATAAAAAAAAAATGTTTACTAAATGTATTACTTTGATACATTTAGTAAACATTTTTTTTATTCGGTCTTTATAAAAAATGTAAATTTTGAAATTTTTAGTCTAATCGGTTTGTTCCAGCTAATGTTCGAAACGGTTAGACCGATTTTGATGAGGCAATCAATGACGGATGGTAAAGCAGTTAATTAGGCTACTGTTCATTTTCTTGTGGGAACGGGATTTCTTTAAATGGGATAAATCTTTGAAATGGTTAAACAAAATTTATTGGAACTTTAAATGGGGGATGTTAATGTTAAAATGAGTAACTTAATTTATTTTTTATAAAACAACGGGACGGGACTTAATTCTCGAGAGCGGGAAGTTCATCTTAATTCCCGGGGATAAGAGACATCTTCGAAAAGGCTGGACCGATTTTGATGGGACTTTCACTGACGGAAAGCTTTTTTATGTTGGTAACCATCTAATGACTTCTTCCGCTCAAGGGCGGAGAGGGAGAGCACCAGACTTTTACTGAGTAAAACCACACCTAGGTTTCTTCAGTTGCTATTTGCGTTCTAGGACTCCGGGTCACCTTTTTAGAAGTCCTCACATGGCCCCCGTAAGCATCAGTCCTGCAGGACCCCTACGGTTTGGCTGACACCTCTTTAAGGAACGCGTAGTAGTCGACGCGCTATCGACGATCTGGGCTCGGCCCGGACAATAGCTGGATGGCAGGACTGGAGCTACACATTGCACGTCGTCCGAAAGCCCGCGCCTACAATGACTGGTAGGCGAGATAGGGGTTTCAGCGGCTGGGGCGTGAGCATTGCTGCTTCGCAGAAGGAGGCGACCGCCACTCATTCCCCCTCGCTCCGGACCATGGCCTGAACCAGGGCCCGGCGCAAGAGGCCACAGCCACCGATTGCCCCCAAGAGGACACGGCGATGCACCGACCACGCGGGGCTCACCTCCGACGTGTCCTCCAGGCGGTCCGAACAATGGCGACATCCCCGAGCGTTTTCTTCCGCCTGAATTCGGTGCAGGAACCTCCCGAACTTACCAACTCCGGTGAGGACCTGTTTCATGTGGAATGTGAGGACGCCGTGACGCCTCTCCAGTCACTTCTCAAAGAGGGGACTTACCGCCATGATTATGACGTACCCAACTAACGGATAGTTGAAGACTCACACAGTTGATCATAAAGAGACCTAAGTCAAAAACTGGTAGATGAAAATTGAATCTTAATATAGTATATAATTTATTCAATTTTCAAACATCCTTTTTTGACTTAGGTATTTTTATGATAAAACGTGAGATGTTATATGGAGTGACTTAGGCTACTTTTCATTTTCCCGCGGAAACAGGTCTTAATTCATGGGAGATATATATATCTCTGAAATGGATAACACGATTTCCCACGATTGGTTCAAAAAAGAGGAAGTAAGTTAATATTTATTTATTTGTTTAACGAAGTGACGAAGAACGGGAGTAACGAAGTCGCGAGTATCAGCTAGTAGATAATAAATAAAATATTTCCTATTGTATTTTTTTTTAATAGTGTTATGATATACCATTACCATATTTTTTCTTTTTTGGTTTATTCATTAAACCCCAAGTGAACGTTCGCTCTCTCATTGTCTTTCTATTGTGTCTCTAATTACGGTACTCGAAATAAAGTATAGCGTCGCACAGTCGTTATCTTGGGTTTTTTTATAGTCACCAATCTAAGAACACTTGGGTTATCAACAATACGCGTCGTCGACGACTTGTGCTAGGTCCGGACGGTTACCGGACGTTCGGACGGCGGACTATCCATAGCTCGCCGTCCGCAAGCCCGCGCCTACGGTGGCCGGAAATCGAGATCGGAATCCCGGCGGCGGTTGGGGCGTGAGGACCGTTGCCTCACGCGATCGGCCGCCTCCTTTGCTAGCATTACTGCTTCGCAGAAGGAGGAGACCGCTTGCCACTCCTCCTCGCTCCGGAATCCTGTATGGGTTCCGTTTTTGCTGACTGAGATACGGAACCCTAAAAATAACGTAACAAGAATAAAGTTCTATATTAAATCACTTTCGTACAAATCTTTCGTGGTAAACAGAAAAGTTTCGCTAGTTTTTGTAAAAGCGGTTGTTATGCAATATGTAAATGTGTGTTCGCCACCGCCCAACCTACCTATTACCTTCTTTACTACAAAGTTATTATGTTATAAAACTCTTATCGAGCCACGTTCTCAGTGATCGTTAAGTACGTAGGTAATAATCTAGAATTGAAATTGAACAGTGTGGTTAAGCGACGATAAAAACTATAACCATAACAGGTCTGACCCACTATGCATGCGATAACAGCTATAAAACAAGCTGTTCGCTTATATATTTCTTATCTTAATAATGTTACAACTGCTCCCTAAATAGAACTTCGAGTGTTAGTTTGCTGAGCACACTTTTTGTATTTAATAAGTCACTAAATGAGCTTTGGTGGCCCTGTGGTAACGTCCTTGACTTACAATTTGGGCGTCGTGGTTCAAACCCAGGTAGACGCTATACTTCTGTAATCTAATAAGTAACCACTGCTCTCAAATCAGTGAAAGAAATCGTCGTGATGAAACCGGCATTCGACCAATCTTCGCTGGCCTCCGTGGTAGAATACGGCCCATGGACTCGGTCCTCCTCTCTAGGAAAGATTAGAGAGGTCTGATTCTAAGTCTAAGTCCCAGTATGGGGACATTATAAGACAGATTATGTTTTTTTAAGTGACCGAAGTAACTTAATAATATCACATTACTTTGACCTATTCCGTGGAGGTTATCGCTGACTCAGGAAATTTATAGAGTTAACAACAAACATAGAAAGCTTGTACTAACACATGCCGGAAATTTTCTAGCTGATCATAACACTGTACTGTAATAACCTATACGAATAAATAGATCAAACGTACAATAGCAGTCTTGTTTGAAACTATTCGAGACGTACCGCTATAAAATTGCAGCTATAAAAATTAAAACAAACAATTTTATTTTACGAATAAGAATTCGCTGAATCTTTTAAATTATATTAATAGTTTTCTCTTTTGTTTCAGTTTAAAATTAGAATGCGAGAAACTGGCTAGTGAAAAAATTGAAATACAAAGGCATTATGTTATGGTGAGTTGGAATTGTATATTTTACAAAGTATTTTCTTGCTCTTCAATTTTTTTCCCTTTAGAAAACATCCAATAAACTATTGTAAAGAAGAAACAAGTTAATAAACTAACAATTTATAGCTTTCAGACTAAAAGTAACCATTGGGAAACTTTTAAATAAACCTGGTAACATGAAAATGTTTTATTAGACCACTACAAGAGATTGGGGTTAATGATAATAGCCGCGATGCACGATGGTACAAACATAATTACGTTCATACCCGTACAATAAAAACGAACGCAACAGGCTTTAAAACGCATGTCATATTAACGCTGCATAGTTTAATTTAAAGGGACAGCTAATTTAACAGCTAAATAGAGATGTTTATCACATGTAACATTTGTAATGGCGTGTGAAATCAATAAATGTATTCCTTTGTTCGCCGCCCGCATGTCACATGTTTCTATGTGATTGGCTCTAGCTGCAATTCACCCTCCTATTAAGATAATTGTCCGTATGAAAGAATTATTTCCTCGATTACCGGGCAGTTTGTCTCTCTACACAAGGAACATTCATATGTTTAGCACGTGTAATAAAATATGTTTAGATAAGATATTGTAACATCGCCGTATCAATCACAGCGCCGACCGAGCTGTCAGAAGCGTGCGTAGGCAAACGTATTAGTAGCCAGTTCAAGAGCAGACAATATATTTCAAACGAACAGATATATTTTGGCATGCCTTAATCCCCGCATGTTCGCTCCAACCAGATATGAATCACGATTAAGTGTTGCCAAATCGCTCGCAATTTATTTTAATACGCTCGAGAGGAAATTTTCGCGAGAATTTTTATGTGTCGGAAACACTTCTGGCCGCCGTCCAAACTGAGCCAGTGCGGATGTTTAGTCACTCGACTCCTATAATTTGAGGAAGCTAATCTGTGCCAAAACCGTACCGTGTCACTGCTCGGTCGTTACATTTACGCGCATAAATTGTAATCGATTAAACTAAAGCGTGTTATTTATGTTTCAGTACTATGAAATGTCGTACGGCCTCAATGTGGAAATGCACAAACAGGTATGTACCATCACCTTCTTTTATTACGCTTTGTGTAACATGACTTTGTATGTGTATTTGTGAATGAAAAATAGTGTTTCCACTTTCTGATAGCAGATGTTAAACATGTTTCAAAATGAGGTAACATAAAAGGAAGATGAAGGGGAAAATATGGCTATATTTTAACAACAGCGGTTGGGTGAATTGGCGCACAGGGAAATGTTGTAAAAGCAAAAAAAAAACGTGTTATTGCGCTGCGCCTGTTTGTTGGATAAACGTTGTTTGACAGCGAGCCCACGGGCGCTCGCTCCGCTCCCCCCACCGGGGGGCGGCGCATACCGCCTGGTCAAGCCACTTTGTTGACATTTCGGTTTTTAATTTGCACCCGCTTTGGTATTTTAATTGCGTAAATCTTTGTTATTCTCCTATATTTAATAACAATTACCTTCATGTATTTCGTAAATGCATGTCGAAAGCTCAGCCGTCGCGCGGTTGAATTAATATCATGACGGAGTTTCATTTCAATAGGACACATTATTATCGAAATATTATGAGGAAGGGAGCGAAAGTTGTGCAGGCTCCCCTAATGCGCGTGACTAAAGCGCAGAAACTATATCTATGAATTAGACGCTTAGTAGAATTCACAAAAAGGGGCTGGTAGGGCTGCTAACATAAAATATTATTTTATTTTGTTACAACCTATTAAAATTCATGAAAACTAAATAAATAAACTTCTTCTTTCTAAATAATTAAATTTTGCTGCGTGAGAACTGTTTACGTACTTAGAAGAATGGGTACTTCTTTGATCGTCAATTGAAAATTAAGTAACAAAGTGTTTAATTATGTGAAATGTGTTCGAATAGCTCGCTGGTTAATTGAAATATTATTGTGATCGAAAATACATGTGTTCGAATTGATTGAAAAATAATAATACCTAATTAATTTTCACGCTGTTAATTTCTGGTCGCGATAAAACAATAGCAATGATATTGCAACGAAAATAATGAATTGTACGTATGTTGTTTTTGCTAAACAAAATGTTATTGCGTGAATATTATAATCCGAGTTGATGTGACAGCCCTGACCAGTGGGTGCTCGCTTAACAATAGCTATCGTAACAAATAGGTACGTACACACAGGGGCGCTCAGCGAGGGTGCCGTGGGGGGCTTCATGGTAATCTGTTGATTTTACGCTCGCCAGCTTGTCTCGAACCCCGCTTTTATTAATATCACCCTGTATTTTAACACGTACTGTAAAAGGAATCACAATCAATTTCCTACACGGCAAGCTACTCGGGTAATAAGAAACACTCATTCGTTTCACACAATTAATATTCACACGTGGATTTTTAAATGAACCAGACAGCTGTTCGCTCGTACACGGTACACTTGTTTGTTCATTTTCTTTCTAAGGACAGAATTAATACAAAAATTAGCTACGTTAATTATTATGAACACAGCTACTCATTAAAAATATACGTACCTAGGCATTATAGATATTTTGATATCAAAGTTAGTAGATTGACATGGTTTATGATTTGTTTGATAAACTCTTGGACAATAGGTCCGGTGATCCGGCCCCCCGGACCTCGAAATGTTAAGCCGTCGGCGGTGAGTGATATTTGTTTAGGTTCAGCCAAACTAGCAAACGAGGGGTGATTACGAAGGGTCGCATTGTTTGCGCCGCGGCGGACAGATGGCGGCTCCACCACTAGTTCAATGCTTGAATGCGCTATTTAGCGTACACTGCCGAGCTTCATTGTAATGGATTATTACATTAGCACTTAAACACGCTCAGTCGAGCGAGAACCAGAAATGCACCCCGTCGACTTTGTTAAGTTTTTATGAGTTGCATGCGAGCGTAATAGAATAACAAGTAATGTTTTTCATTTTATTTAATTGAATCACGTGTTTGTTTTTTTCCTGAACACGGTGACGGTCGCCTCAAGTAAACACTTAATAAAAAAAGAGATTGAAATTAAGTCTAATCGACGAAGCTTGGACACGGTTGGAGCTTTTTCATTTTATTTATTGTATCTCTTCATGGTCTGTAAAGGGCCGTTTTGTATCGAGTAGCTTGTATTTTACATGAAGATTATACAGTACGTCATTGTCGCGTCGCTAAGGTCGGTTTTGTCGCATCGCCACGCCGGTTCCCGCGCGTCGTGACCGAGTCGCACTCGCCGGCGTGACCGCGACTAACGCGCGTTTTCCGCTCTTTCTGACGACGACTAATTGCTTAGATTTTCTTTTGTTAGTCGCGGGGCCGGACCGTAGTGAGACCGTGCCGAATCACACCTACTTACGCTGTGAATTGATTGTTTCGTCTTTGTGTGGCAGTATCGACACGGAGACTTATTGTTCTGTGCTTCAAGCTATTATTCACGCCCGGACTGACTTTCACGCTGCCGATTATGGCAACGGTTTCCTTGCTTAGAATAAGTTAGACTCGGCTGACGTCGTCGATCCTGTAAGCTGCAATCATAATTCTAGATAAATATGTGTCGTAATATGTAACTTGTAATGTAGATAACGGATAGTTGAAGAGCGAATTCATACGGTGGAGTGATTTCATGAAGTGTCACGAATGTGGAGAGAGACAATAGTGAATAGGGTCGGTGCGCGGCGCGGCGGGATGTCGATAAAATACTTTGTCGAGGTTTACGAGCGTCGACAGTCGACACCCCTGCGGCTCCACCCTCCGACACACGTTCCACGCTCAATGCTCGCTTGTTATGATATATCAATGTGGACTCGTTGCAAAGCAACAATAAGCCCTTTACTTACAGATTTTCGATATTTTTGATTTGATAGTTGCGTTTTGTTTTTATTTTGTTGAATAAATGACTGTTTTGATGTTAAACTAAATGTGTTTTCGATATTATTGTTTTGATTGCTGTATACAAATCGTTTTTATCATGTCATGCTAGTTTGATTGACTGTATCTACTGTAGACTACCTACGTAATTTCTGGTAGATATATTATACTAAAAGCTTTTTCTAGATACAGTAAAATTGAACTATAGTAATATAAGAGAAACACGAAATTGTTTGAAAGCTCAAATAAAAACGTATCTCTGACATATCTAAATATTACTTGACCGATTCTCCTATCTTTACACGCACACATCACATCAAAACAATTTATCCGTCAAATCAGTTAAAACTCGTTTTATCACCAGAGCATTCTAACGAAAAATCCATTTCAATACTTTCGAAAGCTGTACGTGTCCGTATAATTTAATAATCTCCGGGTTATTGCGATTCCATCCATTCCATGCCGCTGGGGAGGACGATGCGCTCAAACCGCTCGCATCGCTCCGCGCTCAGACCGCTCACACCGCTCAAATTTATTCATGCGCGGCCCCAAGGATTGTTTGCCCTTGCATTAGGGTGCGGGCACACCCGCGCAATCTCTCTCATTGATAAAAACACTGCACGTGCCCCATCAGCTTACCTACTGTTTATTATAATAACTGGGGGTGGATATACTGGTATCATGTTCGTTCATGGCAACGCGTCTCTTCTGCCCTCTTTGTTTACGACGTTGATATAAGTGTATTATCAGGATATTAGGTACCTAGGTATTTTTTAGGATTATCGAGTATTAAAGTATTTACTGTAATACCCGAAGATTAATAAGTCTACTTCAATATCAACGATACACGGTTTATAGATAATAGACAATTTTCAACAAGTCGGTTTAAAGATAAGTATTTGCTGAAAATTGTTTTGAAGCAGTTATACCTACTATAAATTTTTAAAACGTTGATATCTATTTAAAAACAATTCCGGTGTCTAATTTAGGTCAGTTTAAGCTTATCGCGCGGGTAATCAATTCAATTCTACATTACGGTCTAAGTGCATTCCAAGTGCTGTTATTTGACTATCACAAACTCGTTACGTTGATACTTTATGACAAAATACACCAGCTATTAATGTAATTCAAGTCGATTCATGCAAGGCGTAACATTAAAACGTAAAGCATAAACAATGGTAAAGGAGTTTCGCGACGCGCGGCGTGCCTTATCAAATTATAGTCGTTGAGTGTTCACATCAACATGCAGGTAGTCGTTAAGGGTCCCCGCATAATGGGAGCGCTATCTCGTACATCTACAGGCGGATGGCGGATACAGCGCTGTGAATTGTCTAAACGAACGCAACAACTCACAATGAACGCTCCACCGCGCCGCACCGCGCTGCGTCGCGTCGCCCCTCGCTTTAAAAGCGAAATTATCTCTCCATCTACAGGGTGCGTCGCTACTCGCGCGCCAGATGGCGCTTGCAATAAAACCACTAAACGCGATATCGCCGCTCGCTGCCCCTCCGTCCGCTTTATTATTTGATCGGGGAGCCAAATTAAAGGATTTGCCGTAACCCCTCGCCTGCGACCCTCGCCCGCCAACAATCACCTCTGTATTAAGTCTAATTGTGTTTTCAAATTCGACCCCTATAATACCGAGGGATGTGATATTCTGAATCATGTGAAAAAATAGGGCGTACTCACCCTCGTGCTTTATTAAATTTGCTCATAACATAGAGTATAGCATGTTCCGTTATAATAACGTACCATTTATCAAAAATTGGCTAATTTTGTAAAACTTATGTTCGTGAGCATGTCGAGTTATTTCATGTTATATGTCCATGAACGCTCGTGACTAATAAACAGTTTTATAGTCGGTCTAAAACCACGCTATAAAACATCGTAATAATAATAAGTGCTCACAATTAGTGAAGACTTGGCCACGTTATCTTCTTGATTCACATGTCATAGTGTATTTTTTACCCATTACTCACTTTGTAATTATCATCATTATTCAGCAATTTACTGAAATATAGTGATTACGATTTGTAAAGAATATTTCTTGTTCCTGTTTTTTTTTGTTTGAACTATTTCAGAATCAGTATTAATTATATTGGATAACATAGAACAGGTTGTACAGAGTAGTAAAGTATTTTAAAGTTTTTTTGGCGGGATTTCTTCTAGTCAAGTTCAGTGAGTGTTTTAATTATTCGCAAATTGATTCCCAGTGGATATTGTGATGAAAATTGGTGTATTTTTAGTAGAAAATATATGTGGGATCATTGAAGCAGGCATAATTTCGGTAAAAACTTAACCGAGAATTGTATTGTTATTTTGACTACCTTAGCGAAGTTTTTCGATTAGGTTGACTTGACATATTTGCTATAACAGGGTGTGGGTATTGCTATAACCTGTATATTATTATTATTATAATTTGCTGTCAAATAGTTACTACAATAACATTAGAATGTGTTTATCCATATTCTAATGGTAAACAAATGAACTATTCATACTAAGACATGGCTTAAAGGACTTAGTATCCAAGCGAAAAACAATATAAAAAAAAGAACAATTTGACTTTGCTTGGCAAGCGGTGAGCAAGTGAGCATTGAGCTTTCAGTGCCTGCACATTTAACGTGACTCCACTCGGCAACTATTTCCACTCGCTTATTTGTCGTCCTCTCGCCGCCGGCTACGACGCCGTCAAACTAATTACACTGAATACGACCCCTGTTCCACCGACCACCTTAATTGCACTGATTGAGACACGGATATTGATTTCGAAACAGTTTGCGTGGACGCCGGCCGAGGTGCCGACTGTAGAGGTGCCGAGAACCTTACGGAACACGACACTCGGTTCTACTCGACCCCAGTCGGCAGTGGTCGGGCGTGAAACGGCCCTCATGAATAATGGACGCCTTGTTCGCTCCTTGAGTTTCATTTAAAACAGACGATTTCTATTCGACTCGTAAACTACACGCCTATGACTCACTCATTTCCCATTCAATGTAATAACCCGTAAAACTGCATCCCTAGCGTTGTAAGAATTTTAAGTGGTGGCCTTTTTACTTAGCATACTAAATAAAATGTTTGAGAATTTACATAGTTTACATATGTGCGTGTGTAAGTAAGTAATGCGGTCGTGCTACTCGCTTTGTACACATAGATTGTATCATTAAATCTCGCTTACATTATCATGAAAACGGTAACAGTTGTAGGGCGGCGCATGGAGCGCGGCGGGTGCGTGTACTCTATTCAAATACAGTGAAACAATGCAAACAAGTCGAAGGGGTAACAAACACGGGGGTGGCGACCCTCGCTACTCGCTATTGACGGCTGTACCCTCGCAATCTGACAGCTCCCCACAATACACTTGCTGGATTTGTGTTTAAGTGCACTTTATTAGTGTTACTGACTGATGCCCTGATCAAACTGTAAAATACTTACTCCGAATTGATAATGCCAATTGCAATCAACAACCGTAAACATAAGCAATTTTGTTAAAATTACATGTTTGTTGTGGCTGTACTGTTGATGACAATCATCAAAACAATTGAATGTTGATTTAAATAATAATAACAGATAATCTAACATATATTTGTAACAGACGTAGGTACAGCTGACGTTGTAAAACATCATGTCTCGGTATTTAAATAGATATGAAGGAATTTATAAATAGTAGATCGATATTTTATGAATGAACCGGATGAATCTCGATCTAAATATTCATATCGTAAGAGTGATCACGTTCAGCATTCTTAGATAAAGTATTATAACATTTTAAAGGGCTCGCAGATTGAAATTTACGACGCCATCAAAGGAACTCGAGCACCGCTATTAACAGCTCGTGGTCAAACGACACTCCTAATGATCCCTTATATTTATAACGTTTTTATGAAAATTTAACACACACACACAGGTCCCATGTTGAATTATAAATAAGAAACGTACACTAAAGCTGTACATTACTAACTCAATGTCCAATAGAATAGAAGCTCATTAATTACGTATTTAGCATTGATAATATACAATACATTATACAGTATAATAGCTACTGAATAATTACAGAATTAAGTATAAATGCGGTTTGAATTAATGAGCGCGAAATGACTTATTAACCTCTAACCTTAGTGTAACGTAAACGTCCAGCTTTACTGGAAATTCATGCACAATTCAAATGAATATTAATAAATTATTGACAGTTGAATATTTCCAATGCATTTATGTAGTGAATACATTATGAAATTATGTTTAGTTGTCACATTTATCGGTGAATATTATTGTCAAATCACTTTTCATTATGTATCCAATCGATGACCTAGTAATCAGTTAGTTTAGTACCCAGTACAAGGATAGTGTACGGTGAGCAATTAGTAGCTCGCCATCGAAATGCAAAATGTGAGCAAGATTGACGGGGTCCGTTAGGGTCGATTATTTGAAAGAGTTTCGTGGTCATGGCCGGCAAAGGACATATAAAGGAACACGGTTTTTTTTAGTCAGTAAAAGTCTGTCATTTCCTTTAGCTCCACCCAGAGCGGTAGGAGTCATTTGACGATAGGGTAAAGAGGGGTGATTTGTAACAGCTCAGTAACCGAGCACTCCTTTATCGTGAGTCTAAGCTTTAAATCTATGACACCATTAATCCGGTGTTGCTTTCCGATGACATTTACGAATCGTGACTCCGTACTTGAGTGATAAATAAAATACAGGTAGCATTCAAGTATAGCGATGAGTAGTAGTAGACAGACATACGTACCTAAACAGTGGTTTTGTAATGCTGTGAAATATTCTCCCGTCGAGTGCTAGATCATTATCAAACGACGCCGACGATGCGACGCTTTGATGGATGCGATCGTCAATGAAGACTAGAAACGCGAGAGTTTTAGTTGGTGATGTTATTATTTCTCAAGAACTTACACAAATTTTATGTGTAATGTGAACATATTTCTTTTTTTACGGTTCCGTGCCTCAAAAGGAAAAAATGGTATCCTTATAGAATCACTTTGTTGTCCGTCTGTCTGTCTGTCAAGACACTTTATCTCGGGAACGCGTGGAGGTATCGAGTTCAAATTAAAACCATATAGTCAGGTCTGCGGTCCCTTGAAGCTGTGAAAAAAATCAAACTTGTGAATTAACGAAAAAAAAAAGATGGTCGTTACTGTCGCAAAAAACGTATATTTCGTCACTCTCGAGGAAATCAAAATTCATAGAATACTTCCCGTTGACCTAGAATCTTGAAATTTGGCAAGGTCTCTTAGCACAAATATAGGAAAAAATCTGAAAACTGTAAATTTGTAATTACGTCCAAAAAAAAAAACATTTTTGTCCAATCCTAAAAAAAATTCGTAACCCAATTCGGAGATTGAACTGTTTTCATAGATAAGTTTGTATGGAACCCTCACCTGATTTTTTTTAAGAGTAACCGCGGACTTTTTTTGCCGGTCTTCTCCGTAAGAAACGACCAATTGGAACCGTGTACTAGCATCTGAAGTTTTATAAGTGCTCATGTAGCTTTATTTGAAATATAACATTATTAATTTAATTGGTTGCCGACCTCTTGTAAAAGAAAAAAAAAAGCAGGAATTCTGAACTCTGTAACTTTTAACCAGTCGTATCCTTAATTAAATGTAACATGAAATAAAACAAATCACAGATTCACAGCTCACATCATTGCTGATCGATAACCAAAGTATTATCAAAGAGTAGGTACCACGTAACCACAAAAGTACAAAATATTAATATAGAACTGTCTTTTAAACGCCGTCAAACGGTTAATTAGCAAATGGAAAACGGCTGATCCGTTTACACACTAACAGAAAGCGGTACTGAATTATGCCGAGCACTAATGCTTGCACATAGGTCTATGTCTAGAGCAGTGGTTTTCAATCTGTTATCCACAATACCAAAAATATGGTCCGCTAAAGGTATAAAAATTTTAAACTGAAAGGTAACATTGATGTGAACAAATTTTGGTTTCTATAAAAAATGTTGTTTTTTCTATGATTATAAATTGTACTCGTTGTTTATTTTAAACAATAGACACTCATTCTAAAAAGTTAAAAGTTTTGAATTTATGATAAGTATTTTTTTTATTTTATCATACTTAAGTTTTCTTTTGGACGTCTGGTCCCTGCTAACAACAAAGAAACCAAAGAGGTCCCCGGTCTAAAAAAGGTTGCGAAATACTGGTCTAGTAGGATCTATCAACCATCAGGTAGGTACAATACAACTGAAATTGAAAACAGCCGATAAGTTTCATTTCGATTTACGTTAAATTGTTATAACAATTTATGAAATATATTGTTGAACTTGTGTTTTGCCGTGTTTGTTTAAATTGTATAAAATTGTAGTGCAATAAAATGACGATATTTGACAAAATTTAATTTAAATATACACCCTGTATATTTTAAATTCAATGTTTTGATTATGAACACCGTATAACAAGTAGGAGCTGCACTACTCATGACACACGTGTTGTTGCTTTAACAGTGTGGTTACGCTATTAATTTTGTCAAAGAAAGAAGCAATGACAACAATTGTGTCAGCATGTTAATTATGTCCAACTACGTATTGTAATTAAGTGTAACCCTTAACCATTTACGAAGGCGTAGAGATCAAGTGTAGAGACAAGTCCAGCTTAGCGGGCGCGGGTGTGAGGCGGGGGTGGGCGAGGGGGGGAGGTGCGGCTGCGGGTGCGGTGAGCCGCACGGCTGCGGTGTGCGGTCGCCGCCGCACGCAGGCCCGCACTTGCTCCCTTTACCCGCACCCACTCAAATGTTATAATACGCTGTTTTGTTTATCTCAATACTTTCCACATTTAGCCAATTTAAATATTAAATACATAATCTAAATAAACGGTTGTTCATTTAACTGTTTTGGCTCAATTAAATACATGTTAATCCTTTAAGGACGCGAGGAGAATTGCTGTTTTATATAATTTAGATTGGATACAATATCGATTTACTTGCGACCCTTACAAAACCGCAACAGGAAACCATAAAATATCTAAGGACCGTATCATAAATATTTTATCGTGGGCTTTATTTCCAAGTAATCATTCAAATGAGAATGTTTATAGAAATGACTGAATTAAAATAAACATGCAGCCGCAGTTTACATTGTATTACTAATATTATATTATGTGAAACACGATTACGTAGCGGTTACTATGACAAATGAACAATGTTAGAACTTTCACAAAGACGTTCCAAACATTAGCGGAGGAATTTTGTGAGTGTTGTTTAGTTTCCAAGAAGCGTGAAATTTTACTTGTGAACTTTAAGTCGGGAACAGTCGCTACACTTGACGCATCCGACAAATTAAACAGTATTCGTAGACCGCGGCGGACAGACGCTCACGCTCACAATAAGCATCGGGCTCGCAAACACGCCAAGTAAACAGCGCCTGTGTAAACTCACAAACTCCATCCCTCGTTCTGTCCTCTCCGCTCACCGCTGCGACGGCGCACAAATACCTGCAAACTGTATTAAATATTTAACATTACGAATATTTAACATAAACCCGCCATAAAACTGATCCCTCGACCTCTGTTCTTGCTTCTTTTAATTCCGATTCCATGTCTAGATAACACAACATCGTACTTGAAAGCATTCGGTAAATCTTGCGAGTACTTATTGTTCATGGAATCATTGTTCTACGTTCTTTGATCACGAATATTGTCGAGTTGTGTGCCGTGTCGTGTCGTACGGCAATACTGCAATAGCAAGAATTGTTAGTGAGTCGACTCGGCAGTCGCACAACGAGATAGCAAACAGCGCAGTGCAAACGGTCTCCGTAAATAAGCAAGCTTCCACCATCGCAACTGGACATCGTCCTACTACACAAAACGTATACACGACTTACGATAAACGTTATCCATGTTCAATATAACCATCTCTGCGACAGATTCTATCGCTAACTTTGTAATGTTTTGATAACCTTACATTCCGTTTGATTTGCACGCCGCAATTTCAATTTGATGTCACCCGATAAGTTCGGCTCGTAAATTATTAGTTTTTATGAAGGCGATTAGTTTACCGAGACTGACTGATACCTGCACAGTATTTCTCCCGATATCGACTGTTTATCACAATTTAACATAGCTTTTATCTAATACCTTTATCGCCTACTTTTCTGATCACACAAAAAATAATACAGATACATAAAGTTTATCGTGGTACCGTCTGTAATCAGCCCAATCAATTTTAGTACAAAATCGGTGATAACTCGTTATCGTGTCTGAACAAAAGCAAGACAGCTGAGTATAAAAATCATACTAGATAATACCGACGAGATAAAGCTTTAATGATAACCATCGTATTTTAGGATGAAGTTATCGATATGTATTAATGTTGTTATTCAGAACAAGCAGCTGATATGGAGCGTTCTAATAATCCGCGATAGTGAGCCTGCAATCAACGCAACGTTGCGAAACTAAACATAATAATCGGCGCGCGTCGAACCGAAAATAATTTGATGGCAACACGAATATTCAGACAATCGTTGTTAGCGGCGCGTATACACGACACGGCGTGCGGCGCTTGTGGAGGCTCCGCTGCACACTGCATAAATTAGGACTGTATTAACAGCGCTAATTACACTGCTATGGCGCCACCGAATACACTAGTATTTGCGTAGTAGCGAAC
Organism: Mythimna vitellina; assembly: GCA_949316375.1. Classification (NCBI taxonomy): domain Eukaryota; kingdom Metazoa; phylum Arthropoda; class Insecta; order Lepidoptera; family Noctuidae; genus Mythimna; species Mythimna vitellina. Next base: position 10,233,659 of record OX438698.1, read on the forward strand.
GCCATCGCGCCTTCGCGCCATTGTGTTCCAGTACAAGGCGCGGAACACTTATGGCGGCCGCCGGAAGTGCGGAGTCATTACAGCGCCGCGGCCGCCGCTCGTTACGTCCACAAAAAAGCTCAGTGTGCAGCGCGATGATTGATTCGTCTATACTACGCAAACCGCTTGTGAAACTAGCGTCTACAAATTGGTCAATTCATGTGCGTCGAGAAACTTGTTTGTGTTTCTTTATTATCACGTAAGCGGTTGTGCGGTTTCACCTCGTTCGCCGCGAATCATCTATGATGTAGTGCCTACTCCACGTTTGTTTGTTTTGAGACTTTTACCTTGAGTGATTGCATTTATACACAACAATGCTTCTTTTACTTGTATAAATATCTTCCTGCGTTGTTTTTAGAATGTCAAGTATCGTACACGTTTTTAAGCGCTCTCATAAAAAGTGCCGAGTCGAAAAGGCTTCACGCTTTGCCGAGAGGTAAGATACACAAAGGGCAATAAACGTTTGGCGTGGACCTAAACAAACAGGGGTAGCTAGGAAGCTGGCTCTTTGTTTGGCGAGAAACGTGCGAGTCAACAGAGCGCTCACGCTTGCCTGCCCCGGCTGTTATGAAACCGTGTGTCGCCTGTCGCCTGCGAGTACGAGCGCGAGCGTGACTCTCGTGATATGTCGACGCTAATCTGTCAATCAGAATCGCTCGGACGCGGTCCGATTGCATTCTACTTAATTTATAAATGGGACTGTTTGAATGAATCTGACCGTGAGATTTTAAGGCCACTCCGTCCGCCTCTCTAAATATTTAACGTAATTTGATTACACTGCAATATTTTCATCGTGTTTGTCGTGTTTGTGGTGTGGTAAATAAATATTTGAGGTTTCGATTACGTGTGCAAATCGTTCACTAAGATTTTCACAATAACTAACGCAACGTCCAAATCCAAATGTCGTAAACTAAAGGTCTACAATTCCACTTGAGATAAGCCGCATTTATCTTACGCCAAACATATCATGATTCATGAGGCAGACAAGAATATCGATGTTGTTTTTATTTATTATCGAAGCGAGAAGGTTTAAATTGACAGGTGGTGTGTAGTGGAGCTAGGCCGGCTCTTGATCGCGCAATTACAATCTGATTACGAGGTGACACCGGAGCCGGCGCGGCTCGGTCGGAGATAACGACGTGTCCCACTACACACCCACTCCACCACGGCTCTCCAATCAACTTGTTCTTGCCAAGTAATTATATCCATTTGTTTATAATGAATATTAATGACGCGCCTTCCCGTCCGACGATTCTGTTTAATATAAGAGTATCGACGCTCGAGTAGCAATTATTTTAAGTAAAGCCAATTATACTGTCGTTCACGAGCACTTCACTCAACTGCGTAGATAATAGAACCCTGTTTAAATATTTAAGATGCAATAGTACCCCTAATACCCCTGTTTGTTGTCGTACAAACTCGTGTAAAAGTTCACGAGGTACACTGAACAGGGTACAATTATAGCGGTGAGTAATTAGAAAGCTAACGAGAAGCGGCGACAGCGGTTGGCAATGTACATTATCGATGTGCCAGCCACTAGTGTTCCACGGCAGGCTATGTTTAAACAATGATTGCTCCGCGAATGCGATACGAATCGATGATAATATTGGCCTCTGTCTGCTGCAATAATAGCCCATTTATCGACTTGACTGCCATTTCGCCGGAGGAATTATTTATTACGGGCCATAAGAGCGACGTCGCTTTCAATACAATAGCGTGCCTTTTCGATTGGAGACTGTTTTGTTTAATAAAGTGGAAACTTGGCGAGAGCGCCGCCCGCAGACAAGATAAGCAGAACGCAGTGTGCATAAATAATTCATACAAAAGTCGGGAGGCATTAATGAAGGCCGAATGCTCGGTGCCGCATCTGTAGTCTATACGGTTTATCCCGCAGAACACAATCGCGGAAAAAGCAGTAAAACTTCATCGTCGAGGCGGCCAGAGGGCCGGGAGGCGGCCGGATGCGCCGGGTAACTTATAACTAAATGGTTATACCGTTTAACCTCTTCATTTTGATTTAATACCTTTGTGGTGTAAATCTTTTATCCATTTAGTAACAGGTGCTAAAGTGAAAACATTATGCGAAGTACTCGAACGACTTGCACTGCACATAATTTATGCGTATGTTCCTTAGCGCTGTTGTACAGGGCATTATACAGTATGTAACGGAAATCGGTGGTCATATTTTAGATTCCTCATGGAAATAAACAATTTTCTTCAAGGAAGTCAAGGATTTGTCTCTTCAAGACGTTGTTTATTTTCAAGGGCAGAAGTAGTATTTAAAATATGACCACAATTTTCGTTACAGCCTGTAGATTGGTAACACAATGTAGATTATTATCGGTTAGTATTCACGTGGTAGCTAGCCCGGTCACGATGTACGCAGCCACAACGTACGCGTACAAGCATTCAAGGGAGACAATAAATTGTGGCGTGGAACCGCGGCTCGCATTCAGGTCACAGAGTCACAGCATGCACCGTGCCGACTGCCGTGCACTCATGTGCCATATTCCGTTGTATTGTGTCGTAAGGAATCCTGATGCTTTTACGACACCTGAATTTGAATCACCTCCATCGTCTTGAGAGAAATAATTGCTGTTGTTTGAATGTCGTCTTTTGTTATTCTTCATGCATGTCATATAATTAAATTAAAAACCTCTCTCATCTGAATATTAATTTCGCCATTTAATGATTCATTTCGTGGATACTAGTATTTCTCGATTTAGAAGATAATTTATTTTAGTTTTCAAATCAATTCGTGACGAAATTAACGAATCCGTTTTACATTTAAATGTGTTTATTAATTTATATTGGTGGATTCTTATTGCCCAACGCTTTTAAATTTTATCGCGAATTTCGAAAACTCGTCAAGTCCGCGTAATAGCCGTCGATAAAGCGTTTAATTAATTGACTCTCGTGTTCTTCATTAAAAAGAGGTTTGGAATAAATTCTGGCGTTGTTTGTGGGGACGCCATAAATAATAGTGAAACAAATGGAGCACCGTTGGCAAGATGCGGCCGCAGATTAAAAGCTCCACCGACTAAACCACGTGAAAATCGCGCAAAAAGAGGAGTCACCCGCGGCATTAGCGGATGAGTGTCGGAGCCATTAGTGCACCTCCTCGCCTCGCGTGCTGCCCTCCCCCCTCGCCGCCCCACACCCCTCCGGCGCCCTCTCACCCTGAAACCCGACGTTCCTCTTTTATTTCTCGCGCGGGGATGAACTCCTTAATGACAAACCGTACTATATCTTTTGTGGAGAGCTCGCAAAAGTACGAATTTTGTGGCCCTTTTGTACGCCCGCTTTTATTCCTCCGTTCGTACTCGTAGCTACTGTTGTAGAGTTATACGAGGTGCAGATGGGACGGGGATTGTTCGCCTCGTAACGACAATAAGAAAAACTGCTTTAATCTGAAACCCTTTGTCGATATTTTGCGCTCAATGGTGCTATTCTCTGATTGAATTTCGACATAGCGATACGTAGGAATGCGTTGAACTCTTGCTACGAGAGAGACGTTCTAGGTAGGTGTGGGAACAATATAGGTACTAAAGTACTTGCGTTAACAACTGAGTTGGCGGACTATAAATAACAGTGGCAACAACAATGTGCAACGCCTCGAGTGTTATGGATAGTTTGCTACACGCTCGTAAGCTTCCAAAGAACGAGCGAGACAAACTAATTACAATTATTTAATTTTATAGCCCGACAACTTAATTCTTTACGCGAATATTTTAGATATTTATGTTTTGCTAAAGTATTGAAGAGTGCTCGAAATTTAACATAGCATAGTGAATAGTTATTACTATTATATTATCTAGTTTCGAAGTTGGTCCAACTGCTGAGCTCATCTCTAACTACAACTTTCATTAGGTATTCAAACAATGACTTGTTGTCTTCTTTAAACTCATTCAATTCACCTGAATCGCTTTGTTTATATAATATTAATTTCACTTTTAAGTTCCCGTTAACGAATAACTCATAGCTATTAAAAAAATCTTCACACGTTTGAAATTACAATTAATTACTCGCTAATTATGAATTCATATAGTTCTCACTGTCTGGAGATCGCAGTCGAGACCATCTGAATCATGCGGTCGAAGGAATGTAGCTAATGTACGATTCACTGAGAAACAAAGATATAACTAACTCTCACTACAATTCTCTGCAATTCACGGTCCGTTAGTGTAAAAATTAATATTCGTCGCTGTGGGAGTACAAAAGTCGTTTATCATAAAAAGCGTTAAATTTAGAGGCGGTATTTTCCAGTTTAGTAGTAAATTTTCACAATAACCTGGCGGTACCTAAAGGCGGCGAATGAAAATGTAATTTGCGGTAATTCGGCGCGTCGGTCGGTCGCGCGGTGACGCTGCGGGCCGCGTGCGGCGCGAGTGCGGGGCGGCTGCGGCTGCGGCGCGGCGCGACTGCCTATGTCAACATCATACATTATCGATCCTTGTTCCAATATTTTGCTTTTTGAGCTTTGAATTGCTCAGTTTGTGCATTCATTCGTGTTTGTTCTTGTCCGTAAATATTTCTTTTCCTCTTGAACACCACATGACCACATTATCATACCAAGTTCCGTGATGACGAGGTCAGGGGTTATCAAGTCTGACATCAGTCATATCTAACAATGACTATAAAACATAAACTTTCTTGAACTCGCTAGTTTTAATAAAAACTGACGATTAATTAATCTTCCTTTGATAAGAGGAAACGAATGTGTTTATTCCACACACAAATTGAATACGTGAAGTGATGGCCTATCACAAAGTTTATTAGCACATCGCTAAATGAAATTAGCATTACGCACTAATACTAGTGTTCCAATAGTTGCACGACTCACGAAGTTAGATGTTTATCTAGTAAATGGAGGAACCCTGTTGTTGTCTTACTTCTAAAAATATATCGCTGGCCTTATTTATTCAATATGTTTATTTATTTACGCACTCATAAAAATCTTATTTAAATATTTGCGAAAATAATCCGTGTTCCAGTTTACATTGGGAATAATGGATGTGTTAAAAAAACAGCGTTCTTAATTAAAATTCTGCTGAGAGGTTTCTCTAAGAACTTGCTAGAGCCGTACCTCATGATTCAGCTTTTAAAAGGTTTATTTTGCCGTTACAACGAAAAGGTATTGGTTGACACATAAATAGTGAGCACAAAAAACAAATATGCGTGGTGTGTGGAGTAAATTTGCGCCAGTTCGAACGCGACAAACAGTCCATTTAGCGAGGCGGAATGAAAGTACAATTTGCGGCCAACGTGCGGTCCGCCGCGCGCCGCCCTCGCCTCGCGCACACACGTGCGCTACACGTTAAATACTACGGCTTAATGTAACACACAACAACGGGTTCAGTGTTTTGTATCAACGCTTTCGTAAAGCTTTGATGTTCAGTTTCACTCAATTTGGAATCATAAATGCCCAAAGAACATTCGCTCAGCTATCACTGTTTCAAACTACACATAACCAAGAGACAACACACCATTTAACTGGTCCATAACATGCGAACAACGAACGATACACTGTAAAGTTATTTTATACTTACATTCATTCCGAATGAAAGCTAAACATTTTATTAAACAAAGGGATAATGCTATAGTAATAGAATCTCAGATAAAGCAAAAGCATTTTTCATCTCGGTGGTTTGTTGGGAAATAGATAAGTAAGTGTCGCGCGAATCCCACGCGGAGTCGCGAACAAAAGCTCGTTCAGACGAGGACAGCTCTGCGGCGAACTAACAACACTGCTTGAGTGCAATCCACTGATTATCATGTACCTACATATATCTAACAATCATAGCAGTTTCTAGGTAACAAAAACATCGCATGACTTGTTGCGGTTAATTGCGGGAACACGCCTTCTTGCGATAATCTCGAATTAGTAATCTTACATTGAAATATTATGTTAATCACTTTGCTCGATCTCTAATTGCAGAGCATTCTTATAATAACAGTTTCAATGAAATATAAAAACTTGTCAACAAGCACAAGAAAATCTGTGTAGACAAATGCTGAATAATGAACTCATCGTCGTTCTTGAAAAAACAAACTTTACAGTAAATAAAATTAAGTATGTTGTTTTGAAAGATAATAATAAAAAAGTTGGCAAGTGTCCTGAAATTCTGAAATGTATGTAGCCATGCAATTATGGAATGAGCATTCCGTTAGGTGTGTGGGCAGCTTTGTGGCGGTAATGGAGCATCCGTCGTGTTCAGACAATACCGTAATGTAACACTCCGCCAGACATTTGTGCGCGGCCATCATTTTAAGCGCGTTGTAAATGTCAATGATTACATCTACATTTAATTACGATGTGGGTGGATCATCTTACTAATTAACTGCCACAGCGAGGTATGACAGCTTTTTTACTCCTATTGTTATTCCTAACAATCGATGTTTTACCATGTTAAATTCACTTAACAACTCCACGGTTGGCCGATGATGACAAAATAAAAATAAACCGCCCAACAGCTTCATTGTTTACACGAGCCGACAAGGGCCGATATAATAATACACTCAATTATGTTAATTCGTCGTCGATTCACTGTGAATCTGCGAATAAAATTAATGTGCATTTAAACGGAAAATACGAACAAAGCCAATAAATACTGCGGGCTCGGTAACGCGGCGATTTATCATCTCACACCGCGCCGCGCCGCGCCGCCGCCGCCCGCGCCCGACCCGCCGGTATTATTGTTTATCGTGTTAATTTTATTTGTTGCTTCTCGCTCAGCTTATCAACTAATTATAAATGTTATTATTGAATATAATCTGCTTCGGAATGTGGAAACATTTTTGGCTGTCAATTTACATATATGTAAGCAGCGATCACCGGCTAGCGGGCCGTTGTTTCATTTATAGGCAACTTTATTTTAATGTTAATGTTCATTTTATTCAGAAAAGTCGATTGGTGAATATTAAACAATATTAATTATTCATAATGTGTGTGATATCGGTGTTCGTTCGTGATGATATTGTAATTTCGTCACGATGACCTTATGTCGTGTTTATGGACGATTGTTTAACATTAATGATTGGGTTGACTTTGTTAAATGAGCTGGTTGTGTTTCAGACGGAGATAGCGAAAAGGTTGAACGCGATAATAGCGCAGATCCTGCCGTTCCTGTCGCAGGAGCACCAGCAGCAAGTGGCGTCGGCGGTGGAGCGCGCGAAACAGGTCACTATGACAGAACTTAATGCCATTATTGGGGTGAGTACTCATTGCCTGCTCGCATATTGTTAACACTACTAACAACATGTGGGGCACAACACTAATGGTTCATATTAACTCTAACATGAGCTTGCTTCAAATTGAGTGGGTTCACCGCATCTCTTCAACGGAGCATGTCTATCATGTCATTTTGATCGCCTGCATATTTGTGCTGAAATTTTGATAAGCTATGTTTTTAACATATTTAACGACTAATGACTAGTTGCGTGTAGCGGCTTCGTCCGCGTTCTAGTAGACATTTATCCCAAAGGACCATTCCCGGGATAAAAAGTATCCTATGTGCTATTCCAGGACATGGTCCACCTGAATACCAAGTTTAATCGAAATCTGTTCAGTCGTCCGTACAAAACGTAAAGAAGTAACAAAAATAATCACACACTCACAAACTTTCGCTTTTATAATATTAGTGTGATTTATATTAAATGAATAACTTTTAAAAAAATCTGGCAAGACTCAAAACAAAATGTTAATGTGTCGTAACAAAATGCAACCTTAGTCACAATTAGCCAGACATGCCAGCAACTATCGGGGATTTAGTAAATACCGACTACATAATCGCTGAATTCACCGAAATCACGTGGGTCATGCTTAAAATTCCGAGTAACAAAATGAATTTCTTCAGCGTCGGTAATATTTCACGGCAGACCGATTCGAACAACACGTGTCTTGTTTGTACAGCAGTGGGCTGTTGTAAATGTGGCGTGGAATGTTTAGCTGCGAGCGCCGAGTGCCGGCTCCCAGTCACCCAGTGTGCTGCGCGACTGTGGCATCTGTCCAAACATTCGCGACTCCGAGCTGTCATTGCTTGGTTATTCGCTTGTTGCACGCACACTAAACGCGCGGAAGGTCGATGTTATTATAATAGCCATACATAAATCACATGTTTTCGTTAAAATGTAATATTTTACACGCTTCTCATCCCATGACTCACCAGCAAACATAATCGTTTTTCACAGAAGCTGTCCACCTCTCTAAAACATGCTTTATTGAAACAACAAACGTTAATATTCCAATTATCGTCGCCGACTAACTTGCAGGCGTGGGTAAAATGTTATTGTTCAGAAGCTCAACGAAAATTCACGTTCGGAACAAGCGGTACTTACGTGTAAAGTAAGTTGATTCTCGAAAAGCACGGCTTTCAACAGGTCGAAAGTTCGACGGTCGTTAATTAAACGATCTAAGCCGCGCAAGACGGGCTGGCGGCGATCCAACTACGAGCTATTGATGAAATTGCTACAAACTGCTACCATTATATAGAAAATTATTTTATTAAACTGCCTGCCGCCACGTTCGCGGCGAATTAGCATGTTTATATAATTTCAAACGGCCATTTGTCATCTGCGTGGGCGAGACACGTAGAATATTGCTACCGACAGTGTCCAACGTAATGACAACTACATATTATTAGCTCTTACTTCAATTTGCATATGCAGTGTTAACAGCACCTCCCGCGCTATGAATTAGTGTCCGTCCTCAAATTGCGCCACTAACTAATTTCACAACGCTCTAATTGTATTTTTTAGCTATAGTAAGTGTCGTGAGGACTTCATTGCCGTCTATTATTTCAATAGGTTCATTCGCAGCCGGGTGCCAAGTCGTTAGTGTGACCTATTCTCCGTATGTGTTAACGTTTGGCGTTCGAAAACCGTGAATAGATGTACCGCGACTAAAATAAATCACTTTAAAGATAATGAGGGCGAAAATAAAGTGGAAGTCAGTCGTCGCTCGTCTGTCTGCGGCCGATAGAGTGTTGCGGATGAAGCGCGCTGGCGCGGCGCCAACTCGATCACACGACGTGCCCACTGTGAAGCCGCGGCACCTCGCCCCGCGATGCCCAGTACCTACTACGTAAACTGAGATATGGCAAAAATTCCCCACATTAATACCTGAGATCATAGCGTTTGGCTCTCCACCAACTATTTTGTTTACTAGCAGAGCATCATTTGTGGCGTGCGTAGCGGCTCCAATTAATGAATTAGTCGCACATTAGCATGTGACATATTGTACATATGTTGTTTATTACAATATTCAAGTTTTTGCTTCCCAGTCTGCACAGTTGTCACGTAAATTATTCCTCAATGCCGTAAGACCCTTCGGCTAGTGACTACGATCGGGAAACAGCCATCGGGTAGAAGAAAATACCTCGAAGAGACCCAAGTATTTGGGAAAGGTTCGTCGCCCCCGGACCATGAAGATTTACCTATATGTACAAGTATAGCTTACAGAACAGTCTTCGAGACACTGGCAAAACGCAATATCGCCCTCCCCTCATAAAACACTCTAATTTAAATAAAAAAGCGGCGCCACCTTCCGTATGTCGGGCCTTTTTTATTACGTACCTTTTTTATTTTCGGGTCAGCTAGGGATCAAAGGGGCTCTCCCCGGAGACTGGCCGCCCGGCTCCGTCTGATTTGCGAGCGTACGCGAGAGCGCCGATTTGTGAACGTGAAGTATTTCCCACTTCGCAAATAGGGGACTGTTTGCTTGCCTATTAAAATCACTTACTGGTGTTTTAAACGCGAGACTTCTCTTTCGTGCAATTAATTTAATTTAACGCGTTGAATCAGGTTTGTTTTTAATGCCTCTGAAGTTCTGAATGATTTGTAAATGAATATCATAAATGTAGCCATTGATTAAAGTATAAAATCATAAAGAATTCTAACCTATGTATATCAAATAACAATACGAAGAGTTTTGTTGTGTAATAGAATTCGAGTATGATAGATAAGGTGGCGAAACCATTCAGCATTGTGTTTGAGCAATGTGCGTGAACTCGTCTTCAATAACCGGGAGAGTCGGGAGCGTCGTCGGTGCGTTATCGTCGGGTAAATCATTCCTCGTTCTGATTTTATTTCGCACCAGCGCCCGGGGGTGGCGCCCGCGCCCGACCTTCGCAGAGGTAATAGCTTACAGATACGACTCCCTCTCAAACTCACCTATAGATGACACGAATGTTCACATTGAAACAATATTCACGTAACTTGTGCAGATCGATCGGAACGTGCGACCTCGTGTCATAGATACGCGTTACGAATCCAATACTAAATCTCATTCTTATATTTACGATCGACTCCGCCGAGGCCGTGATTGAAAAGCCGAATCTGCGCAAGTAGGAGAAATAAACAAGTGTATTATGCGTAGAACATTTATGCAACATTATCTCTCGAGATAGATGTGCAAACACGAGCGCTGGAGCCGTGCAAATAGAGCGTATCTGTTTCCCCGTCGATGGCTTTATAAACAAGCGAGTCGTGAAAACATTTCTATCTAGTTTACGTTGGGTCTCGCGCCCCCTGATAAAAATTACGACGAGAATAAATCGGGGCGAGAAGCGCTGGGTCGGGCGTCGGGGAAACATGAATTTGTCATTTTTTCCCAGGCACGTTCGCGGGCGGGTGATAAATATTGCATTGCAGGCCCTCGACGTTTCTTACGAGGCGCACGACGCGACGCGTCCTCCCGGCGACTCGCATTAACTTTTCCCCTGTCGCTTACGAGACGAGGCTCCTTGTTTTCAACGCGGAAAAGTGAGTTAGGGCCCGTTCTGTCGTCGCTTCCAATGAAATTATGTAATCAGTTTTACGACTCATCCGGCCCGCGAGTGTCACGAGTTTTTCTTATTATGATCTTTCTTTTCTTTGAGAACACGAAGTTATTCAAAGTTTCATGTTAAAGGAATATAGCCCAGTATAGACGTCGTTTATTTTAGTCAAGTCGCATGTCAAACATGATATTTGAACATGACATAGAAAGTTAAATGTTTTTCTGCATAATTTAATTGGTGTATGTCCCTAATGTGTACATAACATGTATTCAGATATAATACTTGTGATTAGAAGCAATTATGTTGAAAGTGTAACACGTGTTGGCGTCGCGTGTCGAACCGCCTCGAGGCTTCTTGCCTAATGGTGCGTGCGTCCCTTCCCTGCCCCTCTAGCCCCCCACGCCAGTCGCGATAAACTACCCCTTTTATACCGACTGCACCTTCTAATACATAGCTACAACTTGTATAGGATTAAACCTCTCATAAACCGGTGCGACTAGGCACTGTGACAACGGGTTTTCATAGAAATTCTCCTGTGTGTTCCTGTACAGCAATTTAAGAACACATACATACAGGAACTACACGACCATGAGGTATTGACTTATTTTTTGTTATTAGATATATTTATTTATTAAAAAGTATCTTTGTCCAAAATCGCAAAAAGAAATAATTTTTTAAATCCGTTCAAAATTAAGTTAGTTAGAAACATTTTGATTGATTCAAGTGGAATCTGTCAAGTAACAGAAAAAGGACGCACTTATTACAATGTGACGTCACCGCTTTTAGGTTACTCGCGTAGAAAAGAGATAAGGAGATGTTTCCAACACGTGCCCAATCTTCCTGCGCCTACAAATATTTGAAATACTAAATTCCCACTTCCGCCCAATCTCAATCCTTCCGTCCTTATCCAAGGTGCTCCACGCCTGTGTCCATAAACAACTGTCTAACTTTGGGCACTGTAATTCAGTAATGAGTCCTCTACAGTCTAGGTTCAGGCCCGGGTACAGCACTGTTTCCGCCCTCCTTAAAGTGACTGACGATATCGTACAGGGCAAGCAAGACACCAAAGTCACTGTACTAGTGTTGGTCGATTTCTCATACGCCTTCAATACTGTCAATCACGATATCCTGTTAGTCATCCTGTCTTATTTAAAGATCTCTCCCGAAGCACTGGAATGGTTCACCTTCTACATTCAGGGACGTCAGCAGTCGGTTCACGTTTGCGACTCTTTTTCTCGTTGGTGTAATTTGGATACTGGCGTTTATTAATTTTATCATTTCCGAACTTCAGTGTGCGTATCATCTGTAAGCAGATGACCTGCAGTTGTACTACGAGGGAGCCTCGACGAATTATCGAACACTATTGGCAAATTAAATCGGGACTTGATAGCCATTAAAACTTCGTCCGACAAATTTGGTGTTGCTGTAAACCCCAACAAGTGTCAGGCGATCATCATCGGCAGTAATCGAAGTATCGCCAAAGTGGGATGTTACAACTTTGCCAACTGCTCTTCGCGACTTTCCTTACAGCCGATGCGCCAGCGCAGAGAACAAAGAGCGCTTACTACCTGGTTCTCGTTTTTAGTCTCTCCAAATTACCCTAGTTATCTAACCCCTCACCGTACTGACTTCAGCTATTTTTCTCTAGAATGCACTCCCCCCGAAATCAGGATGGCAACCAACCGATTGACCTTCAAAGTCAAGGTTCGCGAGTATATTCGGAAGTTGGTAGTAGTATCGTCACAACCCTAATTTGTTTTCTTATTATTTGTTTGCAGCAATTATTTTACTAGATTCGTGTATTCTCCTTTTTTCTTAGTTCTAGTTTGAGTAAATAAGGATATATTATATATATTGTATTTATAGTTTATGGGTATGTGTTTGTATAAAGAATGTTGCTTTATATTGCATCTACCACAATTTGTCTCTGCATCACCCAAAGGTTAATTGGTAAAAAATGCCATAAGGCATTAAGTCCGCCTCTGTACTCTTGCGTGCACAAAGTATTAAATAAATAAATTCTGCTTTATTGTATAACCAATTTTTAGGGGGTTTTCAAAAAAATATTTATTTAGTATAACCCAATTTCTACAAAAACGCGTTATCTTAATGGCCGTCTGCGAGAACCTTAAAGCCTGTACTATATTACAGTTAATTACAAGACCGAAGCACCGACATATTTTGAAGTCGTAGCGCCTAAACAGGCATTGTCTAACGAAGTTTATAAATATGTATTCCGTGTGGATGTCATGCTCGTGTCCTTACATAGGCACTTAGCATGAGAAACGTTAGTGTGTCGCAAACTTACGAGCTTTTAATGTTCCAATGTGTAAAGTGACGCACATTTTGTTGCGCTGTTTCACTGCCAATAGATGTGGTATATTCATAAAGTGACCATTTATTTTTAACTCAAAACGGGACATCGGTTTAAAATAGAATACTTTATTTGTACAGAAAAAAAAGTTACAAGTGATAAGTTTTAAATGATCCCTATTAATGTAATATTAGATTATTAGGTTAACTAACTTAAGTAAGGCATGCAAACTTCTAGGAACTTAAAATAATTTAATACGCCAGTTAGCAGTTTTAAATAATGAAAATTAACCACAACTTGTTGTTATTCTTTATTTAGAAAAAGTGTAGCTAAATACAATTAATGTTCACTACAATCACATTAAATATATTGATATTAATTATATTTTTATTTAAAAAAAAAATGAGATAAATAAAAATCAATCACCAGTTTTATTATAGCAAAGTTCCTCAGACAGGTGTCTGATAAGTTCCCATAGTTTTGAATTTTCAAGCGGTTTTGTAAAACGGGACTGTTTGTCCCGGGACTTTGTTTGGAGACAACACGCAACGGGACAGATGACGAAAAGAGACAATCCCGTTCAAAACTGGACGTATGGTCACTTTATATATTCCCCTTTATTTTCCTTAACACGTCTGACACAATGTCAGTTAATAGCCACCATTGGAAGATTAGAATGTAGTTAAAGCATTGAATTTGTATTGTTTTATTGGTCGTAAAATTTGGCTCGGCGCATTAACATTATAAGAACTCAAAGTTCCTTCTGTTCCAGTCATGCGTGCCATGCTTACCACTTCCTGGTTTAATGTTTCAAGTTTGCATTCAGAATACATTAAAGCTAATTTCAGTAATGGCTGAGAATTTAATTACATATTACGGTATAGCCGAAACCCGTTGAACTTATTTTGGTCAGTGTTATGCTTACTGTACAAATACGATAAATCTATATTATCAGGGTGTCTACTTTATAGAATATCAGGAAAGCCCAAAGTGGTCAAATCGAGGGGAACCTGAAAAAAATAAGAATAGGTATATACTGAAATTCCCCAGTGCTTAGAATGCCACGTATTAGTAGGTACGTAATTCCTGTTCTAGTATAACCCTCCTTAATCAAATTCTGGTTATTGAATAAATTATCCCAGATTTTGAGTGCCCTACATACATTATAATATAATTTATTTATTACTAGCTTTTGCCAGCGGCTTCGTCCGTTTCATACCCTTAGGGGGTGAAATTTGAAAAATTCTTTCTTAGTGTTCGCCTTGTGTAAAATTTCACGCTCCTAGTCCCAGTAGTTTCGGCTGTGCGTTGATTATCATGTTTCATGTATCATTGTTGATATGTCAGTCAGTTTCTCGTTTTATATATATAAATGACATAATTTTTAAACATAATAAGATTTCAGCTTTTTAGGATTTCGTAGGAAAACAATAATTTAACCAAGTTCCACTGTACATCCGTCCGTATTTTTTTTACTCACCTTTTGGCATCGCATAAGGTATTTTATGTTTTTCGATTATGGGACCCGTTTGCAAAATATAAATTGTAAAGTGGTAATTTTTGAGATCCGTACCTCAAAAAACGGACCCCTTATAGGATCACTTTGTTGTCTGTCTGTCTAGGCGTGTACGCGTATCGAATATAGGTATCGAGTTGAAATTAAAACCATATATTCAGTTTTACTGTCCCTTGAAACTGTGAAAAATCAAACTTCTAACTTATGGAATAAAAAAGATATCAAATCAAATCAAATCAAATCAAATTATTTATTTGCATAATACAGGTAGAAAAAAGATGTTGCAAATAGGTATAAAGTGCACTGTATCATTACCTAATTAGGTGTGCAAATATTTATGTTCGATAGCCGGGAATTTAGTTTTACAAATCAAATTACATAGTTCTGATATAATCTTACAAATTTATCATATTCCAGAATAAAGCTAATAATAAAACATTCAGAATAATTACTACAAATGTCAAAGGATTTAAATATTAAATGTCAGAAGAATTATAATTCATGTCAAAAAAAATTAAATAGATTAAAATATTATACATAGTCAAATTTACAGTTTCTTATCAAACAAAATTAATACTGTATGTCACATTATTTTATTATTACATCACAATGATACTTAATTTATCTTACTTTAGGTACCTATCTATATCTTTATCCTGTAAGTACTCCTTGACATTATAATAACATTTATTTACCAGTAGTTTGTGCAACTTCGACTTGTATTGGTGAATAGGCAACGATTTGACATCATCAGGCAGCTTGTTATAAATCAGTGATGCCATACAAAGAATACTTTTATTTATCAGTGCTGTTTTCCCATAAGGTATATCTATTTCTAATCTTTTTTTGTCACGTAATTGTCTATAGTAGCTTTTAAAAGAAGTCTTAAAATAATTAGGATTTAATTTCACAAAAACATTCAGTTCATATATATATAACGAAGGCAGTGTCAGTATTTTCAAGCTTTTAAAGTAGGGTTGACAGCTGGTAGAAATGTCTATATTACACATTGCTCTAATGCATTTCTTTTGAGCTTTAAACACACAATCCCTATCTACTGAGTTGCCCCAAGATATAATACCGTATCTTAGTATAGGTGCAACAAGTCCGTGATATGCTGCTAGAACGGCTTCTTTATTGACAATTTTGGAGAGTTTGTACAGAGCAAATGAGGATTTATGAATTCTTTTGCATAAATGTTCTAAATGTCTTTTCCATGTCAGTTTATTATCTATTGTAATTCCCAGGAACTTAGTATCTGTCACAGGATGTACTATTTTGCCTTGGTAACTAACGTTTATATCTATCGGTTGAATCCTCTGGTGAAAGTGTATTATTTTGGTTTTTTCCATATTTACTTTTAGATTATTTTCGGTTAACCATTTTATAATCATTTTTAATGTTTTGTTTACTACTTGCTCATAATCATCTTCTTTGTCACCTTTTATTATCACTGTACTGTCATCTGCAAACAGTACCATTGGTTGATCAATATGGTTAGGAAGATCATTGATATATATTAGGAACAGTAGGGGCCCTAAGACACTTCCTTGTGGTACTCCAAATTTTATAGTTTTCGAGTTCGACTTATGTTTAATCTCGGTTCTTCTTTTCTGACATATTTGTGTTATTTCTACTATTTGTTTTCTATTATGCAAGTATGAACAAATTAGATCTAGCGCTTTACCTCTTATGCCATACATGCTTAATTTTTTTATAAGTATTCTATGGTCAACTCGGTCAAAAGCTTTACTCATGTCCATAAAGATGGCACATGTTGGTATTTTTTTGTCCATGGCAACTAAAATTGTTTTCAGTAGGTCATAAATGGCCATATTTATTGATTTTCCCTTGCGGAATCCTTTCTGTTCGTCCACCAAAATATTATATTTTTCTAAATAACTATACAGTCGGCTATATATAATTTTTTCAAATAATTTTGAAAAAACGGGGATCAACGCTATGGGTCTGTAGTTCCCCATTTTTCTTTTATCTTCTTTTTTATGCAGTGGAATGACAATGGACGTTTTAAGTTTTTCTGGATATATTCCGTTAGAAATGCATAAGTTAATTATGTAACATAGATGAGCTGAAATATCTGTGGATACATATTTAATGACTTTGGTGCAGACACCATCATTGCCAACGCTATGGGTATTTTTCAGTTGTCTTATTTCTGTGTCTACTTCTTTAGGTGTTGTGGGAGTAAGAAAAATTGAATTAGTATTAGTGTTGATTTTATGATTTGAGGGTTGGGTTTTGTTTTGACTATCATTCCTTAAACTATTTATTTGGTCTGATTCTGAAGCTTGGTCAATGAAGAAGTCGTTAAAATTATTCGCAATAGACTTAGGATCTGTAATTTTTATGTCATCTTTAAGTATTTCTGTAATAGGTTCTTTGGGGAAGTTTAATTTTGACTTGTTTATAACTGACCATGTCGCTTTTGCCTTGTTTTGTGATGTGTTTATGTAATAATTGTTCTGTGACTTCTGTGTTAGTGAGATCACTTTCTTAAATCGAGCTGCATATTGCTTAAATCTACTTTTATTTATTTGTGTGGGAAACATCCTATACTGCCATAACATTTTTCTTTTAATTTTACTACAGGTTTTTAGTCCTTTGGATAGCCATTTAGATTTTCTTGTTACCGATTTTGTTATAATTTTGTACGGGAAACATAAATTATAAAAACATAAGAAAATGTCAAGAAAATAATTATAAGCTTGGTTCGGGTCATTTGTATTGTAAGTTTCAATAAACGTTAAACTGTTTATACATTTTTTAAATTTATTCATATTTTCCGTACTATAGTCCCGTCTTCTAATACGCCACGATTTTATCACACATGTTTTTTTTGACGGGGCATTGTAGCAGTTGAGCAGTGTGGTCGGACATGCCAAATTCAATTATTTCACTTTTACATCGACGAATGTTGTGTGCAAAATTGTCAATACAAGACTTACTGCTGAGCCTTGTAGGGCGTCTTATTTCTAATTTTAAATTGTGACTTTCTAAAAGATATTCAAAGTCTAGAGCATGGCGGTTTCGTTTGAGTATATTTATGTTAAAATCTCCGCATAGAACAATTTTTTTGTTAGAATTGTCACATATCTGGCGTAAAAGTTTTTCCAGATTGTCATAAAATAAATTTATACATGAATTTGGCACTCTGTATATACAAACTATTATAAGTTCATGTTCAGTTAGTTCTATGGCACTACATTCTAAAATACCTTTAATAGAACAATAATTAGTGTCAAGCGATATATACTCATGTCCAATTCTAGTTAATATACATGCCCCTCCCCTCTTTACGTCTCTAGAATAACTTGTTGCTAGGCGAAAGTTTGGTATGTCAAGTATGTTTTCCTGGTCGGTCGTCATAAAGTGTTCGGTTATGCAGATGACGTCTATGGGTTTATTATTTTGTGCTAATTCTTCTAAATGTACTGTCAAGATATCAGATTTATTTATGAGCCCTGCTATGTTTTGATGGAGAATACGTATATTATTGTAAAAGAAAAAACTGTGAATCTTGCCCATTTGTGTCACTGGTCAAGTCATCAGGAAATAATTCCATGTCAATTTTAATTCTTTTCATAATATCCATAAATATGCATTTTATTCCACTTTTATTTAATTTACCTGATTTATTTGAAAACATGTCAAATGTTAATCCATAGTTGGAGTCAAAATAGTATGCATATCTATTATTTTGGATGTCCATACAGAGTAGGTTATTAAACATTTCGACCTTATAATTATAAATGAGTGCCCCACATATATACGTAGGTGCGCATATTATTATGTTAGTGTGCTTTACATTCACTAAACTTTCACGTATTAATTTTACTAGTTCAATAAGGTTGTCGTTGGCTTTAATGTCAGCCTCCCCTAATACAATTATACAGTAGTCATTCATTGTAAAATGTTCTAACTTTGAAGGAACACCCGTTAATAATATATTAATGTTTGAGTTTGGTGAAGTATAATTACAATAATTAAAAACCGTTGAAAAATTATCTTCAATAGCTTGTAGCATTCCTGGTTGTGTGTAGTTGCTGAGTACGCAGAGTTTTCTATTTTTTGTATTCTCTCTTGTTATCTTCTTAAGGTTTTGTTTAATTATATGCGTCGGGTTCGATACTACATTTGATGATGCTTCTTTATAAGTAGTCATAATATCATTAACTTTAATTGGTGTATAGCTAGATAGGGTTTGAGTCTCTTTATTATGTTTGTTAGCTGTGCACTCAATAATATGATGTGTTGGTTGTTCATGTTCTTTGACATTATATTGTGAAGAGATACTTCGTTGCAAAGATTTGTTTTTGCGCATCGGAGTCCCACTTTTTTTCCCAGGCGTTGAGCATATTTTCTTAAAAGTGTCGGCGGTCTTAATCATATTATGTAACTCTGATCTGAGACGAGAGTTCTCCATATTTAGATCTTCTATTTCTTTATGTGCGCTTAATAATTGGTTCTTAAGAATTTTGTTTTCTTCCGTCAACTCACGAACGTCGTCAATTGTGTCGTGAAAACTATCAGGAATGCTCATCATCGTTGTATCATGTATCGTTTTGTCATTGTTGTTGGTCAGGTCTGTAAGCGAGCTTGATCTACAAGGTTTGCGGTAGGTAATGTTGTTACTGCTGGAGTCCATCTTTACTTCAAGCTACAAGTAGCGCCCTCTGGTGTGTAATTTGTAACCGAATAATTCTTCCACTCGATCGGTAATTTATATTAAGCGGGCTAAGCGTTGTTTTAGTAAGAAATTAGAAATTTTAGAATTTACAAAATATGGCCGATATGGCCGTTTATGTCGCAAAAAAACGTATATGATGAAACGGTACTTCCCGTTGACCCAGAATCCTGATATTTGGCATAAAGCAAGATCTTATAGCACAGGTATAGAAATAAATCTGAAAACATTTAATTTGTTGTAACCACAGAGTAGAGAAAGAAGGTTGTCTACGTCCCAAATTAAAAATACTTTTTTGCAATTCGGAAAAATCTTAGATACTCCATTCGGGAATTGCAGTTTGTACGGAACCCTCAGTGCGCGAGTCCGACTCGCATTTGCCCAGTTATTGCTAGCTATATGATTGTGTCCCGCCAAAAATTTTTTTTTTTTCGTTTCGGTTTCTGCTTCAGTTATCTACCGAACCCTACACCTGGTTAGTTCCATTGACACTTTAAAATATATATACTTTTGCTTTAAAATGATAAATTGTAAAAACTTGGTATTAAGCAGTGTACAACCTAATCGGAACACAATCTAATTTTGACTTAGTTCTAGATTTTCAACCTGTATCTCTAATGTTATAATAAACAGAACAGAGTATAAAGACAATTTTACACGAGCGTAGGGGGTTGATTTAATTATGCGATACCATTACAGTTTATAATCTGTTCATGTCAGTGGCTGGAGGCTGGCGTCGTCTGTAACAGCCTTAATGCGTCTCACACCACCAACTAACTGACTCTTAATTATTTAACAACTGCTCGGGTTGGCGTACGCTGCAATTAAATAACGTTATTAGCAGAACATTGCTCTTTGAGAAAAGATTAATTTTGCAAATGAAAATCCAGCTTTCGTATATATTTTTAAAAGAAAATGATACTCTCTTCAAGGTTTCAAGTACTTGAAGAAGTTACTTTGAATATTGCGCATAAGTTCAAGCTCAATTCCAAGTAATGTCTGAAAAAATATCTAGGTACTAATATTACAAAGCTGAAGAGTCTTTTTGTTTTAATGCGCTAATCTTAGGAACTGTTATTTCGTATTGAAAAATCCTTTTAGTGTTGGATAGCCAATTTATCATCGGGCGCTACGATTCATAGAAGAGGAGCAGTAATAAGAGACGTAGGTGGAACCGCGGGGAACAGTTAGTCTATACTCATATTATGAATCTCAAGAACTACTTAGTGTTGGCTAGCGATGGTCGATGACGGCTATAAGATACGATAATATCACGCTACGACCAAAAGGAAGGGAGTTGTCACCAAAGACGTGAGAGAAACCGCGGGGACAGCTAGTATATTATATTTTAAAGAAAAATAGGTATACTCTCTCCAAGGTTAGAATTACTTAATATTTATAAGTTAAATTAATACTTATAAGTTCAAGCTGAATTCAACTTAATGATTAGAAAATTCTTGAAATAAAACAACTAACTAATCGTTCTTTAAATTCAAACATTTTGTACTATGAATGTTCTTTACAATAGATATAGAGGTTGATATTGATGTAAAACATCAAAAGCTAAATGTAGTTTGGGCATCAAATTCGTATTTTAAAACAAAGTCCCCCACCGCTTCTATCTGCTCGCGATAAACTTAAAAAAAACTTCTGAACGTATTTTCGTGCAGTTTTCACCAACAAACAGAGTGATTCATGAAGTAGGTTTAGGTGTAATTAGCTAGAACTACATTAGACCGACGCGACCCACACGTGGACCACGCCTGATTTGTACTTAGAACAACGTCGCGAGGCGTGGATTTAGCGTAGCTCTACAAGTCTAGTTTCCGTATAAAATGTATGGAGACCGATGCGCCCAGATCGGCGTACGTGGCACGTGTGTGCAGTGTAGTGTTACCTTAATACATGCATATTATCATATAGAAAAGACGTGAATATAAATAATTTGTAACACCCGTATAAAGATGGGGCGGTCGCTGATAAACAATATTAAATCGCCTAGGTACATTCTAAACGATTCAACCTTCAAACGGGTTATAATGAAATTCATCCATATAGTTTAGTTATAGTTCGAATAGGTATATTTATACAAAAAATTAATCACGAAATCTACTTCCACTAAGTATCCCCACTTCTCTTATGGAATTTTCTCATCTGATGAGCCCCATTAACCGTACTAATTGTAGGTTAACGTCCACTTACGTGTTGATTGCCTCTCCAGCCCATAATTGTGTAAACAGTAATTATTTTTAAATGTTCTTGCTACTTATTAATTGCTCACCATATTAAACTAATGTGTTTATAATATGCTGTTGATCTCATTTCTTAATACTAGTGCGACAAGTTGCGTTTTAAACATTTAAAACATGTGTTTTTATTTTTTCCAGAAATTACCTTTGAGCGCGCTGAGAAATATTGCCAGAACTTAAACTACTCGAATTTTCAAATCTCTACGAAAAAAGAAGTAAAGTTAAAGCATTGAATAAAGGATGTTAAAAGCAATTTACAGCAAAGAAAAATAAATAACACTCCCAAAGAGAAACCCAAATAAAATCGCCTTTTAAATTGGACCAGTTCTGCACTAAACTCGTGAAGAACCACAAGAACCCACTTTACAAAAAACTAAAAGCGGTTTTCAGAAAAATTAAGTCCAATGATTGAAATCGTGACTGAAAATTGTCACGTACTAGAAATCTTATTGATCCTAAAGTTCAACACTATCTGCCTAGCTTCGAATTTCTTAGCACAATAAACTCTAGGTTTCTAAGCAAAAAAATATTGTTTGATCAAAAAAATAATACTTGTTAAACCTGGCGAAATATTTATGCGTGGAAATCTGTGCGGTTGGCGTGCGCTATCCATTTATAAATGAAGAATAATCCCCGGAGCATAGACGGTGGTAAATGTGCCGTGAAAACCCGAACGCGGCGGAGCATTTTTCTCATGACAAAAGCTTTGGAGACAGCTCACGTCTGCCGCTACTCGCACACGTACCGACTACCGACGCACGCCAAATTACATACACCCTGTATGAACACGCTGATATAGCACAGATACAGAAAATACACAACCTTTTGTAGGTTTTTATCTATCCTTATCCACCCTGACTATTTTTTTCTTCAACTCAACTGACACAAATCTTTATAATACAAGCTTTATTATAGCATTTTGAGCTAAACATAAAATTCGTTCTCATCACTTTTTCATGGGAAAACACAGAACAATAGTCTATTTACCACTTTATCTACAAGAATTTGAGGTTACTGGTTTTTGTTCGGATTTATTACTGAATCATTAGTCGCGTGCCTGGTTACTCCGATGTGGGAATTATTCACATCGCTTATCGCGTTGTCGTTCGGAATACATTACTTTGAGCCTCAAAATTCATTATAAAAATCTGTCATCTCCCCTTGTAGGAGGGGAAACTTAATCAAACTTAAATTCGGTCGATAATATAAACAGCAAACTTCGTTCAGAGATAAGTAAACGGATGGAAAAGTCGTTAGGGGAACGAGTTTTAATCCCGGGGAGAGCGTATCGACGCTATTTAATCACGTCTAAATATGGTAAAAAAATGTTGGTAAGGTATCACGCCACGTTATTGTCATTCATAACAGGCGGGAGGTGGCAGGGGGTAGCGGGCGCGTCGGGGCGGCGGAGTAGTGTGAGGGCTCTCGATAGCGATAGCTGCGGGATCACGCCGCCGCCGCGCCGTAACGAGGGAACAGTTAGCTCGAGCGAAATGTTTGTACAGGTATGTCTCCGACTAGCGGGGGACGAATACGTAATTAAAACTCGCGCCACATCAATAATACATACAACCGACGACTACAAACCTACTCAAACTTTATTTATTAACTTTTCCCGCGATTTGCTCATTTATCTACGCTTTTTATTACAAAATACTTTACAAAGAATTAATAACGATGTCGTTTTATATAGCGTAGTTAATAAATAATCAACTACATAGTGCAAGACATGAACGTAATCATTAGTTCCAGCTAAAGGTTTTTCTAATAGTACGCAATTAATTATTTCAGCACAAAATGCGAGGAGAAAAGTCGCGGTGGAAACACACATTAATGATAGATTCTAAAAGTTTTTATTGCTTTGAGGCAGAGGATAGGTACGTCGTTTGTCAGACGGACGAGGGTTCACCACCAAGTCTAACGCTCGGGGACAGCTTTTCAGGTCACTGTGTGTACATTTATGTACAATTATACTTTTATATTCTTTGACATTTGCATGGGAAACACCTACATAATAAATTCTTGTTTTTTTATGTCTCGTCTGTCATGATTTTTCTGGATGGTAACTAAAAACTGTGCTAAATGTTTTTGCCTTTTATAGGTTTAGCCTGAAGTAATATCATCGCGCCAAGCAATTAATCACCAATTCCAAATTTCACTTTTTCGCTGTTTTTTAATTAGCGAGACAGCAAAAACGTATTTTAAAAACTTGCTAGACAAATCTATTTTTAATCATTCGAGCATAAGACGTGTAAATGCCTAAATGGAAATAATTTCAATTTAAAAAATCCCCTTTTGTAAAAAGCACTCCCAACTAAGTGGCGCTCGCCACCTTTTGACACACAATAAATCACAGCCGTGAGCGGCCAATAAAAAATATGTTCCACCCTCGGCGAAAATCCAATTAATTTTCGGCGGTTAAAAAAAGAACCTGCCCGTCCGAGCGGAAAAAGCTTGGGCGTAGTGTACGAGCCACAAGCGAACAGCGGGCAGGCAGGCGGAGGCGAGAGCGGGAGCGGTTAGCGAAGCAAATAATGGACGCAATAGTAACTTGGACGCATGTAAAAATAAGAGGTAAAAAACGGAAATGGGCATAGCGATAAGCTGTTGAAACATAGTTGATGCGCTTGGTTGGAGAAGCGAGCCGGTCCACAGAGTATAGGAATAATAAGGTTAAACGAGACGAGATAGGAACGGAAAGTGCGGGAAAACAAGAAAAGTGGAAAAAGGGGAATAATGGAGAAGGAGTAATCAATTTCGCTCAGTCGCCGCCGCCGGCGAAGCTCTCATTTAAAATTTAAAATATCGCGGAACGGAGGGGTCCCGTGGAGGACTTTTTAATTTGCCTTGGCTTCGGTTTAAAAATGCACGGAGCTCTGCGGTGACACATCAATCCACTTTGAATGTTGACGCTGAACTAAAATACATTACTCTTTTAAAAAACAATACACTTTAATTTGATTGTGCTGTTGCTTGAATTTCCTTTTATTTAGACACAAAGCGGAGGTTGATTCTGTTTAAACGTTGTAGATTTTAATTAGTGTCCTACCGTAGTTGCGGTTTTCATTTCAACCTTCGGCCAAGAATGGACCATTTGGCTTTGCTTTAATTTGGTCTATTCGCTATTTGTGGATGTTTGTTTAGCTGCTTTAAACGACTTGGGGGTACTTCGCTCTAGGAGTTGATTTGTTTGGAAATTAAAGTGGTTGTAATGTTGGTTTTCTGATTGTTGCAGCAACAAAGGCCAGACCTGCCGCGGCTGCTGCAGCAAATGCACGCAGCGCACCTGCCCGCACACGGCGCGCCTCCCCTTCCACTGCTGGGCCAGGGTGCCCTGCCCCCTGCTGGTCTGCTAGGGCTCGGCGTGCCTCACCACCCTCTCTCAGTACTAGCAAAACCTCCAGATTTACATCGACCAGATGACAAAGGGAATGGTAAGTTATCCCTTGTCTTCGAAAATTGTCTTGTCGCGTAAACTATCGCAGAAAGTCCAATAGAATAAAGGATTCCTGACTAACCCACTGTATAAGTAACGGTTCGATATAAAGATGAATATTTAAAGATGTTGTCGCGTATTTGTGTGTTTGCCTTGTTTGCTTTGTGCCTCTGGAGACTATTAGTGCCCCCCTCCCCTGCGGCTCGCAGCTGGCCCCCACCGCCCTCCGCGGCAGACGTCTCCGATCCCACTTCTGTTTCAATATTTACAATCTTCGAGTGGCTTTTTGAACTCACTGTTTGCGTGTTTTCGGATCGCTGACGGCTACGGCTCGCCCGATATTACTTTGAGAGTATGAATAAGTCAATTCTCCGAACCGGTAGGTATGTATCTACGCGCGTGTTTGGACAGAATAAGTAAACAGAGATGTGGAACAGATTGGTGGAAAACATTATTCCTGTTAGTCTGTTATATCCATCAAACAAATAGGCACTTTATAATTCGAGGGCATACTGAGTATTATTCATATCAAACAACGGAGAGTGTTTCCAGTTTTCACGGTAGCGCGAGTAATCCCGGCGCGGCGGGGACGAGCGCGCCACAAATGAAAATGTAACACAGAAATGGATTTGGAAGCCGCCCGTCGCTCCGGTTAATTACAAAAGCAAGCGGTAATCTGCGCTCCGGGATGTTCCGGCTTAGCGCCCCCTGCCACCCCACGCCGCGTGCCGCCTGCCACTTCCCCGGCTAATTTGTGCCATTATCGGTGTACTGATGTAAGAGTTACCGCGCAGATGGCCCCCCCGCACCCGCCCCCCTCGCGCCCCTCGCCCGCACCTTGCCAGAGCTCAATTAATTATTCCTTGCTGGTGTGAGCGTCGCGTGTTTTAGTCAATTAGTAACGTAATTTTGCGGCTGACTTGAGTGTGTGCGGTCACGGACCTACACGTAAGTCGCGCTCTAACCGAGTTACATCCACGCGTTGCATTAGAGCAAATAATAACCGGCCTAGTCGATGTGTCAGAGCGATAATAATGTATGACTATGAATATTAAGTAGCTCAAAAACATATACCTATGTATAAAACCTCTAATTTGTCTGTTATGACGTGATTGCATTGTTTTGAATCGATGTGCACGAAGCGTTCATGCGCAGCCTGGCAATGTAGGGGAATAGCCGGCCAATAATTGAGGCTATTGCGTTTAAATTAATTGTGGCAATACATGCAGTACTAATACGGCGTCTGGCAATATGTGCGTACATATGTAGCGTACGTGAATAGTAATAGGATTGGCTGCAATTGCTTACAAACTTGAGACGAATCAGGCGGCGGAGATAATGCCTTTGATGTAAGCAATACTCCGTAACTATGGTGGTGTTATGTACATATGTAATCTACTACGGATTTGCTGTTTGGATTAAAATGTAGCCACAGATTCTGATGGTGATGGTCCATGGTAGTAGGCATTGCATTATAGACATAAAATTAAGGAAACACAAACAAGTTTACGCTACAAGTTCATTGATCAACTAAGTTTATTCAAATTCGACGGTTACCAGTATTTACTGAGTAATTGACACCTTTCAAATAGGTAAACGTAAAGTAATTGACAAAATACATATTCAATTTTAAAGAGGTAAACCACGCATTGAATAGATGAACACGCACTAAACAATTTAAAAGTTCAATAACATAGTCTGCTAACCATGTAACGTACCTAACTTGTAACTATGTAAGTTCAACTTAAACATAGCCGGGAAGTTCCAAGTGCGACTATTTCGGGCACAATGGCGGTGTCGTTAACTCCGCCACTATCGCTCCGTGAATAGTCACGATTGATACGTGCTGACGAGACCGGGCTAATATCGCCAGGGGGATGATAGCCACAATAGTCTGCCTGAATTACCTGGGTTTGGGATTACGCTAGTTGCAAAACACAGTCTATGTGGTGACGAGAGAGGTCTAAGTCCAACTGTGGACGTCTTTTACCTGGCCCGATCTCCACGTTGTAGGTCGCGGTTTCAATCCCAGCCAGGCGCATTACTTTGTGTAATTTTTTTAATCACCACTGGACTCAAAACATCGTGAGGAAACCGGCATGTCTTAGAACCAAAAAATCGAAGACACGTGACATCCAACCATTCGCACTGGTCCCGCGTGCAGCCCATTCTCTCGTAGAGAGGAGGCCTGAGTCCCAGCGGTGGGAACGTTACAAGGGTTTAGGCGTCTACCCGAAAGCTTCTTTAGCACAACCCTGTGATACCGTAACTGGAACGCATAGGTCAACTGAAGAAACACTGTTGGGTTTATGTCAGTCAGAGTCTAAAAAGTTATAATTTATGATTTCCCACCTATAAAAAAAGCTCAACCTCATAAGTGTTGGCATGAAGAAGCAACTAGTGACAAGCCCCGACTTCACTTGGGTGCACATTATACAGTTACATCAACTTTCTTCGTTTATTACTCTTTCTAGTTGTAAAATCCACATCATAATCAGTTGCGTAGTTGAGAAATTAACGTATAAACCATTGATATCAGAAAGGAATACTGTATTTTTAAACCATAGATAATAAT
Organism: Mythimna vitellina; assembly: GCA_949316375.1. Lineage (NCBI taxonomy): Eukaryota > Metazoa > Arthropoda > Insecta > Lepidoptera > Noctuidae > Mythimna > Mythimna vitellina. Next base: position 10,261,271 of record OX438698.1, read on the forward strand.
AATAATATTCCACAACTTTCACACAACGTCTCAAGTCTCATACTAAGCAGACCTTGAGTTATGATTACTAGGAAACGGATAAACATACTTATATATTTCTAAATATATACATATTATTGTTTAATGACACCCAGACACAGAACAAATAGTCATACTCATCACACAACCATTTGTCCTGTCGAACCCACGACCTCCGCCATAGCAGTCAGGACCACTGACCACTAGACCAATAGGCCAGTCAAATGGATGTCACAGTACTGCTGTTTTATATTTCTATGGTATAAACAGAGCAACTCACGTGTTGTTTTGAACAAGGGTTGCCAGGGAGCATGGCACTCTACGAAGAGTAATGAAGGTTAATTACTTGATTTGAAACCATCAACAATCAATCAAACTATCATTTAGTTGATTGTACAAAGATCCCTGAATGTATTAGACGCATAACAGTAGCTCCTAGCAGAATACCAGCGTTCTAAAATTTGTTATATGTTGAGTTAGGCACCTTTTTTGGCCATATGTAGTTTTGTGAGGCATAAATAATATTATTTTTTTCTTATCAGATTTTAGAAAGTGTTAAAAGTGAATAAGTCATAAAACTGATAGCAAAATTGAGGTTGCATTAAAAATATTCAAATAAAAAAACATTTTACAAAAAAAAAATACAACCGACTTCTATGTAAAAAAAAAATACTGAAAAGTGCAAAATAACTTTAATTTCGGAAGTCGGTGTTTCTATAATAGTTTTGTCTCTTCGTTATTTAAATTTAAAATTCCTTTTTGGAGTCGGTTAATAAGGTATTACTTCAGTAGCTATTTATATCTTATTTGAATATTTTTAGATGCATTAACCGTTGGGTTAATGTATCCAGTTCCTTATCATAATTTAAAACGTCTGATCTACAATTATACGGAAGGTCAAAGCTACTGGAATAGTAAACAGACGGCAACCATTTACTATTCTTTCCTATTGTTTTATGTCACTCTGGTTACCGATCATTTATTAGTATTCAATTTATATCCATATTACTGTTCCATAAAGCACAATATATCCGTATCGGGTACTTAATATAGCATTATTCTGTGGGATTGTCCGGCGACGCTAATTCCGCCAGTAATATTGTTTCCAATTATCTCAGAGTTAGCAACATATGACAGACCATTGTCAAAGCTGTTAGCTGACTAAATTGGTGGCTAGGCGTTGATTGATAACTATACTCAATATACGTGTGAGATTTAGATCAGTAGTCCAATGCGTGGATCTAAAAGAGAAAGTCTATAATCTGACGCTATCTGATCCGTTAATCACCAGTCATTCGTGAATGAAAAGAAAGTATCGATTCCATCGATATTTAAATTAAAATATCAATCAGTCGGGGTTATTAGTGGTCTATTATACTAAATTATATTCAATAAAACTAACCTATCACTAACAAAATTGTTATTTTGTAATTGGTGGAAGCGTACATTAGTGAGTCGTTTAATAAGTAAACAGTAGCTGATATAGTGTGTAACAGCATTAAGGTGTCAGGCCGGGGGTGTCGTGACGAGCCGGCGACAGGCCCTGCAATATTCATCGAGCACTTTACCCGGCTCCTCATCGTATCCACCTCAATTACACTCACACGCCCCCCCCCCCCCTCCCACTCACATTGCTTGTATAAAACAAACATACGACTGCTTTGTATTTCCTATTTCAAACATATACGAGTATTTGTTTGTCGGCTATAGACTAGGAAAATCTTACCTCTGATTGAGAGATCTCATTCTCAGATTATAAGAGCTCTCATTATTAACAAGCTCACATTTCTCATCTTATCTCAAGCGACTGCCACCTAACTGCATAGTTCTGTCGTACGCAACAATTAGGGAAATTAGGCTTTCGCAAAATTGATGCTGGTTCTACGTATGAATACCAAGGCCAATCTACTTCGCAGAATCTCTTATTAAACCCACAATACAAGCCTTGAACCATTCTAATCATTACACTATAATTGCGATCAATTAATTCTGCGGTTAACGCGCCAGTCCTGTGTGTAATATAATCCAGCTAACTTAACCCACTTGGTTGCAGGTATCAGTTCAGCAGAGGAGCGACATGTGAGTATAGAATAACTTTTTCCAATTCGCCCGAGTTGTTAAAATTCCAACGGCACAATTTTGCTTTGAAAAATTCCCCAACAAGCGTAGCTACGTACTCGTAGCTATAACGTATATGTACGTAGTGCCTTTTCCATTTGGGAATGTGAACGTGGAGAGTAGTGTTGCGCTCGAACACGTTGATTTCATAACACGGCCCTGACTGAAACAAGTGGGTGGTGCTGGTGCAAGTGGCGCACCCCGCGCAGGGGTGTCACGCTACAACGTTAACGTGCCGCTCAGATAACATCTTTATTGATGTTACATTCAAATTAGTTTGTCGTGTCATGTCAGATTTTTGACACGTCAAGACATAATTTAACTTGTGCCTTTATGTAAATATTCAATAAAACCATTCAATAAAGCACGTGTTGTTTTTAAACTCATGTTTGCATACCATCTGTTTCTAAACAAACATATCCGAAAGCACGTCACGTCATCCTTGTATCCGTTATTAACTTAGGCAGCTAAAACACACGAAATTGGGGTTCGCCCCAATCCCCTTAGGGACTCGGGGCCTGGCACTGTCACTGCAAAAGGGGGAATGTCCGAGTCGAAACCGTATCTTGCCTACACTTAACTTATTTGGGATTTGCAAGTGTGATCGTATAAATAGCCATTAATTGATCCTATGATGCAATCCGATTTGTGTAACTTATTTCTAACTTGATCATATTATCAACGATTGTGAATATTAGCATTTCAGTTACGTTAAATTCGCTGTTGCTTTGTCTGATCGCGTTGAACTGATTGTCAGAACAGGAAAATTGAAAAAAGTGTAGTTGTCAACCCTGTAGTAAAGTGAGCTCGGTCGCGAGTGCGTCGTTCCCGAGGTGTTGCGAATGTCGGCTATCGTGCTACCGGGGAGAGGGGGTGAGCAGTGGCGCACCGCACAGATGTGCCGACTGCCGAGCGCCCAGAAATGCATGCGAATCGATACGCCGCACCTACTTGTAACACTGTCTTTGTTGCATAACCTACTTCATCACAATGACAACTATTATTCACTTTTGCCTTTGACAATGTCTGATCGTTAGTGCATTCCATCGTGAGATGACTCCTTAAGAGGACGTCCTGTTCCGGTAGGATGATGATTCTTTCTAAATCAAATAATGTTTCTTCCATATCCAGAATTAAAGGCGTGACGTTTTTATGGCTGAAATTGAAACAGGCACATTGAAGTAATCCAGTTATGGCCTAGGCATAAACTTTATCTATTCAACCAGTAGCCGTTCCCCCAGACACTAATTCCACTTGACTGGGAAAACATAATCAGTCACGTAGCGATCACATTACTGCACATCAGCTCGTACCGCATACTTTAACAAGTTTGTTGGAAAACTTGGGTGAGGTGAGTGAGTTTATAACTCGACGACAGCACGTGAAGAGTTTATCTTGCAGTGTGACCCCGATACGGCGCGGCTGTGTTGGCAGTCCGCTCACGGAGCCGTCGATCTGTGCAAACACGCGGCGAGCTGAGTAATGCACGGACGCGCCTTACAATTTGAAACGAGGGGGTTTTGGGTGGCGGGGGCGAGGCGGGGGGGTCGGCGGCAGGAGTGCACTCCGTAATAAAGTTTACATAAACCGAGCGCGTCTTGGCTGCGGCTGCGGGGCGTCGGTTACACTCGACCGAGCTGCCGAGCCCGCCGAGCCGCGCCCGGTGTCCACACTATGTTTTTATTGCGAATCACGAAGGTGCTACACAGTTGCAGGCACGTTGTTTATTTGCAAACATCGCGCGCCGTATATTTGATTTTCCGATACATCGGGCCTATGTTTACATTACAGTGTAGGGAAACTTTTCATTTCGATGCCGCTCTGTTTTCAACCTCTATTTTATTTTTATGATAAACCATGTCGGGTTATAAAAGTTTTGCGAACGCTATCTCGAAACAAAGCATGGTTTTATGTCATGGTATGTATAACTTACCGTTACAAAGTTAATAAAAAGTGTCCGAGTCACCCTCTCGTACCGGCAATTATCACCTAGCGGTCGAACCGTATAATTATCCGTTTATACATAAATTATATTCTAGAAAGGTGCTTAAATTCCCGCAGAATAACAAAGTTTACGACTAGCAATTTACACCGACGCGAAATTGAGCAGCCGCTGTAAGCCTAACAGAGCGAGCCCTTCCACAATCTCATTTGAGTAACATAATAACCGCGGATTTATTTCTGCCGCCCGCTCATTCGCTCTCAAATCGCGCCTAATATTCAATTTGGGCGCCCGAACCACACAAAAACTGCTCGGAGCCGGTTCATTACGCCGCGCATCTCGCCTCTTCATCCTCCTTACCTTATCTAAGCCACTCTGAATAACACACCCCGTGCCACCCCGACCCTGCCCCCCGCACACCACTTCAAGTGGAAAACTCGCAGGGCGAGGGACGCTCAACCTTGTTTAGCATTCTCCTCGACTTCTTTATTTAATAGATACCGAAAAAAACTCCGGTCAGAATAAATTTGCGTTTGTTCTTCGATATGCTGGGGTCGTTGCGTTTTAAAGGTGCGCTCCTTTAATTAAGGTAGAAACGGCGAGTATAAATGACTTACATAAATACAGGCGAGGACCGACTACTTTATTAAACCGTTAAAACAAAAATAGCGGCATGTTTACGCGCGCTGTAACAGCGCTCGCTCGCTTCGCGCCCGCGACAGCCCTCACAATTTATAGCTCGAGACTTTTCTTAATTGGAAAGAATGGCCACTTGTAATTATTAAGACGCCCTAAAGTGAAACAGATTGCGCGGTAGTCGTCCTCTTATTTTACTTTTTACGTTTTATACACCGACGGCGATCTAAAGTAACGGTGGCTTGTTTATTGAAAAACAAAAGTTAGCGCTACTGAAGTGAATGTTTCATGTAATTTATTTGTGTTGCTTTCTACTTTGCAGTCATTTCGGTGTATGAGTGCGTGATCTTCCTGTTTATTATAGAGACGCGTCTCGCAATTATACAAATTACACTTCTCGTAGATAGTGTAGATAGATACGGAACTACATTGTGGATAAATGCAAAATTATTGTTGAGCAGTTATCCTCCAATTACTGAGAGATATTTACTTATAGGTTGGATATCTTGAGCCAGCTACTTTGTGAAGAAACGATCAGATAAAGAACAGGTTAAAGAGCAGTTACTAGGTAGTCGCGGTGGATATCGATCTAAGGATTGCACCCCTGCCAGAGGCGTAGGTAGATTGGCCGCGGAACGCTCTGCCTTGTTATTCATGACATTTCGATGAAATTGTGCAGCTTCTAGGAAATCGACTTTGTATTTAAATGGCCACTCTGCACGCAATTATTGGTTTATAACTAACAGAGCTCATTAAAGGTAAAGTACGTTAAAGATTATTTTATCTTTTAAAGCTATAAAAAATAATAAAACAGGGCGACAAAAAACCTTCCTACATTGTACATGTACGTGACGCCACCACATGTTATCCAATTCGATTCTGAGAACATTGTTATAATATTTGGCAAGGTAGCGGATCCTTGGGTAATCCTATACATGGCTTCTGTTCAGTCGCTTGCTGCTTGAGTCCCGGCTAATGTCTCGGAGCCGAGGCACTGTACTTAATCCCCCTACACTGTGCGTCTCTTGATAGGGAATAACACATAGATTATGTTGGTGCATCCACATTATTCCGCGCGGATTATCTGTCGTGTCGTGCAGTCAGGGCCTCTGTTTCTAACTTGAATTTATAATCTGCCAACGGAATTAATCAAGACTTAGTCGGGTAAAACACTCGTGGACGGGACGTGAATTTCTCATGATAGTCTACGTTCATTTAGAACAGAATCGTGTTGTAGCTTTCTTATCCTTATATTATGTATAAAACATAGTTCCCACCCCGTCTTAATGTTCGTGATAAACTCAGTAACTACTGAACAAAAATTTTCATGCGGTTTTTACTAATAGTGTTTCGGAAGGTTTAAAAAGTTTCAAATATTTTTAATACCAGTGCGAAGTAGGGACGGGACGCTAGTATGTAATAAATAAGACGATTGCTTAAATTCTTGAAAAGGGCAGAGCAGATACAAAATAAATAAATCTTCAATTGCTATTAAAGCTAACAACTTGGGTTCGTTTATTGAATTCCTAAAATAACAATACTTACGTAGCTACCTGTTGTTAACTTGGTCTGAGAAGGTAATAATCCACCCACTCTTGTATGAGCAAAAAGTATATCGAAATTCTTTTCATAATATCGTTTGTGTGACGATCGCTGGATGCTCAGTGGCGATGCCGGGTGGATGTGTATACGGTGGGTAGGTAGAGGTGCTGTAGGTAGGGTATTGCTCGTCTCGGGCGGGCTTGCGGCTTTGTTCACGATCCGGCCGTATCGCATCGATTTATGCAAGCTTGATCGAATCGCGCCTGCCCCCGTCTGCCCTCCCTCTTGCTTCATAACAATACCTGGTTCTGTCGCTGCATTGTATTAACACAATTTAATATTCATACTTCATAAACGATATTCGGAATCTGACGCTTTTTATTCCTTTGAAAGTGGCAATATTTAATCTGTTTATGACAACTTTAGTGTTGGCAGTTTTCCATGCTAGTCGGTGTCGCTTTGTCTTGATAACACTTGAAATACCGTATGGCTACAATAACTTAGATAACCTTCAAGTTAAGTATGTCTATTAAGCTTAAACTTCAACGTTAATTGATTTATAAATCAACAATATTGTTTTATTCTATTCATAGTTTCAGTCGGAGCAGATCGCGTTGATGTAACCAACCGTATGTAACGAATAACGATGCTTCGCTCCCACACGTTCAATATTTCAAATGAAATATTCAATAGATATTGCATCCGACGACTCGTTTCAAAGGTGCTTTGTTATACTAAGTGCGTCAGAATTCAGACTGGCTGCCTCTGTACCAATTATCGCGTGTAAAAGATGTGCGACATAGAAAGTGTTTTTTGTTTTCTTTCTTAAATGGAGCGTTATCTTCTATTTATTTTATAAAAAAATGATAAAAAATTATGTTACATTGTAACTTTTATTTCGATGAAAGTATTGTATTCTAAACTTCGTTATTTCACATTTATTTGTAATAATAATAATATAATAATAAAAACGTTTATTTATCTCCAACAAATTACAACACAGTTTTAGTTGACAGGTAGTTTGACAAGAGATAGAACGTAATTTGTGGGAGATCTGGAGTCTAAACTAAGCCTAGGCCTGTATTTTAGAGCTCCAGGCTCCCCCATTTCATCACAAAGTTGGAATAATCAACGTGCATGTGTGTGTGTGCATGTAAATATAATGTTTATAGATAGAGTGTATATCATATATATATACAAATACATATATACGTATATATTTTTAATATATATTAAAGTGGAAAATATACAGTAAATAGATAAATATGGACAATCCTAGTTACTACTTTGCTACATCAAGTAATTTTTCCGATTCTTTATAATTTAAAGAAAGTAGAATTTGTGTAATCTACATAGGTAGGGTAGGTACAACAGACAGAATAATAATTAGGTGCTATTGCTAGTAGATAGATACAAGTGGAAGTTAGCCGCACATGTCGTAAACAGTGGATGAGTGTGCGGCGACCGCAGGCTGACGAGGCAGCGCGCACCGCGCCCGCGCCTGCGGTCGCCGCCGCCTCTGTTGCGGTCGCACCACTATCACCCACCGCGCTCTTTGTCGCCCCGTCGCGTCGGTCGTCCGTCGCCCGTCGCCTCGGTGTGTGGCCCGCATACATCGCTACCGATGACGCAACAACACACACCACCACATTTATTGTATTCGTTTCTTTCAAATTTTACGACACCCTATAACCACTAAAATCTAATTGCATCCATAATGCTATAACATCTTTACAACACGCTATTACGTGTGTTAATTGTGATTTAATCGCCTCGGACGATGTTCAATAGCGGATAAACTTAATAAAAACAAACCAAGCATGTTTGTTGTTGAGCAAAAAACACGCTAGAGCGCTCGAGTAATTGAAATCGCTGCATGTAATTAGCAGGTAAGATGGGTGCGATAGCTCGCGGCTCGCTGCACGTCTTCATAATTTATCTCAATTAGTCGCCGGCGTAATGAGAGGAAGGGCGGACGCGCCGGCACTACGGCTGCAGTTAGCGTAACAGCGCATTCCGCTAATGGCGGACGGCTCATTTTTATTTAACTCATTGTTTCTCACCGGGCTACAGCGAACTGTTTAAGAATGACGTGTGAGATTAATATTTTATTAAATTACGACCACGTTTGCTCCCAGTTTAGTTATGAAACAGTATGTTTCCTTAGTAGATATTTAGTAGCAGATTATGCATTATAGTATGGACATGACAATAATATGTAGTGTGGTGTAACGGCTGCAGTTGTCTGGCGGCATGTTTAACAATGCGGCGAGCGTGCGGCGTGTTGGTGGCGTCGTGTTGCGGCAGCACGAGGCGCCTGTCGCCGAGCCGCCGTGTCGCCCGGGCGGAGGCGCGCTATAGGCCAGCCTCCGCGACTCGGCCCCCTTCGTGCTTATCACACATTTACATATGCTTCGCCCGCTCACTGCCGACGCCGTGTACCAGCATCGAAAATGTTTCATGAATAAATTTGTAATCCAATTTGGTCGTTAACTTCTGACTCCACAAACACGTCGACTCCGCCTTGTTCACAATAAAAACAAACACACTAAACACCAGTAAACAAACATAGGCAATCCGATCGAATAATCTTCGGTTCGCTTAAAACGATTAATCATAAAAAGTGCGCGGGTCGCAGCCCTTTTTCGAGTTTCCTCGTTACGGACTAAGACGAGAATCATTAGGAATTAAATTTCCCCTTTCATTAGTCCCTCAACCCTCGTATAATTCCGGACGCGGAGCAATAACAATATAAATCCCCCGTCGCGCCGAGCGGGGGATTACGGCTTGTCTCGACCCTAATTTAGGGCTGCCCCCGCCCCGGATTAACGAAGTGGCGGAATCCGCTAGGGTTGTCGCTGCGCATAAACTTGTTACGTGTTTAATGTTTTATTGACGGGTGGCTAGGGAGCTCTCATTTAAATAACCGCGCGGCTTCAGCCCCTTTCGCAGCTCCGTCGATCCGCAGATTCCACTCGTGTTGATCACATGAAACGTGGACCGCTTGCCGACTGCCCCTGATATAAGGACACACGTGGGATCATTTCCAAGCTGAGTACACAACACTCGTTATGACTCTAAAAGAACTCTTGAAAAGTAAATTGTTTGTAGCACCACCCCTAATAAAAGCTCAGAAAAGCTTAAAAAAAAATCTGCACAATATTGTTATTTTGTAGACGTTCGATTGTCTTTATTCTGGTTTTAATACTATTGCTAAGATAAGTCTTGTATTTTACTTTTATTATAACCGACTTAAAAAAAAAGTAGATTCCACATTCGACTCGTATGTACTACATAGGCACCTATGTTCGATTGTCCGCAATTTGTTCAGAAACTACTGATCCGATTTGGATGAGATTTTAATTTTAAAATAATTAATATCTTTGGAGAAAGGCAATGGAACTCTTCAATATATTCGTTTATCTATGTATTTTTTTTTACGCGATTTTCTCACGCTGCCGCTGGTACGCTGTGTGTATGAATTATGATTCATCTGGGTACACCCTTATTTCACAAAGAAAACCATTGTGTAGATAGAGTCGTTAATGGGTACCTTACTGTAGAACTTGCTTACTGTTTAGTTTTAGTGGTGCCAAACCGTTACTAAAAACACAAAAAAAAATTTACTTATTTTTCGATTTTATTGTTTTGTTTTGGAAGTCGATTCTATTTTTTGTATAAAACTTTATTTTATTACAAGCTTATATTTAACCCAAGTTGGTTAACAACGCGCGTAACACCGGTGCCTCGGGGTTACATTACAAGTTACAACTCACTGCTGGTATACAATTTTTTTAAAGGTCGTTTCGTTTTTTTATTCAAATTATTTTTTACTGCTTTAATCCACGCTATCAAATCGAATCGTTCGTTAAGGCGGAACGAATTCTTTATGGGTAGTTTAAAGCCGTTTCGACGCACATATTGCAGTCAAGGCGGAGAAACCTCACGGCGCTGTTCCGCACCCTACTTGATTTAAATATAGGGATCATTACTAATGGAGTCGGCTGTGTCAACACGAACTACTAGCGCGATAAATTGTGTTATTATTTTAAAACTAAGGGCATTTACTAATTTATTTTATGACACTAATATTGTAGAACCGAAAGTCTGCTTATTTGAATGTTTGTTACTTCTTCACGCTTGAACGGCTGAACGGATTTAGATGAAACTTGGTACAAGAGTAGACTAGGCGGGTTGACTTTTTATCTTGAAAGTATGTTCCCATGGGATTATTATTTTCTACTATGACGCGGGCGAAGCCGCTGACAGCTGCTAATAACTTCACACTTTTAAACAAATACAAATACATCCCCAATTTAAAATTCATCATGTAACCTTGTAAAGGTGCTTTATTTTGTTGATGCCAATTTTCCAAACAAGTTGTCTTTCAGTATGGCGACGAAACTCGATTCCAGGTAATTTATTTAAGTAATTTTACAAAGCGAAGCCGCGTACACCGTATTAAAATTTGCCTCGAGACCGCAAAGTAGACGCAAACACAAAATTAAAGTCGTCGACACTTAAGGGCTTCGTAGTTTCGAGGGGAGTTTCCGTGAAATTTCTCTCGGAATGTCGAAATGGCGGATGAATTTCGCAAGTCAACTCAATTATCGTTTTAATTAAGGCGCCGTGCCACGTGACATTTGTTTGCGTGCGTGAAAGCGATCGCTCCCCGCGCCCCTCCCCGCCGCCACTCCACGCCGCCCCTCGCGCCTGCTCCTGTTAATTGTGCTAATTACTCCTGTAATAGAGCAAGGGGGCGGGTTGAGATTGCTTATCGATGGATTCCCCGGAATTTACTTTGTGTGATACAGCTGCCCCACGGGCCGCGGGTGTTAATTTGATATAATTTGTAGTCCACTTGACTTCACTTTGCCTCCACGTACGTATCGAAACTTCTGTTTTGAATAGCTGTTTCACATTAGACGAAGTGGAGCCGTTTAGTAGGGAGCGTCGAGTCGTCGACAGCCGCTCGCGCTCACGCTCGGTTAACTGCAGGTTAACAAACAGTGCGGTAATGAACATCAATTGTATCGGGCAAATTTCCAAGTGTATTTGTAAGTGCACGACGGAGTTTCCGCGAGAGCTCGTAACGCCGAGTGGCGCGCTGGCGGCGTAATGGGCGCTGCGAGCAGATTGCGAGCGTGCTGGCCGCGCGCGTCAGCGGCAGTCGACAACGAGCACCGGGCAATTTGGTTATTTGGGGTCGGCCATAAAGCGATAGCGAGCGCAGTAAACGCAATCCTCCACTCGCGACTATAAACTTTACGAGTCACGTAAAAACGCGCTCGAAACGCCGACTCGCTTCCATAAATTTATGCTAATGTATTCTTTATAGGAGTTTAATGTGTATTCAGAAATTCCTCCATTATTTATGTATACGAATGAACCGGTAAAGTTAATTTTAAAGTCGCACAGCACCCCGCGGTTTATGCGCTCGCTGACGATTAATTTTTTGTAACTTTTTTGTGGGCCATGTTTCCGACGAGCGCGGATTCTCGTTTCGGACCGATTAGCGTTAACGTTTTTACGCAGTCTCGGTAGATAGCGACTGGTTTAATAACGCGTCGGTCCTTATGAATGAACTTATTCAATGAGGGCCGTTTTATCGTATCATGAAGCGCCACGATATCGTATGTTATAAATTGACATCGTAATGGGACTTAAAAATAAAATGTACGCAATAAAACTTTTCGACGACGGTATCATAAAACGATGTCGTATAAAATTGGTATTCTCGATAAAAGCTGAAAACGTCGCGTGTAAATCACGTAACTTTCAAAACTATTATGCCTGAAATATAGTCCGAACTCAATCCGTACATTTCCGAGCGGCGGGCGGTCTATTTATCTATTTCCCCCGCTTCCGCCCCAGAGCGTCCGGTTAACCGCCCCCCTTCCGGTTAACCGGGCGGCGGCGGCGGCGAGGCGCGCGGCTAAACGGCTCGTCGCGTGACCGCAGACAATAAGCCCGGCCGGCGTTAACAGCGCGCCTGTGTGTTGCCACTTTATATGTTACGTCAGCGACAGCGCCGCGCCGCGCAAAGGCGACGCGTGTGTGCGACTCGCGCGACTCCACGCCAGCCGATAACACAGAATAAGTCGTGTTGTCGGAGCTTGTTCCTCTAGTACTTGTTTAGCGTCGCAGTCTCCTGTCACCCCGCCCCCCGGCACCCGCGCGACCCTTCGTACCGCGCTCAATTGCCTTTTTCTTGAGGTCGACGCGCGTAATGGGATAAAGTAAAGATTAGCTCTGTTCGCTTTTCCGTTGAAAATAGAAAAGGTTGCGAGACTACTCGTTATTGAGTGTTTTGTTTGAGTAAAGAGATACGAAATAAGCGAATACGTATCCTACCTAAACAATACTCTTTTTATTTCGTTGTTTCTTGTCGTTTGTTGTGTTATTATGTTACGAGTCCTCCATACGTAGTGAATTGCTAATTTATAGTAATGTTAACGTTTCTACATGTGCACTCACATAGGTAATACACGATGTTTTTTTCGTACGCACACATGTTATTACAAAACTTACAGTACTTGTAAAACATAACATAAGAAAACAACTCGAAACATAAATTCCATTTCAATCCATACGAGCCCACATCCAACTATTCGTCAGCCGACCACAAATTCAATCTATTAAATTAACGATTAACCACAAACGATGTACCCTGGAGCGAATGACTCGTATGGGCAACATAAAATCCATCCAATCGAATCCGACACGTCACATTAAGGCATCGAGCGGTGGGTCCTCGGGTCCTCGATATGGCGTCACTTGAAACTCGATGTCGAGTTCTGTGGAGATCGGTGATCGTAAAATTAGGGCTCGAGTACACGCTCGACCCGGCTAACTCGCACCTCGCTCACCTCTCGGCGCTATTAGATAAGGTACGTAAGTACGTGCACCTATATTCATTAGCTATAGGTACGTTGTGTGAGCACGTTGTGTTCTCCACTTTTATATTTGTTGTAACCGCGCCTCCGCGGCTGGTGCCAATAATAAAAGTTTATTGGTACATCTTGCCTATCAAATATCCAATAACGACGGTCGCAATAAGCTGTGTTACTTGTTTATCTAACGCGATGATGGTTTGTCCCGATGTTATTATCTAATTTCGTGCTCATAAAAATCAGGATTCGGACATGAAAAGAGGTTTTATTTTTATGCTCTCACGAGATTATTATTGAATGAAATGTGGGATGTTATATCGGTACAAATAAATTAATCATTAAACTGTGCCAGTACCTTTTAGAAACTACTACAGTAAAAGAGGTAGGCAGAGTAATATCACGCTTTTCAATTCACAGCAGGCCTCTTGATCGCATCGGATGTCATTTAAATCCAGAATTTGAGATTTAAATGCTGTCCTAAGAACGGCACTTTACACGATGAGGCGTTAAATAGATGTAAATCTGTACGTAAAGTATGATTGTGTATGGCGAGCCGTAGCTCGTAAGTCACCGCGGGTGGCGACAGGCCGCCGTCTCTCGAGCAAATTAACAGCCGCTTGCCACTCGCCTCTAACTTAGTGCCTCGTAAAATTAGGCCCGTTAGATCCCTTCAGGCACCGTCTACCCTGCCGAATAGCTTGCTAGACTCCCCGGGGATGTTCAGACTTGAGCCCGGACGGTTTAATGTTCTGCAACACTCATGACACCATAGGTTGTACATTTAAAGTTGTCGGGAAAGAGTAATAATGATGGATGAATTGTATATAAAAACAGATTATATAGAGACTGAGATAATGAAACCTAGTGCGGTTGCAATTTCCGCTCCGACACGCGGTACTACGGCGTAGCACGGTTTTGCGTAGACTACTGTATATATAGGGCACCTTGCGGAACTACTGCGTAGCACGCCTCGCGGAGTTACGGCGTAGCACGCTATACGGAGCTACGGCGTAGTAGCATGCCTTGCGGAGCTACGGTTGCAGAACTGCGATAATGTTACAAAAATACCATCCTATTTATTTATTCAACGTAACTATTAACACTCCATATCAAAATCGAATAAATCCGATAGTGATTACGTGTAAAGTGAAAATATAAAAGCGCAATACGCACAGGGTACTCAAACGGAATAGCTATTCGCTCGAATAACTGCATTCGCTGCTCGAACACTTGAAATAGCATCTGTCTAGTACATAACTGGCCGCGGGCATCCGACCGAATATATTGATAACCCGTGGCTGTACATGACTGTACTAGTGTTAATCTTTTGTTTTAGGCAAAAGTATTGCTTACACATTAAAAAAAAATATAGTAAAAGGAATTTATATTTCCTTATGGAATAAAATTTTAATAAGGACTATGTTCAGGTTCCCCAAAACCATTTTTATTTCTTTTTTAAAAATCTCAAAAGCTTTATTTTTACGAAGTCCCCATATAAATATTTGATTGTATGAATGAAACATTATATTTTTGTCTGGGAGTGCACCAGATTATTCACAATCACACGCGCCGCTTCTACCTGCAGCATTGCAATCGGACGGCAGCTGGGCGCGCGCACTAGGCCGTACGCGAATGCGGAATTGCGGATGTGCGCGAAAGTACGGCGTGTCAACACGAACGGAATCAGTGAGGCGCGACCGGTCGTTCGTCACGTATATGATTATTTCATTAGTCCGTATTTGCGCGCTCATCCAAATGTTGCGGTCGCCCCCCTCCCCACTCGAGCGAGCCCAGCCCCCCTTCCCCCAGGGGGCGATGACCACTCCCGGAGCTAATCATGCGGTCAGTTTGTTCTGCCTCAGCGTGTTTTGATATTGATATTGACTGTAGCGTCCGCCTCGCTGCGCGCCGATTTATTTGCGAACAATGATCGATTGATTGCTGTAGGTACGTAAGCTCGCCGTAAACGTTTTGATTATGTTTACCTACTCGTATTTGTTAAACACACAGACCAATACTGCCAATATTAATGGGATTGCGGTTTGTTTTTATCGCTTTCTGTTTTTGTTACAGAGAAATTCTATATCACCCGGTGAAAGAGAAAAGTATAGGACACGAAGTCCAGCAGAACCCGATCACAAGAAACTTAAGAAAGAAGAGAAGGACATGGGCCACGTAAGTAGACCATCATCACTCTTCCATTCTGTCTTATAAAATACGTTGTGCAGGCCTTGCAATTTCGCATTCCTAATTTTCAGGAGTTGGTAGTAGACGATGCTAGTGAGGAGCCCACGTCACCACACAATGGTGCTCCTTCCCCACGAGAAAACGGACTGGACAAACTCCAACCCAAAAAGGAACACCCACCACACAGTCCCAGGTATGTATACCCATCATAAATCTGCACGATGCGAAAACAACACCAAGAATAATAAAAATGTTACATAAAATTACGAAACTTGGGCTTGACACATTACAGTAAAACCGTGGCGGCCCATTTCACTTGTAATTAACTATAACAAGTAATACATTAGTATGAACACGCTAAGCCTTACGCCCCGCGGCGTTTCCATCGTAATACTCGCCGGCTGCGTTAACTCGCGATAATCGCTCTATCCGTTTAACAGAAGTCCTAGTGAGTAAACTACTTGTACCCGAAAGGTCATTGTACGCCGAGAGACAAGTTGTCCAAGTCGAAAGTTAATCCGCCTCCGCACTGAATCAATTACGTATACACGGCCGAGGTTCACTGGTACTCCCATTAACACCAATCAGATTAGACGCTGTGATGGATAGCGTTCACTTCTCTATACAAAAACTTCCACACATTTTGTTGTACTAAATAAATACATGCTTATGCTACTACCGCCTCTTCAATGTTCAGCAACGGTTTTTATAGTGACTACTTTAGATTCTTTAAAGTTACATTACAACTTTTTTGTGGTTAGATTGATCATCGTTCGATACAATTAGCGGGGCATTTGATAACTCAATTTTAACAATCATCAGATCGGGCACGTCTAGCAACGCGTCGACGCCTTCTGCCAAAAAGCTTGACGAGAAGCCTAGCACGCCGATCTCGAAGCCTGTCACTCCGACGTCGGGGGCGAGCGGGGCGGGGTCTGCGGGGGCTCCGCTGAAGGCCGCGGTGAAGCCCCCGGCGCTGCAGTACCCCTACCTGGGCAATGGGGCGCACGACGCTTACGGGCTCGCGGGGTACTCGGCGCGCGCCGCCTTGGCATATGAGCCGCTGCGGCCTCCCATCGGACCGGCCTCGCTAACGCCGATACCGGGTGGCAAGCCGTAAGTGATCCCAGCTCATATTCGTTTTAGTTGTTCAAAATTTTTTAGAAAATTCGTTGAAACATTCGTTACACTTGTCAAATATTTTGTTGAAAATTTATCAGTCACCATCCCGCTTGCCCAGCGTGATGACATTGGCATTACTCCCCATTTTATCCTAGCAGTGAACTGCGGCTGATGAATCATTACATGTATACTAACCGTGTGGCTTCTTCATTGCAGGGCATATTCATTCCATGTTTCGGCGGAGGGTCAGATGCAGCCGGTGCCCTTTCCGCCTGACGCGCTGATGGGCCCGGGCATTCCCCGTCACGCGCGTCAAGTCTCGGCGCTCGCGCACGGCGAGGTGGTGTGCGCGGTCACAGTGTCATCGCCCACCAAATACGTGTACACCGGCGGCAAGGGCTGCGTCAAGGTGTGGGACATCAGTCAACCCAGCAAAGCGCCCGTCAGCCAGCTGGATTGTTTGGTGAGTGGGTAACTGTCGGCGATTCATGATACTTTGGTATTTTTATTTTGGCCTTTGAACTTATTTCTGTGTAGAAAAACAGCTATAAAAATGCTAAATTCTAAAGTAATGTTAAAAATATTCTAATCAAATGCAAAACCTATTTTGTTTTTCTAATGGTATTTAAATCTTATCACTTTGTCTGACAAATACCTTGAGAAAAAGATTTATAAACTTGCATCGTTTATTTCAGCAAAGGGACAACTACATTAGGTCTGTGAAGCTGCTGCCGGATGGTCGCACGCTGATCGTGGGCGGGGAGGCTTCCAACCTGTCCATCTGGGACCTCGCGTCACCCACTCCTAGGATTAAGGCAGAACTCACGTCGTCAGCACCCGCATGCTATGCGCTTGCCATCAGTCCCGACTCAAAGGTAAGGAAAACAGTTTTGGATGAAACTTTTCCTTCGTCAACATCATCTCGATAGTAAATGAATAATTTTCATCAGAATATATTGCAAGTTACTGGATATTAGAGCTCTGAACACCTGGCAGTGTCCAAGGCAGGCACCAGATACATAACGGTCATTGAACCTCCTACATTTGTTGCATTCTTAATTTAAAAAACGGTTATAAAGACAAAGTTGTCTTGAATCGACCTCTAACGTGATCCTTTGCATTTTCTAGTATTGAAAAATAGATTACTGTTTTTTTTTTCGGGACCCTACTGAGATATACTCGTATTAGGAAAACGGTCAAGGTACCTTATTGCAAATTTATCTGTCGCCTACCATAGTGTCTGATGTTAGAGAGAGGAACCTCCTCAGTATACATGCAGCATTCAGGAGTACCAACTTTCTTCTTTTGTTTTCTGCATCAAGCGCCGCTCAATGGGACTCTCTTGAGGTATTTCGTAAACAACCTGAATCAGTTTTCTTAACCTTTGCTTTAAATTATTACAGGTGTGCTTCAGCTGTTGTTCAGACGGCAACATCGCGGTATGGGACCTTCACAATCAAACCCTGGTGAGACAGTTCCAGGGTCACACAGACGGCGCATCCTGTATCGACATATCTGCTGACGGTACCAAGCTCTGGACCGGAGGACTTGACAATACTGTGCGGTAAGCATCTCAGATCTGATCAAATTATTGAACTTACAAAATGATTGTTTTATACACAGTCCATTTGAACTTTCCTTAAACTTGTCTACACTAATATTATAAAGAGGTAAAGTTTGTTTGTAATCTCTGAAAGTACTCGCGATGACACTGCAGGGTTCCGATTCCATCTGCCCCTGATATAAATCTACTGCCAAAGCCAAATTTAGAAAGTTCTTAGTCCAACGCATCTATTTCATTTGGAAACAATAAAAAAAAATTGGTATTAATGGAAATCGTGCAACAAACATGTATTTATGAGTATTGTTATTTTATTTTTCAGGTCTTGGGATTTGAGAGAAGGCAGACAATTACAACAACATGACTTCAGTTCTCAAATCTTCTCATTAGGATATTGTCCGACAGGTAAGCACTTCAATTTCGAAAAAGGAAACCCATGGTCCTAGAACCCAAACGTCAACTGAACGACACAGGTGTGGTTTTACTCAGTAAGCCTGACGCACCCTCGCAAATTCATTAAATAATTACCCACCTTAAAATAAACGTTAATTAAATTTTTAGTTTCCATTAATTGTAACAAATTATACTGAAATTGGTTATTATACAGTCATATAGCGATTACGTTGTAAAAGTGAATGAATTGTATAAGTGAAAGTTAAGTGCTCATCACGAATTATTCCTTTCGTTTCTGGTCTACAACGCACTTAAAACGAAACCTGAGGTAGATGAGATCGGCTGCTGGAAAGTTATAAAGAGTTACCGTGGCCATAGAACGCATAGGGCAACTGAAGGACACAGGTGGTATTTAGTCAGTAAAAATCACACGCCCTCACGCTCGTATCATAAAGCGGGAGAAAAGACTGTTGGGGTATACCTTAAAAACCTTGATCATAAAACACATTGACCGCCACATCCGATCCAATCATTCGTAATCAACCTACGATCCGCTATTGACGTAAATGATAGTATAATAGAAGACGTCACTACGGGTTAAAAAGTTGATCGAAGGTTAAAAAAATATAATGAATTACGTCAATTACTACAACTTCTAAGATTTATTTCTGCAACTTACCTATCTATGCATAGTATAATCAGCCTTTTAATGTTCCCACTACTGGGATTTAGGACTTTTCTCTAGGAGGCTGTAATCAACACCGCAGACCCAGTGCGGGTTGGTGGATATCACATGTCTTCGATTTTTTTGGTTCTAGGACATGCCGGTTTCCTTACGATGGTTTTCCTTGACCGTTTTGAGTGAAGTTTACGAGTTGTAGGTCACGGGTTTAAACCCAATCATGAAACCCATCCATGAAAAAAATAGAAAACATCTATTAGCATAAGTTTTTTAGTTTCTTTTTTCTCTTTTAATTTTCTATAACTTGGCAATCTGTGTAACACACAATGGGCCATTTGTTTTTCGTCTTCTGAGCTTATAGTAGGCATCTCCAAAAGAAGCTTCATCATTAAGTGGTGGGGTCTTCAAAGCAGTTTATCAAGGCAGGAACATTGTCTTTTTTTTTCTAGCATAACAGTATCAAATTTATATTGTTTATCTCCAGGTGAATGGCTAGCAGTAGGCATGGAGAACAGTAATGTGGAGGTGTTGCATGCGGTGAAGCCGGACAAGTACCAGCTACACCTGCACGAGTCGTGCGTGCTGTCGCTGCGCTTCGCGTCGTGCGGCAAGTGGTTCGTGTCCACCGGCAAGGACAACCTGCTCAACGCCTGGCGCACGCCCTATGGGGCCAGTATATTCCAGGTAAGGCGATCAGAGTAGCATTATCTCTTTCTAATAAACTTTTAACCGCCTACATCGGATATTCCTCGCCAGGGTTGTACATCTTTGACCAAATACTCCGTTTCATCAGCTATGGCGATGGAAGAGCTAAACAAGATAGAGTACCCAGTCGCAAACACACGACCGTGGCGAATAGGGCACGAAAATAATCATCAAACTAAACCGACACAAGCCAAACTTGAAAGACTTAAACGTAAGGGGATACCTGTTTGAACCTCATTTATACATTTGATGACATAATAAATATGTAATGATTAAGTTGCCAAAGAATATCGTATTATGGACTTAACGAGAACACAAACGCAATCACTCCATATTAACTCAGGTTAGACTTGAACCTGCAAACGTTCAAGGTTGTTTGAAAGAATTACCGTGATCCTGAAACGCAAAAAGCCACTGAAGGAACAGATGAGTTTACTCAGTAAAAACAAGACACTCCCTCTCGCTACAACCAGAGGGAGGAGTTATCTGATGATTTACCACTTCAAAAAAAAGTTAGATTGGAGAGTCGAGAAATGACACTGGCGATGATAATAGTAATGTAAAAGTTACATAATCTGATTTACGACGGTCAGTGTATATTATATAGTTCCATAAAGTGTAAAGGTGACAAAGCATTATTAACACACGCTCGATTTTGGTTCAATGGATTAAATCCATCGACTAGATCCGTTCTCGCAACAGACGTTCAGATCGCACAGTTGCCTTACGTACGACATCAAGTGCACGCCGTGTGCTAGCAGACCTACACAGACTCAATTAATAATTACGGTGGCCTGACTACTCTATAATGAACAGTGGCCCACGAGCTCTTAACGCGATCCATTTGGCGACCTAAACTGAACTGTTAAAGGGATGGAGCTAAATATCGTGTATAGCTAGCCCTGGGGGTGGTGTGTGGGTGTGTAGGGTGGGAGGGATGGCTGCTGCTTTGGGTGCTCGCACGCTTGACATCTTAACACGTCATGGGAAGGCTTAAGGATTTGGTTCTGAAACGAATCGAATTCATGGTCCGATTGTACCAACTTCAAGCGTGTGTGTATTATTAAAGTAGAATTATTGTAAAACACTCCCAAATGAGTTAAACAATGGTTTGAAGTAGACATGTGAAGTAAAGTGCAGAAGCTATTTCAATATACCTGCATAAAATGCATTCAGTACATGCAAGAACATATGTGTTATGTGTAGGTACGCAGAAAACATAAAACAAACTGAGTTGAATGGATTTGCGACGGTGTTAATCCAGCTTAACGTCATTATATCGCCGTATGAGGTCCAATGTTATCAAAATATTTGTTATCAAATCAACTGAGCAGAGAATACCTTATCTCTAATGTTATTATAACTAATAGTAGAGCTATCAGAACATAATACATCTTCATTCACATTTAGGTTATCGTAATTGCGCTAAATGGTTTCAAGTGGTACTTTAGTATTAATTCGATTCTGCTTAGTCACGTCTCAATAGCGTGATGATATACTTCAAGTTTTTTTTGTCACATATTTGAAGTGTGAACAAGCTAATTGATGATTGAATTTCAACATGTTTACACTTCACTAATAAACCATTATCATTTAAGTTCGTAATTGTCTCACTTTCAATGTACTTAATTAATTTAAATAATTTATTTCCAGTCAAAGGAATCATCATCGGTGCTCAGCTGTGACATCTCCTCAGACGACAAATACATAGTGACCGGCTCCGGCGACAAGAAAGCCACAGTGTATGAGGTGATCTACTAGTGCGACAGACAAACAGACAGTTAAACAAGCGAACAAAATAGATCAACAAGTGACTGTGTACCTTAGTGAGTGTGAACGTTCCGGGAACGTAGAGTGGCAAGTGGTGATATAGCTTTAGTGTATGTATAGAATATATCGGGAAGCCTGTATGTACTTATGCGACTTGTTTATATAGATTAGTGAGCGCGATTTATGTTTATTTGTTGAGCGCCGTAGTGTATGTTGGCAGCAGATCTCAAAATGATGATTTCGTTTCAATATTGTTGTAAAATGCTCGTATTAAAGAAAAGATATGCGCAACCCGTATACATCTTACTTTTATTCCTTGACCTTCCCTTCGTTTTCAACACAAACAACACAACACAAACGCATAATAGCGCTGTTACTATTCGAATGAATAATTAGATGGAATTATGTGCATTAATTAAACTGTGCTTCCATTCAATATGCTGTAAAAGTTGTCTTAAACAACTTTTTGCTGCATCCACAGTCTCAGACTCGAAGCATTTTCCCCAGCAAACATTTGTGGGAAACACTGACGCTCTAGTTCTGGTTTTTCGAGCCATATGGAACATTGCCACTTAAACGATTCTTAGATTCTAATAAGATGGAAACTGACTTTCTACATGACCATATTATGCAGTTAACGAGATCTTTAATGGTGTGAACGGAACGTATTCTGATTGCGAATCGGAAAAAACTAGTGCAGGCAAGTCTAATACGTTTCCATAAGAGTACCTATCGTTCCAATGTGTGCTTCAAACACTGGCCTTTCGCACCTAACTATATAAATACCTAATTTGGTTTTTCAACCCGTTATCAATACCGGTTTCACAGTAATTGGAAGTTGCTAATTTAAGAAGTAAACAAAACATCCTAACAATATCACACATCGAGTCATTGAACTTTAACTACTCGTTGATATCGTGGCGCAAGCGCGACGTCGGAATTTGCGGTCCTGGGTTTGTTTCACGTTGTGTGAAAAAAGTGCAGTAATTTATAATTATTTCCATAAATAATATTCAAAATATTATTAAATAATTCGTTGATATAACTCAATAATTTTATCAATGTTTCAAAAAGTCACACGTCAATATACAACCCGCCCCTGATCGTTCCCGGTGCAAAAGTGCCCATAATACTGGCCGCATTACCTCGCTGGATAGCGATGGCCATCCTTTGCACCAAGAACGACCCGGACCGGGAGTCACCCGTTGCCTCCCAGAGCCTACGGCCTAAATCCCCCACAAAACACTTTGCCTCCGTACTCCAACTGCCCAGAGTCTCCACAGCAACAGGCACAAAATGGTAAAGCTGCACCAAGGAAGCGTACTTCAGCCTTTTTTTAAAGCAGGCGTCTTCAGCGGCGGCAGAAGCAGTGTGCATGGTGCGACTCAGGTGACTGGCGGCGACAGTGCTGACGCAAGTTGCGTCCCAGATCAGGCACTTCCCGTTCTTCCAAATATTCAAAATTATAATCGGTAACTTTAAATCTTCAATCGGAGACTTACTCTGATTGGCGTGATCTTACTGCTGGTGTTCCTCAGGGTGGCGTTCTCTCTCCTCTTCTTTTTATTATCTTCATAAATGCTGTTACTAAAGTTATCACTTCCATCTTTACGCAGATGATTTGCAGCTTTATCGTC
This sequence comes from Mythimna vitellina, assembly GCA_949316375.1. NCBI lineage: Eukaryota > Metazoa > Arthropoda > Insecta > Lepidoptera > Noctuidae > Mythimna > Mythimna vitellina. Next base: position 10,284,477 of record OX438698.1, read on the forward strand.
AATTCTTACTGGCTGATGCAGACTCAGTGATTAATGCTATGAATCATGACCTGGAGAGTATTAATCAGTGGGCCAAGGGCTTATAGGTAAATTCTTCCAAATCCCAGGCCATGATCATAGGCAGTCGATACTATCGCACTACGCTTGACATTTCTACCTTGACGCCTTTATCTCTATATCTTAACGACTCCACTATTGCATACACTGACCCAGCCAAGAATCTCGGTGTCACAATTGACAGCAACCTCTCTTGGCGAGCGCAAGTGAATGAGGTTAGCCGTAAAGTTCAATTTTCCTTCCACAGCCTTAAATCCCTTCAAAGGTTCTTGCCCTTTAAAACTAACATATATTTAGCTCAAACTTTAATCCAGCCGATCATTGATTATGCGGATGCCTGCTACTCGTACCTGGATGCCACTGAGGAGCTATTAAATAAGCTTGAACGTTTGCTAACCCTGTGCGTTCGTTTTGTTTTTGGCCTAAGAAAATACGATCATGTCTTTCAATTCCGCAATTATCTCAAGGGGCTCCCCATCCGTCTTCGTAGGAACACTCAGGTATTATGTCTTTTGTACAACATCGTTTTCAACCCTGCATGCCCTGGCTACTTGCGTGATCGTTTTTCGTTCACTCGTCCTGCCCTCCGTCCCCCCATGCAGATCCCACCTTAAATACCATCTCAATATCCCATCCCATAATATCCATTTCTATTCCAACTCCTTCTATATCATGTGATACGACTGTGGAACTCACTTCCAGGTAAGATCCGTGAAGCTAAAAGTGTATCTGTTTTCAAGAAGCTAGTCAAAGAACATTACCTCTCTACCATCTCGTAGTTATATTTTATATTTTTTTATATAGGCTCTTAATAAACTAGTGCGCCTGACCATCAATGATTGCATCTCCACTTACCATCAGGTGGGATCGCAGTCAAGCACTGGTTTATAAAAATTAAAAAAAAAAAAAAAAAAAAAATTGATATATATTTTTTATAATTTAGTTTATGTTTTGTATCTATTTATGTGTTTTATATAAGTACTGTTATTGATATATATAATTATGTAATATGATTTAATTTAGATAATATAGTATATTTTTAATTTTTTAACTTATTTGTTTACACTGTGTCTACATCTCTCATCCAACTCTCCTGTCGCAGGTCTGCTTTAAGAAATTTTATTTGAAACAAGCAGTACCTTTGTGCTCTCCTATCTGCTTTTGTTCTTTTCATTTTTAAGTGTTTGTGTGTACATAAATAAATAAATCGGCGCGGCCTTATACTAGAGCTAAAGTTACACTAACTAGTTCTTAGATACTCAACTAGCGAGAGACGAGTATATCGCTCACCCTTGCCTTGCCGACTATATAGTATTTATTTATTTTTTAATTTTTGTACACACATAAACAGGAAGAAGGTGCAGTATGATAAGAAAAATAGTACAAAGGTACTGCTTATTTCTAAAAGATTTTTTTCCAGCAAACCTGTGAAAGAAAAGATAAGAGTTTGCAAAATCTTAAATTAAAGTAATAAATACTTATATAACTACCCTATCCATGAATATATATATATATATATATAAATATAATTATCACACTAGAGAGGAAAGAGTGCTCTTTTACTTTAGCTGTGAAGAGCGAAATAGTTTTTAAATCTCTAATGCTAGGCAGAAGAGAATTCCACAACCCTACTGCATGGACAGATAAAGAGTAGGAGTAGTAGCTGGATTTATGAGGAGGGGATTTGAGAAGCGATCTAAGGTGTGATCTGCACGGTGCGTCGCGGAGTCGAGCGTAAGAAAATTCGTCGTGCAGGTAGGAGGGATAAGATAGGTTGTGTAGGATGTTGAAAAGGAGACATTAAATCTGAGTGTTCCTGCGAAGACGGATAGGGAGCCACTTAAGTTCCTTGCGAAGATGAGAGACGTGATTATAATTTCGTAGACCAAAAACCAACCGAATGCACAAGTTTTGAGGTCTCTCAAGCTTGTTTACTAGCTCCTCAGTAGCATCCAGGTAGCAGGCGTCAGCATAATCTATAATCGGCTGAATAAGAGTTTGGGCCAAAGAGATTTTCCTTTTTAAAGACAAGAGACCCTGAAGGCATTTGAGCGAATGAAAGGAAAAGTTTACTTTCCGACTGACTTCATGACGCACGCCACGAAAGATTAGAGTCAATAATAACGCCCATATCTTTCGCAGTTTCGGTGTAGTTAATACAGACACTATCGTGCACTAAAAGCTGCAGAGAAGAAACTACAGCCGTATTCCGAATGAATCTACTGCTAATTTCATAAGGGAACGCAGCAGTGATGATAATGGTGATGACGATGATGATGACCACATAAACAGTGATGCAGATATGAGCGAAATACAACAAAGTAATTCTATAAGGGTTCAGTACAATAAAATTACTTAATGGATTATCAAGATTCACATCATAGGGCCAAAAATTATTCTCCTTGCTCGCCCACTAAACAAACCCACGTAGCACGTATGGAGAGGAAAATACTCCAAGATCTACAGTACAAATGCAGTATCTGTATTTACCGCTGTTCTATATCAATACGTAGGTGAGTACGTAATTGTTTTTTTACCTAGATATAAGTAAATAGTGACCCGCTCCTGCTTTTCTGCTATAATATACATTTATTAAAACATTTAAACGTCCTCATTAATCACTCTGTCTATTGGCGAAGACCACAGACGCGATGGGGTACTTCTTTTTAGATATAAATTCTTCAGTATGTGTGTTTATCACCTAACTACTCCTTAACGGCATGACCAATTTCAAAGTAATTTTGTGTGTACATTTCAGTGGGTCTCTGGATGGTTTGAAAATACAATACCACCGAGGTAGCGCTGCAATCGGGTTCTTAATTTATTTATTTTTTGTGACGACGTGCCAGCTTTCGGGCAGGACAACGTATGCAGGTACCGCTAGTTCTTTTATAATTTGTAAGGATCTCATTCGGTAAAGACATCTACAGCACAAAGAGACTTGAATTTTGAATAATAGGAATGCGAGTAAACATGCACGGAACTGTTTATTTACCAAATAAGATAATAATTAAATATAAGACAAAATATAGTCAATTGTCGCTACAAACTACGTATGACATTTGTATTGCGTATTAGAAGCACGTGTGTTGTATCTCGCGGCCTCATTTCTCTCAGATAATGCGACTGACTCGCATCCAGACGTTGTTTCCGCTAGCTAGACTTAACTGAAGACCTAGTTTCTTTCTGATGCAATATAAGTTAGTTGTACGGGCTTCTTTTTCGGCGATCTGCTTGTAGGGCTAATTCGAACTGGACGAGGCAACCCGTTTAAGCTCTTTTTGCATCTTGGTGTCTGTCACTCATTCTAGGGTTAGGAAATCATCAACTAGCTCCCGCTCTGGGTGGAATGAAAGGGAGTCTCAAACTTTTACCGACTACAATCTAACCGTGTTCCTTCAGTTGCCCTTTGCGTTCGAGGGCCGCGGTATCTCTCAAACAATCTCTGGCAAGAATTGGACCTAACGGACCCCACCAGTAATTTTGACATCTCTTTAAGGTGCGGGTGAAACATAACGTCGTCTGCGAGCCCGTGCCTAAGATCTGTGACTCCCGAGGCCCACGGCGTCTCCTGCGGTAGCTGGGGCGTGAGGATTGCCTCTCTCTCACGCTTTACACCACCTCACAGAAGGCTGTGACTGCTTCCCATGCCCTCGCGTTCCACGGGCTTAATCAGGGCCGGACGCGAAAGACCGCCGCCGCTGATCGCCTTCATGAGGACACATTGTTGCACAACTCCACTATACCCTCCGAGCGATCCGAAAAATTGTAAAACCCGAGCGTTTCTTCTCGCTCAATCCGAGATGAACAATTGCTGTTAGCTAGTATGATAACTTAAGCGGTAGAAAAAGTTTCGTAAGTATATTATCTTTAGAATACAAGATCGGTAAAAATGTTTACTTACTAGATTTAACTAGTCAGAAACCCGAAAATCTGACAAATCAGTCTTGCTGAAGTCTTACCACGTTATCTCATCTTGTGGAGGTCAGATAGGCGGTTGGTTGGTTGTTGGCGGGTAGACTGGTAGCCGACTCTAATAGGTAAAGTTGCGAAAAATGTAGGAGTTTTTTGAGTTTTTTTAAAGTGAGAAATCTTCCAAAGACTTCTCAGCTCTAGGGTGGGGCGAGACGGCGTGTCAGACTTTTACTTGCCTTGCGTTCCATGACCCCGGGTTTCCCTTTCGGAAGTCAACCCATGCAAACCTATGAGGATGACGATAATTTCTGGAATTACAACAATGTTTCATCGGTGATCGGTTGCTTCAGTTTTCTACCTCGTAATTCGGATAATTTTTTATGAGTTTTATTGTACGAATATTTTACAAATCATAGACTTACGATTCTATATTAGACTAGCTTCTGACAGCGGCTTCGCCTGCATGACCGTAGGATTCTCCAAATCTCTTCGCTTTCGCCATACAAACTTTGGACCCCCATTCCATATCTTTAAGGGGTGAATTTTGTAAAAATACTTTCTTAGTGCATGCCTCTATTAGTCCTTAACAATCTTGAGGTTTAAACTGTGTTGATAGATCAGTAAATGAGTAGGTAACGATTGCTACTTACATATTAAACAAAAAAACGTTGCCCACCGCAAGAATTAATACTCCTGTATCGTGTGGGTTCTTTCCCAAACAAGTAAACTCACATTTATACAAGACACCCAGGCCCGGACACTACCGTGCGGGAATCGAACCACGAAGCACAGCAGCCAACCGCGCCGTCATTTTTTTTGTAATATAACTTTTTCTAATAGTTACAAGCACATCAAAATCCGTTGCGTGGTTTAGTAGCAGTTAACGGGTAAACAGACAGACGCGGAAAACGACTTTATTTTGTTCTATGTGACTACATGGCTTGATTCCTCCATCACTTTTCTACCATCGGTCAACGCAACGTACGGCAAGTGTCCATCCTTGCATAGTTAACACTTCTACTCCGTCCGAACTAAGCGTTTTTCCTCGTCGTTTATACAACGTACATCGAAGGACTGGAACAATTTGTCTGCTGCTGTCTTCCCGCTCAACTATTATTTAGGTGTCTTCAAGCCTAGTGCGAATAGTCTGTTAATAAACTAGTGCGCATCACCATCAACGATCGCATTACTGCTAACCAACAGGTAGGATTGCAGTCAAACACTAATTTATATCAAAAAAAGGCCGACCAATATCCTGAAATAAAAACTTTCAGCTCGAAGAATCACCAAACTAAGTGGCAGTTCTGAAGTGGTGACGACGTACCTACCGGTATAGCGGTAGACGCAGTTTTGAAAGGATTCCCACAAGGTGGACGTATTTATTTTCGGAATAAAATAAACAAAACAAGACGGTACGTTCAAGATAGGTAATTCATCTAATCAAACGTGTTACCGCCGCCGCCGGCCGTATTTTAATCATATACAACTTCACACTGACCTGCAAAATGCAAAAAAAAGTAAGATTTGGATTTTAGGGGCTACCCTGGAGCATCCACTTTATTTAGGTTTAATTTCTTTCGCAAACATTGACTGTTTGATGTAAGTAAGTAACCTACCCGAAAATCAAACAAGTTTTAGTATGCGCTGTTCCTAATATTTTTTTCACAATGTAACAAATATTTACGCAGATTTCTATGAACTCGGGTTATTTCTGTTTACTCTGCAGTTGAAAACAAAACGACCATTGCTTTGTAGTATCATTCATCAACATCGTGATATTTATTTGTAACCCGATTCCGAGATGATACACGCGTATCAACGTATTTCCCATTTATAATTCCCAACTGACCAAAGCTTAACCATAATGGAGCCATATGTTCTATTAATGAGCTTTTTATCTGATACTCTTTTGAAATTAGGTATCACTGAAACCCATCTCAATTTTTGCAAGCTGATAAGGAGAGTAAACAACTAGGTTCTGGTTTTACATAAATAGATTAGTTACGCAGACGTAGGTACGCAGAAGAATGCTGATAGTCTACTATTTTTCTTGTAAAGAACCTTTAGTCACTTCCCATCATAAACAAACTCACAGCCTCTCGAGACCTCTAACTTGCGGGGTTACCATGACGTTCAAAGTAAGATTGTTTCATTCTTATTTTAGTGTGGGTAAGAGACAGAGCTATACAAGTTATCTAGTGCCATCTCTTACCCACACTGGAAATAAGAATGAAACAATCTTACTTTAAACATCATGGTACTGGTCTTGGTCATGAGCATTTTCTTTCAAGGTGCAAATAGTACCTAACTAAGTAGTAAATTCTTCATTTCTTTTTAGTCGTGCACTCTTCATAGAGTGGTCGAGGTCATGTTTCGGCCGAGTCTTGCGCCATTGCCTGACAGTGGACGGACCTTATCAAATCTGTCACACACTGTAGCATTAATGGCAACCAAACCGCTAAATACTGAACTGTATGGCGTCGCATCGCGAAAGAGGCGGTAGCGCTGCTTCTCAAATCGTGATCAGTGTCACACCCAAAACTGTTAATAGGTCAAAACCACTTTAAACTAACATATTTTTTGGTCAGAAGTATTTTTAACCAGTTAAAACTTCAAAATTAGGTAAGTACTGAAATTTTGCTCAAAAACTTGTTCAAAGGTCTCATAGCACAAGTATAGGAAAAAGTATGAAAACTGTAAATTTGTAGTTACGTCACGAAGAAAAACTATTTTTACGGAAACATCTTCGTAACTCAATTCGGAAATTGAACTGTTTTCATAGGTAAGTTTGCATGGAACCCTCAGTGCGCGAGTCCAAATCGCACATGCCTGGTTTTTTTTTAAATTGTAATTCTATGGACCCATAGGTACTGCGGGAATGTTTAAAAGTGTAACCGTGGCCCTGGAACGCAGAGGGCAACTGGAGGAATTGGTAGGTGGGTTTTAGTCAGTAAAAATCTGACACACCCTCGCGCTGCACCCAGAGCAGGAGAAGTTATTTGATAATTTCCCACCTAAAAAAAAATACTTATAAACGAGAGTATAAAACGTTTCGTGTGACATATACATTTCATATAAATCCTATCTATCTAAAATATAGGTATAAATATACCAAATGATCTTATCCAAGTGTTAGTAAACAAAAATCGAAGTAATGTGTACTTGGACAATCTAAAGTTTCAATGTATTACGGATTTACAAGTATAGGGTTCAAAGTGTGCAGTGTCTGAAACAGATGTTGGCACCGCCAGCCATCGGCGGTTATCTTCTCTGGACACATGTATAAATAAAATATGACGCGACCATATTCATTAATAACGCAGATAAAATCAGATTCTATTCGTTTTATCTAGTTTTCTATTGTGGGACACATATATTTGGCGCGTCAAATATTGTAATTAATAATTTAAACTTTATGTATCGTATTATTAGTAAAATATTAAAACGTAAAAAAACTATCTTTGGAATAGAAGAAAAAAAGAAAGAAAAATATTTTATTTCGCACACATAGATACACACAGTGAAGAAAAAAAAACATGCAGTTTTTTTTTTTGTTTTAATTGATATAAACCAATGCTTGACTGCGATCCCACCTGATGGTAAGCGGAGATGCAATCATTGATGGTCAGGCGCACTAGTTTATTAAGAGCCTATTCACTCTAGCCTTGAAGACACCTAAATTATAGTTGGACGGGAAGACCGCAGCAGGCAAATTGTTCCAGTCCTTCGATGTACGCGGAAAAATAACACTATGTAACAAACATACATATATATTACTCAGCTGTCCCTTGCGATTTCACCCGCTTCTTTTGGTCGTAGCGTGATGTTATATAGCCATATTAAAAAATTATTTCAATGTTCGATAGCCTTCCTTGCTATCCAACAATAAAATAAGGTTTTTCAATTCGAACTTGCAGTTCCAGTTCCAAGCGCGTTCAAGGAAACAAACTCTTCAGCTTACCTTAATTTTAGTACAGATGTAAACTTAATATTAGCACAGATGTAAACTACTAAGAATGTTATTTACGTTTATTAGCGCTTGCCGTCATAAGTTGGCAAGTTCAGCTTCAGCTACAGCTTTTGTTTTACGTAGCCCCACTCAAGGAATTGTTCCAGATCTGGGTATCTATATAATACAAATATTTGTTCCGTAAGGGAATCAAACCTGCGACACGCAGAGTAGCAGTCAATCGTTCAACAACGCTCAACCTCTGCGTCAATCGTGCCGTTAAAAATTTGAACTTGAAACACACTGGACTAAACTGTAGGTACCTACTAAGCACAAAGATTTAAGGTAGTGGGTAAAAACTTACTAAGTCGCGCTGTTGATTAACAGACAATAATTACAAGTATTTCGCTTTAATATAAAGAAATACCACTCACGGATTAATCACGAAATCTCAGAAACTATAATACCTAAAAACTTAAAATTTGGCAGGTAGGTTCCTTATAGGAACCGAACCTGCCAAATTTTACGAAACGAATTTTACTAAACTCGGTTGGAGTTTCGTAAAACGGGGGTTGGAAGTTTGTATGGAGAAATCGACATTTACGCGGGCGAAGACGCTGGAAGAAGCTAGAATTCAAATAAAATAACTGAAGATCGTTGTGCATGCCAAGGAAATTCAGAAACAGTAGTACGAAGTGGAAAATAATAATCTTGAGACTCTAAAACTGAATGTGTCTATTTCTAAAATGCAACTCTTTTTATATAAATTTACAATGTTACGAACTTAGCCAATGGGAAATACTAACTTTATATCTACAAAATTCTTAACCAATAATGTAACAAAAGCGGGACATTCTGAACTACGTACTGTAGTACAGAATGTCCCGCTTATGATTTAAAGAATTTCGAGAGATCTTAAGTTATGGGGGTCCGTCACCTTAATGATAACCAGTATTCACCAAGCTGGTCAAAGTTGATGATCACCAAGAATACCAAGAAGTTTAGCTTACAGTTAAGACTCACTGCTTTTTTAAGCGAAGCCATTATAGAGAACTTGGCATTCTTTAATAAGCTTACATGTTTTTGGTGGGTCACTAATTTTTACCTAACATACTTGTTTCTCGGGTTAATACCGATATGGTTACTGTTATTTACAGTTAAGAAGGTCCTTTTCCACTCGCCTATCGTCAACATCGAGCATGGTTTAAAAGCTGGTTGCGTCATCTAACGCAATCCCACGCGATTTTTAATGAAGAGGCCATGTAAAAAAAGAGAGAGATAAGGCCTAAAAACTCTGCTGGCATTCGGTAAATCTGTGATTTACTCGAATATTTACGTGTTTTTTTTAAACCCTTATAAGTTTTTCAGTAAAATTATGGCCATTCAGAATCTCAATTAAATGTGCAAAGCTTCTATTGATATACTTTTTAATATATAAGTACATTATGGAGGATTTGGTCCTCCATAATGTGTTCACGTAAAATAGCAGATTTTCAAAATTATTAGGATTTTCAGGAGTTTTACTAGATTAGTTTTACACAAATTATGTTTTGATTTCTATAGAAGCCTAGATAATATCCACAAGATATCTGTGTATCCAAAATATCTAGATAAAGATATGTAATAACATCATAAACACGTAATAGCGGTTGTCTGAAAATGTACCTCGAAAAGGACGCTCTTATATAACTCAATTATAATAATACAAGTAGGTACAAAGTTATCTTATTCACTAGTTTCATACATAATGTTCCGAATTAGTTTAAATCAAACCTTGATTTTCTATTATTTCTTACATATACATGCAATAACCTACCTCCACACTAAGTTTCAACTTCCTAAGTCACACAAGCAGCAAAACCTTATTCTAAAGCAGCCTATAGAACGTTTTCAAGAACTAATTGACGTTACTGAACGGTTCTATAATAGACCAAAGAACGTTTACATAACCCGGATTGGGCGCAGCTATATCGTTATTCACTGATATAATAATTTTATAGCAGCTTTGGCGTACCATTTTTGACCTGTAAGATTGATGTTACAGTGATATCACCAAACAGTGATGTAATAACCCGGTAACGCTGTTAATGTACTTTTATGTTTTATAATAGTGATTGTGATTATTTTATAACACGATATTACAAAAATTCATTCAATCTTAGTCAGTGATGTTAAAGTGATTGTGTGATTCTCGTATTTTCTAGTTTCATCAAATCGTGGTAAGTAAATTTATAAATATCAAGATATTTATTATGGCGACCACGCAATAGTAAAATGCGCTTGTAGTGGAGATCCAGGCAGTGAATTAGAGTTGCGATCATAATTTTATTGACAAAGTAGGCATAGTTTAGCACGTAATTTTAAAAATGAGTGAGTTTTATCCAAATTTAAAAATAATTTAATCGAAGACTAGTTCCATGATTTTCCACTATAGAATAAAATGGTGTATCGTTGGCGACTACATGCCTTCTATAGTACTATGATCACAGTAGTGACCGTCATTGTGAAATAACTTAGGGTTCCTTTGAATATCAGAATATTATAATATTTATCAGCTATTCTCGTATATTAAACCCTCTTCTTTATCTTTTCCAGTATCTTCACATTTGGTCGAGTTATATGAACAAAAATACATGGAGCAGCACATTTTTTCTACATTTAATTTTAAAATAAAGGTTTTTTTATTTATAAATGAACCTATCTTTTATTTCAGACGTCATCTATGTAGCACAGATAATAATAAGTTATACTGCACATAATTATGTAATAATGGAATAAGATACTTGATTGATTTGTATGAGAATAAGATAAGTTTACCTACACTTTATTGCATTAACTCTAATAAAACGCTAATATTTTTAACTTTATCTTGTTACATTAATATATGTTCAAATAAGACGATGAAATAGATATGGTAAAAACATCTCATACAGTTTCAAAGTGATTTCCATAGATCTATATATATAATGGGATAATCATGTATACCTGCGCGACCACTTTCCCCTCCTATATGTAATTACAGTGTATTAGGTAAAGGTATCTAAAAATATATTACATAATAATTTAGTACTACACCAGTTTCTTTGTAACCATTATAAAAGGTTAATCTACAGGGATTTAAAAACTTAAATTTCTTTTTTAAGAAGTAACACTAAATTCAGTTATATAATCGAATTTGCTCTATTTTTGAGAAGTTGTGACTATTTAAACACTAAGTACTATACTATAGCAGTATAGCAGATACATGAAGATACACTATATCATAAAATCGCCGCATTGTTACATTTCAATAACCATTAATGAACCAGACCTGTAATGGTAAATTTTACAGATTTAGACACAAAAGGGTAACGATCAACAAGTATAAAGATCAAACTATTTCTATACTTATTTTTATAAGCCTTATATAGTCTGTCTATAACAGTTGTATAAAATGGTACCTAATATAAATGTTTACATCACTAGCTTATATATCATTTATCCTGTATAAGCTTGTAGAGCTAAAAAGTCTTGTCAATCACCTTTACACAACGTGCTATCACCATAAACACCGTTATATCACGTTTACAAAACTTTTTTGCGAAACAAGCTTTTTACAATTTTACAATTTTGTTGCTTGGGCTGGAACTGAAGTAGTCCAATCCTTTGATGATCCATGAGTGAGTGAAAGAGTCAGTGATAAAAAACTTCATTATCACATGAATGGTAAGTAATTTTTTATTGAATCTGGGGTTTACAAAAACCCCATGAGTGTTGTTGATGAGAGTGTTAGAGGGTCTCATAGACGTGCAAAATTGCAAGTGTGTAAACCAAATAGATTTAAAGTTAGCTAGGTACTCTGAATGATCCGTTCATTTAACCACGGCCGGTGTCTCGCCCTTTTACTTCGCGTACTTGGCTGACCTTCTACCATTTGTCTAGATAGGAACTGGGAAAATATGAGTTTGGAATCAATCAGCAGGGTCAATAAAACGATTACATATAAAAATCTACTAATAATAGTAAACAAAGATCACGCTTATGTATTACATACCTACTACATGCCTTGGTACTTAAATATTAGGTATTTATGTAGATCCGTCACCGACAAAAACAAGTTATAAATATTATCTATCGTTAGTCAGAAACCCGGACGGAATCGGAAGTTCCTACAACTCATCATTCCAGAATCAGAATTTAGTAGATATTATTTTTGTGGAAATGGGTTTTCAGAAGTGCGATAAGTCATGTTGTTTTTCACGGTTTTATTGATTACGTCAAATTACGTGTTTTTTTCGACTCATTTCCAAACGTATTCGTAATAAACAAAACATGATTCCTAATCAAGTATTTACTCTAACTAGAACACTCCGAGTTCAGACAGGTCGAAATTACTATAAATTATATCAAACAATTTGGAATTTGCGTTATTTTTCGTATTGATTAGCTATCGGTTCGCAGTTAAATCGGATGTCAGAGTAACGTGAGCAGGTTGGTCGACGTGGCCAGATGCTGGCCGTGCCAGCCACCGCCGCACCCGATAGCGTTGGCTAGACGTGCACTCGTGACGCAAGTACGCAATACAAAAAAAAATCATCTGCGCGTAAAACCTTGATAATTTTCCCCCGCACATTGTACTAGCTGTGATTCAATTACGCATTCTGCGTCGCCGGTACTGTTAATATTACGCTGGTGATTTTTTTATTTTCCACTGCGTTTTATTGCATTGGAATACCGAGCCTATGAAAACGGTTGTACCTTCCTTTATTGAGTTTGTTGTTAACCAAAATTTGAAAATTCTGATAATTATTAGAGTAACTATGAAAACTGTAAATAAATAGAAACGATATTTTACTGGTGTCGTAAGACTGTAATATAATTGGAAAATACTTTTCTACGCGAAAATCTTGAGATTTTGGAAAGAATGTCGTAATCAGATTTTTTTGCTAAAAATAGAACAGATTATCTAAGTAGGTATGTCTTTCATAGGAAACCAAGGATTTTCGAGTTTAGATTTTGCAATTAAGCAATATATATCTGTTATAGGTACGAAATCGTATCTATGAAATCAAAAGAAAATCTGATTTTACGTTGCTTGTGTTTCAAGTCATACCAATAGTCAAGTTGCTTTTGTTAATTAATAAACCAATCTTTTATTTTGATGAACTTACCAATCGACTCAATATAAAAATAATACTCATACAGTTCCTACACCTACATACTATAATTTATTAATAATACAATGGGTATCGTAACGGAAAAAATAGTGATAAGAATCCTTGAATGGATTTGAAGGGAATTCATGAATGAATGCATTTCGCGTCCTGTCCATGCGTGGTAACACAGATAGGCATTTTTTCATAAATATTACCAAACTCGAAGGGTTAAGGTAATGTAATGCTTTTATGTAGATGACGTTTTTACCAATTTTTTTTTCAGTCAATGAACATTCGGATGTGCATTGTTTGATTTTTTGGACCCTCGCCTATTTCAGTCGCAAGGACCGGCGTTTAGTGATCTTTACTAGATATCGTAAACGTTTTGTGTTTTGAGGGAATTTCCATATTTCGTTATCGGGATAAGTATAGGTACTTGTTTAAAATTGTATAGTTACTAAACTGACGCACTAGATCGGATGTGGGATTGTAGACTTTGAACTCGTTTGTTTTTCAAAGTATTAGGGCATATCTGGGTAACAAACTTTTAATTAGATATTATAACGAGTTTTCAAGAAGCGAAATTAATAAAAAGTGCTTTGAACCGTTATTAAAATACTGCTTATTGATAAATTCTTTAAAAGAATTTGTAGCGGTAGCGACAAACACATACAATGTTGAATGGAAAGACTTTGTTATGAATGTTACATATAAATCACACTTGCACTTCAATATTGTTGTGAACTGAACTTAGGTAAAAGAACTGTGGGACAAGCCGGGCAAACAACCGATAACAACAGAAAATGAAGGAGCTGCGTCTCGATTATGTTCAATAAACGGCTTTGTTAATTGATATTTTCTACTCGTTTTATCTTTTTAACTGCAAACTGTATTATGTGTAGACGAAAACAATGTTCTTATTGCAACTCGTATGTGATACATGCCTTGACGGAGCACGTAACTTTATGCTACGGCCGGCTATTATTTGTTATTGATTGCGCAAAGGGTTAATCGTTGTACAGATATATTTTTTAAATAAGTTTTCACTCAGTGCTGGTACGGTACATGTGCGAGGATCCGCGATAATCGCTGATCGTTCGTTATCGCGTCCGTCGCGCTGTCCGGCGCGGGCGCCGCTACATCTCGATCACACTCATTCCAACCCCGGGAGGCAACGCAGGCGCCTGTCTGCAGCTCATCCTGATATTATATCCGCCGGTAGTTACCATCACTAAATTTAGTGACCAGTGGAGGACCATCAATTAAACTGGCGTCGTAACAAGAAATTAAAAATTGTTAGTAGAATATTATTACCATAAGTTTTCATTCATGGTGTTCTTGTATTGAATAATCTTAATTAATGGTGTGGTCATTAACTTCCAGGTCAATTATGTTCTGTGACGGGTCCGGACCGCTGTTCGAGGAGGCTCTCCTCAACGACCAGCTCCTCTTCGAGCACTCGCCATTGGAAAGTCTCATAAACTTTGAGCTTCCATCCTTGGACTCAGACGGTGACTGGCAGCTCAGTGACCTGGATCTCAATTGTGATAGTTTTGTAAACAGTGCTAGTGATATAAACAAAGAAGCCGCCAACATCCTTGATGGATCAGTTTTCGATTTTGCCGAACTGGACAAGAGCATAATCGACGAATATCTCCTAGAGGCCTTGAGCAGTGATCTCTCCAATGACTCGCCACAGTCGCCACAATCGGGAACTGACTCCTCATTCAGCACCGAGTCCTTATGTGCCCTGGAGACACATGACTACGTTGCGGTAGAGAAAAATTGGCCGAGTAAAACGCGGGTTTACGAGAAGACCGATGTGAAAGTTCGTTCGTTTGGTGAACCGAAGTTCTGTCCGGAGCTCGGTGCGTTCCGTTGTCCAGTGGAGGACTGCGGTAAACTGTACGCGAAAGCGTCACACGTCCGAGCTCACCTGCGCCGTCACAGTGGAGAGAAGCCCTACCGGTGTACGTGGGGCGGGTGCTCGTGGAGGTTCGCTCGGTCGGACGAGCTAGCTCGGCACCGGCGGAGTCACTCAGGGGACAAGCCGTACCGATGCGCGGAGTGCGGCAAGCGGTTCGCACGCTCCGACCACCTGGCCAAACACGGGCGCGTGCACGCCAGGCGCGCTGCTGCCGCTGCTGCGGCCGCCAGGCGAGCTGCTACAGCGCCGCACTCACATCGGAGGTCATCGAGAGGAATACTGCTTCTGTGATGACATGCAGTTTGAGCTAGATAGTGAGAGACGCTTACCTTTAGGTGATTTGATTTTTTCTGATTAGACATCGGGTCCCGTAAAATGAAGCACAGAAACTACGAAATAATTAAGGATATATATTTTGCTGAATTGTATGTACCTACTTACACTAATGTCTTCAAGTACTTTGAAGACTGACTTGAATCATATTAATTTTAAATAGTTTTGTAGAAAATTGCCCCCAAATTTCAAAAGGCTATTCAAGTCTTTAATCAACTGCCTGATCAAGTGAGTGCTGTCAAGTCTCAAGTTAGCTATAGTAATTGATCGACAGAAGATAAGTCGTATCAGCCAATCGAACTTGACAAAAGATAAGTTTAATTTAAAGAAATGAAAAATTAGCAGATAAATAATTAAACACTAGTTTTAAATAAATTAAGGGTTCGTGTATGAATCATTACCAAATATAGACTGTGAAGTTAAGATTTGTAAATATTAAATAGCATTAATTTAAGTATTGAAATAAGAAATGCAATTTTCTGACTAGCGTTAATTTGTAAATATAAAATAAGCTCTAATATCTATGTAGGTACTTATACCAATAATGAAAATGAATAAACATGCATGGTATTTATTGATGTTTTTGTTTTTGTTCACAACCTTCTTTAAGAGCTCAAAAAAGCTGAAAGTAAATTTTCCTTCAAGTGTAAAATTCGGAACTACTACTTGAAGTTCTCTCAACCTTAGTTCGGTGTTAAGTCATTAAGTTCTCCTAATGATTTGATATTTTTCATAGTATTTATTAGTTTTTAATTTTAGCATAATGTATTTTATTATTATAAACAACTATTTTTTATTTTTTCTGTTTGTAGAATCTGTTATTTGTTTATTGTGCAAACCTACCACAGTGTTGTCTTTTTATTGACTGGTAGAGAATGCCTTGTTGAATTTAGTCCACCTATGTACCACTACTGTACATGAAATTTAAATAAATAAATGTTGATTGTGATTATGATCCCAGAGTAGTATACGAGTCTTATGTGATAAAAAATAATCTTTACAATTAAACAAGGCCTGTTGTTTCCCCAAGTAACCCTTTGGAGCGGAGCGAAGTACGCTCATCGGACTGCAAAGCTGGGTTATAGCTCCTAGATTCACCAGTTATGCATGTTGTTCCTATTAAGGTAGAAACGGAAGAATAATAACAAGCAGGTTTTATATTATCTTACAATAAGGCCAGGAAGATGATGATGCAGGTGCACTTACCGGACACAAAGTCAGATTCTGGTCTGATACTGAGAATTTCGTAGTACCTAATGGTAATCCCACAATAACACTACCGTACAATTAGTATCGAGCCCTTGAACCCAGAACATCTTGCTAGCTGGTAGAAGTCGGTTCACAATGTTTTTTAATAAGTCAAATGGAAGATAATTTGGTTGTCTTAGTTTAGGTCTCGATACCGAATATCAACACAGCCAATAAGTTAAAAAGGAGTCGAAATCGAGCAGTGGTGGCCGAGTGGTAACGGCCCCGATTTATGAGTTGTAGGTTGCGGGTTCAAACTCAGCCAGGAACATTAGTTTGTGTAATTTATTTCATCACCACTGCTCTAAAAACGGTGAAGGAAAACATCCTGAGGAAACCGGCATGTCCTAAAACAAAAATTCGACGAACGTTACGTTCACCAATCCGCACTGGGCCCGCGTGGTGGATTACAGCCCATTCCCTCTCCTAGAGAGAGGAGGCCTGAGTCCCAGCAGAGGGTACATTAGAAGACTGATTTTATATATAATAGTAAATTTATTAAACTGAATTTCGAAATTCATGTTCAGTGTTACGTCTCTTATCAGGCTTGAAGGCTACGCCAAGTGCGAAAAGCTATGGCTGATAGCATAGTTAGTAGTTACTGCTACATACTATGCACCTACATAGTCAGTTGGTATAATACAGATTAGTTTCAGGAAACTGGTTACCCTTAGATTTAGACCCCATTTTTAAAACTTATACGATTCAAAATTATTTTGCTAACCTTTTCAGTGGGATTAAGGCTGCGTTCCCAATTTGTCGTGACGACAGATAATAGTGTAGTTTTAAGTGTCGTGGCTTATATATTTAAATGGAGGTGTTCACATATAGTGGAAATTTGCCCCGCTTGGGCGAAGTATCTTCGTAGGGGCGATCGACGGTGGCGACCCAAACGTACAGACCTGGTTCAAGCCATGGTACAGAGCGAGAGGAAATGGGAAACAGTAACTTCATTCTAATGAAATGAATGATACATAACTTGGGCTTAGTTTGATCATATCTGGTTCTGCGCCCTGTGCCTGGGCTCCGCTGGCACCGTCCTAGACACGGCACTGGGAACGGCTAGCAGTCGTAGGACAATAAAAAAATCGTCAAGACTAAACCGAGACTGTAAATCAAGTGTCGTTATTGCGACAATATGTCGTGACCACGACAAAAAGTTATTATAATGAGAACAGCTAGAGACGATAGTCCTCCGACGATAAATTAAGTGTTACGACATATTGGAAACGCTTAGGTTTAAACAGATATAAGTTTTGTAAAGTTGTCTAGCTACCAGTGACCATAGAGGTATTATTAGATATAGACCTGTACCATAAAGTAAGACTGTTTCATTCTTATTTCCAGTGTGGGTAAGAGATGGCGCTAGACATCCTGTATAGCTCTGTCTCTTACCCACACTAAAATAAGAATGAAACAATCTTACTTTGAACGTCATGGGAACCCCAATAGTCATAGTCGATGCCTACTTAAGTTTAAGTATCCAATTCCAAAGATTAGGATCAATAAAATTAGTTAGTTAAAATAGGTACACGATTTTAATTATTTTATCCTTTGTTATTTCAATTATACCTAGTTATCCAATGGCAAAGGATACGATTATCGCTACAACAAAGTTGTGTCAGACGTGCCAGAGATAAAAACATTTAATTCTCTTACGATTTATTGACTTTAGGTGGAACTAAATCTTCAAAACATAAAAGTACTTGGATTTAGGATTCATGTTGGTTTCAATCAGTATCTTCAATAGATTTATAGTTTCAGGACATGGCTAGGCTACACAGTTGAATAATATGTATATACACAGTTGACTGTATTCGTTTTTAAACTGTTTTAAACATCACATAGAGACTAAACTACGAAATCCTGCATCGCGCAATTAAAGTTCTCCGCGCGATTATAACATATACGAAAAAAAATAACAACAGCCCAAAATCATCTCTCGGGCAGTAGCCTAGATCAAAAAAAAAAAACCGTCTGGTCGGAGGATCCTCCTTTTTCAACGGTGGTTTGCGGGACTTTGCATTCTGTCCCACGTACCTCCAAAACACCAAACAAGTTGAAACAATTAACAATTTAAAAAAATAACCAGCCAGACCAGCGATAGTAAAGTATGAGTTACACTAGTATTAAATAATGCAGGTGTGTACATACCTTTCTCATGTCGAAAGTGGCCATGGAGAATTATTGTAAAATTCGTACTCGCAAGTCCTCACAAGGCGGCAGATTCAGCATTGCGAGTACGTTGGATATATCCACAATCCTACCTAATTGAGACAGGTCGACAGACCAATGATATGCTAGCTCATCTTATTGAATCTTTAAACACTTGCCCGTTTTTCTGTAATCCATGTCCACAACCTCTTTTGAGGGCTTGCCTGTTCCTTTGCTTTTTCAAGATCCATGTATTTAAAGCAAGTTCAATCTGATGAAATCAATTGAATTGAATTATCGCGCCAAAAAACTAACACAATGTTGCCCGAACCAAATTCAATGCGGCGGAAAACTTCGTGGCGAGTTGGGAATCGATACAGTTTTACAAGAATCTAAAGGCTCGCGGCAAAATAGAGAACTAACTTGAAATGTACTTTGACATCTTCAATTTGCTTAGAAGAACTTTTTAAAATAGAGTCTTCAGCATAAACTTTTCACCCGCAACGAAAAAGAAATAGGCGAGGTGCATTTTTCAGTAACTGAACAGTAATGAGAGGTTAGATCTCTAGTAAATAAAATATCCAGCCCGGTTGCAAACTGAGGCTCTAGAATATGTTTAATAAGCGAATAAACAAATTAAACAGACTGTACAGCTTGAGTCTGAGCTGTTTCTTTCTACACGCATGAAAAGTAAAAATAAACATTTTCAATCGTTTGTCTGTTCTTGACAGTGATTGTCTATACTCTATGATATTATACGGCTAAATTTAGGAGTCCACTATTGCGGTAGAATTTACTAAGTTTTGAATATATTTTAAATCGTCTATTTTTACATTGATACACGATTCAAGTCGGACACAAATAAAAATGGTGGTTCTATAGATTAAATTTCTCTGATCAAACTGTTTATTGAAATAATACGCGAACCTATCCAAAAGTGTATAAGAAACAGAAAACTTTTTTATATTTTTTGCCAATATTAAAATATAACTGGTGCGATTACGTGGTGCGTTGGGAAGAGTTGTGTTTGACAAATAACAGGTTGTCGGAGACACCGATTTCGCTACAGTTGTATCTAATGTGTTGTTTTTTTAACTGCAATAAGTTAGTAAGGTGAACTGATTTTCAAATCATTAGCTAAGTGAATATGTTAACTGTGATTATTTAAGTTAAGTGGAAAGAAAGTCAACCAAAGACCTCGAAGTAAGCTGGGCAACTGTTCTATTCAATCAGCATGTGACCCAAATCTGAGATTTCTCTTCTTTGTGTTTTATTGGTGGGTTCATGTTTATACAGTCAAACGCTAAATCGATCAACAAGGAATAAACCTAGCAGCGTTTCGAGCGGCGATCATCACTAAGGACATGATATTTTATGAACTTGTCACGGTTGACTACCTGTTCGACTCGGTGGGGGTCAGGTGCAGTTCGCTGTATATTCCCATTTTTAAAAACATCGACTGAACTTATGCTTTACTGGAAGATATACTTATCAACATTGAATGAAAATACACAAATAAGATTGCTGTGAGTGATACAGAGATAACATAGATCAGTGTTTACTTGAAATGTATGTAAACACTCACAAAAGTATGAAACAAGTGAAAAACATTGTGCTAAAATGAAGATCAGCTGTAAATACTTTGCCTTAAGCCACAAAGAGTAGGACAATGTTGCAAAATGGCTCATTCTGAAAATCACAGGTATATTGTGCAGGTCAGTAATGTTTTTATTCTTAATTATTTATCTGTAAAAATGCTAGCAAACTAATGGCAACAAGCTGCTACTATTCATCTACAATGTCTTTTAAAGTTGTGTCTATACAAAACCATAAAGCATTGTTAGTGCTAAAATGCAGACTAAAAAAATGATTGTAAGTTCAGATTTTTCATATTTAATCGGTTTCTCATTTATTAACCGATCTGAATATCAGAATTAGAGACACAATAGAAAGACAATAAGAGAGTGAACGCCGGCATTCGCTTGGGGTTTAATGTATTAATTGAAATGCCAGAAGCATATGGAAGTCCAGCATATTTTATGTTTATTAATTTATAGTTCAGTTGAAAGTTCTACGGCTCAATGTCAAATTTTTCAGTAGTATCCACCCAGTAAATGTTAATTAGTTATCAACTTCCTTATACAAGAAAGGAAAACAGTAATATTACAAAGAAGGCAATGACTCTCCAAGAATGTTTTATTTTGAACTGAGTTCAATGCCAAGCTTGTTTATGCTCTACACTCATAGACAGTAAACAAATGCATATGTACTCATTTGTAATACTGCCATTATAACATAACTATGCTCTAGATTGCCAGAAAACATGTCTTATTTCCTCTAATGGCCTCAAAATGTATAAAACTGCCTGTTACAAGTTTATATGGTTTATCATTCACTTATGAGGAAGTTGTTTTCCAATTTACCTTTTGTAACACAGTACTTTTGACTTTAACAGCCATATTTATCATTTAACTCAATTTTAAAATAATTCAATGCTGTTACCATAATTTTATGTTGAATTATTTTAGCTTCTACCAGATTAGGACTAGAAAAGTGATATTAAAACAATCGGAGATAAATATTTCTAACTTTTTCTTTTTGACACTGTCTCAATTGTTGTCAATATCAACAGGAAATGCATTCTGTTGCTAAAGTATTCATTAAAATACAGGTGTATGTGGGTGCACTGTCGCCGCACTACGAAGCCCTGTCAGTAGAAGCCTCGAAGCAGACCAGCTCTGAAGAAATTGTTTGCTGCATCACTGACAAACTCGGCTTAACCAATGGATCCGGTGGGCCTTATGAACTGGCCGAGGTAAGTTTTTATTTCTTATCATATGCTCCTTTAAAATGAAGAGGAAGGTCTTTATCAATTGGGAGGATAATTTTGTTTTTAGTTAACCTATATTGTTCCACAACTGGGAAAAGGATCCCTAAAACCCTCCCTTTTTGTTCACTTATTTCTTGTAAATACTTCTAAGTGAAGCCCGTACTCATAGTACATTTATTTTCTATTGACATAGAAAGCTACTTGAGTAAGCCCTGTGTGTATCTGTATGGCCCTCCTGCTCCAGGTGGAGTTAGAGGAAGTTTCAGACGTTTACTGATGAAAACCCACCTGTGTTCCTTCAGTAGTCCTTTTCTCTTTTGAACCATCCCGCAGCCCTGCCAGGCATGGGCCCCGTCACTTATGCTTACATCTTTTTTTGGTGGCCTAGTGCAACCTTGGCAGCTGTTCTCAATTTCTCTGATTGGATAATTCTTTTTATTATTCTATCTATAAGCTATCATTGTATAGCAAGCAGATTTGAGTAAAGGAGGAAGTAATTTGTAATTCTCAGTAATAAACGCACTCTATTTCAAAAAGTGTTGTCCAAACCCATATAAAAGTCAAGTAAAAGTGTATTTAATTTAATGGAAAAGTTTATTGTGTTTCACATCTGTTGTCAAGTTAATGTTTCTTTCTTCTTTTTGTTTTTTTTATCAAATTTCACTTGAACAAAAAGGTTCCAATCCATTCATACAACATACAAAGCAACTGAAGCACATTTACACAGTATCAGTTAAAAGTTAAAACAGCTCACCACATTGATGCAAAAAATTGATTAACAATATAAACATTGAACAATTTTTTGCTCATTGTAACTGAATGAGTCAGCTTATGTCCAAGATGATTGCTTCCTTAGCTTGGTCATCAGTGAGACATTCTACATGTGTCTACCAGCTCATAGGTAGGATTATCGCATTTTTAGGAAGTTACAGATATGATAAATGTTTTAGTACAGTTTATTTTTTTTAAAGTGATAACATTTGTTCTGTTTTAACTATTTATTTTTATCAAATGAACCATTGAACCTTTAATAACATAAAAAGAGTGATGGTTTCTTTTGTAACCTTGTTACAGCTTTTAGGAGACCTGTGTAAGTGCAATAGCATTCAAAAGTGTGTATATTTTGAGTATGTGCCACCTGCATTAACTCTTAGCTATGACAAAATTAACATACTTAAAAAATATAATATATGTCCTCATTAGGTGGTGGGGGACATGCTTAGCGGCGAGTGTAAGGAGCGAAGACTCGGCCCCAATGAGTCGCCCGTCGCAGTCATGCTGCTGTGGCCCAATAACACTGGTTCTGGACAGTACAACAGGTCAGTACTTAGAAACCTTTCATGTGTCATTAACTACTAATTAGATATGACTAATTTTTTTTGCATCACCTTAATCATATCAGTTTTGTAAAGGTTCAGTTGACGTTATTTAAATGTTTTAACGATTAACAAATATGTTTTGCTGTGCTTTACCATTTACTCTTGCTACATGTTAATTTTCCTGCTGTAATTAACACAGTAACGTTCAACTTATGATTAATAATTTCATTAAAAAACGACCATAACTCGTGCATACCTACCCTATTTTAATATCAATTTTCCTCGACGCAAACAGTAGTCAGTGGCAAGTTCAACAATGTCAAATCAGGTTTTTCTATATAATTATCTTATTCCTGCAATTATCTGTTACGAGAGATACGTCTAACCTTGTCTTAAACACCTGCGTGTCTTGTATTTATACCTTTACATATAGTTGTGTCCATTAGCGTCCTGTCACCGCAATACTATTTGTATACTATGTCCATTGTGATGATTCATCTGAATTTATTTTACGCGAGACGTGATTACCGTAAAATAAACTTCTGTGTCCTTATTCATGAACAGAAAACGGAAATCATTAAATTACTTGCGTTCTAAATAGAATTTCTATTGATATGCATTTAAATAAAACACCCATAAATACAGACGTAGCTAAAACGTTATCGAAGTCCCGCTATGAATGTGTCTATTATACATATTAAGTGTTGGAATGAAATAAGTGTTGTTTAAACTAGTACTTAGTTGTTTAATGAAGGGCTGTAGCAGTGATTGGGGATAATATCCCAGTGTGCGCGTGAGTCACTCTTCCTGCGACAGCGACGTGATAACGCCGTCTCTCCATCCTGCCAATCAAACTGAAACTTTGCCGCTCGATCAAACATGGCCTCTAAAACTGTACCACAACTTACAAATATTTAGATTTCGTCATTATGACTCAAAAGTAATTTTTTATTTTTAGACACTTTCTCGCTCGTTACCGTTGGTATCTCAGTTCAACGGTTTCGTTTCTGTTTCCAGATTTTATCTTCGAGAGAAGATCCCCGACGAGCCATGGATGGAGAACTTCTCGGTCGACCCACAGCTGATAAAGGATTACTTTCAGCGGTTTTTGTACCAGCCCAAAGATCGCGAGTATCCGGACTTGTGCCAGTTGCCGGAGCTCAATGAACAGACGCTACTAGATAACTTGAGGGCGAGGTTCTCGGCCGGCTACATCTACACATACGTCGGCTCTATATTAATAGCACTCAACCCTTTCAAGTTCTACCCGATTTATAATCCGAAATATGTGAAGTTATATCAGAACAAACGGATAGGAAGCAGTCTTCCGCCTCACATATTCGCAGTAGCCGACGCCGCATATCATTGTATGCTCCGAGAGAGAACTAATCAATGCATAGTGATCAGTGGCGAGAGTGGTTCAGGAAAGACTGAGAGTACGAATTTTCTACTTCATCATTTAACGGCACTGAGCCAAAAGGGATCTCATGGAAGTGGAGTGGAGCAAACAATATTGAGTGCAGGTCCAGTGTTAGAAGCCTTTGGTAATGCGAAAACTGCCCACAATAATAATTCGAGTCGTTTTGGCAAGTTTATCCAAGTGAACTACAAGGAAAATGGCATGGTGCATGGAGCTGTTGTACAAAAATATTTGCTGGAAAAGTCACGAATATGCAGTCAAGGTCGTAACGAGAGGAATTATCATGTGTTTTATTATTTATTGGCTGGTGCGTCGGAGCAGGAGAAGGAACAGTTGCATTTACTCAGTGTGGACAAATATAATTATTTATCAAGGACTGGTTGTAGTGAGGTGCCGGGTATTGATGAACAATATGAGTTTTCGCGGTTAAAACAGTCTATGGAGATGGTGGGCTTCACTATGGATAAGCAGCGGCGTTTGTTTGCTGTGCTGTCGGCAGTGCTACTTTTAGGTAAGTTGTTTTCAGATATCTTACATAGAAAATTCATCAAGTTTCTATTAGGAAATCTTATCAGCTGATAGAGAATTAATTATCTTGATATCTTTTACTATCGGTCATAATAATGTTGAATCATATTCCTACTGACTTAGCAAAACATAGCAGACAAATTAATATGTACACATAACATAGCATTTTAATATGTGTACATTATTCATTGACAGTAAGTTGAGCTAATAATAGGAAATTGATTCCTTTTCCTCCTACACTCAACAAATATGGTGGCCCTGCATTCTTGCATTATTAACATTAATTACTGAATTAATAATTTTTCCCTTTAGTTCACACTGCAAGAACATGATTTATTTACAAAGCGGGAGAGATCAAATTGTATCACACTAATATTACAAATGCGAAAGCTTGTATATATTGAAGTGAATTGGCACATGTGAATATCATATCCTGGAATAGTAGTTTTTTATTTCGCCGGGATCATCTTATGACATTCCCCGCTCTTGGGCGGAGCGAGAGATAGTGTCAGACTTTTACTGACTAAAAACCCACTCCTCTTCAGAATCAGACACTTGGCCCAGGTAAGGGCGCAGTGAGGACTTTCCAGCCACGCCTCAAAGAGGTAAATTACCGCCATAATTGTGGCGTGCCCGATCGTGAAATAGCAGTTTAAAAAAAAAGTATCCTATGTGTATACTTTTTTCCCGGGAGAATGTTCCTTCCATATCTGACGAGATGACCTAGACGCCGGCTACCGCAAGGGCTGGTTCGAGGTGGTTCTTTACCCCCCGTAGGAAAGTACAAGCTAAATAAAAAAAATATGTTCCCTTGAAAAAGTTGTCTACTTACACGCGTGCCAATCCGTTAGCAAAAGGTAACCTTTACATAATGCAAAATTTATTTATTTATTTACAAGTACTTATACAACGTTACGGAGGACGTCTAAAGCGTTGTGCAGTAGAAACTTACAAACTAAAAAATACATTTATAAAAACAATAATAATCTAATAACAAATCCATACACATTGAAGAAAAACTAAGCTAACATATAATATAGAAATAAAAAAAAGACTACCACTAAAATAATAAATACCAGATACCAGATGAAAAATAAGTGAAAAAATTTTCACTTATTTTTCATCCCTCTTCTCACGAAACCTTAGACATTCACGACACACATCTCCCAGCAAACAAGTCACACTCCGGTGTTAGAGTCAGGAGAGCATTAAGCTCAGAAAGCGTAGGAACAAGCGGCGGGTTAGCTTGTGACACTGTCTTCGATAAATGATCAGCTAACAATCAGTGTGTTCGCGGCCTTAGGTGTGGCCAAAGAACCTGAGCAACTAATTCAGGGCAATCAGATTCACCCCGAAAAACTCGAAAAGCAAAGATAAGCAAAAAATGGAAATGTTTATCATTGTAGCATTTAATGTTATGACGACAACTTATGAACTGGATAATCGCATTAACACATATCCGATAATGATCATATACACACTAGTTACGTATCAAGTTGAAGTGAGAAAAATTATACTAGTCAACAAAAGTTTGTAACAAGGAATTTGTTAAGTAATTTTATATTACTAGCCTACCCCCATTACAAATCCGTATATATTTTGTTATATGTCAGAGCTATAAAAATTTATAATTTACATCATTTACCTTGTTTCATTTCTGGGTATTGATTTTGACATGTTTTGTTATATTTTCATGAGATTGCTATTAAATCTTAAAAAAGAAATTTAAAAGCTATCAATTTTAAAAAAAATTACTTTATTTTAGCCTTGTTATATTAGAAGTTACGTTTCCTGACATATTGTTTGCCAAAAAAGCGATTATACCGAGTGACAATATGCCTACAGTAGAACCACCTGAAAGCTCCAGTCTTCACTTCAAAGCTCCATTTCTTCATCCAAAATCTTGATACAAGAGAACTTTTCGCGCCTAAATAATTACAATTCCAATTCAGTAATATTTGGCCTCGTTCTAAGCATAATCAGCAAAAAAATTCGAAAAGTTTTTTTTTTGTTAACCAGTATTATTTTATGATGTCCTCCGCGGTTTTACCCGTGTCTTTGGTTACTGCTCCGCTCCGATAATTCGTAGCGTGTTGTTATATTGCCTATAGCCTTCCCCGATAAATGGGCTATTCAACACTACAATATTTTTAAATTCAAACCAGAAGTTGTTGAGGTTAGTGTCTTCAATTAAACAAACTCTTCAACTCAAAAGTATAATGAATATGTATATAACAATAGATTGAACAATTTTGCTAATGGCTGATTTAAATTATAAATAGCTAAAAATAAGATTAATAGTTGATATGGGCTAAAGGTTGACTTTGAAGATTCTGAGTGAAACCTATGTCCAGCAGCTGAGTGTAAAAAGCGACGATTTATAGAGATGTGGACGCATAGTAGATTGTAGAAATACCTTAATTATCTAATCTTCCTGGCCCTTGTCCCATATTATATTGGGGTCGGCGCAACACGTTTTTTTCTTCCATTCTGTCCTGTCACTCGTCACACTATCACTAACTCCCTTTCTTTCATATACCTCCTCACACATTCTATCCATCTTTTATTTGACCTCCCTCTCCATCCATCTACATGTATACTCAAAACTCTTTTAGTAACATGCATTTCATTAACTAATAAATAATAATATTACCTTCATTATTTAATTTTAAGCTCCTACTGTAATGGTGTACAAAAGAGTATATCTATCTAATAACTAGACACATAGATAAGCTATAGAACCGCGTCGAGCCACCGCGCAAGACATTTCATTCTTGAAAATACTAACTATAAGAAACTGATGTAGGTGATTCTTGAGCTGCGCAGTAACGCAGCCGGCTCTATTCTACGTCAGCTTTAAATTACCAGAATACAGGATCAATTTTCGAATGTATTTATAGAGTGACTCACATAAATTATTCTCGAATCTGTTTATTTTGGCAGTTTCTTCTGAAAACCTGTGCACAGTCATTGATCTATAAAAAATCAAAGTCAAGTACACACACATCAAAGTGTTTTGAAAAAGATCAACAGACCGATTTTATTCATACCTTGAGTCCATATCTATCTGTAAGATATACAACCAACCTCAATTTACAGGCCAATGTCAATCTATAATGGAAATGGTATCATTTACAGGTAACGTGGAGTTCCAACCACAACGGAAGTCGTACCACCACGACGAAGCGGTCGGCGTGCGGAATCCTGAGGTTGTTTCGCTTATATCCTCGCTATTGCGAGTCAAGCAGGAGACCTTGTTAGCTGCCCTAACGTCTAAGCGAGCAAGGGCTTCGGGAGAAACTCTCGTTATTAATTACAGGTATAGTAATTTGAAGTTTGTAAAAAAATATTTGTTATCTGACTAGCTTATCAATAAATACACAATAATAGAATATTAACTGTGGAAACAATATCGAAATTGGTAGAAAAGCAAACGAGACATAACTTGTAATACCGCCGTTTTCTTTGGCGGCCGTATGGGCGTGATTAACTTTGACGTCAAAGTTCACGTCGGACTTCTCTTTCTTATTAGCAGCTTTGAAGCTTTATAACTTCGTTGTTTGAAGAAAATATTTGAAAAAATATTTCCTCTTTGTTTATTAGAGCACAAAAAAATTAAAGTAAGAAATAAAAAAAATGTATGCATATTCCCTATTGGGTATTTTTACTAAATTCCACACGTCAATCGCAATCGTTATTCGTAATCAAAATCTCAATAATTGCTTTCAAGTTTTACTATAGGCATAATAATAAAAAAGCTCGAGATTGAAAGTATAAGGCCCTGCGGGGTTACCATGACGTTCAAAGTAAGATTGTTTCATTCTTATTTCAGTGTGGGTAAGAGACAGAGCTATACAGGTACAGCACCATCTCTTACCCACTCTGGAAATAAGAATGAAACAATCTTACTATAAACGTCATGCTACAGGTCCTGGTCACATTAACACGACTCTACGCTTGATAGCACGATACTGTTCGTGCAGACATTGGTACCGAGCCATGTTGAACGGATGCACAGTATGATGCTTTGTCGTAACGCAACACTATATTGTTTAAAGTACGAGTTCGTAGTCGACTGCAGACAGCAGCAGCAGACGACGTGCCGTTGCGACATTACTGGTTTCTTTGTATTTTTTTAAAACTTCCGCACTAACAACACGTTGCTCAACTGCAGAAAATGTATCGTCCGACCGCAGATTCTGTAGTGCCGACAATGCTAGAGCGACGACACGTTGAAACATCGTCTAGTGCTGCTGTCTGTAGTCGGCTACGAACTCGTACTTTTAGGTTTTGCGTCGTCAATAATGCCACGGTCAGTCTTTAACCAGTGTTTTACTTCGTTGTCGTGTCGTGTAAATGCACAACAAGTCTCTTATATCTGCACGACGAGTCAACGACAACTTGGCACTTCGCTGGTTCACGACGTCGTACCGTAGTAATATGGCCAGGCCCTAAGAGCTGCGTATTCAAATAAAAGAATGTCTTTTATAGACACAAAATCCGACCTTCACAGGCCAGAATTCGTTATCTAAGTAGACCTGTAACCTATTCAAATATTTGCATTGCGCAGGAATCGAACTAACGATCCATATATGTGAAAGTCAGTCTCACTCATCCATTCATATATCCAAAGTAAATATGTAACAAAAACAAACAATATTTCTGTAACGCGGCCAAGGCACACAATGTAAGGCAGTGGAATCTTGCCAGCAATTAGTATGAACTGTATGGAATTTATTCAATGAGAGGATAGGCCGTATCTGTTATTGTAATCACTGATTTTGCGATTATGTTTACAATGTAATCATGGAAATTGATGCAAAGATGAAATTA
Organism: Mythimna vitellina; assembly: GCA_949316375.1. Lineage (NCBI taxonomy): Eukaryota > Metazoa > Arthropoda > Insecta > Lepidoptera > Noctuidae > Mythimna > Mythimna vitellina. The sequence continues at coordinate 10,314,125 of OX438698.1, forward strand.
ATAATCATACGCCTATTCTACTAGAAAATGGATCTTTGTGTACATTGTTTTGTAGTCTCAGTCTTATCTATGAAGAGATTATCGTCTTGCTTCAACTTGGCGTCATCACATTCTTTTAGTGTAAAGAGAACAAGGGATTATGATGAACAAACATCTCTTGATATGATCCCTTAGTTGTTTGGCCTAATGTTTATACTTCTAAATTAAAATATTTAAAAAAAATGACTGCATAATTTTGATGCTGTTTTTATCCATAGCCAAATTGTTTGTGGCCTTTGCGAGATGTAGCATTAAATTTGACGCTGGTTGACGTCTTATAGATGCTGCACAAGCGTAGCTTAGATAAATCCCCACCAGCGTGTCATTGATGCGACGTCAGGATAGCGTATACGTTGGGCTGCGGCATTGTTCGAAAGAGTTACCGCAGCCATGGAATGCAAAGAGCAACTGAAAAGACACGGGTGGGTCAATAAAAGTCGGACAGCGAGAGGCAACTCTCGCTCCTAACAGAGTGAGAGGAGTTTGATGGTGTGTTCGTAAGACCACACGACATAAGTAAAACCGTAATCAATACGAGGATAATAATACAAAATCATAATCATTTGGGTAAGGTCGCCCGACTCAAGCCGAATTTACCCGAACGAGCGTTACATAGCAGATAGTGACGGCTCCGGCTCAGCACGCCTAAACAAGTTTTCACTTGAAAACGTTAGCTTATACAATATCGAGCGCTGGTTTCGACAGTTAACATATTTTTTTTTTCCTTAACTACTTGCAGGTTACCAGAAGCGATAGCGACGCGCGATGCTATGGCGAAGTGCCTGTACGGTGCTCTGTTCGACTGGATCGTGATGCAGGTCAACCACGCGTTGCTCTCTAAAAAGGATACGCTTAGGGAACATCAGGGACATAGTATAGGTGAATTGTTTATTATAAATGTTTTGTGTGGTTTAAAATTAATTGTTGAAAGCCTCTGTGTCAGATAGCACTGCTGCACTTGACTGTTAAGAGGGTTCTTAGTCACAAAGTACACCTTGATATAAAACTGAACATTTGGAACCAAGAATAGACGACTTTTCTCAATGAGGCACCATCTAGTAGCGGAAATAATCATTTAGAGTTTAGAGCGTGGTTGGTAAACAACCCGTGGAATATTTAAAAATTTCAAATCAGGGAATCTAGTCATCATTTTTGATCCGATAACCGTGGGAATCAGAAATGTAAACTGATTTTTCCTATGCTTAAAGTTTTAATTTTCTCAAGTTTAGTTTTGGATTGACATTTGACTTTTTTTTCTCCTGGGCCTGTGGTTCTTGCTAACAAGAAATAAAAAAGTGGTCTCAGGTTAAAATAAAAGTTGTAAACCACTGATTTAGAGTATTCTAGGGTGGTGCATGCTAGCCTGGTGAAATTCATCGATCGACCTTCGTTTATCGTCGATCGTCGATCAATAACGTCGATAGCCGCAATTTAATTGCATATTATTTTATGAATGTCTATATTTTTTTTTTAATTTGGTTTATTCTAGCAATCTGCCTACTTTTAGGGCTTTAGCTAGAAGTCACGAACTTTCACTTCGTCTTGAATGAACTTAACCTAGAGGCTAGTCCATTAGCTTATGCTAAAATACCATATGAGGTCATGGGCTACTTTTCTTTTTATTCGAATGGAATGTGTTGTTGTTGTTTATTTTGAATTGAATAATTTGAATCTCCATATAAAATACTCACTTTATTCCCCAGGCGTTCTGGACATATTCGGTTTCGAAGACTTCGGTCTGAGCAACAGCTTTGAGCAGTTGTGCATAAACTACGCGAACGAGCACCTGCAGCATTACTTCAACCAACACGTGTTCAAGTACGAGCAGGAAGAGTACAAGAGGGAGGGCATACCTTGGACGGACATAGGATTCTCCGATAATACGGGCTGTCTGCAGCTCATAGAAGGGAAGGTCAATGGCTTGCTGTGCTTGTTGGATGATCAGTGCAAGTGAGTATATCTACTTGTATTTATTAATAAGTAGAGTAGAGCAGTGGTGGCCGAGTGGTAACGGCTCCGACTTACGAGTTGTAGGTCGCGGGTTCAAACCCAGCCAGGCGCATTACTTTGTGCTTTTCATCACCACTGCTCTCAAAACGGTGAAGGAAAACATCGTGAGGAAACCGGCATGTTCTAGAACCAAAAATTCGAAGACATGTGACATTCACCAACCCGCACTGGGCCCGCGTGGTGGATTACGGCCCATTCCCTCTCGTAGAGAGGAGGCCTGAGTCCCAGCAGTGGGAACATTGAAAGGCTGATTATGCTATGCTTATGCTATACAGCATTTGGGTGATGATGATCCGAGTGACAGATGTAGCTCAAGCCAAACTTAATCTGATACTCAATAGTTGGATACTTGCTTGTATTTATTTTTGTACAATATTTTGTACTAAACTAGCACTATAGAATCTAATTGAGATACTTTTCAAAAATGAGTGTGTATTGTATTAGATGAAAGAAAAGTTTCTTTTGACAACTATGCCTTTAGTAATGTTAATAATTGTGATTACAGCTTCCCATGGGCGACAAATGAGACTTTACTACAGAAGTTCAACTCTGTACATGAAAACAACCCATTCTACGAGAAACCTCAGAGACGAGAACCTGCTTTCGTTGTTAGACATTACGCCGGCAGAGTCAAGTATCAGGTAAATAACGCTTAGAACATAATGTATGAGTACAGAATATAATAAATGGACATCCATGAGAAACAATATCTGTATAACCATAAGATCCTGCTCACTTTTCCGACTAAACCAATAATAGAGAATGATATAATCCCATTTTCCAGTAAGTAATTTCGTTACTTATTCTGGTCATCAGTGTGCTCTTTGCAGTTTGTAACAGTTAAGATTGTCAACCGCATGTACAGTAACTACTGGGCAAGATTTTCTACGCAGTGGGTTTCTTCTTGGAGAGCTCCATTGAGGTGGGCCCAGAAACAGGGGGCGAGATTATTTAGACGCGTATTACGAGGACAGGTTCCAGACTGTACAGGAGAAGAATGCCTGGAAGGACTTGGGGAAGGCCTTTGCACAACAGTGGGACCGTAATGGCTAGAAAAGAACAGAATACGCAATACTGTCTTAATACTACTACTTAAGTAATAGACGTACATAATAGACATAACCCATGAATAAAATACTAATCCCTACAATTTATTGTTATCAGGTAACAGCGATGCGTGAGAAGAACCTCGACCTAATGCGGCAGGACATCGTGAGCGTGTTGAAGAACTCTTCGCTAGCGTTTGTAAGAGAGTTGGTCGGTGTGGACCCTGTAGCCGTGTTCCGCTGGGCCATAGTGCGAGCCTTCTTTAGGTAAATATAACTAATAATAAGTTTATTGACACAAAAAAAAAAGTAGGTAACAAACTTTGAAGCCCTGCCCCCCTAGCCTGGTTACAATCGTTTAGTTCGCGCCGAACGCCTCGAGTAGGCCACGCCTCCGATTCCTTTGTTCTGGCCACGTGAATGAGCGTTGAGATGATGTCGATTGTAACTTGGCTAGGGGGCTGGCTCCTGAGCTAAGTAGCAATCTGTGTTACAGGGCTAGTGTCTTCACCCAGTTGCATATGTTACATTTACATAACTAAGAATAATTTATACTCCATTCGCAATAAGATTAAACATTTAAACCTTTTTTACTGTCCGTTCAACCGATTTTGACTTCTGTTCCATAGACATAAGGATGGCATTAAAAGCAAAATGTGGTTACAATACCAAATATTTTCTGCTGCCGCCATTTGTCATGCCACCAACGCATTAAAAGTCAAAATCGATTGAACATCCAGTAAAAAAAGGTTTGTATAGAGTAGTATTTGAAAGTTTGGTAGTCTTAAAAATAACTTGAAATCTTAAACTTGAACTGAGTTTACCACAGACTACTGCTGTACATAGCTTTTTAGCGGTATACGGAACAGCGTGTAAAGTCCCACATACTTCCTTTGAAAAGGGAGGATCTTCCAGCTAGACGAATGTTATGTCGTGTCCGGACAACTGCCCGGTAATTGGTTTCGGGCTGTTGTAAGTGTTCTAATAGTGCGGAGAACAATGTGGCGATGCAGTTTTTTTAGTTTTAGATATGGCGTCATAGATGTTACTACAGCCTCTCCTAATATGAGGTTGCTCCAGCTAGCTGGAAGGGCCCTCTGCTTACCGATTGGTGGTGTACTTTACTACTGCAGGCCGAGAACTCCTTTAGTATTGACATAGCAAGCTACCGCTAACTGCTCACCTGTCAATCGTCCAGAATAGCTTGTATAGTTTGAAAGGATTTTCAAATGGTTGATGTTTGTATACAGAGGTTACTTCGCGTTCCTCGAGGCTGGCAGAAGACACCGCGTGCAGCGAGTGGACGGCGCGTCGCGAGTGCCGCGGGCGTCCATCCACGCGCCCAATGACAGCATCATCAGGTGAGCGCCACGCCACTACACACCTTACTGCAACGTCATTGTGTCCAATTTGCATTACAACGTTAAATACAGCTTCTTTGACAAGTACATAAACTAACTGCAGATTTTGCAATATCATATTAACTTGAAAGGCATGATGTCTATTACTTATTCTATGAACAAAATTGGCAGACTTTAAAAATACTGGAATTTGTTTTGTAGGTTGTGCTTATACCGCAAATGCTAAGTAAGAAACTAAAAATTTCTTACAAATTTGAAACATCGCGAACTTTATTTATTTATTCAAAATCAAATGTAAATAAAGCAATTGCGGTTTGAAACACGACCTTGATGATTTACATCATATTGTTATGTATAAAATATGTATTACAATATTATATAGCTTTGCAAGCAACGTTATGTGACGTAATGAAATGTGTCTTGTTGCTCAGCCAACTGGTGACAGTATCGTCAATCAATCTTGCAATCAACCGCATTGCGTAAGTCACCGAATTTACGGCATGCTTGTTATATGTTCTATGTGCACCTAACGCATGGATATCCATGTTTTTAGTCAACCTGTAACACATCCTTTGTTGCGTTTATACTGTGCCCAAAGACTGCGGCTCGGCCGTGCTCCGCGCGCGTCTAGCCGCGGTCTCACTTCATGTCTCTGTTGACTCGCTATTAGTCCCAAAGCAATTAGTTTCCATCTGTTAGTTCTCTAATAGGAATTTATTCATAGTCACTTCGCGGTCACACTGAGCAGGTATGCATGCATCTCACAGAAACATTTAATTTGGTTAACTGAGTTATTTTTGTTACATTAATTTTGTAATCGTCGATTCCTTTCTCACCCTCCACCTTGTCCGACGCGACACGCAACAGAACGCCTCACAGAGCGGCGCGGGCGCGCGAGGCGGCCGACACTCGCGTGCGCAGCGAGCCGCCGAGCGCGGCGCGCGCGGGTGGGAAAGGGACAAAAAATTACAGAATCGCCGAGACGCGCACGCGAAGGCTCGAGCGAGAGCGCGACGAGCGCACCTTCGACGACACCGACGTTATGCAGCGCGCCAGCCAGATCGTTATGTACGCCCGATATGTGACATGCTCTGTCTCTGTCTCGCACTTCTCCTTCCTCAAACAAAGTCAAACACACCAATGAGTGCAAATACTATCGATCATCTAAACACCGGTCAAATTTGAATCGTTACGAAGGCGTCAATTCTCGTTTCTGTTATTTCTAAATTTAAAATTATTTTATTTGGACTCATTTTAATTTTAACTTTACATTTTGTTTGATGAACCTGCGTGTTTCGGTTGGGGTCTCTCTTCACTTTTCTCTTTTCCACGGTGATGGCTATGGGTTTTAAGTTTTCGTGCATTCTTTGTCGCATTCCTTTTGTGACGTTTTATATAGCATATTTATGTATTTAGTATTTTATATAGCGGCTGTTTTCAGCCACACGCACACAATTACATCTTCTATTACAACATTATTGGTAACAGTATAAGTAAAATGTATTTAGATGCTGTAATTGTCGTTTGTTGCTTTACTGTATGGGTAAGCGTAGTTAACAGGTTTTTGCAGAATTTTATCAAAACACCGAGCTGTATATCAATGCAAAACATCAAAAATTAAAATGATTTATTTTTCACATGTTGGCTTATTTTGTATCGCAGATACATAAAATGTTTTAAATCAGCTTGTTCTGGATTGCAATTGCTCAAAAAAGTTTTGTAAAAGAACACTTTCCTAGCATGTATGTAAATAATTCGCACTTTCTCACCAAGCAGTCTTTACTTAGGTGGTCGGTGTTACCCCTTTAAGAGATCTCATAATATCATGGATATTTTTCAACAAACAAGTAAAATAAATTATTTTTCAATCCATATTGCGATCTCTTAAAGATTTGGCTTTAATATTCTTGTTCTTTACACGCCTTGATTTGGTTCTACAGGAAAAACAAGTCGTTTAGGCCTAGAGAGCGAGCGAAAAAAGGTTTAAAGAATCTGCAGAGCGTGAAGACGTTGGCGGGGCGCACGGCGGCGCCCGCCGGCAAGCGCAAGCAGCCGCAGACGGTCGCGGCGCAGTTCCAGCACTCGCTGTCGGCGCTCATGGACACGCTCAATCAAGCCAACCCCTTCTTTATTAGGTAACTCATCACCTTCAATATTTCTTCCTTCTGTCAAGTACTTAAGGTTCTATTCCATAGTCACGACAACCTATTCTCATCTTGCATGTATTTTGCGTTGTCAGGCCTTTATACATAACGGACAATAACAAGTGCCTTTGCAGTATTTTATACTACTAAAAACTTGCCAACTTAATGAATCAGGTCCTGATTGTATCCAGTCAGAAATTCTCATTGAAAGCGGATGTAATACATTCTTATGCTTTGCAGTATTTGACAGCAAATCTATCAAGTCTCGCCAAATTTCGCTAAGGTAGTCAATACTACAATTCACCATTAAAATTCTCAACTCTATTTTTACTGAGATCGAGCTGATTTCAATGATTCCACATATTGTCTAGTTGTTTAAACGCTTGAGATACCAAGGTAGATCAATCTTATAATATACAGTGGTGGTCATGTAATTAAGAACACTGAATTCATATTCGCGTAATTTTGGCGCCATTTAGTGCTGTAAAAGTCAAGAAGTGGATTATTTCACATAAAAAAGAGGGGGAGAATGTATCAAACAACTTCAAATATTTCACGTGTACCTAAACAGAGAAATTCATCTCGGCGAGACGAAAGAAATATCGTGCGTTTGGGAAAACAATACCCTTTTAAGGGGTCTAACGAGTTGAGAAAAAAATATTTCAACATGACAATGAATCCTCACATCTCAAATCGACGGTGTGGTAACCTAAGTGAGTTATACAACGTTTTTTTTAGAATTGTGGCACTTTATTTCTCTTGAAAAATGTCAAGAATTTATAGAGTTAATGCCTCGTCGGTGTAAGGCAGTCATCAAAAGCCGAGGACACGCTACAAACTAGTAACGTAGAATAAAATGTATTAAATTGCAATTTTTAACATTATCACCGTCTTGTTTAATGACATTTTTAAAATCGAAGTATCTACTGAAACAAGTCTCGAGCAGTGTAAGAATCGTTCTTAATTATTTGTCCAGCTTTATTACTATTTGAAATTGTAACTGTCGATAATAAATTTAATTTGTACGGTAAATAGTAAGTGATTTTAATATTTACTCTTAATCCCGTTTACTCTATCCATGTAGCTATTTCATAACATAATTAATTACTTTTGAGAAGGAACATAAAAGTACATAATATTGTTGTTTTAAAAAAGGTCTGGTACTACAAATCGTTCTTAATTATATGACCACCACTGTATATCAACTAGGAATCAATTTGTAAATAATTTTATAAAAACAGCTACTGAACTTCACTCGAAATAATCCCGCCAAAAAAGCTGAACAAAGATTTATTTGATCATAAGAGAAACATTATGCATACCATGATCAATGGTTGATGTTCTACTAGGACGAGTTCTAAGTGAGACTGCCAAAAGTGTTAATGGGTTTTGCGCTTAAGGGTCCAATAACCATAAAACCTAACCTTATAGACACTTTTCCAATTTTGTCCAAATAAACAAAAAAAAAAACATCACCCACAGGTGTATAAAATCAAACGGCGAAAAAGTTCCCCACGTGTTCGACGATGAAACCGTACAGCGTCAGTTACGGTACACGGGCATGTTGGAGACGGTCCGGATCCGACAAGCCGGGTACAACGTGCGGCTGACCTACGAGGAGTTCATACAGCTGTACAGGATACTGCTGCCCAAAGGACTGCTTAGTTCTCAGACTGATGTGCGGCATTTCCTCGCTACGCTAAACTTAGATAGGGATAACTATCAATTAGGTAAGAATCATTTGATTGTTTTTTTTTTAATATCACAAAAAATTGTGTTTTCAATTTTATGACAATATTGGAGTCTGAAATCTATATTTTGACTTTTGATCTGTACTCTTTTGATTATTTGTTAATTTTAAATTATTTTAGCTCTTCTCGCCTGAAACAGGATTTCCTAGTTCAGGCACGTAAGGACTCAGAATTTAGATTTATTTAAGACTGTATTAATTTGTCCTGTAAATATTTTATTTATCCTTTAAAGAATTTTGAATAAATATTAATTCCACTATCACGCCCTGTTCCCGCGTGGTGGATTACGGCCCATTCCCTCTCCTAGAGAGGAGGCCTGAGTCCCAACAGTGGGGACATTATAAGGTCGACTAGGCTATGCTATTATAATATTATTATTATATAAGTAAACAATCAACTTGTAGGTAATAGCCCTATGCCAAAAAGTGACGGTTCTATAATCCGCAAACATCCTTAAGGTCAGGTTTACCGGAGACTGCCGATCATTGTTATCTAACGCTCTTCCTGGGCATAATAAAAAGGTCGAGTCCATGTTCGACAAGCCTCGCGTCTGTGAGGACATTCGGGCCCGTTCAAGTATTACGCAAGTAGATTTTTTTTTAATGTTAACCCCCTCGTCAGCAAACGCAAGCAAAGCTCTCCCCTCCCCCCATGCTCACATAAACATTGGTAAATGCAGTTTTCAATGTGTTCTGGTTTTGTCATTAATTTATGAGCAGTAGTAAACAACCAGGGTTGCCATACGTGTTCAAAGCAAAATCGAATATATATGTACCGCTGGCGTAATCGTAATAAATCGTAATGTGACAAATAAAACGAATTGATTGGATTTAATCGCCATTCAAACCCCCTCCCCCATTCCCATGTCATCAAAAATAAGCAAAGCAAAGAACCACCCCTTGTAGTGCTTACGTATAACTTGAATGGCCCCTTTGGTGTTACCGGACGTACTTTCTATGGGGTCTGTTACTGACCCATCAATTTAAACCTAAGGGCCTGTCCACACTACGTTTTTTAAACGCGCCATTGACGCGCGTTTGTAGCGATACAGACGCAATACGCAAGCGAGTCAGACGCATCCTGTAGACCTTTAATAGTGGTGTGCACAGGCCCTTATAATCGAGCTATAATAAACAAGCCAGTCACTAACAATATCGTGCCACAGGTGCCACAAAAATCTTCATGCGCGAAAGCGAGCAGACTAAACTGGAGTATCGGCTGCACCAGCAGATCATGGCGTCCATCATCACTATACAGCGCTGGTTCCGCGCCGTGCTGGAGCGGAGACGGTTCCTCGCGCTGCGGAGGGCGTCCGTCGTTATACAGTATTTTTGCAGGTCAGTGTTTTATGTGTGTTTCGCAGCCATACGCAATATTGGATTATCAACCTTGTGCCTGCCTGTGTGTTTAATTATTAAGAACTGTTTTCTTTCTTTTTTCAATTCCCCTTCTTTTTCTATTGGTCACTAGTATATACGTCACACAGTGAAGCAGAGATGAGCGAAGTTGAAGAACTAGATTCTGATTAAACTTATTTCGTAAATAAGTTTGATTCTTTAATTTTGTTTTTGGCAGAATAAACTTTTTTTATTTCTCTTCCTGTTTTACTTTTTTTATTTTATTTTTATTTTATTTTTATTTTCTTTTTTTTTTCTTATTACTTTTTTCTTCCTTTTTTCTTTCCTATGATACTAATAACACAAAAAATTTCAATAATAACGTAGAAAATTCGTCAGACAATGGCTATCAGCTCGGCAAGAGGCTGCAGTCCGCGTACAAGCGTGGTACCGCGGAGCGCGCGTGCGGCGCTGGGTGGCGCGCCTGCGGCGGGGGCTGCTGGGCTTCCAGGCCGCCGCCAGGGGGCACCTGCTGCGCCGCGCACTCGCTGCCCGGAGGGCCTCGGGGCACTCTGAGGTATGTTATGAGTTTACACACCGCATGTCATTATACTTCCTTGTTTTTTGTTGAAGAGTGCTCTGAGTGAGGGTTATTGAAGATTTTGAAAAATATTTCCATGAAAATAAATGTATTGACAACTATTGGTATTTTGATACGATTGAATCACAGAATAGATGAAAGAAAGAAAGTAAATACTTCCTGATTTGTACTAAAACAATTTGGACTACGCTACACACTTGGCTTCTTTTCCGGCACGTTGCAATAGCGCAACACGGCCTAACTCGTGTTTTCACGGAGCTTCGTACACTGTTACAGTATGAGCGCAATTGACGGCCGGTGTCAATCAAATTTCGGTCGAACCCCAAGTTGAACTATGACCATTTTCATACTTTGTGACACTTCTGCCCCGCCCACAAGGCCATTCTAACCTCTTTCATCTGTTCTGAGGATTGATTCAAACATACCAATCGATATGTAACTTTAATAACATGATAATAGCAATCTTTCTTGTAGAAAAGTTTTTCCAAAAACAATAATATGGCCATGAGACGTTTGAGATAATATGTGTTACACTGTTGTGAAATTCGGCTTTTTGCACATCATTAATTTGTACAGCACTTGCAATGTATAAAAACATTAAAGCAGACAAAATAACAACTTCAGTCGATAACCCTCGCTCAGATAACAAGAATTTTTCTTCAGATGTTCAATGAGTGATCTCGGTTTGCACCCTCTATCCAATTCGATGTTATTTAACTTTTAGGACTTGTTTCACTACCTATTGTTTAAAAAAACTACGAAACAAATATTATTGCACTGTTGAATTTTAAACTCTCGGCGCCAAGCCGAGCATTGAAATTCAACAACGCGTTTTGGCACCCTCGTTCCTAAGATAGGGGAAAGATGAATTGCACCAGCTGTGGTAACGCAAACACTTGTGCACAATTTGTACTATAATATATCTTATTATAAAGAAAAACAAAATATAAGACTAATGATCTCAAACCATAGTGAAACCAGTTCTCAATCTAACCCCTCAAGTTTAATGTCACTAATGGCGTGAGTAAAGTGTGGGTGTACACACGCGACGCGCATACAACGTTGTGGTTGGTGTTTGTGTTGACAGCATGACGGACGAGCCCCGCTACCGGCCGACAACAATGTGACGCTGAGGCTCGCCAAGAAGGACCCTCAGTGAGTACATGTACAGTACATAGCCTACAGATTGTGACGCACAGAGCATGAGACTTCTGCGCCGACACCATGTATATACACGGCAGAACTAATAAAATTCTAGGCGCTGGAGACTGTCATCTTCGCATTCAAACCCGTCGGTTATTTGACGTTATCTCAGAAGTGTTTTAGTGCGTGTAAACACGCTTGGTTTAAATAGAAAGTGTTGACAATGCCGCCTCTAACAGCGATTTTCCTAGACGTGTCCGTGCTCTGTGTTCAACCCTTTAACCGCCCACGTTAGATCGTGTGTTTTCGATCGTGCGCTAGGGTCGTGTGTTTGCGATTGGGTACTCCATCTCGTTTAGATCTTCAATTCCCATAGGTGACAAAAGAGCTGACGAGGTGGAGTGTTTGGTCGTTGATGTGCAACCCTGGTGGAATAAACGCGATTGTTTGTCGGATATATCCGACGTAGGCGGTTAAAGGGTTAAAACCCTTCTTAAGTTCTAGATCAGCACCACAAATGCTTAACACTCAGATTTTGTTGAAATACGAGGGACTATCATAGTGTAGACTTAGTGCAATATGGTACAGTGCATACGCTGTCTTTGTTGGTCGGATCGGACGGATTGGAATCGGAAATGTAGATTATATGAAGCTTCACCGTCCACGATATTTATGATAATAAATCAAACAGACCGCAGATGATCGGTGACATTTTTACATATTTCAGACGAGGTCTATTCGCCGCTATTTAAATACATAAATATAATACCAATCTACTATTTTCCCATTGCGGGGCAAAGACATTATTCACACAGAAAAGGCATTTGCACATAACACTTTTATGAGAATTTTCATTTCTGGAATACATAGCATTTGCATATTACATCACACTGGTATCAGAGCCATCAAAAATAACTAGGCCACACTGGGCTAAAAAAATGGTTTCTTTATTTATCTAAATCATCATTTCATTGACATCTCATATTTTAGGTATATCTTACGAACGGACCTAGAAAACTCGCGGCAACTGAGAGCGACACAGTCATTGCCGATACCAAGGTAAGAAAAGTATGTTAAGGTTAAGCAGTAAGCAGTTAGGCAGTAAGGTTATGTATAATAATTACATTCATTTATTTCATAACATACCATCACGCCTGCACATACCAAAAGTTTGGCCAAGAGGCCAACTTTGAAATATTAAAATGAACAGGAGACAACATGCCGTCAATGTTTGCTAACAATGGTCAAACCTAAAAGTATGGTAATTTGATTGTAGGGTCGAGAAGAAACGGGATATCATCATAGATGCTTTAGAAAATACAAATGCCATTCAAAAAGCCAAGAAGAGAGTTACGAAGGCAGATGTTTCGTTGAAGCAGACCAGTACTACTACGAGGTGATTTATTCTTTATTTCAATACAAAAGTAAAGATTATTATTTTTAACAGATTTTTTCTGTGATTTTCTTTCTGTTTTACTTTTTATTCGTTAAGCCACCCAATTGCGAGAAATGTGCCATCTTTATTCTTGTTTGAAAGATTAGGCGCACCGTACCTTTTTCGCAATCTATCAGCCTGAATCTTAAATATTTTGATAGATAAACGTCAGCGTCGCTAGTGTATATATACGCGTTAAGAAAATATTGACTCATATTTGTCACTCAGCTTAGCTACACCCCTTAGAAAATTAGAAAGCTATATTTACAGTTTACTAGTTGAAGTAAGCCCTTCAGCCAGTATGGACACGTCTATTGGCAATTTAAAAAAAAAAAGCTGGGCAAGTGCGAGTCTGACTCGCGCACTGAGGGTTCGTATAAACTACAATTCCCGAATGGAGTCCCGAAGATTTTTCCTAATTGCAAAACAGTATTTTCTTTTTTGTGACGTAGGTAACAACAGATTTACTGTTTTCAGATTTATTCCTATACCTGTGCTATATGACCTTGCTTTATGCCAAATTTCACGATTCTAGGTCAACGGGAAGTTTGATTTCCCCTATGAATTTTGATTTCCTTGAGAATGTCGAAATGTATGTTTTTTGCGAAATAATTGGCCGTATCTTTTTTGTCGTTAACTCGGAAGCTTAATTTTTTCACAGCTTCAAGGGACCAGTCATGATTATATGGTTTTAATTTCAACTCCTCCACACGTTCTCGAGATAAAGGGTCTGACAGACAAACAGACAGACGGACAACAAAGTGATCCTATAAGGGTTCCGTTTTTTCCTTTTGAAGTATGGAAACCTAAAAATCAAAGTATTTTTAGGTTTCCATACTACTTAAAAATAAAAGTGAAAATATGATTAAATTTTAAAACTAATAAAAATCTTAAATATTAATTTTAATATTTGAAAATACTGTGTAATAAAAAGTTTGCTTTAATATATATTTATGTTGAATTTTTACTCCAGTATGAATACGCCTTTACTTTGCAGTTGCAGTGATACGACAATATTTTTATAAAGCGAATTATAGTAATTATAAAACATTTACGATGAACATGAAATAACTGTAATTTATTAGTAAACTGATATTTTAATATGTTGTCATTCGAAAAACCCAATAAGTTAAAATCATCATTTATATCAATTAATTATTAATTCCGAAGATTTTAACCATAACTGTTGTCCATCGGTAGCTTTATACCAAAAGAGACGAGCGAGTGTTCGCCAGAGGATGAGCGTTGGAACGTGACCACCAACAGGTATCCTCAAGCCGCAGTCACGCTGCCCAACAAGATCACGCCAGAAGACTTAGCGGATGAGCTGCTGTGGCTGCGGCTCGACCAGAACTATCTCATGACTGAACAAGAAAATAATAACAAGGTATGTTGCCCTAAATAATCTTCTCGAGCCCTCATCTTATACCAAATGTAAAAAATAATATGTTTCTTACGAAGTTCAGCGGTATTATGCGACATTTGAGGAGTTGAACAAGGATTATTTTAATTTGCTGGCGAAACAGTCGTAATCGAGATCGATATAATTCGAATATCGACATATTACTGTACAACGCCTTGGACATCCTCTGTAACGTTGTACAAGTGCTTGTAAATAAATAAATATTGCGCCACCTTCTGGTGCGAATGAAGCATCATGATAAAAGATAAAATAAACATATCTTTCAAGTAACTACTGCTGCTGAAAATGATCACAGAAAGCACGAATTTTGAGGAATATTTTTTAGTTTCCTGTGTTTAACTATGATACTAGTGTTGAAATTATTTTTTTTTATTTAATTTTATAGAAAAGAAAGGAAAAACGGGATAAAGAATTGGCCGAACTTTTGGATACAATAACGAGTAGCAGTGAAGAGTACCTTAGACAGATCGGCAATTGGAATCCTCCAGATAGCACGGAAACTGCTAAAACTACTGTCAGGTCAGGATTTAACCTTAAGCTAAATAAATTTAATAGTCTGTAAAAGTTCAAAATATAGTTTTTCGTTCCGTAAGCACTTGATAGTTAGTAGTAGATAGACAACTATTTATTTATTCAAATTTCTTATTTATTTTTCTTCAGCGTTTTTCGAAAATGCAGATTTTGAATTTAAAAAAATATAATATGGTCGTACCTGTTCAGGCGCGGTTCAGCGGCGGTGTACCAGCGCAGCGTGTCGTCGGCCACGCTGGAGGGCCGCGCCTTGCACTCGCTGCCGCCCGTGCGCCGCGACCCCAGGGCCGCCCCGGCCGCGCCCACCCTGTCCGTGCCGATCGTCGATGCAGGTATGTACAAAAAAATCGACCACCGCCAGAGCCGCCTTGGGCGTCGGGACCCACAGGGTAATTCCTGGTTACCGTATTTAGCGATTACCGCCGTCTGATACGGACCAGGCCCGAATCTCAAAGAACTGTCAGCATGCGCGACGGGACCGAAGGCTGTGGGATTGTTCAAAAGGGTCACCACGGGCCTCGAACGCAAAGCGTAACTGAAAGGACACGAGATAGTTTTAGTCAGTACAAGTTGTAACACTACCTCTCGCTCCATCCGGAGGGTTAAAAAAAGGTTTGCAAAATTCATAGGGTGTATTCACTGAACTGAAGATATAGATCGATCATAGACGGAATGAAAGACGCGATGTGTATTTCAACTGATTGAACTAGTGGATTCTTGTATCTCAAGTCAATACTTCAGTGCCAAAGCATTCTTAAAAACAGACTACCAAAAGTAAAAACATAAAACACACACTGATTAAAAACACTTAGTATACTTTTGACCACTTATCTTTAGGTATGTCATTAAAATCTTAATTTATTTGTTGATGAGTAAAATTGTAGTGTTTGTTCCCACCCACGAATAATAACACCAACAGTCATATTTATTAAACGTCTATTGTTGCTGTGTAATTAGCCTCTTCATTTCTAAATAGTCATTATTTTAACTCCTTAGTTCTAAAGCCCCTAATCAAACATAATTTGTTAAAATTATAAGCATAATGGGACCTTTTTAAAATGTTTTTTCTATTTGAGTCTAAATATTTTAAGCGTCAAAATGTCAGTGATTTTAACGGAAAAAAGTAAATTAATTTCTTGCTATTTATTTAAAGTGCGATTGTTGTTGTTTTTGATTGTAATGGGTTATGTAGTGGAGCTTCTTAAATTCATCGATTATTACGATTGTAAGTTTATCCTTTTTCTGTATAATCTTATTTGTTGAACTGGAGATTTGCATAATTATAAAATCTAATATTCTTTATAATTTTTTATCGACTTCGTAAAAAGGAGGTTCTCAAGTCCTCTGAATGTTCGACGATTGAATGATGATGTCGTGTGAATTCAGCGATATCTTCCGTCAAATTTTGACCGATTTTGACGATTCTTTATTTGTGAAGACTTCAAATTTTAGAAGTCTGAATAAACACCGACTTTCGAAATTTTGCAATTTTTAGCCTTTTTGATTTGGTTCTTTATTTCATGGCTAATTCATTGCATTATTTATCTGTATAATGCCTTGTTCGAATGAATGCATGATGTGTCAACACCGGCAACAAACAAGGTTGAACATTAATTCAGTCATTTTTTTTAATGAATCTAAAAGGGATAGCCATGTGTGAATTCTGTTTGGATTGGTCGGTATGTTTTCAGTTGTCTGTAATCCAGACGATATACACGTCTGCTCGCACGTGGTCATCTCGTGATAGCCTAGCAAAAACTTAGTTTTAACTTCGTTAACCAGCCCTATTATCATCGATACTTTCTCTTTTCTCTACTACGTAAAGCTAAAAGCTCCTAGAATGCCTGAATGCAGCTGAATACACGAATTTACATGGAGCGACTCCACATTCCAGCTACTGGGTAACACAATATTCGTTGATATGATTGGTTGATGGTTTGTTTACATGTGAGAATATTGTGTGGTGTGTCCGCAGCGAGCAGCGCGGAGTCGGTGGGCAGCACGGAGTCGTGCGCGCCGGCGCCGCCCGCGCGCTCGGGGCGCCGCTCGCCGCGCCGCTCGTCGCGTGGCCCGCCGCCCGACATCATCGTCGACGCCTCGCTGTCGCTACACGACCATGATATTAAACGGTAACTATACTTTCCATGTTTTGTTCAATTCAAATTCACCTATTAACCGCCCATGTCTGATATATCCAACAAACAGTGGGGTGACCCTTGGTCCTGGATGTGCGAACATCCACGACCAAGTCAGCTCTTCTGTTCACCTATGGGGATTGAATAGCTAAACGAGGTAGAGGAAACAGGACGTGAAAACACTCGTCGGATCAATCCAACATGAGCGGTTAAAGGGCTAGTGTTTGTATGAAAACGCATGGATATACTAATTTTACCAGTTATTATACATTTTGTTTAATTTATCTGTATTTCCTCTTCTCTTCTATCTTCTCTATCTCTCTCTCTATCTATCTTCTCTATCTCTCTCTCTATCTATCTTCTATCTCTGTCTGTTTTTCTGCTTACTTTTTATAACCACGCAACGGGTTTTGGTCGCCACTCACAAATAAGGTTGGGACGCCAATCATATATAAGAATGAAATTCAGTTCGTTGCTAAGCGCGTCACTTGCAGCAGCCCAGCAGAGAGCCAATAAGTTTGTTGTCAAACTTGAGCGGAGCGTTTAAAAAATCGAGAAAAGTTTTTACACCGTTTGTCGGGAAAAGTTCTTTGTTGTATGAACTGTTTGGAAACGTCGGTTGCGTTAGTTAATTAACAATAATTTATTTTAATCGCAAACTGGATCCGATTTTAAAGTAATGTTTTTTTGGCATAGGTTTTACATATAATGTGATTCTCCCGGCCCCTAAACTAGTATAAACTATATTATTATCATAGGGACCAGAGTCTACAGTCTACACCTGTTGGCGTTATTACAGTGAACGGTTGGACTACTGCTTGTCAAGGACTCATATTGGCAAAATTACCATTCATTGATTACAGACACAGACCGGGTACAGGATTGGGATTGAAAAACATTATTAATTTCCGGAAAATTGGGTTTGTAACTTTTCAATTGAATTTGTTTTCAAATAATGTGGTTACTTAATCACTAAGGGCTATATAGGGTGACTGGTAATTAGTGACCGATAACACGTGATTGTACTCATGATTACAAAGAAACTTTTTTTTAGACTCATTAGTTTTATGACAATAACAAAACAGCTGTTTGAAATTCGCGTGCACGCGCTTGCTACTGCTTACCTGTTAGTCGCGTAACGCCGTTGTACTTTTTGTACTTTACCTACAATAGTGATAGAGCACCCGCGCGGCTTGCAAACCCATCAGTGTAGGCTTTTTTTTTTAAATTAGTGTACATGTTTCAGTGAAATAATATCCTAAGACAGTTAGTTAATTTAACTAGGAACCAAGTTTCCCCATCCTTCTATCCTTTTCGAGTACAAAAGTTGGTACAATAGCCTTGCTAATTCGCCGTTACCCCCTTCCGAGTAGTAACACATCACTGACATCACCATGTCACTGTACTCACTCGCTGTGTGCTGCTCGCATGTAATTTGTATGGCAAAGTATGCGAGGGCGTCAAAAAAAAAAAAAAATAACATGTGCAAGTGCATGCGACGCGCTTTCCGGGGTGACTGTTATTAATACCTACGTGACTCGTGATGCGCTCTACTACTAGTACATTGCCCTTTCCCGAGAGCGCGCGAATTTCAAACAGCTATTTTGTTATTGTCATAAAACTAATGAGTATATAAAAAGTTTTTTTGGGAAAGTTGGTTGTAATCAAAAGGACAATCACGTGTTTAAGTATCGGTCACTAATTACCAGTTACCCTATACTCAAAGAATCATGTCTCACAAATTCCCACTCTGAATGTGCCTTAAATCAGTGAAGACATTGTCTGTTAGCTTGTTTCGAGGGGGCCGTATAACAAAGTATTAATGCTTTTATGATCCCATTGTACTGTTATTCATGTCAGAGTATCGGAGCTATGGTGGTCCAGTGGTAACGGCCTCGACTTACGAGTTGAGGCCGAACCCTGGTAGGCGTTTTACTTTGTATTATTTATTTCATCATCACTGTTCTCGAAACGGTAAAGGAAATATCGTGAGGAAACTGGTATGACCTAGAACCAAAAATAGACTTGTGACATCCATCAAATGTCACAGGGCATCCGTAGTGGTTTACAGTTCATTCCTTCTTGTAGAGAGGAGGTATAAGTTCCAGTACAGATACCAGCACGAATCTTGAGCGTTCGGCGAAAAAGTGGGGATCACTTTACGCATCGTACACATTGGCGAGCCAATTACTATACAAGGATAGCACTACCCACCCCCGCATCTCACTTCATACCTAAAGAGACCGGATATTTCACTTCTACGCAAGTGGAGGTCAGCGCTCAAGATCCATGCCGATATCTGTACCTACTGGAAACATTATAAGGTTGATTATGTTTAGTTATGTATGTCATTCATATCTTCTATGTTTGGTACTGGGAAAATGATGGCTTACTCAAAACTGCTTATAACTCGTATTATTTAGAAGTAACAAATTGAAGGTGTAATCAAAATGAGCATTTGTCCCAGCGCGGCGTCCGACCAGATGAGCGGGCTGGTAGTGAGCGTGGTGCCCGGGCTGGGCGCGGCGGCGGGCGCGGCGCTGCGGCGACGCAACTCCGACCCCGCGCCCGGCGACGTGCGCCCGCTCGACCCCAGGTCCACGGACTTCATCGGACAGACGGGGAACGGACTCTTCCGGATTGCTGGACACAGGTAAGCTACACACATTGCAATAAACCACATGAACCGACCATATATGTGTTTTACATTCTTCTTCAGCATCTTTCAATTTGCTTGTGGTAAATATCGGAAATAATCGATTCCGCAAGACTTTCCAAGTATAAAATAAATTTGTACATAATCCTTCTTTACTGAAATCCACACCGCGATCGATAAAGTTATTTAAATCCTTAATCAATACATTTTTAATGACATCCAAATCTCTTAGCAGGGTGTTGTCACAATTTTATCTTCAGAAAACTGTTCGTAAATCGTCAAGTGTAAGTGTCCTTCAAAATTGCCTAAAAATATTACAGGTGTGGTCCAGCGACATTTCTTCTTCGAGTTCTCATTTAAATGATCTTGTAAATTAATAATAAAACAAATAAATGAATGATATAAAGATACAAAACTTAAAAACAGCATGATCACTGTTAATAATTCGACAAAATTTATCCTAATGTTTTGTATTCGTGTTCTAAGAACCGTAAAATCATTTAAATTAATTGACCAACAATCTTTTTTTTCTTGTAATATAGATTTTTTAAATGCGATGATGTTATAGAGTAAGAACCAGTGGCCGCCAGACCTTCTTATTTTATGTGGGGCCTTTTTTGTTACCTGCCAAAGCCACTATAATAACTGAAATTTCACGGCATGTCATCGTTCCTAGTTGGTACCTGTGTTGAGGACATGCACTCACAAACTTTCAGCTTTTAAAAAATAATAACGCTCTGGCGGCCATGGGCTCTTAGGTTATTAGAAGACAGCTTCTGCCAGCGGCTTCGTTCGCGAGAATGTAGGTTTCTCCATACAATCAGTCAATTTTGGAAAATCCTTTCTTAGTGCTCGTCTACGTCATAAAAGAGCCTTGTGCAAAATCCTACGTTCCTAGTCCCAGTATTTTCGGCTGTGCGTTGATATGCCAGTCACTAAGTTTCTCCTTTTATATATAAGGTGTTAAAAAATTAACTTTAAGAATTTCGAGGGGACATTGTACTTCTCATTATGAACAACTTTTACTATGGGACCAAACCTGAAATAGCGAAAAAAAAATCAGCTGTTCCCTACGTTTATATTCGCATAACTCGTCAAAATGTATGGAGCAGCTGATCTTTTTTTCGCGATTTCAGATTTGGTCCCATAGTAAAAGTTGTTCATAATGAGAAGAACAATGTCCCCTCGAAATGCTTAAAGTTAATTTTTAACACCTTATAATATATTGATGTGTTCTGAGTAATAGTTTAGAACGTATTTATTAAAATAATTATACGGGATTTAATAATAGGTATTACATTTTATATTTAAGCGTGGGTCAAAAACTACCGCGGTGTTCCCATAAATTCCGTTCTGAATTTCATCGAAATTAAAAACATCGAAAGTAAACATTAAACAATGTCTCTCGGTCAAGGTTCTAACGAGTCCCTGACCAAGACCGTGTTTGCTTAACCACAACCGATCACTGACCATCGCAACACAGTCTACGAGTGCGAGGTCAAGCGATAAAAACTTCACCCAACATATATCAATATTTGTCTGCAACTGATAACAATTTGTTATAACTCTTAAGTAATCGGTGTTTATGGATTTTTTTCTCAATGTTTTTATGATAACGAGTAGGTACATATTTAATAATAGATATTACAATCTAAGTGAGATATATGAATTTATATCGGATGAGTTTGTAAAATATCGTCTTATCCTACTCTATATTTATATATTTTTTTCATGATAATTGTATATCTCACGCAAAGGTTGTTTTAAATAACTTCCGCCTCCTATCCGTTTACGCATTCATTATTCAGAACACAAACATATTTAAGTCTTTTACACAAGAACAAGGGATTAATTTTGTTCGACTTCTTGAATTCGGATTAAGAGTTTCTAACATTAATACTGCATTTTGTTAAGACTTGCATATTACAATGTCACAGCATGTTACTACTGTTTCTAAAATAAAATAAGGTAGCTTTATGAATGAACAAGATTTTGTAGATTTAAAATATTTTACAAGACACGTATATGGCACTTGAGTGTAAAGGCCTGTACGCATTGGTATATTCAAATCAACGTTTATTTCTCAGGTTTCGCAAAGGCACCCGATTCGCGAAAGGTGACAGATGCGTGTACTGCCATCAAGCCATCGACGCGTTCATCACGCAGGGTCAGCGATGTATTGACTGCAAACAGCTGTACCACACAAAATGTATACAAAACAAAGGAGTTATCACCATGCCGTGTTCCAGCCCCGTCACAGTTCCCAGCAGAGGCCGCCATAAGAACAGAAAACGAATCATTTCAAACTCCAATTATAATTTATTAGATAACTCCAAAGGATCGGTCAGTTCGAACTTCAACTTAACAGGGACTTCGGAATTTATGGATAGAACGGACAAGATTATATCAGACGCCACTGAGTTGCAAGCGATGCAGAACTTTATCACTGAGAAGATTTATGAAATGGAACCTAATGAGAAGAAGAAGCAATCAGAGGTGAGTGAGAATTATTGTACAAAGTAATTGTGTTCAATTTTCGTACATTGTATTTGAAAACATTTTCCTAAAGACACAAAAGTGATTTATTTGTTAATATTTTATTAAAATAGTACACATCTAATTACATTACTTTAGGTACCTATATAACGTTGGAAGAGGAATATAATTTTGAGTAAAATTGGATTATTTCAATAATATAATTTTGAATTAATACATTTATGTAGATTGAATATAAATTAAATAACGAATCAACATGGATTAGTGGACACCCTTGCATACAGTCTTCGCAAAACACCAGACAAGCACGCATTATTTCGTTTATTTCTCTACATTCGTCCGCATCACAGCATTTTAGAAAGCATTGAGGATTTTTGAGTACGACAAAGTGGTGCTTTGGGTACCTTTGCTTCACCTACTGTATTTTAGAAATGTAACATTTCCAAATATTAATTTTAGTACTTGTACAGGTGGACAGGGTATTCAAACACGCGTTACTGGAATTCAAAGACAACCTAGTAGCGACGTATAGCATTGTGGAGACTCGAGGGTCGGCGCTCAAGTACAAAGATCTCATAGGGAACTTCCTTCACGTCATGGAGACTGTGTGTGCACGGGAAGGTTCCACGCTGTCCATCACTATGGGTGTCAATGCCTTCAGAGGGTTCATGGATGAGTTCATGAGCCAACACGACACTGATAAGGCGAGAACGAAAAGAAAAAAGGATAAAAAGAGAAAGGTAAATAAAATGTTCAGGAACACTTAAAGTATACTTTTTTATTCATATTATACCTTTGTTACAAACCAAAATTTTAAAAAGTCCTGTTTCGTCTCTGCCGTCTACATTTTATAATCGACAAAATCATAAAAAAATCCTTTGTAGAAACTTAATTCAACTCATACCTACTTAATTTTATGAAATATGTTTTTTTTTTCATATGGTACGGATGATTTTTATATAATGCTTTTGCCCGCGGCTTCGTTCGCGTACATAAAATATATCACTACCCTATGTCACTCAGGAATAAAACAGATTACTATTGGTTAAAAAAAAATTAGCCATCGGAGCAGTACGTACAGAGATAACCACCTAAAAAAAAAAAAAACTTTACTTTATAATATTAGCATAGATTTAATTTACAACACTTATTTTTTTAATTTATGCCCTTTTTAATTTCAGGTGGACGACCCAATACAATACAAAGGTCATACATTCATACTTTCTATGATTAACATACCCACGGAGTGTGAGATCTGCAAAACTTTCTTCATGTGGCCCATTGAACGGTCGCTTATATGCCAGACGTGTAAACTTGCCTCACATAAGAAATGTTATACTAAGGTAAGATTAAAACAAAATATTTCGAACAATTAATTTCTTTAAAAAAAAAGTTGTGTGCTTATAACAAGGGCAAGAAGATGAGGATTTAGATTTAGCTTTTAATTCAGAACATAGTTTACGGTGTTATTATTATAAATTTAAGCGGGAACTACATACACGCCTGCGCGGTCCCATAATACATTAAAGTTCTCCATCTACACGACTACATGCACCCCGTTAAAGTTGAACTAGCGACACTGCGCAGGTAATAATCCGGTTTCCGTGACGGGGACCCGAACACACCACACACGCGCATAGTCACAAGACCCGTGCCTAAGCGGCCGCACAAGCAGACACAGTGTCGGCCCTAAGTTGTACGTAGCGTCACATCGCGTGGTATGGGTCTAATGTAACTTAACAAGTCTAGTTGCCATATAAAATTTGTGGAGACTGACACGCCCAGATCGGCGTACGTGGCTCAATGTAGTACCTTTAATGTTGTTTTTATTTGTAAAGGTGTCAACATTATGTCGTAAAGACAACCAGTCGCATTCATCAGCTTCGATTGTAGGCGCCGTGGACGCCGGCGGACGAGAGCAAATGGGCGTCGTCTCCAGAGGAAAGGTATTATACAATTACTTAAAATACCAATAAATTCTCCTTTTTGGGAAATATCTATTCTTATTATTATACCATTTCCTAGACTGAATAATGCTCCGCAGTGACCAACGTAGATGATTGAACAAACAACGCAATAGTGTCAAATGAACAAACAACGCAATAGTGTCAAATGAACAAACAATTGACAGGTGGCGCGCACTTGCTGTTCGGCTTCATTTCGCATCGGATCGCTTCGCAACAAGTGCCATCTAGTGAAAATATGTCCGCTTGGGGACATAACTTTCACATTAACTATTTTCTTTTTATGCAATGAATCGTTCTCCGCAGGTGTTTGGAGTACCGTTACCTGACCTACCTACAGGCGAAAGTAATATCCCTGTAGTCGTGGACAGGCTAATAACCACCATAGAAATGACAGGCCTATACACAGAGGGCCTGTACAGAAAGAGTGGGCTTAGTTCTAAGGTGAGTCATCATCGATTTGTTAAATGTGGTTGTGAGTGAACAACATTTCCCTTGTGACACAATTGCTCTCGGGCTTGTGGACAACGAGCCATTGCTAGCTCGTCGTCCGGTAAAGATCGAGACCAGATTTGAAATCTCTCTAACTTAATTAATTTTTATGGATTTGAAAAATTCTTGATTTTTGACAACATAATTTTTGATACATATAATACAAAAAAAATGAGTCAATTACCCAATTTTTATGTGCCTTATTGTGATTGGAGAAATTTATTCCAAGTTGTTGGGGCCACTTCTTTCCAACTATCAACATTAAGAGGTGGTACTGTTTGGTTAAGGGCATGCAACTCGACATACATTTTCACTGTTTTTCATACAAGCGCTCTTACGCGATTATGACGTTATTACACATTATTCATTAGATATTTTGGAAACACAGTATCTTGTGGATATTATCTAGGCTTCTATTAAAATCAATTTATAAATTTGTGTAAAACTAATCCAGTAAAAACCTTTGAAAATCTGCTATTTTGCATGAACTTGGACACTTCATAAATTACTCTAAAATTAAAAAAGTCAAAATAGCATAACAATAGAAGCCTTGCAAATTTAATCAAGATTCTAAATGACGACAAATTTTTTCAAACTTTTAAGGATTTAAAAAAACACGTATTTCCTGGAACAAGTTGTAAAATATTTGAGTTAGTCACGAAATTACCGAATGCTAACAGAGTTTTCAGGCGTTATCTCACTTTTTTCATCGGGTTGGATTGCGTTAGATCTTCTTAGCGTATCGATGGCAAAACTAGTTATATTCCTTGCCCCGTATTCGGCCGCGGCAATGCCGTGGATGTGATACTTACGCCGCAGCAAACACTGCGTTACTGTGCTTCGGGTAACAGATCTCGGCGACAAGTAACAGTCCAGAAATATAAGACCTGCTCTGTGACGAATCCCGATAAGTTTCCTGAACAGATAAGATGTCAGTGTGTCTTGCGAGCTAATTCTGAGAGAATTTCTGCTTTATTCTGTGAAAACCCTCCGATTTTGATCAAGATTACACACAAGGCTAGTTTTGTCAGTGGACTGCTAGACCAAGGTCTAGCAGTCCTTCTCAAGAGAAGGGCCTGTTAGAGTTTAAGTTTGCCATCTTGGTGGATTTGCCAATCGACCGAAATCGATTGGCCAGGGTGCGCCGGACGTAACAGTAAATCGGATGGTTCGTCGCTCTGGGAGGCTCCTTTCATGCACCCCGAAGTAACGAGCTTTTAAATCATGCTTGATGTTGACGATAGGCGAGTGAAAAAGGACCCTCTTAAGGGCGTTTTGTAAAATATTATTTTTAACTATAGGTCCGGGAACTCCGCCGCCTACTCGACGAGTCTCCAGAAGAGGGCGTGGACAAGCTGGACGCGTACGCAGTGCACGTGCGCGCGTCGGTGTTGAAGACTTTCTTCCGCGAGCTGCCGGAACCGCTGCTCACCTTCGACCTTTACGACGACTTCATACTGGCCTCGCAGATCTCTGACCCACAGGTAAACAAAATAACAATACATTAGCCGACATACAATGTACGCTTTCTCGTCACTTCTAAAAGCGAAGTCACGTCACCTATTTTCCAATAGAAGTGTATGTAGAGTCACTGCTGCTCTGGAACGCAAAGGACTTCTGAAGGAATACAGGTGGGTTAGTAAAAGTCTAATACTCCATTTCGCTCCAATCAGAGCAGAAGAAGTTATTTTATGATTTTCTTATGTACGTGTGTTTGACTCCTAACTCCTTCTAAACGGCTTGACTGACTTAGATGAAATTTTGTGTTCATATATTTTGTGTCCTTCGATGATTTGAAAATACAATTGAACCCGATAGGTCACGCTGCAATCGAGTTCTCTTTTTTTCTGTAGTAAAACCAGTTTTCTGCTAGGATGATGTCTGTTGGGACCACTAGTTATTTTATAAATTCTTAGGTAACGCTAACTAATAATATGATACATGTTTCTAGGAACGAGTGTCGACAATCTTCACAATATTAAGAAAGCTGCCGAAGCCAAACTTTGATCTCGTTGAGAGGTTAATATTCCACTTGGCGCGGGTGGCTCTTGGGGAAGATCATAACAGGTAATATTATTGTTTTTCGATAACTCTGTTTGCTTTATTAGCGGCGGCGTAAACTGTAAATGTTCGTTACACAGCGGTGTGTAAAATATCGTACACAGTTGTGTATAGCTCCAAATTTTTTAAATTTCGTCATAAAATATCCGTTTGTGTCCAGGATGGGTCCGAACGCGCTCGCCATAGTGTTCGCGCCGTGCATCCTGCGCACGCACAAGGTGCAGCCGGCGCAGGACTCGCTGCACGACATCGCGCGCCAGACCGCCTGCCTCGAGGCCATACTCGTCGATAAGATGCGCACCGTAAGTAACGCTCATCGCTGATAAAAACGACTTCTATCTTACTAAGAAGTATTTTTTTCGCTGAATTTACTTTAAATTAACAGGTTTTGTTTTCATTCATATTTAGGACTAGCTGTCCTCAGCGGTTTCACCCGCGTCTTTTGTTACTGCTCCGCTCTTATTGGTTGTAACGTGATCAATATAGCTTATAGCTCGATAAATGGGCTATCCAATACTAAAAAGAATTTTTCAATTTGGTCCCAAGACTAACGCGTTCAACTAAACTCTCTTTAGCTTTATAGTATTAGTAGAAATTCTACAACATTTATAAACTTTTTTCTTACTGCAGGTCCGCGGCATGCTACAAGACATAGCGACACTAGACACGGCCTGCCACACGGCCACCAGCCGCCTGTCCACGCTGCGCTCGCACTCGCACGCGCCCCGCCCGGAGGAACAGATCCTCGTGGGCCACATCCACGAGATACAGAAGGAGAAGGCCATCCTCACTTCCAACCTGCCTACTCTTATCAGGTATGACGCGTTGAGGCGCCGCGGACACTTTCTGTAAATACTCTTAATTGGTGGGCAACCTTCTTTACGCCTACTTTTGTTTAAGTGTCCTACATCAGTTCACTGTTGACCTATCCATTCCATTTAACTCAATCCTCGACCAATGTTACCCAGTAACCTTCATACTCAGAAAGGTATTTATTATTTATGACAGTAATATTTTGTACTTGGTCAGAGCGACGTCAGACGACGACCTGCTGTCGACCACGGACCACGACGGCGAGCTGGGCAGCACGGACGACCTCAGCACGGGCGGCAGCTCGCTGCGCTCCCAGAGGCTGCTGCACCGGCAGCTGTCCTCGGACGACCCCATCATGGTCTAGGCCTCCCGCCGAGCTCGCCCACACACGTCTCTGCATGATGGAATGTCCGATCATGTACGTACGTATCGGTCAGCAGCCTTCAACCAAATCTTACGCAAATATGTCCATATTTTGCCATGATACTTAGAGCTAGTGTTGTCAAATAATGCGTTAATGGATAAGTTTCGCATTCTCAGATTTCTTACATTCCTGACAGCATAAAGTGAAAAGAAATTAGATAAAATGTTCCTGTGCGTGTTCCTTCACATTTTAAATTGTTTAGGATGATAGCAAACTCATCAAAACGTTATACATTACTGTTAAGTTTTATGAAACGGACCGTGAAGTATTTATTTTATTTTTGCGATCTGTCTCCTGATGTTGCTAATTGTTAGTGACGTAGTACTACTTATAGAGATCGATGTAAAGCAAGCAGGTATGATCATGTCGTTTATCTTACACGCTCGTGCTATGTCAACTGAGCTCTGTTTTAGACAAGTATACATGTAGCAGTAGGTGAAGCGCCCGCGCACTCGACGGCGACTCGATACTCCTCAACCGTCGTACTACTGTACTTAGACGTAGTGATGAGCTTATTTCTGTAAGTCAAACAAGTCGCCGCAACGATATCTTGGCGACTGCCCAAACAAGTGATGTATGAATATAAAAGTATTTTTTCGTACATAAAAATATTTACATCCATCTTTGCACTGACATATTTTATGATATATTTTCTGTGTAAATATGTAAATCTTGTCTAAAGGTGATTTTAAATTATAGCAATATCGTTCTTCTGTCAATAGACGTATTTTGTTGGATATATAGATGACATGTGACTGTATTTTTCAAAGTTTTCGATTAGCTAATAGGTTAAAATTTGCGGGCTCTGATATGCTGAGAAATGATTCATTCCATTTATTTTTATGCTCGTATTTAGGCATGTCGTCCACGTGTCGACACAGAATTGTAGTAAAATTGATTTGATTGCTAACTCATCAAAAGAAAATGGTAAATTGGTGATTATCCATAAACTTCCCTATTTTGTCTAGATTTTAGAAAGATGACAACTTGATTATCTATTTGTCTCCAATTAGTGGTGTTGTGATTCTGAGTTAGCATTGAATCGATAAAGGTACGGCGAGCGATTATTGTGTACACAAAAAATATTCAAAATTAAGCCTTTACATGCCAATCCAAAGACATCACTTAAATGAGGTTTAGAATATTACGCAATATAATTGAGTGTTTTGTGATGCTAGTTAACTATCATGTTCGATTCCAAACTTTACAAGGTATCAATTATTTTATAAACCAAAATTGTATCTAGTTTCTTTACCTCATGTAAAAGACGATTTTAATTCACGTATATTTTAGCAAATTATAATTTTTACAAAAAATGAATGTTTTGTGATCCATTCAGAACTTAAAAATCTGATATGTTTTAAAAATATATTTTAACTTATATGTTTATATTAAATATTATTATTGCCTGAGTACTTATGTTCGTTATTTGTCTTAGACATTTAATGCTTATTGTTTGTGTAATTGAATATTATGTATCTAAACATAACATTTCCTCTTGTGGTACTTGGCTCATTAGCAGGATGTTGTGTTACAACATACTCCTATGATGAAAATATTATCCAAAAAGTTATCATAGACACCACGTACCTTGCCTCTATCTTAATTTGCTTTCATATTCTAAAAGACTGTCTTAAAATAAGCTATTGAATTTATTGTTAAGTCACAAATATTTTACCCGCTTTTTATTAATTAGTTTGTAACAATTTACTATACAAACAACGAATGACTCTGTGACAACTTGTATTGTTTGTAAGCCTCTCGTTTAACTATCGTCCGTGGACATATTTTATAGCTCAATATTTTATGATGGACTGTATTAACATAAACTTACTCTATCTAATAAGCTAACGCACTTTTGTAACAATTTTAAAGCCACGAAATTTGTTTGAATCTCACAGTTGATACTGAGGCTACCTTTTGAGCAATTTACACAGAACAGAAATATGAAGAACATTCTTAGATTTATTTGCGTTTGTTAAAAATGAAATACCCATGAAAGTGCATGTCTCATCAAGGTGCCGAACAAATACTATATTTTTATGCATAAAAAACTCGATTCTGTTTAGTGGGGTTGTGTCGCAGTAATCTAGTGAACTTTCTGTGCCTTCGACTAGTTTGCTTTCAGCAGTCTCCGACTGGCCTGAACACTTCTGAAAGTCTAGCTACTCTTGTTGATGGTTTACATTATTAGTATTCTTGTATAGAATTGTTAGCGTCAACATTTATATTAGCCACGTACATTCTACTTTGTTTTGAGGTAATATAAATATTAGATGTGGTTAGGTCTCGATAATATAATCGTATTGTCTGTTTTCCGAGCTCCCCATCAGCAAACATACTCATAATTTTAAATTATTTTACAAGAAAAGTAAATGAATGTGCAATGTGGCTACAACTAGGAATTTATTGACACTTTAGAAGTGTATGTAGATATTCGCCCGTTCCGCGTACGGTTTATGTAAATAATTTATTAGTTACTATGACAACTTAGCAAGGTACTATTTTATCTTAAGAACTGCTATAGTCTCTGCCACTGTTTAGTTGTAAAAGTGCCTATCGATCGATGTTTCATTTTTAAATTCTCTATTGGTGCATTATATCATTGGATTGTTGAAATTTTATGGTAGTTGGTCGTTTCAAGTTGGATAATCATTGGAAATTAAATATTAGACCTACATTTTATTGTGTAACATCACATTTTATTTTTCTGTTCCCTTCTATCTCTGTTACAGCTATTTTATTAATACCCATGTTTATGGAACTGAAGTTCTGATTTTTAAGATATTAGTTGGATATTTCATTAAGAATCAGATAACTGGCATTTGTGTTTATTCAACCTGTAATTGTATTTGCTATAAGGACCAATAATAAGCTGTTTACAAATGGTCGTTTTATATACCTGTATGTCATTTGACTGTGAACTTTGTCCTACATGTTAATCAATAATGAATCTTGTATCATATAAACATGTATATTGTTCAACTATTTTTAGGGATCCTATAATGTGTCAATATAAATGAAATGTAACCAAAACATTATACTGTATACAAAATATGAAAATAAAAAAAAGAATAATGATCTAGATGTGTTTAATTTTATATAACAAAACCTACTTAATTTACTTCCATTTCATCAACATTTTCCTTGATATGCTGCCATGGAAGTCTACCAATAGGACATGCAGACCAGTCATGATCATTAGAAGCTAATCTCCAAATATTATTCAACACAACTTGTTGTTGTTCCTTTCCATCGTCTTTCTCCTTGTTATGTTCCAAGTCCTCTTGCTGGACGTCTTCAATAATCATAATGTCATCATTACCCATTTGCAAGTCCTCGGCAGTATAAATAACAGATGACGTGGTCAGAGGAAACTTTTCTGGAGATGATATTAATTTAGCTAAAGTACATATTCTTTCTGCAACCACAGCAGGAAGTTTTGGTACAAGCAAATTTAAAAGATTTGATATAAAATAAGAAAGATAATGATTATAAGCAGCAATAATAGGTTGGATGTAGTTGATGTCTTGCAACTCTTCAGGAACAGGTTTTTGAAGATCTAAGACTAACAAATTTTTTAAACTAGTGCCAGGATACCAGTGTTCATATAAATTCTTCAAATCTTTCCTTTTCTTGGATATTTTATCATTATCAGTAATTCTGAAAATTAAAAAAAATTAGGAATAAAAGAACACAATGTATAATTAATTCATTTAACCCCAAGTGAATGCCGGTGTTCACTCTCTCATTGTCTTTCTATTGTGACTTTAATTATGGTATTCAAAAGGTTAAGCTTCTGCCAGTGAAGCGAGTGAAGTTCGCTTGGGAGTAGAAAATTAACCCAAGGGAACACTCCCGAGATAAAAGTGCTATTTGAAGACCTGTGTTCTAAAATTTCTTCCAAATCTGTTCAAGAGTTTAAGCATGAAGGATTCAGAAACATACAAACTTTCGCCTTTATAATATTGGTTTGACAACTAGCACAACAACTCCCAAGTAAAAAAGAGATATATATATAAAAAACTACTCACTTTTTAATTTTTTTAAGTGTATTGTGTGTTATCTTCAGGGCGGCAAAAATTTGTGAAAGCCATAATGCGGCCAGCTTTGCCCTGAAATGCCCACCTTCTTGATTTTGTGTAATTTTTATCAGGGCCAAAATGAAGTCAAACAGTAAATCATTTGTATGTAGAAATGTGAGCAGTACTTCAAAGCAGTGAACATAACTGATACATAATTTTGATTTATATTTGAAGTCACTTGCACTAAAGAAATATAAAAGCTCTTTTGATAGAAATAATGAATCGTCTCCAAGCAAAACTTCAGTTACAATGGTGCTTACATCTCTAACTTTTAAAAGCTTTTTGCCATTTGTATTTAATATATTGATAAGTGACATAATGGACACAGTTTTCAGATTGGATAGGTCAATTTGGTCTCCAAGCAATTCTTTAGCATCACTAACGATAGACTCTCTCATTGCCATATTCGGAATTTCTGATAAGTTTTTAATCTTCAATTTTGAATGTGAGCATATTCCTAATGAAATACAAAAGTTTATTAGAGTACCAATTTTATATGCATCACCATTGATAGAGTTGTTCTGACCACATGTGTAATCTTGAATGTACTGTTTGTGCTTATCCCAATAGTTGCTTTGGAGCCACTGTAAACTGATGGTACATGCTTCTCTTAGTAGTGTGATAGGAGGAAGCGTATTGCTGTGAGCAGTATCATGTCTCAGATCTACAATCCAGTCAGGAACGCCTAATCTTTTGGCTGCTTGGTATAAACTCGTCCCTTTAACTGTCTCGGTGTCTAACATATGATTAACAAATCGCATGATGGCAGATGAATATGCTAAACGCAGTAATTGATCATTGGTTGCATCTTGAGAAGCATTAGCATCCTCCACATAAACTTGTAGCAGGCTCAGTGTGGATTCTATGCCGGATGGCAAGGAAGGGCTTCTTGCCTTCCACACAAGTAACAGTTTCAGTGAGTCTTCTTTGCTTGAAGATGGATTTGATATATCTTCATAGCATCGCTGCCACTCTTCACTATTATACCAAGGGACAATATTGTAACATTCACTCATATTTAATGTTTTTTTGTGAAAATTTAGAATGAAAACATAATCACGCACTTGTACCTAACCTAAAATATGATTTTTGCTGTCACCAAAACGTCTATTTTTTTTTGGATTTTAGTGACCTGGTCACTTGGACCTTTAAGTCGTCTTATTTTATTTTTCAGAACACTGCACTATGCATCACATTAGAGTGCGGATGCAACACATTCTAATGTTTTTGTAGTATTTGGCAGCAAATGTATCGAATCAGCCTTCTCCGCAAACTTCGCTGAGGTAACCAAAACTACAATAAAATTCTCAACTCCATTTTACTGAGATCGCGCCTCGCCTGTTTTAATGGTTTCACATAAAATGCATTCCAAATAAGAATGGGATCGATTGCCTGGTTGTGACGTCACGTCATACTGTCAAATCGAAGAAATTGGGTAGAGTGAGCAAAACAAGAAATTTTTAAAATTCAATTTATTTACGAATCGTGAACGAAAAATGTTTAATCAGGATCCAGTTCATCAATTATGCCCATCTCTGCGTCACTGTGTGAAGTGTCTGAGTAGTGGCAAATGGAAGAAGAAGGCGAATTGTTCCTAACAATGAAAATAAGAAAGAAAATAGTTTTTTTTTACTAATTTTGATTTAAAACAATATAGTTAGCTAATTTATATTAAACAATAAAGTTTTTACTTCACCTAGATTTAACTAAGACTAATACAAAGCAAAAAAAACCCTTTATTGATACGCAATAAGTTTTTTTTTTAAACCGTACTTTTCATCCAACATTTGACAGATCGAGGTTATTGACTTTCCGCGCTTTTTGACTAACGCATAGCATTGTTAAGTTGCGCAGACACTTGAGATACAAAACTGCACCAATTTCACATCGCAATAACCACTGAATCAATTTGTGAATAATTAAAACAGCCACTGAACTTCACTCGAAGAAATCCTGCTAAAAACTCCTGTCATGTTTTACATTTTGTTCACAGAGTAGCACGCTCGTCTTTCGCTATCGCTAGGTTTCTCTAGTCAACTTGAATATTTTTCAAGTTCCATATTTTCCAAAATTACGGATTTTGAAATATACGAGATGAAACCGTACCGTAACCGTACCCTCATCGCCCTCATCGCGTTTCGTCGACCAAAATGCCTACGGTGCCGCCCAGTTGTATGGCTTTAGGTAGATTTTACTTGCTAACTCACAACAGTAGCTTAACATTCCCATACTAAAATCACGAATAAAAAAAATTGACCTATCTCAGTCCACATGGATCATATTTTTTTTTAACACAGACTTTTTTGTATTTTTCTTAATTTTTGAGACTTTAGTTTTGGAGATAAGGCAGAGGTCCATTTTAATACCATTAACCGGGCTCGAATCGAGACTGACTACTACTAATAAATATAAGAAGGAAAAACCCAATAACACTTTCTACCTGACTCTAGAATGGAACCTAGGACTACTCGCTCAACAGTCGGCGCTTGTGACAGTCCGAACTTGGTGGATTTTGAGGCAATAATTTGACTTGGAATGACCTATTGCTACGGAGAACATTTCCCTGACATAATATTAGTAAAAAAAAAACAATATAGACAAAAAATGTAGGCCATCTGACAAGACAAGAACATGGCCTCGTTCAGTCCCACAGAGTACTTGGTAATATGACAGGTTCATCATCTATCCCGATCGCCGAGAATGGAAACGGCGAGATATTTCGCGCGGTGTTCCGCAGAGATCGGTACTTGGACCCTTGTGGAATATCGGGTACGACTACGTGCTGCGCAGCGACTTCCTGACGGGGTCAGCGTGGTCAGACGACACGCTGGTCCTGGCACAGGGAGAGTCGTACTAGGCGGCGGTCGAACTAGTGACACACGGGGTTGCGATAGTCATAGAGAGGACTCAGCAGTTAGGACTCGAGATGGCACTGCACAAGTCCGAGGCCATGTGTTTTCATGGTCCTCGGAACGCGCCACCACCAGGTTCCCAAATAACGGCAGGAGGGGGTTTACATCGGCATAGTGTCGACTATGAAGTACCGATATATAAGACGATGGGACTTGTCCTCAACAGCCGGTGGAATTTCGAGGAGCACTTCCGACGTCTGGCTCCAAAACTGGATCGGACTGGAGCTGCCCTCAAGCAGCTCCTGCCCAACCTAGGAGGTCCAGACGTTACCTGCCGGAGGCTCTACGCGAGTATCGTTTGGCCCTTTACGGGGCACTGTTATGGGTGCCGTCGCTGGATCTGGAGGCAAAAGTCCTTGCACGCATGCACTATATGCGCATGGAGATGCAACGCCGCGGACGAAACTCCGCTGCCGTGACAAGTCGCGGCATGGCGGTCAGAGTTCCGGCGGGATCTCATGGTGGAATGACGACAGCGACTGTCGCAACCCAGTGCTGGGCACGCCATAACTATGGCGGTAGGTACCCTCTTTGAGGAGTGGCGTCACAGCGTCCTCACCTTCCGCATGACGCAGGTCCTCACCGGACATGGTAAGTCAAGGAAGCTCCGGCACCTGATTCGTGCGGAAAAATCGCCCGGCGGCAGCGTCTCGCTTTTGCCTCGATGTAGACGTGTTATTTACGTTTTATTTACACCTATTAGCGCAGCGCAAGCTGTCACTCGTAAGTACTGACCATGACAGACAATCTAGTGGCGAATGAGCTGTTGGCGTTCCTGCAGCAGAAGCTGAATGTGATGGACGAGGAGTCCGCAATCCAAATCTGTGCAACGAACTTCTGCGAGGAGGACACAGCTGCTGCGAAGCTGTTACTACTGTTACTGGCTGAATAAATTCACCGACTTAGTATTCAACAATTTAGTATCTCACAACTTTTTACGGTAGAAGAACTGAGTTGTGGGGCCTTGGTTTTTTTATAAGTTATGTTTTTGATGGCTTTATTTATTACTACAATTATTTTCATAGTATTTTTTAAAGTAAATCTATAAATAAAAAACATAACATTAAGAACTATTAACTGGTAGGTATAAAAAAATGTTTTTTTTTTTAAGTTTCCATGTTTGTTTGCAGAGTAATTTCCCAAAATTGTGTCCCCTTCCCCTTTGGTGTGGGTCAGAAAATTTTATAAAATTAGCTCTGTGGATTATTCAAGGCACTATTCAACACGTGATGCTTGTGACGTTCCCGTACTGTTGTCGAGCGTTAGCGTTACCGGCACCGCACTGTTGCCGCATCGCGCTCTTTGTATGAAAAAAATAACGTTCGTCCGTGCGTAGTATGACTAAATTGAAGGTCTAAGGTTAGCCTTATTCGGCCGTTGACCGTTTTCGGTAACTGAACACGGTGCACGATTGACTGCTAATGTTTTGAAACGCGCCACTCATCGATCATGATTTTTTACAGTTAAGCTGTAGAATCTGGTTAACCGACCAGAATGCAGAATGTTGGTTGAATGTAGTGTAAACAGCCTAATTTGATAAATCAATCACGTTAAATCAAATGGGGTCGCCACGTTCAGTGACCGACTAAACACGCCATGAGTGAATTTTTGTGTGTATGTGACTCCGGATAGCTTCTCAAAATCCGGACGGAATAATCCAACACCTATTTATCCAGGGCACGCCACAATTATGGCGGTAAGTCCCCTCTTTGAGGCGTGGTTGGAAAGACCTCACGGCGTCCTCACATTCCGCATGACGCAGGTCCTCACCGGACACGGTAAGTTCGGGAGGTTCCTGCACCGGATTCGTGCGGAAACGACGCCCGGGTGTCGCCACTGTGTGGCCCACCCGGAGGACACGGTGGAGCACACGGTGGAGGTGTGCCCCGCTTGGGCAGAGCAACGCCGTGACCTCGTGGGGGCAATCGGCGGCGGTGATCTCTCGCGCCGGGCCTTGGTTCAGGCCATGCTCCGGAGCGAGGAGGAGTGGCAAGCGGTCGCCTCCTTCTGCGAAGCAGTAATGCTAGCTAAGGAGGCAGCCGATCGCGTGAGGCAACGGTCCTTACGCTCCAACCGCCGCCGGGATTCCGATCCCGATTTCCGGCCACCGTAGGCGCGGGCTTGCAGACGGCGAGCAATGGGTGGCTCGCCGTCTGACCGTCCGGTAACCGTCCGGACCGAGCCCAAGTCGTCGACGGCGCGTATTGTTCCACGCGCGCCTCAAGGAGATGTCAGCAAATCGTAGGGGCCCAGCAGGGTCGAAGCCTACTGGGGCCACGGGTAGTGCGAAAGCGGAACCCGGGGCCCTGGGACGAAGGCAACGAAGGAACAGGAGTGGGTTTTTAGTCAGTAAGAGTCTGACACTATCTCCCGCTCCGCCCAAGAGCGGGGATGTCATTAGGATGATTTTCCCACCCAATAAAAAAAAAAACACCTATTTATCCAACCTGGGAATCGTAGACCAGCGAGACCCAGACAAGTGCGTTTAGTGCGAGTAACAAAGTATAGGTAAAGAAACAAATAAAAAGACTGCATTAAGAATTATTATTTATTTTTTTATTAAAAAACTGATTCCAAAGCAAATGTTGATCATAATATTCACATGCAGTTAAAACGCTACATGTTTAAAATCTTTAATGATTTACATACATTACGTAGGTTCATATCATCTTTTCAATTAAATTAATACTTTATGTAAGATGTCCTAAGTACACATAACAATCAGAACTGATATACTTTACAACAATTAAATTATTTAACAGCGGGCGAAACAGTTAGTCGCCAGATTTGAATGAGATTATGGCAAAGTTGTAATATATGACATTGGTTCTGAATTATAATAAAAGAAATTTATTGATATATTATACATTTGCAAACAGTTTGACTGGTGTTTATTTTTTAATTCTCTTTTGGCACTAACATAACGTTCTGAAAAATAATAATGTTCCAAGACGTCATGTCGCGTTTTCACTGCCAGCGATATCGACGGCTCGTCTAAATGCACATTTCCCGGAGCCCGGGCTGCCCGGGCTCCGACCGACAAACTCAACGAACGAAACGACACGAGTACAAAACAACGCACGAGCGCCGGCGACGACACGCCGGCGCTCGGCCCGCCGCGATAAATATCTATCAATATATAATCTCGATCAACAAATATAATTCAATATAGGCAATAGTAGGACAATACGAAGTTTAACTACCGACGTTATCACAATGTGTGGCGCGCGCGGCGCCGTCGCGCACTCATAAGTCCACCGTCGCCAAGTTCTGCGTCGGCGCGCGCGACTGTGCCGGCGACGTCGGCGGCGACGGCGGCCGCGGGTGGAACTTGCCCGGCAGCGACGCCAGCGCCGACAGCGCCGCGTCCGCGTGCGGGATGCGCCGCATGATCTTGCCCGACGTGATGAGGCGCCCGAAGCCCTCCTGGTGCGCGAAGGCGTAGCCCGAGCGCACGGAGCGCCGCGCGCGCCGCGCTGACGGCGTGCGGGGCGCCGGGGCCGCCGCGCGCCAGCGCTGCCGCGCGCGCAGCCGCTCCGCCAGCGTCGGCCGCGTCCACGAGCACGCCAGCCGCCACGACACCACCGGCACCATCAGGATGATCATCTGTCACATTACATGCACCACTCAAATATATGTCATTATGATTCGCTATACCTTCATATTTTATAACCTTTTGTACAGATTTGATGCACAATCCCATATTTATTTACTTTTACACCACCTGCTCGATAATGCCCTTTGATATCTCATACAACCATCAGTCAAAGCAAGTCATTCTGTCCATAGGAAAATAATGTAGTATGGGTGATCCCTAGGGAATAATAAGATTCAAATTTGAAACGTCAAAAGCCATTATTTTGAAAAAAAAAAAAACACCAACATGTGAATTAATCAAAAATCAAACCTGCCACTTATAAAAAAGAAAGAATAAAATGTGGTTACTGACGAGTCTCTAAAAAAAAGTAATGAAAGAGTGGGAGCGTTATAGAAAATGAAAACTGTAAAATCTTAATGAGTACTTAGTGAATTTTGTTTGTTTCACATCTCAAAACATGTTGGATGATAGTCAAGATAAACTTGTAAATACAGTGAAACCTGGATAACTGGGACTTCAAGGGACCTGCAAATTTGCCTCATTTAAAGAGGTATTCCACTTACCCAGTATCTAAATAAATATCTGTCCCATTTATAGAGGGTTTCATTAATTGAGGTGATAATAGAGGTTATTTCAGATATAGAGGTGTGATTATTAAATAAAATAACGTATTTATATAAACATATAGTGCCAGTTAGAGGTGAAAAATTTATGTTATCTCAGTTACAGAGGTCAAATGCCTATAAAATTCAAAGAAAATAATTTAGAAAAAGTAATCTTTAAAATAAAGTCTCAGTAAAAGAGGTAAAATACACTCACTGTCTTAATTATAGAGGTAACTATGACGATAAAATCGAAAGAACGAATCCCAGATAAAGAGGTTTGGTTTGTCTTACTAATAGAGGTAATTCAGTGCTAAAGTGTCAGGACTTCATCATCAGTTCCAGCTATGGAGGTTTCTCACTTATCTAGGTCCCACTTAACCGAGTTTCACTGTAATATTCATATATCACTTCTTTTAGCGAATTGTCTATTTATTATCTCACAGATAGTGTAAAAAGTAAAGTATCCAACAAGGGGATATAGCTGTCTGTGTCTTGGACGACTTGAATTCCTCACTTCATTCATATTATTTTATTATTAACGCCCTCGCAATGCTCGGGAGTTAACAATATGACACTGTTACTTGCATTCGGGATTAAAACTTAGCAAGCTTCGTTTCGTTCGGAATGCAACATTCCGCCTACGACTAAGATACTGCTTTATCCCCTAGTCAGATAATTTACTATTATTAAAATTTTATCCACTAGTAAATAGCACTGTCAAACGGACTTAATACTCGAGGCATTTTCTACCGTCGACCTTAGGGTTTACAGTATTTATAAAATACTAACTCATCCAAATCGTAATGCTACATCCCGCTATACTCACAGTGAGAACAGCAGTGAACCAGAACGTCGCTTGCGTGAGCGCGACCGTGAGCGAGCCCACATAGGGGCCGCCGATCGCGTAATTGTAGAAATAGTCTAGAACGAAGTACGACACGAGGGAGCCCCATATCGTTATGTGGTTGAACACCGTCCAATACGTTGTGTCCAAAGCTATCTGCAAATAACATTCAGAGCGGTTAACTTTACATTTCTAGGATAGTAAGGCCAGATTGCAACACTAATTAGTAAATCCTTAAAGAATTTAAAACATTATTTTATTTTTAACAATCATTTGTAGGAGACAAAAGATATTTTGAATATGTCTAGCGTTAATAAAATTGCATTATTTGTGGTGCAAGCTGCCAAACCAATGTTATCCTTACATACTTAAAATGCGGGAAAGTAAGAGTCGGACTCGCGCACTGTACTGTGTGTGCTGTTTGTGCGGGTTCCGTACAAACTTACCTAGGAAAACAGATCAATTCCCGAATTGACTTGTGAAGATTTTTCCGAATTGAAAAAAAGGTTTTTTTTGGTGAAGTAACAACAAATTCAGTTTTCAGATTTTTTCCTACACTTGTGCTGCAAGACATTGCTTTATGCCAAATTTCAGGATTCTAGGTTAACGGGAAGTTCTCTATGAATTTTGATTCCCTTGAGAGTGTCAAAATTAGGGAACCCAATCCCGCAAGCGCGGGATCACGCAAATGCGGGATCCTCGGTGTGCAAGTCCGAGAATTGCTGACTGCAATCCCGTAGGCAAGCGGGATCGCGATTTTTATGCGGGATTGGACTCCCTAGTCGAAATATAGATTTTTTGCGACATAAAAGGCCGTAAGTTTTATTTTTCCACAGCTGCAAGGGACCTCAGAACTGAGTATATAGTTAATTTCAACTCAATACCTCCACGCGTTCATGAGATAAAGGGTCTTGACAGACGGACAACAAAGTGATCCTATAAGGGTTCCATTTTTTCCTTTTGAGGTACGGAACCCTAAAAAACAGGCTTGTCACTCAGAATTGTGCCACAGCCGCTTTTAAAAGTGGTATATTTACGGCCAGGTACTACTTCTGTATAAAACAATGGTATTTACCTGTGTTGTATTGTCTATAATTAGTATGGTTGCTACTACACTTCCTAGTAACATGTGATCTGATAAAATCTTGCCATCGGGCGCCAGGCCGTCCTTGTATGTACCTGAAATAAATAAAAGTTGTATTCCTAGACTACACATCTTTATATTTTATAGTAATTGACTTTGCTAATTTATTCTCCCTTTTTATTTTTATCATTTTAACAAGTAAATAGCAGATTCCAGTCGTTTTACACGTGCGGCTTGTGGATCAACTTTACACAGAGGGCGTACAGCGCACTGCGCGTGCAGTACAACAATGCTTTTAGGGTACTGTTAGGGGTTTTGCTGTTTTGTAGTGCTTTGACGATGTTTGCTGAGTTAAATAAGACATTGTGTATGTAATTATAATGTCTATATATTTTTTTAATGTGTATATAGTTCTGAACCTTCTCAAAAATTAATGAATTAAACCGGCGTAAAGGAAACCAGCTGAATGCAGGTTTCGTTGAGCTGTGACAATTTTAAGAGTGTCCTATTCTTAGCAGCGCCTACCGCAAGGGCTGGTTCGAGGTGGCTAGAGATAAGTATACCTAGAAGATGTTGGGGTAGGCCTGTGCCCAACAGTAGAAAGTACAGGCTAAATAAAAATTAAAAAAAACTTACCATAAGGTATCAAAAACAGCACAAGCGAAGTAAAACATCCGTGTAGTGTAGATTTAATGAACTCCGTCTTATTGAAGAGCTGGCTGGTGTGTCCCGGCACGTATAGCTTAGGGAACTGCAGCGAGGTGGTGTCGGCTACGTCTTGTTCGAACACGCCCAGCGCGAGGACTGGTAGCGACGTGTAGAACAGGTTGTATACCGATATGAACATCTCGTCGAACACCGTCTGTCGAGAGGAATGGGAGCGTTGTTAATCATTGTTTCGATAATTATAGAATTACTACGGAAGATAGTGACAATATTGATGGTAGTATTGGAGTCGAAATAAGTAATCATGTTGAAGACATAATTTAGATCTATCGATATTGCTCAATGGTATGACTTGATGTCGATTTTTTTTTTTGTATTGAAAGTGTAAATATTTTTGCATTTGTCGATAATAATTAAGATTATGCCAAGATAATTATAGTCACACACAATATTCATCTGGGTAAAGTACATAAAAGGAGAAGGGTTGATAACAGATTCGCCTCACCATTAACGATTGCATCACTGCTTACCATCAGGTGGGACCGCAGTCAAGCACTAGTTTACATCAATTAAAAAAAAAGGTATTTTTCGCCAATCACATACTCAAAAAAAGGGAACATTTCAGCGCATGTTCACGATCGCGACGCACGTAACGATACGCGCAGAGTTTATATTTTCCGTATAGCATAGACGCGCACAGTGAACCAAAATAAATTAGTACACACATAAAACTTTATTAATAGTATCATTGAGACTCAAAATGAATATGGTTCATGGAGCGCTTGTTTCAGGAGTAATAATGTACAAAACTAGAAAAAAGGCAAAACTCTCTCTGTTTGGGCAACAATAGATTTGAATTACTATATTATTTATCACGTAAATGGCACTGAATAAAAAAAAATATCTTGAACTACACAAATGCATTTAAAAATTATCGGAAACAGAAACTTTTATTTATGAGCGTGTGATACGCGAAAAATGCCTCTTATCATTCCTCCTCCATAAGCATACTAACCTGTGCACTAAATCCACAGAAGAAAGCGAACCAGAAGTGACAGACTGTGAAGGCGAAGTTCTTGTAGAAGAAGTAGCGTAAGAACTTGCACATCCTGTAGTAGGACCAGCGGCCGTGCACCAGCAGCAGGCGCTGCAGGAAGCGGAACTGCGCGATCGAGTAGTCCGACGCCAGCACGGCTTGCATGCCTTCCTGCCCGGAGATGCCCACGCCTATGTGCGCCGCTGACGAGGGGAACAAGACACTCAGTTATTGAGTACGTTATTTCTCTTTTATTGGTATGGTTTTGAATATTATACACATTTTCGTGTGTATCCTGTCCGTCCTAACCTACGGTGCACAAAGTTGGTCAATAACTGAACCACAAAAGACCAAACTCAAGATTTATAGATTAAAGGATAATGGAGCGCAGCATAATAGTTGTTTATCGAAAAGATCGCGTTAGAATGACTATGCTACGCTCCATAAGTGGGAGTGGGCTAGCCACGTCGCATTTCAATTATTTAATTAATATTAATTCATTGTAATATTTCATATCTATTCAGATGTGATGTCTGTAAACACTGTTGACACCGTTACTGACCATAAATTGGTTAAAAAAAAGTCCAATGTAATGTTTGATCGAATGTAATGTCAACGTTGGTTTCTAACTTCACGTAAAGACTTAAAGATCTACAAATGGCAGTCGAGACAGACGGCTTAACGACGTACTTTCTGAAGCACCAGTTCCTTTCAAAATAGTACCCTAAAAATCAAGTCAAAATAGTACCTTTGATCATAGACACGTCGTTGGCGCCATCACCGATGGCTAACGTGACAGCCTTCCGGCTCTTCTTGATGAGTTCCACCACATTTGCCTTTTGCAACGGCGTCACTCGACAGCAGATCACTGACCGACATTGTAATACTACATCTAAAAACCTGTAAAATACACTTTATGTTGTATTTATTTTAAAACATGATGACTAATTTTTCTTTGAGATAAATGGGCAAGTTAGACGAACATAATTGGCAATATAATTGTTTATATTATAGTAATCCGCATCGGTTTTGCTCAGGTGCAATTATATGTACTTGAACCTTCCTTGTTTATTGGTATTTCCATTATTAGTAAAGAGCCTAATAAGAAAAAAGTTTTTGCGTGATTTAGGAGTTAGCGGATAAACAAACAGACGCTGAAAAACATCTTTGTTTTATAGGTACTACTAGCTGCTGTAAGAAAGTTGACCTAAGGGAACATACTCCCGTCATAAAATGCTATTCTAGGACATGGTCTACCCGTGTGCCATATTTCATCCAAATCCGTTCAGCCGTTCGAGCGTGAAGAAGTAACAATCATACAGATACACACACAGGCGAAAAATATCGCCTTTATAATATTCGTGTGATATAAAGATAATCGGCCCGTGTGCCTTAACCGTACACATGTCTTACAAGATGCAAACACAGGCACACAATGTCATTCTATTTCTACCTTTTGATACACAAAAATGCATGTGCATTAGGCGAGTATAACCTAGACCTAATCACGATCACAGAAAAAATAACAACATCATGTTTAAAACTTAACACGAGCTTTTAAGCTTAAAATGGTTATGAATCACTAGTTATCCCCCGCGGTTTCACCCGCTTCTTTGGTTACTGCGCCGCTCCTGTTGGTCGTAATATGATGTTTTATAGGCTTCCTCGATAAATGAGCTATCTGACACTAAAGAACTTTTTAATTTGAACCAGTAGTTCCTGAGATTAACGCGTTTAAATAATCTCTTCAACTTTATAACCTTTATATATATAATTCTTCTGTACGTATGTTTGTCACCTAACTCCTAAACGGCTTGACCAATTTGGATGAAATTCCTGGATTTGAAAACAGACAGGACAACGTCTGTCGGGACCACTGATATGAGTATAGATTTACTAATAGGATCACTCC
Organism: Mythimna vitellina; assembly: GCA_949316375.1. NCBI lineage: Eukaryota > Metazoa > Arthropoda > Insecta > Lepidoptera > Noctuidae > Mythimna > Mythimna vitellina. The sequence continues at coordinate 10,358,729 of OX438698.1, forward strand.
ATGCCTCATCATCTTTTTATAGTGACATTACGGTTCGCACGAAACAGCTGAAAAAAAAGTACTCACTTTTCCTCTAATTTAGGATGTAAACAATGCACTAAGGAATGCCCGTTGATGACGATGGCGAACCCGTTGGCGTCGTCGTTGCCGTGCTCGTGCGAGTCCGCGGAGTACGTCCCGCCCGACACGTACTCGTTGCTGTAACAGTCTGGCTCACTACAGTGTTCCCAGTTAAGTTAACGTATTTGTTACTAGTGCATTTACAGGAATAGTTTCAGCTTCTGATATATATTTTAGTTTACATTTATTTTGGTGGTAAATTGGAATCGAATTTAGGAATTGGCAAAAATGTATGTATAGTGGCGAAGATGTTTTAAAATATTTTTACTGATAGACGCGTGTTTGACCACTATCTCACCTGATTGATGGTGGACATGATGTGGTCATAAGTTGGTTCAATATCAGTGCGATAAGTCGTTGAACAGGGATAATTTTGATTGCTTTGTAAAATGTTAAAGATATGAAGAATTTAAGCTAGAAATTACCCAATATGTTAGTTAAAGATGGGCAAAAGAAATTTTTGTTTATACAACTCCTTGCCACTGGTACATTTTTTTAAATACTTTCTCAAAATATTATTAAAATTTTCTCACAAAAATATCCATTTTTATACACAGCAAAATCGGCATAATTATGTTGTAGGGCCCCAGTAAACAAAATCTTTATGACACTTTTCAACAATCATTGAATAATAAGCAAGTTTTGAATTGGCTCATTGTGTACGAGGACCCTAAAAGCCAAGCTGACAATACATCAAGACACACAGGACTTGAACAATTGACATCGGTCACACCACAACACACAAAAAAAAAAAAATTCGTTGTCTCTGAGAAATAATCTGATATCAAGATTACTTAGGCTTAGTCTGACGCACACATCAATGCCATTTCATCTAATCCACATTAAAATTTCTCAGAGACATCGAACTTGTTAAAATCATCTACAATTAGCATGTGATAACTACAGTTCTATTCTAGGTGTCGGATTAAAAGATCGGTACAGGTTAGAGAGAGAAAGAGCACTCTGGCTTGGTGTACAAACAGACGGAATTGTGTGGACAGTACTACGACTATGTTAGTAGGGAGGTGACACACTTTAGTTACAAAAGTCGATTAGAAAAAACGGATCGATTAAACGGTTAAGCGAATAGGGAATAAATTTAATTGGATTTGGACAACACTAGAATATTTATTGCGAAAGTACATGTAATAGACTTTTTTTTTAAAGCTAGACACATATGACACACACTAGTAGTATGGACGTTAATATTTTACTAATGAAAGCGTAGTCGACTCACACAGTAACATAAAAAGCTTATGTTTTTAAATACACTGCGGTCAATAAAGTTAATTTATCCTACATACTATATCTAATCATAACTATGTTATCCAATTTATTAGTTAATCCCAACTACTTCAATTAACAAAGCTTAATTTTTTCCTCATTCAATGGTATTTTTTTGTAATAATTGTTTATTTATACTATATATAATAAAAACATGACCCCTAGTGTAGTACAATTTGACCAAAACTGAATGCTGGCCGAAATAAAAAAGACTTCCTAGATTGGCAAGACACACCACACGTAAAATCATTCCGAAATCACATAATTAAAATTAGCATACAATAAGGCCCGCTTGCATCACAAACTATACGACAAATCGCTGAACGAATTCAAAACTACGTTCAATTTCCATCTATCATTTAAAGTTGACCAGCACCCAACCAATTGCATGACTCCATCATTGTTTGAAATCTTCATCCATTCGATAACGTTAATAACATGAATATTTTTAAATTTTCGTCAGTGTTTAAGCATGAGGAAGGATTTTATATTTTATTTCTCAGTCGACTTCAAACGATTGACTGAACCAAAACTATATTTTAACCCTGTAGCCGCGGACAATAGGACACGAAAACATTCGTCGAATTGGCTCGCCAGGGTCGTGTGTTTGCGACTGGGTACTCTATCTCGTTTAGCTTTTCAATCCCCGTAGGTGACAGAAGAGCTGTAGTAGATGGAGTATTTAGTCGTGGATGTGCTACCCTGGCGGAATAAACGCGAGAGTGTTTGTCAGATATATCTGACGTAGGCGGTTAAATGGTTGAATTCGATTAGCCGTCGATGTTTTTAGCGAGTTGTAGTGCAAGCGGACCTAAGACTGGCACAAGAAAGACGGTGAGCGACAAACACAGGCTGTGTGAAGGATAGCGGTGATACAAGGGTGTGTCTTTGTCTCTCTACCTGTGTGCTGTGTGTGTGTTATGTTCCCACCTAAATGTGACGACGGACACGGCGGGCGCGTTCAGCTTGACGTTGGCGCGGCCGGGCGACGCGCGCGACACGCCCGCGTCGCCGTTCGCTGTGTCGCCTTCCGGTTTTGGCTCGGTTGTTGAACCTGATCGGTGATGGATGTTACAGTACTTTTACATTTGACTATTTACTGTATTTCTATCGTAGTATTTGAAAGACTTTTTGATATAAGGAAGGGGGTGTCGATTTAATACGTGAGGTGATTATGAGGGGAGAAGCGCGAGTCGAATATCATCCAAGTACATCTGGTGGAGATTGTTACTTATTATTCCAAAGCTGATATTGTTTAACTAGTGGGGATTTCTGGAAAAAAAAGTAACAATCCCCACTGGTGGGGATTTGGGGAAAAAGTCAGGGGGTGTGGGATTCTCACCTCACTAAAACAACCGGTGATCACCATCAGCAAATGGGACCCCGTGACCTATTAAAAGACCACCCCGGAACCTCTTCTGTACTACGCCTGTTAGGGCACAACCCTGTTGAGACTTACCGTGAGGCAAAAACGTGTTGACGACTCGAATGCTGTCGCGGCACTTGGCGAGCTGTCGGTCCACGTCGTCGTACGACACGCCGTCGATCACGAACACCTCGGCCATGTCGTCCGTCAGCAGCTGGCACGAGTAGCCAATGTTTATTGCTGTTTCTGCAACGTTTTATATATCGTTAGAAATACAAATATTGCTGGACATTTGCATAATGAAAAAAGATAGCAGAGCTTCATATAAAGGGGGTGCTACTTCTTTAATTTTCTTTCAAACGTTGCCCCCACACTAGGAATCACTCCTGTATCGTGGGTGCGTTCACAAATATGTAAAATCGCATACACAAGACACATAGACACGGAACTGTAGACCATACAAATATTTGTTCCGTGTGGGAATCGAACACGTAGCACAGCAGACAATCGATCTCTGCGCCAACCGAACCGTATTTTTTTTGGTAAAAATCTCACCCAGAACTGGAACACCTATATGTAGGTCATACATTTATTTGTTCCGTGCGGGAATCAAACCCGCCACATATGTCTCATTTTATCGACATACAGTCTAGTAGTAGTAGTGTTAAAAAAAAAAGTACATTTAGCCGAACTTTGACACCTCCTCCGTTTTGAAGTCGGTTAAAAAACCGTATTACAAGGTTAATGACTATGTCGAAGACACGCTTGTTTAGCAATGACTGCTTCTGCTTAATGTTTTTGCAATATTTTTTACATTATTAGACCAACCACCTTAAATTCGTTAGTTACTTATTTTGTTAACGCGACTCATTTATTGATAGTTGTAATTATTTATTTTCTCTTGTTTTTTTTTTTATACAGCCTCTTTTTTTAATGTGAATCTGAGAACACTATAGACTTCGCGAATTCTTAGATTACTTGCTATTACGATTCACTTTTTTATTATGATTATTTTTATTGTGTTTTTGAGTACAATATTGACTGGTCTACTCTGTCCTTACATAACATCAATTAATACTGTAGTATAGAAATATTGTAAGAAAAACTATTTTTTTAAAAGAGTAACCATGGAGTTTCATGCCAGTTCTTTCCAGGAAACGACCAATTTGGAACCGTGCACTAGCTTCTGACGTTTTATAAGTGCCCATGTAGGTCTATGTGAAATAAAAATATTTGAATTTTGCTCAAGCATTGCGCTAATCGTCTATACGTTGAATTTACTGGGTGAGGATGTTTTTAATATCATGCAAAAAATTTCACGTAGCGTGAGACACGCCAGGCTACGATCTTGTTTTCTAGCTGCTGTGCGTTGTGGTTGTGTACAATGGACGACAAACACGCGGGGGCACGCGCGGGGATGCTGTCCGAGATGTCGTCCCGCGTGCGTATTCCACGGATTACAATAAATACTTGTATGAAAAGGACATTTTCGAGTGTTACGCGTGCGAGGCAATCCTGCTTGAGTGATCAAATCGCACGATATTAAAAACACCCTTAGAGTTGCGTCATAATCTTCGTGGTGAAAAATATTGGATTTAAAGGTCAATTCGTATAAGAATGATTAGTTTCTACGTTAAGTACATAAATAATAAAAAAATCTTACCTTGTTTATCACCTGTTAAGACCCACACTTTGATGCCGGCCATACTGAGATTCGCTATGGTTTCTGGTACTCCGTCTTGTAATTTGTCTTCAATTGCTGTTACTCCTGTAACAAACCAAAGAGAACTTATTAAAATATTTATAATAACTAATTAAAATATTGTAATAAATATTCACCATAATGATGAACTTTGGTTGATGTCAGCAAATAGCTGGTGACGAAAGGCATGAGTACCTAAATAGGCACTCGTGTATTTGACTTAAATGGGTGTGGAGAAAACTGAGATCACAGATGTTACCCGGAAAGCTGCTATTCTAAGTGTGATTGGGCCGAACATGTCTGTCGCATATCAGATGAACTGTGGGCTAAAATAACGATTTATTGGGTCATAAAAAACGCAAGAAGACATCGCGGCAGACCAAGACGAAGGTGCAGAGATGAACTCAACTCTTATCTAAGGGACTCGCCCCCTAACGCATCGTCATACGTCTGGTGGCTTGATGATGGAACGGGTTTGACGAAATTAAGTTATGCAATTCCGACGCACACTCCGCATAATGTGACCAGTAGAAAACTGACAGGCTAGCAACTCGGCGACGATGCTTAAGACTTTAGACTCCATGAGTGCATAATCACCAATAACCGTGAAAATAGAATGTTAAAGGATTTCCCAGGTTTAACAATTATGCAGCATGTTCTGGGACACAGATGGCTGCCCTAATAACGCACCTATGAGCAGCAGGTCAGTCTCGATCTCCTCGTAGATGGCGTCGAGTTGTTCGTCTCTGTCGTGCAGCGCTAGCGCGGCGGCCTGGTGCCTCCGCTTCCACTCGGCGAAGCCGCGCTCTTCTAGGGGCCTCCACGCTAGCGCCAGCGTCCGCAGACCTTCGCCCGCGAATTTCTGATGAACAAAATTTAAATGTTTAGGAGGTACGACAAAGTTTCAACAAAAAATAAAAGAGTTTTTTAATGAAGGCAGACTAGAAAAAATACTAGATTTTACGAAGGATATCCAGTATTCTTAAAAAATCGATCGACACGAATGCGTAATTATCGCGTTCATTTGTTTGGTGGAGCTGAGCACATAGTAGGGAGACAGAGGACGCCATCTAATATCGCCGAATAATTAAACGCGACAAACACGCTTATAATAAGATATAAAGAAAGTAAGTTTTACAATTGAATATACTTTGGTTTTGGGTTATCGATACAAGATAAAATAAATTCATACAGTAAAGTGAACTTACATTTAAGTGTTCCTGCGTCTTTGACCTCACTTCAGTTTGATATCCATTTTTTAATCTGTCATATATTACATTATCAGCACCTTTTGTATATAACCTAATTTCACCATCCTTCTTCAATATCACGGACATTCTTTTCCTAACATTATTAAAATCTAATATACATAACAATTCATACACCTGAAACAATGAAAAGAGCAATAAATACATGTTTTTGGTACATTTTGATGACAAAAATCGATTATAAATCTGTGCTTACCTCTGTTTTACCCATTACTTCTATTGTAATACTATTAGGCGAGCGTTCTCTGAACACGAAACCAAAATTTCTGGCTGCTGATACCAGTGCAGACTCGTCGGGCGATTGCGCCTAAAATAACACACGTTTAATTATAGATAGCAATAAAATAAACTTAATATGATTTATTCATCTAAATTTTTCATGATAACTAAAAATTAAAGGTATTGTTAGAGTTAAAGAAGTTCGAAAAAAGATTAGCGTTAAACATTTTTTGTATAACTCTATCTCTTTTGTGCATTGAAACAATGGTCGTATATTCGTGTTCACTGAACATTTTAGCGTAAAACAGAGACTGATACCGGCTTGAATTTCCCTTACCTGGTATTCCAGCCTTCCATTCTTCTGATCCGGCATGACCGTATGACAAAGCGCGAGCAGACGAAAGAAATCGTGACAATTCTTATCGCCTCTCTTCACAGCGTCCAGTAACGTGCCGTCGAAGAACTTGAACTCCGGCTCGTACTCGGGATTAAACGAGAAGTCCAACGGCTCTGAACTCTGTGGTATTCAGCAGAAAAATATATTAACCCCACGAAGAGGAATCTATGGAGGACAAATCTACGTCTTTTTCTTTGTCTAAGATACAATGGGAGAAGCAACTGCAGATTGACACTAAAGGATGTTTTGCAAATTAAGAAGATGTTTAGACTAATCTCTAAAACGGCTAAGGTAGTAGCAATTCACGAGCGCATCTGTAGCGTGTATTAACATTGCTATAAGGTTTAATTTACAATGATTAGTGAGCGCTCGTGAAATGCAACAACTATATGAATGAGGAAACACTGAGCAAAGTATAATGTTTGGTGAAGTTAGTTCCGAATACCAATGGGCCGGACACGTTTTTAGCACTGTTGTTATGAAGGTATTGCCAGTTGTTTTAAATTCTGTGTTGCCTTCCCCATGAAAATATATTTTATTCGTTTGTTGAAATATTTTTTTTTTATGTTCTCTTTTTCGTAGATTTGTCTGTAATGCAGTTAATAGTGTTAAAGCGAATTACAATCAACACACGATGCAAAGCGTACATGCAAACATGAATCAATTGATACCATTGGTTATTTACATATGGACAAACATTTATACATTAGCAGATAGTGTGAGGGAGCATCAGGTACAAAGGGCCTAATAGAGTTTTATTATTTTACCCAAAACAGAAGGAAAAGTAGGTGTTATATTTTTTTAAACTGTTTATGTAGTGTGTTTTGTGCCTAGCATAATATAATATATATTTTTTATATATTTTTTTTATCTATGGTTTTTTTTATTTACATAATATAAATAAAGATTTTCAGGGTTTCATTTTTTTATAATCAAGCTGGTTTTGTTATTTTTTTGTTTAATTAAACAGCTAATAAATAAAATATCGTCATACAGCGTTCAAGAAGACATAAGGCCTATAGAGAGTTAGTGGGTGAGCGAGTCTCATGAAGTGACTTGCTACACTCGTGTAGGTTAGCTCGAAATTATTCCAGAAACAAAGGGGAGATTTAGAAGGCCAGATAGATAAAGGAATGGTAATACAGGCTAGATAGTACCACTGCCCGCTCGAAATACGAGTCACACTGAGAAACTAAAGACATCGACTCCGAAATTAAGCGAACAATAATCTGTAGCGCACATTTAACGTAACTAAATACAAGCATGAAGAGCTTTCTGAATTGACTGATTGTTATATTCTGGTTGAGAAAAGAGTGTTCCGCATGCCGCTATATTTTAGCTTAGTTACCGTGGTGGCGGTGTTTTACGGAATAAGTTCTACGCTTAAAGCTTTATTACACTACTCAATTTTTAGAAAATCTAACTAGGAAATCGGGATATATAATCGCAGTTAGAACAGATTGGATTTAGAACGGAATTCACCAATAAAACTAATCGCGATTATTTCAAACAAAACTCAGTTTGAGCGTCTAATCGAGATTATAGCTTCATTTTAAATACCAAACTTTTTTTTTTAATCTATATTTAAAGAGCTTTTTCGCTAATGCGAATATGACAAGTGATCGAATTGCTTGCAAGCCCAATCTTGTTGTTTTGATAAATACGGCTTACTGACGATTCGGACACAACCAAAAGCAAATGCAAACTATTGGCATGATTTACTTTTTTCTTTTTGCGAGTAATGAAATCTGGTTTATATGTTGGAGGATAATACGAGGAATTAAAAGCAAAAAGAACCAGGTTTTTAAACCGTAACCAACCAAAGATGTCTATAGAAACATTGCTCGTACCTATCTTTTTGTCAGGCGTTGACACACGCAGTTTTTCATCACTAAAACTAGTAAAAAAAAGACGTGATATACGAATAGAAAAGATACGCGTAAGTATTGCGAAAGTGATTGACACATTTTTTTTTTAAATTGATATAAACTAGTGCGTACCGACCGTAAATATCAAAACCAAAACTATATTTAACAATGGGAAACTTAAAATATTGGACATACTGTATTTTTATTTAAGAAAAATAACGCTTGATAAAAAACAATGGCAACCTACTAAATAGTCTTTTTTTTATTCTTGGTAGGTTCGCGCTTGACCGTTATCTCACCTGATGGAAAGCGACGATGCGGTCGACGATGGAATGCGCTTACCTAATCTTTAAATTTGTTTGGTTACTGTTGGTAGACATAATTCTTTTTGCTTTTGATTTCTCATACAGTCCTTTAAGATATGGCCAAGTTTCACTTTTGGCGAAAAGAAAATGAACTATATGCCAGCTATGTACGGCAAAAGTTTCATTCCCCTTTATTGAAGTTGTTTAGTACAGTTAGATAAAATGAGTTTTAAATTCGGATACTGTGTCCGAAGTCAGCCAATACGGCGCGATCGATCGAAAATTCGAAACGTGCAACCCAGTACGATCCTTCTTCACGAATGCGTCGTCTGTACGATTTAGAATTCAATTTAGTTTATTGTGATCACTAGCTAACAACTTTGCTTCCTGTTACTAAATAGGTTTTCTAAAAATTGGATAGTGTAATTTTATCCTTTTATAGATACGCTGTACGCTTCATTCGCCATGATTGCGGCAACACGGTGATAGATCGCTTGCTCTTAACATGTCGCCAAAATAACGATTAATCGTACCCCGCTCGCGGCGTGCGAAACACGTGTAATTTGGCGAATGTCTTATTCGAAATCAGAGCTGTCGTATTAGAAGCGGGGCAGCAGCGAATGAATGAGTTTTAGAGAGATGTATCGCGCGGGCAGAGTTACTCTAAGGGCGTACTCTCGGGCGCCGGCCGCCGGGCGTGCTGCGGCCCGCGTCCTGCTCCAGCTCCAGCAGGCGGGCGCGCGCGGCCGCGTGCGCCGACACGCTGGCGCCCGCGCCGCTGGCCCCGCCCCCGCCTCCCCCTCCGCGCCGCTGCGTCACCACACACACATACACTTCACCACACCCTACACCGACCCTACCTACTCTAATCTATATGTCACTCCCCGAGTAACGACTAGACGTTCAACTGTTTTTCTCAAGAGTTGCACACCTAGTCGCGATGAATTTCCATTCATGTAGTAATAATGATCGTCATAAATCATGGCACTGGCTGAATTGAATTACCCTTTCATGACCCATGTCCCCCTTTATGTGTTTTCTGTCAGCGAGGCACATTGTTGTACCACTAATGCGGTGTGTGACCATGCAAGAAAAAAAAACCTCAAACAAATATCTAGGTATCTAGTGATGCGACTGTTGGATGTTGGAGTGAGATTCATCCGTGAAGTGAACGTATTAATTACACAATCGTGATACTGAGGTGGCACTATGATCCACAAACTAACTGTAAAACAAACACAAACATATGGACATGACAGTAAAATCAAACACTTCACATGACCCGAAAGCGTGAGCGAACGAGGACAAAACTTCATCATTGACAGTAACAAACGTAAAATTTCAAAATACATAAATTTGAAAACCAAACTCAAACCATGCAAAAATAAAAGATGGTGGAAGTTCGGACGTGCGAGTCTCGTCAAGTTTCAAGTGCTTGGTGATTATTTCAAGTCTGCATAAACCTACATGCTGCATTTCTATTTGGTCTAGTCTATAGCATGTGCTGTTGAAATAGTTTGAAAGGTTGGTACTTGGTCCGTGGGAGTATGGAACTGAACGTACATGACGTACCTCGGCGAGGTCTATAGTTTCACCGGTAGTTTCGTCCACGATGTCTCCGTAGCAGATGCCTGCTATCGAGCACTTGTTGAACGTCATTATGTTCTGCGTGAGTGTACCCGTTTTGTCTGAGAATATGTACTGGATCTGGCCTGGGAACAAAAATATTTCGAACATTTTATACAACAGCCTCAGTTTTTTTAAAGAGATAATAGTCAAATCATATAAGATCTACAAGTATAAGAGCTCATATTCTTTTTATTACTTTAGATCTGGTTAAAATATAATAATAATAAAAAAACAATGAATTAGGTTAAAAATCAAACAACAAAACCAATGACGGCATCAGAAAAAGAGTATTAAAAGACGTTTTTTTTTTCGGTGGGTAAATCATCTTATGACATCCCCCGCTCTTGGGCGGGGCGGGAGATAGTGTCAGAATTTTACTGACTAAAAACCCACTTCTGTTCCTTCGTTGCCTTTAGTACCAGGGCCGAGTCTTCCTTTGAGAATCAGACCCTTGGGGGCAAATACGTGTGGGAAGGTTTAAGCAGAAGTGGAAAATACCCTCCCATAAAGCCAGTTCATTTATTTTATCCTATCTACTATTTATTACATGCTATGGTCGCTTGGCTGTCAGTTGTCAGCTGTAATCATAAACATAAACAAAACGATAGGAATGTTTCTAAAGTTCTTAAACTTAGTTTTTCAGTCAGTGCATCCTTAAAGAGGCTTGTTTTATTTAAATCTTTATTTTAAGAAGTTTTTGGCTAGTGCAAATTACACGTCTTGTAGTTGGAACAATTTATTTTGTTATTGTAATACTAACCGAGTTCTTCATTAAGCGTGGTCGTCCGCGCCTTTGCCGCTGTGCCAGTCTTATCATAATACATTTTCTCGTCCCAGTTTATAAGGAAACTCTGGGCGAATCTTATTACCTAGAAAAACAGGAAATTGTTACATTAAAACCTATTAAAATATAATACTATTTCGATAAGCTAACAACCACATTAAAGGGTGACGATATTCCTCAATTAATATATTTACCTAGTAAATGTTTGGCTGTTATTAGAAACCGATCCGATACCTACTACTTGAGTCATGCAATTATTTCAAGTGGTATTTGTTATTCGCAATTAATAAGATATGGGAGTGGAAAGATTGACAGTATTGTGATTTTCTAGGTACTATCTATATATATAAAAGAAAGTCGTGTTAGTTACACTATTTATAACTCAAGAACTGCTCAACCGATTTTGCTGAAAATTGGTGGGGAGGTAGTTCAGAACCGACGGACGGACATAGGATATATTTTATCGAGTAGGGTAGATTAGGGTAGAGTAGAGTAGAGTAGGGTAGAGTAGGGTAGAGTTGGGTAGAGTTGGGTAGAGTAGGGTAGAGTAAGGTAGAGTAGGGTAGAGTAGGGTAGAGTAGGGTAGAGTAGGGTAGAGTAGGGTAGAGTAGGGTAGAGTAGGGTAGGGTAGGGTAGGGTAGGGTAGAGTAGGGTAGAGTAGGGTAGAGTTGGATAGAGTTGAGTAGAGTAGGGTAGAGTTGGGTAGAGTTGGGTAGAGTAGGGTAGAGTTGGGTAGGGTAGGGTAGAGTAGTAGAATATAGACGGGCGCGAAGCCGCGGGCAAAAGCTAGTATATATATATGAACCAGTTAAAAAATAAAAGAGCAATGCGCAAACTTTTGCCATAGAAAAGTTTTGTAAATTAATTTACGTGTATTTTAATTTGGGCAATCTAAAATTGATCGATGATTTGTCTTCGGACAGTTACCCGGATATCAGAGGTTTGACATTGACAAGTCCTTTAGAATTTGAAGAGTCATCCACTATTGTGCAATCAGTTGACAGTGTCAGCCAATTCAACGGAAAACCTGCTGTAAGAAGGCATTCTCATAGCGGATATTCGGCTGTTTAGTAAATAAATAGCAAATCGATTGCCGGCAAGACACCTGGCGTTGTGGCCACGATCAGATCACACCAGGACTGATATCAAGGCGGGTACAAGTTTGGGTGATGATGTTACATACTGACCTCAACAGACACATACAGCGATATAGGCACGACAGTGTTCATGACGATGGCGTAGGAGAAGAAGACCAGCAGCGCGATGACGAGCGCGCCCCACGTGGGCTCGGCGGGCACCAGCGTGTCCCACGGCAGGAAGGCCTGGAAGTAGCGCCCCACCAGCCACTCCCATACGCCGCACGCCACCGTGCAGAACACGCACATTGATAGCAGAAAGAATACTATCTGTAAATGACAAAGGGACATTCAATTAGACTTTCCTGTGGCCAAAGTAAGAGGTCGGCTTAATCCTTAATGGTACAACTGGATTTGGTATGTTAGACTACATTCCTAGTCATACATTCCTATCACGAAGAAAGGCCAAACTCACGTTGCAATATTTAACGTGCCCGCATGCGGTGGAACGTCGGTATGCCGTGGTGTTGTGTAAAAAAATAAAAATAGGACAGCAACACTCGTATACGTTTTCAAAACAGTAACATACACATGCTGCAAGAACTAAGAAGTGTCACGAAAACTAAATAATAACTGCATTATTTTTTACAATACCATCACTTGAAAAGAATTATTTAAAAGCACGCAACCGCATGCGGATGAAGAAAGTTCTTTTATACTATGTAGCTGTACTTTAACCAGAAACCTCTGCGAAGTAGTATGTAATAATTCTTAAGTATTTCAAACAAGTGTTTGGATTTGAAATTATAAAAATGTTTCAACTTACCCCTATAATAAGAAAATTAAGTAGCCTATCTATGCTGGTGCGCTTGAATTTGGTCTTGCCAGAGTTCTGCATGAGCTTGGTGTCCTTCCCGGCGAACACGACAACTCCGTAGCACCACTGAGTGTTGCGGAGCACGCACCCACGCAGCAGGATCTTGTCGTTGTCGAGGGAGAAGTGCTGGTTGCGCCAGCTTAGTGTACCTAAAAAGATTATTTTTTTATTAAGCACTAGCTGACTCGGCGAACTTCGTACCGCCCAATATTGTGATAAATGAAGAACCGCTCGACCGATTTTGAGCAAACTTCACATAAAGCATCTACTAAATAGTCCGAACAAAGCCTAAACATTTGGTTTGGATAGGTGAGCCCTTTCTTGAGTTATAAAATTACAACGAAAAGTGGCATTGATTTATATATAAATCAATATATATATATAAGCACAATCAGCCTTTCAATGTTCCCACTGCTAGGATCCAGGCCTCCTCTCTAGGGGAGGGAGGGATTTTTTTTTATTTTTGGCCGATAATCAGTAGTTTTAGAACATCAAAAATAATAATGGATTGTGAGTGTGTACATTCTGTAATTTTATTAACCGAAGTGGAAACAGCAGCACCGTAACGAGTGAACACGTCACAAAAGTGACAAAAATTGTGATACATACGCCGATCTAGGCGCGTCGGTCTCCATACATTTCATATGGAAACTAGACTTGTAGAAGCTACACTAGATCCACGCCTCGCGATGTCGCTTTACGTATAAATCAGGCGTGGTCCACGTGTGCGTCGGTCTAATGTAGTTCTAGCTTTATTCTTGCGACTGCAACAGTCTTAAGTTGTCACCTTGTCACACTAATATTTAGTATGTTTATTACTTCTTCACGCTCGAACGGTTAAACGGATTTGGACACATAAGAAATGTTTATCCTGGGAGTATGTTTCCTTGGGACAATTTTCTACTATCGTACGGGCGAAGCCGCTGGTAGCAGCTAGTTGAGAACGAGATGAGCCCCACTTGAGCAGAGCAACGCCGTGTCTTCGTGGGGGCGATCTCTCGCGCCGGGCCTTGGTACAAACCATGGTCCGAGCGAGGATGAGTGGCAGGCGGTCGCCTCCTTCTGCGAAGCAGGAATGCTAACAAAGGAGGCAGCCGATCACGTGAGACAACGGTCTCCACGCCTCAACCGCCGCCGGGATTCCGATCCTGATTTCCGGCCATCGTAGGCGCGGGCTTGCGGACGGCGAATGGGTAGCTCACCGTCCGACCGTCCGGTAAGGAGATGTCAGCAAACCGTTGGGGCCCAGCAGGGTCGAAGCTTACTGGGGCCAACTTATTCTGAAAGGTAAGCTCGGCCCTGGTACGTTTCTTTCTCTCGCACCGCCAAAGAGCGAGATTTGTCATAAGGTGATTTTCCCACCTAAAAAAAAAACTAGTTGAGAATAAAAATCTTAGATCAAGCTATTTTTGTCCAAAGACAGGTAGCTGAATCAACGTTTGATTGGCAGACTGCAACGATGCTTTCGATTTTTTTGAAATAATTCTGTATTGTAGTCAAAAAGGTCAAACGTATAAAACTAGTAAAGTTTTCATAAGCTACCGTTGCCGCCTATGACGTCACAAGCGAACAGATGGATCATGGTGAACAGTGAGGTGAGCGTCGAAACAGTGAGACTATGTTAAGTCAACCGAGATGTACCTACTCTATTTTTATCACTGTTATAGACGTAGATACTATTTGTGTAAAACGTATTCGATTGTCTGTTAGTAACGGTAATCGAGTTTTTCATAAAATAATTCATAAACATATTAATCGTCGCGGGAGTGCGGTGGATGCGAGACGCACAGGATCGGTCGTTGTGGCGTCGCATGGGGGAGGCCTATGTCCAATAGTGGACGTCTTTCGGATTAATCGTGATGCTTTACAAGTCTAACCGAAGTAAACAAAAAAAACAATAGTTTAAAGATTTTCCAAAAAAGGAAAATTTTGCTTGTTGCAATGTGAGAATAATAAATTTTCCTCTTTTAGCAAGAGCTCAATCAAGATTATTATGATTTCTTTTTTTTACCCGACTGCCCCAGAAAGAGGTAGGTAATCTTTATATTTATAAGCACGTTTGTTTGTCGCCTAACTCCTCTAAACGGCTTGACCGATTTGGATGAAACTTTGTGTGTAAATTCGAATGGTTAATGGATGGTTTGAAAATGCAATTGGATCCAATAGGTGGCACTGCAATCAGGTTCTCAATTTTTTATCTGACGAAAGATCAGGCCGGACAATGTATGCCGAAACCGCTAGTTTATTATATTATTTTATGTGCGCTAAAAGTACAAGGCGTTGTTATCGTCTACTAAATTACGAAGTATAAAAACACAATTACGAAGATTGCCTTTGACCTAAAAGTTCACCATTTACTTAATTAAAACTTTAACTTAGAGTGCGTTACTGGCGAGCACATCAATTTAATTTAGACATAATTATGAAAGATGAAACCTGTTACAAGTTAATAACATTTTGGTAAGTGTCAATGTTATGGATTACGAAACAAAAAAAAAAACTGGCCAAGTGCAAGTCGGAAAAACGCCGACAAAATAACGTACGAGAACATTCTTTAATGTTTTAAATTTATTTTAATATTATAATTTGTTTTTGTAGCAGCAATAGAAATACATATTCTGTGATTATGAAATTTTCTCTCTACCTCTTACTGTCTATGAGATAACGTCCGCTGACAGACGGACAGACAGACGCGCGGACTAACAGCTGAGGCTTAGTAGGGTCCCGTTGGAACCTTTATTAGGTAAAGGGTAACCTAACCTAACCCTAAAAACAATTACTATCCAAACAATTACATAGTTGCGAACCGCCACGATGAGTGTAAAAAAATTACATCATCATCATCTTCCTGCCCTTGTCCTTGTCCCGTTTTATTTGGGGTCGGCGCAACATGTTTTTGTCTTCCATTCTGCCCTGTCACTCGTCATGCTATCACTAACTTCCTTAAACCTTCCAAAACAAATACATAATGATGGTATATAGATAATTTCCGTTAACTGTGTTAATGGTAGAGAATAACCCGAGTCCGTATGATTCACGCGTCCAACTCAAGTAGTTGATTTAACGTCCACCAGCATGATAAAGTACCACAGTGCAAGCGGTGCATAAACAATAAAGGTGGAAACACACTGCTAAGTGCTCGTTATTTATTACAATTCGATATTTTCTTGTATTTAATTTTGTATTACATTTTATAGTAAACAAGAAATAACACTGAAAAGAAATCTATTTATAGAAACAGCATCAAAATTGGTTTTAACAAAGAAGCAGTTTAGTACTTCAAAGATTGGAATGAGAAAGAGTAGGGGCGTGATGGGAACATCTAGCTATCTCTTTTGTACGCACGAAAGCTAATGGCAGTGACGTCAAATTTCCAATTTGTGCATCCTTTTGTGATACTTGACCGTTTTCCCTTCCACCAGATTTGGAAGGTTTCTAACTTGCTTAATTTTGAACCGATTTGAAAAATTCTTTCTAACAACGATTTATGACGCAGTTAATTTCTTAAACAAATCTTTTAAAAAATGAGCTAAGTACTGAATTAGACTCTCTCTACACCTCAATCTCGATAGGTTAGAGCGATGGTTGATTGAAGGTTTATAGATAGAAAAGAATACAGACGCAAACACTGGAGTACCACATTATTGCTACAAGCTAAACAAATGTTGTGGATAAAAGCTGACCTGCTGCTAAAGCTGAGCTGTATGTCTGTTGATCTCTATACTCTTATAAACGAAATGAACTACCTATTTTTAGAGTTCTGTCTATAGTGATCCTTAATAAATTGCGATGTTAGCAATGTTTGACATTGAGTTTGAGTTGTTAAAAAATAAGACAAAATTATTATTGCTGCGCGCCAAAACTGAGATAACACAGATGTTGCCTGGATAGCTGCTATTCTTAAATAGTATTAGGCCAGACATGTCTACCGCATGTCAGATGAGCTGTGGGCTAAAAGAACCACTTGGTCTAATTAGATTAAAATTACATAATCAGCCTTAAAATGTTCCCACTGCTGGGATTCAGGTCTCCTCTCTAGGAGAGGAAATGGGCCGTGATACGACACACGGGTCAAGTGCGACTGGATGTCACACGTCTTCAAATTTTTGGTTTTAGGAAGTGCCGGTTTCCTTCACTGTTTTAGGAGCAGTAGTGATGAAATAAATTTCACAAAGTAATTCGCCTGGCTGGGTTAAACCCGCGACCTAGTACTTGTAAGCCGTGGCCATCACCGCTGGACCACCACAGCTCCACCTTTTCCCACAAATATTATCTGAGAATCTAATTGAATACAGTACGGTTCTGGCGATACTAGCCACGGTAGTGTAGCAGGTATGTCTGCAGCTTTAGGTATTAACAAGCGATTTCTGCAGCGTTACTTAATCGCGACACCGCAGGGCAATAGCTCGCGGATTCCTCAGACGGTTTCGCAAATACAGCGAAACGGTAATCAGCAAAAAACACGAACTAATTAGCGGCGGCAGATTACGATTGTTTATGGAAGTAAAGCTTTCTTTTACTGCGACGTATGTTTTTTATTTTTTATTTAACAATTAATTTATGTACATATAATACAAGGTTATGTTATTTCTGTTTTAGTTAGTTATCTGTTATATATAAGTTAAAGAAAATAATAAGGTATGGTGTGATTTTTATCCATTTTTTATATGGGTTTAGTCAATCACTTGTCAGTAGGTATACAATACATATTTGATTAATGACTTATCATGAGTAAAATTAATTGAATTAAACATAAACCACACTTTATGGCTATTGCTTTATTTATAACTTTTTATAAAGAAACTGTATTGAAGGAAAATTCTATCGACCCACACGTTTATTTCAGCCTTGACAGTTATAGTAATGATGACAAATTAAACAAATTTTCTTTCCTCTCAACGTTTCAGTTTCAGAAAGAAAGACTTTCAAAAGATAATATGTTTATTTGGTACACCATGATTCATTAATTAACAAATAATAATTGATTTACAAACTAAAATAAAATATAAAAACTAAAATAAAATATTAAAAATAGTCGTTTTTTTACTACGGTGATATCCAGAAAGACCGGTATAAAAAACGTTTAGTGACTTACCATCAAACTTATTAAGTAGATTGTTGGGCGTTTCGCAGACGATCTCTCCGTCGAAAGCACCCAGTTGTGCGTCGTCTTGCCCCATTGCAGCCGTCTCTAAAAGGCACTGACGACATTTTAAATTTGTCTCCCTGCAACCAAACAGAAAATCGAACGTATAATAGAAACTCTTACGACAATATATTAAGACATTGTACATTTAAAATTTTAATAAAGATAAGCTGATTCTAAATTCAAATTGGTACTTTTTATTTTAATGTTTTTGGGTTGCATACTAAGTCCTTTAAGCCATGTCTTCGTATGAATAGTTAATTAGTTTACATTATAATGCGGGTGTAACACATTCTAATGTTTTGGTAGTATTTGGCAGCAAATGTAGCCTTCCAGGCAAACTTCGCTGAGGTAGCCAAAACTACAATAAAAATCACAGCTCCAATTTACGAGATAGCGCCTGTTTCAATGATTCCACACATTGTCCAGTAGCGCAGACA
Organism: Mythimna vitellina; assembly: GCA_949316375.1. NCBI lineage: Eukaryota > Metazoa > Arthropoda > Insecta > Lepidoptera > Noctuidae > Mythimna > Mythimna vitellina. The sequence continues at coordinate 10,377,210 of OX438698.1, forward strand.
CTTGAGATACAAAACTACACCATTTACATCACAATATCCACTAGGAATCTATTTGCGAATATTTACAATACCCACTGAACTTCACTCGAAGAAATCCGGCCAAAAACTCTCGAATTAGTTCTCCATTGAAAATGAGTGTCACAACTAATCACGTGTTTTTTTTTTTAATGAGCGTAATATGTAAGCCCCTAATAGCCCTAACCTAATCCCTTTTTATTCTAGAACCTTATATCAATCATTCAAGCTTATCAGAGTCCACAGCTGCGTAAACCACCCCAAGGTTTAATTATGTAAATAGAAAAAATGCATACTTATTTGCATATTTATAACACCTATTCCTTATGCGACACATATAATTATGTAAATATGCACGTGCTATTTACCATAATAAACAAGTACAACATAGCGCCCGTATGTCTCATCGCAACTTCGCAAGACACGTCTTGCCCTGTTCTGCCTCCACACTTGAGATGTCTCATTTCTCTTTCTCTCAAGGATTTAAATGAAGCTAATGACAAAGCTATCCAGGGCAGTCACTCATGCTGGTCGGAAGAAGTACCTACTCCACTCGAAACAAGATTAGTCACGAGTTGCAGCAGTAAAACAAACTTTTTTACTGTCCATTCAACCGATTTTGACTTTTATTGCGTTGCTGACATGACAAATAGCAACTGCAGTAAATAATTGGTATTGAAACCACTTTTTTTGCTATAAATGCCATCCTTATGCCTATGGAATAGAAGTCAAAATCGGTTAAACGAACAGTAAAAAAGGTTTGTTTAAATGTCGTAATCTTATTTCAAGCGGTGTATAGTAGCCGAAAACACAAAAAAAAAGTTTATATTTACCCATCTAACTCGGCAGTCTCTATGTAACAGAGACCGTTGGGCTCCGAGCTGCTGAGGAGCAAGATGTCCGCCGCGACGAACTGGTCGTTCTCCAGCCGAATGACGTCTCCCACCTGAACAGACGCCCACTTCTCCTCCACAAGCTTGCCATTACGAAGTGTCTTCGCACGCCGGTGGTTTACTTGAGAATCGTTCTGGTGACGTTGCTGGAAACAGAGTAACGAAGTTAGAGACCCGTTTAACATCTCCCGATAACTTTTGGCTTAAGGGCAGAAGAGTTCTTACAAATTATATTCAAGTATGCGAGGAAACATTGGGGGTTTTAGTGAGTAAGAGTCTCTCAAACCCCTCCCAAGGTGGAGGACATTCAGGAAGATTTTCACCCAAAGAAAAAGGACAGATGAGAGCTTATTTAATGGTGTTAAAACCATTACAGTCACAATATAAAAAAAAATAGAGGTGATAAAAAAGGTACACCCTGTCAAGGTTCTAACCCTGATAAGCACTAGTGTTGTGTAGAGTTTAGGGCCCTAAGAGAGCGTTAATAAAAATGCTTCCGGCTTTTATCTACCAAGGCTATCACTTTTTGGCAAACTTTATAACCATGACCATGCTACTTGTTGTAGCAATAAACAACGAGTCCCAAGTGTTAGCCGCTGTTTTAGTGTTTCGTTCAAGTGATAAATTCAATACAGCACCACACTTTACAAAGAAGTAGCTTTTGCCCGCAGCTTCACCTGCATACATACAATATAGTCTTTGTCACTCAGGAAAATTTTCCAGTACTTTCAGAGATTACCTCCTACAAACAAAAAAAACAAACTTTTCCTCTTTATAATATTACATTATAGTGTAGATTGTGAAAGAATATGCCTAGTCCTTCATTTATGTTTGAACGACGTGTCTACCCGACAGAGAGAATAAATTGAACTGGCAAAAAAAAAAGTAAAAAACTAAAAGCCGACTACGGCAAAAAAAAACGCTGTCGTTGTTCTGTTCGAAGTATGAAAATCTTGTTTTATACATTTTCAGCGTCGTTTTATTTTTTGTCTATACTTATTTACTATACTTTTTATTTTATTTATACAATTTGGTGTTAAATTTAACACATAAATTTGTCCGCTAGAAGGCATCACTTTAAATTTGAGTAATATTTTAGAAAAGTACAAGTGAAGCCCTTTGAAATGATACCAAACACGGCGTATTTATCTCCATTTTTATTTTTAACACATTACTTTTTGTCCGCTAGAGGGCGCCATATCGAGTTCTGTGACAGGTCTCGGAGCCTATGTTCAGCGTACAATTAAGACGGTTCTAATGATACCTCATATGTCGAGTTCCGATAAGTAGATAAGGGAACAGATGAATACTCACATACTTACATACATACATAGCCTGTCAAAATCATAACCCACCTTTGGCTTTACCGTAGTCAGGTAAAAATAAAAGAGCCTGCTATGAACTATATTTTACTTAGTAACCTCACAGGTTACAAAAAGTATATAAGAAAATCGATGAAGAACTTGTAAACAGCTTATCCTTAGCTCAAACCTAACGAGACCATTTGATGTTATCAAGACATTTCAATCCAAAAATACATTGAATTGTGTCCACCCGCACACAAAGGTATTATGCTTACGGAAAAGACTGATCTAATCTGATTCTAGCTACGATAAATTCCGCTCTTTCAAAGAAAAAAGAAACTGGAACAATCTTGTCTATAACACAATGAACGAAGTAAGAGCTTTAAGATTGAGCTTCGCATAATACCTCTTTGACCTACACTCTAATCAATACACACGTAAGCGATCTAGGCTATAAAAAGGTCTATGCGTGTTACAGCCATTACATTTAGATTTAGATATAGCTGAGTAAGTCTATTATGGGTAAATAAGTTTTCAATGAAAAACGTTTTTTTCATAACAACTTTTTATCTTGTGGTATAGATCAAGATCGTTCTAAAGAGCTCAATTACAATGCGGTTATCTTTTTGTGCTCAGTATGTGTGTCAGTTTATATGGCCACTATCCGACTCCATCTTTAGAACAGCTACATGGTATCATAAGTATTGTATTGTTAACCAAATTATATAGGTAAACCAAACAGCTAAATCTGTTAGGGGTACTGTTTCCCCCTGTCGGAGACGGGGCCGGCGTCGGCCACCGACCACCGTAGGCGCGGGTTTGCGAAGGGCAAACCATGGATAAGTCGCCGTCCGACCGTCTGGTCGACAGCGCGTTGTGTTCTACGCGCGCCATAACTAAAATGTCTGAAAAAATTATGGGAGCCATTTAGGGCCGATGCGACGTCTATTAGGGCTGCGGATTTTCGTTCCGAAGGAGTTAACGTAAACCTCGTAATAAAGGGCAACTGAAGGAACACTGTGTTTTAGCCAGTAAAAGTTTGATACTCCCACACGTACAAACATTACAAGTGAAATAAAAGCTCGTAAGTAGTGGGTTAGGACTAAAATAGAGATGATTTTGACAACAACACAATGATGGTGATAAATGTGTGGTCATTAATCGAGTTCAACAACATTAGCAGTTGTTCTAGTGATTAACATAAACCGAAAGTGTTTCGGAAGTGCGTATTTCTACAGGCCGGACATATAAACTGTGTCAGAGCTCTTAACTTCACCCATTAAAATGTTCATTTGGTCACATACATCGGTAGGAAAACTACAAAGAATATAAAAGGGGCCATTCATAGACAAGGTCGTGATAATATGCGAAGGCCGGTGCTGATACTACTACAAGAAGTCTTGTTTAATAATTCACTGTAATACTAACCTACTATTTAATACATAATATGAGTTTAAAAGTAAATTAAAGGAACAAAGTCGTTGGAAAGCCATGAGGTACACAGACAACTCATAGTTTCAAAGTTACAGGACTAACTTTTACTTTAGTTCATAGTAAATTCATAGATCTTACACGACCATTTTAATTGATTGACTTCTTGACTATTCAAAAGTGCTTGTGAAAGGTGAACACACACTTATCCGAGCCGAACGCGTCGAACGAATCGAAAGAAAACAATTTTGGAATTCTCTATAACAAATTCTATGAAACCCCGCACACCAAACTGCGTCGAATTGTCCGAATCTAGAAGGACTCTAGATTATAGAATTCTAAAATCTTTTCTTTCGATTCTTTCGATTCGTTCGACGCTTTTGGCTCGGATAAGTGTGCGTTCACCTAAATAGTTTATCACACTAATATGTAAACTGCACTTTTTATCTCGGAAGTATGTTCCCTTGGGATAATTTTTTACTATCACGCGGGTGAAGCCGCTGGCAGCAGATAGTTTGAAAAAAAAAATGCTTTGTTTTAATTTGAATTTCATTTTCTACACGGGCGGTTCAAATTAATAAAAAACGTTCCAGAAAATTATACACAGTATCCAAGGTCTAAGCTATTTAAATGTCTATACCTTATTATTATTACCTTTTTTAAGGCAGCAATTTTTATAGTACTACAAGTTCCTTAACCTTACATTATCATAATTAAAAAAACATATTTCCCACCCCCTTTTTCAGTCTGTTTGCGATACACGCGAAAAACTACTACACCGATTTTTTATTAATGCGGTTTTCTTTCACAGTAGTGTGAGTACCATGACGTTTAATCATGTATGTGTAGCACGACTTATACTTAGCTAAGTATGATACACATACATCAGGTAGTGACAGAGTAATTCATGAGGAAAGTTTAGGTGCATAATGCATATTTTAGTAGCTAAAAGCCGAGAATTTCAAAGATTTATAACACCCACGAAGCTAGGGCGGGTCGCCAGTCAAGATTATAACAATAATTACCATAATAATGTATGATCTGATCTAGTAGCAGATATCTTAAACACAGAACGAACTATTATGTCACTACAAAATTGATTACCAAGGTTATAAAAATTAATAATCTTAATTGCTGATAAATCAAGATCATAAAAGACTGCTTCTACAAATTAAATAAACCGTGCTCTTCACATAATACACGTTTTGCCACGGATCACTAATTACGTCTGCGTCCTTGATCTACAATAGATGACATAATGGGTCAGTACGCATTAGCAACAGAGCTAGACAAGGACAGCACACGTACAAACTGTCTGTTTGTCAGTGCCGGATAAGCCAGGGTGGGGCCTGTAGCTAATTCTACAAAGGGATCCCCTGAAATGATAACGACTACACTTCTTAAACTTATTTTATAATCAGGCCTAAAGGTTGTGATGAGTCTGCAGATTTGACTGTATTGTCTTTATGGAAAATCCGTAATTTGTTACATTTTATACGGTATCTCAACTTGTTTTTTTACATCCAAGCGGGGCCCAACTTAATGTTTGGGGCCCGTAGCATCCTCATCTGGCACTGCTGTTTGATCATTTCATTACATACACTCATTAACACTAGCAGTCATGTTTCCTGATGGCGGATTTTTAGACAAAGTACGTGTTTTTTAGAAAAACATTAAACTATATATTGTTACTATCTATAATAGCACACAAAATTAACAATCTTCTTAAATCTTTTCCAATCTAATTAGAACTTTGACGAGAGGCGAAATTCCATCCAATTTATTTTTTGTAGTATCATCACGATGACTCAAATTGATATGATAAGCTCGGAATGCTATGTAAAGAAGTTTTGCCAGATTTTCAGTAATGTTTTATTTATTCCTTGACGTCGATTTGAGAGAAAAGGGGGGAACAAAGGCGGTATTACTTATTATTCAGTCCGAGCAACGGGAAAACACAGTAATTTAATTGGCAATTGTTAAGTGACAGATGAGGAAGGAGGGCCTTTGAAACTCGCTCACGCCATCAAACATCCCGTTTATATTATTGAAGATTCTTCCTTCCCTCGTATTCTTTGCCGAAGATAAAATAATAATGTGCTATAAAATAGGACTTTTAGTACACATGCGTATTATTATTTTAACGAGGTAAATGACGCAGCGCTCACATTCGATTACCGCATCGGGACGTAAAGCTGGTCTACCAGATGTTTGTTCCGAGGCTGTTTATGTATGACATTCAGTACGATCGTTGACTGTTAAAGGAGTCTGTCCATTAAGCCGTACCTTACATGACAGTGCTATGAACGTATCAATCGCGGATATAAACACATGTGCTATTATGTCGACTAGGACGTAAACCGTATAATAATACGGTGTAGTGGGTAGAAACCTTAAGCCGTACAGGTGAGACATTATCTATATCTAGATCATAAAAGGTTTGAGGTAGAGGTGTGATGGAAATACCTAAAACTTGCAGATATCTCGATGTACATTCTAAGCTCGAACAGATTCGGCTAGTCCTTATTCGGTTTTCCTGTTAAAAAACTTAAGCTATGGATTCGCAATTTAGGCAAATTTTATGCTTTGGAACATGTAATTTGTTTTTCTTTTTTGGACTAACCGAACTTAACTAGGTATCCAAAAATACTTGTAAACGATGAGTAGAACTTTGAGTTTTATGAGACCTTGTTCTATGAAACACATTGTCCACTTCTACCTTACATAGCTGACAATCGAATAAGGCGCAGCGATGATAATGGATTCTAAGTATCGGCCAGCCCGTCGATATTATATTAGAATTGTATTGATTGTTTTGTTGCCACTCCACCTTAAGTGTTCCAGGCGTCAAAGGAGTGTTTTGTTTGTGTTATCTTGACTTACAAAGTCGTCGTACGCGTCCTTGATGGCAGTGAGCGCGAGTACGCCTATGAGTGGTATCGCAGTGGTGATTGGGGTGAGCGAGGAGATGGCCGGGATCAGCTGCAGCACCAACAGGCACAAGAAGTAGAAGTTCGCCAGCCGCTGGAACTGCTCCAACAAATTCAGCGGCAGGAACGTTATGATCGAATACTTCGATGTCTTGATGAAATTGCTCTGTAACAAAAATAGTAATTGTGAATTGAATGTCGTTAAGCTAGCAAAGATTAAATGCTATCTGACCATCTGCGTACCTAGTCTCTATACCCACGATTTTCAGATTCTAATTTAATTTTTGTGAAATATTCTCGCCTGCTAGACATTTTCTCCGGGTGTTTCAAAAACCCTGTAACTAGTCAGTGATAAAACAAAAACGCTAAGTTTGACCAGAATGTGGTTGAATTAATAAGTAGTAATATTTTTTAACACGCTAATCAATTTAAGTAAATGAGTAACAGGAAGATAGTTTATAGTTCGCGATATTTTATTTTTCTTGAATGGACCGGAACTCAGACACTTTTAATTAGAATTCATTCAGCTGATATAATTAGCAATTACATCTTATCAGAGTATGATTTCATGTAGCTCACACATCCCGACCTACACTCAATTAGACATAGGCAGCGCAAAATCTTTGTTTACGTCATTTGCAGAATATGTCAGAATGAGTCATGGACTTATGGTGTATTGTTGAAATCATGACCAAACTAGATTCCGAATTTTTGATCAAAGTACTGCCGTTAGTAAGGAGGTTAACGACTGTTATACTGCTCTACTTCCTACTTATTATTATAATCCCAGGTTTTAGACCACACGATTTTTGGGTTAAGCACTAAACTATAGTCCACCTCGAGGTGAATTATTTCCCATCGGTCAATCAATTTCACCTTTCTTTGTACATTTTAACTTCTTTTAAACTACCCCCTTATGAAGCGAACAAAACAAGTATTATTATGAGCCCGTTGTGTCCCACTGCAGGGCAAAGGCCTCTCTTCCGTTATTCCACTCTTTTCTGTCCTTAACCACTTCTTACCAATCCTTAAGATAGGAGACCAAATCGTCACGCCATCTCCTTCTGGGCAGCCGCGTCGCTGGCGACGTGATTTTCAGCGAGACTTGCTTTAGTGCTGTACGTTGCACTTGTTTTTTATATGCCAAACTTAGCTTCAGTAGATACTTTGCCTTTGTAGCAGAAGGCAAAAATAAATGGCCCTACTTGTGAACAAAAATATTATGTCAATTCCATAGATTATTTTTCAGGCACAAATACAAACGAATTTATGTAATTTTATGTAAACACTAGTTATACAGCAGTGATTAATTTAACCTGAAACTAAATAGTCCACAATCTGACACTGAATGATAATATGCAATTTTTTAGGTCTGTTGATTGACAGTATCAAATCGCGGTAATCTTTTAAAGATTGGAAAAGCTGTGAATTGCTTTAATATTTTCAACATGTGCGCTGCCCACTAAAAACTCTGAATTTCAATTCAGAATTTATTATTGAAGGAGAAACGCACACCAAGAATCTTAAAGAATAAAAGCTAAGTGTTTTATTTAGTACATGTTTAGAAGAGCTAAGATTGGCACTTTTGTACCTACCTATTAAATAATATCGTACTATATTTTTATCAACACAGGTATTCAGCCGCATCCGGTTAGACTGAAAGTCGACCCCAATCTAGTTGGTAAAAGGTTAGGGAGATGATGATGATAACTATATCTTTATCAAGAATTCAAATATTGAATATTTTATTTAATAAAATTCTATACAAGACCAAAACACACTAACAAGACGCTATTTGAAGGAGACTCAAACTCGCTCTAACATTCTATGTAAGTTCTCATATTTCTCAAACTTTTCTGCATCAATCGACAAAATGACTCGTATTTCTGTATGAAAGATCAAAAAGTAACCGTTTTAAGTGTGGGTGTGAGTAGTGTGCCAAAATAATCGAGTTCGCTTCACTCGTTTTCGCAAAAGTAAATGTGGAAGATAAAATATATATTCGTGTTGTATTCGCGAAATAAGAAACAAGGTAAAATCATATAATAGGGGTTAAAATATGAAATTGCCGTTAAATTGTAACGAGTACTTCGAATTGACATAGAACCTTCATGGTTTGAGATTTTTGAGTGAAATTTTTTTACATGGTACCTATGAAGTTCTTCTTTTAAAAAATGTGATATTACAACATTCAACTATCGACTTTCAGTTTTTTTATTTATTCAGCTTAGACAAGAAAGGTGGATACTTGATGGTGATTTTTGAGTACGAGTTCCGACGCGGAATTAACGCGGCAGAAACAGCTCACAATATCAATGTTGCGTTTGGAGAGGAGACTGCTAATGAACGCACCGTGCGATTTTGGTTAAAGGCTTTCGTGATGGAAACTTTGATTTGAAGAACGAACCACGTACCACGTGGAAAACCGCCCACACAGCTGAATAACAATGAATTGAAAGAGATGGTGGAAGCCGATGCGAGCCAAACTACCCAGGAATTAGCGGCATGGTTTAATTTTACCTTACCAACAATGTTGACTTATTTGCGTTATATCAATTTAAAAAAAAAATGAAAAATGGATGCCTCATGATTTGACTGATCTGCAGAAAGAAACGCGTGTCGCTTTGTTGAATCCGTACAGAAATGAAGGAATATTGGATCGAATTATGACACGTGAAGAAAAGAGGATTCTTTACGATAACCGTAAGTGAAAAATGCAATCGCTGACTCCAGGTCAAACGCCGCAACAGTGTCCTAAAACAAAGCTTACCAATAAAAAGGTAATGGTAACTGTTTGGTGGTCTCAGCATGGCATTATTCACTATAGCTTTCTCCGATCTGGTCAAGCAATAACGGCAGATGTCTACTGCTCGAACTCCGAACAATGATACCAAAACTAGCAGTGAAATAGCCCCGAATCATGATCTTCACCATTATTGCTCCATGATAACGCGAGACCTCATACAGCACGAGAAACGGTTCGTCACCCTCTGTATTCGTCAGAATTACCATTCGGCTCCAACAGCTCAAACGGACTACCATTTTTGACGTGATTTGGACAATTTTCTACGTGATAAAAAGTTTTCTTCGCAGAAGGCAGTACAAAATGCTTTTACACAGTTTGTCGAATCTGGATCACCAAAGTTCTATTGCAAAGGCATAAATGACCTCCCTATTAGATGGCAGCAATGTATAAAAAGGTAATTGTTTTGATTAAATAAATATGTTAAATTATAAAAAAAAAACGAAATTTAATTTTTCAGTACAAGTCGGCAATTTCATAATTTAACCCCTAACATATATAGACAAAAAACATTGAATGTCTATGTCGTGAACAAATTTTGAGAAAAACACATTTAAAGTTAAGAAGTTTAACTACTTAAAACGGAGATCGACGATTGTAGTCACTTAGTTACATGAGAAAAGAAATTACATTAGACATAGATATACCTAATCAGAACAAATAAAAAAATACTAAAATTGTTACATTTCTTGTTCTTTGCCTGTATTTCATATAACATGTAAGTAATGTAGATAATGTTACTTTAAGTACAATATATTTGTAGAGTTAATAAAAAAACAAATATATTTTCTTCTAAATAAATGGTGGAAACCACACTCAACGCGAAAATAATGTAATATGTTCTAATATCATTTGGCTTAAATTTAATTGTACATAAATGATAAATGATATTTATTTTGCAAATAGGTTTTTTAAAAACACTTTTTCACGTCAGTTTAAATTAGATGAGGCTGGTGTGTGATAATTTTGTGGCACACCAATACTGTTAATTATAATAAGAGGCTAGACGGTGTACGAGTCTGATACTGTTCATGGGTCATACTCCAAACAATAGAATGCCCACAATCTGGAGGATTATGCCAGTGTCACCCTGGTTAATACTCAACGAGAGGTGGCTTGAACGTTATTTTACCAAGGCTAAGCCAGGCTGGAGCGGTCGCAATACTGTTCGTGTATTACCTAAGTATGTATGTATAATGCCTTTTCATCTGAGGATAATTTATCAATTGCATTTAGATCAGCTCAGTATTAGGTCTATTTCTGGACATAATCTTTTCCAATTGTCGTCATAGAATGCGGCTTTCAGCATTGTACATCAAGTTTGTCCCATAGCTACTATTTTCTGGTTGACGGACCCCAGCTGATAGTTCCCTTTTAATACGCGTTTCCTAATAATTTGATTTGTCGACCTGGTCGCAAAAGCTGAATAACTAAGATGAACAGAATGTATAGAAAACATAACTTACGGCATAGCGGAACTGCGCGTTGTATTCCCTGTTGTTCGCTTTGATTCTCCGTTCATTCTCTGTAACAATAAACAATACCACTTAGACGTTGTTCTCACAAACCTACTTGCAAACAGAATTATGGATCTAATTGTCTTAATTTATATAGGTAAACAGTGGCTTAATACTAAAGGATTGTATCTCTTTGTCAGTCGCACATGTCTTTGTCTTAAACGAAATATGATTCAATCTCCCACAACCTATCTTCGTACATATTCCTCTTAATTCTAATAGGGTCCTGAAGGACATCAACGAAATTCTTTTGTTTGCATGAATGCAAACGAACTGACTTATTTGTACGTGAATGGGCGCATAAACAATGTCTGCAAGCATATCCTCATTAAATTGAATGGTCTCAAAGTACTGCGTGCAAAAAATTATACACAAATGCGCTATTACAAAATTACGTGCCACTTTATCGGTAAGAACAGAGATGTTTTAAAGCTTACTAGTTACTAGGTACATTACAACAAGTTTGCGTTTTAAAATCACATTGTTGGCTATGATCCATTACGTCGAAGAAAATATGAAAAATATATGTATGGAAGGAAAAAAAGGAAGTGATAACATTTCTGAACTCCCGTCTACTGTCCATCCTGATGTTTCCCGTATTCGTCTAACACACACGCAAAGCGACCGCGACATCCGGACACTTTAATCCTAGGTATGTCAAAGCATATTACGGGATTACAATCCAGTTGGTACACACATCTGAAATGAAATTATTACATACTAACTTCTGCCAACGGCTACGCTTGCGTGAACGCAAACAATATATATGTCACTCGGTCAAAAGTCTAAGGTCGAAATTAGTGTTCTATTGTTGAAAGATTTTTTTATATCAGTCCAGTAGCTTTTAAGTTTATTTATTTAATAATGCTGGCAGCTAATGCTGACCCGTGCCCACTTCGCCGCGTGTAACATATTTTTGGGGTAAAAAATAATAATAATTACAATCAAATGTAGCCTATGTCATTCAGGAATAATGTAGCATGATACTGGTGAAAGAATTTTCAAAATTGGTTTAGTATTTCCAGAGACTACTTCCTACAAACAAAAATACAAATCTTTCCTCTATATATTAGTATAATAAACATCCAATTATAAAAGGCGAGAATAAAGCAAACACTCACTAGCTGTCAAAGGGCTCACGACACTACATGACTTCTCGATGGAAAGAACATTAGCTAGACAATCTAACATCTTTTTTGTGGTCAGAAAGGATATCACACAAACAAAAAATTACACGGCGTTGGTCAAAGTTTCACTGCTAATAGAAAAATAAAACATGCCCGTAATCATCTTATTTACACCCTTTATTACAATATAATAAACTTTACTGCACACCAAAAAAAAATTACACACGAATTTAAAGCTATAAGTACAATGGCGGTTTTACCGCTGACAGCGATATCTACCACACAACCATAGGATAGACTGCAAGAACTTAAAATAAATAGGGGGTATTGTACTGTGTGTACTGCTAGTAGTATAAATATGCCATTAACGAAATTATAATATTATTTACATTACGGACATAATATGTACATGGACGATACATCAATAATGGATTCTATTTTACCATAGGTATTAAAAAGATCTTGGATACGTCCTTCGTAACCAGTGAAATTGAGACGTTGTTGATAGGAACGAAAACAAATTTCGATCAATTTTCCTTAAGGCCGGTTTAGAGCTTGACCAACCGTAGTCGGTGCGTACGTCGGTCGCGCTTGTCATTTGTGTGAAAATAACTAAAAACTAGTCGTCACAGTGCTCGACTGACCGTACGCACGCGTATATTCCTACGCACTGCGTACGAGGACCGTCGGTCAAGCGCGTCCGCATGCGTTCCGTCGGTCACCGATGCGCTATAGAAACATATTAACTCGTTCAGTGCTATACCGATCGGTGGACCGACAATTTGTAAACGAGTCCATTTCGTGTACGTGTTTGTGACTGTTCCAGTCCGGCCAGTTTGATTGCTCAGAAGAGTACTGGACGTTACAAACTAACAATCGGTTATGCGTATCGTCAGGAACGATGGTACACAGCGACGGTCAGTCGAGCACAAAAACCGGCCTAAGGTCGCCATGACGACACTTCAAGAAAACATGGGAAATCCTTCGTAGTTGTAAAAAATAACTTATAACGTAATTGCTATCACGACGATAATGTTATCGGTTATAAATGTAATCTTCCTCATCATAAAGAATAGTCAAAAAATGTAAATATTAAAAATACCCACAGACTGATAGTCTGAAGACTAACCGCGAAACTTATCTATCTCTTGCTTTCATCTAACTCAAAATATTCTACAACATTTAAGAACGATGAAAAAAGAAGCAATAAAATACAAATTAATATTGCTTATCAGTCTTCCGTGATAAAAAGCAGATGACCTAATAATTAAAAGTACTTGAATGAAACGAATCGTAAACTGAAATACACATGCGATACCCTTTCATGAAAAAGTAATTATAGTACGAGAGAGCCGGAACAAACGCAGCATCTGTAAAAAGAACGTGCCCTGTCGTCTGCTATCAGGATAATTACTTAAACGCCTATTCAGGAAGACTATTTAAATGCTACAGCTGAGCTACTGAATACTCTCTGTAATTGTACTAAACGACTTAAAAAAATGATCACGATTACTCTCTTGACTCGCAACAAATGTTTTAAGGAGCCAACTCCACATTAAACAATTGAGAGGTCCATTGCGAAATGTCTTCTAACAAAGAGAAACTCCCACACACAATTAAATATTCTTTGCCAAAAAGATAACGTTTTTAAACACGATGCAAATAGCGATAAAATTTAATAGTCTTTTAAGAATAAGATTGGATTGATTTCCCGCTCCACTGACTAGTAATTAACAATGGACTATGTTCCTGCTACAAAATCTATTAATCGAAGGATGTTGCTGATCAGCTATAAAGTAACTTCCAGAGCAATAACTTCATTACGGGAGTTGAACGTTTCTATATATTGACAATTCCTATAGCGGATGTAGCTCCGTCTACATAGCTGTTGATCTGTTCGTCGTAGTGGTTACGAGAGCGTCTCGACGGGCGCCGAGGGGACGGCGATCGATCTTCTCCCATTTTACGACTAATAACATTTTCAGGGGCATCCTCCCCACACACCCTTAGTGTATCACATTACAATGCAAGACATCACAAACGCTGCTTAAACATTTTGTGTCTAGTTTACCACACGAGACAAAGACTTTAATTTCATATGTTTTGAATTTAAGCTTAATGACACACTATAGGTATGTAACCAATTCAGATATTTCTCTGGACAAAGTTATAAATGATAACACCTCGACAGATTGTCTAAAGTATTAAGCTAGAACTACATTAGACGTTTACACGTGGACCACGCTTGATTTGTACGTAGAACGACATCGCATGGCTTGGATCAAGTGTAGTTCTACAAGACTAGTTTCCATATAAAATATATGGAGACCGACGCGCCCAGATCGGCGTGTGTGACACACGTGGCCGCCGTGTAGTTCTGCCTTTATAGTTACAGCACATGCACGCTTATTTCATATTAAAATAAATGAAAACAACATTAACCTACCCCCAATTATTAAATTATTGAGGAAATTCTCAAGATTCCAGTTCAATTGTTTTCATGTCAGAATGTACAATGTCTTCGTGCATTTTTTTTAAAGAAGTCAAGGACAGAGTAACCGGTTTGAAGGACAAGGTGAAGATAAATCGATTTTCTTCCTTTTAACTTTCAATGATGTGAAGAATATGTCACAGATATATGAAATAACGCAAAGTATTTATAAAAAAATGGTTAAAATTGTGTTCCAGAGAGACGGAGCTTTATAAATGTACGTATAGACCGCATAATACTATCCCTTAGTCACAGCGGATTTATGATGATTTTAAGACGTCATAGTAGGGTCTAGGGCCCTACCAAGATGTCTTAAAATCATCATGAATCAGGGAATGTAGGTAGACCTGCAAATCAACCAGAGGGTTGATTTGCATTTCTACCTACATTCCCTTTATGAACTTAAACTAAATTCAAATAAAACCATTGACAATTTGAAATAACCTTTAGCGTCTATTCCTAAATATAGGAAATTTCAAACGCTTTGTCTACAAAAAATTCCATTGTGATTGAAAATTAAATTTCGAGGCTTCTTTGATCATTTTATTATCTTCACCATAACAACGAATTCATTAAAACCTTCAGTTCCGGAACAAATGAAACCGCCATGATAGATTAACTATCGTGAAAAGAGGCACAATTTGTTGTTAGTTATGGACGAACACGCAGTAAGTTTAGATATGGGCTTGGATGAAGAAGGAAATTTTTGGATCGCCATCTCTCATCTAAAATAGGTAATCATCGGATATCTATGCAAAAGATTAAAGGTCCAACATCCATTCATCAACATACTTCCATATCGAGATACTTGAGCAAAACAAAATGAAGCCCAAAGAGATAGTTAAACCGACTTGATTTTACCATTTCTTGGGCAAGTTGGCATCTCTATAAAATGACATCAGACTGTATGAAATGGAGATGTATCTATTATCAATAAAATAGTGAGAAGTCACGATCCTCAAAAGTGAAGGGAACTTGGGTTCACGTATAGCTAGTATTTACAGATGAGTAGTTATACTGTTGATAAGAGCATTCTGCATTGGAATGCCTATTAAGAATTTTCAAACAAATGACTCATCCATCATGATAACTTTCAGCTGTTATTCCACCCACATCACACTTATAATCCTGTGATTGCTCTAGTCCGGTCTCATCTAGGTCTAACTTCCAATTTCTAGTGATGTCATTGACCCATCTGGCCTTCATCGACTGGTAGTTTGTCTATGGCTTCATATTATGCAAATCTTCATTGTATATTGAATGAGTTGCTGGTCATGATTTCATCGAGGTTCAGATTGCCTCATTGTAGTAATGTTCACTGGCAACATTTTATCAACAATACAATCAATGAAGTTATATTAATATTGATTATAGTCTTATTATTACTCGTGTCTTCGAAATATCTGAAAGGGTACTTTATTGATTAACTCGTTCCTTGATTAATGATCTAATTCGTGACGGACTTTGAATTCATTAACACTAACAAATCAACGTATAAGATAATAGCAGAAGATTCAGAAATATACAATATTTGGGAAAATAAAGTGCTGATATAAATGAAAGAATATAATTTTTTGTTTTACCGCATAACATGAGCCGGAGAAGTTAGGTTAATACAGTATAAAGTGTTTACATCCGAAACAATGTTTTAGTGCAACGGTAGCAATAATCTAATTACTTGCTAAGGATTTGCGCGTATTATAATGGATACCTCCACCAGTAGAGAAAGAAACTATCATGAGCGAACAGGTAGTTACGCTGTTCAAGTATTGATTATCAGGAAAAGATGTAATCTTATCTTTTTTAGCTTTCCTGAAGAACGGAAGTTGACACATAGACGAACGAATTGCATCCTAATTAAATTTAGTGAAGAGAAACATTAACGGGTAATCGATAACAACAGTGCGGGGCCGTACGCGAAGCGCTGGATCGCCGTCTCGCCCCGGCCATTGACCGTAAGGGGGCGCGCCGACACCGACCTTGTCCACTATGCACATCTTCTCTATTCCTGAAATATTCATCATCAATCTGGGGAAGTCGCTCTACCATTCATAGCGAGCCGGCCAAAATGAAAACATGTCGGCGGCGCCTGTGTAGGAGCAAGACGTTACGCAAACAGCATCGGCGTCGCATGCACGCTCCGAGGCACGTACGATACACGATGACGCAGGACTTTTCCGGCGTCGAGCCGAACGAAATGAAAATTCAATAAGATATTTCCTATCAGCACGATCTTAATGTCAGCCACTAATCAATAGATACCGACCGCAGGAGACGAAAGTTCGGAAGCGATGATTGTGCCGGTTGCGACGGTGAGACGGGGCGGGCTGGTCGCGGCGCACCAGCTTGCCCAGCAGCTCGAGGAGGGACAGGCGCAAGGGGCGCGGGACAGGGCGCGCCTCGCCGCCGTCCGCGCCCAGCACCTCCAGCTCCACGGCCTCAGAGCGAGCGCACATCCGCGCCGCTACCGCCGCCCCATGTCGCGCGCCGCTCCGCGCGGCCACCCCGCCGGCTGGCCCAGGAGCCCGCTCCGGACCTGGCACGCCGCACGCTAGCTCGCGACACGCGCCCGCACGCGCGCTCTGACCCGTCGCAGGGCCGAGACTCGTGTGCCGCACACACTAGCGCCGCCCGCCCGGCGCGCGCATCCCATTACGATACTGATTATGGCGCCGCCCCGGTGTTGCCATCTCCTCTCAGTGTTTACTCCTAATAAAACTGATAATACGGGGGAAACCAACATCCTAGTGACTTTTGTGGGAAATTCTTACACTTTGTCAATACCACATAATTAATTAATCAACTGAGTAGTAGTTCAGCTAACACTAAATAGGTAAATAAATAAACACTGAGAGGAAACTACAGTTTCATTTGATTCCAAAACGAAGTGTTTGAGATTAGCTGCACAGTTAGGAACAAAAACAAGTCATGAGCTTTATTCTAAAAAATTGAATAGAATGTATCAAAGACGAAAAATAGAAAGACATGACAAGAGAGCCTCGTTATGACTCGTAAAATCATGTCTCAGTAGAAACACAGAATAAGTAATGTACTAGAACAAGTAGAAAGCTAGAGACGAACGAAACTTTGTTAAGAATGTTGCACTAGCGATGCAAGTGACACAACACATTCTTAACAGCAACATCAAACCATCTAGAAATAGATTAATACAAGATAATGTGAAAAATAATTGCAGTATTGTTGCTCTTAGGAATAAAGAAAAGTCAATAAAAAAAATTTGATGCCAGTAAGTTGTACTTATTCAAAACGCACTGAGCATTTGTATCTAATAAGTTTTACGGTTTGCACGGTAGATATAATATTATATAGATAGAACTATCTTTGTTAGAGCAGAAAAAGAAGCAATTTCGATAAGTTAAAATGTTAGCTAAGACACGTTGTTGTTCCAAATAATAAAAACTGTAATGTCAGTCATTAGTTTAAAAACAGAGCATGTGACTAAATAGAAATTAGCAGCAGCCGGTTTGTGTCGAAAATTTATACAACGTCTATATAATAAAGTATGTAATTTATGACATAAATAAATATTCTTTCATCGTGTCCCAGTATCTTACAATAAAGACAATAATAAACACGGATCCCTGTCCGAGGTACAGCAACGAAGTATGGAAAAATAATAATTATACATATAGCACTCGTTAAAATAGATTCAACGAAGCTTAGTTTTTTGCGCTAAAGCGAGGTATGCGAATAATGCAGCTATAAAATGAAGTCGAAGAAAGCTCACTCGCTTAGCTGCACTTGGCTCGCTTAGCTTTTGTGGAAAAAGAAACATTGTTTCACAACTTAAGCTACGCTCGCTCGATCGCCCTATTTAAATAAGCTAGCCTCAGCTGTGTGTCTTATGCTGGGATTTTCACATTCGTTGTGTGAAGGAATTTTGGATTTAATAAGCCCATTTCAATATAGCGCCAAAGAGCGAGATTATTGAAAACTCATTTTTAGGTTCCGTACCCAAAGGGTAAAACGCCGTATTACTAGACTACGCTGTCCGTCTGTGTCTGTCCGTTTGTCACCAGGTTGTATGTCATGAACTGTGATAGTTAGACAGTTGAAATTTTCAAAGATATTTTATATCTGTTGCCGCTAAAATGATAATAAAATACCCATACAACAAACTGTGGAAGTGATGGAAAAAGAAATGGTGTAGGAATAGTATTAGACAGTAAATTGAAAGAAAGCGTGATGGAAGTACAAAGGATTAGTGATAGATTTATAGTTGTGAAAGTTATGTTAGAGAATGTGATGTTGAATGTAGTTAGTGTGTATGCACCACAAGTAGGATGTGATGAAACGGTGAAAGAGAAGTTTTGGGAGGATTTTGATACAGCGTTAATGAACATCCCTGTTCATGAAGAATTACTAAAAGAGTTATGAGTTTACATGTGGATGGATGGAAAGGGAGAGGGAGACCAAAGAAAAGATGGATGGATTGTGTTAAGACTGATATGAAAGAAAAGGAAGTTAGTGATAGCATGACGAGTAACAGGGCAGAGTGGAAGAAAAAAACGTGTTGCGCCGACCCCAAATAACACGGGATAAGGGCAGGAAGATGATGATGACAACAAACGTAATATTTTGCTCGTTTTTTTGCAACGGGCTGTTCGGAACCCTTCGTGAGCGAATCCCATTCGCACTTGGCCGGCTTTTATGTAGGTAAACTACATCCAAAATCATTTACAAAAATAAAATATTTTATTAATGGTTAATCCAATTCTCAAGACACGTCAAAGAACGCCTTTCAAATGTGGGCGGTTTATCAAAATGATCCTAAGTAACTTCGAGAGTTTGAGACTCATAATAGGGAAGTATTTGAATTATGTTTAGTTGGCAGAATATCAAACAGGAGAGGCCCTTGCGGCGAGGAACAATGGCGCACAATGGCGACTGGACATGACTTTATCTGGTTACTTCGACTTGGATACTTCCGCCGCAGCTTGAATTTATTTCTCAAGATAACCACAAAAATTCGTCTTGAAAATTTTGGAAACCGAAAAGTTCCTTGCAACATAATAAATTGTATCCACATTGACCTTCAATCAATTCCTCAGAGGGACTAGCTCTAGACTAATTTTACTTAGAGCACACACCGGTAATCCCAGCGGTTGAGGTTTTAGGTCATCGCTATGGAATATAATACTATGTAAACATATAGTTATGCTAAATTTACATAGCGTGGCCGAGCAGTTCTCGCTGGGCGTCAGGGGACGCGTCACCGCTGATGTTTATATAAAACTATTGAATCGCATTAGCGGACATTACTTTTCCTTCGACGTTCAATACGGGCTATCGATACTAAATGCGTTTTTGTAGGCTCAATAGCACCTGAAGTAAGCATGAAATATCATAATTTGTTACTTCATGCAGTCATAGCGGTTCGGGTCGGCCAATTTTAACCAAAGTGATTCACGACATTACTACTAGTTTTTTATTAATCGCAACTACTGAAAAGACTCGGATTACCTTATTGTATTTTAAGTTCATACCTATTTAATGTTTGCGATTTTGTATGGGGTTAACGTACGAACACAATATATAATGTTTGTCTGTAAATGCCACGAGTGTTTTGTTGACGGCAAGTTATAAGAATGTTATAGTCATAGATACTGACGTGATAGATACTTTTATTGTGTCCAAAGATAATAAACATTTAAAGGGAAATATAATAATCCCATAGTCGGTTAACCTGCTTAGTACTGTTAGAGTTAGACAAGCTAACACCTAGAATAGAAAGACCAGTAATAAAGACAATTGAAACATTTGTGTTTCGCGGAAAATTACGACTGAGAAGTATAAACAGGAAGATTGACGTCTAACGTGAAAAGGAAAGACCTGATAGGAAACTAGGCTGATATTTTGTAGAAGAAAGCAGATGAGCAGCAACAAAATTAAAAATTTTAGGCAGAGCAAATCCGCAAAGAAATTGTCAGAATTAGCAATTCTTTGATGTGTAGGAATACTCAGCACATTATCCTTTTTGATAAATACAGTGTAACCCAACTAAATTCTTGGAAATGGAAATTTCTTAGATCAATAGGAGTCAATAAGTCGCATCAAGACCCTATTCTTAAACATAAAGATCTTAATCTTGAGTTACTTAATAAAAATGAATTCTCCACTAGCTCAAAGGTCATGGTTAAGTGATCTTTAATCTTTTCCCACTTCCCAATTCTTACCATTCGTCTTTAATCAATTCACCAATGAGGAGCATAAATTCCATCATGTTTAATACTGTTAGTAGTGACTATTAGACGCAAGATGCTGTGTTCCCTGTCTTTGACGAAATTCTTTTAGTCCTTGCCTTTTTATCAATTATCCTGAATACTGCTGTTTTCTTCTCTTCAGGCAAGAAGCCAAAACTCCTCTACCAAAAAAATTATAATACTGTTTTCTTCTCTAAATTTTATCCTGTCTCCATTTTACCGTTTCTATCTTTCCTGTACAATAACAGATTTCTTCATTTCTTTTATTACGGGTTTAGTCCAGGACATAGCGCTACCATAGCTCTGATTAACATTATGAACGACATTAAATGGTAGAAATGGAAATTTGACGGGTCCTTTCCTTGTTAGACTTCAATTTCGCTTTTATAGCGTCCATTTTCAGATCCTACTCGGCATTCTCAACCATCTTATAGTATCTCCAATGGTGATTTATTGATTTCATAGTTATCTGTGTGCCACCGACAAAGTTTTTTGCATCGAAGGTTCGTCCTTTTCATGGTGCTATACTTCTGCTGGTGTACCACATGGTAGAAGCGTTCTTTTTTTATCTAGTTTTCGCTATTTTTATTAATTCTATTTCCAATTAACTTCTTTCATCTTTAACTGAGGATCTGGAAATTTATTCCCAAGCTCCCTTAGATTAATTGCCTGAGGTGGTTTATATGGTCAAGAAAGATTTGGCGCGTATTTTTGAGTGGAGAATATCCAACCATACCATTAACCCTATAAAGACCCAAGTCAGTTTCAAGTTGTCGGCAGGGTCTTTTTTTTTGAGGTAGGGAATCATTAAAAAACTTCTCTCGCTCTGTGTTCCTCCCGTGTTTATTCGGTTGCCCTTTGCGTTCCAGGGCCACGGTAACTCTTTCGAACAATCTCGTAGCTGTAGCAGGCATCGGACCGTCAGGTCTCCTGGGCCCCGTACGTTTTGCTGATTCTTCTTTGAGGCACGCATGAAACACAACACGCTATTGACACCTCGGGCTTGGTCCTTACCGGACAGCGAGCTATCAATTGCTCGTCGTCAGCAAGTCAGCTCCTAAGAATACTAGGCCTGGGACGTCTGCTGCTGCGAGTAATCGGTAGCCCTAAT
Source organism: Mythimna vitellina (assembly GCA_949316375.1). Classification (NCBI taxonomy): domain Eukaryota; kingdom Metazoa; phylum Arthropoda; class Insecta; order Lepidoptera; family Noctuidae; genus Mythimna; species Mythimna vitellina. Next base: position 10,399,056 of record OX438698.1, read on the forward strand.
TTGCGCTCAAGAATCGACTGGATTTCACTTCCCCTAGTTTTAGATAGCTCCGTTATCCCTTACAGCGACTTAGTTAAAGACCTGGATATTTGCATAGACAAAGACTGCTCTTGAGGACCTTAGTTGCAGGAAGTTAGCCGAAAATTGTTTGCGTCTGCGGGTTCTCTACTTAAGAAGACTGCGTAACTTTCTACCAATTGCTACTAAAATTGCCCTTCCCATTCTTGATTATTCCGATATCAGTTATCCAGATCTTACTGAAGTACAGCTAGCGAGTACAAAATTTTTGCATCATGTTCGTCTTTGGTTTACGCCAATATTTGACCAGGTTTCAAAGTTTCGCATTAAGCTCAAGTGGTTGTCGATCCGCCTTCGCCTGAATTGGTCCCATATTTTATCAATGCTTTCAAGTGTTCTGTTTATTCGGTATAAGTTCTTTCGTGGCCCACATACTTAGTAGACACACTAGACCCTTAAGATCAACGGAGAATTTGAAACTTTGACACTCTCTTTCTACCAAATATTACGATATTGTTCACAGTCCAGGCTGTAACATTCTGGAACAATTTACCGTAGCCAGTTAGACCAGCCCAGTTTCTTTCAAAAATGTAGTTGAAGATTATTTTCTTTCTCTGTAATTCTATTATGTCTACAATATCTAATTCTCTACTAAATTTTAATAACTTTTACAAATTACAAAAACCACACTCAGACATAACATGTCTGAGTGTGGTTTCCGCACTTAGTCCTATGCGTGTACGTGGGCTATGGCGGCCATAATCTTTGGTGGGCTTATTCCAACCAGCTCACCTCTCTCTAAAAACAGATTAGGCCTCTTAGGTTTTTCAGGGCGTCAATAAGGGAGTTCGGGGATCCTACGGTTCGTGTGCGTATTTCAGTGACACATGTGCAGTCTAGGAGCACATGCGCAATCGTCTCCTCCCCCTCCTAGCATGCTCTGCACATGGAACTGCCTGTGATGCCTATTGTGTGGAGGTGCTTATTCAGTATGCAGTGTCTGGTGATGTTCTCCGCCACCAGGCGCAGGCTGCGTCTATCCAGTCTCATGAGTTTTTTGGTGAGGGCTTTGTTGAGGTGTGGCATGACCTCCTTGGCCTGCCTGCATCTTGTTGTCGAGGACCACCAGCGCTCTGCATGTATATGTGCGTGTTGACGTAGACAACTGCGCAGCTGACCAAAGGGGGCTGACACAATGGGTTCGAACACCACCGCTCCAGATCCTCTCCTGGCTACCTTTAATCAACTAATAATAATATGGCCTTATAACCAAAATCTTCAACGTCCATCTGTCGAAGCTGTTGTTGCGCGGTTGGATCAAGGGCCTGATACAGAAGGTAGTACTCCTCGATACGGCTCGCATTGTGAAGAGGTTCCTGTCTCTGGAGCTCTAACCACCGATAGCTTGGACCCTGTTTCCGACACCGACGGACAGTATTTCTTTATTTTTAAATTATTTTTTAAAGAAATATGTAAAAATATAAATGATATGTATATAAAAATAATTAAATGAAAAAATAATGTTTTTTTATATTCTTAAATGTTTTATTTAATATATATTAACAACACATTTAAATAATGTATGTTAATTTATATGTGATATTAATAAATAAACGAAATAATAATAATATTCCACATGTGCGTGTCCGTTACATTCTTAGTTTCAATGGCGTGGGCCGCTATGATTATGCCAACCCGCCTGATAGACGGTGTTGAATTTTCCTAGCGTTCTGGATATTCTGATATTGAATTCATTGGAGAAGACTCCAACTCCCGTGTCAGTATCTGTCTTTGATCCATCCGTGTAGACCTGTTCTGCTGGGCCTGAGTAGTCGTACACTTCCTCTGTTAATTGAATGTTGAAATGCTTTTGGAAATGATACGCCTTTGTAGCTTTGTCGCTAGGAGATGCCATCATGGGCTGTCGTTTAATAGATCGATTCTAAAATCTTTACTCAGGTTGCCCGAAACGCCGAGCCTGAAGGCTTTTGAGGCCGCCTCCTCCCGCACTATAAGATGAAGTGGAGGCAGTCCCAATATCGCTTCCAGTGCAGCAGTGGGAGTGGTTATCATGCTGCTTGTGATCGCTACGCAGGCGAGTCGTTGCAGTTTTTCAAGGTCTTTTTGGGCTGTGCTCAGTTCGACGCTGCCAAACTGCCATATGTGATTATATTGCGACCATAGACAACACAGTACAACATGTAACCAAGATTTATGTAACTCATAATATGATTTAAAAGAGTGTCCATGGAGTTTCTTGCACGTTCCATGTCCTCCTTCACTTGTTTTTTTTTTGACTGACCGACATTTTTTCAATTCAAAAGTGCCTGTAATTGGTCTATTTGAAATAAATGTTTCTGATTTCTCCCCACAGCAGTAGCACAGGTAAGACACCGTCTATTCCTGCCGACTTTTACGGTTCGAAGGCCCTGATGGTCCATCTGATTCTGTCTTTTTTATAATGTGTTTTTAAATATATGTATTGTTTTTTACAATGTTATTATGTATTAATTTATGTAAAGTTATATGTAAAATATATTTACTAACAGTACACAACTGACTACTGTCTTTAAATTTTTTAGTTCATTCATTTAAACCAAAGGTTGTCTTTTAGATTATAGATATCACTGTCACTAATAAGATCGCAATTTTACCCAAAGATAAGTTCGTGTTGTGTTGTATAACTTTTTAGTGTTCAATAAAGTTTTATTCTATTTTGGAGTGATAGTTACATTTTTTTTATTCTGACTCTATGGATTGTGCCCCCTTCACCATGCGAATTAAGCAAAATTTTAAATGTTCACAAAAAAACACAAACATATTTTGCGTAGTTCTCTCATAATTCACTCGTAAGAAAATGTTATCAGAGTTACACTTGACAAAATAAGAATAGAGCTCAGTGTTGCATCTTAAGTGGGTTCATTTCAATGAGATTGATTTATTAATACGAGCCTATGCTGTGTTATGGAACTTTTAAAGTCTGAGGACCATTAGAGGTAAAAAAATACTTTAGTTACAAAAGTTATTACTAAAAAAAACTACTATTACAAGACACACACAACAACAACAAGCACAACAGCAACAGCATTACTTATTATTTATATACTTAAAAAAGAGTATTCTATCTATCTGTTAGTCTGATTTCTACATTTTTATGGAATGATATTGGTATGAACATTTTGTTTATCGCTATCGCACAATATTTTTAATGGACCTCTTGAATGGTGAGCTATTACAATATGCTATCTTATTCAATGTTACTGCATTTTTTTAATAAATAAATAAAATACTAACTAAAACAATTCAGTAACAATCCTTAATCACAAAATGTTCTTTTCGTGCATATTTATAACACAAAAAATACATTACATACCAACATATTAAAGCTATAATTATATGTATGTTAAAGTGGTGTATCGATTTGCTACATAAGAATCACAATAATTATATTCTATCACAAATCCAGTAAAATAGTAAAATGAAGGACGGTATAATAATCACCTACGGCATGGTAATGACAATGTACGGCCAGTGTCATGCATGACGATCAATTATAAGTTCAATATCATAAGGTCGATATTTCACTCGTAAGTGAAGGTAACGAGAAAGTGGGACACAAATTAAAGCAATTACTTAATGAATCAAGTTCAGGTGGACAATTGGAATAGTTCGAGTGCTCGGTCAATTCCACGTATTGTGACTAAGTGAGGTAATTTGAAAAGTTTTGACAATGAATTAAAAATTCTGGTAATCTACAAAAGTTTAACGAATGCCAAGGAATCACTGATTAAGAAACACATAATCTAGTAAAGTGTTTTCAGACAAAAGTTAAGCACAGACAATATTCTTCTTTAAGTAGATTTACGATTTAATATTCATTTCCGTAACTTGTGTTTACACGGCCATGATCAGATTTTCACAAGCTATGTTTTCATACCAACGCTATAAGCTCGGCTGCAATACTTTCCACGCAAATGAAAATGTAATTGAAGTGATGTTTCATGCAAATAAAAAGTCATGAATGAATCATGTGTACCGATTCAAACCACATTGGTTCCGCTGAAAGCTCCGTTGCGCTGATATCATAAAGAACATGAATGAAACCAAAATTGAAACATGCTGTAATAATTGATTTTGTAACAGTTACGCACAAAGGCCGTGCGATGTTAAAATATAATATAATAATAATGTAATATTCCACAACTATCACACAATGAAAAAATGATCAAAATCTAAATTGTGGGAGGTCAACTAACGAACAATCCTTTATAAAGGTAAGATATGTACTATACTGGGCGGTACTAGTGCTACAACTTACTGCTAATGCTATCCTTGAAGAATATTCCGTCTAAGACATACGCGTGTAGCCTACATGAAACAGCAAGAGTGACCTTGGGGACAGGTGTACTGTAGGCGGAAAGGCACTCACCTTGGCCATGTGTTCTCGCCGAGGACTTTCCCATGTCGGCCGCACCATCGACACACATATACACTCACACTTGCGCGCGACACTTAAACACTGTGCGTACTTATGCTTAGGTCGGTATAAAAGAGGCGTACAAAAAGTTAGACGTTATATTATCGAAGGACACTTGAGGGTTAAGCTAGGTCTCCTACGGAGAAGCAGGTGGTAGGGAGGCGTCGAGGGCGGAGGGCCGCGCGGCGCGATCGGCATTCTGTGCACCGCCAGAGCACTTCGTCTTCCTGAAACAAACAAAAAAAGTATATATCAGTAAATGATGCTTAGCAACAAATCCCCAGATGGCCTCAGGAGCCGATAATTTCCTATCCTAATATTTACATCACAGGCCGTTACAATTTACTAATACTCTTTACGTTTTGTTTGTTGCAAAAGATACAGCTTAACTACTTTAACCATTAGCCTCCGTGTGGATTGCACGAGATTCAGATAGAAAAATGTATACTAGCGATGTAACGAATGTTAGATTTCTCACATTTGCGAATGCTAATATTCAAATTCAATATTCGCGAATGCGAATACGAATGTTGACTTTTAAACAAAGTGCGCGCAAAAGATAGTGTCAGACTATTACTGACTAAAAACCCACTCCTGTTCCTTCGTTGCCTTTGGTACCATGGCCGAGTCCGAGTCCGGACGGTTACCCGGACGATCGGACGGTGAACTATCCATTGCTCGCCGTTCGCAAGCTCGCATTACTGCTTTGCAGAAGGAGGCAACCGCCTGCCATTCCTCCTCGCTCCGGACCATGGCCTGTACCAAGGCACGGCGCGAGAGATCGCCGCCACCAATCGCCCCCAAGAGGACACGGCTTTGCTCTGCCCAAGCGGGTCACACCGTGCCCCACCGTATGCTCCAACGTGTCCTCTGGGCTGTCCACACAACGCTGACACCCGGGCGTTTCTTCGGCACGAATCCGGTGCAGGAACCTCCCGAACTTACAATGTCCGGTGAGGACCTGCGTCATGCGGAAGGTAAAGACGCCGTGAGGTCTTTGTAGCCGTGCCTCAAAGAAGGGACTTACCGCCACAATTGTGGCGTGCCCAATGTCATACAGGGTGGACATTTAGTGTCAGCCAAATTTAAATCGAACATAACAGAGCTGTTACAGACTGGTTGAACGAAGCTTATCACATTAAGTTTATTCGAAAAGATTTGTTATGATTTGAGGTAAACATGTTGTTTCACAATTTGTGACACTGCAAATATGAAATGCAAGTCGTGTGATAGAAAAATATTAAAATAAATATAAAATTGTAAAATCTATTCATATTTATCCATTCAATCAATATATTATTTCCTTATTGTTTGTCAGAAACATTCGCCAAACATTCTCATGTTTCTTGCGAATATGAATGAGAACGTCAAAAAATGTGCGAATATTCGTTAAATCATAAATGTGTACTGAAATGAGAACTAATAAAGAAAATAAAAGAAGAGTACAGTTATGTCTACCCCAACCCCAGTCATAAATTGGAAGAAGGCCAAAGAATGATGAATAAAATGACGCGAAGCTGCGAGCTTTCCTCATTTTTATCATGTACCTAAAAATGAGGAAAGCTCGCAACTGCGCGCTTCGCTACATGCTTGGGACTACCAAGCCAGGAGGATGCTTATCGCTAGGGTATAAGCTGCTTGCTATTCAAGCTTTAAAAACTAGCCTCGTGTAAACCAGGCTGCTGGGTTCTCAATCCCATGAACCACATTATTTGATTTCGGTGGTTTTTAACTATTACTTCTGCTTCGTAGGCCGTTATGTGCCCGTAGGACGTCCGAAGTATTGGTGACCTATCATCGCGGAGAACGTTTCATCATGGTTTGTTTTGTCTCCATCAACTGTACTATTGTTCGTTTGTATCGATATTTTATCGCATTATAATAACATTTATTACTTGATATATTGAAACGATTACACTAGTTTACAGTACATCTGTTGCCGAAGAAATTTTAGCTGTTGCTGACTACATATGATATGCTATTTTCAAAAATATAATTAGAAGATTTTTATCAGCTCTAGTTTCTGAGTTTCAGCTATGTAGGTATAAAACAGAAAAAAACATGTATTTACTGAGAAAAACTTTATTTAAAAAAATAATTAAACATTGAGTTCTAAAAAACTTCGTTTTAAAGCTCTTCTCTGATGTGTAGACTTTGGAAAATGACGTATCAGAGACCAACAATAGTCAGACATCATATTCGTATCCCAGAAACCCTGATAGCGCTCTTCCATGACGCGTAAGCCCTGATGCATACGCTCTCCCTGCTCTTCGCTCATATCTCCTAAATTTTCCGAAAACCTGTCCAGGTGACTATGGAGGAAGTGGAGTTTTATGCTCATATTGCACCCCATATTTTTTAATTGTAGCAGAAGGTCTTCTACAAGTTCAATATAATTTTCAGATTTTTTGTTTCCGGGAAATTTCCGAGGAAAGCAATTTTTTTTCTTTCAGCCTTGATGCTAATAATTCTGAAGCTTGTTTAGAAAGATTTAAATCTCTTACAAGATCATCTAACTCATTTTGGGAAAAGCATTTTGGCTCATTTGACATACTTTCAAAATCAGCATCATTTTGTGATGAGCTTGGTCCTTCAATGTCTTGTTCTAAGGGTTCAGATATATTTTTAGGCACTGAAGAGTCAGGTGAACGCTGCACTGGACGTTGAAAACAACTAGTACTTGGGTACTGCCATTTAGCTCGATTTTTAGTGTTTAAACCGTTTACGTTCACGCTACAAAAATAACAGTCTTCGAGATGATTTCGTGGTTCTCGCCAAATAGTCGGTGTTCCAAATTTAAAGGCGCTTCTTTTACCACTTTTCCATAATCTTAAATATTCCACACACGATTTACAAACACAATTAGGAGCCCAAGATTTCTCATTTTTATCCAAGAGCATCCCAAAATACTCAAAATAAGTATTTTTCACCAACTCTGATATAACTTTTCTACAACCGTTAAACACATATTCTCCGCATATATAGCAAAAATGATCTGAATTGTTTAAACAACGTCTCCTTGAACTACTCATGACGCAAAAACTTCAGATACCAATCTGAACACAGTAAAATACGCCTGTTATCGATTAATATTTAGGCTTAAATAATAAAAATCAAAAACAAAGTAACTCGAGCTGCTCAAAAAATGTTGAGGGTAGATTTGACAAAAACAAGTCATAAGTGAACATTATCAACCATAAAATTCGCGGCAACAGACAAAAAGTTAAATTTTGTAAACTAGTGTTATTAAAAGATAATTATGACAAACGTAGTTTGTTAATTACAGTTATTTTATTCCCATTTTATACCCATTGTTTTTTGTTTAATTTTAGATTATTGAGCCGGCGCGGGAGAAGAATCTCTAGAAGGACTTGGGGGAGTCCTTTGTTCAGCAATGGGACAGCAGTACCTAAAGGCTAGCTAAAAAAAAACTAAGTTTTTCCGACCTTTACTTCCCTGTATAATTAGTTTCCATGATTTTATTACCTACTTATACACACCAGAAAACGACTTGTTTGCCTCCATTTAGTCAGGCCTTTGAGTGTTATTTTCAGCAAGCAGATAAAACTCAATTAAATCATTGTGGTTTGTGGTTAAATTACCTACGTCATGTTGTTGAGTAGCCACATAAGTATTTGGATTATGAGGTCTTAAGTCTCTACGATAACAATAATAATAATTGGAATTTGTTAGACACCTAATTCTTTCGGGCCAATGATATTTTTCAGGCTGTCTTTAGTCTTCTATTTGGGCATTGTTTGTTAATTAGTTTATCGATCACCTAAACCTTTTTTAATAATTAGCCCTAGCTACAACATTTTGTATTTTAATTTACAGACAATATTTTAATGACAACATGTTAGAGATTAAAATATTGTCTGTAAATGTGTTTATTTCAATTAAATTTTCCATCACCAAAACAAAAAAAAATGTTTATTAATACGTAAGATTATTTTATTTCTTGCCTGGTTGACAGCGTTGTACCTATTAACTTATATACTAGAATAGTCATAGTAGATAGTTGTGATTCATATTATTCATATTATGATTCACTAGCCAATCACAACTATCGTGACATGTGCCAAAAGCTTAACTGAAAGGAGGTATAATCAGATGTCTAGAAGCTTGCATAAAACTGCTACCATCCTAAGTATCCTCTCTTACTGACTGATGTAAATTCATTGCTTATTGCGTAGATATCTCTTAAGTTTAGGCTACAGTGTAGATTTGCTGAACTTCATAACCTGAACACTGTGATGGTAACTACAGTGGTCTTTTAAGTCGGATGGCCGGATCTAATGCAACTGGCATCAAAAGTAATGATGCGGCAAATAAAATATATCCTGTAGCATCACCCTTCGCAGCTAGTTTGAGAAGCGTGTCTAAGTTGTAAGTTAAATACAAAACGCCTAAAACTAAGTATGTTAACATTTCAATCCCGCCCACAAGCAACAAGTTCACGACATTCAAAGATGAATTGCTTCGAATTATAATAATGATAGTATAACACCAACACTATCTGTTGTTTCATAAGGCTGTGTTATTAGGAACTTGGAGTAAACAATCGGAATAGATTATATCAATAGATTTAATGGAAACCAGTCACGATATTGTTACTAATTTGTTCTCATGTTGGATCACAGAAAACGCAAATTTATTTATATGGAAATCAACCGTTTTAAGGAGTTTTTACTGCACGATTAATGGTATTAGTAAAGTTGTTGGTAATAAAACGGAATTAATCATTCAAATTATGGTTATTTTTTTATTTATTTTTTAATGATATAAACCAGTGCTTGACTGCGATCCCACCTGATGGTAAGCGGAGATGCAATCATTGATGGTCAGGCGCACTAGTTTATTAAGAGCCTATTCACTCTAGCCTTGAAGACACCTAAAAGTTATAGTAAAATGAAGCTGTAACTTTTAGAAGCAACTGGATATGGGCCACGGATATCTATTATATCCTTCGCCATGCACTATAGTCAGCAGCGCAACCGGATCGGAAATCACCAATATTTATGTAATACGATAGCAGTTCTATTGTTTAAATGCATTATTATTTATTCAACAATGTGTTTATTTTTCAATATAATTGCTCGCCGGACTTATTGTTCTGAGCAGGGAATCCCCCTTTAGTCGACCGTTGGTATAATATGTACCTAACCTACGTATCAAATAGTGTCCCATAAGCCATAACAGTTTAATTTTCGTTTCCTACAGTAAACATATTGCATGCTCACGGTTGCAAACAATTAGAGGCAAATTCCAACAAAGCTAAACGGTTTGCAGCAGAGACAATTAGTCGTTAAGTACCCAGAGAATCTATAATGATTTTTTTTTATGATAAGGAACACCTTATCTTAAGAGTTCGACATTTGTGCTAAACAAGTACTATTTGATAAGTACTTTATGGCGCTATCATAGAATTTCTTTATTTTTGTATATTCGAAGTTCGAACAGCCGATGTATTGATGAAAACTTTTACACTTATGTTTAAAAATGTAGAAGAAATTATATTTAAAAAACAAAATATTTTAATAGACTAACGCTTATTTATACCAGTACAAACATTACGGACTTGGCTCATAAGTACCACTTAAACTATGCATATTACGATTTAAAATGTCATATCTTTTATGTCTCATAAATCATTACATATTTAAAAGAAAGTACCTCCCCCCCCCTGTCACGTTTATCTCGCTGTAAGCGAATTCAAAAACTACCGAACCTTTATACGAATTTCACTATTAATAGTTGGAGCGATTCATGCGGAAGGTGTGTAATTCATTGTGAGTAAATTGGGTGAAATATGACGATTACAGTTGTAGAAGTTAAAAAAAAAATTACGTTGAGGTTCAACGGTGTGCGCTGGTCAAATGGTTTAAGGTACGCGAAAATTATATATTATGGTCAAAAGTTCCTGCCAAAAGTTCTAAAAATAAAAAAGACCATGGTAACGTCAATATACATCAACCGTTAGTTTGGGACGCCATAATTATGGCTGTAAGTCCCCAGAAAGACTTCACGGCGTCCTTACCTTCCGCATGGCACAGGTCCTCACGGGACATGGTAAGTTCGGGAGGTTCCTGCACCGGATTCGTACGGAAACAACGCCCAGTTGTCACAATTGTGTGGACCGCCCGGAGGACAAGGTGGAGCATACGGTAGAGGTGTGCTGCTTTTTAGTCAGTAAAAGTCTGACACTGTCTCCCGCCCCGCCCAAGAGCGGGGGCTATCATAAGATGATTTTCCCACCGGAAAAAAAAACCTGTTTGATGTGAAATGTTCGTAACCGGCTGCACTTAGCGCTTCGTGCCTTGCAGGTTATAGATATAAATTTTAACCAAGCGAAGCCCAAGCGGGTCGCGGGTATCTTATAGGTACTACCTATAAGATACAAAACCAAGATGTTTTTCGTCCATGAGACAAACCGCCAACCAGTGCTAATAATGTGGCAATTAAAGTTTATTGAGAGAATTGAGATGCGCCGCTTGATACAGTCACGTGTCATCATCATCGTTTTATCAACGAAGGACTTGAAACAGATTCAATGAACAATCGTTTGAAGAATAGTTGTGACAAACTGACAACTGGTGAACAAGGTCGAGGTAACGGTCGACGAGTTTTTACTTTTTAAACTAAATTAGTTTCGATAGAGCTCATTGATACCAATACGAATTTGGTGAATAAATAGCTGCAGAGCAAAACCGGAGATGAATCTACTTGGCTGTTAATGAAACATGAATCATGGAAAACAACGATTAGGTTGATGTTACAGTAATTTAATGCATATTTCAGATAAACGGGTAATGGTAAACAAAGTAATACATGTATTTTTCACTTCGCCGAAAAAAAATATCTTCGACGCTCATACCAATTACAACAGAAAGCTATCATATAATTATGTTGTAGCCTAGATCTCTGTATGCTAACGTTTTGGTGAACCAGTTACGGCGTTGCATAATTTGGACACGTATTATACATGTCCCAAAAGAGCGGATTTGGTATTTAAAGTGAAGGACGCGCATATTTTATCAAGCCATAATTTAGTATGTCAACTAAATGTTAACGTAACGATTATGTTCACTTTAGGTTTAGGAAAAAGCATTTCAATCTTATCGCTGGCAACAGGATGCGATCTTCCTGTATTACAATCACTAATCAGGAGGTTTGCAAAACCCCACAATTAATTGGCAGCTGGAGAATTATAATTAATTATTCAATCACACTAAACTACAGCCAAAATGCAACAGAGTGGTTATTGGGGTTTTTATATTAATTAATGCAAACCATATATGATTCTTTATTTGGAAAGTCCGTAGCACGTAATAATTTCGACATTAAAACAAAAAAAAACAAGTAATAACGTTTTAAAATATGTCACATGTTACATGCTATAAAATTACGTAAAATAAACCAAATTAGCATATATTAACTATTACATCTATCCTAACTGAATCAAGATCAAAACTATGAGCTGCAAATATAAAAAAAGACTACAGTCAGTTAAAATAGTTACCTTCATGTTAGTGTTACACATAATTATTTTGAAAATAAGCGTAAAAACATAAGATAAACACGAATTTCAAATTTCAATATTATCACTTATCAGTGTTATGTAAGGGCGCATTCAAATTAGACGTTTCATGAACGCGCGGCAGCTGGCCGGTTGCAATACGTTAGCAGTCCGACAACTAATTAATTATGGCGGTAAATCCCCTATTTGAGGAGTGGCTGGACAGAAAACACGGCGTCCTTACCTTCCGTATGACGCAGGTCCTCAACGGACGTGGTAAGTTCGGGAGGTTCCTGCACCGGATTCGTGCGGAAGAAACGCCCGGATGACACCTTTGTGTGGACCACCCGAAGGACACGGTGAAGCATCCTTCTGTGAAGCAGTAATGCTAGCAAAGGAGGAGGCCGCACGTGCACGCGCGAGGCAATGGCCCCCGCGCCCTAGCCGCCGGGATTACGATCCCGATTTCCGGCCACCGTAGGCGGGAGCTTGCGGACGGCGAGCAATGGGTAGCTCACCGTCCGACCGCCTGGTAACCGTCCGGACCGAGCCCAAGTCGTCGAAGGCGCATGCTGTTCCACGCGCACCTCAAGGAGATGTCAGCAACCGTAGGGGTCCAGCTGGGTTGAAGCCTACTGGGGCCAAGTGACTGATTCTAAAAGGAAGACTCGGCCCTGGGGTATGAAAGGCAATGAAGGAACAGAAGTGGGTTTTAGTCAGTAAAAGTCTGACACTATCTCGCGCTCCGCCCAAGAGCGGGGGATGTCATTGGATGACTTTTCCTACAAAAAAAGAAAAAACGCAGTCCAACAACAAACGATTAAATTAAAAACGTATCTGGCTGCCGTGTGTTTGTATGCCAGTGATACGCTAGTCAACACTACACTATTGCTTGTGACGTTGCCGTCCTGTTGTCGACCGTTCGCCTCACGTATGCCTTGCCTTTGTATGAAAAACACGATCATCCGTACGCAGTACGACTACGTACCGCATCCGCACGGTAAAAACGCACAAATTGAAAGCGCCCGTGCTTTTTTACAATTTTTTCGGGTAACTTTACTAAGACGTAAATGAAAATTTCGATGTGATGAAATGGTTTCTACTATGGTGTCTACTACCAAATTCGAACTAAGAAGCCATCAAGTATAACGAAACAAAAATGGTCACTTCTGTTGCATTTAAAAAATAAAAAATTTTAGACTAGTGTAATAGTATATATACATTAGTCACATCATTTTGCGTTTGTCCTTCCTTTACATGAATTTATATAAATATAAATTAATAAATACAATTAGTAGAGCTTCCGAAAAAGTGGGTCTTAAAATGAACATAGACAAAACCGTAGTTAAGGTAAATAACCATGTAGCACCCACACCGATCAAGATCGGAGACTCTGCACTCTGAAGTTGTAGACGATTACGTTTACCTGGGACAAACAATTCAGTTGGGTAGGTCTAACTTTGAGAAAGAGGTCAATCATTGAATCCGACTCGGCTGGGCAGCGTTCAGGAAGCTGCGCGGTATCTTCTCTTCTAATATACCAGTGTCTCAAGACGAAAGTCTCACTGGTAACCAGTGCGTGTTACCGTGATGTTACAGTGATGTACACGTAAAACGTGGTCGCATACAGAAGGCCTCATCAGAAGACTTACAGTCACCCAAAGGGCAATGGAAAGGGCTATACTCGGGAGTTTCCTTGCATGATCGCAGCAGGAATGAAGATATCTGCAGGAGAACCAAGGTCACCGACATAGTTCGAAGAACCGCCAAACTTAAGTGGCAGTGGGCATTGCTCGTAGAACGGATGGTCGAAGGGGCCGAAAGGTTTTAGAGTGGCGACCGCGCACCGGAAGACGCAGTGTTGGAAGGCCTCCCACAAGGTGGACCGATGACCACAGGACCGTTAGTTGTAGCGACACTTGGGGGAGCCGTATGTCTAACAGTGGACGTCCGTCGGCTGCAATGATGATAATAAAATTAATAATAATCGTAAAAAACAAAAGAGCGTTATAAGCGTATTTTCCCATATTAAACACGTTCTTTAATTTTTAAAGAACAACGGCGAGGAAATTGTTGATGAAATTATTAAGTGTCTACAAAACCATGATATATACTACTGATATATTGACTGGCCTGTTGGTCTAGTGGTTAGTGGCTCTGACTGCTATGCCGGAGGTCGTGGGTTCGATTCCCACCAAGGACTTAATGTTTGTGTGATGAGCACGATCATTTGTTCTGTGTCTGGGTGTAATTTATCTATAATATGAATATATGTATTTAGAAATATTTTTTTTTTGCTAGCTTGACTTGATGACTTTTGGCTACACTGAACTTTTAAATGTTACCACTAATATAAATCTTGGTTAAGTAGCATAATATGCTTTGCTTTCTGTATTGCATTAATATACTTAGGAAATACATTTCCGCATTAGATAATAAACTTATGCATACCTGTTTGTTGTTAGAATAGAGTAGTTATAATGAGTCATAATTATGATATCTTTGTGCAATTTGATTATAGCAAAATCACCAGAAAAAAAGCATGGCATTAAGATATTACAACTTTCATCCAGCCTGATGACTTATAAAAAAAAATATATGTCATATTTTGACATGACATCTTGTTGTTCGTTCAAAAATGCGTTTATTGATTTTTTAAATTCATAATGAGGTACGTAGGTATTATTGACATAATATACGTAATTTCACCAACTCTAAACTGGAATATCTTTAATATGAGGATTCTTTAATAATCATTTCCAAGACAAAATTGTTAAGAATTTTAATGAATATATTTTTGTATATTTTTCATCACTATACACAAAAAAAATATGTCTGCAAAATTTTGTTAGGGACTTCGCCATAATCCTTCGTGGACTATTGAAACATTAGCCACATCATTTGGTCGCGTTTGTCCTTCCTTTACTTAATTTTATATAAATTAAAAATAATCGAAAGAAACAAAAGAGCTTTAACTTAAAAGCGTATTTTCCCACATCACAAAACATTCTGATATAATCCTGTTTCTGTTCGTTTGCAAAATACAAGAAAAATCAGGAACTAAACATTATAATTTCATTTACTTGGTATTGTCAGGGTTTCCCAAAGGAGCTTTCAAAATTTTACTGCACTTTTTTTCGTCCGAAAATAGCAACAATACCCAAGTAGTGCTGGTATGTAATTTGTAATTGTAAAACTCTTCTGTGACTTACTGAATGTCTATCTACATTTAAACTACGTGATTATTTGTCATATCGTGGTGAAACCCACTTAAAGTATACAAAACTACGGGGCCCATATGTGGCGGTGATATCATGACATGTAAAACCTTGGCTAGTGTACTTACAGAGCGATTTTGTTAGATGGCACATTAGTAATGGTCCTTCTTTATGACATTGGATATCACTATGAATATAAATGAATCCTGGCACTGATAATATTAAGGTCAAATCAGACAAAGCAAAAAGGCTAAGCGTTTCGCCTCGTCTTTTATACCGCATACGTCGAAGGACTGGAACAATTTGCCTGCTGCGGTCTTCCCGTCCAACTATAATTTAGGTGTCTTCAAGGCAATAAACGGCTCTTAATAAACTAGTGCGCCTCACTAACAATGATTGCATCACTGCTTACCATCAGGTGGGATCGCAGTCAAGCACTGGTTTATAACTTTGGAGGTATGCGAAACAGAGTGTAAAGTCCCGCAAACCTCCATTGAAAAGGGAGGATCCTCCGGCCAGACGGTATGTTATGTCTGGTGGGCTGCAACTGCCCGATAGATGATTTCGGGCCGTTCTATGTGTTCTAATCGCGCGGAGAACTTTGATTGCGCGATTCAGGATTTTCTTATGTGACGCGATAGATGTCGCTACATCACTCCCCTCCGGAGATCGGAGATCGATGGTTCTTGATGCTTCTTGATGCGTGCCAGGCCAGTGGTAGGTTGGTTCCAGTGAGTCGGAACCGAATGCCGCATAGTTCTCGGTGAGTCGGAACTGTCTGCGGTGATGCCCCAGTGAGTCGGGGTGGTGCTGTCCCAGTGAGTCGGGATGATGCTGCAGGCTCCAGTGAGTCGGAGTAATGCTGCTGGCTCCGGTGAGTCGGAGCGGTGCTGTGCGACGTAGTGGCTTGACTGCTTGCGTCGACCAGGAGAGGTTCTTCATTGCTCTTCATGTGACTGGCCGAAAGTGCAGTGTGCTTCGCCAAGGTCGCTGATGAGGCTGAGGGTGATGACCAGGTATGACCAGGTAGGCATGCTGGTGGTCAGGATACCCTTTAAAGCCGTGGGTGCTGGCTGTATGGCTCGCTGCTCGAAAGCTTGAGGAAGTGATGATGACGTCACGAAGTAGTGTCTGCACGAAGGCTGCGCTGACGTTCTTTGTCGAGGGTCACCAGTTTGGAGGTAGGCGGAACAGAGAGTAAAGTCCCGCAAACCTCCGTTGAAAAGGGAGGATCCTCCGACCAGACGGGATGTTACGTCCGGTGGGCTGCAACTGCCCGATAGATGATTTCGGGCCGTTCTATGTGTTCTAATCGCGCGGAGAACTTTGATTGCGCGATTCAGGATTTTCTTATGTGACGCGATAGATGTCGCTACATAACAATAAAAAAAAAATAAGACCTAAAATTTCAAGTATGACGTGATCACTATTACAATCTTTAGTATTATTTACTTATATAAATAATTGTCATTTCTGTTTACTATTATCAAACTGAATGTATATAAGTACATACTGCATGTTTTGAATTACTCTTCAAATTCTCTTATCTATCCACTAATCCACACAGGAGCCTTACGATGACGTGTTTAAATCTCAAACGTACGAGCGAGTAAGAGGGATGGAGCTATACACCCTATATATCTCCATTCCTTTAAAAGTTCAGTTTAGTTCGTCAAATGGATCGCGTTAAGGGTTCGTGGTAGGGCCTCTGATATCTATTTGAAAAAGTTCTTACCAATATAATTATGAATTCTTGCTTGGCTAAATATTACATTGTAGTATTAAAACTTAAATATTAATCCACCGCTCTTACACAGGCGCGTAGGCGGTCTGGAAAGTTTCCGACCTAACAAAGACAAGACATTTCTTCTTTTATTTTTCTCATTCTACTTTGTTTCCTTGTAACTCTACAGACTTCTTCCAGCAATGCTCCCCCATGTCTTTAACCCGTTCATATACCAATCAGCGTTTTTCTCTGCAAAATAATTGTTCACGAAGGTGATTGCCTCATCATTTGACGAAAATCTCTATCCTCTGAGCGCTATTATTAGATGAGGGAACAAAAAAAATCGCTTGGGGCTAGATCTAGTGAGAAAGGCGGAAAATTTCGTCTGAGGTATGAGATAGCGCATTGTCTTGGTGAAACAAAATTTTCTTTTTTTGTATTTTAAATCGACTTACTCAAACTACTGTCAAATAAAAACTGCGTGCTCAAAATAGCTGAAACTTTGGTGAGTAACTGTCAAAAGATGCACAACGGTATTCACGAACTTTTTATTGAAGAGTTCTGCTATCTTCACGTTGAAGTCGGAAACTTTCAAACCACTCGCCTAAATGAATAATTTCTTGATAAAAATGAACAGATAATGTATAACATTTCTACCGAGACGAAAATCTGTCGCTAACACGAAGTATAAAGACCGTTTGTAAATCTGGACCAACGGAAGGAAAATTTCTGTTCTCAAGATAACGTAACGTATGAATCAGACGGTGAGTCAGTTTGGTCATTGCAATTATTTTAAGTATTGACTGATAATGATAACTGATTAAACACAGTAACCTTCGTTCAGAATAACGGTGGTAGTTATAATATAACAATGGCGTCAGATTCCACAAGGAAAATTGAGCAGGTACAACTAGTACAGAGTCCACAACACAGTAATGGTTTGTTTATATATTGACGCAAATGCTTTAGGGTTGATATCACTAGTGATCTTATCGCAAACAGAACATAATATGTGCGTGCAAAAAAACACTTAAATTGCATTGCCTGAATGAATTATAGACGTGAAAACTAGAATTAAATGTCACTATGCCGTGTTTATTGACTCACTCATTTGAAAGCATAAACAAAGATGATATTTGCTTGTATTAAAAATACTTTAAGTTCTGATGTTCAAAGTTATGTGACAAATATGCTTACAAATTTTATAGAACGAAGTCTAGATGTGAACTACGTAATTAGATAAACCGTAATATTCACCCTGTGATTTGAATAGGCGTACCCCAAGGGAGTATTTTTAGACCCTTACTATTTCTTTATAATTCACAAATTAAAACTCTATTG
Organism: Mythimna vitellina; assembly: GCA_949316375.1. Taxonomy (NCBI): domain Eukaryota; kingdom Metazoa; phylum Arthropoda; class Insecta; order Lepidoptera; family Noctuidae; genus Mythimna; species Mythimna vitellina. The sequence continues at coordinate 10,417,355 of OX438698.1, forward strand.
CTAAGAATAGCACAAATAGGTTTAATAGGTTTTTTTAATCTGGAGGTGCCTGACTAAGTAAAGTTTTGACTAACTAATTTTAACTGCAGCATAAGTTACAAAGCAGAATGCATTTCTTAGATAATCGTAATTGTATAGTGTATAGAAACATTCTTATATACAATCAATTATCTTCCAAAACTCATATTTCAAATGATCATTTATACCTTAACTTCCAATATAAAACAGTCAGCATATTATTTATTTATTGTACTGTAAAATTTTTATGTTCGGATTTTTACTAGAGGGATGGCCTACATTTTATGTGTGAGGGACCACCTTCATTTCGTGTTTGTAGGTCAAAGGGTTTGGCCCAAGCGACGATGACTCAGTTAAGGAAATTTTGTACACGGAGTCTTTAAGAGGACAAAGTTTTGTGCTATGAAACTAATACAGTTTCCGTTCAACGACCTAAGGGAAGTGGTAATAACTTTTGCTTGACATTTCGTTTGCATCTAAGTGGAACTACACTATGTAGATGTAGGTAACCCAAAAAAATTGTTTGGTTTTTGATCTAGGAAAGGTTTAAATTCCGTACTGGAGACGTGATTGTCATTATGCACCAATCTACAATTAGTGGGATTATGTCAAACCCCATTACCTTATTTCCTTGTTATGACGTAACATTTGAAATGACAGTGACTGGTCGTTTTGGCGATAGCATCCATTTTACCAAGTTATTGATGGGTCCACTACAAATACAATCACACCTAACCAGGCATGAGAGAGATAGCATTTTCTTTATCAAAACGTATCTGATATTAAATCAATACTCAATACTAACATAATGACGTGAATCATGTCGGTTACTGATGTCGAGTACAATATTGACTAAAATGACTAGAATATAAACGAAATTTAGAACATCCAAACGACTTAATAGCTAAATATTGGTTTGAAAATTGAAAAACGAGAAAGGCTCCGACTTTTAACACTTGTTGAAAAATATTATATTTCTATATATGTAAAATTGTACCTGAATAAATGTTACAAATTCGGTATATTTTGTGCGGGATACCAATAAACGTTGACCAGGAAAACCATTATTTTAATTTTTATTCAGTTTGTTTCCTCAAATCCAATTAAATCTGAAATAGATTCACGTCTATGATTTAGGAATGTTTTCCTTATTAATTTCTATTCCTGAACAGCCTTTATAAAAAAACTTTTTACAAAAAATATACAACCGACTTCAATATAAAAAAAACTCTAAAAAGTACAAAATAACTAATTTCGGAACTCGGTGTTTCTATAATAGTTTTGTCTTTTCGTTATTTAACACTGACTTCCGAAAGTAAAGTTATTTTGCACTTTTTTAGTGTTTTTTAGGGTTCCGTACCTCAAAAGGAAAAAAATGGAACCCTTATAGGATCACTTTGTTGTCCGTCCGTCTGTCTAAATGATAAATGATATTTATTTTGCAAATAGGTTTAAAAAAAACACTTTTACACGTCAATATTTTTTTTTTCGTTTTTTTGAACTAGATGAGGCCGGTGTTTCCTAACTGACTACCCTGAGAAGAATCACCGAAACAAACTCAGGGTCAAAGTCTGTTTTAAAGTTCATACAGTAAATATGTAACGGTCAAATTACATGAGAACCATGCAGATTTGTCTGAGATGGTCTTTGGAAGAAAAATCCATACAGATTTGAGTGGACCTGTCCAGTCAGTGCAAGCATTTGTCAGTATTCGCAAAGCTCAACTCAGGACTATAAGGAGCTCAACGACTTGACGAACAATTCCAAGGAAAGGACATTTGGGTAGGCCGCAGAAAATACTCAAATTGCCAGGCATACGTTAAAATTACTGAAAAGGAAAAAACAAGGAATCAACATAGTCCTCATGTTCACAATAATAAAATATATAGATTACAAAATGTAATACTGTCTGTCTGTCAAGACCCTTATCTCGGGAACGCGTGGAGGTATCGAATTGAAATAAACCATATACTCAGGTCTGCGGTGCCTGCGGTGCCTGCTGCTGAAAAAATCAAACTTGTAAGTTGACGAAATAAAAAAATACTGGTCAAGTGCGAGTCGGATTCGCGTTGAATTTCTTACGTATGTAAATAGATCAATTCCGGAATGGAGTTTCGGTAGAAAAGTCTTCCGAAACGCAAAAAAAAAATTGTGACATAATAACAAATTTACAGTTTTCATATTTATTCTTATACTTGTGCTATAAGACCTTGTTTTATGCCAAATTTCAGGATTCTGGGTTAATGGGAAGTACCTTATGAATTTTGATTTCCTCGAGAGTGTCGAAATGTACGAAAATTTTATTATTAACAAATGAAAATGTAGCTATTAAAATCAGCATTACAGCAAGAAATTTTGCACTGATGATACGTGACGGCGGATTATAGCGCGAGTTCTTTTTTTATTCGGAATATTAGGTAAGTGAGTAGTACTGGGTTCTTTAGCTTGCCCCTATAAAGGTATCTGGTACGTCACTGCTCGATGGTACCTTATAGCCAGAATGCATCTCATAACAATTGTAATAATCCCAAACACGGTTGGGTTACATTGATTTATTACAGAGTTCCGGTGTCTACCTTCCAGCATCATCATCAGATCAGTTCGATATATCCCCTCCCCCCTTCTTTCAGTCAGTCATCGACTACACGTATAAACTTAGTCATTTTACTTTTTACGAGAATTCTGCTATGATCCTATGAGGAGTTCCGTTTCATATCTTCGAAGATTCTCATCAGATCATAACAATATTTCTATGGGACCAACTCGGAAGCATAAACTATCAATCAAAAAAAAAAAATTTTCATAATCGGTCCAAAATTGACCAAGAAATCAGTGAACACACATAAAAAAAAGATTTAAAAAAATACATTCAGCCGAAAATAAAACCTCCTTTTTTGGAAGTCTGTTAAAAATGCGTCGTCGCATCGCATTTTTTCGCTTTGACAAGTTGCACTTGTCTGGGGTAGCCTTAAACTCTGGTATTTTGTACATATTTAATTTTTATTTAATTACTAAAAATATTAGCGCCACACAACTCTTCTTATGATTAAAATATTGTATAAATTGAAATGATTACTATAAACTGAATGAAATATAAATAACGCCTAGTTAAAACTAACTAAATAATAGACTGATTAAACTCGTTTTGTTTTCTCCTAGCAAGTGTGCAGCTACGCTCAAGTTCACATGAATTTACAATAAGAATACAATATGAAGTGATCGTAATTATAATGAATAAAAAATACTACTGCAGAAAGTGCATTTGTATAGTGTAATTCGGTTTACAAAACAATAAATAAAATAATTAATGTTAAAATCTAATAAAGCCTGCTTCCGCGTGTAAAAACAAAACCATGTTGAACTCACATCATAGAAATAGGTTTCGCCCAGACGTATCTCAGACAATCCAATGAGACGCTGAGTCTGCGTTAAACACGTCACATTCACATTACCAAAATAATTTTATGCTTATTAACAGTTCAAAACCATAAATTTATAGAGCTTAAACATTAAAAGGCACAGTAGTAAATCGCTATTGAATTCTTCGCGACTTTATTTCACGGCTTTATTTGTTAAACAATAATTATATGGATGGAGCGCTTGCCAAGCCAGCGTGTGACTCGGAACGGTGAACGAAACGCACTGTTTTGATAGTGTATTTTAGCGTACGTAACAGCAAACCTCAAGGTGAGTCGGAGCTCTACCAAAGCTCGCCGACGATAGCGCTTCCATTGAAGGTTTCATTCCAGTCTACGTCCAATGCTGGTTTTGGTACGGCATACTTCCACACTACTAAGTCGTTCCCAGCAATGCTCAACTACACCGTAAACATTTCGCTTACCATAACGACTGTCTGTATACCGCTCTTAAAACTTTACAAGGGAATGTGAATAATTAACTACGATTTAAAAACTTGTAATCCTTAACTTACTTTCTAGTTTCAGGTCAAAATTTCGCTATTCATACTACCTACTAATAGGATAGGACTTCTTATTAGTAATAAAGAAAATTATATACACGTCGATAGAATATAAAGTCATTTCTAGAATTGTAGAGTAGTTAAAATAATAACATACATTTAAAAAAAAATCCTAGACGAATCAATTTTCCTGTACTTAAATAGCACTCACTAACACAATTTGTACTAGCACATAATGTCGACAGGTCTTGTGCAACATACACGGATGGCTAGTCACTATTACTACTGACGACATTATCAATGCAATATGACAACATTGACGGTGCGAATTTCACTAGGAATGCAATAAGGTACCACTGAACCTAGCACACAAATTGTAAGTAATGAGCGATGATGGTAATTGCAAACAAGGTTTTCAGAAGCAAAAATGTGCCTATGATTCATGAAAATGATCGCAGAAAATAATAAATAACCCTGAAGGATAGTCTGTTTACTTACCAATGATTCACTAGATCTAGAACTAAGATTATTTTGCTTCAAATGGTACGCTTGTGAAAGTGACGACGCTACAAGGCCTTAGAAAAATAGAGCGTTAATTCGCAATTTGTAACAATACGCTAAATTTTAGTAAATGTTTCGTTATGTGGTTTCCGTCAAAGGATAGTTGTTCGTCTTCATTTTAGTTACACGCATTGCAGGAGGCAATATTATCATCCTTCTTTTGCCTTATTTCGCCCTAATAGCATAGATACGGTGACAACAATTGCTAAATTTTGCTACGCTTAAAGACGATTTGCTAATCGAGATATTGCGTACATACATAAACGATTTTGGATTTTCTTCAAATCATTATAAAAATCCGTCCACATAAATCGGATTAAGTTACCTGGATGTCTTGTCTAGACATCTCGTAAATATTATCTCGTCCGTGACTTCATTCGCGGACCATATGCGCAAGAGAATCATCTAAAGAATGTGGAGCGTTACGAGCAAGTAATTTGATGTTTCTATAACGATGTTTAGCCATAACTAATTTGGTTATGTTAGATGTGATAATTTGTAGATCAGTACTTATGGTTCAATGAAGATTAAATCATTGAATGGTACGTTATTATCGACCTGTAAGCATCGAATATAGGTCCTCTGACTATAGTCAGTAGACTAGCCCATTGCGGTCAGAAAATTGATTGGCATTGTGTTGTCATCAGAGCACAAAAGAAGAGTGTCATTGACTACAAAATTCACGGAATTACAAAACCAGAAGATGGTCTAGTCAACTAGAGTTTGTTCAAGACAAGAACTACTATCGACTATTTTTGTGAAGAAGTAGGATGTAGTTTAATTCATTTTTTTTTTTTCGATATGCTCAAAAATAAAAATAAATCGGTGAATAAACAGAGAAAGCAGTCACGCAGACTTGGCAACCATCCAATATATCATAGTTCTTGCATCTTGTACTGGACAAACGAATTATAACTTAATAGGACTGGACACGGACGTTAGCATTCATTGTTGTATGATGAACTCAATTACCCACGCTTTTGTTAATTATACGAAGAGCACATGAGTAGTATATAGAACAATATGTAGCATACAAAATGTAATAATATAGAACATGAACAATATGTAGCATACAAAATGTAAACGTTCCTCTATAGAACCAAAAAAATCTTGTGGCACTAGAATTTTTGGTTCTTCACACGTTGGAGCACAAACGGGATGAGGATACTCGTAACTTCTCAAGCGCCAACTGGGTGTTTTCCCGTGTTTCTTTTTACCCGACTGCAAGGCTTATTTTTTGTATAATATTTTATACTAAACCACAAATGCCACTAAAAAGAAATCTTTTTTCCGAAGTGACATCAATATTGGTTATTAAATGAAGTACTCGTAGCAATTATCATTTCAAAATATTGGTATGTGGAAGAGTGGAGGTGTGGTGGGAACATCTCGGTATCTCTTTTGTACACACGTAACTTAATGGCGGTGACTTCACATTTCAGTGTGTACATCCTTATTCTGTTTCTTGACAGTTTTCTTTTCCACCAGGGTATAACTTACTTAATATTGAACGGATTTAAAGAAATCTTTCTATTTGCGATTTTAAAAAGTTATTTATGGGACCCAGCAGGGTCGAAGCCTACTGGGGTCAAGGGTCTAATTCTGAAAGGAAGACTCGGCCCTGGTACGAAAGGCAACGAAGGAACAAGAGTGGGTTTTACTTATTCATCATCTTCCTGCCCTTATCCCGTATTATTTGGGGTCGGCGCAACACGTTTTTTTCTTCCACTCTGCCCTGTTACTCGTCATGCTATCACTAACTTCCTTTTCTTTCATATCACTCTTCACACAATCCATCCATCTTTTCTTTGGTCTCCCTCTTCCTCTCCATCCATCCACATGTAAACTCATAACTCTTTTAGTAACATGCGTTTCATCCCTCCTCTTCACATGACCATACCAAGACAAACGATTCCCTTTCAACTTTTCAGTCACTGGCGCCACTTTCAAACTTCCCCTAATATATTCATTTCTCACTTTATCCATTCTCGTCACACCACACATCCATCTTAACATTCTCATCTCCGCTACATGCAATCTTTTTTCATCCGTCTTTTTCACAGCCCAACATTCTGATCCATACAGTATGACAGGCCTTATCACGGACTTGTAGATTTTACCCTTCAACTTGAGGGGCATCCGTGGGTCACAAGTTGTTCCCGTGACCTGTCTCCATTTCATCCATCCTGCGTTGATCCGATGTCTTACGTCCCGGTCTACCTCACCATTCCCTTGGATGAGTGACCCGAGGTACCGAAAGTCAGAGCAGATCGGTATGGGCGTTCCAGCTAGAGCTAAAGGCACTGGATTGGAGAGACCGCCGAAATCGCAGAACAAGTATTCCGTTTTGGTTCTACTCAATTTCAGGCCAACACTCTCCAGTCTGTGCCACCACATCTCCAATCTGTTCTGGACCTCTAGGCCACTCTCGGCAACCAACACAATGTCATCGGCAAACAACATACACCAGGGAGCCTCTTCCTGAATGTCCGACGTCAGAGCGTCCATTATCATCAGGAAGAGGTAAGGGCTGAGAGCCGACCCTTGATGTAAGCCAACTGCCACATTGAAGCTGCCAGTGGTGCCCACTGTAGACCGGACTTGGGTACTGCATCGACTGTACATCGCTCGGATCAACTGCACATACTTCCCAGGCACACCTTTCTCCTTATTGATAAAAATAATAAAAAACATTGAATCAACTACGCAATCTAGACAATACCTAGGACAAGTATAAACAGGCACGCTCATAATATATGCTATTGTAAACTGTTAATTTTCCAAAGCTAAATGCGAACCTCTAAAGATGACCTCAATGTAGCGTCGTTTATTATTATCGAATTATCAAAGGGTTATAACTTCCGATAAACATTTACGGGAAAATCTAACGAAATACTCCGTAAACACGTCAAACTGAGCGGATATATGGGCCATTATACTACTACCCTATGCGTCAAATTGTATGTGAGTAAACTACTATATTGTTCAAGCTCATGGAATATATGGAAGAATCGTGCCCGTTAACTAAATCAAATCCTTCCAAATTAGGCCGGACGCGGACAGGTCGAGTAAACAGAGCCTCCCCTTAAAACAATACCTTTGACATCGAGCCTTAACGGCCACAAAGAAGAACTAGTTTGCCGTGAAACGCTTACGTGTTTCCGCGTTCTACTTTCAGGAACATTAAAGCGTAGTCCCCGTCGTGATTGAGTTAGGCGTGGCGTGGCACCCATCATGCGTCTATGCGGTCACTACCAATATAGACTCGTCAGGGTAATCGATTAGCCGATAGGGTTTGATGGGGTCAGCTACAGACGTTACCAGCTAATAAAGCATATGTTCACTACGTCAATTAATTGATTTTATTAATTAATTAATTGTCTACAATTCTCCACACTGTCCTCAATAATATAAACTAAAAGTTTAATTGGAATTACTTTTTTATTTTTCTTCGTAGGAAAAATTATTTAGTTGAAACTGACGTCATTTTTCAGTTCAGCATTGAAGTTTTAATATTTTATTGACTTATACGTAACAGCATGTCGTTTCTCAAGAACTTTAAGAACTCTTACCGATTACTAATCTCATCATTTATGTAGATGGTGTGATTTTGTACATATGACAACCGGCTAACAATTGGAATTTTTTAAACCATGTCACCCTTACACAGCTGATTCACGCTATTACTAGAATTGTTATCATTCCTAATTACAAAACTAATTAAATTTCAAATAATAATTCACATTAAATTAGTTCACATGTTAATTAAAATTATGCATGGATAACTTTAATCAATCACGGCATATTATAATCGAGGTTATAATTTAATTATACAAACGTTTTTAGATTAATTACAAACTAAAACATTGTGTTTCTTTTTAATTTGGAAAACATGGCGACCACACCTCCGAAGTAATGGCCTTCAAAGACAATACGCCCTTCTTCCGCATTTAGTTCGCGTTTTCCCTTTCCGCGAAAAGTTAGCAAAATAATCCATCAACGTTGTTGACGTCTAAAACAATGGTCACCTGATTGTACACAATAACTTCGTATTTTAGGGGTACAAAAAAATACTTGGTTGGGGATTTTCTTGGCGATATTGTTTTCGTGAAGAGCCAGCTGGCTGGCTATCATCCATCCATCTCAGAGGCATAGCTAAACAATCAGTGAGAACGGGTCATCGTTATGTTATAATAACTCTATAAGCTGCAAGCTTCTGTCTGCCGAACCCGTGGAATTAGTACTTCGCCCCATCAGAAATTATAGCGTATATGTTATTCATTTCTGATGTACAAGCTATATTACCGTAGTAAAGTTACATCCAAATACGTTCAGCCGTTTGATCGAGAAGGAGTTACAAACATACATTATACACATTAATATTAGTGTGAAGAGTGATAATTGTGCAAAATATGGATTGTAACAACAGGATATTACTGAATCTATCCGCGGAAGAAATACTACCGCCATGCACTGTCCAGCAACACCATTCCAGTTCCGTTAGAGTGAGTGCTCATAAGACAGTTGAGATTTGTATCTGTGATGGCATCGCATCAAATCTGGTGTTGCAGCTGTCCATAGGCGGGAACTAACACTTTCGACCATCACATGAGCTTGTTGGCCAGCCAATTACAATCTGCCTAGGCTTTTTTTAATTTTGTTAGGGGTCGGCTTCCAGACTAAACGGACGCAGTTGAATACCAGTATTTTACATGGAGCGACTGCCTCTCTGACCTCCACAATCCAGTAACTGTGTAAAACGATTGACTTGACACGGCTGGTTATAGATTTTCTGTGTTCAAACTATTCGTAAAGACTGTCAAAGATGTTCAAATTACAGCGGGACCAAAGACTTCGTGCTTTCTGAGGCACGGAGGAAAGACGGTATGCAATGAATGGTCACCCATCCATGGATCGACTTCAAAAAGCGGAGTATAACCTCAACCAGTGTGGCTGTTATTAGTTAGCCACGAAATATACTTATAATATACTTCTCAAATAACATAAAATAAAATGGCCGTCCAATAACAATAAAATAAAATCGAAACCTCACCTGAAGCCCAATTAGCAACACGTCCTAAAGACTGTGGCCCATTACCGCCATGGTGATCACCTGTTAACAAAAGTAAACCATTAAAACATCATTTATGTCAATTATTTCTAATATCGTACTGTGACCATCGTTATCGTTCATTTCACGTATACATACAGTCAACGTCAAAAATAAGGATAAATAGATTGACATTAATGAATCAATACATAATTAGGAAGGGTATAAAATAATGTTAACCGTCACCAAAATAATGTGACAACATATTGATTAACATTTAAATACCCGCTCAGCAATGAAAACAAAGCGTGTCTATATATATATATATTTTTTTTTTTTGTGTTATGAGCATTCATCCGTTAAAACCACGCAGAACACCAAATCAATGATTCCGACGGACGCGTTGGCGCTGACGCGATTCCGCTAGTCTATTATATATATAGTGATACTAAATAATTAATTGTAGTGTAAACAAATAAGTTATTAAAAAAAATATTTTACCATGTCTTTTAACGTAAATGTGTTCCATTAATAAGTCTAAAAAAAAACAAAAATGCCTTATATTTTATCCTAAACTAACACGTTTAATATCTCGAAAAAATACTTTCCGGAATGAAAACTTACAGCAATCGTGTTTTTTTTTTAACCACACACAGTCAATGTTATCATTTTTTTTAAGTAAAATTGTTGTTAGTTTATCATACACGGCTATATATTATCTCGCATCTACGTAAACCGTCGACCGCTAGTTTTAAAAACGGCTTGGATAAGAACTGTTCTAATGGGAAAACTATGAGACCATTTGAAAATGTTTTCAAACCATACACTAGATTATGAAATTCCTAATAATATGACGTCAATATCTTATCTAGAAATTGAACACATTATTGTTATATGGTCCGTCGAAAATCATTGATTTTGGCTCTAATGTTTTTGGCTTGGATACTAAGTCCTTTAAGCCATGTCTTCGTATGAATATTTGTTTACCATTAGAATGTGTACGGTTTTTTAGTATTTGCCATTTGGCAGCAAATGTCAACCTTCTCGAGTAACTTGGCTGAGGTAGTCAACACTACAATAATTCTCAGCTCTATTTTACCGAGATCCTGCCTGTTTCAATGATTCCACATATTGTCCAGTTGCGCTGACAATTGAGATACAAAACTACACCAATAATAATTTTACATCACAATATCCGAATAATTAAAACAGCCACTAAATTTCAGTCGAGGAAATCTCGCCAAAAACTCCCAAAGCTTTTCTAGTTTTAGAAAATGAGTAGGTACCTACGTATACAGAAATAATATTTATGATTTACTACTAAAAATAAATACAAATTGGGTAATATATGCTGAAAATGTTGCTTTATTCCTGTTAATTAACGGTAGCCTACAAGTTAGGTAATATAATATTATTTATGAAATATATATTATTTTATATTTTACATTATGTTAATGATGATGTAGGTCAGTTATTTAAAACACTTAGGTCACAAAATATTGCACTGTACTGATTTTTTGGGATGTTGACTACCTACAGTACTACCTATTAAACATAAGTATGAAACAAGTAGTGAAAATTGATGGAAATTATATTCCAGTTCATTAAAGATACCATTTACGTCATGATATTATTTATGGAATATAAATTATTTATTTTCCATTATGTTATGGTTGATCTTTCCGTAGTCATAATAACATAAATCTTATGTCGCCATGGCCGTCTGTCTATTCGTCGATCGACCAGAGCTGAGCTTAAGGACTCTTAGATATATAATATTATTCACGCCGAGAAAAGGTAATAAAATCTAAAGGTGCACGAAAAGTGGGCATGAATAATTTTTTTGTCTACCCCATAATGCGGGGTATCGTTGGATAAGTCTTTCAAAAACATGGTGTGAAGATTATTTTTCTATTCAGAGATCCGTTTGCGAACTTTCAATTTTAAAGTATTATTTTTCGTTGGAGTCAAGTATCAAGCGACACTTGATTTTTTTTCGATGGGGAGTCGTCAATTTAGGCTTTTTGAACATAAATATATATATATATTATGATATATTTGAAAAGAAGGTGACCAATGTGACTATATAAGGACGGAGAAAATACCTATGTACTTCTGACCGACTTGTAAGGCAAGGCTTGTAAGGTAAGAATGATGATGATATAAAAGTATGATATTATAAAATCAATATATAATTAGGGGTAATTTGTAGATAATTTCAATCCTGAAAATCAAGAAAGATTTTTCCCTGGACTTTTTAAAGATTAGTCATTTCCACATTATATTTTTACCAAATGTGGAGCACTTTAGTCTTATCGAGCTCAATCGTAAACCCCAAAGCCGAAAAATCGTAAGTGCTGTAGAAATAATGATGTTTAGATTTAACCTGAGTAACTACATAATATGCTCTTTGTGAGCATATATCATCAACCACATACGAAGAAAAATCCCAGGTAAATAAGATAAAATGTTAATTCTAAGAAATGTCACTATGATGAGACAGAATACTCAAGATTGCACTGAATGTCAACAATATTTTATATTACGTAATTAACGGATTAAATGTCAACATTACATTATCCGCTTTAATACTAATGATCACAAGTTTTATCTCGGCGAGATTGTGACATAGATACATCCCAGTCTCAAAGACATCGTAATTAAAATAATATATAATGACTTTTTTCCATACTGGCGATAAACGAGACGGCTCAAACGCTCGTACGTCTCATAACATTACAGTAACGACACACATACATTACGTTATATGTACGGTTTATAGAACTCGTAATCTTGGAGTTACTTTACCCTGATTAAATTGAGCTCATTTCTGCCCTATAATTTAGCAACTATCAGTGCTATTAACCGTAAAAACGAGGCCGGTCCTAAGAAAGAACCTTGGGGGACGGTTCGCTCGGACAACCCTGTCATGACAAGAGATTAGGGTGGGCACGGGCGTGGCGCACCGCGAAATGTCGCGCCATTTCGCTGATGACGTCACAGGCCGCGCCTGACATTTTCGGATAAAGCAACAAAGCAGCCCTACCTTCCTTCGTCGCTGATAACCGAAAAAGCTTAATAGCTTTCAGAGCTTTTGCGGGTTATTCGCTTCGCATGCTCGCGCTTCTAGCGCGGTGCCTTACCTTGACATTTTGATGTATTACATATACAGACGTATACTATCCAATTCTAGGATTAGCTGTGCTCGTAAGTTCTAGGGGACGTTGCCATGAATGTTTCCGCTCCGATTATTTGTTAGGTTACCTTTTTATACTAATGGTGCAGTTAAACGTTATGTGGTAACAACACAAAGTAGGAAACTAGCTATCTAGACTGCTTGGCAGCCTTTAGTTTTTATTAGCATTCATTTGCTTAGTATTTTTGCGTAATAATCATGTTTGATGAATAAAAATCTTGGAACCTCTTTCGACTGCGCTTTAATTTATTTCCAGCTTGAGATGGAACAAGCTAAACAGCTCCGTTTCAGTCAGCAATGTTATATGGCAGAAACACCATTAAAAAAGTGTAAAAGAATTTAAACAAAGTCTATAGAACTTCCTCTATACACCACTATTCTTTTATAAGCACAAAAAAAAAATGGTTCTATATCTGTACCCGTTACTGATAATATTTGTGGGTTACTAATGCACTAATGTTTCATCAAAAGTTCAACGAAAAATTTTAGTTTAAGTTTTAACAACCAATGTTTGTTACATATTTATTTATTTCACAAACGATTCGTTCTCAGTGCGCGAGTCCGACTCGGATTTCAGTTGAACTATTATCAATTCGATTTTTTTCGTTACTCCGACGTTTAATTTGGTCGAAAAACTTTTCACCCATGTTATTCTTAGCCGAAATAACAATTGTTCGAAGTATTAAAAGCAAGCAGGCATGCAGCATGCAAGCGGGCATGCAGTATGCAAGCAGGCATGCAGCATGCAAGCGGGCATGCAGTATGCAAGCAGGCATGCGGTATGCAAGCAGGCATGAAGTGTGCAAGCAGGCATGCAGCATGGAAGCAGGCATGCAGCATGGAAGCAAGCGTGCAACAAGCATTATTTGTGTTAAGGCTCCGGCGCTGCGGGATTTGGACGGCCCCACGTGAGCCAAAGCTTATCGTCGCAGATACTTTTACGCTCACCGCCGCGGATGACGCTGGCCGGCAAAGCTGGCCATCTATTGTCCAGTCTATTGATTTTTATTTACACTTATAGATAGATTGAAGAAAAACCTATTTCCGACAAGATTGCGATTTATAAAGTAGGACACTTCGAGACCACTTCAGTCACAGTATAAAGAAAAGAGCCAGTCAATCCAAAATAAGTTTTCAATTAAAATATTTTTTCAAGTAAACTCATAAAGCGCGGTCTGTACCTATAATTAATATATTCATCAAAACAAAAAAATGAAACACCATAGGGTTGTCTTTTTGCGCTTATTACCGAGTTCCCATGGCCATCTTTCAGCTCTCATCAGACCCTGGTTACCACCGTTTAACTACCGAGTTCCTATGACCACTTTCCGGTTCCATCATCAGATGAGCTCCATGTCATAATAAGTTTGCATCGTGATCTGATTTGCATATGCATGCAAAATATCAGCTAAATCGGTAACCGGGAAGTGGATCAAATTTAATTTGCAAGATTTGATTACAGACAAACAAACATCGGGACGGGTGAAACCAAATAAAAGCTTGTACTAAAAAATGAAGTCTTCATAATTTCAAATTAGATATTTGTAAAAAAAAGCGTTTTTCCCAGGTGCTTTATTTGAAAACTTAGATGTGATGAAACTTTTATTTATGAACTCGGTTTGTATTCATAGTAAGAAATAATAATTACATTGTACAAACTTAGTTTCAAAAGTTTGAAATTTATTGAGTATTATTAGAAACAATAAAAAAAAAAAATTGCAAAACTATCTAAATAAAATCTTTAGATCTTGTTTTATTTCTTTAAAACTCACCGAGAAACAAAGAAGTTACTTTAATTATTTATTTTTTTAAATGGTTTCTCGGCAATATGAGTACAGGTATCGGCACGGATCTTGAGCGTTCGGCGAAAGAGTGGGGATCGCTTTGCGCATCGTACACATATGGAGAAAAAATGTATACCTATAATTTTATTTTTTCTTTTACCTGCTATCTTCTTGATTCTGGTTTAAAAGTAAAAAAAAAACATAAATAGTTTAAAGCAAAATCGCTGTGTTCTTCTGTCTGTTTTTCCGTTTACTTTTTAACCATGCAACAGATTTTCATCGGTTTTCCTTATCTTTTAGAGAATTTCTACCGGAAGGTATGCATATAGTAGAAGGTATAGTACCTATTTAATGACAATGAAATACATATTTTTTTAAACTTTATGGTGACATAATAACCACTAATAAAAATGTAAGTGCAGCAAGCGCAGGGAACCAATCACGAGTGACATCTATGATGCAATGCGCAGCGAGCCAATCACTGACACTCCCCGCCCCCGCGTCTCACTTCATACCACCAAAGAGACCCGATATTTTACTTCTGCGCAAGTAGAAGTCAGCGCTCAAGATCCATGCCAGGATCTGTATTTAGGGAGCCGTCAGCTTGAGCTTAATTATTTTTATTTGTTAGCCTATACTGTGTCCCGCTGCTGGGTAAAGCCTCGGCAATCCCTTCTGCCAAAACTCTCTGTCTTGGGCGATCTCAGGCCAAGTTGTCCTCGCGAATTCGAATAATGCTCTCCGTAACTCAAGAAGTAGATATTGGGGAAAATACAGCTAGGCTAAATTGGAAGAAGACTGACCAGGACCAGGACCAGGACGACTACCTTCGTCGCGGTAAACCTCCATGGTGACGTCCTCCTTCACGCGTCCAATGAGTAACGATCTTCGCGCATCTATCTGCCCGAGTGCATTCGTGCGACGTTAGCAGCCCGATCCCACTTGAGTGATGAAGCGCATTATTTAACATCAATTAATATTGACTTGATTGCCACATTTGAAATCAACTCGTAAGTTTTGTTGTGTAACGTTTCTAGGACACGAAGTATCATTAGCCCACATCATAAATATAGGTCATAGGCACCCAGATTAACAGAGACACTGCTGACGTCAGTTCGTCACCTGTCATTTGAACCCCTCCCTATTCCCATTAGAAGGCTACAATAACTAAAAATGGATGGTATTATGTGAACAAAACAAAGTATTCGTGCGTGTTTATTAATGACCTTTGCATCGAACAAATGAACTTTTAGCACCTTCAGTGCCGCAATATTTTGGATGACGTAGATTTTGGGGTTGTTCCCGAGCAGGTGTCCAACCTTTGTTGAAGTTGACCGATATGACCTCCGCAGTTCGCTTCGAAGATCTTCGCGGTTTACGCTCCTGGCTGACTAAGACCTCAGTCGGGAATTTGGAAATAAACTCTCTCCCTTATTATTATTATGTTGAGAACTTTTGGCTAAACTTTAAACTGATTCTGATGAAATAAACGTGTAACATGTAATTTTATTTAAGTTTCAAATTTCTAATATATTAATGCATGAAAAACATTATGGTACTAAAAATAACAAGCAAAGCATACACATAAGCAATATTGGCTAAATACATAGATCGCGTGCAGACATTTAATATTCTTTATAGTCGACATGGGTCAATAAACTGCTAGGTGATGGCTACTGGCTTATGGCCGCAAGTAAGCTAACCTACAAACTTATTATTATTTATTTAATTAGCTAATTATAATTAGCTCAGACTTTCGAAGTGAAACGAGCTCAGTAAAACAGAGCACTAACCATTGAAATTTCAGCGACTTTTACGCAGCAGCAGTCAACGTCTTTCAGTTGAGTGATAATGTGGGCAGGTGCGAGTCTACTCGCGTCGTAGTACGACTTTTAGAAACAATGTTTCCATAGTTCTTCTAGACATCCGATTTCCAGAGTCTCGGCATACCAACCTTAGGATCCTAGCATCGGCGATTAGTAGAAATCGTAAATTTGTGTGCTTTATAAAGACTGACTTGCATTGTTTTTGCTGCCACTGTGCAACTCTCTGATAGAGAGATAGTCAGATGTCATTCCACAAAGTCGATCATCTTTCTTGGAAGCAGATTTTACGCAGAGCCGATTTTACGATAAAATGTTATACTAAAAGTTCTTTAGAAAATAAGAGACAATATTGGGCAAATGTACTTGATCTCTAAGCTTCCAGCTTAGTGATCAAGTACATTTGCGTGGCTAAGATGAATAATAACCTTAAAACTTTCAAACACCCATTAACGTAATGAACGACTCGGCAGTATACGAGAATGGGCTAAAACGATCAAGGTTTCTTCCATATTTCGGATGATTTAATGCGTTGGGACTTGAAAATATTCTAGCTTGGTTTGGATAGTTAGATAGATCATAAGTATCGAGGTCTCCAGAAAATTACTGGTAATTTAGACAAATTAAACAGAAGGAAAGTGTCTTGGCTACATTGCACAAAGCCCGAGAATTATACAGAATGCTTAGGAAAAGAATTATTGGATAGCTATACTTAGTACTCAAATCGGCTGATTGATTATTGTAAGAGATGGATCACTACAGATAAAAAAAGTTACTTTTAGTAAATGTGATACATTAAATGTCATCTGAGAGATGACATTTAATGTATTACGGATAGCCCATTTTTTCCATAATTTTTAATTATTTTTAGTAATCTAAAGATTTTTGCCGAGCTCAGTCTTAGAAATTCTAGACTAAGGCTACCTTTGAAAATAAGAACGAACAAATATATATTGTAAAAAAGCAATTAGATTGTAGTTCAAGGACATCGAAGTGTGTGGAAAAAGCTCACAGCAGTTGCAGGTTTGACCCGCAACATTTATATAATTTATTATAATATGCAAATCCTGAGCTATGCAGTCTGCAGTACTAATGCCAGTTGCCTAAAATACTTATAAAGACTACCAAGATAATGGAAACCTAATAATTTTGCTGGGCTAAGTAGGAAACATGATAACTAAGGTATATCCAATAAAAACAATATCAGCATTTGTAAACACATATTGCATTAAAGTAGTAAAAAAGACTTACGAAGCCCACGACATTTCAACAATCAATTGCGAAAAGAAAGTTCAAGGAGACGAATCGCCGACATTCATTCGATTTATGAATAATATATTTGAAACGATTAATTGATCGCCAGGCGTGAGACTTGCAACAGCCGACGTTTGTATACGTACGTCGCAACATACGACATAAAATAATATTAATATTGGAAACAATCTGCAAGTAACGAGTTCAACCAACGATCGTGCAATGATTGCCTAAGTGATTATGTGAAAATGCACATAACTGCTGTATACGCAGGCGATTATTATGTAAGCTTCGATACATCATTCAGTTCAGTTATTTAGTGCACGCAAACGAAAACAATAAAAGATGTCTGTCAATCTGTCAATGTTACAAACAAGTCACAACACACTAATCGTTATACAAAGATGTTTTTTAAATTTTTGTTTATAACTGTGTCCAAAGTATTTTTTTAGGTCACAAATAAAAAAAACTCTTACCATTGATTTTGCAGCATGAATTGCTGATTGTACTTGTATTTTACAAATTTTATGTTAGGCAATAATTTTAAAATACTGAACTTACCAAACCTTGAGAACATAACAACCATATTAAGGTTTGTGTAAAAAAAATAAAAAAAATATATTTGCAGTTTGAATTAATAAGAAAACCCAAAATTTCAAAAAAAGAATTATTATTATTTATTTATTTATCTTTATTCCAAAAAGGTAAGTAACTTATAAGATAAGCCCCACAAAACTGTTACAATCGTTGACATCACCGCTCTTGAGCGGAGCGGGGGATAGTGTCAGACTTTTACTGAATAAAAAAACCCACGCCTGTTCCTTCTCTGCCATTTTATTTCCAGGACCCCGGGGATCTCTTTCGCACCACCCATGGCCCCAGTAGGCTTCGACCCTGCTGGGCCCCTACGGTTGCTGACATCTCTTTGAGGCACGCGTGGAACAGTACGCGCTGTCGACGACTTGGGCCCGGTCCGGACGGTTACCGGACGATCGGACGGCGAGCCACCCATTGCTCGCCGTCCGCAAGCCCGCGCCTATGGTGGCCGGAAATCGGTATCGGAATACCGGCGGCGATTGGGGCGTGAGGACCTTTTCCTCACGCGATCGGCCGCCTCCTTTGCTAGCATTACTGCTTCGCAGAAGGAGGCAACCGCCTGCCACTCCTCCTCGCTCCGGACCATGGCCTGTACCAAGGCCCGGCGCGAGAGATCGCTGCTGCCGATCGCCCCCACGAGGACACGGCGGTGCCCTGCTCAGGCGGGGCACACCTCTACCGTATGCTCGACCGTGTCCTCCGGGCGGTCCACACAATGGTGGCACCCGGGCGAATGGTTTGACTGTGGGGTCGGCGAGTCTCTACACATACTTAAATGTACTTAAAACATTTCTAAATAATATAATTTTAATTTGCGTCTAAATGTATTTATGTCTGATATTGTATTCTAAAGTATTTAACCTTTTTTTAAAGTAAGGAAAAGGCCACTACTTTATTGACCACAAAAAGTGCCTATTACTAAGCAAACTTAGATTATTTTCTAGCACTTAAAGAATAAACACGGTAACATGCAACATGATACTTTCAAAGACTAAACAATTCAGCATTGTTAAAGTCCAGAGTTATTAATCCAAGATTTTGAAGGAGGCATTATCCACTCTTAGTTATTAATGTTGGTAAAGTTTTCATATATATATGTATATTCTTTCCAATAACCAAGGTTAGTGAAGAGATGAGCTTGACAACTACCAGAGGGACTGGCCTGCAATGGCTGAGGATAGACAAGAGTGGACATGAGAGTGTCAGGGCTTCGCCCAGCTGTGTGACATAATGGGGTAACTACTACTATAGTCCAGTTTGTTGCGTGAATAGATAATGACATACATAATATCATATTTAGCTGAATGTCATCATACAATGGTTCATATATAGATGTTTTAAAATATAAGGCAGTTCCTATGTATAGGTGTTAAAAATTCCAATAAGATTCTTATAATATATAGTTTAGTAATCTATAGAAATAAAGTTTTAGTGTTGTAGGATGCCTGTAGGCATGACAACCAAGACTCATGTTAGTGTAACATGACATGTTTGCACACCACTCATTATTATATCAATAATAAACAAGCCCAAATTGTGAAAATTAAAATATATGTATACTACTAACAATTAACAAATATATGGGTGTCTTGTCTATGTGAGTTTACATGTTTGTGAATGCATCCACAATCCAGAAATAATTCCTAGTTTGGGGCATTGTTTTTATTTAAGTTTAAAAAAGAAAAGATTTTCCAGAAATTGGATCTTTTTATTTGAATTCCTATAGACTTACTAGTCATAATCCTATAGATGTGTTGTCCCTTTTTCTTCTAAGGCAGGACTTGTGCTATCATTGCCTAGTAAACTCTTAAAAATATGACTCAGGAAATAAAAATATTGATAAAACTAGTGGGAAACCAGATGTTTAACACATCAAAGAAGTTAATTGGATGTATAAATAATTTCAATATATAGGCAAATATGCTTCATAATCCAAGAAATAATTACCACCTGGTTGCTACCTATTACAAAACTCCGCAATGAGGACATGTTTCTTGTAGGGAAGAACTCATTATTGGAAAATAACTCTGCAATTAAAGCTAACGAAAAATTCTAATCAAAGGACATATCAAAATGAAGTTCCACAAAAGAATACACTAGAGATTATTATTGGAAAGAGGGAAGACTGAAAATTATCTAATGTGGAATTAGTTATGTAGGCTGATAAGGATAATATTTAAGTATCATTTCTCTTATGTTGAGATTGATCATACATAGGTATAGTTGGTTTTGAAAATTAAACTAAACTTTTTATTTTTAAATAAAAAACCTTATGTAAGACTAATAAAAAAAAAACACTGAGTTAAAAATGCTAGTTATACAGGTAGATGATAAAAATACAAGTGGGTAATCTTGATATTATAATAAAGTTGCATATAGAATTATCAGATAACTAGCTTTAATGCAACTATTTCTGTTATTAGTTAACAGTAAAATATTCAATGTTTGAAATTCATTAGATTGTACCTATTTGTTATTATTTACATTCAACACCATTCTTCTGATCTGATGTGGAGCAATAATCATTCGATAGTGCCAAATTAGGTTTAGTAAAGGAACTGTAATATTCTTACATCATTGGGAACCTTATAATCTCTAACAGATAACACCATAATCATTTAAATTCATAAAATGATTCAAAGTGAAAGTACCAAAGCAAAAGTTGACATCATTCAACGAAATAACCAACACTAGATATTGAGAAATAAATACATACATGTGAATGATCCTGGGGGAAATCTGGACACCTCTGCACGTACCACATAAATTTCTTCAGAAAGAGCGGACTCTATTTGTATTTCCTAGTTAGAATTAATAAACTCAACTTTATCCACTATTCACCGCAAGTCAGAAATCTGACGACCGACCGCACTGAACTAAATAAAGTAGAAGGGATTGGATTGATGATCGGGAAGCCCGATTGCTCGCCGAAGCAACAAAATCATTTTTTTCTCATTATTTTTGGCTCAAAAAACACAGTGCCAAGACAGTTATACCATTGACTAAAGTTGCCAAGGTACTTATATTAATTCGCCATCATTATTTTGTATTTTTCAAAAATAAATATGTTTATTTATGAAAAGAAATCTTAAAGTGTGTCATGAAGATTCATGTACTTTTCAAGAACTGCTAATCAAGTCATAAAAAATATCAAGAACCCCTACATTAAATTAGAATGTTTGAGGAAATTAGTCAAATTAGTTTTGATTTACCATTATTCACCACAAAATGGTTTGTGCTTGCAGCATTAAGGTTCTACTGTCATTTTCTTTTCCAAATATAGTATGCTCAATATATCGCAATGAACTATTTTACAGTGGTTATGCCATGTATGTTATGTTTATGTGCGTTTTGTAAATTATATTTACAGTTTGTATAATTTGTTACTGAGCGCTCAACTCTATACACACGTCTCTTAGCTTGATCAGTGGTCACTGGTCGATAGCTTGTTGATCACGCGATGTCTACGATCATGTTTATAATTTTTATTTCATTCGATTTCGAATGAAGTCCAGCAGTTATGTTTCCTATAGAATATTGTGATTATATCAAGTTGTAGTTTTGTAACTCAAGTGTTGTGTGCACACTGGGCAGTATATGGAATCATTGAAACAAGGGCGATCTTGGTAAAATGGGGTTTAGAATTTTATTGTAGCGTTGACTATCCCAGTCTTCTTCTTCTTTTCGATTCTATTTTTTTTTTTTGGGTGGGAAAATCATCTTATGACAAATCCCGCTCTTGGGCGGAACGGGAGATAGTGTCAGACTTTTACTGACTAAAAACCTACTCCTGTTCCTTCGTTGCCTTCGTCCCAGGGCCCCGGGTTTCGCTTTCACACTACCCGTGGATTCGATAGTAAAGTCGTCAAACTGTTTGGGCCCAATGGATGGCTACACTAATAGCAGCATCGGTCACTCATCAAATCCTCCAATGTGCAGGAGTGAAACTCCCAGTGAAACTTGCCAAGAAGATTGACTCGATTCATTTGCTGCCAATACTGCACAAACGTTAGAAAAAATTTAAGATAATATTAATTTTAACTTATTCTATCACGCAAGAAAACATGGACGAAAGACTAGGTCATATGGTTAAACGACTATAGCCTTTCCTGAGGGACAAAAAGAAAAAAAAACTGTGATCTTCTCAGCGTTCCGAATGCGATAAAAGTGATTATGTCGCGTAGTCAACTAGTCAATATACAAGGGCTATTGAGTAATAAATGTGACGTTGCGCGTAGGTCAGATTTGCGTAGGCGAGGGAAAAGTGTGTCATCTTTGCGGTTGGAACATTGCATCTGAATCATTGAAATGTTCCGAAACAATGATAAATGTATCAATTGGAACATCTACGCTCAAAAGATACAAACGGAACATTTGAAACATCGGCTCACAAGATACAAATGGAACATTTGGAACGACGGCTCAAAAGATACAAACGGAACACTTGACACATCGACTCACAAGATACAAACAGGGTGTTTACTAAAATTACTATTTAGATATTTGGGTTTATAAATGAAACAACCAAATTATCAGTAAGCAGAATTCAGAATGACGTCCACTCGATCCGTTGGAATAACGGCTCAAAATATATATATATAGACACTGACTGTTATGAATCGTGATCTTCACCCCCGATGACCCTATTACCCTGCTCCAAGAGAGCCGTAGGGAAACCAGTACAGTTAAAAGACACCACAAACCGCCGTCTTTCCGTCCTCGCCGCCGAGGCCCGCCGCGACAATCTTTTAAACGTCCTCCCCGTCCCTTGCTCGAGCCAGCCCGCGCCGCTGAGCCTGTAGTTTTAAAATCCCCGATCTATAATAATTAAATCTGTTCGATCCAGCTCGTCCCTTGCTGCCCCCCCCCCCCCAGCGACGCCCTAAGTCGAGGCCCGTACCCCACAGGGGGTGCCCTTAGCGCGTAGTCGCTTAGTTTTAAGTTAGTTAAGTAAGCCCTGGCTGGAGGCCTTGATTCTTTAATCGAGGCCGCCACAGGCAAGACCGGTTAAGCAGACGACAACCTCCTAGGTTGACCTGCGAGAGGCCATTCACAAAAAAAAAAAAAAAAAATGAATCGTGATCTGTTACCTCGCGTCATATACACTAAAAGTTTTATTTAATTGAATTTCAATTTGAGAATAATTTAAAGCCGATGTTTTTGTTCAGGTCATTGATTATATTTACACTATTTACGTTATAATTTGATTTTAAAAAATACTGCTGGTCGCTTTGTGTTTCCTTTCCACAGAGTACTTTGTAATGAGTGTTTCAGTGTTCCAATTGTTCCAAATGATGCATTTAAAACATTACTGATGTTCCAATCTTTGGGAACACTAAAATGTTTCGAAACAGTGAGTCGGTTCAGTAAAGAGTTACACACGCCTAGATTCTCGATATTACCACTTTTGTCGCTGCTCGGAACGCAGGGCTGTGGGTTTGTCAAAAATGACAACATAAAGCTTGTGAAGGAAGGAGTCCCATGTATTTACTATACTCTTTGAGTCTGTCCGAATTTCTGTTTTTATTTACCGCTTGCTGATTTATTCCATCACAGTAAATTGTAATTCTATAGTTTCTTAATACTTCTAGTTACCTTGGAATAAGTATCTTGTAAAAAATGAGCACAATGAATATATCTATAGAGAAAAAAAGATCGGATTGTGCAGCCTTACCCAAAGGTTGGCAAAGGGAAGAAGTTCTCAGGAAAACGGGCTTATCGGCCGGAAAAGTTGATGTTTACTATTACAGGTATAAATATATAATATTTTAAAAGCGTCATGTACATAAATTGTTTCAGTAATTTTCAAAATTCAGTTGAAAAAAGTATTGAAGACTTCAGTGTGTCATACAGTACTTTTTAAAACTTGTTACACATGAATGATTAATCCCCAGTTTAAAAATGTACTTGATATGGATCGTAACATGTTAAAAATAACTGATCCTGTTCAACAAGAACTATAATTAGCATGTTCACTGTCATATACATATACAAACATGGTCTTAGGTTATGAAATAGAATTAAATATTCACATAACTGACTGTCAACTTTAGAAACTTAGTGTTAGTTATGACATAATAATCAACTGGTCAGTTAACATGGCTAATAAATTGTCTAACTTAACATTTACATATCCATCACTAAATCAGGGATTAACCGATGCTAACACACACCAGCTCTTGGCAGACTGGTCCACAGTGACAATAAACTTTTCTGTAGCCCAACAGGTAAAAAGTTTCGCAGTAAAGCTGAGCTAGTTCGTTATCTGGGTGATAGTATGGACCTGTCGTGTTTCGACTTTCAGCAGGGTCAGATAAACACAATGCTGCTGTGCAAGGCCAAGAAAGCACGCGCGCAGTTTGACTACAGGTTCCCATTGGTGTCATAACTTCTTCCACTTGTGTTGTGATCATTAGTGCAGTCCTGCTTTGTGTACCATTTGTATCTATAATGCTATCCGATAGAGCTTGTAATAAGTGTGCCTAGGTTTAGTGTTGCTCTTTGTGTGTGAACAATGATTATGTTTGGTTTTCTTTGGTTTTGAAACATAATCAGTGTTGTTTGTCCTAGTAGTTGTTGTTTAGTCATCACACCAGATATGCACCGCTTCACACAAAGCAGTTTTAGTACCTGTTCATATTATAACTAAACTCCTTATATAAGCTTAGGCTTTTAGTGCTTATCATTTCATAGATCATTGCCATTATCACATCACACCTTGCAGCTTTGCTAATTAAAATGGAATAAATAATACATATGGCAATATAAAGGGTGCTATCCTATCAACTATCTGCAGTATGAATTTTCAGTTTTCAATATATTTTCTTGAAAGACAGTTCATTTTGCAGAGAGCTTACGAAATTCTTTTGATAATTTTAAAGCATAATGCTTTTTACACCATTTTATTTTCGCACATAAAACTGCCTTGCTTGCTACACTTTGCACAAAGCAGTATGTATATTATGTTTTAGTGTGTGTTGGTGGTAAGTGATAACTGTAGAACATTGATTTGAGTTTTGTGTTTTTCTTGTTGTGAATTAATATTATTTGTCTATTTATGCTTAAGTTTCATTAATTTACTATATCATGCACCAAGTCAACAAATCTTTCCTAAAACTTTATTTTTGTAACAAAAAATATTCCAAGGTGTGTGATGAGAAGAATACCATTGAGTGTTTATACTAACATAGAAGCTGATTGAATGTTCAAAGAATTTTACATTACTCAGCGACTAATGGAGAAGTTTCATGATGTTGATTTTATATTTAACAAAATAGAATTAAAATATAGACTAATACTAATAAACCACTGAAGACTTATTTGAAATCCATCAATACATGACAGAATTGATTAATTAAGTTTATGCACAACAATTGCTGTTTCTCACTGGAGGGTGTCTTCATTTGACCTAGAGGAGATGGTCACACTATAATCACTCAAATACACGTGTTTTTAAGGCACATGTCAGCTCTCACACCTGGCTTGTTTATTCTTGCAAGAACAAAAAGATATTTTAATGATTCTTTCATATTTTCATTATATTGTACTTAATTTTTTAATAAGTAATTCATTTAAAATTAGAAACTTCTCTATTGTCATAATCATTGTAGCCAATCACTTGAACTTAGCATAAAACCCTATCATCATTTATGCACATTCCTTCATGTTTATAAATGAGAATAAAAACTCACTGTTATGACAATACCCTGTTTTATACTATCATCACTTCTGTGCTAATTTGTAGACATTACATACATACATTCATTCTTTTACCATATCACTGTTTCCTAAACATAGGGAAGATACACCCAACAATTTTTCATCATTTCAAGGTGGTAGTAGTGAGTGTGTTAAAACATTGTTTTGAAGCATGTTCCAGCAACTTTCATATAGCATGACAGAGCGCTGTCCTTAAAATACTTCAATATTATTGGTTTTTTTTTTAAATTTCCCTTTAATTTTTGTTTATAGTAATACATAAAACTTTTGAAAAACATTGTAATGTTATAGATTTATAAATATAGAAATAATATAAATCCCATCAATAAATTCAGCACAAATAACACCTTAATTTCTTCAAAACTGAACAAATTTTGAATTGATATTTTTTGATACAGGGGAGTCCGCTCGGATGCGTCATTGGTACCTCCTATTCGTCAGACAGCGTCAATTTTCAAACAGCCAGTCACTGTATATAAGACACAGGAAAGCAAAGTTAAAACCGACTTGAAACATGGAACACAGGAGAAACCTAAACAGTTGTTCTGGGAAAAGAGACTAGAAGTAAGTAGACAATTTTATTTATTCGGTCTTATTGCATAGGGCAATTTCTACCAGACAACCCTTGGATGGACTGAAACGAAAGTAAAAGATTTGGGGCTGTCAGAGTACAACAACATAAATAACGTACAAAAAAAAAGAAAAGATCATAAAAATACAATAATATATATATACATATAAAACATAAATAGGTAGATTACCAAATAATAAACTACTAAATATTAAAATATACGATACAGCAAGGAGAAGAAAACTGAAAGTGATAGGTAATGCTACTTCACCATCTTTTTCAAAGTCGGTAGCGTTTGGGCACGCCTTACTTCTAAGGGTATGCATTCCACAATCGCGCTGCTTGTATCGTGAAAGATGGAAGAAGGAAATGGATGACAATGAAAAGATACTCTTTGAAGCCCATGAAAATAATCGAAAGTTAAAAAATGAAATGGCCCAGGTATACATTCAATTCACTGAGGCCATAGAAGATCGGGATAGGCTCCAACTTGTTGTGGACGGGTTCAGCCAATGTAGCACAGAGTATGAACATGCTCTAAGTCACAAATATTTATTGCAACAACAGCTGCAAGAGGCAAAAACTCAAATATCACAACTAGAGACAACCAATCTAAACATCACTGCCTCGATGAATCAAAGTCTATTCAGCGAGTTGGTGCCTATTGCCCCATCACTAGTTTCAGAAATTAACCCCTCTTATTCAATAGATTTGACTAGTGATGATGACTCAAAATCAAGTAAAACAGTGAGGGTAGTCACCAGTAAAAATAAACTTAAAAAATATATAAAAATTAACAAATATATAGTGAAAACCAAGAAAATGGTCAAGAAACAAAAGTTTTTTATCAAAAATGTTAAATTAAATAGGGAAAGATTACACTTACTAAAACAATTGGATGTGTATTCTTCAAACTTAGAAAAAAGTACAAGAAAATACCAAACTGACACTGAGGACTTGCAGAGTGAACTAAATCGATTACAACACAAATTAGACTCAATGACCATTAAATATACAGCCTCAGAAAACCAAATGAGGGAATATGTATTGGCAATGAATGAGCTGGTGAGCTCACAAAAAACCAACTGTGAGCACTGTCAACCAACATCTTTTACATCTGCGCCGGGTCATTCATTGTCAATATGTGATGATACCACCTTATCCCGGTCTAGTGTCAGTTTGCCAGTAGAAATTTCTAATTGTTTTTCACTAAATAAGGAAATAGTTATTTTTTGTGATGAAATTGGCAAAGATTTAGGCCACTTTTTGACAAATGAATATCCGGGACACTCAATCATAAATAACTGTATGCCTGGCTGTTCCTTATTTGATATAATGAAAAAGATAATTAAATTTAAATTTAACCAGGAGGCAATACTGTTAATTTTGGTTGGAAATAGGGGTAATGTGAACAAAGGAGAATTACTAGAATATTATAGGACTTTGAATAACTTGTGTGTAAGAAAAATTGTGATGTTCACATTCCCATACAGCCAGAGTTTGCCACAGGAAGAAAATCGCTTTAGATATAAGATTAATATGACATTGTACAATGTGATATTAAATAATGATAAGTTTCATCTCATTGACATCAACAATTATGTTGGCACTAATTTTTATTTGACAAAAGATAGGTATTTTGTAGATAGATACTATCTTTCAAACTTTTATAGGAGACAGATAGCTGTGTCGCTATCATATTATTTTTTTATTTCAGCCAAGAACTTGGCTAAACAAATTGCTCCTGTTGAGCAACGCAATGACATGTTGTATGATTTTGCCAATAAATTGGCACCAAATCTTGACATAAATATTAATTTAAATTAGAAATTGAGACAACAGAGACAATCTCTAGCATGAATGTACTGAAGAATAAAAATATTTCCAATCAAGTTTTAAAATCATTAAATAGTATCAACCTGGTGCATCAAAATATTCAAGGACTTATGAACAAGGATTTAGAAGTAGACTTATTCCTTAACTGCAATAATATTGATATTCTATGCTTAACGGAACATTGGCTTAAGAGCCATCAGTTCATTTTCAATTTTAGTAATCACCAGGTTGGTAGTTCATTTAGTAGAATTGATGCCATACGTGGTGGCTCATTAATTTTAGTAAGCAACAACCTTAAGTTCAAAGAACGAAAGGATATTGTGAGCCTATCTGTTGAGCGGTCAGTTGAAATAGCCTGTATTGAATTAGAGCAGTTTATTATATTAAGTGTGTACAAACCCCCTTCTGGATTGTATGACTGCTTCGAAAAGGTAATGGATGAAGTATTCCACAAGATTTGCAATTCAAACAAGTACATAATCACTTGTGGTGATTTTAATGTTAATTTATTAGAAAACTCAGGTTTACGAAGTAAAATTTTAAGTCTATTTCAGTCCTACAATCTTGTTAACTTATTTTTGGAGCCCACAAGATTAACTCCTACTACTGCCACATGCATAGATAATGTTTATACGGATGTTGTACCAACTCACAAAGAAATTATAAATTTATTAGATTCTGATCATTGTGGACAGTTAATTACTTTTCAAAACCAAAAAAACATAGTGGCCAAAAAGAATATCACTGTTAACCCTAAAACTGCAAGTCGTTTAGAAACCTTTAAAACTAAGCTCATCAATAATTTACCAGACTTGTCTACATATGATGATCTTAATCACCAATATGAAGGTTTCTTTAACATGTACTGTAATCAATTTAATTCTACTTTTATACCTAAGACTATTTCGGTTAATAGTAACGTTTCATTCTGTGAATGGGCTACCAACGGTATTCATAAAAGTAGAACTCGGCTTTACGAACTGTATGATGAAAGGGTTCTTGTTAATACTGCTGAATTTAGTTCATATGTGCGAAATTACTCAAAATTATTTAAAAAAATTTGTTCTGTAGCAAAATCGCGTTATTTGAGTTCCAAAATTAAAAACAGTAATAATATAATTAAAACTACTTGGAATGTTATAAATAGTGAAACTGGAAGGTCTAAAAGACCAACTAGTGACTATAAACTTGTAATTAATGACAATGTGATCACATCAGACTCACAGGTTGCCGCGGCTTTTGAGAAATTCTTTTCAGAGATTCCTATATCAACAACAAAATCTCTGAACTCGTCACCCACTGCTGCAGAGTCTCTGCTTAAAGAAAATGTTAATGTTTGCGATTCTGTTTTTAATTTCGAACATGTGACTTACGTAGATATAATTAAGACGTTTAACTCCTTGAATGTAAAAAAGACTGCAGATTTATGGGGTAATTCTGTGGACGTTGTTAAGTCTATAATCCACATAGTAGCTCCTTCTTTAGCTTTTATTTTTAATAATTGTATTGATCGCGGTGAGTTTCCTGATCTAATGAAGAATAGTAAAATAATTCCATTGTTTAAAACGGGTAGTACATCTGACCCCACGAATTATAGACCCATTTCAGTACTACCCACTTTTAGTAAAGTATTTGAAAAACTTATTTTAGAGCAACTACAAAGATTTTTTAACAGACTTAAATTATTGCACACCAAACAATTTGGTTTTACAAGGGGTCGTTCAACAACCGATGCTGGTGTTGAACTTTTAGGACATATTTATAATGCATGGGAAGACAAATGCGATGCCCTGGGCATTTTTTGCGATTTGTCAAAAGCCTTCGATTGCGTTCTCCACGAAACATTGATCAGGAAACTACACCATTACGGAATCCGGGACTCCTCCCTGGATCTTCTTACATCTTATCTGAGTAAAAGGATTCAGAGAGTTGATGTAAACGGAAAAAGATCTCCCGGATCTGTAGTAAAAATGGGTGTCCCCCAGGGCTCAATTCTTGGCCCATTTTTGTTTCTTATATATATAAACGACTTACCTTACCTCATAGAGAATAACCATAATATAGTGTTGTTTGCAGACGACACTTCACTTTTGTTTAAACTTAAACGTCAGCAGCCAGTTACTGACGATATAAATATAGCACTTTCAAAAATAGTACACTGGTTTGATGTAAATAACCTACATCTTAATGAAAAAAAAACGAAATGTATTAAGTTTACCATGCCTCATGTTAGGCAAGTAGAAACTAGTGTGCTAATAAAAGGTAAAGAGTTGAGTCCTGAAGATAATACAGTGTTCTTGGGCATAACTCTGGATGCTAAACTTCAGTGGGGCCCACATATAGACAAATTATCAAAAAAACTTAGCTCTGCAGCATACGCTGTAAGACAAATTCGAAATTTAACTGATGTAGAGACAGCCCGTTTAGTTTACTTTAGCTATTTCCATAGTGTTATGTCGTACGGTATTCTACTGTGGGGAAATGCCGCCGATATCCAGACAATTTTTGTATTGCAAAAAAGGGCTATTCGTTCGATTTATAGATTAAGTCCCAGATACTCCCTCAGAGATAAATTTAAAGATATCAATATTATGACTGTACCTTCACATTATATTTACGAGAATATATTGTATGCACATAAAAATATAAAAATGTTTAAAAAATACAGTGATATCCATAATTTTAATACTAGGAACAAACACAAATTTGTGGTTCCTACAACCAGGCTAAAAAAAATAGGGGGCTCATTTAGATGCCAATGTATACACTTCTATAATAAACTTCCTATTCACATTCAACAACTAAGCCTTAATAAATTCAAAACATTTGTAAAGCGAAAACTTTGTCAAAAGGCTTTTTACTCTATAAAGGACTATGTTGAGGACGAAAAGGCTTGGGATTGACCTGCTCCAGTACGCACTACAACTGTTGTCTTATTTTTCTCTTTTATTTTTATTTTCAATTGTGCTCTTTATTATTATTATTATTTTACAATTTGATATTGTAGATTATTTTTATTTTGCAATTTGACTTTATTTATTTTTATTTTTGACATCAATATTTACTTTATTAAGTAAATTACATTTTGTAAATTATATATTTACTTTTATTATTGTGAACGTGAGAACAATGTTGATTGCCTTTTTTTTTTTTTCCTTTTCAGTGATTTTAACGTATGTCTGGCAATTTGAGTATATTCTGCGGCCTACCCAAATGTCCTTTCCTTGGTATTGTTCGTCAAGTCGTTGAGCTCCTTAGTAGTCCTGGGTTGAGCTTTGCGAATACTGACAAATGCTTGCACTGACTGGACAGGTCCACTCAAATTTGTATGGTTCTTTCTTCAAAAGACCATCTCAGACAAATCTGCACTGTTCTCATGTGATTTGACCATTACATATTAACTGTATGGACTTTAAAACAGACTTTGACCCCTGAGTTTGTTTCGGTGTTTCTTCTCAGGGTAGTCAGCTAGGAAACACCGGCCTCATCTAGTTTAAAATGACAAAAGAAAATTGACGTGTAAAAGTGTTTTTTTAAACCTACTTACAAAATAAATATCATTTATCATTTATCATTTATCATTTATCATTTATCAAAGATTTATCAAAGAACGATGTGGAATGCATATGAATACTAAGCTTTAGATTCTCCGATGACCTCAAGGACCTCGAATGTGTGTCACAGAGGAACTGAAAGCATTCTTTAAGATAAAAAGGAGTCGAAGGATAAAAGAGCACATTGTAAAGCAAAGAAAGTATGTGAGCATTCCGGCGAAGACGAATGGAAAGCCTTTGAGCTGAGTGCGAAATTCAGAAACGTGGTCATACTTGCGCAAGCCAAATATAAACCTGATACAAAGATTTTGAAGTCGCTTAAGTTTATCCAATTGGTCTTCGTTGAGATCAAGATAGCTGGCATCAGCATAGTCCAAGATTGGGAGAAGAAGAGATTATGACATCGCAATTTTAGTAGGGATGGGAAGAAAATTACGAAGACGCCTCATGGAACCACCCGAAGCAAACAGTTTACGACTAACTTCCTGCAGCTGTTTAGTCCAGGAAAGCGTGCTGTCGATATAAATCCCCAAGTTCTTCACTACGTGAGTTACAGGAATTATGGTGTTATTGAAATAAACTTGGGGAAGTGTCGACCAATCAATTTTACAGACAGTCCGGGAACTACCAACAACAATCACCTGCGTCTTGGTTGGATTGATCATTAGCCCAAACTCAGTGCTCCAGTCACCTATTCGAGTCAAATCTATATTAATAGTCCTAATGGCATCACACAGCCTTTTAAGAGGGGATTGGGTGTATATTTGAAGATCATCAGCATACAGGTGGTAGAGAGAAGAAAGTCGTTAAGTTATAGCATTAATAAAATAAAAAGTGCGAAAAGTAGAGGAGATAAAACGACATTTTATTGTAGAAGAAGGGGAGCAGAATTGTCATACCTTCATAGAGAGCGCAAGACAAAACAGAATAATTGACGGCTCGTTTGGCGCAGTGGTTGGACGATAGCCAATCAACCACCGCGCTGCTGCGCTACGTGTCGCACGGAGCAGATATTTTTATGGCCTGTGAATTTACAAGTTTGGGACCGCACGATACAGGAGTAGTGTAGGGCAAAGTTTAATATAAAAAAAAGAATTTTAATTCGCGAATTCAGCGCCTGTTTCCCCATCCCAGGTTTCGTATCTCTTCATCATATTGATGAAGCTGTTCCCCGCAGTTTCTTCAACGTAACTGGTTACTGTTCCGCTCCTCTTGGTCGTAGCGTGATTTTATATTACTGAATACACATTCACTAATACGCACTGTTTACACAACATAATATTTCTTTATAAATGGGTTATCCAACACGAAATCATTTTTTTTAAATTAAAACTAGTCGTTTCTGATATTAGCGTGTTAAAACAAACAAACTCTTAAGTTTTATAACATTACTAGCTGCTGCCAGCGACTTCGCCCGCGTGAAAGTATAAAATTGTCCCAAGGGAACATAGGTACTCATGGGACAAAAAGTGTGTTTATTCTATGTGATATTCTAGAACATGTTTTACCCGTGTGCCAAATTTCTTCTAAATCCATGCAGTTGTTCTAGCGTAAAAAATTAACAAACCTACACACTAACTTTCGCCTTTATAATATTGGTGTAACTAGCGACCCCACTCAGCTTCATACAAATCTTTGAAATTTCGGCTTCTCTATTCTACTATGCATGTACTGGCCTGTTGGTCTAGTGGTTAGTGACCCTGACTGCTATGCCGGAGGTCGTGGGTTCGATTCCCACCCGGGACAAATGTTTGTGTGATGAGCACAATCATTTGTTCTGTGTCTTGGTGCAATTTATCTATATTATGTATGTACTTAGAAATATATAAGTAGGTTTATCAGTTGTCTAGTACTTATAACACAAGCTCTGCTTAGCTTGGGACTAGAAGGCGTTGTGTGATAACTTCAGTATAAACACATATTCATTACATTGTTAAATATTAAAAAAAATACATTTAAGAAAAATAAACATTAAAAACTATAAATAATAGTAGCCCACCGACATTTGGAACAGGGTCCAAGCTACCGGCAGTCAGGGCTCCTGAGAGAGGAATCCCCTAAAAATGCGCGCCGTGTCCAGAAGTACTGCTTTCTGGATCAAGCCTTTGATCCAGCTGCCTAACGAGAGCCTCCTTGGGTGTTGTTCGAGGTTCTTGGCTATTAAGCCATTAGCTGTTACGACTATCGACACAATGATTGCTGTATCCACTTCCCACATGTCGACAACCTCGCGAGCTAAGTCAAGATACTTAGTTTGCCTATCTTTCTCAGCTTTCACGAGGTTCTCGTCATGAAGGACCGCTATATCAACAATCATTGTGCGACGCTCTAGTCGATCTATCACCACTATATCAGGTTTATTGGCAACATTAGTCCTCTCAGTGATGATAGATCGATCCCAATATAATGTGATATTGTCATTTTCGAGAACTGGCTCGGGCACATACCTATAGTACGGTACTTCTGATTTCTCAAGATTGTATTTAAGAGCAATTATAGACTCAACCTCGTAGCCAGGATTATACGCCAGCAGTATAATCCTGGCTACGAGGTTGAGTCTATGCAAATAGTCTCCGTTAGCTAGATAAGAACACCTAGAAATAATGCGTCGGATTGATTCTCCGGGCCAGTGGCATGCCCGACAGATGTTAACTGTACCGTCCTTCACAATGTATTTCTGGTAGTATTTCGTCAGCATAACTTCGTCCATAATCGCAAAGACAAAACCTTCAGTTTCTTCGAAGAGGTCGCCGAATCGCTGCCATGATACCGGCCCGGTAAAAGCGTCCGTGAAGCTCCTTGCTCTGCCATACTTCCCTGCGGTCATTAGTATCCAGTACTATAGGTTTGCGCCAGTTCTCGTTAGCCAAGGAGAGCGGAATGAGACCCTTGACCACCGCTACCACAACTCGGTGCGTACCCACGTCGTTTTTTAGGAAGTATTTCTTGAGATTGCAAACCTCGCAGTTGTGCAGGGTCTTAGCATTTAGCCACGACCCTCGCACTACCGCGGGATATACAGCTCATCACCACTGTGGGTGATGCATCCGATTTGCGGTAAGTAGTTTGCGGACCCTTCTATCCAGGGCGTCAAGTTCTGAGTATGCCGAAAGGTAACATCAATACCGGCATGACCCAACCGTTGAAAGCGCCCACCTTGTTTTCGCCTGATAAAAGACTATTCAGTACTTTATTCAGGCGGCCAAAGAAGCGCTCTTGCATCGATTGTTTCACGTTATCAGTATTGATGCCTAACTCTTCCGACATACCCAAATACTTGTAAGTTTCAGGTGAGCAGAGGGATCTAAGGTATATAGATTCCGAGAGTTGTATTCCCACGAATTCCATAATCTCACCTATCTTTACATGTATGCACATTTGTCCACACCAAATTCTATCTTAATGGCACTACTGAAAGTTTCAGTTACCTTCAGTAGCTTTTTTTTTAAATTGATATAAACTAGTGCTTGACTGCGATCCCACCTGATGGTAAGCAGAGATGCAATCATCGATGGTGAGGCGCACTAGTTTATTAAGAGCCTATTCACTCTAGCTTCACCAGTTGCAAGTTGTTGGGGTTAAAGAGTTTCAGATCGTCCATGTAAAGAGGTGAGATATGACCTAACCGCCTCTTTTCATCCGGTAACCTAAGCCAGAACACTCCGGCAGAGTGCTGAGAGGGTTCCAGGCTAGACAAAACCACAGTGGACTCTGTCACCCTGGAATACGCCACGCTCAATCCTTATCGGTTCGCTGTTCTTCCGAATCTGTCGACATCCCGGATAGTGAAGGACTGTTCTCCACTGCCCCATACATGACATCAGGAAACTGCGCAGAGTAAAATCAATTTTATTCAGTTCTAGCACCCTCATGAGCCATGTATGAGGAACAGAGTCATAGTCTCACAATCAACATGCCGTCAGATTTTTTCGAGAACGTCGAACCTGTTGACTAATGGCCATATTAATGAGGAGCAGCTCCTTAGTACCGCAGGACCCGATCCTACGTCCGTTCTGAGAGGCAGACATGATAGAATTGGTCTCAATATGACTAAGTATTGAATTTAGCTCTCAGAATGGATGTCTATAATTGTAATTGTGGTCTATAATTTTTGGGTGCCGCAGTACTACCTGATTTATGCAGCAGGTGGGTTATTCATGTCGTTGGAAACTGGGGCAGCGACCCTGACTCTAACTGAGGCAGACTGCAACTGAGATGCCAAGTGAGCGTGCGACCTTCGGAACCATTTAAGCCAGAAATTGTGCAGCCCAATCGGCCCAGGAGATTTTCAGTTAGGCAACGGACGGACTGCACGGGCTAAATTTGATGGTTATTGCTCCCATTTCTGGTAAAAGATCGCATCTGAATGACCTCTCGAATCTAAATGATGGCTGGTGTCCATCGCATGCGCTGCATAATTCCACCGGCGGGGAGGTTCCTATTAGAGGCCGGCGGGCTTCGAGGTCCCAAGCTGGCTGGAGGTCGAACTCTTCCCCGCCGACACACAGGTGGTGGTGTCGTCGGCAGCGAGAAGTATTCGTCGCTCGAGCTCAACGCAACTGCAGCGACCGGAATCTCTGGACTCACGGTCGGTGTTGGTCCCAGCGGCTGCAAGTTGGAGCTGAGCGACAAAACCGAAGATTTTGGGTGTGTTTATAAGCGTTTCGCCCAGCTTGTAGTCAGCATTTGAATCTATTGTTGCATAGCCATGTTGTCCTCTTAAAACACTAGGTATCTGATAATTTCACATGTAATGTTGGTGTTAGTCGTAATGGTTGATCGATATTGCTTCTTTTTATACGACTGAAAAAGGAGTGTTATTTCTTATTGTTTTCGAGTGGATGGACATTTTAATTGGGTTATCTACACTAATATTATAAAGAGGAAAACTTTGTTTGTTTGTTTGTAACGAATAGGCTCAAAAACTACTGAACCGATTTTAAAAATTCTTTCACCATTCGAAAGCTACATTATCCACGAGTAACATCATAGGCTATATTTTATTTTGGAAAAAATAGGGTTCTGTAAGATATTTGAGTTTTTCGGACACAAGGTGTAAAAAGTCAACCAGAAAAGTTACTTATTTTGCGTACGCTGCCTAAACTATAAAAGATAGAACCATAAAATGTTCTAATCAATTGTAGATCTTATAAATATCTACAAAAAAGTCCGCGACACACTATACCTATCTATGTCGAGTGAGGCACAACAACCGTTTTTTTATTTAAAAACCTTGTATATTATAATTATATAAAAGGAAAAGCTAAGATATCAACGCACAGCCGGAAATACTGAGACTAGGATACGTGAAATTTTGCACAAGGTTTACTTTTATGACCTAAGCGAGCACTAAGAACGGGGGTTAAAGTTTATGTAGAAAAATCTACTTTCAAGCGTGCGAAGCCGCTGGCAGAAGCTAGTTGTGAATATATTTATCGCAAAAAAATTTGCAGTGAAAACAATATCTTGAC
Organism: Mythimna vitellina; assembly: GCA_949316375.1. Classification (NCBI taxonomy): domain Eukaryota; kingdom Metazoa; phylum Arthropoda; class Insecta; order Lepidoptera; family Noctuidae; genus Mythimna; species Mythimna vitellina. Next base: position 10,454,708 of record OX438698.1, read on the forward strand.
AGCCGGGCCACAAATTATTATTTTTACTATATACCTAATCCTTTCTCATGATTCACTCTGTGTATAGGTGAAAACCACATGAAAATCTGTGTTAACACAGTTTTTCATGTGGTTTTCGCCAATAGTAGTTTTTGAGTTTATCAACGCGAACATACAGACAAACGCGTTGGGGGACTTTTTTATAATAATAAGAAAATATAGGTATTGCCAACAGGTTTTGCCCCAATTTCGACACACGGTTCAATCTAGGCACTGAAACATGGTAATTTCTTTGTGATTAACCGAGTCTTTAAATCTTCTTTCAGGGATTGACAGCATGTGACGCGGATGGAGTGAGGGGTACCACATCTCTACCTAAATACATCAAGCCCTTGGGCCCTTATAACTCTGATGCCACCATCATCCAGTCACTGGCTACAGCTCTGCATGTTTCTTCACAACCTATTACAGGTAAATAACAGAACAAAATTCAAAGGTTTTAAATATTGCATACTTAAACCCTTGCGTGCTTAGCCCTCAAGTCAAGTTTTTGCAGTCTCTGCCAGCACTTCAAAAGCATTCTTGAAGGAATTTGCTACTATAAAATACACATTTAATTTTGCGTTATCATTTTAGGGTATCTAAAATATTAATAATAAAAGTCTTGCACTATTTCTATATTTTAATGCTTTTCTAAAGTGCAATAATATTTCACTTTACTATTTCCAGGTCAAACTGGTTCAAAGCAATCTATTCTCGAGAACCCGGGTGTTTTTTTAAACCCTGAACAGCCGCTGATTGCGGCTGTGACCATCACCAAGGATGACGTGAGACGTCAGGAAGAGCGAGTACGGCGCGCGCGCCAACGCTTGCAGGCGGCGCTCGCGGTTGCATAGGGTCACGCCGGCGGCGGGGAGGCCAGCGCTGATCCCGTCGCCGTCACGGATTTGTCAGTCTCGTCCCGGTTGTCGGACACAGCTGACGCCTCTCCGAAACCCTCGTCGACCGATATGAACTTAGATAATAATGAATGAATTTTATATTTAAATTTTATTGGCGTTTGTCCTCTCTTTGGGTTTAGAAAACGGAGAGGAAGACCTCTGTCCAGCAGTGGGAAATAGCTAAATTAGGTTTTAGATGCAAGAGAATCTCAACACAAGTTCTCTGTTTAGGGTTTTAAGGTAACGGCCAAACCGCCTTACGGACTCCTCGCAATCTATAAAGTTTTTGATCGCTGCAGTCGCAGGATGCGTCGGCGTGTACCCGTACCTAAAAATTCATAATACACTACTGAGCGCCACTGTGGTACACGCCAAGACGCTGAACGCTGAGCGCCGGCGATTTGGTTTTACCTTTCTACATGTAAGAAAATTCCGTTTTTATGTACTTCTTTTAGTCCATGTAGATAGAAGTTGGTACTGCCATTATACGTAAGTGAAGTTATATATGCATCGATTTGACGATAAATTGTAAAAATAGGTTTCTTCATCAGTTATATGAAAAGCCTGTAGGTTATTGTGGTGTCTACGGTAATTGTGCGTAATTTTAAGGTACACCCCACGGATCTTGGTGTCGGAAGTTAATTCAGCTATCTACAAAATAGTCGTTGTGTGTAATTTATTCGGAAGCTCAAGAAAATGTCAAAAATTTTAGAGGTCCTGTTTAATGAGGCGAGTTAAATGCACCTTTTTAAAGTTCCGTTAAAATGAAGAATTTTAAGACTACAGGCAGCAGATCTGTACACACAAGGATCCGTGAGTTGTACCGTTAGGTTGTGCTGTGTGAGCTTTAGAAAAAGAAGTAGCAATTGTAAGTGTGTGCAGTGGTTGTTCCGACTGCTATCAAAAATAATGTTGCACTGCATGATTTTTTGTCAGTATCAGGTAGGGATTGCAATGTCGTAGTCGCCGTCATATGGTATGACTACGTACTGGATCCGGTGACACTGACGCGACCGGATCCGGATCAGCAGATGTATTGCAATCCCAATACCAACATAGCCCCGGTTGTGCCTTTAAAGCCAAAATCGCCAATCAAAATACGATCTACAGTACAAAACACAATGAATGGATTTACAATAATCATACATTTACATCTAAGTATAAGAACTTGTACATTTAATCAAAAATTTCTCGTTAAATAAGCAATATTTTATGTTAATTATTTAATTAAGTGAAAAATAATTTTGTATTGTAACAATAAAACTATTTTATAACTTGTGATATCGTGTTTAATTTACTATCAAATATAACAGAAAGTGATAGAAGTGCAATGTTACACTAATTTGATTAAAAATATTTTCACAACCATACATAATTCAAAAACAAAATTTATGTTGCTTTGTTCAACCTTTCGTGGATATGTAACTATTGTTAATAAACCAATGGATGACAAAAAAAAAATGTGTTGACAGTGAATAAAACAATTTATTAGACCATGTTCACAGTATTACAAAAAAATTATAAACATGATATCTATATCATTAAAAATGTTGAGCTCAAAGCGTTTACAAATCCTATTTTTAGCAAAAGTTAATATTAGAAATATGCTGGCAAATCTTAATTTGCAATATGTATCTCGCAGTTAAAAGTACCTATGTAATGTCTTTGGTCTAGTGTGGCAATGATGAACATTTAAAAAGCTTAAAATGGCAAAAGCTTTTATGGCGACTATTTCAAAATGGACGGCTGCTATGTGTATAAATCGGAAAAGCTGACGTGCTTTATGATAATCAAAGAGAAATACAATAATTTAGAATATATAATCTAATAGGACTTGTCATAGAATAAAAACCTATAGGATTTTTTCGGGTACCTACCGGTGGTTTCATCTAATGCTCAATTGGTGGTCCCTTGCTACATTTTAACAAAGCTAATATGAATTCTTATAAGTAAATCTAATTCGTGTTTTAAGTCAATTCCATTTCATGATCAAAAGATTGATCTCCATAATTATATTATTCTAGAACTACTCAAATTATCATACTTGTAAGAATTAATTAATGACAAGAAATTTTCGGAACCTTTAAATTTATTATTTTTATCCAAACCCGATTCGCGAATTCAAGGGATTGCAGTATTTTCTGATGTTCTCATAAAAGTAGGATTCGAACTCCTGACCTCTCGTTTGTTAGTTATTTAATCAGTTCACATTATTTCTTGTGTTCGCGAAAATAGACATAAGTAACAATGTAATGTATACAGAATAAAATCAAATACTACAATTTGTCTCCAAATAATTTGATTGATGAAGTTACACAATGCCACTCAATCATTCTGTCACGACTTAAGTATTAAATTTTTGTGCATACTTTAGTACCTAACTACATAATCACAAAACAAATGACTAGAATAAATAACAGTAGATTTGACAAAAACCTTATTCCTTAGATCTACTTCATTAAAAGCGATATTTATTAAATGACGATATAGCACATTATTTGAATATAATTGTTAACACTGAAAGGCCCCATTTCAAGCATAAAAATCTTAACATGATCATTTAATACCAAGGGCTCTATGTTTAATATTTCCACTACCTACTATAAATATTATTTTGCTAAAAGATCTCATCATTAAAATGTCTAATAATAAGGCAGTAATTAGTTAATATATACTTTGCACTATTTGTGATTATTATATATAATGTATTAGTTTGTATCACAACGATATGTTGACAAATAAGTTAAAACCATCAGTCTGTAGCTGATACGTAAATGATATGTCTAGTGTAATATTAAATGTTATTTAAGTCCAAGGGTAAAAGTTTGAGAACAAAATTGTTCCTACAAAATAATATCCAATGAAATAATACTGTATCATTCGCGATTGGAAGTCTGGCATCCTACTGGAGATCAAAAATGTTTTCCACTTGCTGTACATATTGTCAACTCCCTCCAAATTTGCTATAGACAAATGATGAGAAGGGATTCTCTTTCCAATTCCAATGCGACGGAAATGCTCATTTATAGTATTCTGATCAGATGTTGGTGTAGGTCCAACATTCATTTTACTAGAACATATCCAGTACAATATAGGACTAGCTGATGCCAAGAGTCTAGTGGACACCTGGATATGTACAAAAATTATACAAAATACACACAAAAACAACATATGAACTATATACACAAACATAGTAGGATCATTGGCCCCAAAACATTTAGAATATTGCTTTGGCCTGTAAGGCATCTTATTTGAATATCCTATAACACTAGTTTTCAATCCAAGTCTAAAACATAGTCTTATGTTACACAATACATAAGACAAACAATGATACATTACCAACAAAATGATTGGAGCAGCAAGAATGAAGTTAGGAATTTGTTTTAATTTATAATACTTGAAGAAACCAACATTCCAATAAGAACTTTGAATATAGGAATATGATAATGGCAAACTGTTGTTACACCATGGACTCTCAGCACTGCCTGGCAATACATATTCTGTATTTGATAAAAAATCAGGTAAGTTGTGTTCACTATGTACACAATATTTAAAGTAATTATATGTTTGAACTAAAAGAAATGGTAATAGAGCTATGATAACAGTCAAGAAGAGTGACACAAACGATGTGAACAATGGTAACACCAATAACGGCAATATTATCTTATGTTTTAGTGTTCTATATTTGTACATAATTTCAGGCAAAGTTCTTTCTACTACATTTTTAAAACTTGCATAGAATATGAACCCTAAATTAACAGAGCCATTAGATCGAGTGATCATTGAAAATCCTGCTGGCAGGCCACTCAGTATATCAATATTAGCAAATCTTAAGCTCTCACTTTCTGTACACTTGAACATTGTATAAAAGGACATCCATGCAAACAGTGATTCTGAATATGGTGCTGAAAAAAATATACTTGCTGGGTTAATACAATACAAAATTGCAGATTTATATGCTCTGCATTCACTTCGTAAAACTCTTAAACTCAGTCTGTGTAATATATCAGCTGATTTAATAAAAAATATTACATTTGAAAGGGTTGCAGAGATCAACAGTGTGCTATGGAAGTTTAGAAATGTTCCAAATAGACTGGTGAGTCCATAAGCAACATATCTTACAACTAATGGAAATAGTGGAAAGAATGCTAAACAATTTTCGTAAGTGTAACCATATTGGGCTATGTGCATAAAGTACTGAGCATCCCATCTCTTCATGCCCCCTAATAATTTATCCACGAAGATGTCGGCATGCGATTTACGCAAGTTTGGGTCTTCAGGGCTTAGGAACACGTTAGCGTCATGATCCGGTATGATAAAGTTTGATATTGCTTGTAAGATAATTAGAATAACTCTTGTGCTAAAGGCAAACCATAAAATCTTTTGCCTCGGGGAATACATCTGAAACACGTAAAACAGCACAGCATTTAATGCAATTTCTATTATCATACATGTATTAGGTTTGATTAAAATTAGTAATTACCTTATACGTATTGTTTTTTCATTTATAGTTACACATAATTCAATCAATATTATTGTCAATAATGCAAGAAATCCATTACAACCGTAATTACAGTGTCCACTTGTCGAATGACATTGACACTTGACACTTTGACAGCTTCAGAGTTTTTTTTTCTGTTTACCCCTTAGGGAAGGCCATAGTCTTTCGTCCATGTTTTCTTGCGTAATAAGTTTTCCGTATCCGAATATAATAGTTGTTTCTTTTTGTTTTGCATTAGAATGCGGGTGTAACACATTCTAATGGTTTTGAAGTATTTAGCAGCAAATGTATCGATTCAGCCTTCTCAGCAAATCTCGCTGAGGTAGCTAAAACTACAATAAAATTCTCCGCTCCATTTTACCGAAATCGCGTCTGTCTCAATGTTTCCACATATTATTCCACTTGCGCAAACACTTAAGATACAAAACTACATCAATTTTACATCACAATATCCACTAGGAATCAATTTGCGAATAATTAAAACAGCCACTGAGCTTTACTATGACTCCACTCGAAAAAATCCCGCCAAAAACTCCCAGCTTCAGTGAGTCAGTAGCTTCTTTTTTTTATTTACCTCTAAGGGAAGGTGATCAGAAGGATGGTCTTTCAATCATATTACCTAGTCTTACGTCCATGTTTTCTTGCGTGAAAAGGGTTTTTAACATTAGAATACGGATGTAACACATTCTAGTATTTTCGTAAAGCTTAACAATAAATGTGTCGAGTCAGCCTTCTTGGCAAGTTTCGCTGAGGTAGTAAAACCTACGAAAATTCTTCCTTCAATTTTACTGAGATCGCGTCTGTATCAATGAATCCACACATTGTCCAGTTGCGCAAAAACTTGAGATACAAAACTACATCAATTTCACACACAACATCCACTAGGTGACATCACAATATCCACTAGGATACAATTTACCAATAAAAAAAAATCATGACACCAAAACTGTATTTAGCCATGGAAGTAGTAACATGTACGGTCTATTACGACATGTTCACTCTTTATCTAATAATACCAAGCACAGTTATCGTGGTACTGGGTTTAACTTCGGTATGAATAAGAGAAAAAGTAGAAAAATATAAACCTTTATTTTGATTTTATAAATTATAGTCAAAAGTTGCAAAACATATCAAGTGCGCCAAGGGTGGATTAAGCAAGGCTTTGAGGCTGTGGCCAAGTGCGAGTCGGACTATTTAATTAGTGGCATAGCTCGTAGGTATCTCGAAATTAGGCTCCCAGGCAAGAAAGGAACAATATTTGATAATGATGTAACGGTGACTTTCCAAGTAAAACATGATTTCATGCTTATGTTAGTGCAGCTCACTGCTAATCTGTACCAATTAACTACATTCGGAAGACTACAGAAGAGAACTACAGCATGGCTGCCTGTAATCCTCAACGCGCGTGATTTTTCCATAAAATCGTTTTCTTTCAACGTTTTGTGCCTTGATGAAACATATTTTTCAATACACTTACTCGAAACCCGCTCTTATCCCTACCGCTTTTAGGCACATAATTTACTGTTTTCGCACTACTGCGGTGCCGTGCGCGCCACACGTATTCCATGAAACGCATCAGGTGGGGCGCGGCGCGACCACCACGACGCGCGCAAGCATCTTTTATTTGTTTTCGTAAGTGCATTGAAAACCGTTCTTTGATACACGTGGAAATTTGTCAATGCAGCACTCGGCTCCATAACACCCTCGCCTACGGCTCGTGCCAATTCCGCTTGTTTGTCGCAATGACAAACTTTCTCTTTTTTTGTATCCAAAATGTACAATAGCACTGTGTTCTGTGTTGTCGAATTGAGAGTTTGGGTGTTGTTGATGAGCAGCTGTATTTTATCCAGGTGCTGAAGTTTGAGCCGCTGTTAAACGCTAAATAGCACTATAATGAAGAAAAAGGAGCAAATAAAACGATACATGTTAAGTTTATTTATAATAATTGCATTCTGTCACGTAATAATATTGTTACACCCAGATTCATACGATTTTAAACAATTCTAGCAGTCTAGAATACATCACAGAGCACACGCTATTTTGTTGATTTAAACATGAATTTCAAAAGCTCAAATCTATGCGTTATTTGGCAAGAACTTGAAATCGAAAGACAGTGTCAACAAGCATGAAAGCTAGCAAAAACTGAACTATTTACTATCCACGGCAACTTATTTTTTTATGTTTAATAGTTTATATGAATGCTTTTATTAGCTCTGTCATAAACTTAGAGCACTCAAAAAGATATGTTCACGATAAATAAAGGTGCGCCTATGATCAATGCCTCTCTATACAAGAAATAGTTTACCAGTGATTTACCATTTCTGGGTAATTTTAACACATTCCCCTACAAAAATGAGCAACAGTAGTACTCTTTCATACTTTTTACAACTTAAATTTAATTACCTATAAAACCACTACAATAGGCTACAAAAGAAAAATGTAATATAAAAGTATTTTTACCACCACAACATAATATTTTACATGGCTACAGACAAAACGAAACCAAATAAAATATAGGCATTAAATAATAATATATAATTGAGATACATAAAAAGAAAACAATGCATTTTTGTCTTTTGTTATATATTGATATATTTTTGTCCATATTCAACCAATGTTCAGTTTAAAACCTGGCATAATGCAAAATAATCAGTCAACCTTATATACCCCTTGAATTGTGACTAACGTAAAAATTGTGAAGAAACTATGAAAATTACAAGAAAATATTTAATTTCCATTCATAAAATGATAGTTTATTGCATGAAGGTGCGTTTCTTCCACATATTTTTTTTCAAAGCAAATCTATTTACATAAACCTATTATTTACGTAATTCTACGCAGGTGAGTTCACATCGATAACATAGAGTATAACAAGAATACATTAAATTAAATCATAGAAATACCATTTATATTTCTTTACAGTAGTACAATTAAAAAATCTGACGATTTTAATCATGAATTCTAGTGTTTTAATTACTTAAAGTATAAACAACAATTTTGCATATTGCCTAAAAACAAGAAGGAATGAATTTTTATTATTACAATTATTTAAAGGGATACTGAAACGTGCGTAACGACACGGTCAGGAATTGAAGGATGTTATAAATCGTTGTTGCTAGCTCACCCTTACTTACACCATTCTATGAAATAGTAAATCAAGTGATAGTGCTTCTATAAAATGCCGTTATTCAAAATGTTTGTATGCTTTCATTATTCACCATGTGTTTTCAATATAATAACTATTCAAATTACCTTTTAATAAATATGAATGTAAGTTTCAAGTGCAATTTCAATATTTATTATCAGTTTTAAAACACGCAATTCGAATCCTGCCATTTTAAAAATAGTAAAAAAAAAACCATAGACAACATAAATACCTTACTGTAATCTTGTTACAAACGCACGCGGTACGATAACTTAGCAGACACGTCACTCATGCTTGGGATAGTTTCTGTCAAAGGTGTCGTCCTATTTAGCAAGAATCGTATGACGACACGATGCGATCTCGTCATGCGGTGAAAATGGTAGTACGATAATATAATAATAATAATGTTTATTTGCCAGAACGATGATTTAATAGCAGTGTTTCTCTCTCGATGTTCATCTTACGAGGAGCCCTCGCGTCACGATTACGTGACCAATAAGGAAACTAAGAGATCGGTATATGTGATGACATGATAAAACCCATCGAATGGTTGTTATTTTACATTGCCTGTGCTCGCCCGATAGCCTGCAAGCTTCAACCAGGACACTATAAAGAAATCTGTATGCTTGTACTCATCGTACGATGAGAACGCATCTTGTCATCGTACGATCGTTATTAAACATTGCCTGTGTTCGCGCGACAGCTTGCAAGCTTCAATCAAGAAATTATATTTGAATTTGACTTTGACTGAATTGAATTTGACTCCAGTAACACAGGTACCACCTAGCTCAGGAGTCAGGGCTTCAATTGAATATGTATCAGTCTTTTTATGTCAATAAAAACATTATTATTATTAATTTAAACTCATCGTGCAACGAGCACGCACGATGCGTTGTCGTCGTCATTGTGCAATCCTTGTCAAGTAGGGCGATCCCTATCACTAAACATTCCACTCTCTATGATTAGATGAAACCGGAGGACCGCACTGTTGTTGAATCTACAGTGATCAATACTTCCAAACATATTTTTAATAATGTTTTTTGAAGATATTGCCTTTTTTTTAATGTATAAACACATTTTTAAAAGGCCTCAAAAGCCTTTTTTATCCTAAAAATATAGTATCACGACATCTAACACACCACACGTGATCACAAGTGACGAAGCATTGAACATTAAATAACTGTGATACATGAACAAAACCAACTTTATTTTATACCTAGTTTAGTAGTTTTTAACCCGTGCAAGTTCGTGGCTTGTTTGTAACAAAATTACAGTAGTATTGGTATGGTGTAAGCAAATCGTAGCCGCAGTAGTGGACGTCTTAAGTTGCTAAGCGCGCGAGTGTTAGCTCATGGATAACTGGCCGAGGGCTAGTAGCCTCTCCACAGCCGCGTTCACGTCTCCGAATGTCGCAATCAGTGCTGAAAATAAATAAAGAATACGTCATGATTTTTATGAATATTTTAAACAATTCAAAATACACAATTCATCAAAGCGGACTCCGAATAACACTCGCTTGGTGATTGGTTTAAATTACCGACCTTACAGCCACTAGACGTCTAATAATAGGCGACGCATGTCTGTCAACACATATGACTATATATGAATCGATGAAATTCGCCACGTAATAATTTCCAAATAGTCTCGACCACTTCTCTGAGCCGTAAACACGTCCGTGATAGTTAATAAAAATATTAGAAAATAAATGTAACAATGACACCTTGTCCAATATACTTTGGTGTGGTAACAACAGCCAGGCTTCGCGTATTAGGAAAAATGGCATAACATTTCATCAGTAAGTTAATTACAATTATATTGAGTTTCTGATATTATTTATCGGAGTTCAACTTATACTGATGTACCAATTCTTATGACCACCTCTTGTATCGATAAAGTAAACAACCTATTTATTACTTATACGTTTTTTTTACTTACTACTATAAAGACTACGTAATAGGACGGAATTTAATTCTTCATCATCTTCCTGCCTTTGTCCCGTCTTATTTGGGGTCGGCGCAACAAGTTTTTATCTTCCATTCTATCTTTTCACCTGTCATGCTATCACTAACTTCCTTTTCGTTCATATCACTATTCACACAATCCATCCATCTCTTCTTTGGTCTCCCTTTCCACCCATCCGCATGTATACTCATAATTCTTTTAGTAGCATGCGTTTCATCCCTCTTCTTTACATGACCATACCAAGAAAAACAATTCCCCTTCAACTTTTCAGTTACTGGCGCCACTTTCAAACTTCCTTTAATATACTCATTTCTCACTTTATCCATTCTTGTTACACACCCATCTCAACATTCTCATCTCCGCTACATGCAATCTTTATTCATCTGTTTTTTCACAGCCCAATATTCTGATCCATACAGACAAATGACAGGTCTTATCACGGACTTGTAGATTTTACCCTTCAACTTGGGGGCATCCGTGGGTCACAAGTTGTTCCAGTGACCCGTCGCCATTTCATCCATCCTGGATTGATCCAATGTGTTACGTCTCGGTCTACCTCGCCATCTCCTTATTTAAGAGACCCGATGTACCGAATGTCGGAGCAAATCGGTATGGTCATTCCGGCGAGAGCTAAAGGCACTGGTTTGGAAAGACCGCCGAAATCGCAGAACAAGTATTCGGTTTTCGTTCTGCTCAATTTTGAGCCAACATTCTCCAGTCTGTGCCACCACACCTCCAATTTACTCTGGACCTCTAGACCACTCTCGGCAACGAGCACCATGTGATCGGCAAACAGCATACACGAAGAAGCCTCTTCCTGGATATCCGACATCAGAGCGTCCATTATCATCAGGAAGAGGTAAGGGCTGCTAGCCTTGATGTAAGCCGACAGCCACATTGAAGCTGCTGGTCATATACCTTTTCGAGGTCAACGAATACCATGTACAAGTTTTTATGCGCACATCTGTGTTTCTAGCACAGCTAGCATATAGCAAACATGACATCCATTGTACCCCGACCAGGCATAAAACCGATTAGTTTGTGAAATTTCACTCTCTTCTCTCAGCCTCCTTTCAATAACTTTCTCCCAGACTTTCATAGTACACTAGCTTAGCTTAGCTAGTACATTAGCTTTATTCCTCTATAATTGTTGCAATCAAGCACATCAACCTTGTTTTTAAAGATGTACCAGGGAATTGTTACACCAATCATCAGGTATGGCTTCTTCCCGAAACACAACTTATTGAAGAATAAAGTTAACCACGTCCATCCAATCACTCGCAGCAACTTCCACAGTTCAACTGGTATTCCGTCTGGACCAATTGCCTTACCTTTCTTCATTCCATTTACAGCTATTTTGACTTCCTCCATACTAATCATTCTTACTAAACCCATATTCACTGATAATTCTCTAAAATCCCATTCCAGTTGTTTTACTCATTCATCAGTCTTTCAAAATAGTCCTTCCTCTTTGATTTTTTCATCTTTTGATAGAATCATTCCAGTTTCATCCCTTATACATCTTATCTGGCAAACAGCTCTCGCATTTCTCTCTCTTGGTCTAGTAAGCTGGTACAGATCTTTTCGGCTTGCCGGTTTGTCCTGTGCTTTTGCTTTCGCTATTGTCACCGCTTTCTTGGCTTTTTTCTTTAAAGCATCATATTCATTTTTTACTGATTTCAAGCTAACGTTTTCCGGATCTATACGCTGCAATTCCTTAAATTTTCTTTTTTTTTCCTTCAACACATTCTGTATATCTATTGACCACCACTATGTATCTTTTCCTCTCGTATCTCCCAAAATATTTTTCGCATGTCTAATACACTGCAACACACAGCATTCTTATTCCAGGTTTATTTATACTTCGATCATTCATCTTCATATGCTCTCTCTTCTGATTCTCTAGCATATGCCATTTTATTGTAGAGAGAGAGATCGCTCTTTGGTTTTTTTTGTTCTGTATCTTGACTACTGACACCATAGCCAGGAGTCTGTGCTGTGAGATTAGGTCTTCTGGCAGCACTTTACAGTTTTTGACGTGCTTTCGTTGGTTGCGCCTAACCAGGAAGTAATCGATTTGCATCTTGTGATAACCGCTTTTGTACGTGACCAGATGTTAGTCTCCTTTCTGGATTCAAGTATTGGCTACTGCCAGATCAAATGCAGTAGCGGATTGCAGCAACGTCTCCCCTTTACTATTCGGACTTCCAAAACCCCATCTCTCATGTACTCTTTCATAAACACCTCTCATTCTTCTCACATGTCCATTAAAATCATCTCCAACAATCAATTCCTCATGCACAGGGATGGCCATTAAAGCTCTATCAAAATCCTCCCAAAACTTCTCTTTCACCGTTTCATCGCATCCTACTTTTGGTGAATAGACACTAACTACATTCAACATTATATTCTCTAACATAATCTTCAGAACTATAAGCCTATCATTATTCCTTTGTACTTCCATCACACTTTCTTTCAATTTGCTGTCTAACACTATTCCTACAGCATTTCGTAAATATCACTTTCACAGTAATAAAACGTATATCCCTCACCAATTTCTCTCGCTTTTGTTCCTCTCTATTTAGTTTCTTGTAAGCACGCTACGTTTATTCGTCTTCTTTTTAGTACGTCCGCTAACTGGCCCTTTCAGTCATTGTCCCAACATTCCAACTTGCATACCTCAATCTAATTTCCCGAGCTAGCTTCTTACGTTGGCCCCGCCCGGGATGGTGTAACAACCCTAGTCCATTTCCAACAGGAGCCGGGTCCTGCCCCTGCGCGTAGTCTGTAGGGTACGCCTTAACCCCATCGCGCTTTCCATTTATACCCAACATATTGCAAAAGATATGACTACTGTTTTACAGTCGGCCGCCTACAGCTGCCTGACACTAACCCTCCTTGGAAATGCTGTTGCTGGCGGTTTACCCGCCACCATGCGATAACCTGAGGTGCTTAACAGTACGCACGGTCTTAAAATATCCCTTAGTCGCCTCTTATGACACTCATGGGAAGAAATAGGATGGTGCTATTCTTTACGTCCGACACCATACGGTACGTACGGTAGGTACAATAGGACGGAATTTAATAGTGAATCGGTTATTGATTTTAGGTACCCGAAAGATTCTGATTTTATTTTCACTTGATTGCATTAAAAGGAGGCCAATTTTACAATTTTTTACTGTAATAATAATTTTATGTATCTATGTTGTTTTTATAAATAGAGAGACCTTTTATTCGTTCTTTTTTTAACTTTACCACTTAAAATGTATTAATTACATTAAGTATGTACATTTTATGTTAAAATAATAGCAAGAGCTAGGAAGGTAAAAAACCAATTAAGAATTGTACGAAATATTGTTAAAAAAATATATCGATACTTTCGTGACTTATTTAAACCTATCTCATCCCTATTGTGCCGTACTGACCTTGGTCGGACCAATCAGAACGCAGTACCCCGCTCCCCCGTACCTCGGCTAGTTGACAGAATTGTTTTGCTGCGCTAGTTCAAGCATGAGGCGTCTAGTAGCTGTAAGGTCGTTGGTTTGAACCAAACTAATAGACCTGACATGTTGAGGAAAATCTAATATATCTCGTGTCAAGGTGACCATTTATAATTTTTTTTTTTTCTATATTTGGTAGATATGAGAATAGGTCGTTAAGTATTTTTCACCCTCCTACCCCAACACCCATTTAATAATGGCGATTTTAGTATTTTTGTTTCGATATATGATGACCAAAAACGATTTTAGGATAAACTAGTTTCGCTTAGGCCAAACCAGTTCTCCCTACACGCGCGCAGCTCCTATTTCTGGGTAGTTATAAAAAAAATAACCAAACCTCGCCGTGTCGCGGTGTTCTAAAATTCCGAGCTCGCTTTGCTCACTATTAGACTAATATTGCGGATGCCTAAGCGAAACTAGTTAATCCTAAAATCGGGTTGGCCAGTAACATATACATAAATTCGATTTCTTTGATAATTTATATAGCAGAATATCGTTTGCCGGGTCACTTAGTGATATATAAATACATGTCCAAACAAGGTGTAAAAAAAAAAAACTTGTCAAAAATAAAGTAGTTGATTTCTCTTTCTCTAAATTCTTAAACAACATTATATCGAATTGAGTCAAGAAAGTGAAGCCGAGGTCACTTTCTCGACTTAATATCTCAAGTGGCTGCTTACCTTGCAAGTTGGCATCCCGGTTCAAAAAGCCCATAGCAGTGAGTTGTTCAAGTTGTTGCGAGTAGCGTTGTTCGGGCGGCTGTGCTGGATTGGCCTGGTTATTTGACATGGCAGACATCATCCTCTGCATGAACTGTATGACAAATATTATAAATTAGCAATGAGAAGTTGGTACTCTGAACACAACAATCGAAATATAATTGTTACATATATATTTATTACAACTTTCTAAATCTCCAAGCTTTTGTTAAATGATGACTATTCATGACAACAATACAATTACAATTTTATCAATGGTGATTCTAATCTATCTATACATATAAATCTGCAGAAGTTTTTAGTTTTGCGCGCTTCACGTAAAATGTACGAAATCGACGTAGATAACTTTTATACATTAAAATTGTGTGTAACTTGATATATTAATTAGGCTTTTTTCCTCGCAATCGGTTGACTATTTCGAAACATATGCTAAATTCATTGACTGTCACGGCCTGTTCCTTCGGTCTTAGCAGGGAGCGGGGCGGCATCGGTACGCGGGCGCACGGCGCTACGAGCGGCGTCTCGTGGCGTGCTTCAAACATTTTCATACTTTTGATCTTACGCTCGAGGCCCCGTGCTTAGCTCCCGCTCACAGCGGTAACGTCGTGTACGAGCCGTTAGGCGGTACGAAGTTCGCCTGGTAAACTAGTCAATACTAATACTAGCTACTGCCATCGTGAAAACCTTCCCACCTTTCAAGCAATTTTGAAATTTTTATTCCTATTTTTATTTTTTGTTAAATCACCCCCTTTATTAAAGTGGACAAAACAAATTTAAAATTGGTTTAGCCATTTTTGAGTTTTAACGACCCTAAAGAACAGCAATTGGAATGTATAAGAGGATTATATGGCTGAAGAGTTTGTTTGAACACACAAATTTCAAGAACTACTGGTTCGATTTGTAATGTTATTTTGTTAGATAGTCCGTTTATCGAGTAAGGCTTAAATTTTAAAATTTTCAAATGTTTTATTCAAATTTTTTTTTTCTTATTAGACCACTTCCTTTATTAAAGTGGACAAAACAATTTTAAAATCGGTATATCTGTTTTTGAGTTTTAGAAAGACTAAAGAACAGCAATTGGATTTTATATATCGTCGTTCATATTGCAATTTGTTCTATGTCAAAAATGACAAGTTTACAGGAGAGTAAAAAAACAGCGTACTGGAAAAAAATATTTTAAGACACCAAAATGTTTTTTAACTAATGTTTCCTAAGCAGTTTGTACTTTTTAATGTAAATATTAAAGTCTCCATAAATAATTTATATTTTGTTAGAATTTTGACATAGAACATATTGTAACTACAATTCACGTAAAACTTGTGACATAAAACATATTGACAGCTTATTTGTATGAAATAATACACAGAGATTTTGTAAAAACAGGTATAGTATTTATTCAAGTAACATAAACAAATAATTAAAGTAGGAACAATCAAAATAATTTTGATATGAAAAACAAAAATAAACAACAAAATTGTCGTAAACTTCTTGACAAACTTAAAAATTGTTAGCTTATTTAATATTAAAATGAACTTATTATTAAAATTCACAAATTACCTAAATGGCAAGGTAAAATGAACAATGCGTGTCCTATTGCATATTATTCATTATTTCGTCTATGAGGACAGGCATCAGAATCTGAACAATTATGTTCCAAGGAGTCATAAAAAGGGTGGTAATCTTTAGGAATCAGTGGTTTTAACTCTTGTAAATGTATAAACTTTGTAGTGTCAATAGGGAGAAATGATTGATAAAGGGCAGCATTTTCACTTCGTGTGTTTTTTTTATTAGAGCGTCGTGGTAATTCTTTGAAGTCATCCTTAAAGTCCAATTTATACCGTATGATTCCATCTGGTTTATATTGAAGGCTTACAATATCGACTACAAGTGGATCGCCCTTTTTGTTTCCAGGTCGTATGCTGGAGTACCTGCCACCTTCACATTTGCTGAAATCGCTGTAGCTTAGAAAAACTACCTTGTATGGTTCAGGCTTTTTTCTAGCGCTCTTGATTATGTTAATGTAGTCAGCGGGAATAAAAATATCCCTATGAGGTGGCAGTTTTCGTTCAATACTGCTATGTATCGAATCCACCTCCATTTGGGTGTGCCCGACTTCAAGGTACTTCTGCTCAATGATAATATTCTTTTCGACTGCTAATTCAATTGGAGCATTAGACATATTCAAGGATCGGTTTTGGTAACCACACCCGTCACTCCACAGAATAATTTTTTTGGTGTTTGGTACCTTTTCTAGTTCTGCTTTTAGGTGTTTCATCATAATAGACGTAAATACGTCACTGTCTAACCCACCATTTCCCTCGTGCCAAAGATAGCAAATCACTTCTTTTGTTTTTAAATTATAATGTGTGTAATTATGAACTTTAAGTTTTGTTTTGTAGTAAACAGCTGATGCCTGGATTCTTGGGCATAGAAGTACCGCTTGAACATCCATAGTATATACTAATACATCATCTTCAGTGTTGTTTTTGTCATTATCCTTACTTTGTCTTGCTGTTTCTTTTTTCTTCAAGTGATTCCTATAATCATCATCATCAATATTACCGTTCTTGTAGGCTAAACATTTGTTGCATTGATCTTTCCTGGGTTTGAAAATTGACAAATTAAGCTCGCGGTACTTCCTCTCAAACGACGCAACACAATATCGTTTTTTATTGTTATTGGAACAAAACTTTTTATATTCATCATATAGATCACCATGTACACTATTCCAGATTGGCTCTAAATATAATTTTGAGGAAGATGATCTGCAATAATGGGACTCTACTTTCGGCAGACTGTCAAAAAATTCTCGAATCGAATCGGATGCATTACTTTGAGTCCTTGCATTACAATCATTACCATTTTGAGAAATATTAGAACTTTCTGTCGCAACTTTTTTAGGAACAACCCAATCCCTCAGTTGTCTTTGGCCAATGCACAAAGTTTTCATAAACATTTGCTTACAAACATAAACTCTTTTAGCATTATCTTTCAAAGATAGGAAATATTTAAATGCTTTGTCTTTCCTAGATTCTACGCTTGAAGAACGTCGATGCTGTGGTGCATTTACACTGACCAAACTTCGGACGTATACTTGACGAGCTTCCCAAGAACTCAGTGCCCAATAAGAATCAAAAATCATTTTTCGTTCTTCTTCGGTTAACATTTCACATTCAAACCTTTGTTTCGGTCCCCCATGTTTCACTTCGGTATGTCCACCACATCTTTCCTGTAAGCTTTTAGCTGGTCTTAACATTGTTTGTTTGTACTTTCCATTACTATCCTTCTCAAAACCTTCGTACTGTTTTCCTTGTAACCTAGCATTGGCGTTTCTTAATCTCTTCCATTTCGATTGATCTGCTTGACCCTTACGACAGCGTTTCCTTTTGCGACTTGGTCTATTCCTCCTAGTAAGCACTCCAGTCTCCTCATCAAGCACCTCTTCATTGGAGCTCGTACTTTCTTCTGAAGCATTAGAAAGAAAGCCAACACTTAAATTACTTTTCTCTGGCCCGTAGTCTGAGTCGGAAGACGATCCTCCTTCGAACAAGACCTCTTCACTAGACGTGTCACACTGCTGCAGAGTTTCATCTTCATAAAACTGGCCAGTAGCTTCATTCAGTCGCTGCTGGCGAGGATGTTGAGAGGAACTTGTAGCTAACTGTACTAACCGCCTTCCTCTTGATTTATTCATCTGTAACAACCAACCACCAAGCCATGCATACCAAATAAAAATAATAATTCAAAAGGTTCAATGTCACATTTAAAAACAAGTATTGCGACATAGGTCTTATTGTTTAATTGGAATTATTTACAAAAAAGGTCAAAATAAATAATAGCTGTTAATAAATTCGCACCACTATAGGTCTTAAGCGCTTAGCAGCAGAAAAATGCAGTCTAAAAGTGCACACCCGGCGTTTTTCGTAAAAAGTTAGGTTAAGATTTCTCAAAGTATAATTTTAAAGCTAGGATATTAACGAAAACCAACTAAAAACACATAAAATTATACATAGCGTATTTTAATTATCAACTTACCTCAGAAACAAAACACAATCACAATAATTTTCACTTGTTTTTTCTTAGAGTAAATCCGTTGTCACTCAAACTTTGACATAGAACAATTTGCCGTATGTGAATAACTGCCGTGTCAATCACGTGACATATTGCAAGTTACAAACGCCGCGTTCCTATTGGCAGATGACATTGAACCTTTTACGGTCGCGTTCACAAAAACATTAAAAGCAAATATAAAAAAAAAAAAAAATTTTGATTATTTTGACATTGAACAAATTGCAATATGAACGACGATATAAGAAGATTATAAAGCTGAAGAGTTTTTTTTTTTGTTTGATAACGCAAATCTCAGGAATTACTGATAAGAATTGAAAAATTATTTTGTGTTAGATAGCCCATTTACCGTACTGTGAAGTTATTATAATAACATAGCCACCTTAGTGGAGTGGAGGAGTAACAAAGACGAGGGTGAAACCATGAAGGACAGCTAGTTATACCTAATACTACTACTACCTAATTACAAGTTCTGCATCAATAGAAACTAAAAAAGAATACCAAAGATACAACATAAAAAAAAAAACTATTATGAAACCATATCTTAGTGTACTCTTCAAAATTCGCAATGTTCTAGCAACTTACTCAAAAACAAAAGGGATTATGTACCACATCGACGTGCGGGCGGTTTGCGTTTAGCTGCGTCGGAGCCGGCACATATAGACAAAGTACGTTATGTCTACCTTGTTAGTGGTTTCACTGCAGTTAAGAGCAAATAACTCATAACTTGTTGTGAAACCACTTTTTAATATTAGTGTACTGCAAATATAAGAAACTTTACATCTGAAAAATTACTGCCTAACATTGCTGCGGAAATGTTCGAAAGAGTAACCGTGGACCTGGAATTCAGAGGGAACTAAAGGAACATTGGGTGGGTTTAGGCATTAAAAGTCTGACACTTTCTCTTGTCACGCGAAGTGGAAAATGTTATATAAAAACAGCTTCCTAACATGGAAATAGAACAAGCATAGTTGTCGTTTATTTAGTCTGTTATTTAAATTTAAGACAATCCTATGAAACACTGTGTAAATATGAAATTAATACTAGACTTTGACTCAGATTCTTGGTACAAACAAATAATTTTGTCATAAGAATTAACATTACTATTTTTTTTTCATAACCTCATGACGTTTTTGTAAAGTAAAGAACATAGCCATAATCTGGGACACTAGTTTTGCCACTACATACATGTTTTCAAGTGTAATCGTGTGCAATGTTCAAGAAGTAGTACAAAGAGTTGAGTCGATGTGTCAGCGCAATGTAGAATGTGCATTACCTGCGTGAAGAGCTCTGAGTTCTGTTGCTGACGGGGCGGCGCGTTGTTGGGCGCGCCGGCGGGCGGCGCCTGCGGCGGCTGCGCGGGCGGCGCGGCGGTGGCGGTGCCCACGCCCATGCCCAGGTTGCCCACGAGCGTGGGCGCCGCGCTGCGCAGCTGCTCCAGGCCTTGCTGGATCTGCAGCAGCGCGTTCAGGGCCTGTACACCATATCATAAACACTAATATTGTGATACACTTTCTTTTCGTACAACTTTCAACCTTAAATAAACACACAGATTTTGATTTAATCAATACATCTTTGTTAACAGTAAGTTAAATTACCAAAATCTTGTAGCTATAAAGCCAACTTAAACAACTAACTCATATCTGCATCTTCACCTGCGTGAAAGTAGGAACACGTGTCACAAATCCGTTCCAGCGTGAAATGGTAACAAACATACACACACTCGCAAACTCATGTGCTATTTTAGGACATGGTTTACCTGTGTGCCAAGTTTCATCAATATCCGTTCTGCCATTCGAGCGTGTAATAGTAATAAACATACACACACTCACAAACTTTCACCTTATAATATTAGTGTGATATATTCTATTTTACGAATTAAGCTAGAACTACATAAGACCGACGCACAAGTGTAACACGCCTGATTTGTACGTAGAACGACGTCGCGTGGCGTAGATCAAGTGTAACTTTACAAGTCTAGTTTCCATAAAAAATGTATAAATGATCGGCGTGTGGCAGTTCCAGATTAAAGCATGTAGATTCATTTGAACTACACACTATGCAAATTGTCTCTGTGTGCTAATTTATTTTCTATGACACTAAATCCCTCCTTTTGTTTTGCGAAAACAACTCTCCACACTTTTGTATTAAGTTCGGGGAGAGTGAGATTATTACGTCGCTAAAACTGCTCCAGTGATCACTATCAGCACATAGACCTTGTTACCTCTTAAAGGTCCACACCGGAACTATGCTAATAGAGAAGGTTCGACGTAGCCTGAGCCTCGATGTGCACGGTAGCAAATGATCACTGTGCCACCGTCTTTAGTGCCCACTCTAAGCGCCCGTGATTCTGAAGTCCCGCTTACATTGAAGATGGAAGCCTCAACTTTATGACAGCTATTCCGATATCGCCACTTTGACGGATGGCACGAATTCAGTTATTATATTTACCACAATTTTTCAATAAGTACAGTAGCACAATTTTTCTCTAAGTGAGCAGTATTGTATGAAACTGACCTGTGGGTTGGACATCATCTGCTGCATATCGGGGTTCTGTAGCTGCGCTAACATCTGTGGCATCATTGTACGGATCTGGTCCTGTAGTTGTGGGTTGTTCGCGAACATCGGGTTCTGTGAATTTGAAGAATTCATATTTATTTCATTTTTGCCACCAGGGATGTATGTTGTAAAGGTGATGTTATTGACTATCACTGTTAGGCATTGTTCTAATAGAAAGCTATCATTGTGCGATAAAACAATCGTCGCATTATTTTGGTTACAAACTTTATGATTGTTTATTGACTTTATTATTATATTTATTATTCTCTTGTTAACAGTTACTATTATAAAATATCGTTATGTCTAATTACAAATGATACCGAAAAATTGCTTAAATAAATAAATATATTGTTTTTACGTTGTTTGGTAAGTAGTCTACTGAAATTGTACAAGGCATTTTTAAATAACATTTTTTCTGTCGCGTATTCGCCTTATTTTTAAAATGAAATCATTGAATTGAAGAGATTCTACAGTTTTTTCAACACTTCAAATGATCAATCATCATTTAGCCGAAAATGAAGCATTGTAACAACAGCCAATTTTGCATCTCGCATCTGGAGTAATTTAAACAAAATTTTAGAGGTATGCGAAACAGAGTGTAAGGATCCTCCGACAGACAACAGGTGTTCCGCTGATCGCGCGGAGAACTCGTATACCGCGATGCAGGATTTTGAATTTTAGTTCTGTGGCATCTTCGATGTCGCCAAGCCATACTATACACGCACCTGGTTAATAATCTGGGTGGCCATGTCGGGATCAGCCGCCAGCGCCTGTAGCATGGTGTTGGTGTAGGGCGCGGACAGCATGGACTGCACGAGGCGCGGGTTCTCCGACATCTGCTGCAGCAGCGACTGCATGCCGGGCGTGTTGATGAGGCCGGGCCCGGCCGCCGCGCCGCCCGCGCCCCCCGCCGCCGGCGCGCCCGCCCCGCCGCCGCCGCGCTGCCACGGGTTCGGTAGCGGCTGCCGGTTCTCGGCGCCCTGCTGCGGGTTCGTGCCGTCTACTTGGGGCGGAAAGTTGCGACAGTTAATGCAACTGTTTTATGGGGTACATAAACGTGTCAAAAGGTGGGTTTAGTCTAAACACACATAGAGCCAAAACAAAAGCATTTTTTTCTTGGCGTCCTTCAGATGCTAGTATGATTCATATTAAGTCTAACTCAGTTTAAAGAGAATTTAGTTGAGTGCACCTTTTGGTTGACATTTGTAAAATCCAAAGATTGCATGGTACAGAATGCCTGTGCCTTTGTACCTTGTGCATGAAACCTAAAAAAACACTTGTCACATTCAATACCATAGGAATCACTGGTGACTACCTGGCTCGCTTAATTGCGCCACGAGGACTACGAGTAACATCAAATAATGTGTTTATTTTAATTACGGAATAATATTTTACATTTTCATCATAATCAACCCAGTTGTGGGTTAAGCTCGCCTATGTACATCAACTGTCCTATGTTCTTATTGATCTTATAAAATTGTGTGTACAATAAAGAATAAAAAATCAAATCCGACCATTTCACACAAAAAAAAAAATGGTTTTCATGTTTCTTTCAATGCCTGCACTAGATCAAAATGTAATTTCTCCTTTATACAACACACTATAACGAGAATTCAATTATTATGTCTTACCAGAGTTGTCCACAAGCCCAGAGAAAGGGTTGCCTGCCATACTGCTGGCTACATTCAACATCGGCTCTTGAATGTCTCTGTACATGCGCTGTAAAGCATTGTAGCCACCTGGAATAGAACATGCGTTATAAAAAAAGGGCAAAATTGTTTGTTTGCTAATAGAAATCTGTCTATTAAATAGATTATAACCATAGCAAGGGTTATAGACATATTGTTATCCCTGAAAAATAGAAGGTTCCTGCTGGATAGGACACACGGGAGCCATGACGCGAGAAAATCCTAGTAGTTTATTTTCCAGGTTCCTCATCATCATCATTTCAGCCAAAAGACGTCCACAGCTCGATATAGTCTCACTAGATCCTCGTATACACGTGGGAGGCCTTCCAAAACTGCGCCTTCTGGTATTCAGTCATTGCTCCAGAACCTTTTGGCAATTTTGCCCCATCAACCACTGCTACATCAGTTTGGCGATTCTTCTTCGAGCTATGTCGGTAACCTTGATTCTCCTACAGATATTTTCATTTCTGATTCGATCACGAAAGAAAACTCCGAGCACAAAGAGATATTAGGGAAAGGGCAATGACCTCTGATGCCCTGCTAAAACGCAACAACTATCGTTATACGTATGACATAAAACTTTACACAATATTCTGTCTGTTTCTTTAGTCAAAAGACCATCTGAGACACCAATGTGCATGGCTTACTATTTTAGGACACAATAGGTTCTTATTGCTGATAGCGATGTCTTCAAGACCATGTTTGAATACACAGGAAAGACGAAAATAGCCACTCGATAGCACGAGTATTCCCAGGAAAGACATTGTTGCATAAGACGTCATATTCAATCAAGTTGATATTATTCAATTTGTTATGACCATTGGATCGGCCTGTGGCTTAAGGTTAAGAAATAGCCACACACGCTGATGGATCAAAGTTAAGCAACACTTGGCCAAGTTGGTTCGTGGATGGGTGACCATCTTTTCAATAACGAGAGGACCTTTGTTCCTCGAATTGCGCAATTAGACGTTTGGCTTTGTCATCATTCGAAAATCGAACTAGTAATTAGCTAGTTACTCCGGGCCTTGGTACAGGCCATAGGCCGAAGCAAGGAGGGGTAACAGGCGGTCGCCTCCTTCGGCGAAGCAATAATGCTAGTAAAGGAGGAGGCCGCACGTGCATGCGAGAGGGCGCGGCTCTCACGCCCTAGCTGCTGGGATCCCGATCCCGACCCGAAAGGTACGTTATTCTTTTTTCAAAATTAGGTATTTATTGGTTTCTTTGCGTTTTGTATCTTCTGTAATATTCAACACAACCCGTTTTGAAAAACGGCAATTTGATACTTCAACCCCTTAGGGTTCTATTGGTTACCCTTCGAACCCCGAAAAGGCACATGATGTAATTTTCAACTCTAAAACAAACATAAATTTTCACTTACCAGGTATGCTCTCAAGATTGGAGAGTGCACGGTCGTGAGAGCGCATGAGTTCCTGCAACATGGCTGGGTTGCGGGCCAGCTCCATGGTCTGCCGCAACAGCTCAGGATTGTTCAGCATATGGCTGATCTCCGGATTTCTCTATATAGTGCAAGAAAACAAAACAATTTAACTTGGTTTACCACAGATTCATATTTTATGTTATTGAATGATTAAGCACCCACATTATAGTTTTTAACTTAAACTATGACCCAGAAAACACTGTAATAAGGGTTCTTTTATTAATTGTTAAAACCTTTGACTTTGTACAGGTGTAAAATCAAAGAAAGTCGGCATACTCTGCGAGTACGCGCAGTAGCATATTCATGTGACGGCAAGGTCCCTCACGGCCTTCACGCTGGGGTACTGCGCAGCAAAAAGTGAACTTCAAAGACGTCGTTATGTTTAAATCGACCTATACACTAACTATATAGAAATGTAATCCTACTATAGGAACAACACACACTGAAACAAACGCAGTGTAACACCAGATGACAGTGTCATGACACCCCCACTATCCTAACATTCATGACTTTCTTGTGTGCATGCGCATACACTAACACGACAATATCCGTGTTGCGTCTTTGTCTGAGAAAGAGTCAAGTAAAAAAAAGTATGAAACGGAGATAGAACTTACTGCCATGAGATCCTGCATCTGTGGGTTGGATGTGATGAGAGTCCGCATGTTCTCAGGGTCATTCATCATCTGCTGCACGAGCGGGTTGTCCAGCACTTGCCTCAACATGTCTGGGTTGGATAGTAGCTCTTGTTGCATGCGAGCCTACAGAAAACCCCATTAAATAATGATTTTCTAGATAACAATCTAAATGGATGAAAATTTACGGAATCGAGAGTAAGAGAGAAGGCTTAATTTAAAAAAAGAGTCAGAAAATATAAAAACATCAACACTTGTCAAGTAACAGAATGAGATAAAATAATAGATTTTACAGAACTCAGAATCATCATTAAACATAAATTCATATTTTTTTTTTAACAATGAGTCACAATACACACAATATTGGAAAAAGAATATTACAATGTATGACTAACATTTTTTTTTTATACATAGCTGTACCTGCAAATCCATGAAGGTGCTCTGTCCGAGTCCCAAACTTTCTAGGCCTGCTAATCCACCCAGTGAATTTAATCCAAATGGTGTGGCTCCGACATCAGCTGAAATATTGATTGATTAGTTTGTTATCCTGAATCTGGCAAGTTACACAAATACTTATAATCTGAAGAGAGTCAATTAAGAAAAAAAAAAAACAATTGTTTATAGCATCAGGGTACTACTGATTATGAAACATGATAATACTAGACATCTGTGCCTATCACATTTGAGATGTGTTGTTATCCAGTCAGGGTTGCGGGATAGATCTATAAGAGTAACTGTTGCCTTCAAAACGAAAAGAGCAACTGAAGGGACACAGGTGCGTTTTAGTCAGTAAAAGACTGACACTTCCTCTCGCTCCACCTAGAGAGTTATTTGATAAGTTCTAACCTCAAAAGAAAATGGTTTTTGAAATTTGATTAAATCCAAAACAATTCTTTACATTAGGACATTGCCCCATATTATTTATGAAGCACTGAACAACATTATATTTCTATGATTGCTATAATTCATGTCTGGGTATGTGCCAATAAACTTTTTACAACATATGGACATGATTTATCATCAGCTCGTAAATATATGGTGCAATTAATTTGACTATGATGAAAGGGGAACTGAAATTAAGTTGTTTGTTAATTACATATCTGTAGAATTACTCTGGTTATTTCATAATATAAAGACACAAGAAGAATAAAGACAACACTCTAAATATCAGCCAAACACCATAGGTTCATAAGCATTAAGTTCATCATATTTTTTTACATTTAGTATAAGGAAAACTTATTTCCTTATAGTAAATGCTTGAGGGGTTAAAAACTTCTTGAGATATGAATCTTTAATTTATTAGACCTCACAGTGCTCTTTGCAACTACACCAGCCTCATAGGATCAAAATTTTAGGTATTAAATGCCGTGTACCATTGTAAATATGATTCATATGAAAATTCTAGCTAGATATACACAGCTTCTAGCTAGATTACAATATATTGTCTTCTTTAAATAAATCTAGTCTAATTAGTATTGATTTTCAACAATGACATAGCAGATTAGAATTGATAATACTGGAGACCTTAGATTGTAAACAATCACACATGAATACATTGCATGAACATTCTTTTTTTATTGAATGAAACAGTATTAATCTTCTATTTACCCCTATTTTCTCATGACAAACAGTTTCAATAAAAGAAATTTGTAAATTGTAACACCCAACTACATAGCGCTGTATTTATGAGCTACAGGTGGACCATGCACAAGTGTCAAACAATAGAATCAATGCATTTCTATAGCAGGCAGTAATGTCATCACTTATTACAAACATATTCTCACAAGTTAACAAAAAATTGACCTCCAAATACATTTGATAACATTACATTATCTTTTTTTTTTTGTCACTCAAGATGTGTAATACAAAAAGTATATGAATGAGTCTTGTGTTTATAAGAAGTTATTATTGTCAGTTTCATACATATCTACTACATTGTTGTGGTTGATTGAATAAAATGTTAGCTTAAGATATCTAAAAATTCAACTGAATTGATGGAGTGTTACTAGACATTGTTGAATTGATATCATATTCCAATTTGATTTGTATTCATATATTACCAGTTACCACTCATTGATTTAATACATTGTACACTATTGTTCTAGCCTCTTGCAAAACTCATGTTACTTGAATACATTAATTAGTCAATGACCTAATTATAATAATAAACTTTAACAAGTATCAATGTAGCTATTTTATTCACCTATAATCATGAGCAGTACTCCTTCATGATACATTGAACATAATGTGAAAGTAATTTTAGTGTATTTCAGATAAACAATTATATCCATGTATTCTTTTTTTAGGTTGCAGCTATTATTAGGTTTAAATGCATGCCCAGAGAAAGAGAGATTAAAACAGCATCTTATAAAAATTTCTTTCAGTTGCTCTTTTCAAGTGCCTACAAACCTATGTTTCACTGTAATGACAGGATGTTAGTAATTGAGTACCTGGAGGGCGCCGCGCTGCGCCCTCAGGCTCGGGCCTGGGAGGCGTCTTTATCACGAGGTGGACTGTCAGCCCGTCCTTGATGTTGTGCTGTTTCAGGGAGTCGGCATCGTTCAAGATCTTTCCGGCAAATATGAGACATAACTGCTCCGGTTCCGCCGTGAATTTAGGGGACAACACTTCCTTGAGCTAAAATCAAATAACGAATTCACATTTTACGTTGCCGAATAACTAAATAAATGTCGTCAGTGATTGCGTGTGCAATATCTATGTTATTACGCCATGAGCAAAGTTTCTGGCGGCGCCGTACTCACTTTTTTAACGTCAGCATCCTCTTCAATCTCCACTTGCTGTTTTTCTTTCGGTGTTTTCACTGTAATAGTAATTTTTTTGGGTTCGTCCTGTCCCTCTGCCATTTTGGCAAATCTAGAATGACTCTGTACTTTGGCGGAAAAGCAGAAATATGTACAAGAATGTAGAATTTGACGATTTGTGTAAGTTGACGGCCGAGGGTACGGCCCACTTTGGTAATTTGTTAGATCTTCGAAACCCAAAATCACAAGCACATTTATGTTTTATTGA
Source organism: Mythimna vitellina (assembly GCA_949316375.1). Taxonomy (NCBI): domain Eukaryota; kingdom Metazoa; phylum Arthropoda; class Insecta; order Lepidoptera; family Noctuidae; genus Mythimna; species Mythimna vitellina. Next base: position 10,482,870 of record OX438698.1, read on the forward strand.
GTAAAAAATAGAGTTTAATTTGATTCCCACGTAATACATGCGAAGTTTGTCACTAATCGTGTTCTCTATGAAATTCTATTGCTGATTTGCTATACAAGACTCGATGAACAAGCTAAAAAAAAGTAGAGTGTTACCAAGAAAATATTAATTTACTCTTTGGTATATGTGAGATAGAATAAGGGTATACAAACACTAGACTAATATATATTAGTTTACTATGGTAATAAAAAAATTTAGCTAATTTGAAATATATTACAAAAATGTGTGAAAAATGTAATAAAATGAAATAATAAAAAAAGCATAAAACTGTACCAATCATTAATGATTGTATTCATGAATGTATCCGATCACGTTTTCGATTCTGTCATTCTGAACTCTTTTCCGTTTCCGGATTTTCCGGAAAAGTTTGTATCTAAAATCAGCTGAAACTTTTGTATGTCTATGGCTGAAACGGAAATAGAGTTTCGGTTTATTTTGACTTGACAGCTGACATGAAACAAAAACAAAAAACAGTTTCCAATAATGTCTCTCGCAAAATTTTAATGAAATTACTAGGTACAAAACCAAGCTTGGTAAGACGAAAATTATACATGTAGCGATAGCATGAACCTCTATTCAATCAATTATTTTACCTACAATATTCCTGTTTCAGTGGTTTTTAATTCTTGTTTCAGGTCTTCCTTGTTAGTGACTTTGTCATAAGCACTGAGCGATATTATTGCATGCCGTAGAATGCCCAACACGAGCGTTTAGGCCATTTGTCACTAATATTACTTAATTGCAGCAAATGGAGGTATAAGTTTATGATTATTTGGTAAATTTAGTTGCTCGTCTACTTGTTGTAAACAGTCTTAACTTTTGTAGGTGGACTTACAAGACACTTTCTTACGTGACGAGGATCAGCAATCACAAAACAGCCCGAAACAAACACATGCAGTGGCAAATAAAAGAAAAAATGATAAAGTACAGGGTGAGAACTTTAAACTTATTGTTGAATTATATGTAAGGCCAATGTCCGTAATACAACATATTCAAACTACATGTTTTAATAAAGGATTCAAATTGTGTTCTTCCTGCAGATGGGAAAGCAGTAACTGACCAACAAGCCAAAGAGGAAAAAGAACAAGCTGAGACCATAGCTTCAATGTTAATGCGTAGCTATGACACTAAGTTTGGTGGTGAAGATGACACATCACAGCCAACTTCACAAACCGCACCCATAATACCCATAGAAGCAACTCGCAAGAAAAAGAAAAGAAGGAGGTATTTATAATAATGATAAGAATCAATGTTAATAATCTTTATTTATACAGAAATCTGTAACATGACTTAAATACTAGGGCAATTTATAATTTAATTTAAACATTTATTTATTAAAACTTTATTGTACACCGCGATAATAAACAGTGATCGAAGTAGGTAGATTGATTTTTGGTACTTGTATCATAAATGTACACAGAAAGAATAGCATGCTTAAGCCATTTTTTCTGGAAAGTAATTCAGGTATTTCCAGATTCAATTAAATATTGTTAATGTTGGTAGTGATATTATTATTACTCAATTCAAAATTTAAAGGAAGGTATAATGTTCTGATCGGTCATTGGGTTGTGTCAAATCGTGACTGTGTGCCTTTGAAACAAATTTATATAATATTACTCATTTTAATACAATTCCTACCTAAGTTCCGGGTTTTTCTTAATAATCAACTAATTCCGGATGGATGTCCATATTAATATATATGTTTCGGATCAATGACCCCAATACAATCTACCTACTCCGATCACTGATATTTTATGATACGTTTGAGCCTTATGTTCAAAAACAAGAATCAAGATTTAATTTTCCAAAGTTATTTTACACCCATTGCTACACAGCCCATAGCATTGCCTTTAGCCACTTAAATATTTATTGCTAGCTTAATTTTGCCATAACAGATCCCAAATATCAATATGTCTAACAAACTGCCGATATGAATCAATACGAAAAGTTGCCAGTGCCTTTGGAATGCGAGAAGTATCCGAAGAAGATGCTTGGAATTTCTATTGGACTGACATGAGTGTCTCTGTCGAAAGAGCGAAGGAGATGAAGAGGTTTCAGCGCATCAACCATTTCCCTGGCATGCTAGAAATCTGCAGGTGAAGATAATAAATGATATTTAATTTTCTAACTAAAATAATGATTATTCTTGATTTTATATTCAATGTAATTTTCAGAAAAGATTTGCTGGCACGGAATTTGAATAGAATGCAGAAAATTTACCCAAAGGAGTACAATTTTTTCCCAAAAACTTGGTGCTTACCTGCAGAGTAAGTACTTCCATTTAATTAAGATTGAGAAAAAGGTCACTTGCATTTATTGTTGTTAAATGCAAGAGACTTTTTTGCACATTTTATATCTTGTTTCAGTTTTGGTGAAGCACTAAACTACAGTAAATCACGTAAAAACAAGACATTTATTATAAAACCAGAATGTGGAAGCCAAGGGCGTGGCATATACTTGACAAAATCCCTTAAAGACATAAAACCTACAGACAAACTAATTTGTCAGGTAACTTTCCTACACTTATCATTTTTTCTTACCTATTATCTCCCATTAATGTGTGCTATGTCCATCGTTTTTTTAGGTGTACCTTTCTAAGCCCTACTTGGTTGATGGCTACAAGTTTGACATCAGAGTTTACACTCTTATAACGTCCTGCGATCCTCTCAGAATTTTTGTCTATAATGAAGGACTTGTAAGGTATGTATAAAATACAAATTCTAAGTCATTAATTTGAAATACAAATAATAGGGGACCAAGTCTACTACCCTTAGGAATACCAGATTTGTAACAAAGGAAGATTTTGTAGATTTTTCTATTTTTATTCTGAAGATTCAAATAGATTGTTTTGCATAATGTAAAATAGCTTTAAAATTACTTTGTGCATTAGCTCTAACCTCGTATTGAAGCATTTTACATGCTACTGGAATACGACCAAACAACTATTTCATTATTTTTCAGTAATAAACTATTATAATACTGGCTTCTGCCAGCGGCTTCGCCCGCGTGATGTTTGGTTTCTACCCCTGTTTCACCCCCTTATAGGTTGAATTTCCAAAAACCCCTTCTTAGTGCTCAAAAGGAAACCTTGTGCAAAATTTCACGCTCCTAGGCCCAGTAGTTTCGGCTGTGCGTTGATATGTATATAGATAATAATATTCCACAACTATCACACAACGCCGTCTAGTCCCAAGCTAAGCAGAGCTTGTGTTATGAGTACTAGACAAATGATAAACATACCTACTTATATATTTCTAAATACATACATATTATAGATTTAAATTACACCCAGACACAGAACATATCATCGTGCTCATCACACAAACAATTGTCCTGGGTGGGAATCGTTCCCACGACCTCCGGCATAGCAGTTAGGGTCACTAACCACTAGACCAACAGTCTTGAACCCAAATGATTATAACATGCTAGTTTTACTAATTTGTATTTATGTTTTCCATAGTTTTTAATATAATTTGTGTCTAAGGTTTGCGACAAGTCGATATGCTGACCCTAATGTGAATAACACGACTAACGTGTTCATGCACTTGACCAACTACGCTCTGAATAAACACAGCCGCACTTACGTGTACGATTCTGAAGCGGGCAGCAAACGGTGAGAATACCTTTTTATATGCATGGATGAATTTGAATGATTATAGCATGCTATAGTGACCTTAATTTGAATATATCTGTGATGTGAGACCCAAATCCATTTCCTTTGAAATCGTAGGTAACGGTCAAATTAAATGTAATTTCCTTTCTATGCCTTCAATACTTCCATTTCCACTTTTCTTGTCTAATTTTCCTCGATGAATCTGAACCTTTGAAGAGATTTTTACAAAGCGTTTTACTGCTTCGAGTTCAAAGGATCTGCAGACACAAACAGCTAATTACAGTTAAGGCACTGAATCTACCCAGACTTAGAAAAGACCACTTTAAAAAAATCGCACCTAGAGATAAACACTTGCCCCCTAATCGAATCTAAAGTCACGATGAATTTCCATTCATCAGCAAGATATCGACTTTGAACAAGATCCTGCTATCGCAAGGCGTGGACTTGGACAGGCTGTGGCATGCTATAGACCAAGTGATCGTGAAGACGATCATATCAGCGTGGCCGATACTCAAGCACAGTTACCACGCGTGTTTTCCCTCGCATGACATGGTTCTTTTAAGTTTTATAGTTGTTTTAGCTTCAGACGCCTTTGTTTTCGTGTTGGTTTTAGCTTTTGTTTTAAAACTTATGTAATGTATTATCGAGTATTGTTGATATCTAAAGTATTCTTAAGGGATGCCATCTGTAAAATTCTACATTTTAAAAGTCTACTATCGGAGTTGCGGATACGCTCTGCGGATGCGGATACCTCTTTTGAAAGATTCCAGCCCGCCTAGCCAAGTTTCGATCGTTTCGTTTGCGTCGAACGCCTCGATTGGGCCACGCCTCCGATTCCTCTGTTCTGACCACGTGACTGAGCGTTGAGATGACGATGAGCATTCGGCGCAAACGAAACGATCGTAACTTGGCTAGGGGGACACTGCAGATTTTATAACAAATCTGGGAATGCCCCTAACAGATGGCTGCCCTAAATTTTACTAGTATTAATAGAAATAGTCTCTATTATTTATAAGCTCTGGACGTACAACTAAATCTAATAATAAAATGACAAATTAGTTAGACAATTTAAAAGGCCTATAAAAATTTCTTACTTTTTTTTATGCTGACTCTGTCTATTGTTCTATCTACGTTTCAACTTTATAAATTGCTAAAGCATAAGGCTTTCAATCCTTTTTATAAGGCCTACATGCTTCGCCAAAGTTACCCAAGCTGTTCAAATTCTCTATCTATTCTATTTCATTCAAGCCCTTGATAAAACAGGATTTTGTTAACTGGCTTTAGAACTACAAACTTTTCCTGGTTTATCTATACGACCTAAATTATTTTTCTATATTGTAGTATAGCCGTAGTAACTATAAAGATATAATTTTAGTTATCTATGTAAATATCGAGTATCCGTACAATTTTATACCTAAATCATTTGTTATTTTATTACTTGTTGCAATTTTTCAGGTGCACGCCTGTTTTGAAATACTGGGCTTCGATATTCTTCTGGATCATAAACTACATCCCTACATATTAGAAGTAAGAACTTATTAAATGTATGCTTATCTTGAATTCTTAATGAAAAAACCATTAGTTATCCGAATAGTTGATCAATGTTGTGGGCAATGGATCGATAGATTACCCAACTACCATCCATGCATATTGTCATCAACATCAACAATAATATTCTTTGTTGATGAAGAAGAAACATGCATCGATATATTCAAAAACTCAACAAGCAACAAAGAGAATCTATACGAGGACCTGTACTACCTTACTTTAAACGTCATGGCGTTTAAAGTAAGATTGTTTCATTCTTATTTCCAGTGTGGGTAAGAGATGGCGCTAGACAACCTGTATAGCTCTGTCTCTTAACCACAATGAAATAAGAATGAAACAATCTTACTTTGAACGTCATGGTAACCCCGTAGGATTGTCAACGCAGAATATATCCGTAAAAGATTTGTATTGTCTTTAGGTGAATCATTCGCCAAGTTTTCATACGGATACGCAACTGGACCGCGAGGTGAAGGAAGGGCTGTTGACTGACACCTTCACTATGCTCAATATATGGCAATGTGACAAGCGACGGGTGCTCGAAGAAGACCGCAAGAGAATACGAGACCGGCTCCTACAGACTAACAAGTAAAGATCTTAACGATTGTATTTTGACGCGTTGGATCCGTCGTTTGCTCCAATGCTATAAAACATCGTCGATAATTTTATTATATTTTCTTTGTTCAACACTTCGCTTCTACCGTAGCAGAGATAGAGCTGTATAGAAGAAATAGCCAGGTTCATAACATGGCATAATTCTTAATACATATATACTTAGGGTGTCTTGTTGTCATCCAATGTCGAGCAGTAACAGATTGTAGTTTGGACGTGACTAAAAAAAGTGAGCGTCAGAATGGCCGGTCAACAGTCGTATTTAGCTTTGAAATTGTGCCTAAAAATTGCTTATCAATTGCTTACAATAGGGGTTAAGGTATGAAATTGCTGTTTTTAGGGTTCCGTAGCCAAATGGCAAAAAACGGAACCCTTATAGATTTGTCATGTCTGTCTGTCCGTCCGTATGTCACAGCCACTTTTTTCCGAAACTATAAGAACTATACTGTTGGAACTTGGTAAGTAGATGTATTCTGTGAACCGCACTAAGATTTTCACACAAAAATAGAAAAAAAAACAATAAATTATGGGGGTTCCCCATACTTAGAACTGATACTGACCCTTATATGAGTTCTACGTCGTTACGTCGTCCGTATGGTGTTTGGACGTAAAGAATGGCACCATCCCATCTCTTCCCGTGAGTGTCGTAAGTGCAGACTAAGGGACATACCAGAAAATGGGCAGCAGCATTCTCTGTGCATTATAACAACCACACTGCGATCGCCAACCCGCCTGCCAAGCGTGGCGATAACGGCAACACGCCCCCCCCCCCCCAAATGATAAGCAAAATAAAGAAATGGCCCCTTGTGCCCAGGCTGCGGCGAGGCAAGGGGTGCTAAGAATCACCGGATGTGATCCGGCTACCCCTTTAAAAAACAACGATTGGACCTGGCAACATATGACACGCGTACACTGGACAATTGAGGAGGAATTCAGCAGGTTACGATAGAGTATTATTGGATTATCTGAAGTCCGAAGACATGGGGAGGACACGATAATTCTCGAATCCGGTAACCTAATCTATTTTCGGGAGGGTGACCAGCATTTTGGATTTGGACGACTAAATCACCGAGAACACCTACTAGCTAGTGTTATGGAGCAGGGCCTCTACATGATGAACTCCTTATTCAAAAAACGTGAGCATAGGAGGAGGACCTGGCAAAGTCCCGACGGTGCAACTAGAAATGAGATTGACTTCATTCTGTCGACGAAGAAGCAAATATTCAATGATGTCCCCGTGATCAATGCGGCGAAAACTGGAAGTGATCACCGCATGGTAAGAGGCACATTGAATATCAATATTAAGCTTAATAGGTCTCGACTGGTGATGTCTACGCACCGCCAAGCAGCACACGGCAATGCTACGAAAATCTAAGTGTAAGAATCACACGAAGTACCAACAATATTACAATTTAACACGAAGTTCCATATTGTATTATTCATATCAGGAAATAGTTGTCAAATAATTCTTTAGCGCAAATAAATAAGAATAATTGTTATACGTATTTAAAAAAGTTTGTTTATTACAGAAAATAAAGCAACGAGTAATATTAGGTACCTTATAAATTTACACGCAAATTTTTTTACACGTCTCTCACATTACTCCCATATTTTTAACAGGTGCAGGGGCTTTTTAGCACGTAATTCGTAGCTAGATATAATAGATTATAGAAATAATAAACAGGGTTTACACTTACTAGGTTCTGCCCGCGGCTTCGTCCGCGTGAGAGTGGGTTTCTCCACACAAACTTTAGACCCCCGTGTCATCCGGTTAGGGGCTGAATTTTGGAAAATTCTTTTTTAGTGCTCACCTACATCATAAAAGAAACCCTTGTGCAAAATTTCACGCTCCTAATCCTAGTGGTTTCTTTCGGCTGTGCGTTGATATGTCAGTCAGTCAGTTTCTCCTTTTATTTAGAAAGATAAATTGTGAAAATAAGCAATTTTTGGCCCATGTACATTTCAGTACACATAGTTACTACTCTAAATATTTAAGGTTGACCGGAGAATGACCAGTCAACCTTAAATATTTAAATTCTTTTATTATGATAAGCAAATATAAGCAATTGATAAGCAAATTTAGGCACAATTTCAAAGCTAAATACGACTGTTGACCGGCCATTCTGACGCTCACTAAAAAAAGCATGCCTGAAACGTTCCAAATGGCTTTTTGCGTGCTACGAACTATACTATAGTTTGATATGTAGCTTAGACACGCTTCAGCATTGCTCGGATTTTTCTATTTCTCCATTGCTTAAGACACCTAATTTATCTAAAATTTAAGCGTAGGATTCTTTCGGAACATATGAATTTGGCAGCTCCTGATATTGTCATCAGGCAGATAACCCAACTTGCACTCCTAGTTCTCCGCTGAGGTAGGCAGCTTCATCTGGTAACTCGAAATTTGCGATTACAGGTTTGCAGAATTCACACCAGCGGAAGAAAAAGAACCAGAAAAAAGTCCGTGGCAAACTCAAATACAGTGGGAGGAAACACATCTGGGAAATTTTAGGTACATACCATGTTATCAACGTAATATACAAAGGAATATATTTAAAAATTAATTTAAATACACATTCAATTTTTTTTTATAAATTATGTAGTTTCATTTTTTGGAACTATCACTCCTAGCTAGCTAGCTAGAAAGGTAAATCCTTTCTGATTTGTTTCAATTTTATGTAAAATAATCTCCAAGATTACATTTTAAACTTAACAACGCCCTGAAATTTTACTAGTGTCAGTATTGTTTGGAATTGAAATTCATAAATGAGTTTTAGTAATTACTCAACACATTTACACTGGACATAGACATGTTACAGAAAGGTGAAAAGCTCTTTTTGTACATCTTTTTTCGATGACACGGCCGAACCTATCCGCCCGGACTTGTATGTTGCAGTAGCCAACACATGTGAAAGATGGTTTACAGATACCCCGCTCTGATGAGGATTTTTTGATGTTACGACCTTATTCACCGTGACATACTTTTCTATAATGGTATAGCCTTTAAAGTTACTCATTGAAAATACCGACAGGAATCATACGTTCACGCTCCTTGTTTGGCCAAGATTTCTAATTTGTTACTTTAATGGCGCCGGTTATATTATGACATCAACAGACGTGTGTATCCGGTGGGCGAGCAGTATGCGTCGCTTTTCCAGCAGCCTTCGGGCTCGCTCTACACCGGCACGGCGTCGTCCCGAGCACGCGGCGACTGTACGCGCTTGCAGCGAGAAGAGTTTCAGGTACCACACTACTTACGATTACATTTATACGAATATTTAAGTTATATGCAGAAGAGGGTGTTACGTGCCACATCGTCCATTGCAAAGGAGGGTCCTCAGACCATACAGGTGTTATGAGTGATGGTCAAATTATGTCCAAATCATGCGGAGAACTTTGATTGGACATGAAGGATTAGTGTGACGTCAGGTCTTCTTGTAGTTCGTAGAAATGTAACCGTATACATAGGTTTATTCTATAATAAGATACTTTAAAACCACATTAAAAAACTCAGAATATCTTTCCGAACACAGCAAACCAAAGCCAAAGCGGAAGCCCTGAAAAAACCATCGCAGCCAAAAACAAAAGAAGGCGAAAAGAAACCTATTGAAGAAGCAGGTTCCACGACAACTGCGGCTTCTGCAGCTACTGCCGCGACAGAGAAAACTACTAAGTCCAAAGCTCGAACGGAAAAGGAACAGAAACGCAAAGATAACAAAGATGATAAGAAGCTGACTGCTAAACCGTCGCTATCGCTGCAACCGGTGAGTGTCTTATTTTACTTTTACTTTTTTTTGCAACTACGCCGACGTTGACGATTCTGCCAGCGTCATGCGGTGATGGCAGTACTTCGCACTTTATGGTAGAACTTTAATGTTAGTAGCTGACATGTTTTTGTATATGTATTTACAAACTTACTTCGATTATTGCACTCCATATAAAGTTTAAATATTATTATCGTTCAATTCTTTTGATAACAGATTTACTACTTATTACCAGGTGGTTTCCACATTTACAGGCATTGTACCTATTGTTGTATCTACTTATAACTAAGAAATCTAGCTTGATTTTTTAGTGAAAAGCCTTGGCTACAATGGAATGCGAAACGAGTCATGTAAACTCTTTTATGACAATGAATTTGTTCTTTCAAAGCTTGAAAATATCAAAGATTTTGAAATGATGGTTCAAATATTGTTACAAACTGACTAGGTGGTCGAGTGCAAGCCTGCGTACGTGCTGTGTTCATTCGAGCCTGACCCTATCGTGGAAAAAGAAGAACGCGAGAGGATCAACTTGTTGGCGCAGAGGGACTTCCTTATAAGGAGTTACGGCATGTTAGAACAGGTTAGACTTAAAAAAACTAACAACCAAGTCCCCATATTTACTCTTTTTTTATTTTTTTAATTATTCGTTCCTACTTGTTGGGTTGGGGACATGCACTGACAAACTCTCGGCTTTTATAAAATAACAAAAGTCTGGCAGCCACGGGCTCTTAGACTATTATTACAAGCCAGCGTACGTCATGTCATGTCGGCGGCGGCGGCCACATGATAGTAGTAAATTATCCCAGGGGAATATACTCCCGGGATAAAGTGTTTTATGTAGATACCCATTCCGGGACATGGTCTACCAAAGTTTCATTGATATCTGTTCAGCCGTTCGAGCGTGAAGAAATAACATAACACGCACTCATATACTTTCGCCTTTAAAATTAGTGTGATGGTAATTCAAGTTGCGTATTGCAATATTGCGTCATTAGCATTGTTTTGTATTCCCCGCAGTAATTATGTTATTTTTCATAGTAAAGTAATAAAACATTGGTATTTTGCTACAATTTGAAAATACTACATTTTTTAATTTAATTTATAAAAGATTTTTTTTTAATTTAATTTATAAATGATATTACCTGCAGATCTATTTAGTGATGAAAAAAATGGGAACACTAAGGCCCGAAGATGAACGGAAATATGGCGTCTACGGACGATTATCAGTGGTCTCCAACACCCCCAAGGTAAATATACCTAAAACATACCAAGACAATGTTCTCAGGCCACTTCATTCGATTTCACTTGTTACTTTCCTTTCTTACTTTCGTTAGCCAAACACAATGTTTTTTATTTAAAATTAACTATGAATTGGCACTTTGAACATTGCAAATAATTATTATCTAAAAATTATTGTCATTATTCTAAAATGTTGTGTTTGCCTACAGAAAGTGTGAATGTTTATGCTGCATGAAAATTAAGCTAAATAATAGAAAAAAATTAGTTGTAAGAAAACAAAGAAGGGACCGATCAAATTTTTGTGTACAGACTGCAAATAAGAAGAGCAAAATAGTCGCACACAGGCCTAACGACCGTGGGGATAACTCGGACAGTGGTGAGTGCAAATTAGATAGAACAGATACCAGCTTGATGCGCTAGAGCCTATTGAGAAACGAAACTGCCGATGATAAACTGGTCGACTCCAATATCTTGGGCATCGCATAGCGTTACATTTTGCAAAATGTGCGTAGGAATTGAATAATTTAATTCCGCCAAGCCCAATCAATAACAACTCAACTCGACCTACCGCGATACGCTACGGTTACATGGTGTGGACATCCCGCCCGTAAGCATAAAACGTTTTGAGAACTCGTTCATTATGGTATTCAGGTAAGAAGTGAATTTTATGCTGGAGTTTGTGTTTGTGTCCTAATAGCTACAACCAAGGCCTTTAGTCAAGAGTGAATAGGTTACTTCTAGACAAGCATGCTCCTACGTAGAGCACATCATCGCTTATCCACAGGTGAAATAACGGTTCATACTTGAGCCTATAAAATAAATAAAAAAACAAAGAACAACTGTTCCTTGAAAAAGTGATTCCGTACTTTATCCGACGCGAAGGCAAGTAAAGGCCACCGCAAATAGAGACGTTTTTAGTATTAGAAAAATCCTGTGGGTACTCAGCATAACATATGCTCATTTGACGACTTGTTTACACTATGCACATATTGCAAACGTATAGATAAAACTTGAAATATATTTTGCAGGATTTGAAGTGCAGTGCCGAGACGTAGTGATCTGGAAGCGGCCGTCACCCCTGCAGGCCATTCCAGAGCGCACTACGAAAGCACACATCGTGCGCACTGCCTACACTATTTGGAGGATGAACTCGTTTGTGTTATGCTCTTATATTATTTTCATTATTCTGATTGTTTTTAACAAGCGAGGTATTTGTCAATCTGATAAACAATCTTTTCCCTTGATGCCTATTCGGTCGTCTCTTTAGATAAAATGTTAACGCGGTGTCCTGCATAGGCGATCCAAATCGAAGTGGCGTCAATGGGACAAACTATTGAGTAACCGCACGTGGGTGCGATGACTAGCGAAGCGAACGCGTTAGGTTGGTATGATATTTTCGCACACTCTTGTAGTGCGGTGGCATGTTTTAAAGCGGCGACTTCGCCTGCACGTAGAACAGAGCCATCATTGAAGCGACTTCGCGCGCACGTAAGACATACCTGTTGCGTCGCGTTGAATTCTCGTGAACCGCATCTGATCGCTTCGAGATTTTATTCGCGTTGAATCGCCTGGCGCCGCGTAAGCTAGGCGCATGTCAACTTTTCGATCTGACATATTCATTTAAGCCACTCTTTGATGTAATTGGAAAAACAGTAAGGCACAATTGTTAAAATAACGATGAAATCCTTGATTTTCAACTCACTCTCGTTACGTGATTGTGCACAAACTCACTCCCGTTACGTGACTGCACAGACTCCCTCCCGTTACGCAAACGTAGCGAAAGCTGTGACCGTTCGCTTTAATGACAATACGCTCGTCACAAAACCAATGTGATCTTAAGTTAATAATATTTTCTTTTCAACAGATTAGATCTTAAGTTAATAATATTTTCTTTTCAACAGATTAGTTTCGATTCCCTTGCCCAAGTGAACGTGAGGCGTGGGTGTGTGTTTCATACGACAATTTGCGACGTTCCAGTGCCGTCGTTGTGTTCATGAGACTGTCCAACTACAATACTTCGCTCGCTAGAGTAAGTGCGTGTAAACCAAATATAGTCGTAACTGTTCGATTATTGTAATTGCTACTACTGAAAACAATTATTAGCTTACAATATATTCCAGTTACAAATAAGAAGTATTTTTATATTGTAATTGCTAACGTGTTCATATTGTAATCATGATAATATTAACATTACCGATAATCCTAATATTAGAGAGTAATTTTGTTAATGTTCTGTAAATTCTGGTGCATAGAAAAATAAGCAATAACTAAAGATTATTTTTACTATCAACTGTATTATTATTTTTACAGTTATCATTGTTTTTATGGAATAAAACTATATTTTAATATCAAATCTATATTTTCTCTTATCAATAAAAAAGTTTTAATATCAGCTAGTCTTAAATCAGTTCTGTCAATTGGTTGAGTCAGTTAAGTCTGTCTTTACAATCATCTGAAAAATCATATGTATTCACAAAACAATACTTTTTCAAGTTTTTCTAAATCCATCACAAGTTTCTAACATATTATTTGAATAACTGTAGTAACCACCTCTTAATTACATATTTAATTCACTAACATATAAACAATCATCTGAGACGCTTTAAATATATTATTTCGCGTATATTATATAAAACTGTGGAATTATATTTAGCCCCCTTTCGTCACATTGCACGAAGTTGCTAGCTCACGTCTTTTTTATCTATTTTCTTTCCCTCACAGTCAAATCAACAATCATATTATAGCATAAGTAAATTGCACTCTTTCTTTTATTGTACTCGATCCAGCAGTACTTAAGAATGTCTTCGATTGTTTGTTGGTCAAAACTGTAGTCTCTTAGCAAGGGAGCCTCCATCAATATTTTCCAAAAGCTTCCTCTTGAGTGATGGTTTATCTGTTTCTATTTTGCTAATATTTGAAGGCATCGGCAGCTTGGAGCCTATTGACGGAGCCGGTTTGTTACTGAAATAAAATTGTTTTTTTATTATTATAAGCTTGTTGTGTCACACTGCAAGGCACAGGCCCCTCCCACGACGACGTCTGCAGCCCGTCCTCAGTCCCGTGAGGACCTGCGTCATGCGGAAGATGAGGATGCTGTGACGTCTTTCCAATCACTTCTCAAAGAGGGGACTTACCGCCATAATTATGGCGTACCCACACGCGCGTCTTAATACGCGCGTTCGTGAAAAGCAACTTCTGTCCAAAAGCTGAAGAAAAACAGTCTAAATGAGAATGCTCTGGCTCCACAGAAAAAAAACCCAGCTCCGGCGGAAAACAAATTTATCTCAAATTATCGATAATAATAATAAGTAATAAAATAATAACTGGTTTTGATCGACATCCTTACTTGCAAACTTATAAAAATTGCTAGTAAAACTAGCAATTTTTATAAGTTTTTTTCAGGCGTCGATTTAAAACTATTATTGGTTATTTGTCTATACAATAATCAAAAATATGATTCGGTGCATTATTTCTGTATCAATTCAATCCAAATTGAATTAAAAAAATTTTTTGTTCATTTCATATTTCCCGTTTTATGTTAACTCCTATCGTGGGGATTTTGAGATTTAATATAAATTCTCATTTCAGTCATAATAAGGAGCTCCGAGGATTTTTGGAGAAATCTGCTTTGGATAGGTCCAAAATCATCCCATCATTACATCCCATGGAAGTGACGGGTTGACTTGTGCAAAGATAGGTCAAGCATATGTCACAATCGTAGGGATGACCGCCGTGAGAACGCGCAATTTGTCCTTGAAAGACAATTTGCTACGGGCGGTCGAGATGTCGTGGAGCAGTCTGGGCGAAAGAGATATGCAAAGGAGCTTCCTTTATGTACCCAGTGAAAGTCAGATACTGGTCTAGTATCACACCGAAGTATTTAGCATCTCCTAAGGGATCGGTTTGCCATACATGGTGATTGAAAGGGGAGGTGGGAGGGATTCTGAAGTCTCGAGTAGAGGATTGCTTGACTTTTTACGCGATTAACTCCGATTCTCTATTCCCAAAACTATCTGCTCAAAATATTTTCGGAATATTAGATATTGCAAGCTATAGCGCTAGGGTCTCGACTGGTTTAGTAAATGGCCATGTCGTCATAAAAAGAGCCAACTAGGCCTTTTTAATTTTTGAGGTATCGCTGATGAACAGCGTGTAAACTAACTTCTCGTATGAGATGGGGATGAAAGTGCAGGGCACACTCTGCGAAAGTGGAAGGTACGATTCGACAAAAAGTCTCGAGTTCGACTGTATTTCAAAAGTTTTTGCTATTTCGAAGATGCTGCATGCACAGGCCCTGATTAACCCTTAGGCTAATTAGGCTGCAGCCTAGGGCGCGAGATTCAAGGGGGGCGCGCTAAAATCGTGTCTTCGCAAGCACTAATCTAGCATCATTGCATCTACCCTACATATTTCAACTAGACCGAGACAAAACTCTAAAACTAAATGCGCTTGGAATCTCTGATTTTAATAATAAATTTTGGTATTTTAAAAAGCTCGCCTTTAACCAACACTGACTTGTTACTCGAATCGGTCGGTGGTCGAGCGAGTGGGTGAGCTGGCAACAGAGTGCCTAGTGCGAGTTTTGTTTATTCCGCCTCGAAATAACGGGCAAACACGATGTCTCCAGTTTCCCCTACCACCACCGACACTATTACACATGCAGCAATAGTTACGCAGTCGCGCACACATCCGCAATTCATAACTCAGATCATACTACACAGTCAATTATAAACCTTATAGACCTAAAAACAGCGTGTATTTTCCATGAACCGTACAACTTACGCAGACATAAATGTCGATGTGCTATGCAAAAGTAATTTATTTTACATTTACGCTAGTGATTGACTAAATAGAAAAGCTATCGATTTTTCCATTTTTTTGTTGTGCTATCTCTTTGGGGTCCCAAAAACAAAATCAATATGCCCAGAAAATAATATACGGCATTTTAGAACGTCAATATCAAATACAAAAAATCGGCAAAGTGCGTGTCCTGGTTCTCTAAAATCCAGAAAAGTTTAATAACTTTAAACTTATATTATGAATTATTACATGAGAAAACTTTCAGTTACTAAACAAACTTTACCTCACTTCTACAAAAATAAGGTCAGTTAATTTAGGGATTGCCTATTCAAAAGACTGCGTTTTTTTTTAGCATAACTAGCAATATGTCTGGTCAATACAAAGGTCTTCAGTCAAGAATTAAAGCTGTAAATCCATTGGCTACTTTTGTTCCTTGTGCAGCCCATTCTCTATAACTCGATCGGCTGCCGCGGAAAGTAGTGACGAGTCAGCTGCTTTTTTTTTACATTGGAACAACAACTATACAATTTTTTTTCTGGATCTACAAGCAGATGGCACTTTTAGTTATCCAAATTGGATGAAAAATCGATGGAGTGCGCGAGCAGATGCAAGTAAAGCCTTATACAGTTCATACAAACAAGTTCTGGTAACATTAAACTCTATTAGCGAAGACGAAAATCAAAGTAAAGAGACGAAAATAGAAGCAAAATATTAGAAAAAAAGTTTTAAATCGTTAGTGCACAACTAAAAGCAAGTTCTGTTGATTTATCTAACGTTGTTACTCTTTATGAGACATTACATGCTTATCTTGATACGTTGCGTGGCGAAAAAGAGTTCGAAAATTTTGAATCAGAGGCAATCAAGAGATACAACCAGAAAGAAACCAATATTTCATTTTGATAAAGTTAAAACGGGACACATTGAGTTAGAAGGGAAACGATCTTTCATCGTTTATAATTATTATGCAGCTATTGATTGTCTTAAAGTGCACTTAAAAAACCGGCAAATTATTTATAATATATATTTATTTATTAAACTTCATGCAACATAAAGTACAAAGGCGGACTTAATACCTTAGGCATTCTTTACCAGTCAACCTAGAGTGGTGAAGAGACAATATGGTAGGTGCATAAAAAGAAAATTTTACACAAAAAACAAGAGCAAAAAAAAAAGTATACATATAATTAAAATGCACATATATATATTTAATATAATACATATACATATATATCAATATAAAGTATGATACTTACAGTAAACACAAAGTTTGGTTTCTTATGGACATTGCATGAACTAGACGACAGAGAATTTATTAGAAGCAAAGCAAAGGAGTTAAAACAACTAAATGCCAATGATTTAGAAGAAACCTTTGCAGAAGAATGCGTCTATGTGGCGCAGTTTTTAAAATCTGACACCAAGGCCGAGCACTCTATTTTTGCCAGAATCCCAAAGGGTTTGTCGCAGTTAATAAAAAGTTTTAATATTTCATGCATGTTCCCAAATGTGGAAATAATATTAAGATTTTTTTGACAATGAGTGTTACCAACTGCAGCGACGAAAGTCCTTTTTCAGCACTTAAAAATTACATGCGCTCCACACTCCGCCAGCAAAAACTTGCAGCGCTCTCACTAATATATATAGAAAATGATTTTTTACAAACTATTAAATTTGAAAAAATTGTGGAAAGATTTGCAAACGCTAAAGCACAAAAAGGGACTTTTGTATAATCTAATAATAATACCAAACAAAAAAATAATAACACCTAGCGGGGGCGCGTCCATGTAATTAGCCTAGGGCGGTTAGAACTCTTGATCAGTCGCTGTGCATGCAAACTTTCGAAAGTCAGGGTTTCTGGTTTTCTTGATGAAAATATCAAAATCACTATAAGGTTGCCTATAATACTTGAGGAGTTCCCTCTATCCCTCATGGATCCCACCATTAGAACTGGATTTTGAAAAAAATAGGACCAATCTAGAAGCAGTCAAATCGAAAAAATCGAAACAAAACATTTGCATTGGTCCATAAACGACGGATTTCCAAGGTAACACAACATTGAAGTTGGTTAAAAAGAATTAATAATAATTAAGCAATTTTTAAAATCGACGCCTGATTAATAAATCTGGCAATTTTTATATGATTGCAAGTAAGGATCACGATAATAGCTGGTTATTGTTTTATTACTTATTATTATTGATAATTTGAGATATACCTTGTTTCTGCCGGAGCTGGGTTTTTCTCTTGAGCATTCACATTTCATTTTTATATAGGTTCCAATACAAATTTTAACACAAACATCTTATTATAAAACTTAATGAACATTTCACATACCTAAAGTATGCCATCTGCAACGCCTGCGTGCAGTCGCACCGACTGGGTGGGTATAGAGCCAGGAGGCTCTCCATCAGCTGAATCAGATCATCAGACGCGGCACTGAATATGTGACGCAGCTGCTGGGGTGGAAATATCTTGAACTGCACATAGTCTGTCAAGTTCTTCATACCCTGAAATTTATAGAGTAATGTGAACATAAGTTACGATCAACAGTTGGTCAGCCTCAATAAGAAACTAGTACGAGAGTACTGGAGACTAGTGGTTAATAAACGAGTTACGATAATGCGAAATGGTTTTTATTCCTGAAGATGAAAGTTTCGTAGACCTATTTAGAGGTATGCAGAACAGAATGTAAAGTTGAAACGGAGGATCCTCCGACCAGACGAGGCTTATGTCTGGTCCAGGCGACTGCCTTACAGTTGATTTCAAATTCTTGTATGTTCTAATCGCGCGGGGGCGTAATAAGGTGACGCAGGATTTTGTAGTTTATTTCTTATGTGCGTATAGATGTCGCTACACCTACATCATGTACATCATGCTTACGACTTTATTTTCAGACTGCGAAAATGTATCATGATGAGGGTATTTGTGTGTTGGAAAATTGCTTAACCTTTTCATTCCACAAATGCATATGGCAGTAAACCACAGAACTCTGGAAAGTGATGTGCACAGCAGGGACGTGCGAGCAATACAAGTAAATAAGCCCGGCTTGATGTAAAAATAATACCTCACCACACCACACTCATCTATATCGTAGAACACTAAAAATTAAATTAAATAAAACTATATTTTTTAAACTTAGCTCGCATACGCATTCATAATAAGAAACGAACGACCGTTGCCGCTCTGAGCGCAATCTCTCCGATCTCTCTCTAAAAATTAACAAAAAAAAAGAGATGAACACTAGTGTATTGCTGCGTCTTTCTGTCGCAGAGGCTTTGTATTTGGCTTGATCTGCCATCTCACTTTTACCTATAAAAACAAAAATGTGAGTCTGTGTGAGTAAAATTTGATACTGTGTGCAAGTACTCATAAAACGTTTTTCTATTAAAATAATCCAGGATTGTTATTTTGTATCAATGAATTTTATTTCAAAGCGAACTTTTACCACGCAAACCACGAGGCGCCCTCTATGACGTGTAAAGCAGTTCCGCAAACTACAAATTAGTTCAAATTTGCTTTGAGCGGTTATCGTGTGTTGTTTTGATAGATTTTTTTGTTTACGACATTTATGATTCAGGTATAATATTTACATAATTCTATCTTATTATTAACAAATGAAAATGTAGCAATTAAAATCAGCATTATAGCAAGAAATTTTGCACTGATGATAGGTGACGGCGGATTATAGCGCGAGTTCTTTTTTTATTCGGAATATTAGGTAAGTGAGTAGTACTGGGTTCTTTAGCTTGCCCCTATAAAGGTACCTGGCACGCCACTGGTGGACAGCAACAGCCTCTATAAATACTCACTGGCCAAGTTTCTTCATTTGGTGTGCCAAATACTTGGAAAATCCGCGACAGTTGATCTAGGTCTGATTCTCCAGGTAAGAAAGGCACTCTTAGTAATAGTTCAGCAAGTATACAGCCTATTGCCCACATGTCAACACCAGTGCCATATTGTCGTGCTCCAAATAACAGTTCTGGTGACCTGGAAACAGATGACCAGCAATCTTGTACTTTGGTTATAACCCCAGTAAGACTTTGAAAATAAACCAAATTAACCTTAATATTAAAAACAAGTTGTTGCTCATATGAAAGCTTACACTCTAACATAATTTATTACTATCTCAAGGTTTTTGCAATTATCTGGTGATATACATTATCCTTTAATCAATAACTTATTCATTGTCAGGTCAAGTATTGAGTAGTTTCAATGAAGCAGACGTTTTAAAACATCAAGCAAATTCAAACCAGGGATAATAATGACTAATAGAAATTAATTTAGCAATTACATAATTATTTGACTTCACTTATAGGAAATAATATAGCCAGCCATGGCGCCAGTACAATAGTCCAGAAAAAACTAAGTGTGGAAACCAGACCACAATGATAGATAGAAGGAAATACTTCGAACCAAAATACTAATTATTTTTAATATACAAAATATTGTTATACCTATACCATCTGGTCACTACTTGATGTGTGTTAATTCTGGTTGGTGATCCAAAAGCCTTAGCAAGACCAAAGTCACCAATCTTCAAAATGCCGTCCCGGTTTATAAGCAAGTTATTAGGTTTTAAATCTCGATGCAATATCCAGTTTTGATGTAAGTATTCTAAACCTGCAAAATAGGAATATTGAAATATTTTATTAAAGAACTGAGAACATGTAGCACTTGCTCTTTTATAAAGCTTTGAGTCAGGAGTAAATATTTTGAGGTTCTTGAAATCATATCTGAAAAAATAGATGTATATAACTTGACTACTTATTGATATATTTATACTTAAATCCCCCACCAATTAGTGGTGACAAAGTTATAATGAATACTGGACATTCTGCAAATTGACATTTTGCAAACTGGACATTCTACAAATTGGACATTCTGCACCTAAACAGAATTTTCAACCACTTTTTCCTACAATTAGCATAAAAAGTTTCAGTGACTACCTTGAGTACCTTATCTTTAGATATTTATGAAGCGTCAAGTTCCAAGTGATATAATCAGATATACTCAGGTATTTATTTATCAAAACTTTACAATAAACAGAGGCAGACATAAAGTCATAGATTAGCATTACCAGTCGGCAACTATCAAACCATGACAGAAAAACTTACCTTTTAAAGTCATAATCATGTAAGCCTTGACATTAGCTGGAGTGAGCACAATATTATTGTCCTTAACAATTATTTCTAAGTCAGTGTCCATAAAGTCAAACACTAATGATACATTTGATTTCTGTCCAAATACATCTGAAAGAACATAGAAAAAAGTTGTATATTTTCCTGTGAAAAGTTTTGACATTAAAAAAGCAGCATAAATAATTATAAATAGGTTTGAGAATAAGCTGTTTTCATAAACATCATTTCAGCCAAAACATATTCACTCCTGAACAGATCTTAAACCAGTTACTGACCCTTTTCATATTCTATATTAATATTATACACTACTTGCTTTTCTAATTTACTTGGACATTGGCATAATAGTCGATACTGGCTCTATTTGCCATTAACAAATAATAGAATGGAATAGATCTTAAACCTTATAATACCAACTGTGTACACAAGGTACAACTGCTAGAACTAAAATGAGAAATAGATGAAAAGAAAACCTAATAATCCAATGAGATTGATATGCTGTAACTCTTGCAACAGCTTTATTTCTCTCAGAGCAGTCCGATTGATGCCATCTTGTGCCTCTAGACGGGAGCCTATTTTGATTTTCTTTACAGCAACTATTTTATCCGTTTTCACGTCCCTGGCTTTGTATACTGTCGCGAACTTGGAACAAAATTTTAGAGGTTATATTTACGAGTTGTATTTTTTAGTAGTGTTGGTTTTTATGATAACGGTTTTTTACACTTAGATGTAAATATTATTATAGTAACAATTACCTGCCCCTCTCCGAGAAAGTCGATTTTCTCATATCGTAGAATCGGTTCTTCCATCGTGTATTTTTTGTCCTCTTTACTTCAACTAACAGCACTTAAAACGTAAATATTAAACTTCACCTGCACTAATGAATTAAATCATAACTTTCTGCTCCACACGTAAGTTTTAAAAAAGTATAAAATTCAGTTTTTTTTGCAAAATTGGCTCCCGTTTGTGCGGATCTAATATTTTAAATTCAAAAACTGACAGTTCATTTTTTTTCTATTTACCCCTTAGGAAAGGCTAAAATCGCTCCACCATATCGCCTAGTCTTTCGTCCATGTTTTCTTGCGAAATATGTTTTCAATAATATAAAAATTTTACCGTAAAATAAAAATTGCATTGTTTCCTAAAACGTCTGAAGTCCATTATGAGAGTACATCATCTTTTTTTCCACGTTTATTTGCTAGATAGTCCTACTTCCGCTACGTAAATCAAAGTCAGCGCTACCCGTGGCCGCACCTGGAACTAACTAACAGCAAGCCACCATTCCTTTATTTTATCATTGTTCGGCTCATAATGATAATAATTGATATACACCAGGAAGAAATTATTTGGACTTCGGACGTCTTAGGAAACATAATACTAGTATAAGTACAATTATTTTTGTACATTTATTTGTGTTCCGTTTGACGTCCGAAGTCCATTATGCCTGTTTGTTATCTCCTGGTGGCTTACTTAGTAAAACAATGTGAACAATATTCCTATAATTATATAAGAAAGAATATAGGACACAAAAGAAATCAGCATTGCTAAGTTATCTATATTAAAACTGATTTCGTAATGCGTTCAAAACGGTGAAGGAAAACATCGTGAGGAAACCGGCATGTCTTAGAACCAAAAATTCGAAGACATGTGACATCCACCAATCCGCACTGGGCCCGCGTGGTGGATTACGGCCCATTCCCTCTCCTAGAGAGGAGGCCTGAGTCCCAGCAGTGGGAACATTATAAGGCCGACTATGCTATGCTATGCTAATGAAATCGGCGTTTAACGGGACTGCATTGATATTTCATAAAAGTTTATTACTGCACAAGTTATAAAGTAAACTTTAGTTTGAATATGTATATTAATGGCCTACGTAACAGTTATGTGATGAAAATGCTGATCCACGTTGGGAAGTACCAGAAACAGTGTCTACTATTTTTATTATTTAAACAGTAGACACTGTTTCCGGTTATTCCGGAAATAGTGTTTTATCTACTAGTAGTACTAGTTGTTTGACGAGACTCGGTTGTAAGTGAAAAATATTTTTTAAGGCAACCTTTGATATTTTGTTAACCATCTTTTAATGCTCTTTACAAAAATATAGTATTTCTGTTTGGGAAAATAATAAAGTCTAAACAAACAGTTACAGCCAAATTCCTTATGCAAGGCTGTTGGAACTTTATTGTCCACAAAATAAATTTGAGTTACAATCAAAGAGATTCGAAGTATGAAGTCTGACTCAATGCTAGCAATAATATAGTAGCAGTACGCCGCGTAGCACGTATGCACGTAGATTTGCAAATTTATAACTGTATTGTCAAAGAAATGATTACTGCTCCTGCATCCCATATAACTAATTTTCGCGGAGTTAATCAGAAACTGATGCTGTAGCTTGTTTGTCAGTGAGAACAGTACACTAAGCTAAAATAATGTTTTGCTAAATACTGGTCTATATCAGACGGAGTGGGTGGTGGTCCCAGCACCCATCTGCAATTTTATAAGGCTGTATAAGTGTTGAAACCTTCTCTTACACTAACAAAACTTCCTAAACTTAATTTTACCAATTTCCTGCTAGGGAGTCGTAACGGAACTGGTCAGGTTTCCAGCTGTAGGCCATGAACTTCACCTAGATGCGCGGTGGTGACGTAACACAAGTGGCAGAAGAGTTAGTGCAGTATAGTCACGTCACTCAGCAGATCTCGTTCTGTATTGTAGTCCCAATACATGGGGACAGATATCAGGCAGCCCGTCGGTGTTACTTACAGTTTTGTCCTCATGATTTATTTCTCGCCAAAGTATATTAGTCCGCGTAACTCGTTTGCAAACTGTGTCGGATGACTTGAACCTCTCCTAAGACGACTGCTGTAGCTACGTATTGCAAGCAACCTTACCCGGAGGGTGAAGAAGGTCGGAAAGTTGAGATACCCTAAGAGGCTTGGCTTGCTTGAGGGATCAACTGCCAGCTGCGATGCGAATCGCTGTAGCTACGTACGGCAAGCAATCTTCCCCGGAGGGTGATGAAGGTCGCAAAGTTGAGATACCCTAAGAAGTTTGGCCTGCTTGAGGGATCAACTGCCAGCTGCGATGCGAATCGCTGTAGCTACGTACGGCAAGCAATCTTCCCCGGAGGGTGATGAAGGTCGCAAAGTTGAGATACCCTAAGAAGCTTGGCCTGCTTGAGGGATCAACTGCCGGCTGCTAAGCGAATCTGCAAACACGGTCTTCCTTCTTCTTGATGTTGGATTGCGTGTCCTAAATTTTCTGAAAACCTACACAAGGTATGACAACGCAACTTTCTCCGAAGGGTGAAAAAGAAGAAAAGAAAGACTAAAATATGGTTGGTGGAAGAAATTAAATTACCTAGAACCAGAATAGTGTTAGAGAGAAAGGAAATGGTTTTTAACTAGGTTTTTGAAAGAAACTAGTGACTGGGCTTGCCTAATTGGTAATGGCAACGTGTTCCACAAACGCACCGCCTGGATTGCAAACGACTTGTCACAAAACTTGGTAGAATGTGAGGGCATCAAAAGGGTCATATTCTCCGATGAGGCGATGATCTCAAGTGTCTAGAATATGTGTTATGAATTAACTTAAAATGTTCTTTGAGATAAGAGGGGGTTGTAGGAATAAACAGAACACTGTAAAGCAACGATAAAATATGAGCATTCCGGCGAAGGCTGATTGGCAGCCACTTGAGTTTAATACTGAATTCAGAAATATGATTATATTTGCGCAATCGAAACATGAATCTAATACAGAAATTTTGAAGTCGCTCAAGCTTATCAGGCTGCACTTTAGTTAAATCCAGATAACTGAAATCGGCATAATCAAGGATTGGGAGAAGGAGGGATTGGGCGAGCGCAGTTTTGGTAGTAGTTGGAAGAAAATTGCGCAGCCTTCGTAAAGACCCCGCCACAGAAATCTTAATAATAATTGCCTTATTATTAAGATTTCTGTGGACCCCGCAGACGCAAACAACTTGCAGCTAACTTCCTGCACCTGAGGACCCCACGAAAAGTCTTTATCAATAATAATACCAAGGTCCTTCACTGAGTCACTGTACGAAATCCGTCCAGTCTATTCTTAAGCGCAACCTAGGGCTACCGACAACAATGACACACACTTTTCAAGTGCGTTGAAAAATACATTACTTGAGTTTAAGAAACTTTTTAATACGCTGTGCTGAAAACGTTTGGCTGGCACGGCCTCATTTTTATGCATATCTCTTCAAAAGTGCAGGGATACATTGAAAAAGAAACCTGTACATATTATAATCCTAGAGGTTAAAGCGTTAGCTTTACATATTCTTTGCTAGAGGCGAGTACATTGCATTACACACCTAAAACGCAGATTCTGGAGGGCCGTGGAGGCAAACGTTCATTATATTTTTATGATCAGGGTCGTATTTTTTCTACCAAATATCCCATCTCGTTTAATCGCTTTTTTATTTAATTAAAACATTTATTTTAGGTAATTGTAGCGACATTTATGGCGTCACATAAGAACTAATCCTGCATCGCGCAATCAAAGTTCTCCGCGCGATCAAAACATAGAACAGCCCAAAATCATCTATCGGGCAGTTGCCCACCAGACATAACACACGTCTGGTCGGAGGATCGTCCCTTTTCAACGGAGACATTCCCTTTTGCGGGACTTAACACTCTGTTCCGCATACCTCCAAAAATTATGTACCTAGGTACCAACAATGCCCATAATCCGATAATAGAGACGCGTCTTATCAAAGACATTAAATCTCTTTGGGGCATAACAATGCAAAAATGAACATAATAATTTCTCTATACTAGTTAATCTAAAAAGAAATACAGCATTTTCATTAAAACATTTCTGTAAAATATATATTTGTGTGTAGGTACCTATTTAATTTGATTCCATTTGCATTTGTCGGGCCGGTTGAAGGGCCGAAACTGCGTAAAGCGGACGCTCGCAACGGGGCACTCGTCGCGTGACAAAATGAGTGTGATCCACAAACACCTTTTTATAGGTGTGATCACGAGGACAGTCTCCGCCGTGGATACCGATTTTTATGCAGCATGTCGCTAGTTCAACTTTAACGGTGGACATGTCGTGTCTATTATTACGGAGCACAGGCGCGGGACCCGGCTCCCCGCTTACGGAGCATTTTTGTATGGAACCGCGCGGGCGCCAGGTTTTCTGCAGTTTCAGCCCACAAAAAGTTCATACTGCCTGGGGCCGATAGTCAACCCATGAAAAGTTATCGGCTAACAAGTTATCGGATGTGACCAACACGTTGGATGGGGGAAAGTTCGTGTAAAAACGTGTCGATTTTGCAATAGTTTGTCAACTCTCATTAGAGGATAAACATTTACAGCTTCCTTCATAATCAGAAAGGTGTATCTAAAATCTAGTAGAAATAATTTTATTCGTCACATAACAATTAATATACCATTGGAAAGTCGGCACTTGATGTTTAATAAAATAAAATAAATAATTGCATTCAGATTGTCTTTAATTTCAGATGTTTTTTTCTTACATTCCACCTCTCAACCTTAATACTAAATGAAGTGTAGATTCCTTTTGAATGTTATAGTCGGAGAGTGTGCGACCATCTTCCAGCTGTTTGCCGGCGAAGATCAACCTCTGCTGGTCTGGTGGGATTCCCTCCTTGTCTTGAATTTTGGCTTTCACGTTTTCGATTGTGTCAGAAGCTTCAACTTCTAATGTGATAGTTTTACCCGTTAGGGTTTTCACGAAAATTTGCATGCCGCCTCTAAGACGAAGGACTAAATGCAACGTAGATTCTTTCTGAATATTGTAATCGGATAACGTGCGTCCATCTTCCAACTGTTTACCGGCGAAAATCAACCTCTGCTGGTCTGGCGGAATTCCCTCTTTATCTTGGATTTTGGCTTTCACATTTTCGATTGTGTCAGAAGCCTCGACCTCTAGTGTAATAGTTTTGCCGGTCAAGGTCTTGACGAAGATTTGCATACCACCACGCAGACGCAGTACTAAATGCAACGTAGATTCCTTCTGAATATTGTAGTCCGACAACGTACGCCCGTCTTCTAATTGTTTGCCGGCGAAAATCAACCTCTGCTGGTCAGGGGGGATTCCCTCTTTGTCTTGGATTTTGGCTTTCACATTTTCGATTGTATCAGAAGCTTCGACCTCTAGAGTAATGGTCTTGCCAGTTAAGGTTTTGACGAAGATTTGCATACCACCACGCAGACGCAGTACCAAATGGAGCGTGGATTCCTTCTGGATATTGTAGTCCGACAACGTACGCCCGTCTTCTAATTGTTTGCCGGCGAAAATCAACCTCTGCTGGTCTGGAGGAATTCCCTCTTTGTCTTGGATTTTGGCTTTCACATTTTCGATGGTGTCAGAAGCCTCGACCTCCAGAGTAATGGTCTTGCCAGTTAGGGTTTTGACAAAGATTTGCATACCACCACGCAGACGCAATACCAAGTGAAGTGTAGATTCTTTCTGGATGTTATAATCTGAGAGTGTGCGTCCATCTTCCAACTGTTTGCCGGCGAAGATCAACCTCTGCTGGTCTGGGGGGATCCCCTCTTTGTCTTGGATTTTTGCTTTAACATTTTCAATTGTGTCAGAAGCCTCGACCTCTAGTGTAATGGTTTTGCCGGTTAGGGTCTTGACGAAGATTTGCATACCACCACGCAAACGCAATACCAAGTGAAGCGTTGATTCTTTCTGGATATTGTAGTCCGACAACGTACGCCCGTCTTCTAATTGTTTGCCGGCGAAAATAAGTCGCTGTTGGTCTGGTGGTATTCCTTCCTTGTCCTGAATTTTCGCTTTAACATTTTCAATAGTGTCAGAGGGTTCAACCTCCAGTGTAATGGTCTTGCCAGTCAGAGTCTTAACGAAGATTTGCATACCACCACGCAGACGCAACACTAAGTGGAGGGTGGACTCCTTCTGGATGTTATAGTCGGAGAGTGTGCGACCATCTTCCAGCTGTTTGCCGGCGAAGATCAACCTTTGCTGGTCTGGGGGAATTCCCTCTTTGTCTTGGATTTTGGCTTTCACATTTTCGATTGTGTCAGAAGCCTCGACTTCCAGAGTAATGGTCTTGCCAGTTAGGGTTTTGACGAAGATTTGCATACCACCACGCAGACGCAATACCAAGTGAAGTGTGGATTCTTTCTGGATATTATAGTCGGAGAGTGTGCGGCCATCTTCCAGCTGTTTGCCGGCGAAGATCAATCTTTGCTGGTCTGGGGGAATTCCCTCTTTGTCTTGGATTTTGGCTTTCACATTTTCGATTGTGTCAGAAGCCTCGACCTCCAGAGTAATGGTCTTGCCTGTTAGGGTTTTGACGAAGATTTGCATACCACCACGCAGACGCAATACCAAGTGAAGTGTGGATTCTTTCTGGATGTTATAATCTGAGAGTGTGCGACCATCTTCCAACTGTTTGCCGGCAAAGATCAACCTCTGCTGGTCTGGTGGGATTCCCTCTTTGTCTTGGATTTTGGCTTTCACATTCTCGATTGTGTCAGAAGCCTCGACTTCTAATGTAATGGTTTTGCCGGTTAGGGTCTTGACGAAGATCTGCATACCACCACGCAGACGCAGTACTAAATGCAACGTGGATTCCTTCTGAATATTGTAGTCCGATAACGTACGCCCGTCTTCTAATTGTTTGCCGGCGAAAATAAGTCGCTGTTGGTCTGGAGGTATCCCCTCCTTATCTTGAATTTTCGCTTTAACATTTTCAATTGTGTCAGAGGGTTCAACCTCCAGTGTAATGGTCTTACCAGTCAGAGTCTTGACGAAGATTTGCATACCACCACGCAGACGCAGTACTAAGTGAAGAGTTGACTCCTTCTGGATGTTATAATCCGAGAGCGTGCGACCATCTTCCAGCTGTTTGCCGGCGAAGATCAACCTCTGCTGGTCTGGAGGGATTCCCTCTTTGTCTTGGATTTTGGCTTTCACATTTTCGATTGTGTCAGAAGCCTCGACTTCTAGTGTAATGGTTTTGCCAGTTAAGGTTTTGACGAAAATTTGCATACCACCACGCAGACGTAGAACTAAGTGAAGAGTTGACTCCTTCTGGATGTTATAATCTGACAGTGTGCGCCCGTCTTCCAATTGTTTACCTGCGAAGATCAATCTCTGCTGGTCTGGCGGGATTCCCTCCTTGTCTTGAATTTTAGCCTTCACATTCTCGATAGTGTCAGAAGGCTCAACCTCCAAAGTAATGGTTTTGCCAGTTAAGGTCTTCACAAAGATTTGCATACCACCACGCAGACGCAATACCAAGTGAAGCGTCGATTCTTTCTGGATATTATAATCTGATAAGGTACGCCCATCTTCCAACTGCTTACCAGCAAAGATAAGTCGTTGTTGGTCTGGTGGTATTCCTTCCTTGTCCTGAATTTTCGCTTTAACATTTTCAATTGTGTCAGAGGGTTCAACTTCTAGTGTAATGGTCTTGCCAGTCAGAGTCTTTACAAAGATTTGCATACCACCACGCAGGCGTAGCACTAAGTGAAGAGTAGACTCTTTCTGGATATTGTAGTCCGACAAGGTGCGCCCATCTTCCAACTGCTTACCGGCGAAGATCAATCTTTGCTGGTCTGGTGGAATTCCCTCTTTGTCCTGAATTTTGGCTTTGACATTTTCAATCGTGTCTGATGGCTCAACTTCTAAAGTTATTGTTTTACCAGTCAATGTCTTAACAAAGATTTGCATTCCACCACGCAGACGTAATACTAAGTGAAGCGTAGATTCCTTCTGGATATTGTAGTCGGATAATGTACGCCCATCTTCAAGCTGTTTGCCAGCGAAGATCAGTCGCTGTTGATCTGGGGGGATACCCTCCTTATCTTGGATCTTGGCCTTGACATTTTCAATTGTGTCAGAAGGTTCAACTTCCAATGTGATGGTTTTGCCAGTCAATGTTTTAACGAAAATCTGCATACCACCTCTGAGACGCAGCACTAGGTGAAGAGTAGATTCCTTCTGGATGTTGTAGTCGGATAGAGTGCGTCCATCTTCCAGTTGCTTGCCAGCAAAGATCAATCTCTGCTGATCGGGAGGAATGCCTTCCTTATCTTGAATCTTAGCTTTCACATTTTCAATGGTATCGGAGGGTTCCACCTCCAAAGTGATGGTTTTCCCCGTCAAAGTCTTCACGAAGATCTGCATATTGTCCTGAAATAGAAGTAAAAAATTGTTAGCTACTAATATTTTAAATGTTGTCATTAATCGCTAGAAGTCGGAAATGATTGCTCAACCACGAGTCACCGCTATATGACTGAGTACTAAGTGACAACAAAACAACACGCTATCTGCGACACTTGAAATTGTCGGGTTCCATTCGATAATACAATAATTTAGATAGGTACGTAGACTAACTAAAACATCTTAACCACAATATGTAGTGGAAAATAAAGTTTCTTTAAATGCGCACCTAAATGTGAAAGGTAAATAGGTAAATACGCAGTTGCTAATTAGATTTTAGACTTAAAATAAGAAAAACCATGATTTGGGCGTTTTCACAGGCATTGAAGTAGTACGCGGTAGGTAGATGGCCCCGCGTCAATAAGTAGGTCACGGATAGGGTTGCCACCATAGTCATCCCTACCTACCACATTATTTTATTTGAAGTACAATATAATTTAGTCTCCAATATATTTTAGAAAAAAAAAAGTAAGCAAAATTTTCAAACAATTCCGCTTTCGAGAAGTCTTTTTAATAAAATCAACCCTCATATTTCTAAACTTTTCTGTGTGTGTCCCACAACTTCGATTTTGGTTTCTGTATAAAAGGTCAAATTTAACCGTTCCGAGGTGGGGTGGAATTTTCGCTAGACCAATGTCTTTCTCAGGCCTGCAATCCTAATGAACCACGGGGCCACGACACGGCAGGCCAGCAAGTCTGCCTTTAAACATCATATTTATAATTTTGTGCCATAAAATAAAAACATGGTATGTAATGCAATCAGCAGTTATCGCACGCCTCTAAAATAAAAGATGATAAAAAGTGTTTAAAGATATAACGAAAAATAAATGTAGTATACCTACTAGATTTTTTACTTAATTATTCAAGTTTTTTTTTCCAAAATATGTAGTATTTTTTTCTCAAAAAAATAAAAAAGGTGGCAGCCCTAGTCACGGATTTTATAAACGGCTGACCTACTGACATGACCAGTTTGCGAGTTTTAATATTACATTACCTACACACACAAAAATAGAAATGTATAATTCACAGACCCGTCCCCATTGATTGGGTACTTTTACTAGTTTGCTTACCTACTTTTTGGTAGATCGTAACAATAAGTGAGAACGAAAAGGTTTTTGTTTGTGTGACACTTTATAGACAATAGCTTTTGACTGGTAGGTATTAGAAAACAATCTGTTACATTTCACAATAACTTTAGAAATCGAGCATTAGGTATATTGCCCACGGATTTTTACTTTTGAGAAATAAAACTTGAATTTATTTATAGGACATAATGTTCAGACTAAAACACTTCCTTGTAAAACTGATGTGAAGCAAAATGAGAATGACGAACGTTCCAAAATGGCGCACGCACGATCAATAATAAAACTGCGCAGTAGTACACTTTATTCACTCTCCCTACTAGACATCTAAGCTTGTTACTTAATACACACCACTACTTGAATAAGCATAAAAAAATTAACACTTACCGATTAATCACTAGAATTTAGTCTGTTAGAACACAAAATTTCAATAAAATACTGTTATCTCTGACGAACAACTCTAAAAAGTCACGCGCTTGTGAATTCCTTTTTCAATTTCTCGCTTTGAAATGAGCTCTGTCAACTGACGTTCCCTTTATATAGACACCGTCTCTTGTAAAATCAATGACTGCGAAAACGGTCGAGGATAGCCGAAGTAATTTTTTTCTCTTTCTAACGTATAGGGAAAAAAAGAGACGGCAATAATGTTCTAGAACGCATGCGTAGCTTCTTTCCTTTGTGACGCAAACTATTTGGTTTGGAATGAGAGGAAGCCCAACAAAACAAAGCCAATTTCAACGAATCATGTCGATCAATAACACTAAGTTTCGACGCAAAATCGAGACCAACCGAGCCATTGCTCTCCAAGATATTATTTTATACGAAACTTGAAACCTAAGGTTTTTATTTTAACTTTACTTAAACCTACCTCTGTACCTACTTGGTTTAATTACATTACTTAGCTGTAGTACGTATTTTATGTAACTTTTTAATTTAATTAAGTACCTAACTGTTGGAAACCTTGCCAAATGACCTCGATTAGTAATACTTACGAAAAAATCATAATTAGATAAATTATTTACATGTAGGTACGTACAGTGAATTAGGTACGTTGATATAATATCCGCGTTTCTTATTTTTCAACCAAACAAAACAATAATTATAAAAATGCCGGTCGTTGATTCGGTGAGTTGCAACTGCAACCTCTAAACTTCGGTAGGTAGCTATATATTTGGTGATGATGTAGGTAACCAAGGACCTAAGGTGTCAGTCAACCTTTGAAACGTTTTAATGGCTTCCAGTTACTTACATATTTTCTTTTCAAAACCATGTTAGACATTCACAGAGTTAATTGCATCATCCTCATTTATAATTATAATAATAGGTAGGTATGAGCTTGTTCCGATTATTTAAAACTGAAGGAAAAAGTTAATTTTGTTTGACCGTATGAGTCATCGTTATGATACTAGTTTACGAAATTATGGTGAAATATTCATGCATCATCCTTTTTACTCGACTGCGACGGCGGCGGGCGGCGGTCCTTAAAAAAGGGCGATACCCTCAACGTTGGCGTTGTTTTTAATCATAAAGAGATAACATACAATAGTAATTGTATGCAGGTACTAGCTCCTGCCAGCCACTACGCCCGCGTGAAAGTAAGTATCTCTCATGGTGTCTCCATACAAACTTTGGACTCCCGTTTAATCCCTACTAGGTACCATGCTCGCCTACGACATAAAAAGAAGCCTTGTGCAAAACGTGTTCCTAGTCCTAGTCTAGTTTCCGCTGTAAGGACATAAGGAGATTACTGATGTGTTTTTTGATGGCTATTCTGAGAGGTGCTCGACACCCATTGTTTATTTCTCATGGGTGCTCGAGCCCCCGGGAACCCACGGAGTCGGCTCCCCTGATTGATATATCAGTCATTCAGTTTCTCCTTCTATATTATTTAAAAATCATAGATTGTGACCTCAGTATTATTTTTTTCGACGATAAAATATGGACGAATTTTTTTAAACCCAATGAATTGCTTGTCTTATTTTGTAATTTATTTGTTTATATTTATTTACCTGTTCCTAAATAATAAACTTCAAGTTTCTTAGATATTGAAGTGTGTCTAAACTTCTAAAGAATTTTCTCTTCAATAAATCAAATCATTCAATAAAAAAAGTTTCAGGACAGTTTCAGGATTTCTTAGTTTTTCTTTGTCCGTGTATCGACTGGTATCGACGCAATGCAGTATGTTTTATGTACCTATCTAGCCGCTGTAGCTGTAGGTTTACTTTACCAGTCGCCCTTTGTTGTCTGGCGCTGACTGTTTGTACGTTTGTACCTAGGTAGGTGGCGTGAGGTTGATTTCACGGATGGGGTCGTTAGCCGCAACGACTGAATGTATATTATTTATTTATCAATTGCTTGCTATATTTACAGTATGCACCAAAGCGTATAGCAAGCCAACAAACCAACAATCCATAAACTGAAAAAAATGATACAAACATTTATCATTTCTTTACTGCTATAAAAAATATGTCGAATTTAGGTTCCTGAGCAATCGGGCGTTCAGCAGATTGAGCGCCTGGGCTGTAGGGGCATATCGAGCCGTTAGAGTAGGTACCTACGTGACGTACATATTATCTAAAAAAAAACACTATCACACACATCCTTATCTAAAATACCAGTCTTAGAACTCAAAGGGTAACTAACTAGTAGCAGTAACCAAAGACCTCGGTGAAACCGCAGGACACAGCTAGTACCTACCTACCTACCTAAATATAACTGGTATTTTATTATGACTATCGGTTATAAATATTCAGGGAAACTAGATGGCGTGTCGTGGCTTTCACGGATTGGATCATTAGCCAGAATCACAGCTCACGTGTTCGTTTTGTAAACCAAAACAAATCGTTAATGTTGTTTGTTTTTAAATTGTTGAACGGAATGTTTGCGCATTAATTTTGTTTGTAGACAGGGAAATCATTCTGTGTCAATGGTGCCAGTCAGGCGATCTAGTTTTTATCATAATCCTACACGAATAAAACAAGGATACCTACGTCTTTATCAGATTAGATAACATAGAGATATGTATTTCGAAGTTAGTCTAGAAACAATCGATTGCGACAAGTGCGACATACCTATCGCTATTGTTCACAAACCACAATAAAAATTTGAACAATAGCATTGTTTTGATCTAACTATGCAAGATATTTATTAAATATTAAAGACTAGATCTGCTGACAGCTTCTTCGCCCGGGTAATAGTAGAAAATTATCCTAAGAGAACATACTGCCGGGATAAAAATATCCTTTGTGCTATTCCAGGACATGCCCTACCCGTGTACCAAGTTTCATCGAAATCCGTTCAGCCGTTCGAGAGTAACTAAGTTACAAACATACACACACACACTCGTAAACTATCGCCTTTATAATATTAGTGTCATATATTATGTGCTATTGTTATGACTCGCATGCTGTACGGTACCTACATACGTATCACTCTGTCAGGCCCTAAGCACCTGAGATAATTAGGATCCGTTAATCCTTACGACCTACTTGTCTGGTATGGTAGATAGATATCTACATACAATTCAAAGATATAAAACAGGTAGCTAGCCACATACCCTGCTATTTGTTTGTACTTACTTAGGTGGCAAGGTGTGGCTGGTCTCCACCTATATCCACCCACCCACTCGGGAAACAATGGCCAGTCTAATCGGATGTAGATGAATACACGGGTATTTTAGCATGGACTGCCTTTCAGACCTCCACAACAGGTTTTTTTTTTTTTTTTAATTGATATAAACCAGTGCTTGACTGCGATCCCACCTGATGGTAAGCGGAGATGCAATCATTGATGGTCAGGCGCACTAGTTTATTAAGAGCCTATTCACTCTTACCTTGAAGGATATTTCTTGGATAGACTGATGTTCAGATTTCATGGTGTCGAGCTACTTGTGACGATTGTCAAAGATCTACGAATGACAACCGGGACCAACAACCAAAGAGTATAGTAAATATACGTGCTGTCCGAGGCACGGAGTGTCAATAGCCAAATGACCTAGATAAACTTAGAAATTTACATGCCTGGTTTCGAACCCGCTGTCTTAAACACTGGACCATCACGACACCTTTGAATGTTATGAGAATGGATGTCATGTGATAATGAATTAGTCGCCTTTGTTCGTGCCAGCGTCGTATGTCCTACGTACTCACTTAGGAATGTTTTTTATAACCACACAGCGATCCGCCTCGGCTTTTCAATGTTTTTACAAATCTTTTAAATTCTCGGGTTATATCTACTATTATTATATTTGCATGTAAATTGTAATATACAAAGAGCCTTCCTTATGAATCAGTGTCTATTGGTAAAAACCGAGTTTTTTTTATCGCGAAGAAATAGAACCAGAACGTTAGGAAGGATAAGGATGTCATCATCTTCCTGCCCTTGCCCCGTTTTATTTAGGGTCGGCGCAACACGTTTTTTTCTTCAATTCTGTCCTGTCACTCGTCACGTTATCACTAACTTCCTTTTCTTTTATACCACTTCTCACACAATCCATCCATCTTTTCTTTGGTCTCCCTCTTCTTCTTCATCCATCCACATGTAAACTCATAACTCTTTTTAACCAAAAAAAGGGAGATGGTTATCAATTCGGTTGTATATTTTTATGTTTTTTACCTCAGAACTCCGTCGTTTATGAACCGATTTGCAAAAAAAATGTTTTCCCTTAAAGGATATGCTTCCAGATTCTTCCCGTTTTTTTTTCAAAATCCAGTTCTGAGCATGAAATCCACGAGGAAACGAGGGAACTCCTCAAATATTATAGGTAACCATATAGTTATTTTGGTATTTCCATCGAGGACTTAAGCATTTACAGTCAAAAAGTAACATTTGATGAAGTGGAACTGGTAAAGAAGACCAGAAATGGCCAACAGAAATTCATACTAACATATATATCACAATGAAGATAGTTAAGCGACTATGAAAATACAAATAAATGAATGGTTCTGAATAGTTATGTTGAAAATGGTATCATCAAAGTGATCTGATGATGGAGTCGGAAGGTAGGCACTGGAACTCCGTAATTAATCAATGTAACCTAGCCATGTTTGGACTTATTAGAATTGTCATGAGATGCACTTTGGCTATAAGGTACTATCGAACTGATCTGATGATGGAGCCGGAAGGTAGGCACAGGAACTCCGTAATTAATCAATGTATACTAGCCGTGTTTGGGCTAATTAGAATTGTCATGAGATGCACTTTGGCTATAAGGTACTATCGAACTGATGTGATGATGAAGCCGGAAGGTGGAAGGTAGACACAGGAACTTTATAATAAAGCAATGTAACCTAGCAGTGTTTGGGTTGATTAGAATCGTCATTAGAAATAGGCACTCTGTTTATAAGTGTATCGCAACTAAAAAGTGTAATTCAAAAACTTTTTTTCATCATCCTATAGAACCATTCCAGTTTCATCTCTTATGCATCTTACCTGGCAAACATCCCTCGCCTTTCTCTCTCTTAGAAAGGATAAGGATTTAAATTGTGTTAGTTTAGTATTGAGGAAAGCATACGCATTTACATTTATCATACTTTAGGTATCCTGAATACCAAAGGGTGTCGCTGAACTCGCTTACACACATCTAAAAATATAAATGTGTAACTAGAATTAGTTTCGAGTTTTCGGTCATTAACACGACTGAAACAATTTACAGTTACTTAGAAGTAATTGTAGGTAAGTAATTGTTTAAATAGCTAGCCTTCAGCAAAATAATAGCTGTAACGTGAATATTGGAACACGAAACTGGCTGGAGTATTCTTGAATGGACAGTCGACCGCAAAATAGAAGGTGAAGTACCTACGTAAATTGTCTTACTGCTACGACATAGAGCTGTTTACGATGTCAATTTTTCATGGATGTGCGGCTGACTGTACCTTTTCAGCATTTTAATACATTTCCCCCGACTTTTAGCGATCGCTCGAGGTCGCACGTGTTTGTGTAGCTATGTATTTCAATGCGTAGGTACAAAGCATTAAAATATAACTACGCGGAACAATCAGGAACTATTATTACTTTAAAACCCAATGGCACGGAGCAAGGCTATAAGCTTTGTTTTTTGCCCAGTTGGGGAACGACGCTATTCCCGAGTTCGATTCTGGTTGTGTGCCAAGTTTCTGAAATGAAGAAAATATTTATCAGTTTAAAAAAAATATAGTTCTTGGAGATCTTTTATGCGGGCGTTTGTTTTCATGCGATTTCTTGTTATTCTGTTTATAGGTTTTAGTAACGTATTTTCCCGTGAAGTTGTTGTGTAAAGCGCAATAGAGAGTCACCTGATTGTTAGCGTCATATCGCCCGACGCGTTGTTGCATTAGCAATTGCAGTCATGTAACAGATAACTACATGGACTCAAGGTCCAACGGTAATTAGTTCTGCTTTATGTAGATACTTACCTACTTATCAAATTAATTCGATTGATTACCTGGTCATAGCATTAAAGAACGCATAGTATGCGAGTAAGTAGGAGTAAATACACAAAACTCGTACTAAAACTAATGACTAACTCATTTTTAAAATGATGAGGTAAAACCTAACTTTTGAAATTATACTATAACAAACATGTACCTCCCTCCTTTCACGCGAATTTCGACTCTATTGTTAATAGAGGAAGGTACGGATTCCCTTATCTACCTGCGTACCTACCTACTAAACCTTATTTAATAATAATAGTGGTAAGTACTTTATGTCGAACTTTTCTAGATTTTTCCAGACTTGGGTACGTACATCCATTCTAGAAGGTTCGTGAAGCAATGCGGTTTTAATTATTTGATCTTACTCTTGATTTCAACGATTATATGGTGTGTTCAAGTTTCACGGCGTAACAATACCTTTTTATCAGCCAGCTATGCCCGAGGGTGGGCGGGCACACGGTTTTGGCATTATCGACTAAGGCAAGAACATGGACATTACCTACTGTTGAAGAAATCAGGGCCTAGTGGAGAATTAAGGATTACATTACGTACACTTTGGAATTAGCAGCTTCTTACAAACGCAAAATCTGAAACGTAATTCAAGAACGTACTGAACTTCCAATTCAGTTTGATTTGTGTAAAAAGGAACTTTACCTGTACCCATGTTAGAAAGTGTAAAAACCTATCAGAGATGTGGTGCAAAAATTTTCAATTTGAACATCAATTGCCGTCAGTGGGCGCTGGCCCAAAGCGTTGTATGTTTATGCTGGGTCAAATGTGCTGTGTTAATTTACTGACACTCAGACTTCCTCTCTAGGAGAGGGAATGAACCCCACAATCCACCATGCAAGCCCAGTGCGACTTGGAGGATGTCACATGTCCTCGAATCTCCTTTGATCTACCGACCTACTACTCGTAAATCAGGGTCGGGGGGCATCAAATCATACTTCCAGACATTAGGTAAGTTTTACAACAACAAAAAAATCTCTATACATATACTGCTATACTTTAGGTGAAATAACAACAAAGTGTAGATGTAACAACAACAATAATTTTTAATTAAATTAATAATAAAAATATTTACAACAACAGTAATACTACCAACAGTTGGTCTAAAGTAATCAATGCACTATTTTTGTTCAATTGTCTCCCAAGGCCGAGGCCCTCGTTTGTTTTCCCAGTTGTCTATATCCAATTTTTGAATTTCTTCA
The DNA here is from genome assembly GCA_949316375.1 of Mythimna vitellina. Classification (NCBI taxonomy): domain Eukaryota; kingdom Metazoa; phylum Arthropoda; class Insecta; order Lepidoptera; family Noctuidae; genus Mythimna; species Mythimna vitellina. The sequence goes on from OX438698.1 coordinate 10,521,512, forward strand.
TAAGTTTGTTCTAGAGTAACATCCTTCTCTCTGTTGAGGCCCATTTTTGCTGCTTCTTCCTTACTGACACCTTTCACTTTAGAGAATTGATACCTGAAAGCAATAGTTTTAGGTTCTAATATTGATAGACTTATTCAATATTGATTAGGACTTTTTGTTAAATATCAATCAATCTGGAAACACTATGACATAGCCTACCCTTGAGTGTGTGTTTTTATGCTATTTAGCCAGACTCATCCCTAATTAAAAGGTTTATTTCAAGACTATTATTCGAAACATTGTTATGTATGTTAGAGTACTTGCCCTTTCAGAGATATTAGGTTTCCTTTATAAGAAACAGTTTTAACGGAAAACTCATTAAATGATAAGTGAATCTTATACCTGTCTTATTTTAAAATATTATTACTAATTCCTTTATTTCGTTTTCTTTACATCTATCTTCACTACATAGTATAAAACAAAGTCGCTTCCTGCTGTCTGCTCCTATGTATGCTTCGATCTTTAAAACTATGCAACGGATTTTGATGCGGTTTATTTAATGGATAGAGTGATCCAACAGGAAAGTTTATATGTATAATATAGTAGAGAAACACTGATAATTTTAGAGGATTCTAATGTGATGTTGTAAATAAACAAATTTTTTGCGCTTACATTGCAAACGCTGACTGAACCCTACGAGATAGATCAAAATAATGTACTACAGTAGGTATTGTGCACCTTAAAAGGTGTACAAAAAGTTCCCGATGGTATATGTCTATCTCTTAAGGCTAACCCACAATAACAATTTTTTATCCTTTACTTTTTACGAGCAATAATGGCTTATTTACAAAGCGATTTTAAGCAATACAGGATTAATCCTTAACTAATTAAGTACCTTAAATACATTGTGCATTTATTATAGATCAATAAGGCCCTTTATGTAATTTAAATGAATATTTTCGAGATTTACCGCAACCCCTATGTCCATGAAATAATTCAGGGACATAGGGGTTGCGGTGGTACCGGCCTATTGTCTAAAAGTTGTAAACGTTGGTGCGAAGCCGGGGTGGGTCGCTAGTTAAATATGTACCTATAATAAGCTGGTCTTGAAATATTCATGATAGTCCAGGGACGGTTTTTAAAAGGTGAAAAAAAAATGGCAAATTCACGAAAAAAAAAGCGAGTACTCTCTAAGACCTTCAGTTTCTCCAAAGAGGTTGCTGAAACGTAGCCAGGCCACGGACGTCGAGAAATCGACGTCAGGCTCATGGAGAGCCCGATAAGAGCCCCTAAGGGCTAAACTGTATATACTGGACAGCGAGTTTTAGGCTCATATTTTTTATTGAAAAGTTTTATGTCTAAAAAGTAATTATGCAAAGTCTCAACGTTAGGAAACATATAGTTTTTGAGAAAAAAAAATGAATGAAAATCGATAATTTTTCGTAATATTTGACGCCATTTTGACAGAAGTTGTTCAATTTTTACCTTGTTTGTAGCACTATGACAAAGGTTCATACAGCCACAATGAATATTTAACAAAACCGCAATTTACTTTAATTTACATTAAAAATGACAAATAATGTAGCCAAATGACATTATCATCTTCCTGCCCTTGTCTCGTCTTATTTGGAGTTGGCGCAACATTAATGTCTTTGGCGCAACACGTTTTTTCTTCTATTCTATCCTGTCAACCGTCATGCTACCTAACTTCCTTTTCTTTCATATCACTGTTCACACAATCCATCCATCTTTTCTTTGGCCTCCCTTTTCCTCTCCACCCATCCACATGTATATTCATAACTCTATTAGTAACATGCGTTTCATCTCTCCTCCTTACATGACCATACCAAGACAAACCATTCCCCTTCAACTTTTATCAAGCCAAATGAGATATTATACATAATTAAGTGAATTTGGCTTGTCCAATGCTAAAATAATAATATCTAAAAAACATGAAAGTAGGTATACAACTGCTACTGTGGCGGGTTAGGTTAGGTTAGCCAGGAAACTATATTTCAGTGCACAAATATTTTTATACAATAAAAAGTGTCTTCATGGGACACCCCCCCTCCCACCAGGCCCCTAAATCCCATTATTATTGGTTTATGTCCAGTATAGTTCAGTTTTACCAAAAGGTTTTATTATTCCCTGAGGCTGCACACCTCAGTTGTGTAGAGTCTGCATTTAAAACAGACCCAACCTCCACACTTCTGCGGGATGTACAGTCTCATCACCGATGATTGTGAGTGTGCAGTGAGTGATGCATCTGGTTTACAGTCAGCAATATATTTATGATTATTATACTTAGCCTATATTGTCCCACTGCTGGGCAAAGGCCTTCCTCCATTCTGTCCAATGATTACAGTACCTTGCTTAAAATATACATAGTCATACTCTGGTATGACAACACTGTACTTAATGTATGTAATCATACCTACTGAGGTATGACTATGGTTACTTGTTTATATTCTAATTCATACAGAAATATACATTCTTAAACTTATTTGCCCTTATTGCAGTTACTTAAAGATCAAAAGGTAGAGTTAGGCTTTTATATATGAGAAATTTCTGCTCTTGGACAAAGACAAGCAGAGATTTCTCCTCGGCTGACAAGCTTGGTTTGGTACATTTACACAATAAGATCGCACTCAAAGCACTCGCACCCTGAGTGCTTTGAGTAATGCCGTTGATTGAAAGGTTCGTGACAGAAGCATTTATGACAGATTTGCACTGTTTACATGTTTGGGCATACCAGGAATGGTAGATAAAAATTACCTGATTTGGGTCCATTCTCGCAACCCGAAAGATCCTCCCACCATGAATAATATGAAGGGTAACCCATACTTAAATGATTTACGTTTGCTTGCAGCGGCAAATGAATTGCGCATAGAACCTAGACGGGCATTTAGATTTTCCAACATTTTTAAAACAAAACACCGTGATATAACAACATAACCTAAATCAGCATTTAATTTTGTGCGGCATTTCAAAAGTTTCAATGAAACTTGTCAGTGTCACTTTCTGGCAGTCAATGTCAAAAACAACTAAACCAGAGACTTTAATATTCATGCTAAATACTCTCCAGCGTTTGATGGTCTTTTGCACGTGTTATTGGCAAAATTGTGGTGTCTTTTCCAAGGATTTTGTATATCCCACGAACTAATAAAAAATTATTGGCCCAACGACAACGAATATTTATAAACAAGATCCTTGCGGCCCTTGGATCCTTCTATTTGATTGTTATTTCAGAACGGAATTAGAAATAGCCGGCAACTTTCAATGACATTGTCAAATCTGCCAACAAACAGCTGTTTTACGCCATTTTTGTAGCTTTTTGTTGTCATCGGTTTAACCTTATTTAATGCTTTGGTATTATCAGAAAATGCATTTTATAAAGAACCTAAAAAGCGGTAGTATTTTATAAATGCGCCATGGCTTCCACCAGCCAATCAACGAATGTCTATTACGAGGATCCTCCACCCGGAGCTCTGAAAGAAGATGAGTTTTTCTGCACGGAGAGGATTGTGCCGCGCAAAATTAAGCCTCAAAACATTGTTATACGGCTTATGGATAGAGAAATATATGGCTCTCGGAAACCTGGATCCCACTTCCATGTTGTTCGAGAGTTTTATCAGAATGTTTTTCCAAATTTGACAATAGTGAATGTAGAAAAACCCCCTTGTTTCTTGAGGAAATTTAGTCCTGATGGAAAGCATTTCATTGCATTTTCCGCTGATCAAACTTCTCTAGAGGTATGTCTGTTCACATGTAAGAAACAGCGAACGGTATTGCAGTATTAATTTGGCCTTAACTTTTGTAATATTTGTTTGTAGATTTACGAGTACAGAGGTGCTGCAGCTGCTGGGGATCTTGTTGCTGGATATCCTTCAGACTTACTCAATGCTGATGCTGATGCTCATCATAGGATAAGAACACACATTTTTTATAGGTTTTTTAAGGTATAACTTTTTGACTCACACAATTTACAAATTAATGTAACTTTGAATACTTTGTAATGGATGTGTCTATGAAAACTTAAAAAAATATATTTTCCAGCCTAAATTCACTGTGAATGTGTGTCAACAAAGAGAAGTTCCAAGATCTGAACGCAACAATGCTGCTCACATGCCATTCATGGATCAGCAGCTGAATAGAGAGTGCAGTCTTTTCACTGAGGATGGCAGATATGTGATAGTGGGATCTGCAGCACACATTCCTGATGACCTTAGGCCACATTTTTATCATATTCATAGCAACAATGAAGCAGTTACTCCTACCATCAGGTAAGCTAATTTCCTTTATAAAACGCAAGCAAAAACTTACCACTAACCTATTTGTTATTGAGTGTTTAGTTAACAATTTCAGTGCCAGGATCATACAATAATTTGTGTGCCCACAACTCTCCGCCCACATTGTTGTTATACATTGAAATATAAGTATAAAGGATTCTGAAACTTATAGCATAATTTTCATCAAATTAAACAAATAAATGTTTTTTGTAGATGACACTATTTGAGCATTGTGTCCATTCCAAGTACCCAACCAGCAAGTCCTAGATTTTTGATATTTTTAAATTTTTGTATGACCTGGCTCCTAGGTTTTAGGCACTAAAGTGTTAAAAGGACCATTGCCAATTAAATCTAATCCAATCTAACCAACCTGTACCAACCCAATCCATTATGCCCTTGTAGCTACCAAGTTTTATTTGTTTATCTTATTCACAAACAAAATAATTATCAGACAGGAATGTCTTGTATTTTTCTAGATCAGCATTAGAAGATTATTCACTGCATCTAGTGGACTTGCATCAGGGTAAACTATGCGATACAAAACATTTCAGAATAGATAAAATTTACCTATCACACAATCAAGGAATTTACTTATATAAAGAAGTCCTTGCAGTTCTATCTGTGCAGCATCAAACAATACACTTGTTTCAAATTGTTGAAGGAATGCTCATAGAAATCAGAAAAATTGGCAGATTTTGTTATGATGATGATCCATTTATTGTCAACTCTGTCTTTGTACCATTGATGAATGAAAGACCTTTTCATGAAGAAACAATAAATAGCCTTAAACATAGATTACTTGTCTTCCTTTTTAAAAGGGCGAAGACAATCAGTGATGAAACTGGAGATCCCCTTGAATTGAGAAAGTTTTATAAGTACTTTGACATGTTTAAAAGTTTAAGAATGTGGAAGATGCAGTTGTTAGACGAAGATCATCTTTTTATAAAATATGCAAGTGAAGAAGTCGTAACATTGCGTGTGGCAGAACCCAACAGCCAGTCTTCGTTTTTCGTTATTTACAATATAAGTGAGAGCAAAATATTAGAAGTCTATGAGAACACGTCAGAAGGACTTTTACAACTATTCGAGAACTATTGCGATTGCTTCAGGAATGCGAGATTATGTGCTGATTCCCAATTCACATGTTCGCCATCTAATAATTTGTACGCCAGGCTGACGCAACAAAGATTCAAACAAACTATAGTGAGAGCCATTTATGGAGGTCGAACAGAAGCTACAAAAAGAATTCTAGCGCAGTTGCCGATAAGCGCGCAGTCGTACAGTGGATCGCCATATTTAGATTTAGGACTTTTTAGCTATGATGACAAATGGGTTTCTGTTATGGAGAGACCCAAAGCCTATGGAGAATACCCCATAAGGTAATTGCGTTTATGTACTGTTGACTTCAATTCATATTTCAACTTTATCAGAATTTGATGTTGCTAATGTTGCTATTGCTACAGATTAATCTATCTTTTTAGGTTCTATGCACGAGACTCAGGGTTACTCAAATTCAAGATTTACGCGGGTGTACTAGGGCAGTCTGTGCCAGCGAGCGCGCGGAGACTCGTCGCGTTTACTTTCCACCCTACCGACCCCTTCGCGATCAGTGTGCAGCGAACTAACTCTGAGTACATTGTGAACTTTCATATTAGAAATGCAGTGTTCAGTTAATATGTCGTATACACAATTAATTTATAACGCGTTCCAAATAAGAGTAGGATCGATTTTTACGCATGTTGTGACGTCATAGGGTCAGCGGGTCTTCTTATCTGTCAAATCGAAAAATTGGGTAGGATGAGCAAAACAAGTCATTTTTTAAATAATATTTATTTACGAATTATGAACGAAAAAAGTTCAATCAGAATCCAGTTCCCAGCAGTAAAGTGTCTGAGTAGTGGCAAATAGAAGAAGGCGAATTGTTCCTAACAATGAAAATAAGAAAGAAGATAGGTTTTTTTACACTAATTATGAGTTAAATAATGTATTTAGGTAATTTAGATTGCTGCGCGCGCACGTTGACTGGGACGCGTTGCAACCACAGAGTAGTAAAACCACAGCCTACTCGATCTGATTTATTCCCGCGCTACATCCTCCCCCTCTAGCCTAGCCTAGCGAGGACACTAGATAGTGTCCTCGCAGTTGGGCTAGCCTAAATACCTGCGCGGTCTACCACGTTTGCGTTTTCCGCGAACAGGAAGCTCTACTTGACCCGCGAAGGGCGTGAGGTGCGAAACGTGATATTTTCCTACGTTCGTTCCGGTTTGTATGCTTTCCAGACCATAAGTGGTCGGGCTGATAACTTTCCCTATCTTATATGGGCCGTCATGACGTGGGATAAACTTCGCGGTCTGTCCGCGGCCTGCGTCGTTAGGTCCTTGCGTTTTCAATAAAACTAGGTCGCCTACCTTGTACTCTGGTGGCGGCTTCCTCATTCGGTCAGCATTCTCTTTCTGGACGGCCTGCGCCTTCTTGTGAATGTCTCGCTCCGATGTAAGTATTCCACTTTTCAAGTCGCGACCTGTCGCGACACGTGTCAGGACTTTTGCGCGGTTAGGGGACTATACACTAAACTAGAATGACAATCTCTATGACATTCCTCCTGAGTGTTGCTACGTAAAAGTGACAGATAACCTCACCTACGTGACTTAACTCGTGTGCAACACGACACAAGGTTTCCCCCTAGAGGGTTCGTCAGACTACATGTCCACAATAATCTTACTAACCTCTGGGTCCAATAGCAGATTGCTACGGATATCGCCACTGTTCCTCTTTGGTATATCTATGACTGCCATACATAGGTCACACTCGTTCTGGACGCCCGAACAAACCTGGTCGCGACAAAGTATCTGCAACTGCGTTTTAGCGACCGGGTGTGTATTCAATGTTGAGATTGAACTCTGGCAACGTTAGGGTCTATCTGGCCAGTCTACCGCTAGGTGACCTTTGAGTTCAGCCACCTCAAAGGCTGGTGGTCTGTCTTAACGGTGACCTTCGCGGATTCTACATAGCCGCGGAACTTACCGAGTGCCCACACAACGGCGAGAGCCTCTCGCTCAGTCGTAGAGTAGTTCCTCTCGGCGCTAGTGAGGAGTCGACTTACGTATTTAATCGGCCTCTCGTCATGTCCCTCCCCCTGTATAAGAACAGCTCCAAGGCAATAAGCGCTGCTATCAGTGCAAAGGACATAGGGTTTCGTTTCGTCCGCCTGACGAAGAATGGGGCGGAAACAAGCAGAGACTTGATGCGCTTAAGTGCCTCCTGTTGCTCGGCGTCCCATCGCTAAGCACACGACTTTTTCAGGAGGTTAGCGAGGGGTCTCGCGGCTTCCGCATAATTCTTAATAAAGCGCCGGTACCAACTTGATGTCTGTAAGAAGCACTTGTTTTACGTTTTGAGGGGCGGCCATGTTTTCAATAGCCGCTGTCTTGTCTGGATCTGCCTGGATTCCACTAAGAACGATGACGTGTCCTAGGAACTTGACAGACCTTTTCCCTTGCAAAGACACTCTTGTCTCTATTCACCCTTAACTTGAACATGGCCATTTGCTCGAAGACTGCCTCCGGCGACAGCAAGATCAGATCATCCAGGTATGCCAGGAGTTCCACTTCCTTCAGGTTTGAACGGAAACGATCCATCAGCCTTTGGAAAGTGGCTCCGAAATTACGCAACCCTATCGGCATTCGCTTAAATCTATAGGTACCGAGTGGAGTTGTGAACGCTGTCTTGTCGTGATCCTCTGGGTAGACGCTCACCTGGTAGTAACCTGAGCGAAGATCAAGAGACGTCATATACTCACCGGTTTTGTCGGCGTGCAGTATGTGCTCGATATGCGGGAGAGGGTACCGGTCTGACTCCGTTACCGCATTGAGCTTCCGGTAATCTATACATAGCCTTAAACTTCCGTCCTTCTTACCCACGAGTACGACATTGGAGGCCCAAGGTGACTCGCATTCTTCAATGATCTCGTCCTGCCACATCTTATCAAGCTCTTTCTGCAAGACTTCTTTCTCTTTCTTGTGACATCCTATATGGTGGACAAAGCAATAGGTTCTTGTTGTGGACTCACTTTTATACGATGTGCGGCAAACTCCGTCGCCGGCCCGTCGCGGGCAAACTGCGGCGCGCGGTCTTCAATGAACTTGTTAAGGGTACGCCGCTGCTCGGGGGTTACCTTTGTCTGACCGCAGCAACAACTCATCGGAAGATGTGTGCAATAAACCTGCTTCGGCAGAGTCGAGAGTCTACGTGTAAACAAAATCATAACAATGACCCGGACTGTCCGAGAACGACCATGTGCGTCGGGCGACGTCTATCACCCTGCCGCCCCGCGCTAAGAAATCTATACCTAGAAGTGTTCTAATATTACTACCAGGCAATACTAAGAACTGGCACGTTACCCTACGACCTTTTATAATAATATCTGCCTCGGCTTACAATAGGTCTCGCCACCCTTGCATGCCATCAGCTAGGCGCATAAAACGTTTCGTTTTACATACAAAAATCTATATCAAACTTGTTAAAAGTTGTTTTGTCGTCGGGTTTCGACGCTGTTTTCGCGCAAACATCACATTTCGACCTCACGACGCCCTGCTTTCCCACAACCATAACAAAGTAATTCTTTAGATGTAGTGTTGCTATTATTCTTATTATTGTTAGCTTTTTCGCGATTACGACACTCATCGCTAACATGCCCAAAAAGCTTACAATAACTACAATGGGGTCTATTTCTGTTGTTGCAACGCGGGCGCAGTCGCACACATGGTAGGGTAACTTCAATACGTGAGAACGCGGTCGGTGGTAGTCATCTCCGGTGTTTTGGTTTGCGAGGTCGAATTATCTACTATGTAATTCGACCGATACGTTATTGTTATCAAAATTTACCTTCAATGCCTTGTACGTATCCTCCGCGATCCTAGCCTAATGAGTCATCTAACCTTACGGACACTATCTCGCGGCACTCTCTTCACAACGCGGCAGTGTAATAACCCATAACAAATGTCAACTTGCACCGTCTCTTCGAGCGAGTACGGTAATTTAGCATTTTAGCAATTAATGCGCGCACTTTACAAATGGAATGATTCTGTACGTTCTTCACCTTGTTCCTTGGTGAAGATCACCCGCAGGGTTACGTCCGCAGGCTGCGCCACGCCGTACGTCGCGCGGAGCCGCGTGATCGCCATCGCCCACGTAGGCACCGACGCTTTCACGCAGCGCACATTGGTTGCGACGCGTTGTAACCAGAGTAGTGAAACCACAGCCTACTCGATATGATTTTTTCCCGCGCTACAACCGTTATTATACGCAAAAAAGTTTTTTTTTTTGTAAACTATACTTTTCAATCAACATTTGACAGATCGAGGTTATTGGCTTTCCTATTCTTATTTGGAACGCATTAGTAATTTTAAGCGTAGATTTTTTTACAATCTTAGTTGATTATAATACTACTGTGTAGTATTTAATTTAAATATACCTATGTGTATTTCTTATTTTTGTATGCAAAAATTAACCGAGCTTATAAAACATAGCAAGTTACCTACTTCGCAAAAAGGAATTGCTATTGTTATACACATTATGAAATATATACCTAAATGTGGAATTATTTGTTATTTAATTCTGTTAACCTCAGTCAAAGAAATCAAGTATAATGATGAGTAAGGAGTCTTGAACAAAAAGGGTATACCATGAATGTATTAGTACTCCTGACAGAATTGTAATGGTGGTTAATTAAACCCATTTTCAGCAGAGACGATCTTATTAGCGCGGAACATTTATTTTCTACACTGCACAGTAGGTATGTGTCCAAAAGCACAAATGCAAAACCCTCGCAGACTGATGGGCAGGCAATCCAATACGACCGGATAGAGATTAGTTTCCAAAGAGTTGAAATGATTATTTATCATTTAGATGTTCTAAGTACTGTACCTGACTCAATGACGTTAGTTTTATACATCACTGACCTGACTACTTTAATACAACACTAGGTACATCATAGTCTGCTTGTTGGAACTTAATAGCTGCTTACCTAAAATATTTAGATCAGTTAAAACTAAAATTAGTGTAAATTAAACAGTATAAGCTGGAAACATTGATGAAAAGTAATTGAAATAATACTTTTCAGTCAAATCTCATTTCATCGATTTATCTATAAATACATCTATGACTGAACTGTCTAAAAAGAATAATGTCATTGATAGTCCGACAAAATGTGGACAGGACTATAAACAAATGGACATTACAGCATTGATACATAAAAATAAAATAAAACCAGTACAACCCTATAACAGTATAGATATGAGTTGAATAATTGAAAAGGAATAATTTGGACCGTAATCATGCAGTGCAACCAGCCTTTCTATGGAAACAGTTTTACTAATGGACCATTCGGTAGCCCTTTCAACCCACGTTAGTAATCTCACTTAAATATAAGCAAGGTTGTAGCGAGACTGACTATTCAAGGCACGGATATCGATTCAAGGTGTGTCGAAATGAAAAGAATTTTTCAAGTAACGAAATTGTGAGGAAAGCAAAACAAAATAGTTCAAGTCTTGGGTTCGATTTTGATGAAAACTAGAACTGCATCATTAATGATTTTTGCCATCAATATTCTTCAAGAGTAGGATAGGAATCGAAACTGTTGATTTTGAAAAAAAAGCACGTGTTTTTACACAATCCAGTATTATCGTAAATTGGACAAATATCTGGGAAATAATGACGTATGGGAAACTTGGTCGTTTGAAAATCGACTGCGTAGGCGTAATACTACAGCTATTGTTAGTAGGTACGCGGAAATATAGTATGGAAAAGTAAGAAAAGCTAATTTTTTCCACTATTATACACCACCTCACGTAGCGATCTATAACGATAGTGCCAGTCGACAGCATTGCCGTGGCCGAATCTGGGCTAGGCAAAAAATATGGTACCTAAATATAGGAGCCAGGCCAATGATTTCGAATATATATGTCAATGAGCTAGACAAAGTATTTAATTTGGAGTAGGTATCTAAGAAGAAGATACAACACTCAGGATTCTAAATTATTGAACATTATTATCCTTTTTCTCCTACAGATGTTCCCACTTCTATTTCAATAATGAAGGGAACTCCAAAAACTATTACCTTATTAAATAACATTTCAAATGGGTTATTGAAAAGTCATAGTACCACAACTTGATACAGCGCTGGGTACGGAGTCCGATACATATGTGTCCTTTGTAAATAATTGACTTTGTTTTTCTCTTACTTTTATAGCCTTACAATCCACTCAAGGTTTGTATCCGGAAATTGTGGGCGAAGGACATGTCACCTCGGTTACATTGCCTGATGGATCTGTGCAGTTTTTTTTCATGCCGACGATCAAATGGTGGTCACCCAATGCATCTCAATGTCATCCATTTCAAAACATACCTAATCCTGTGTTTGCTAATACTAATTATAGCATCCCACCACCGTATAACAATAATATAGGAACTTGGTTTATCAGAAGTATATCTAATCCGTGAGTATCGCTTTTTTCATTCACTATTTAATTTTGTATGTAAAATATTTACATAACATAGGCTGCTTATTATGAAAGATACACTTTTTCTGATCCAGATTCCCTCAAAATGCGTTTAACCCCCCAAACCAGCGAAACGAACCTCCAAGACTGGCTATTAATGCGGACTACAACCGTAATTTGAACAGCCATGATGTAGGATATCAAGTTAAGGTATCATTTATTTAAATGTAGGTAATGTACCGTTCTTTATGAGAGATCGATGAATGTACCCATGGTGTAATGTAAGGCAACAAAGGAACAGGAGTGGGTTTTTAGTCAGTAAAAGTCTGACACTATCTCTCGCTCCACCCAAGAACGAGATTTGTCATACGATGATTTTCCCACCCAATAAAAAAAAAAACACCAGGTAAATAAGTTGTTTTAAACTGGTATTTTATTGTAAAATGTATTATATTTACAGTTTCATAATGACGGTGGGACATCGACAACAGACTTGGTCTACTTTTACCCAGGTTTGCGACAACGCGACTTCGTATTCATGCCGCCGTGCAAAGATAAAACCGTTCAGATAGATACAGGGCCCGTCACAAATAACACAGTGTGTCATTACCAAGTAGTATGCTCCAAACCGTGCCATTGTTTAGTCGGGGCTAGACCTATGAGCTTAGAGACCCTCGTGGTCCCTAATTTGACTTCCGAAAGCAACCAAACATGCAATTATTCCACTGGGGCTAAACCCATAAGTTTAGAGTCACCAGTGGACCTGAATTTGACTTCTAAGAGTAACAAAACGTGTAATTGTTCTGTCTGTGCTAAACCCATGAGGTTAGAGTCCGCAGCGGACCCTAATTTGACTCCCAAGAGAATTAAAATATGCAATTGTGTCTGTTCTAAACCCGTGAGTTTAGAGCTCGCAGTGGACCCGAATTTGACTTCCAAGAGCATCAAAACATGTGATTGTTCCGTCTGTACTAAACCCACGAGTTTAGAGTCCCCAGTGGACCCAAATTTCACTACCAAGAGTGACAAACCATACGGTAATTCTGCTGATGTTAATAAGAACATGAGTGAGTCCTCTGCGGACCCGAATTTGACTTCTAAGAGCAAACACCAATGCAGTTGTTCTACCGATACTACACTCAAAAGTGTAGAGTACCCAGCAGACACAAATGTGACTTCCAAGACCAAAAAACCATACAATTATTTTGTTGATACTGATAAGCCCATGAGTTTAGATTCTCTAGTAAACCCGATTCCTAAAAGTATCAACACCTCCACCGACGACAGCTCTTACAATAAAGAGCAAAATAAACGAGGCAAGGATACAAAGAAGAATAAAATGATTTGTGGTTGTCACCCGGAAGAGAAAAAAAAGAAACGGCATAGAGCGAGGAATACAATTTGTGAATGTGACCCTACAACTAACATTGTGTCTGTTGACAAATCCATTACGACTTATACAGACGAAAGTGTCGGCAGCAATCCTGTAGACGGTCGCGAAACACAAACAAATAGAACAGAAGACATCACATCACAATGTGATGTCGATGCTAAACCTATTCAGAATAAGTCCCCAAAGAAGACAAAGTGGATCGACAAGGGTTGCAGCAGCGACTGTACCACGTGCGACGAGAGGTCAGGTGACGATACTAATGATAAAAAGCATACGCAACGAAACAGAGGTGGTAAATACAAACGGAGTAAACCAAACAAGTGCGAATGTGGTTGTTGTGATTGCGACTCGTCGATGGATTGTGGCTCTGCTTCTGAAGTGGAAACAGTTGTTAGTAAAGGTGCGTTTTCGTAATGTTGACATAGAAGGGTCCGGGCGCCAATATTACAATTGTTTGTCTTAGTTCATATCGAGGGCTTCATAGCAAATGGGCGTACATGCGAAAATGCCATTTTTCGTTTTAAAGGCAGTAAATAGTATAAAACATGTAAATATATTAATGCTTTATTATCTAGATAGAATCTCGGAAAAATATGTCTTTAACTACGGTTAACAGCTTGTTTTGTATTATTTATTGAGTTTAAAAACAAAAAATGGCATTTTCGCATGTACGCCCAATTGTTATGAAGCGCTCGATATAATGTCGGTTCATGTTTATATTGGTTTGTAAAAAAAAAAAACAAACCAAATACGTATGCTCCGTACGCTTCTATGCCAATGATGTGGGCGCGCACCTTTATACATATTATAGAATTCATTTATTACTGTTTTTTTTTATTTTCCTTTGATTCCTGCAGATAATGGACGCGAAACACCATTTACATGCACAAGTTCTAATACAACTTTTGTTTTGGAGAATACAAGAGGTTCTCCTATAAAAATTGGAAAAAGGGCCTCAATTGGGACGGCCAACTCATCGTTACAGTGGTTAACATCAGACAATATATCTCAAAAATGCGAACTAAATGAAAAAGAAATGTCTGAACCGCCAGTCAGTCCTGTGATAGTAATGGATGGAAAAACCACTCCGGAGAAGCTACTTGATCCCACATGTACTGAATGTGATGCAGGAGCTAGCACTTGTGGTGATGGAAATGTGTAAATCAATAAAAAAACATATGTTTAGGTATTTATACTTTGTTATAATACAATTTATTCCTTAAAGTTAAAAAATAACTATTTACATTGTTTAAAATAATAGTACAAGTAATAAACAAAAACAATTGAGATTTTAATACCTTAGTTCTTATTTTTTATAAATTACAGATAAAAATACAACTGCAAACAATTCAGTCCTTACTACTCTTTAAAGACTAGTAAACAGTTGTACAATCAATTTAATATGTTGTCTCCATAAGAAATTAATATTTTTTTAGCTAAAGGAAGACTTAATGGAAACAGCAAAAAATTCAAGTTCCTATGCTTTGGCAGAAATCAAATGTCTTGCATCTGAATCGCTTCATTACAAAAGTAATTCTCACAAAATTTCTGATAGAACATAAATATATGGTAAAAACAATTTAACACTTAAAACTAGTATTGCATAAGATTAAACAAAAGGACTTAAACTTGGTAGTTGGATTTAAAGTCTCATTTTTATAAAATGCTCAATCTTACTCTCTAAGCTTGTTGTAATACAGAAAATAATATATTTGCAATTCTTTAGCGTAAATGATGCATGTACATTTATTCATTATATCAATCATTTTGGAAAATGTGTTAAGCAATTTTACGCAAGAATTTTACAAGTTTACAACAATATCATAGACAACTTGCATTTACTTGAGATTCATGGCTTATATCAGACCATATGTCATGTTTCACATAATTTCTTTACAACTACTGTAAATTAAATAAAAATCTGTAGACGCAATCGTTTCTTTTGTATAATTATAATTAATTGAATAGCTTTATTCAGCTACAAACACTGAATATTTTTTTGGATGTGAATGATTTCAGGACAATTCAAATGACTATGTTTTGCCAATGACTTATGTTTAGAGTATGTTTTGCGCGTACCCGTCGAGAGGTAATCTTAGCTTTACGATAGCACACAACCTGGTAGTTGGTTTATACAACTTTTCCTTACTACGGCTAAACATATATCTTAGTCTATAACACAAAGTGTAACCAATTGAACCTAATTGAACTTTTAACACATTAACAAAATGCACTGATTGTTTTAGATCATTATACTATCAGACTTTGATGTTAACGTCGTCGTAACGAATTAATAACTCACTCGAACAGCTGCTATTAACTTTTGACACAACACTGAATTTACACATAATACTCCATGAATGTGAGTTGGATTGAATGCTCAATGCGTTCAGTCCACTCTTACACTTAATTTCTAGTAAATAAACTAACACACAAGCACGTCTAATATTAATACTTGTTGTTGCTTACTCGTGGCGTTATGAATGTTTTTTATTTGAGCGATTTTTATAATTATGTTTACAACCGGTAGTGTTTGTTTTACTTCATGATTTATTTGCAATCAGTCCCTTTTGATTAATTAAAGTGCAAATACTATAATATGATACAAACAATACTTTGACTAGACAGTACCATAGTACCGACATAACCTTCGTGACCTCTTTTGGGTGGAATCTTTACGAGAATATGTTAGCATACATTGAAGTTTAGGCCTTCAATAAAATTTATTTAGAGAAAAGATCTTTTAGTGGAACCGTTTTGTGTGTATATTGTGCTTTGCAGTTGTGTTCATTATGCACTTAAAACTAAATATACAAAGTGAGTTGGTTAGGGATTTCGAAGCCGAAAAGGTTTTTGAATACATAATCATGGTTTTGTTAGGTTTGTCAATGTCAGTAATATTTAAGAGTATTCCTGGAAATATATGTTTTATCGATTTTGTTCGAGGCGGCACTTGCGCATAAATGTACT
The DNA here is from genome assembly GCA_949316375.1 of Mythimna vitellina. Lineage (NCBI taxonomy): Eukaryota > Metazoa > Arthropoda > Insecta > Lepidoptera > Noctuidae > Mythimna > Mythimna vitellina. The sequence goes on from OX438698.1 coordinate 10,537,642, forward strand.
TTTTGCTTGCCAGCGATTCAATTAATGACCACAATAAAACGTATAAGCAGCAGAACCAATTAAAACAAACCCATAACGTAATTAGTATAATTCACTTCCACCCTTTCGGCTGAGTTTACCCTTTCTTACTAGTAAGTACATAGTACGAATCAATATCGACTAAAGCCTTTTTATATATATATTTTTTTTATTTTGTGATAGGGACAGTGACTCCACTAAAAGTTCCTCCAACACCTAACATCTGACACACATTCTTGTACAACACATCAAAATTACATATCTAATCTACATTATAATAAAATTATACTTAGCGAGGGAGTGTCTTCAAACATATTAAAATAATTTAGTACTTACAGTATTAATTAATGTATAACATACATTTCGCCACCTTCACAGCACTTTGCCTATTCCGTGTGTACATTTCACACGAATTCACGAAATTCCAAGATAAATCGTCAGGCGACCTTCACTGGAAATAAATGTTTCGTATTAGAACTGAAGAAGATGATGTCTGGTTTATTGAAATAAACAGTTGAAGATAAATATGTATTCTTTTGTGAAGGTTATTTTTGAAGGTCGTTGTTGTTATTTATTAAGTTTGCATTTTTTTTTACCATACAATAATAATTCAATAGATGTTGTGGATATCTTTTACCATAAAGGAGACGTTCAATAAATGTATGTAGCTTGGGCCTAAAATAATTTAAAAAATGAACAGCAATCTGCAATGAGTGTAATTATTAATTTCTTTGAGCATTAAATAATATTTTACAGGCCCTCGTTTTTTAAGTGAAGTGGGGAAAAAAGTCGTTTCACTATAAACATTATTTTAAAGGGTGGTCCTCCTAAATCCTGTGGCAATTGACGTAACAGTATAAATGGATCTGTGTGTATGTATTTCTATATTCTATGCTCCTCGTTCTGAGTCACGATGACATCGATGTTAGAGCGCTAATAGTCATTCCTTACGAATGACCGATTTGTTAACGCGCTAATAGCGACGTTATCGTGACGGAACGTAGCCGTAGGGATGATTTATTTTAATGTCAAACATCAAGTTTATAAATCGTTAATCTGATTTGACATTTTTCGACCCGTTTTGATTATTACACTATCATAATAGGAAATATGTTTTTTCTTAATTGTTTTAAGGTGCAGCTAAAATAAAAAAAAAAAATTAAGGTATTCAATAGATTGGCAATTTTAGCTACATGCTAAGTAAATCGATTACACAGAAACAAATAAATAAAAAAGTGAGTTTTGTTTTTACTGAACATTTTCCGCTTTTTTTTTACAAAAACGGGAGCCTGAAAAATACATATTTAATCATGATACAGTAACGTAATAAATAGGCTGACTTATAAGGTTTATTATATTGGTGTTCAATTTTCTTCGGCATAAAGGCCTATTTTTGATCTCTCCTTAGCGCGGAGTTGAACTCCTCACGAAGGTGGTCCGCGCTTATTTCTAGCTAAAATATGTCTCGAATTGCTGTTTATACCTGGTGCGGATGCGGTTGCGCGACGTGAGGCGGCGCGGCGTGGTGGGCGGCGTCGCGCATGGCGGCCAGGCGGTGGCGCGTGGCGGCGAAGGTGGGCCGCGCCTGCGGGTCCGCGTGCCACGCCGCGCGCATGACCTCGTAGGGCCCCGCCGGGCAGCCCTCGGGCGCCTCCATGCGGTACCCACGCTCCACGTGCCGAACCACTTCCGCTAGCGGCTGGAGAAATAAGTATAACTTTTTTAACGCTTTGTGCTAAACGACAAGGTTTAAAACTAAGCTTAACTTTTGCTTTTATTAAAAGTTTACAGCCAGCTGTAACCAGTTTTTACATGGAGAGACTACATAATTTTATTCCTTCTCAACCCAGGAACTGGGTACCATGATACCCCTTGGCAAAACTGTTATCAATTTTGTGGCTTCTGCGTAACTCGAATCAATTGTTAAATACCCGCGCATGACAGCCGAGACCAACGGTTTCATGTTATTTCTGAGTCACGGAAGAGTCTAGGATTATTATATAATCAGATTTTGATATAAATTGTTAACTGGAACAACGAACTTTGTCCTTAGCATTAGGATGATAACTAAAAAAAATTCAGGGTACCTCTACGCGTACAGTAAGAATGAATTTTTCTTCTAGGTTATTGGGTATAACTGTGTGAAATGTCGTTAAATAGGTTTTTCAAAAATTTTGTGGGCTTATGAAAACCGTTTATTTTTCATTTACTACTAGCATTCGAAAATAGATAAGTAGGCACCAACATATTGCACTATCATATCATCAGTAATCACTGATACTAAAATCTCAAAGTTGACTCAATACTAGGAAAAATAAAATAATACCTTATGTATCAAGATATGTTCAGTTAAAGTATAAAATTGAGCAAACCATGGGTTCTGTGTGCGTGCGCGTAATGTCGATGTGTTGCGGCTTAGATTTGAGCGCGTGGAAAAAGTAAAAGCGTCCTTAACCCATTTATTTGTCAGACCGTGGCGTCGTGGGCACGAAATTGATTTGTCACATATATCAGACTTTGGTGGTTAAAGGGTTAACGAAGTTTTCCTCGTTCAATAGGTTTGATACTACACTGTACTCATGTTAAGAAAATAGTGATTCATTGTTGTCACAAAGCTTAGCCACGCCCCATGACAAATTAGATCCTGAATAATACATTAGAAAGCCGTGTTAATATTGACCAGTTGAAGTAAGCCCTTCAAACAGTAAGGACGCGTCTTTTTACAGTTTTAAAAATGAATACCTCACCTATTTGTAAAAATAAAAGCGAAAACTCTGACGATTATGATTAAATTTTAAAATAATTACTCAACAATTATACTTGAAAATACTGTGTAATAAGTTTGCTTTAATATTAATTCATTCAACCCCAAGTGAACGATCGTTCTCTCATTGTCATTCTATTGTTTCTCTAATTACGTTATTCGAAAGGATAATGGTTTAATTTTTACCTACTGGGTAATACTGGTATAATATAGAATACACTTTTACTTTGCAGTTGCAGTGATGAGTCACTATTGTTTCTCTAATTACGTTATTCGAAAGGATAATGGTTTAATTTTTACCTACTGGGTAATACTGGTATAATATAGAATACACTTTTACTTTGCAGTTGCAGTGATGAGTCACTATTTTCTTAACGTGAATAGTTCCAAACATAGGTACTAAATATAATACTTACAATTCGAGGGTACGGAACTCTTCCAAAGGAATAAATCTCCCAAAGTAGGATGCCAAAACTCCACATGTCAGACTTGTTAGAAAATTTCTGGAATCAAAATATTCAGTTAGGTCTGGAAATTTCACAAGTGAAGAAATTGGAAAGTTTATAAAGAACTAAGTGCCAAATCTATCGTGGTGAATGCATGATATTTTATTTATTTAAAACTTTATGCACTAATGAAAGATTGTAGGCGAATATTTTATTCTTTTACATTATATTTGATAAACTTACGTTGTACTTTAGCGCCTCGGGAGCGGTCCACTTGATAGGTAGCTTGGCCTGCAGCCGTGCGGCCTCTGCGGGGTCGTCCATGGTGGTATCATTTCTGGCCAGGCCGAAGTCCGCGACTTTAGCTGTGCCCTCCCCTGAGATTAGCACGTTGCGCGCCGCTAAATCGCGGTGAACTACCCGCTTGCCTTCTAGATATTCCATGCCGCAACACGCGTCACTATAATCAGAATGTTTATTTTATTAACATGATGACAAGAAAAATATTTTGAAAAAAATAAATAAGCTCAAGTCCTCCGCATTATCATAATGAAAAGATACAGAAGGATATAAGAAGCTAGAAAAAAAAACTTCTGTCAAAGTACATAGTATCTAAGCATTGCACTAAGGGCACACACTTGTCTCAAGAATTTTGATCATTTGAGTCAAATAACACAATATTTTCAACATCATAGGTACCCAAAAGTTTAGCTGGGTGACCTTTACTGCACTCTTGTAACTCACAAATTAAACAGCTGAAACCGCCTATCTCATTAGAAGGGTACTTACTAAGCAAAGTTGATCTGATTGAGTTGTGTGACGTAGTGCCGTCCTCGGGACCGCAGGTAGTCGAGCAGCGAGCCTTGTGCGCAGTGCTCAGTCACTATGCACGTGCTACCGCTTGACGTGAACACCAGCCCTAACAGACGGACTAGGTTGTCGTGCGTTAGTGATCTGCGAAAAAAAAAAACAAGTTTAGAATTAGTATCGAACGTTTTGAGAATAATTTCATTGTGCAAGCACAGCTAAGGAGCGGAATTCTCTGCCGGAGTCTGTTCCCTGGTAGTATATATAGATATAAAGTAGCTTCTAAGAAAGCTAATCAAAGGCCTACCACTGATGGGTCTTCTAAGTTGTGCCATAAGTCCTGATTACCTGCCTTTTGTATCCCGTCTATTCCAACGCCCGCCTACTTAAAATCGGTATAGTCGTGGTTAATCTGGTGGTTGCGCCATTGTAGGTCTTGTTCCATTACCATATTTGTTTAAATTGCAATATAAGACAACAGCTTGACAACAGGAAGGAAAAAAAACATAATAAAAGCCACAATTAATTTAAATTCATATTAGTGGAGACGTCGTTATGTAATGATTTTACCGGACTGCCCCCGAAGAAGGGCACGATTCAGGAATTATACATTACTAGCTACACGTCCCAACTTCGCAGCTGTTACATTTTTTTTAAACTCTCGGTTTTTCTCTACTTACTTCTCTATAACATGCATTTATCAGCCACTTCAACCGTCCTCAACAATCACTCTGTCTATTGGTCAAACCTGCATGAAAATCTGTGCATAGGCTATAACGCGTCTATCTGTATAAACGCGATAAATTAAAAAATGTAGTTATTCCATTGCAATCGTGCGAAATTGGTACGTATAGCCGTTATGTGTGATTGAGTAATAAACATTTTTATTAACCTTCATTGATAACATTACTAAGAGTGTGAGTGCTTGAGCAACTAGTAATGGTGTGCAATTTGCGATACCTATGGAAAGCAATGGCCAGCAGGCCTATAGTATAGATGCTGATGGTGATAGTGGATTAAGGATTAAGATAGAACTGCATTGGGTCCATGTGGCGCACGTACGCCGGTCAGGGCGCGTCGGTCTCCATACATTTTATATGGCAAATAGACTTGTAGAGCTACATTAGAGCCACGCCACACGACGCGCCGCTTCGTACAACTCAGGCGTCGCCTACCTAATATAGTAGTAATGTAGTTTTACTTACGCCATAACGCTTGCTTCCGCACGGAACTTGCTAGCAGCCTCCCGATCCTTCAGAATTTTGACTGCGACCTTTTGTGATCCATTCAGTATACCCAGCATCACATCTCCGAACTCTCCCTTGCCAATGTTTTCACGTATCTCTAGGTCACGCTCGTCTATTTTCCAGCCTGAAAAGTAAATTAATTGGTGATAATTCATTAATAATTGAAGTATTAACCGTGTCTAGACCGGCTTGCATTGCTTCACAAACCACGTATTAAATTCATGCTTGACGTGAAGTGCGTGCAACTCGATTTTTTATTGGTATTTGTTTGAATTGTTTGTTAAGTAAGAATTTACTTGTTATGATCACTGCTTGTTTATGAAATTATATAATGTTACACGTATCTTCTAGGTAGCAAAAAATCACCTTGATTTATTGTTTTGTTGGTTTCTGTACCTCAAAAGAAAAAACGGAACCCTTATAGGATCACTTTGTTGTCCATCTGTCTGTCTGTCAGTCTGTCAAGACCGTTTATCTAGGGAACGCTTGGAGGTATCGAGCTGAAATTAAAACCATATACTCAAGTCTGCGATCCCTTGAAGTTGTGAAAGAATCAAACTTCTAAGTTAACGAAAAAAAAAGATACGGCCGTATATGTCGCAAAAAAACGTGTATTTCGGCTCTTTCAAGGGAATCAAAATTAATAGGGTACTTCCTGTTGACCTAGAATCCTAAAATTTGGCATGAAGCAAGGTCTTATAGCACAAGTATAGGAAAAAATCTGAAAACTAAATTTGTAGTTATGTTAAATTTTTTTTTCTATTCGAAATAAATCTTCGTAAGTCAATTCGGGAATTGAACTAGTTTCATATGTAAGTTTATACGGCACCCTCAGTGACGCTGAAGTTAAGGCCAACTTTGGGTTATTTGCACGTGTTACGACTCTGATTTTCGTTTTGTATTAAATAGTCTCAAGTCATCACTGTGCCAGTGGAAACAGATTAGGTGGCAGTATTATCCGCCTTGCTTTTTTATTTATTAGTCCTCCCGTCCGAATTTCGGTTCCGGTGGTCATTCTCAAGAGATTAGCCAAGTACAGTGTTATTACAGCGCGCCAACACCGATATATAATTCTATAATGTGTATGTTAAAAGAGGCGGTGTAGCCTACTTAACATTTTTATTTTGTGTTAGTTTACATTTTAGAATAAGCTCTAAATTTGTTTACTTTTTGTTATTCCTTATGTTAATAAAGATCTTTAAAAATCAATCAATCAATCAAACACCGATGTGCACTCTGTATGTTTACTTTCATAGTCCGATAGGATCGGCGAGATACACTCTATAAGATTTCAGGAGCATTGAGTTGTAAATGGATGACGAAGTACTTACGTGCATCGACAAAGTTCTGCGGCTGCAAGGCGCTGTCCGTCTGGTCGGAGGAGGCCATCTGCGTGGAGTACGTGTGCTGGAAGTGGCCCGAGCTCAGCGCGCTCGACACGCTCGGCGTGGGGGGGTAGGGCGGCGGTTGCTATGGGAGTTATGTTATACACACGGTTAATCATTGTTTTTTTTTTTTTAAGAAATCCTTGTCCCACATTGTCATGTCACCATGTCTATATACCGTTTTATTAGTTTTCGACGTAAAGATCTCTCTCCATTCATGATTACACGTTGAAGTGATTAAAAAGTTTCTAGAATTAACTACAAGATTTCATTAGACTTGATTTATTAGCGAAAGTGAGTTTATTGTTACGAATTTTGTTTTTTATTTGCACTTCAGATGTCTGACTTTAGTTTTAAATCTTATTTTGAGAGCGAAATTCTTTACGTAGCTTTATGTGTATGACTAGTTTCTGCCAGCGGCTTCACCTGCGTTAAATATATGCACATAGGCATATATCACTCAGTGATGAAGTAGCATTACACAAGTGATTCAATTTTTTAAATCGGTCTAGTCGTTTTGTGTCTACTTATGACATTATACATTATTGTATTTTATTTATGTAGTTACTTTGAAAGGATATTGTTGGTGTATTTTACCTGCGGATGCGGCGGATAGGGCGGCTGTAGCACTCCGTTGTTGTTGGCGCCATTGGGCGACGCTTTCGGCAAGCACCGCACTAGCTTCGTGCACAGACCGTCCGCGTCTTGTAAGTAATGCTGTAGATACAGAAAAAAACTTGAAGTGGTTTTCTTAATAAATCCGGCCCGAAGGAATAGTCATTATATAGAAAGAGAAAAAAAAAACATCAGCTGTTCGCGGTTTTACCAACGGAGGTAGTAGTTACAGACTAGGAACCTAAAGGAGTACTTCATCTCATTATTCACTTACATGTATTAAATCCGTCATGTTATCGAAAAATTCTTCATCGTCTATAGTTAGACGTTGATTTTGGTTGTCAGGAGCGGTTGCCCATTTTACTCTGGAAAAAAAAAACAAAGTTAACTAATATAGTTTACAAGGTTCGCAACTATATCGCACCCCCGGTGCGACACTGTCACTTTTGCAAAAAATGCAAAAATGAGTTAAATATCTAAAAATGATCCTAAAGCACCCCCTTACTTGGTGCGATAACGTAAGTTAAAAGTCTAAGGGAAGTTGACGTTCAGTATAAGCTGTTCATCTCATCTATATATTCTTAAGTCATTGTTTTGTGAGGTGTCAAAGTTTTAAATGCTTCTCCTAAAAAACTACATTTTTGCGCATAAGTGAAAGTGTCGCACCGGGGGTGCGATATTCTATAATTATTCAATGAAACAAACAGTGGAAACACATTTTTGTAAAATAAATACAAGCTACGGAATAAACAACACGTGATGTAGAACACGCCATTTTGTGGTCATTAACATAATACGTATTATTATTCTCCGATGACGCGACTGCACATGTTTCAAGCTCTTATATTGTTTATTTATGTAGATAGACTATAGTTTGTTTACTTTCAATACATTGAATAAGAAAAATACTTTGTTTTGACAAGATATTTTTTCCTTTATCCTAGAGTATATGTATGTAAAGGATGGACCATAATATTATTACAATTTTGTATTGTATAAATGATTCAATTATATCCTAAAGGGTATCATTTAAGCTATCACCAATTTAATTAGTTTTGTGTTTCTTAAATAATAGGGTTTGTCCTCAAAATAGTAGATCTGTCACCAAAATGTAGTCACCAAACAATGCAAAATCAGTTCCACAATAAATCACCTAAAATCCTGAGATATAAGGTCTAGTACCAAATAAATGTTTTTGTATGTATTATAATAGGTGTGTCCTAATAAGTATTTAAGCAAACTAATTTAAAGAGATCACCAATAAATCATATTATGTTACTAGAAAATTGCATTAAGTTCAAATAAAAAATTAGGGTTGTCATCATCGTTTCAACCAAAAGATTCTGCTACTTAACTAGACTCCCAAGGTTTTAAATTTCCACTGGTAGTATAAATTATATTTAAATAAAATTTTTAGCAGAGTAGTAAATAAAACAATTAAAGTCAAAATAATCAATATTTATTGTTTAAAATAATTACCACTGAACAATCAGCGCTGGTTTAAAATAGCTGGCTTATGGCTAGCAGAATAATAGATAAAACACTTAATTAAAGTTAAAATAATCAATATTTATTCTTAAAAAACAATAATCACTGAATAATCAGCGCTGGTTTGGATTTCGAAGGGCGCCCCCTTTTTCTTTTCTGGCCGATAAGCACATTTTTTGCTTCTGGTGGGGGGTTGGCCAGCTTTAAGCGTATGGCTAATCCGATAATATGTTTGCACATATATTTCTTGTAAAACGCCAATTTGTCTCCGCCCCTTTGATCATTTTTTCATTAAAATTATAAATTGATGTATTAAATTGGTAACGAATACTATTAATTTAATATCTGAACGAAATAAAATGTTACTACTGTATTGGTGACAAAATATCAAATAAAAAGGAGTCGCAGTCAGGGATCGATAATCGATTTATTTGGTGACAGATCTACCATTCTGAGAACAGAGCTATTATTTAAGTAACAAAACTGTTATTATAAGAACGAAGTTTATATTCATGTAATGCAATATAATTTTATTGGTTATCGATCTCTTATTTTACACATATATTAACATTAATTTGATAATTCATACCTGGGAACAATTTTTGTTTATCTGAGAACGAAAATATTTCGTGGCGATAGATCTATTTATTAGGTGATACAACTTGATGACAAATATAAATTTTGGTGATAGAAAATATAGTTCCCTATCCTAAACTAATAAATTGTTTTCACTAAGAATGTGTTTAATATTATTTCTCTTATTGTTTTTACTAAGGCGAATACATTTCGCTTATGTTTTGTTCTCATGAAGACAATATATTTAAAAATCCAAAAGAACATGTCTTGTTTCTGAAATTTACAGCATGAAAATAATTTTACAAGTAGGCGTAACAGATCTGTGTTAAGAAGCTCGCTCAGAGACATACTGCCGTCAAGCAGATCCAATTTTAAGGATATGGGCATGGGTTTAATTACAGACACAACAATTATTTCAGCTTCATCTCTAGAGTGCCGACGCACCTGCAACGCCTCCAGTATTGCAGTTGTTTCTGGCCGTTTTCTATAGTGTCGCCCACTTGTTTCCAATGAAATAAAGTACATTAAGCAATGCTTTCTTACCGATAATGTTCAACTCGTCCTCGATACCGCACACAGAGTGTATGGTCTCCGGGAAAGTTGGTACTCTCTCGGACTAGGAACACGCCGTCCGGAGAGCCCGATAGTAAGGCCTCCGCGCGCTCGCGGGATATCGCGCCGTGGTGCCATCTGGGGAAAAGGTTATAATTACATTTGTATACAAGAATCAATTTTTTATTACAATAAATAAGCTCCTGGAGTCAATCTCGCTTGACATAGAGCAATGAATGAGGTCCACAATGGAAAGAGCGTGTCTAAAAGAAGTCTGTTTACTCTTGTTTTGAAGGCAGATAGAAGATTCGACATTGTCCATAGAACTAGCCTTCTGGGCGTAGTGGTTGTAAGCGCGATTGCTGAACGCGGAGTTCTGGAGTTTTACAAAACTTCCCGGTCGTTAATCAGCAGCACAATTCTAATGGAAATCAAATACTTGATACCAACAAGATTAGTTTTAATTTAACAAAGCTACAAAGGACCCTTGTATTTGATAAAGGCTAGAACACTTGTAATCATTACGTGTGATAGATATTAAAGATAAGAACAAAAACATCGACCTGATATTGAAATCTGCAGACTTTCAATTGTTTATTTCGATTAGAAGAAATGTAGGAAAATAATGGTTACCGTTAGACAAATATTATCGGTATTATAAGATGTTGAAATGATAAATTACTTAGATGTCACATGTGATAATTATTGCCCTTAATTAAATTAATAATTGTTTGTTTGCGCTCGACAAATATTAATTAGAAACTTGTAAGGAGGAATCTTGAAGGAGATTTACATATCTTGTTTAGGTCCTGGGACAAAAATAGCGTGTCTGTTGACAGGACACAATGGAAGGAAAAAGAGTTGCACCGACCGAATAACACGGGACTAGGGCAGGAAGACGATGAGAATGATCTGGTATTAGGACAAAGTTTCTGCCAACAACTGCCTTGGCTGTGAACCTTACTTATATTATCTATTGGTATGGCAAGTCAAGGCTTTATCATAAGGTAATCATGAACAGTAAATGTATCGTTTTGTAATACAAATTTTTCGGTTTGGATGACACTTAGATACTGTTCCATATACCAGACGCCACATTCTCAAAGAATTCAGACTATTTCATCTAAAATAAGCCTAACGGAAAGGCTTAAAACCTACTTATGAAGTACGTTCATTAATTTAGCACATTTTTCACTCAAATATTGAACAGCACAAGTGATAAAAAAGTATCGTTAGGAATATTTACTCTGCATCCTCGTACACAAAGACCGGGGGTATGAACAACAACACTTTATGTGGCTTGTTGTAACACCGGGTTATGTCACACGCACACTCCATACTTCGTTGTTTCAGTAACTGACAACTAAACGTCTATTATCACTAGATAACAGTGGTCTTATCGAAAGTGTGCCAGTGTTTTAGCAAATTCATGTTTTCCAAACACAAACAAGGCGTATTTTGTCAATACGGTGTTTGTGTAAGAAGAAGAGTGAATTAAAAAGGGGTTATCATATCAGGTTGTCAAGAGTACATTGACATCACAATAATTGACGGCGCGGTTGGTTGAGCGATTGGCTGCTGCACTACATGTCGCGAGTTCTATTCCCGCATGGAAAAAAAATTTAAAGATAGGCCTACAGGTACAGGCAGAATAGGTAGGAGCCATTGTTAATATGGTTCAGAATTTGAAAAGGACATTGACTGAGACATTCATTGTTTTACTCTTTATTTTAAGATAGGCCAAACCCAGCAGAGCTAATTCGAAACATTTAAGATACGAGGTCACACACATGCTTATCTAGAATTTAAGGAAAAGGAACAGATGATCCGCTGTTAACGACGATAAAGAACGCATCCCAAGAACTGAGCATACAATCGGAATAATTATTAATTTTATAGATACAGAGAAAAACACCAACACCCATAATGCATATAAAGACGGACAGTTAAGGAATGATAGTTTCCGTTTTTATTTGTAAAGTGCACGAAAGATTTTTCCGAAAAGATGACACGTTATGCTAGCTATTTGGTTATGAGCGTTTACTACTCGCAGTTTATTGTATTTTATACAAACAAAGTTATTATTCTTGGAAATTAATTAACCAATTTGAATTCAACTTAATCGATATTTAATACGCTTGAGCAAAATATCTAGATCCAAACAGTAAGTTGAGAACTTTTTTGAGAGTTTAGCGAGAAAGAGTAATTTGAAAATTTCTATGGAACTAATACCGAAAATTGCTCTCTCTGTCTCTAAACGACTTCAAAAAAGGAGATTTGTATTATGCGGCCATTTTCTTAAAAAATACTGATCCGATTTAGATAAAAATCGATATCAAAAAACGAATACACAAAAACAGAAACATCGGCTTCCAACATTAAAGTTATCCTACAACACAGCTCCTTCGTTTCTTTCCTAGAAGTTGGTTTTTTTTTTCTTGTTCAACCAATTATTTCCTCGACTGTACGTTATAAAGATATACATAGATAAGATACATACGGCCACTGAGTCATGTTGACGAGCCTGTTGCCGGCCGGTGGAGGGTTCACGCACGTCGAGTTCACCAGCACGTCACTCGGCCCTTTGGACACCACTGTTGAGCAAATTTATTTTTATTAACATTTGATTAACTATTATATCATTTAAATTCTGAACGGGAGACTTGTAGAGGTTGTTCATGTGTCTTTCGCAGTTATTGTTCGATTACGTGTCTGTTGTTACTTTCAAGACGTCCAAAAGTAAATCGATAGGATCATAGATCATATGATTTATCGATATTGCTCCTACCTCGTTAAAATGTCCTAATTATCATTCGGTGTGAGAACAGAAAATTCGCCAATGCATAATACCGGTTGAAACATCCAGCAGCATCTGTTTAAACTGAAACATGACCTCATATTTGGCAACATAGTCGAAAAGAACTCATATTCATGCCATAATATCTTCTCTCGGTCTTAAATGCATAAAGCAGTGTCTCCCGCAGTAAATGTGTTAAGCAAAACTTGCTTATTCATCTCCTTTGTATTAGCCTTTTCCCGGCCAACTGCCAAGGTTCGCTCGGCATTATAAATAATACTGCAATGTAATTTTGCAAGTCATGAATGCCTGTATTCCTGTGGCGTCATCTTCTGACATTGGCAGATTGGATATACACGGTTTCTTTGTGAAGGCTGAGGTCATACCTTCGGTCATGTACAGGGGATACGTCTACTGCTTATCCTAGTCAATGATAGGTGATATAAGATTCGCACAGGATTTACTAATTTTTAGTATAAATTTCTCAATTTGATTTACCCAAAACTGATCAACAGATGGGTCTTCTTTCGTTTCTGCTATACTTTACGGTTCTGTGGATCTCAAACTAAAACTCATTTAAGTGTAACCTAGTTTTGTTGCCACATGGGATGGTCCTAATGGTTCATAATCCTACCCTGCTGGCAACAAGACCGTAAAGCGATTGCAATTTAAAGAACTAAGGCGAATGACGAGGCCCGAACGTGATTTGCATGTCGGAATACATTACATTGGAAAACGTGCGTAACTGTCTATTTACGCACACGCGGAATTCACATTAACTATGTTACTACGCAAGTAAGATTAACTCGTTAATAGCTGATACTATTAATATCAGTTCAGTTCTGTGGCAGATTTATTGGTGATTGTCGTGACGTCATTGGCGATTTTCTTTTACTTGTGTAACTTGTGTTTGTGCAATAGCGGGAATTTAAACTGAAAGTGCATGACATACTAGCACATGTATACGGTATTATTTATTTATGAATCACTATTTGGACTCGGGACCGTCGAGATTGAGAAGTATTAATAAGTAAACTTTGATCATTAAAATTGTGATTCGTTAGCCCTTGTATTTGCATACCAATAAGCTAGTATGCATATACTCCCCACTAATATTTCTACCAAGGAATTATATACCGGGATTATTTTATTTATTATTTTAACCTATAACTGTGTCTAAGAGGCTATTAAAACCCCAAAAAAGGGTGTTAAGGTCCTTTTGGCTATATACCCAAACCTACACGAATATAATGCAGTCATAATTGGGCATAATAAACATAGTTACCAGACGTAGTCTGTGACGTGTGCATGGCGGAGGGTGCAGGCCCGGACGGTGCTGGCGTCCGAACCGACGACGACATCACAATCTGTAGACAAAAAAAATATATAACCCATGTACATTTGAACATTATAATAGAAATTCAAAACAACATGAAATTTGCGGGAATCCTACCATTATCTATTGTTTGAAAACAAAAACAATCCAAGAAAAATCTTATGGATTTTAAAACACCATTGTCAAGGCATGTGAAGGAGCGATAATTATAATGCAATTTAAGGTCTATGGAAGCCTATACATGTTAAATGCCAGGAGTGACGATAGCATGGCACCTACGTGGAATGCTGGTATTGGCTTGACATACATAAATAATGTAACTAGGTGAAGTTCAATTTGAAACTGGGGCAGCATTATTTAGGACACTTGTCGCATACTCGTAGTTCTTCATTCTTTGTTGAATCAAAACAAGTCAATACATTAACAAAAAATATATAAAATCTTTGCAAGCACAAAGCAGCTAACGAAGAAGACCATTATACAAGTTGTAGAATGCAATGCACGTAGTCCAAATAGCTCCATTCGCAAGTATGTGCAGCAAAAATAATATAAATAAATTGCACTCACATTATGTGGAATGGAATTCTGCAATGCGGTGGGCGAAAGAGGCGCGTGTGGCCCATTACTACCGCTCACACTACCTCCACACTGAAACAAAATTTTACACTATCGTAAAAATAACCCACGTTTTGTGGAAATGCCTATTCTAGATGTGCTTTACGCTAGCGCCACATCTGCCTTTAGTGAATATTTATTTACGTTTGATCCGGCGCGGCGTCTTACTTTCTAAGCTGCCGTGAGAATTTCCATTGCATACAATGCTCGCTGCAACAGAGGGATTCAATGAATATAGTTCATATTCATTCAAACCCTCCGTCGCAGCGAGCTGTCGCTGTCGCTGATTTCCGCTGACGGTAAAGTGAGGTTTAAGAGCCTGGCTACATTACCACGGCGCGGCAGTCGTTAACGTGAAAAAGGGCGCGCCAAATTGTGGCTTGTTGCCGCGTCGTACCACGATATCGTGTTGTTCAGACGCTGCGTAGCTTATAAGTTGGGGATCAATCATAAACTAAAGGGTTTTGCGGCGTTGTCTTCTCGTGAATTTGCTCAACGCGGCACCGTACTGTGCATCCGCTCAACAAGGTTCGACACCATGTACCTCTGCGCGACGCCACATCGAGGCGTAGTTAGGCACTGAGCAGTTTCACGTTAACGATACCGCACCGTGGTAATGTGGTCAGGCCCATCCGCAGCATTAATATGGTTAACACTGAGACAAAAACCTACAAATAAATTAAAAAAAAAATGTCACATGTCTGTGGAATCGTGCGACGGTGATGTGACAATTGTTTTGTTTCAACTACGTGTAATGGGAAGTTGTCTCGCACTTAGCCTTGTGAATAGATCAATGTGGCTGCACAAAGGGACATAAATTAAGTGACATCGTTGTAATAACTATGCCACTGTGCTTCGCGTTCTCAATGCTCTATGACGAATACAATACGTCTCGCCTATCGACATAATTTACTATGTTGCCTATTAAGAAGTTTCTAAACGTCGTCATTTGTTAGGATTATCGCGTCTTGTTCTGTTCAAGCTTTTCGCAAAATTACATTTTATCTTACATTCCTGCGTAGTTAATATTTTATGGATCATATATTTTATGTAAAGATGAAATCATAGAATTATATCTTACATACAATCAGAATGGAATATTACCTATTTAAAATTGTATACTTAAGACGTTTGTTACATGCTACAATTATAATTGCGTTGGGAAATTTAAGATGTGCTAATAATCCTAGCCGTGAAAAGGAACAATAATAATTTAAATTTAGCTGCTATGCCACCAATTAGAAAGCTTTATTAGAATAGAATAAAACATTATACACAGTACACCAAAATAGTAACAAAACTTTTAAACTAACTTAATCTATGGGTACAATGGCAGTCTTATCGCTAACAGCGATATCTACCAGACCATCTTAGGATGAACTATAAGAACTTAACATAAAAAGGGGGTAGTCTACTACCCAGTCTAGGGGGGTGTACTGTAAATTAAATTTTACATTAAAAATATATATTAGACTATACATAGATATAAATTTATATTATATAGCTATTATTTATTAATTGTTAATGTCTTGGGAAATTGGGGTCTTCCTGGTTCAAGAGGCTCGAATTCATTTTTAAAATTCTACCCAGTCTCCCGAGACTTGGTAAATCATCAATAGTTTAGAATAGACATGCAATGCGAAAGACACCTATTCATCAGAAGTACACCTATTCATCGATTTATCAGAAGTCCTCAGATGCTTTTTGGTACTTCGAAAATCTTGTCGTTGCATTTTCTTCCTACCCTTAAAAGCACGAAAAGCCAAGTAAATATACGCACTGGTAGTTGGTGAGGGGGCTGAGCGCGCTTGAGCCGGGCCGGGGCGGTGGGAGCGGGCGCGGCCGATGCCGAGTACCAGCCGCAGGGGCCCACGCCCTGCGAGCCCGCGTGCACTCCGTGCTGCAACCACATATATTACTGAACATCTCACTTCTTACTTGGAAATTCTTAAAGTGAGAATTCCTTGAAAATAAAAATTCAGAAAACTCATCCTATTCGTAGTGAATTACGGCTGATTGAATTGCTATTTTCTGCATCATCAGAACTTCGGAGAGATTAGGAGATGAACTCAAAAGTAATGAGCTGTTACTGTATTCTTGAAGGACCTTTAGTATTAACAAAATTTAATGAAAGCAGGCCTTGATATTTCTAGCTAGGTTATAATACGAACATATCAAATACTTCAATGATTTCGATAATATTACAGAAATAGAGTTCTCGGTACTAAACTAGACTATGATTTCAGACGCTGCTTATACACGGTGTCTTTAACATCGGTGCACAAACAAATACCACGGATCCAGTACATGATTCTGGACCCCTCCATTGGTGGAATTTTTCGTCGGCTTTTTCCAATTTTTTTTTTGTCCAGAATCATGTACTGGATCCTTGGTATTCGTTTGAGCGTCGATGTCAAAGACTCCTTGTATACGATCGAACTTTATCAACACCGTAATATAAATTACACGTTCTCATAAAGGTCAAATCTCTGTAAAACATGCAAAATCCTTGCATAAATTAAAATATAAAATCTGGACGTCAAAGTGAGTTCACTCATTTCTCGTAAATCAAAGATAGTTTATACAGTAGCACGAAAGAAAACAAATTTGCCACTGTTGAATTTGAACATGACGGTCGAAGCTCGCCGCACGACCTTTCATGAGGACGAGTCATGAATCTAGAATTATAGAATATTTAAACAGAATTCCAAAGTTTGTGACAATCCTATCTTGGTATAATGAGGACGGGGATTAAGAACCCATTGATATAGTAAACGATAAACAGTATCTATACAAGACAGACAAGTGTTGTAACACAATCGTAATTGTTTAGTAGTATAACGAATTCGAAGCACTTAGATAAACGATAATGTTCCCAGTAACGATCCATTGAAACGCACAGCCTTGGACAGACGCCAAAACTGTTGATGCAGGTACGCTGAATAAAATTTTTCACGAGAATTTTCTTTTAAATACAACTTTTGATGTGGGAAATAAACATGCAAAAGTGGTAACAAAACGTTACAATGAAAATGATTTATCTGAATACTTACTACAGTAAACAGATCTAGAGATTGTTCATCAAATTGCTTTCATACAAAATGTTTACAATAAAACGTGGCTGCCGCAGGAAGCAATTCAAGTATACGCATTAAAGAAAGTCGGGCAAACAGTAGGTGCATGGCCCGGCACGGATCGAGGACGAACGTTGCGTACAGAGTGGCTGATACATCGATAAAGAATGTACTACAGACGTATTGCTCTATAACTTTAGCTTACTTGCATATGTTACTGAAAACTACGACACACATGATGTAACAAGGAAATCCTTTCAGTGCTGCGAATGGGAGCCGGTCGTGATTGGTTGCGATCCAAATGTTTCTACAAATTTTACATAAATACTTTATGTTGGCAACGATCTGATTTGATGTTGTAGTCCTTCTCGCCTAATAAATATATTATATCAGTCCATAACAATTTGTGGGATCGTTTTGAGGATTCTATTAACAGTTATTATTGCTGGCTGCAAACTTTCAAGAATAACGACACCGCAGATTTCTCTAAATCGTTTTGCTCTCTCTGCCTAATATTCTACTTTTTATCATTCATTCTAATAATATATGTACCTGTGCCAGTGGCGGGTGCGCCTGGTGACGGTGCACGTCAGAATTCATGTCGTGCTCCTCCTACCACGACTGATTACCCCTCATCATCTGTGGACAAACAATGTTAACCATAACTACAGTTATCGACACCTTTTTTATCATCTTCGTTTCAATCGAAAGGCGTCTACTGTTGGACTGTAGCCACTTCAAACCACCAACTGGGTGGTATGCTTTTAGCATCCATCATCATCACACGCGATTCTTCGCGGCTCAGGGCATAGATCACCCACCCTTGTGGAAACTATTTCATATACTATTTTTAATTTAGTTTACCGTGACAGTATACAAAATAAATTGACAAAAATAGTTATTTAACTAAATACCATATTTTTATTACACTTCTACATAGTAAATTGAAAACAAAAATTAATAAGGAAGGCAGATAATATAAACGAGAATTCAGTAATTGGAGTATAATATTACTAATAGCCAATGCAAAATATTTGCATGATTAACTTTTTTCTTTTAAAACCTAGGTTATAAGTTAGAGGACAATACGAGGAAGCAATAGCAAAAAAGAAGCAAGTCTTTAAACCGTACCCGAATGAAGATACCTAGGGAAGCATTGCTAGTATTTTTTTGTCAGGCATTACCTGTTTTTCTTATATATATTACAATTGAGAAGACTCTAGGACTCGAGTTCTTTACAATACTAAATACCTTCTACCACATCCGGTGTTATATGCTGAAGCGAGGGAAGAAGACTCATTAGAGAAACCGTGTAGTATATTTAACAACGAGAGACTTAAAATATCAAACACGGAGTATTTTTATCTAAGAAAAATAACACCTGATAAAAAGCAATAGCAATCTACTAGATAGTCTCTAACTTCGTTCGGTTACGGTTGGTAGACATAATTCTTTTTGCTTTTGATTTCTCTTACGGTCCTTTGAGATATGGCCTAGGTTTCACTATTGGCGAAAAGAAAAAAATATCATGCCAGCTATGTATGGCAAAAATTTCATTCCCCTATTCCAGTTGATTCAAATCAAAAGGGTTTTCCTTTCACCACAAGATATTAAAAGATTTTATTATAATTAATGAAATATATTATAAGTAACTCGTCACAAACTGCAAATGCAACGGATGATCGTTGCATAAAATTGTGTTGCGCAACTTTCGATTAACGTCGTAACTTTCACGAAAATAAAAACATTACAGAATGATAAAATATCTGGTCTATTTATTTTAGTAAATTATTATGTTAACAATTATTTTATTATTTTAATTACTTTTGTAAATTATATAATTGATAATAATATAATAAGCAGGTTGCTGACATATTGATGATGATTGGTAATAATTAATCAATTACTTTCGTAACATTATTTTCTAATAAGCTTTTGCGTTTACAAAATTATTATTTATTTACTTAATTAAACAGTAGTAGAAAATAGGCAGACGTAATGCAACAAGAAAACCAAAGCAGGAATTATATTAATTTGCCAAAATATTAAACAGTAAATTGTTGTTCCGTCAGCAGTCTATTTCAGTCTTGAAAAGAGAAGTGGTTCATGAAATAATGACTATATTACACTCGATAGGAAGACGGTCAGCCGGACACCCTACATACATACCTACAGAACGCTGATATTAATCCTAGTTATAAATATGTTCGTCTTCGGATAGGCGCGTGATATATGTAATTTCAGATTTTAGGAATGTATTACGTTAACATAACTTGTCAACTGTCTATGGCAAAAATTATAATACATGAAGGTATAACCTGTGTTTGTAACAGCAAGTAGAGCTCTAATTGCAGAAGGCACAAGGCGTGGGTGGGGAGTGGTGCTGATTCACTCTCGTCCTCCTACCGATGATGTGGAACTAACGAGGACGGCGCGCCCCAGCCAACCGTAGCGCATCGTGACTAGCTTCTGTTCATGTATGAGCCAATTTATGTAACAGTACAGGTGGAAATGCAGATGACAGCACAATCATTAACGCGTAACGTCTCTACCAACTAATCGATGTAACTTTGCAAGCGAATGTGCATTGAGAATCTTATACCTGGTTATATACATTTTCTTCTTCCGACCTGATTACGTGTTGATTCGAAGAGATATTGGAACTTAGAGACGATTTCTCCCAATGAATGTAAACTACTAGATGCAGCATTCATAGCACTAATTGAGAACGGAATTAGTAGCTGGGGGAACCAATCTAGTGCAACGGGCGGGGCGTCGGCACTCTACATCGTAGGAGCCAACAACTAGCAGCTGTAGAACAGGAAAACAGTATTTTCTCGTTGCTTTCCTTCCACAATTACAAGTTAAGATGCTTATTATAAGTGGGCTTTGCACTACATCACTTCTACGTAACATTTGAACGTGTCTGATATTCAGGGAACTGAATATTCACTTCTACCAAGTTGAGTCTGCATTCTTGAAAATGCTAATCTTGAACAGTTTAGTGTTTCCGTTGATTGCTCAATAACATTTTCTGCAATAATAAACGATTATAATTTCTCCTAACGTAAAAGCTTTTCGCAATCATTCGGATGTAGTAATAATATATCGATTTTCACTCAGTTGACCTAGCTCGAGTGTGAGCGTACCATACGAGCAATGTAAATAATGTCCAACTAACGCAATTGGTTGATTATTTGCAGTTTTTGCCTCATGCAAGCATGACGCGCCGTCGCACACTGTACGCTACTTGCATATTATTTCTAGACAAAAACTTAGTTTTTGTCACGCAATCGTATGTCAGCTTACCGATTATGATGAACAGACAAACATCTGACGATAAGCCAAAATTCAAACATGATATTTGCATACCCAAATTCAATACTTGTTAGGAGTTCGTTTTAAATTAAGCGTTTAGGTTTTGGGAGTACAGAAAGAGGAACGGAAACAGCAAACACTTACGAACTTAACAACGTTTAAACAAATTACAAATGAATTATTTACAATGACTCCGTATTAACACATCTGAGCACATAACAACGAAGGTCGCAGCTAGCAGTCACAGTTTAATTTATTTAAATTATCCTCACTGAATGTTATGACTATACAAGACGACTGAACGTTCATCAACAGGAAAATTCTATTGCAGCCAACTTAAATTCATGAAGTGGATAATGAACAAGTAATGAATGTAACCTATGAATATTGTTGTTATATTTATGTATTCTCATTTAATATCTAATTACAGTGATAAACTGTTCTTTAGTTTATGCTTGGACCCTCAAAGGTCCTAAGATTGACTAGGTATGATGTCATTTCTTATTCACTTAGTCGACGTTTTAGTTTGGATCCTTAATATCAGGTCCAAAAGTTTAATTTTTGATCTTCTTATCATTTTTATCGGCTCTTTGTACACTAATATCATATACTTAGACCTACAGGAGAATTATATTAATTGGCGAAACACAGCGCAAGCAGAGATTTAACACTTTGTAGTAGTTTTAATTATTTCCAGGTCTTTATACTTGGGGAGAAACGTGACCGAAGGATTTCAAGCCGCGTTGTTAGGCAAGAAGGACTTATCGTGTAGTTGTTATTAGATCACCGCTTTGGAATCCGTCACAGATCCGTATATGGTCTCTCAAAGCGTAAACTACTTATGTACTGGCAGATAAGCTAAATAAAGTATAGAAATTATCTGGTATCGCACGCATACGAATGCTGTAGATATAAAGAGCCCAAACATGCTATTGTACAACAAAACGAATTCAGTATTGCGATTTGCGAGTTGTCGTAATGTACATTTACATATTTCGTGATAATGAAAGAAAAATATAGCACGTTTTGCAAGCGTTTTGCCTATCGTATAAAACTAGAAATTGTTTTTGTGTTCATATTATTTTTTATTATAAGATGCACTGCTGAAAGTTCTTAATTTATCTTGGAGGAGAGTCACCAAGGTAGATAACTGCAACATCTTTAATGTTATCTTAACAAAACATAGTATTTCAACTACGGCAGCATTTTCAGGTTGCACAAATACCTGCGACACGAAGAAAAGAGAAACCATTGAGGCATAACCGATTGCCAAAGTCCTTAATAAGAATTTTGACATCGTGTCTGAGAGTCTTTTATTAGCATTCTGTTTGGAATCGATAGATGTTTGCAAGTGAAGCACGTTCGACACCCACTTTGCGGTGTGAGCTAGCTTGTTCAAGCTGCATCGGGGCATTTGGCAAGCAGCACAGAAATCGTAACGAGTACAACAAAACAACACTAGTAAGATGGGCCGTCAGAGGATGCAGGCGCGTGCCGAGTTGAACGACCAGTGGGACCACGCGCGTGTTTCACTTTCATCGCATCCCGCCGAGTCCGCGACCACGCGACCGCCATTACAGAACAACATCATTCATCACTTCATCACCTCGGCCACGTTTCGATTGTTTAGCTTTTAGTAAATGTTGTATAACCGGACTTATTTGAACGACAGGAAATATAACTAATTAACTATACCTATTATGGACTGATATTGAGTTAATGGTGATAGGTATGGTCGCTAGCGATACCGTCTACTCAGTCAGCTAACTAACAGATTTCTTGCCCTATATCGGGCACGAAATATATCCTGTTTCAGCTCTTAGTTCTTGTTATACTTAATTACGATAGTCTCTGAATATTGATTAAAAATTGAACAAATCTAAACGGAGATTCAGCCAGACATCCGTTCGAACCGAATGCATAAAATTATTTTTTCTTTGATGTTTCACGGTTTCTCTGACATTTAGCCTCTGGCAACTTTCGCCGATTACAATTTCATTGAATCCAACACTAATAATACTAAGTGATTCCATAAAATTATGATCGTATCATACAATCTTTTCTCAGACGGGTTCTATGGTTGTACACACAAGGATGATACAATAGTTACGATTAGGAGCTGCAATGAGTTTGTTTTATAAACATTTGTGATTGTACATGCCTGAATTCTGCGTCATATCGCAGTATTTAAGGTTAAAGTGGACTATGCCGGTCAACGACTTTTAGCCTTTATATGAATGCAGGAACTAGGAAGTTATACGCAACAGCTGCAGCAACAGACACATTTTCAATGATCACTGTTTATGCTTGCTGGGCTTTGTTTACGTTTTATTTTTAGAGTATGCAATGTGCAGTATGAAATTTTAAGAAAAAGTGGGATAAAGTAAATTAGAATGTAAGGCCCTGTTAGGTTGCATCAACAAAAACAAAATGTTTAATGAAATTTTTATTGGAACCATAAAGTAAAACTCAACTACTCTATTAATTTGCTGTTTAATTAAAACTGCCAGATCCAATTTAGATTATCTTGGTCTTGGTGGTTGTTGACGTAACAAAATTGAAAGCAAGCTTGATGATGATACGCGGTTTTTCGAGTGAATCAACAGTAGCACAAACTCTGCAAAAAAATACGGCCTTTAACCGGTAAAAATCGTTTCCTTCCCTCGAGTAAGGTCACATAAAAACATCTGTCGGTGCATCACTTATGAATAAAGACCAGTAGCACTTTGTAAAATTACAGTCGGATTAATTTAGAAACTCAAGATTTATAAGAAGAAGTTAGTGTACATCTTGCCTATACTGAGCGATAAGAAATTAATTAAATTTGAATCCGTTATAAAATTATGAAGGGTGATTTATGTTTTTTTATTTATTTAAAACAGTACAATGTTGTGATAAAATGTCGGAAACAAACCTTGCTGCAGTCAAGGTGGCTACGACAGTTGTAAATAACTACTTCCGGACGCCATTTCCATGTTCAGAGCCCATTAATCCTGTTTTGGCGAGTGACACCCCGTTTTTATTGTTGTCCGTAGGGTAGAGCCACTCCTCACTTTTTTTAGTATTTATGAAGGTTGTGACTCAGCGATTTGAATTAATAAAATTGTTAATGATAGCGGATTATGAGTTCTTGTAATGCCGATAAGCAAACTTGTTGAAAACTAAAACAGTAATAATGAATCTGCTGCATTTTAAGTCAATTAACTAATAAAGACGGGCACCTGTTAGTAATAATTTGGTATGCAATTACAGTGCGTTTTTGTAAAGTAGTGATTGACACTTGTAAATAATACCGTTTGGATTAGAGCAGTATATTCTAGATAAATTATAGGATATTGTTTTTATAGTAAGTATATATAAAGACAGAATCATCTTTTAAAAAAATACATATCTAAAGGCCTGTTTGTCAGATACCAATAAACAAGACAGACCTCACAAAAACACCAAAAGGATGTTATTATAAACTTGTTCGACCTTTAAGTAATCACATTTCTGAGTGATTTAAAGAACCAAATAGAAAAAAAAAACAATATTTGTAGTCAATTAAAAAATTTGTGATGGCAAACAATATCATGTACATGGGTAGACCCGCGACCCACGTAAGGCAATCAAGGTGGACGCGTTAACACATTGGCCTCGTGACACGATGATGACTGCCGGTTCCACTTTATTGATGACTCCTATTGTATATATATACCCATATAGAGCATCAATATGCAATATTTAACGAACGATTCTGCCCCAGTTTCCTTTTTCATGAATGAATTACGGTTATCTCTTATAATAATATCAAAAACTGAGTCACTTGCTTTGTCGTTTTGTTACCAATTTCAAGATTATTATATTATATGGCAGTACTTATAGGTGTAACTCTGATAATTTCGTTGTTTACGATTCTTAAAATAAATCATAACATAAGGAAATAAGAACAGGACTATAAATATGCGTGTTCGCGTTATTACGCGTAAAATAACGTACCTTGTCGTATATCAAACTTGACTGTCTTCATTGACGAAATTGAATAAAAAAGTTAAATAAAACACGGTAAAACCTCCAGTAAAAATCACATTCGTCACCAACACAAAGCTCAACAAATGATCCTTTTAACACTTTACTGTTTTGTTTACATTTGACGATTTTCAGTAGTGACTCAACTCCAGTGTGTTATAATCTTTGTTTATTTATATGGGGAACATGTTTATCACCGCACGGTAGATTATTGCCATCTTAACTGGCCTGTGCGCACATATTCTAAGCAGGCACTTTCCGTAACAATAAACGTACATGTGACGCGACCGCCAATCGCAAACTGTCAGTGGGGGAGTTGCGGTCTGCCCACCAACCAACTCGTGAATATCCCTATTAGTAAAGGTATTACACAAACGACGTCTATATCCATGCCATTCGTCTTTACTGCGTAATCGTAAACGGAGGTCGACAGATTTGGACACAGAAAATCTTCACGGTTAGAAGCAGTGGTGTAAACTTTAACGTTAGTAAACGAAGTGTTGGTGATGACATTTTTACGCCATCTGTATGCTTAATCTAGATTTCAATCTAGTCAGGTAGACTGTGAAACCCTAGAATTCCTTTGGCTTGTTTCATCACCATCTTATATGTACTTGTTCCAAAGATTATTTTAGACGGAATCTAAGAGCATCATGATTGTATCCTTGTAATAGTTACATAAGGAAGACTGAGCAAACGAGTGTCGATTTCCTGGTGCTATCGCTACGGTTCTCGGGTTACGGCAAGCCGACGCCGCAGCCACTGCGCCGAACTGCACAGTTGCACGTTGCACACAGGAAACGCTCCAACACATCGATACCTTGTAATTGACACGAGTGCAATTACCACGTGCTTACTGAGCTCCAACGAGCTATAACATTATGAAAGTATAAAATATGACTCAACACAGCTTAGCTATACAACGAAAGGCCGAAATTAGGGAACAAACGTATATATGTTTAGTTGCAACATGGTACATAAATCAAGCTGTGTTTATAAAACAAGGTGTTATATTTTGAATTGTTACGATAAATACGTTGCATATACTTTATGTAGTTAATGTTTCTAACCCAGTATTTGGTTTTACATCTAATCTCCTATTTGATACTATAGGAAACCAATAACCCATTGCTATACCTATAAAGATTCAGCTTGCGCTCTTGATTGAGTTCAGTTATAAATTATAAAGTATTATATTATAATATTTAGCATTATAATAATATCAAGTTTGATTTTTTTTTAAATCATACGATCTTTTTGGAAAGTCATGAATGTATAAACAATTTGTAAAATAGATTGTTTATTTCGGGATTTGAGTTAATGCAGGAAGTAGGTCTAAAACTGTTAATCTAAACGAGAACAGAGAGACAACATGTCTGGCTAATGACCGCAAGAAAACACGGCGGCAATTGCGGACTAGCCAATGCCAGCGTCCCAGGAAGTGTCTTATAATGAAGACGACAAGAAACAATAGCTTGATAAAACGAACGTGGCTATTTTACAGTGTAACTTGCAGATTACTTTTTGCAAGGAATCAGGGCTATTTGTAAAAAAAAAAACATAATGTTGTTGGCTAACTAGCTAAGACAACAAAATGGCTAAGAAAGAAGTGGACTCTGCGGTAGTGGCCGAAACTGCTTCCAACCTAAATAAAGAGAGATAAAAGCAGGAGAATGATGACTACTAATAACTTAATTGTAAGAAATTGAAGGCCAACAATTAACATACAAGCGCATATCCCGTCAGAGTCCAGTTCCACATCCGCGCAATGGCAAAATTCAATACAATTAGTGGTGTTTGTGGCAATTGGAGCGTGAGAGGAATCCGGGCACGGTAGAGTTCGCGGCGCAGTGCCCCGGAACCAAGTGTCGTGCTGACTGTTGTCATCGCTGTCCTCTATTCATCGTCGTTCAGTGATAGATAACTATGTTTTTTGTAGTCGTTGGTTACTTACGACGAGGAAACTAGGTCTGATCGACACTATAGCTGGTAATTGCTTATAGCAGCCACGCTGTAAGCTCTTTCTAAGCTATGTGACTACTTTATACATGTTTAAGCATCATGCTTTCGTGTATTTAGCTCGCCACTGTAAAATTCTAACTCGCTAAATAAACTGAAAATCTCAAACTTTCTCTTTTGTTGAAAAATTCATTGAATTTTGATATGAGCTGCATTACACTGCTTGTAAAAACATAAACGATGTGCAGTCAATGCATTTTGATAGACTGGACTATATACTTTATTGTACACCAGCTATTTTACAATATTGCTAATACTGATCCGATTGATATGACGATGAAACCGCAGTTGACGACATAGTAGGTCTAATGAGCATGTTTTCATTATTATTGCTATGTTTTGTTGTAATTATATCGTAAAGTCGTTATTACGCCACCATTATTTCTTAGTACTTAAATGTAATTTCAAGTTTGAAGAAAATTATTTATAGACGTTCTAGTATACATATTTTATTTTATTTATTAATGAGAAGCTCGCGTTTGACCACCATCTCACCTGATGGTAAGCGATGATGTGGTCGACGATGGAGTATTTGTGAAGTTTCGTGGGTTACTGTAGCGGTCGGTACTACAGCTACGTAGAGTTATATTCTCATAGGTTATGTTATCGAGTCAAACTAGGTACTTGCTCATCAAATTAACTGTGCAAACAGCCAGGGCGTAACGCACACCCGATGATGTCACCAGCTCACCAGCACTTGTCAACTACGTCGTATTATGAATAGGTATTGAAATGAACTAAGATTTGACTTACTCTTCATCCGTTGTACTCGAATGACATGCAAAATTGGTACGAGTACAATCTTGGGTCGCTTTATCTTGTTATCATGTAGGTCATACCAGGGGGAACTTTTCGACGTCTTTATTAGCTTGATTGAATTATAATAGCTTTCATCGCTGTGAATAGCAACCCACTTCAAGAAATGGATGTAGCTAAAAGGATCACAGCCCCAACATCGTACGATATAATTTTAACATCGTTGATATATTTTGGCCAGTTTGTTGACTTCGACACTACAAGGTCGTCTTTAATTCAATAGGTCTTGTCGTAAGATAAAGTAATAATAAAGATTAAAACAACCGTGACCGCTACTGTGCATCGTCGTCTGAGTCACTGTGTTGAGATGAATACTAATCAAGTTACGTACAAAATACGCAAAAAATAAAATGATTAATTAGAAACATAACACAGGTTGTTGTAAGGGTCTACAAAAAATAATATTGGATTAATTTACTAAACATTTTGCGAAGGCTTTGTTTACTCTCGCATTGTTTTCGCGATATTCTATTAAATAGATGGCCTTAGTGAGTTTTTATTAAGAACAACAACTCCATTGTTTCTCTGATTCTCACATTTATCTTTGAGTATACTTTATTCGTTCTCAAGACGGTGTCGTTATCTTTTCTAAGTATCATCTTTACTAAAAATGTTTTGCTGTAGGTAACTCTTATTTAAACGCTATTATAATTTCAGCTTGAGTAAAATCCTTGGCCGTTTTCTTTGAACCTGAAGATCTTTGCGTCCAGATTTGATCAATGACATGGTGAGTCAGAATACGCTTCGACATCTGCGCACTGATGTATTCTCTAAATATAGTCACAGACACTGCGGCTGTTTAATTATACCTACGGTTTGCAATGGTCGTGATAAACTTAGGATGTCAAGTCTGCTACGCCCTTAGTGCTAGCCTTCTGCTTTGTACCATCGACTGAACTGGCACATGCGCTACTACTTTAATTAGCACCACCAAGTATATTAATAAACCATTAGCGACTATCGGTTAATCGCTTTTCCTTTTTCTTTACTATTTTATCTATTAGAAGCTCAGCATAGTTATGACGGATGTGCATAATAGTGACCTATTTGTCCGAGTTGGTTCACATTACTTACCCTCCGAGATAAGTTACTGATACGCTGTTCTCTATTCCTTTATCTTTGAAAAATGGCAGTGGCATAATTTTCAAAGTTGTTATTTGTAAGTTTTGACTTTTAGATGTAATTATCAAAATTTTAAACCCTGCCTACCCTGTGTCGTTACAAAATAACTTTTGCCTGTTCTGGTGCAAAAAAAAAAAAATCTCTTATATGTCAAGAATCTTGGTAATCGTAACTCATATGCTATATGTATGAGACTTTATTATCCTGGGTAATCCAATAATCTTTTACGATAATGTCGTTCGTTCAAAGTGTTTGTAGTCGTTACTAAGGTCCCTTCGAAGTTGAGGACTTCTATTACCGCATAACTCGTATATAAAAAGTGAGAATTTGATCAGTATGAGTTACCAGGACCAGTCTTTTTCAATTCGTTGGATATGACATTACCATAAAACTTCAGAAACCAAGAGTTTTCATGTTTTTATCGTCGTTGACTGATTACGTTAATCGTATTTTTATTCGCATTTGTCATGTTTATTCATTTTTGTATTCGTTTTCATTTATATATACTTAATTATCATTTCAGTTCTTGTACTAATTAGTCTTGGAAAATGTATCTACGATCCAGAGCCCTCGAGTGGCGCAAGTTTTACTGTCAGCAAATTTTTTTTTTTACAGCCTTCTCTACAGGTGTGGTAGTGTTGCCAGGCATCCCGATTTGTGCGGGGCATCCCAATTTTTAAGGGTCTGGGGACGTGTTCCGATTAGCACCTGATCGGAACGCTAAATGTCCCGATAAATTAAAAAATAATAATTTAAGCCATCATTATTACAATAAGGTGTCTTCAAGGCTAGAGTGAATAGGCTCTTAATGAACTAGTGCACCTCACCATGAACGATTGCATCTCTGCTTACCATCAGGTGGGATCGCAGTCAAGCACTAGTTTATATCAACTTAAAAAAAAAAACAACCCGTATTGCATTCGCTTTACTATGTACATTTCACATCACAGATTACATAGTTATATGTAATTTGTGACCCAATTCGATCGATCTTCGTTCATCCATTTCATTCATATGCAGTAATATGTAACCAACAAAAAAAAAATAATTTAATATAAAAATTTTTAAACACGATTCATAGCTTTATTTATTTTTTTGTCGTTTTTGTCTTTATTAACACGGTTGAGCTTATGGTGGAAGAGTGCCCTGATTGAGGGGCGCCGCCGTGTCCTCATGGAGGCGTTTGGCGGCGGCGACCTCTCGCGCCGGTCTTTGATTCTGGTCATGGTCCGGACGAGAGGGAATGGGAAGCGGTCGCCTCCTTCCACGAAGGAGTTGACCGCAACCTTGAAGGAACGAACACCCTCATGCCCCAGTCCACCCCAAAGGTGATGTCCCGGGCGTCGAGAATCGCACAGCGATTTTCGGCCACAGTAAGCCCATTGTTTGCAAACGACGAGCAATGGGTAGCTCGTCGTTCGCCCGTCTAACAAGGGCCAGGCCCGTATCGATGGCGCGTTGTGTTGTACACACTCCTCAAAGAAAAACTAGCAAAATTGAAGGGCCCAGAAGGGCCGATGCCTGCTAGGGGTGCGGGCACGTTTGAAATAGTGACCGTGGCCCTGGAACACAGTGGGACTGAAGAAGTCTGGGTTTTAGTTAGTAAAAGTCTGACACTGAGCAGAAGTCATTGGATGATTTCCCACCTCAAAAAAAAAACTTTATAAAAATAAAATTGTCCCGATCTAAAACCCTAAATACTGATTTGTTTTACCATCTGTCCCGATTTTTATCCAATCAGACCTGGCAACACTATCCACAACTGTGTTTATTTTGACCATTAAAAAAAACAAATCTATGAATTTCAACAAACAGGGTCAATTCTTCTCTTGAAGAATTTTGTGGCATAGACCAATCAATTCAATTCAGAATATTTTATTTCACATGGGCACTTATAAATTATCAGAAGCTAATGCAAGTTTCCAAATGTTCCGTTGGTAATGACTTGTTTTCTGTGATCATTCTTGTTTAGGTAGTGATAACAAAACTATTTCTTGTATATCCAAGTGCTAGTTGTATGTACAGCTGTATTTCTGACAACTCCTCAACTAAGCACTTATTTTGTGGACTGTTGATTAACATTAGGGCACAGTGTTATTAAGACCTGTAAGGAAAATGATTCTATTGAGGCAACATGACATCCTTATTTTTCAACTCAAATAGGTTTTGAGCCCAAAAGGTTTGACGAGTTTACCATCGAATCGAAAAGAAGAAGAACTCGAATAGGTGTTTTCTGTACACGGATCTTCAGAAAGTACCTGTGCCATGTATGTCAGGAATTGATGCCTTATTGCCATAACTGTTGTTATTGCCTTAAGATACAGTTCAGCACACTGGAAGAGTATGTAGCCTGTGTGGTAAAGTGCAGATATTCTCTTGTTTCCTGTGGTCTGTGGTGGGTTAAGGGAGAGCTGATGGAACACCACCATTTCCTACCTTTTTTGCAAAGAAAGGTGAATACAGAGCAGTGACTAAACCTGGAAGCTTTATGCAAAGTACTGTTCACCAGAAGGAGCAGGATGATTTCAGGTCATCATAAGGCATATGCTGTGTAATAAACAAGCGAAGTTTATTACCTTAACAAATCACGCTCAGAACCAACCATCCAAGCTGTGGTTGGTGAAAAACACTGTGGTTTTTCATCTGCTGTGCCCCAGGATTAAGGACATCCAGGAAGATCTCAACAGGAAATAAAGGTGCATAATATTGCTGAAATGGCTATCTATGTATCTATTACCAGGTATCCTATCCTTAAAATTGTTTAATTTGCAATTTCATATCATCATTACGGCAAGGTTGTTACAGGAGTTCTATCTTAATACCTTAGAAGGAAACAGTAAAGAAAAAGCACAATCTATTTGAAATATAATTTGCATAAATAAACTAAGACTATAAAGTTATAATCTAGTTCTATAGCATTTAATTATCATGTAACAAAGCAATTATCTATGAGCATAGTAAAAACAAAGAATAAATGCAATTATGTTTTTATGGATACTTTACAATACAATAGGGTTTCTTTTCCCACATTATAGAAAACAAGAATATACCTATACTCAAGTTATAATATCATAAATGAGATACAACGTTTTTGCACCAATTCAGTGTGAAACAATGCACTTGTATCACATTTTAAATGTTTTTAAATATTTATAATATGAGTTTATTACGATAAGTTGTTTTCAATATATTATGTTATTTAAATACTGTGAATTTTACTGTAACTTCTTTGTAGTATAATTTTAAAATTTCTGTTTGTATCTAATGGTAATACTCATGATAGGTTATAGCTACTTTCATACTGTATATATGGTCGTACTTAAATTACACTTTCGTACATAAAGTCGTGAATATCTAGGCTCCCAGGGTTTACCTACCTAATTAGATTACTAAGAAAGGACAAGACTTGGGCTGTTCATGCTAAGAGTTTTGGTCGTCTTTGAGTAGGCGCAATGCAGTATTTTAGAACATAGAAATTCCTAAAGTAAGCAAAATATAGTAAAAAATTTGCTGTACGTTTAACAGTGTAAAGTTTGGATTTATGCAAGGCATATCGAAACGAGGACGTTCCATCCCGCCTACAATCTACAAGCAACTACCAACACCGTGACAAACACTACTAAATATTAAAGACGCTAAATAATTATCAACTTACCAAAATGACGACAAAAAGATAAGATTATTATAAGATCAAACAGTCCTCACTTCATTATATAAATCACTGTAATACGATAATAAATGAAATTCATAAACACACAACACATACGTCACTCAAGAATCCGCCATTTTATAAATTTAATTTTTTTTTTACTTGTCACCGCTACCACTTGGAATAAGGAATATTGCATACAGCCTTAATTATTAAAAACGATCAATATTTTTTGAATTAATGAACATGAAAATTATTAACTCTTTTCATTCCGGTTCTTTTTGTTTGGGCAGAGTTATAACAAATAAGACAACTAACTGCTAAATATTCTCGATTACTTCTTTAATAAAGCAATTCAAGCTTCTTATCATAGACTATATTTATAAGATATGTTGAATCGCCAAATTGCTATAGTAGGTAAAATAAAACGATTGATGCAAATAATGAAAATAAGAATTCTTATTCTAGCAGTCATTTTGTCAACGTCTGAATGTCAACTTCAACTTCAAAAAGACACCACAATTTTGCCGATAACACATGCAACCTGTTAATAGATTGTCAAACGCTGAAGAGTAATTAGCGTGAATTAACAGTAAAATAAATATTTATCTCTGAACATTAAAATTATTAAAAGAATTTCTTCGCAGGTCACGCAGATCGACATTATGACCAGACCAAAGACTATGAGTATGTAAGTACTAAGTACATAAGAGAAACTCATAAGAGTCGAGTGGAAACGTAAGAAAAAAAAAATGTCTGAATGTCATCATTTTCTTCTTTCTCTCTATCACCTATATATAAAAAGGTACTCTGCCCTGCGTTCAAAAATAACTAGAGTAGGGTAGGGTTTTTACTCTAACCGTTCAAAAATGCTTCGAGTTGCAACCCAGAGTCGTTCTTTTATAACTCGAGTAGCTACCCTATAGTTAACCCGACTAACTCTAACTCCGAGCAGGGTAGGTTGGTGTAAGCGGCAGGAATGACAGTTGCTTGGCATTGACAGTTGAACTCTACGTTCGCGTTCAAAGATGCGAGTGTAGAGTATCTAACCTGATGACGTCATTCGAGTTAATTCTAACCTCATTTTTGAACGCAGGACTTTGGTCTGTCACTGTCATGCATGTTTGACAGCTGTAGGCTTTGACCACAGAGTACTATTCTATAGCTGAAATAGAGGTCTATCTCAGGGAGAAAATGGAGTAACACGATTAGCGCCATCTGGTTGCTAGTTTTGGAACTAATCCGAACATAAGTATAGCTACGGGCGTACATACGAATGTATAGGTACGTATCTATACTTGTTACCTACCTCTAGCGCTATACATTAGAATTGTTACTTAAGTATTACAGGAAAAAGTAAAGTAAAACAATGTTTTTCTTCGGTTAAATTTATTTATTCATTTAAACTTTCTTTTAAAACACTTTTTATAAAGTTTTTTGGCTTTCACTTTATACAAATCTGTATCATCATCACACTCTCTCTTATTAACTAAAATTTTATTTAAATCTTTACAATAATTATATATGAAGAATCTACAGGATATTTTTATTAAAAAATCAATTAATGTCTCATTGTGAGTGGTGCATTGCACAAAATCAAAATTGACATGCATTAATATCATTGTTTTTATTAATTCTTTTAAATGTTTTTTTTCTAAATTTTCTTTCAATATTGTATAAATAATATCCTGCAGATTCGAAATACAATTTAAGAGAGAGTCGCTAGGACTGCAAAGCCATTTTTTATTTGCGTATTCCCGATATTTTAAATATTCAGGCTCGTGTGAAGATATTAAATTTTTATTACATTGATCACACCCCTTGAAGACTCTTTTCTTGGCGCTTTTAACAAAATATCCGCTAACGTATTGCAAACCGCCGATTTTGCGGGGATCATTTTTTTCTTCGAGGGATGTGAATGTTATGACGGGAATATTTTCCAGTTCGCAATGTTTTTGTTCTTTGCTGCCCCCGCCTGTGACGAGTACTTCATGTAATGCGTAACAGCTGTCTGCTTCACAATTTGCCCCTGGAGCATGGACACTAGAGAGGCTGTTAACTAATAGCGTAGTAAAAGCTGCTTCAAATTTTTCCGGCGTAGGGTTTACGTTGCGGCATCCGTGGCTTCTTATGGACCCAAAGAAGTTTTCTATTGGATCCTGATTAAGATGCCGCATCCAAATTGATGTCACGCCGTATTTTGAAGCAATTTTATTTAATAATACTTCAATGCCCTCTAGTGTCCATATCCAATTTTTTAATGTCGGAACCGACTCATCGTTTAAAGTTTTTTTATTTATGAAACTCATAGACTTCATTAATTGTTTTGATTCCATCCAAATCTTATGGTGTACAGATCTAGGCGTTGCAGGTCCAAGAAGAGGCTTACCATGTTTCTTCCTTTTGCCAAAGCTTCCATTTACTGAGTCAAATAATTGGTCAAAAAAGAGTAGGATGTCTGCTGTATTTTTGGCTTCTTTTGATATAATGCCTTTATCTGTAAGATTAAAACACAAGTTTTTGTTATTTATTACACTCTTTAAATATTAAAAAAGAATTTGGACTGTATATTAACATAATAATAATATTCTACAACTTTCACACCACGCCATCTAGTCCTAAACTAAGCAGAGCTTGTGGTATGAGTACTAGACAACTGATAAACATACATATATATTTCTAAATACTTACATAATTATTTTCTAATTACACCCAGACACAGAACAAATGACTGTGCTCATCACACAAACATTTGTCCTGGGTGGGAATCGAACCCACAACCTCCGGCATAACACTCAGGGCCACTAACTACTAGACCATCAGGCCAGTCAAGTATAGCAAGTACTTATATTGTTTTCTTTCACTAATACTATTGTGAGTTGTTTAAAATAATGTAAGGACAATATTAAGTACTAATGGTATTCACCTGCAAGATATCCCATATTTGATGCCACAGTTTGGCTGAATAGCTGGGTAGCGTATTTCACCTTCATCCGGGGAATTTTGCTTGGGTCACAGTGAGAATCGGTCAACTTTGGTATTAGTCGAATCCCTTTGTATCCTGGATTTTCCTTGTGCAATGACATTATATGTTCCCATTTTGCAACTTTTGAACAATTGTTTTTAACATATTTTAAATCTTTTGAAATCAAATTATTTCTAATACATTTCATTAAATGGGGTGGGTCATACAATGGAACAATTTCTTGGTTATTTACTAATATTATATTATCTCTTGCTTCTTCCCTTTTTCTCAAGAATATTCCCCGTGTCTCTTGCAACAGATATTTAATGCAATTTACATTATTTGTGCCTTGATCGCACACAGTGGCTACTACATTAAGCCCTGCATTTTGCAACTCAGTGATGACTGATTTCAGCTGTTTGGCAAGTTCAGGCCCCTTTGTTGCAGCTTGTGAAAAAGTGTATGCGACAGGTTGTTTATAGTTTTTTATCAAGCCTCTTACCATGAACACCTGTGCATGATCGGCATATTCAGGGACTGTGTCTTGGCCATTTGTGACAAAACCACTTACTCTGTCCTTTCTTTCATTATATGCCACATTGGGTTTCAGTGACATTTCATCAAACAGTACAATACATATTGTGTGTTCTGGCTTCATTTTCTGTGTTGCTTTTCTTATCTGTTCAATCATTTTTTTATTGATTCCTGGATTAATGTCAGCCATATGTATTAATTTTAAGAGAGTTTGGCGTGACGGCAGGATGAAGATTTTCCTAAGAAATCTGTACCCTTTTGGGCTTTGCTTTAAGATGGACAAAGCAACAAGTTTTTCTTGAAGAGTGAAACGACGGCCTTTGATTCCCTTATTATGCTCCCTGAATTGCAGCAAAGTTAAAATTTTTGATGTACTAGGCAATTCATCTAGTGTTTTCAAAAACTGTGGATTGGTTGCAAAATTCTTCAGCGCCTTGATCTTTTTTGCTTGTTCCTTAACCTTACTGCGACATTTACTTAATCTCACTCCAATATGTAAAAGCTTTTTGTATAGTGCATGCTCAGATTGAGTGACCGCAACATGTTTCACACGCTTCTGAGTTCTCATATGGCGATACCCTGCATAGAAAAGAAACAAAAATATCAATTAAAATAACTGAACTTAGTGGTTAAAAAGGCTATTTGAATGTATTTAGAGGGTGGAATTTTTATTGTTTCCCCCTCAAGGCAAAGGGTTGATTGTAAGTACTAATCTAATCTCTTAAATAATGTCCTTCAGTAGTTTTACTTGTATGTCTTTTCTGTCAGACCAGGTTGAATAAGGAAAATAATATATTATTATACACCTTTATTTTTTAATTAGTACAAAAAATAATGGTGCTCTATCCATACCCATTACTGATCAAATTTGTGTAGTCAAAACTAAAAAAAAGAAATCCCAATATTGTCCACGAATTCATAATTGAATCAAATTATTCAAACAATTGCTACTAGAAAATACTACACACAGTGTTTTTCCATTGTTTTTCATTCATAATCAATATTTCCGTAAATTGAGTGACATTGTGGGATATAAACAAACTCTAATAACTTAGCTGTTTATGAATATTATATTGAGACTTTACTTAAATAATAACGAGACTTTTTCTAATATGCCCTTTACATATTTGTACTAATTAAAAATTAGTGGTATATATGTATAAAACGAAACTACTTGTATGTAGGCTAGTACAGCACTGATAGATAATGTTATAAAATCATTTATGTGTGGTAATAATACAACAATTTATACTTTATTTTCACTTACCAAGATTTTGCTTCATTTGTACATCTCCTGTACTCGAAGTGTCTTGTTGCATAGCCAGAGAATCCAAATGTGAAGTAACAGGTTCTGCAATGACAAGATTATATTTGTCAAGTGAGAGTGCTGTTGTTAAGTGAGAACTGTTTTTAATCAGAGGCTTATGCGTACCAGTTGATTAGGTTCGGTCTCATAACGTTCAAGTTGCAAAATAACATATGGTAGCAAAAAGTTCAAATCTCATAAGACCCAAGTCTCGAAACCTCCAAGTTGCAAAATATCTACGTCTCAAAACGTTCAAGTTGCAAAATAGTCAAGTTTCCAAACATCCATATCTCACAATATACATTTTTTATTTAAGTGGGTTTGTAAGTGGTGTTTTATATTTTTGACATCAACCGTGAAAATTCAAAAAAAAAAAAATTGGGAAAACTGTAATGCTTGTTAAGATGTTTTTTTAATTGAAATTGAAATTGAAAATATTTATTTCAGACCGAGTAATGACACAAGTCCATATTTTGTTAGTACAAACTTATAACTATGTTAGTAAAATTTAAAATTATTATTATTTTGGACGTGCATGAGCGACCACTGCCTCAGGCTGTCCACTCTGTCCGACACCACCTCCAGAAGCGTGTTGGTGCTCCTCTTTATTCGGGACCACAGGGAGGCTGTTCTCTTGCGAAGTACAGCCTGAAAGCCATCCGTGCTGTGGTTGACGAACATGCCGGAGGCACTGCACCGCCATGGAAGCCCCAACAGACCCCTGAACGCGTTGTTATACTGGACGCGCAGAGCACTGTAGGCTTTTTTAGTGTAATTGCTCCACAGGTTGCACGTGTATAATGTTTGGCAATAACTTTTAAATAGTGTGATTTTAACGTCACGTGAGCAACGCGCAAACCTACGAGATAGCATATAAATAATGAAAAAGTTTGTGCGCAATTAACTCAGGTAAGGAAACGCACCTTACCAAGGTCACAGTTTAATAAAATAAAAAACAATTGAATAATAAAAGATTGTTTTATGAAACAAAACATTAATAATATACACGCAAATAAATCAGAACCTAAAAGGCATGTTGTACATAATTATAAAAAAAAAAAACAAAAATAATTGACATTTTAATCCAAATCAAATTTTCGATATGTTAATTTTTTTATTAACACACATTATTTGATACCAACATGAAGTTTTATTTTGATTCTGATTTATTTACAATGTCAGTGGCCTGAAGCCCACTAATAACTTCTTCTTGGGCTGACTTGCGGTGTTATAGTATAGCATTATAGTTTCCATATATATTTTATTAAATCACCAATTTTCAAGGTCAATGTCAAAAATATGAAAAACACCACTTACATATCCACTTAAATAAAAAATGTATATTATGAGACATGAATATTCGGAGACTTGACTATTTTGAGACTTGGACATTTTGAGATGTAGATATTTTGCAACTTGGAGGTTTTGAGACTTGGGTTTTATGAGATTTGAAATTTTTGCTACCATATGTTATTTTGCAACTTGAATGTTATGAGACTGAACCGTTGATTATACAATATCTTCACTTACCAAGATTTTGCTTTGTTTGTACATCTCCTGCACTTGGAGTGTCTTGTTGTATAGCCAGAGAATCGAAATGTGAAGAAACAGGTTCTGCAATAGTAATTAATCTATTAAATGTGGTATTGTTCAAAGGACATTTATGTTAATATGATTACATAAAATCTTTCCTTACCAAGATTTTCTTTCACATGAACCTCTTCTTTTAAAACATGTGAATAACACTGTGATGCCACAGATTCTGCAAAAATACATTCAATTATTAGTGATTTAAGTTTTGTATATAACTGATACAAATTGAACTTCGAAGTGTTTGCTAATATTAAACTTCTTAATAAAAAACATTTAAGTATAATTATTATACATATATTTTTCAATTAAATGTTAATATACCTTTTGATGTAGATGCTTCAGACATCTGAAGAGGTCTCAAAGGTTGTCTTTCAGAATAAAATTTTAAATATGATAATCCTGAAATACAAAAAAAAAAACAGTTAAATTGGGAAAAAAAGAAGAACTAAGTATCAAATTCAATAAGATTTAATGGCAACAAAAAAAAAAACAACTTGTCTGATTTTTTCAGACAACAACAAAAGTACAAGTGAAACTCAGATACAAAGGGTTCCCACT
This sequence comes from Mythimna vitellina, assembly GCA_949316375.1. Lineage (NCBI taxonomy): Eukaryota > Metazoa > Arthropoda > Insecta > Lepidoptera > Noctuidae > Mythimna > Mythimna vitellina. Next base: position 10,577,250 of record OX438698.1, read on the forward strand.
TGGTACCTCCGTACAATAGCTAACATTACATACAAACTAGAAAAAAATTAATATTGTAGTTGAAAAACTATTAGTTCTCCCATACAAAAATGTAATGGAAAATATATTATTTTAACAATACACACTCATTTCAGAGATATGGGCTAAGTGTTCTATTTGGGCATATGGAACCCAAAAATATTGATTCAGTTATGCAGATATTTATTATTACCTGGCAAGTTCATTGTTGGTACAGCATTTTTTGTAAGGCGATTAAAACGGCACCAATACTTTTCTTCGAAGTGTACATGACATACACGGCGGTAGTTGAAAATATGGTTATTTTCAAGACGCAAAATGTCACCACCAATAGAATAGACCCATGCATTAAATAACTCCTTATCCTTAGCTGGATTAGGGAATTTATGCAAATTCACCTTAGTTTCTGAAAAAATTGCATAAATACAATTTTATTAGTTAACATGTGGAGAAATTCAAACTTGGGATATTGTTCTAATGTCCAGTAACAGTAGAAGTGAGGAATTAGTATGCCTACTTTCTTCCTTAGTTAAATTTTCAATATTTGCATGTAGTTGCACAATGTCAACATTGTGAAACTGACTTCACAATGTCCTAACAATAACCCAAATATAAAGTATGGTACCTAGTTGCAAAATGTTAGGATTCTGCTACCGATTGCAATTCTTATTTGACTTTAATTATAATTCACAGAAAAGTTTAAGGGTGAAAGAAGGCATTATGCAACTAATTCAGATATCACTGACACAGCAGTTTCTTATGGATAAACGCTTACCTAAGCTGTTTACACATCCGGGGACGCAACACTTTCTATTAGACATGATGGATGATGATGATGATTGAAAAAATGTTAAAACCAAAAAGGCTCTATAGAGTTCTATCTCAATACTCAGATTTCTACCAACACAAGCACAAAATCGACACGGCCAGAGAAGCGGAGGCTCAACTCAACGGACTTAAGTGGAAAAAGCACTTATGAACGATAAAAATCTAGAAAACAAACAAGAAACCGATTAACACACACGCGCAAACCGGCGGCCATGTTTGTTTTGAGTTATTGTTGCCAATGCAATTTTAATATTTCCCCAAATTTGGTCAGAAAAATTTACAAATTCCACACAAAACTCCTCCATATAAAATTTAAAGCAATGAAACCAATTTAAAATATTTTTTTCGTTTTTCACATCAAACACTTTTTCCTAATATGTTTTTATTGCAAGCATATTACTTATACAAAATCATACCGTATTTCGGACTAAGTACAAAATTTATATTATGAACTCAAAACTACATATTACAAGTGTATTTAGGTTACAAGGAAGATTGTGGTTGGTAATATTAAACACCTGTTAATCTTAATTATAAATGGGTAATGTAGGAAATAGTTTCTAAAAAATATTCTCTTGTCTAGTTTTTCGAACTTATGATCTAATAGTATTATATAACGTTGAGTTGTAAGAATCCCCGCATAATACCAATTCCTAATAAAACACAAATAAACTTAAAATTCCCTTTAGATTGTGGAATTTCTCAAAAATTGGCAACTCTAGTTTGTAGGTACTTTGTGATTTTAGGTTTGAAAAATGTTGCCTAAAGTAAATTATTTTGTTCAATCAATTATCGATTGGATCTCATTTGTTTTCTTAATAATAAATAATATTTAAAAAATTACGTTTATGGAAAAAAATTGAAACTAACAAATCGATCAAGAGTAGGCTACCCCAGTCTTAATGCAGCCCTCCCGCCATCTTACGTCAGATAATAAAACTATGTAACTACGCATTGAAAATACCGCCATCTTCAGCAAAGTTTATTAAACATTGTGTGATATAATAGTACTAAATTTAAAAGCTAGTTAACTGTATGGATGAGCAAAACTTTTTGCGTTCAACTTAATTTTGCATACTTATATTTGTACAGTTACTTGTTTGCCAGTACTAAGATTGTCAACCCTGGCTTTGACTGACATTGTTATCAATTGTTATTGAATAGATGGTTGTTCTCCATCGATTGGATTTTCTGAATATTCTGAATTAAACATACAGTACCAAGATTATTAATATAATGTGCAACAGTATGTTTTCAATAATAACGACATTATCAATGTTATTCTTATTAGGAAGCTGTGAGTATCGAGTATTCATACTGAGTCTCCAGCGATTTTGTGAAGTGGTGTTTCATATATTTTTCATGTTTTAGGTTCTATTTCTCATAATCTGAAGTATTTTGAGACCATCCATGCCTCGAAACTGGCACATCATGTGGTTAAACGGGGTGCAAAGTTGTCTAACCACCCATTCAATACAATCAAAGAGGTTCATTTCAAGACACTGGGGAAAGACTTCAGATTGATTCTTCATCCACATAGCTCTGTACTACATTCTAATTTCAAAGCATATGCTGTGGACGGTGATGGCAAGGAAACAACTGTTCATGTTGGTGAGAAAAACATTACCTTTTCTTTTTGTTTCATTCACTGCTAATGTATCAGTAAATAATGGAATAGTGTGTCATATATCTGTATATATAAAGGCAAAGTCCTGAGTCACTCACTGACTCATTAACGTGCAGCCCAAACACTTGGGTTTAAACCACAGAAATTTTGTGCAAAGGTTCCTTTTCATCATGTATATGAAAAATGAGAAAGAATTTTGCGAAAATGGCCCCTTAAAGGATGGAATATGGGTCTAAAGTTCATATGCAGAAACCTAGTTTCACAAGGGCGAATCAGCTGGCAGAAGCTAGTCTTTTTAGGCTGATTCATTAGCAAAGTACGCCACATCAAATCTGGCTGATTGAAAGTACTATGTGGTTTTCAACTACGATTTGCGGAATGGTGCCAAACTCAAGTTATTTAACTTGTAGACTGAAACATGGAAGACTACTTCTAAAACCAAAGGCATTTTTATTTATTTACAAGCACTTGTACAATGTTACAGAGGATGTCCAAGGCATTGTACAGTAGAAACTTACAAACTAAAAAAATACATTTAATAAAAACAACCCTTATAACAAATTCATACACATTGAAGAAGAAAAACAACTAACTAACTAACATATAATTTAGAAATAAAAAGAAAATACATATACTTTATCCCTCAAAACAAATGATCAATGTTAACTTATTTTTTATCCATCTTCTCACAAAACCTAGGCAAGGCATGTAATATGCAGCTATACATATAGCCTGAAATCCAGCAAAGGTCTTGCTTTTTTAAATGCCCTTTTAAGTTGCCAAAGAAAACTGTTTCTTCGCTCTGTAGACTAGGATTCGGACATTGTTGTAGCCCAGTGTTTCTGAATAAAATTCATGCTGAGATAGTTCCCGGTGCGAGTGTGGTCTTGCGGAGGGTACTTTGGACTATATTTTCTTCTTTTGCCCCCTAAGGAATAAATCTTTTGAACTCTATCAAAAAATTTACACTCCCTTCTATCTCACTTCTGTCCTAAAATAATAAACTTTTTGGCTACATTTTTAAAAGAAAACAATCTAAAATTTTTGTTGGAGCATAATGTGTAAATAATTATTTTTTGTTTTGTAGTTTTTGTTTTATATATATATATATTTATTTATTTTATTTATTTATTCATTGAAGCATACACAGTTTTATACAATTACATAAGAATCTTTAGAAATTACACTAAGAATGACTTTAGCAATGAGTCCCAAACTAGGTAAAGCCTGTATCTTGGTGACCCAATAATTATACAGATCTAGCAAGATGATCTGGTCTGCTGGCGCTATGTATAAATTTTTCATAATAAAAATACAAAACTAAAGAAGTACATAAAAGGGGTAAAAAAAAAACTAAACAAAGAACTTATACTACTTGTTTGCAACGATAGCGCAAAGGAACAGTTAAGTGTGTAAATATAAAGTGTGACTGAGGGTGTGTGGTGTGTTTGTGTCTGTCAGTACCTATTAACTTGTACAACAAAGTAAGGTTTCTAGTTTGGTCCAACAACTATTTTCTTAGTTTAACTTTAGCTTCAGAGAACTCGCTCGGTATTGCGAAAATTCTACTCACGGCGTTGAAAATACGTATGGGCAGATAAGTTGAAAACCAGGCTGCAAACAAGGTCTTTAGTTTTGGAAGGCGAATTCTATCATATGATGTCCTGCTCCTTTTGCTGCAGCCAGTGTGAGCTGTCTTGTCTTTGACTAGTGTCAATAGAGACACTAAGACAAACAGTTGTCGAACGCGTAGAACCCCTGCCTCCCTGTACAATTCATCTGATATCTAAAATATCTGATATAATATCTAAGATAAGTTAGTAAATATACCTACTAACATCTACCACGAAGTTAAAAGCCCAATGGTGCTCCTCACTGAGTCGCTGTCTCAACGTGACACTGGCAGAATAGTCGCAATTGGCTCAAGTGACAAAAAAAAGAAGTGGCAATATTTAAATAAGTACCCACAAGTTAAAAAATAATAATAATATTTAATTGCAGTAAGCATTCAAGTATTATGATTTTTTTAACTTTTTTTGCAAAGATTTTTAAAACAGAATGTATGACTGAAAAGACAGGAGCACATATATTCAGAAGTCAGTGATTCCAGAAATCCAGGCTGAGTTATTAATTTTCTTGTTACAGATAGAGAAAACTTCTACACAGGCAGAGTGTTTGGTGAGAAGACTTCAGATGTGAAGTTGCACATGGAAGATGGTATCATCACGGGGATCATTCATACTCCAGATGAAACTTATCACATTGAGGTAACCTATGACACCACTAGGAAAAAAACTTTCATACTGTAAAGACAGGTTTACCTAGCACAGGGGTCATTGATCATGTGCATAGTACCTCGCCAATTGTACCTTACATTAAGTGACACCTATAATTGTGTACTTTAGCAAAATAAAATATTATTATTATAAATAGCCTTCAAAGGTTTATTTTTGTAACTGAAAAAAAATTATGTGTTTTCAGAAAAAAAAAAACTTTTAGAGTTCACCCTTAGACAATAATTATTTTCCCATAAGCCCATTTTTCCTCTTTAACAAACTTAGTTAGTGAAATAAAATAAAATCGTTTTGTTCTGTTTTGTAGCCATCATGGCGCCACTTACCGCACCTCGATGATAAGACCATGATCACCTACCGAGCTTCTGACATACACTTCAGTTGGAAGGGTGGTGAAGAAGCCAAAGGTGCCAAACCAAGAGTTTGTGGTTATGTGAAAGAAGGAAAAGGTAAGGGTAAAATAAACATTGATGACAAAATTTGGCGAAAACCTCAAACATGCTCATCAATGAGCAAAGGTACCACTACCACTGAGTTAGGCGCTTCTTCGGGCTACGTCGGTGACGTTGTTTCTCCTGCGGATATCTTCATTCTTGATGCGATCACGCAAGGAAACTCCAAGCGTAGCCCTTTCGATTGCCCTTTGGGTGACTTTAAGCTTTCTGATGAGGCCCAATACAATAATTCAAAATTTAAAAATTACAATCTTTAATATCGTGTTATACATAGTACTAAGGATAAATGCAGTTTTAACACATAAAACCTTTAATTATAACTCCCAAACTATTTCAAAAAGTATAAAACCGCGAAAAAGGCGCGTATGCGCATAATTCTCTCTTCAATGGTCAAAGATGTTAGTGCGGGGGCGATGATGCACGGCGACAGTAGGGATGCGCTCGTTCATTGACTTTTTAGTCTAACAATAGGTATCATCAGAAATCATTTGATAGATAAACATATTTATGTTTTTAGAATTAGAAGAAGACGATGACGAAGAAACAGTCACTAAAATAGAATCTGAGCATGAACAGTCAGAAAAAAATAAATATTTGGAAGAGAACACTCATGCAAACGACACTATAGATGTAGCACAAAGTAACAAGAAGCGTGTGAAAAGACAGAGTGACTATGAATACACACCAACGAAAACTAGGTGTCCACTGCTGCTTGTGGCGGATTATAGATTTTTTCAAGAAATGGGCGCTAGTAATACTAAGACTACTATTAGTTATTTGGTAAGATACATTTTATTTATTTTTTATATACTTTATTGTACACATCATAATTTGGACAGGATAAACAAATACAAAAACAAATTGTACAAAGGGCGGTCTTATCGCACAGGGCAATCTCTAACAGACAACCTAAGGATGGACTGAACGAAAGGAGATAAATTAGGGCGGTCAGCGTACAAAAATACATAAATAATATTAATTACACATAATAATAAAAATACTATATCAATAAATATACTAATAAATATCAAATATAAAATTGAGCAAGGAGAATAACACAGTGAAAGGTAATGAAGGAGTATTACCTTTCACTGTTTTATTTTTGATACTAATATTGATTTGGTAAAAAGGATGTGAAATGCATACAAATACTTAATTTAAGATTTTACGTTGATCTCAAGGACCTAGAATGTGTGTCACAAAGGAACTGAAAGCGTTCTTTAAAAAAGGAGTAGAAGGATTATAAAGCAAAGAAAATGTATGAGCAATCCGGTAAAGGCGAATAGGAAGCCATTTGAGCTGAGTACGAAATTCGACAACGTTGCATTGTTGGTATTTTGCTGCTTTTAAACAAAACACCATCACTATCTTAATCTAAATTAATTTGTATTTGCTATTTTATCTTTACCTTACCATTTCATGACGTAATGTGTACTCTTTCTTATTTTCAGATCAGTCTTATTGATCGTGTTCATAAAATCTACAATGACACTCTTTGGCAAGATCGACAGGTTTGTAGCAAGCAATAATTAATCTAAGATATCCATTACCTACAGCAGTGAGTTACTTATTCAACACGATTTAACTTTTCGTGTGTTCACCCACTTTCGTAATAATTGAACTAACAAATAACACCAAAAATAAATCTTTTACTGAAAACCACATCAAAATTCATTATAAAATGAAGCAGCAACTAGCATTTCAAATATTTCTATGAGAGTGAGCACTTGGTGGGAACATCTCGCTATCTCATTTCAAACACAAACATGTACCTCCCTCCTTTCACGGAATTTTCGACACTATTATTAATTAAGGAAGGCATGAATTCCCTTATCTACCTACATACCTACCTACTAAACCTTATGTAATAATAATAGTGGTAGGTACTTAATGTCAGACTTTTCTAGAACTTGCCAGGCCTGGGTACGTACTTCCTTCTAAAAGTTTCGTATAGCAATGCGTTTTAATTATTTGACGCATATCTTGATTTCATCGAAGATATGGCGTGTTTAAGTTTCACGGCGTAACATTACTAAATTCCAACTTAGTTTTGAATGGATATGATTTTTTTTCTATTTGCGATTTTGGATAAAATTATTTTTTGACAAAAAATAATAATAAAATAAAATAAGTATGTGAATCACCCAATTTTCATTGTTTATGTTACCGGCAATCTGTATAATCCGGTATTCCATACATAGGCAATGCATAGAATTCCTAAAACGTGTAGGTAATGTAAGAATTTTTTTTTTTATAATTTGCCTCGGTATTCTATACAATACTGAATGCCCAGCCGGTAATGTGTGTAAAACATGAGAGTAGAGAAGGAGGTGGTGTAATTTTGGGGCACACCGACACGGACGGGCTAATTTAGGCATAATAAACTGGCTCTAAGTAACATAGTGTAATTTGCTTATAAGTAATCATGTCCTATTTCTGTCTGCGGGGTTTAAAGTAAGGATTTTCTTTCCCAGTGACTATAAAAAAATAGCCCCTTAGCCTTCTTACGTGACCTGTCCGTCTCGGGGTGCCTTAAAATTACGTCAATTTTTTCCCTGCTCTCGTCTTTTACGCACATTGTTTTTAAGTAATAGAACATGTTTCAACAGAGAACAGGTAAATTACGTAATGGACAATAATATTCATAATATTTCATACATTGCCTAGGTATTGTATAGAATACTGGAATTATACAGATTGCCGATAACGGTAACACCTATTATAAACTTGTTTATTTCTTGTAATTCCCGTGACGATATCTATCAGTAATGGTCGCCCAAGACAGATTCATTCAGTACAGTATCGATGCAAAGAAAAGTACACCCAAACATCCAAGGAATAATTTTCAAAATTACATTTAAGTAAACAAAGTTAATGATTTTTTGAACGATCGTTTGACGTCGCTCCACGCAAAAGTATCAGTAATCATGACTTTCCACAGGATATGGATGGCTTCAAAGGCATGGGTTTCGTGATAAAGAAGATTCTGGTTCACTCTGAGCCAACCCGTGTTCGCGGCGGTGAAGCACACTACAACATGGTGCGCGAGAAATGGGATGTTCGCAATCTACTTGAGGTAAGACAAAAAAATAGGATACACCATAATAAACTTATGATTATTTTACCTCGTGATCGTCAGAAACTGATACACAGTAGTCAGTGCGTCCTGGTTTTCGTTCTAGACCGAAGTATTAGTTCTTAGCGTATTATGTTCAACCAGTTAGGACTGAGAGACAATCGTGGCGACACAGTGGTAATATTCCCGATTTACGAGTCGTGCGTTTGGGGTTGAAAACTTAAGCCGACGTTTTAGTTTGTGTAAATTAATACATTACCACTGCTCTCAAAAGGGTAAAGGAAAACAGCGTGTCCTAGAACCAAATATTTTAAGACATGTGGCATCCATCAATACGCCTTGGATACGCGTGGTGGATTATGATCTATTTCTCTCTTTTAGTGAGAAGGCCTGAGTTACAGCAGTGAAAACATAAGGCTGATTATGATTAGGCTTAGTCAGGATTATATTGGTTATTCAAATTACGTAACCTAAGGCGTAATACAGTAAGGGCTGTGAATTCTTCAAAGGAGTTACCGCAACCCTTGCAATAAAGGGCAACTGTTTTAGTCAGTAAGTCCGACACTCATTCCCGCTCCGACGGTGAAGTTATTTGATGATACATAAAAAAAGTAGCTACCTTGTGGCGTTGTTTTGTTTGTTGTTTCCTTTTTCTGCCTGCCCATGTCCCATGTAATTTGGGGTTGGCGTAAATCGTAGGTGTATAGAAATAAGAATCTTTTTCTATTTGCAGGTCTTCAGTCGAGAGTATTCGCACAAGGACTTCTGTCTCGCTCATCTGTTCACGGATCTTAAGTTTGAAGGTGGAATTCTCGGATTGGCGTACGTAGGTTCACCCCGGCGGAACTCAGTGGGAGGGATTTGTACACCGGGTAAGATCTTTAGTTATATTGTTTGATTCCTGTGATGTTATGTGTACTGATTTAGTTTTCCTGTAATAAACATAGTGCGGAAAATTTACTAATAAGACGATATGCCAACATGGATTACGCATCATTCACACCAAAAGTATTGTCTGCCGCCGACTGTGAGTATGCTCACTGTCAGCCCCATCGTGAACGTGGATTCAGTCTACAGTATGCGTTCTCACCAAGCCGACAGTACGCTATAGCGTAGAATGTGAACAAAGGGTAGGTTTGCTACGCGTTGTAAAAAAATCGGCTACAGAGCAACAACGCACTACTAATCGTACTACGTAATAGCATATATTTAGTTGGTTCGGTGTCAATGAGAAGTTTATATACCTGTATAGAAAAGGGATAAATTGCGTAACAAACGCGAGCGCACCGCTCACAGTCAGCGGCCTACAATACGTTTGGTCTGAACAGTACCTTAGCAAGCCAACAAGTATCAATGTTCTTTTTATATCTTATGGTAGGCCTTTTACCTTATAAAGATATGAGTGTGACTGTATTGTTGAGCCAATAATAGGCTGGTATTTTTTGTTTTGTTCCATACAATATATCCAAAATAATATTATTTTATTTTATTTGTACACACCTTTTATGTTATGATTTTGATTCACAATTTATATTTTGTTTTCAGCCAATACGGTGCATAGTGTGAGTGTCCCTATTTGTTTTGTTTACCTATTTTATATCATTTATCCTGTTCGTTTTAACATTATATTATTAATAGAGCTTCACTAACCACAGTATTTATGCTTATAAATAAATGATGATGTCACTATGGTTGATTCATGAGTATATCGGCTTTTATAAAGGGCAGTAAGTAATGTAAGATTCTTGGAAGTCTCGCAATCACTACTAGTATTATAAACGTGGAAGTAACTCTGTCTGTCTGTTATATTTTTATGGTTAAACTACTTAACTGATTTTGATGCAATTTGGTACGAGGTAAGCTTGAACCCCAAGGAAGGATATATGCTACTTTTTATCTGACTTCGACTTCGTATCCACAATTACCGATATTCACGGTGGCGTAGCCAGAAACCCTACTAAGAATAAGCTTGCAATGAACTTGGTGTCCATCGTAATTTTCACGTAATCGATCTTAAAATAACCCCGTGAATTTTGAATGAAAATTATGATGGGGAATTCTAAGAGATCTTCTATTGTGTAGACATTTACGAGTAGAAAATTCTGCAGTAAATCAAACAAACTTTTAAACAAACAACGAAAAAACGGATAAACGTTTTTTCTTAGTAAATTAACTATCACATTCAAAGTAATCAGCTGTATTTAGATATCATGTAGTAGGTATAGATACTTTTAATAGTTTTTTTACGTTCAAGTATGGGCTCCCTGAACTCGTGGGGCCCCCAAATGCGCGGGGTCTGTAGCATTTCCTGCTCTTGCTACATGGGTAATCTGCCACTGCTTTTAGAAACAATGTTTTCAGTTAGATATGTATGGAATTACTTATTTATCAGTCGATGTGAAAACGACAAAAATCTATTTATTCAGTAGGGGACAAAATTTCTCGCGATACCGCGTGAAGTCGCCTGACTCTCTCACTGGTGTACTTCACTTATTATAAAAATTGAAGATACCTCATATTTTTCCATAAGTGAAAACTTTGCTTTTTATGTTATTGTATAATATTATACTTATGTCTGAAACAATATAGATAGCTAAGTTAAAACTAATATTATACAGAGGTAAAATCTCTAAGTACTTGTAATCGTAAATATTTAGGGGTCTTGTAAGTCAAGAGTATAGAATAAGTTACTTCTAGGCAAGCGTGCTCCACGTCGACCGTCGATCACATCAAAGCTTATCATCAGGTGATATAGTGGTCAAGCGCGAACCTATAAATTTGTCTGTTTACCAAAACTCTTTCACAATAGAAAGCTACCCATTGCTTTGTGTCATAGCCTTTTTTATTCCGAAAAACTAAATGAACAATTCCTAACATCAATTGACAGAATATTTCAAGAACGGTTATACCCTCTACCTCAACTCCGGTTTGAGCTCATCTCGCAACCACTACGGGCAGCGCGTGATCACTCGCGAGGCGGACTTGGTGACGGCGCACGAGTTCGGCCACAACTGGGGCTCGGAGCACGACCCCGACGTGGCGGAGTGCTCCCCTGCCGCCAGCCAGGGAGGCTCGTATCTTATGTACACGTACAGCGTTAGCGGGTATGATGTTAACAATAAGGTGAGTTCCTGTTTTGGGTACTAGTTTATGAAATGCGTATTTCAAATGATTTTACTGTCATGAGTTGCTGGTCCTCAACTACTCAAATTTGAAACCTGTAAGTTTAAGGTGAAAGATACGGGCCTGAGCGTGATCATGGCGCTAAACTCAACATTTTTAATTTGTAATTATTTTATAATAATTCTTAAGAATAGTTAGCACTATTCTTAAAAGTTCTTACTTTATTTTTAAACTAAAAACAAAATAAACTAAATTGATTGAGTACAGTGCCATTTAGCGAGAAAACGGCTACAGTTGGTACCCGAATGGTTTTTATCAGACTTGTTCCCAACTCTCAACTTTTATCAAGCTCGCTAAAAAAGCAATGATGTTATGAAGGTCCACTAATGACCTGTTGAAAGTTTGGTATAAATACAAAATTAAGATGTGTATTTGATACATAAGAATATCGCTTGACGTTAGTTATATCTTCTAACGTCCCTGAAACCTGTTAAAAAATAGTGACATTAATAGCGCTTTTCGGTTTAGTATCATCTCAAAATTATAATATTTCTAATATCAACAATCTGTGTGAAAGTGAAACCCAGGGCCCTGGGACGAAGGCAATGAAGGGGCAGGAGTGGGTTTTTAGTCAGTAAAAGTCTGACACTATCTCCTGCTCCGCCAAAGAGCGTCATAAGATGATTTTCCCACCAACAAAAAAAAATATATATCAACAATCTAATTTCCTTTTCCACAGCGATTCTCGCCGTGCAGTCTACGGTCAATTCGCAAAGTTCTACAGGCGAAGTCTGGTCGATGCTTCTCTGAACCCGAAGAGAGCTTCTGTGGAAATCTACGCGTTGAGGGCGGTGAAGAGTGCGATGCTGGCTTACTTGGTAATTTCATACTTGCCTTTGGATTCTCAAGTTTTTGAACATATTATGTCAAAAGAAATGTTTATCCTGATGTAGTGTGATTGAGCAGTTGTAGCATTTTTCAATAGACGCACGTTACGTTCTGGGTTATAGACACATTCTAAGATGCGGTAAAAATGTGATTATTCCTTTTATCTTTTGTTCCAGGCACCGAAGACAATGATATGTGCTGCGACAAAAACTGTAAACTAAGGAAAAATCAAGGGGCCGTGTGCAGGTAATCTAGCGTTTTAAAATTTGTTATAATATATACGCGTCAGAAGTCCTAATGCGTGTTTTTAAAAGTACTCAATCGTGTTAAGGTATCTTTCGCTGATGTAAAATCGTATGGAAAAAAGAGGTTTACTATTATTGTTGCTTGACGGCGGTTATTCAGTTTTAGTATAAATTGTATAGCCAATGCGAGTGCGGTTCAGAATATAAACCACACGTTAGAGTTCCCCAAGTGCCCATACAACTGTGCTTTGGAGGCCTTAATGAGCGCTCTCGATGCTGCAGTTAACGCAGCCACCTACTGGGCCTAAAATATTTAAGGAGTTTACCACCGCTGCACCGATTACAAAAGGGTATAAATTGATGTTTGTATTAGGCCGCGTTCCCACTATGTCGCAACGGTTAATTTATCGTCGGAAGACTATCGTCTCTAGCTGTTCCCATTATCACAACTGACTCGCAACAACGACACACGTTTTACTGTCACCGTTTAGTCTTGAACGATAAAAATATTTTATCGTTTTACCACTGTCGTGCTAGCCGTTCCCAGTATCATGACAATCTGTTATCACCGCAAAAACGTCGTACACAACAGTAAATCGCGTCATCTTATATGTGTGCACCTCCATTTAAAGATTTAAGCCACGACACTTTAAACTCGATAAAGTAGGAACGCGGCCGTACGCGATCGAGTACATTTAAAAACTCGGACTAAAGCCACTGTTGTTGCAGTGATAAAAACTCTCCGTGTTGCGCGGGGTGTGTGTTTGCACCGCCTGGAGTTGTTTGTCGCGAGGCTGCGCACTCAGCTTGCGAGGGCGAGGCCACCTGCAACGGAGCCTCCGCTGACTGTCCAAAGGTAGAATTCTTTCTTGTATCGTCTTTACTAAAACTATACCTATGATTCCAATTCGCTCAAAATCAAATGTTTATTGCTGACCACAATACATTATTGTAGATATCAATACATTTCTGTGAGTTTACAGTTCATTGCTCGCGTATTAATGTGTAGATATATAGAATCGAACTTGATTGTATATTTCTAGGCCCCTGCCATAGCGGATGAACATGAATGTGCGGAGCGCGGTCGATGTCGCAACGGGACGTGTGTGCCTTACTGTGAGACACAGGGCATGCATAGCTGTATGTGTGATATTGGTAAGTAAGAATTACCTCTGAGCTCTTTTATACGGATTAGATGAGTCTGTTTAAATTTTGAACAAAACCAGGTGTTAACATAGAAATATGTAGACTGAGTTTTACTAGCGGCTCGCCCCGGTTTCGCATGGGTTATAGAGCATATTATAACATCTAAATCTTTCTCTTCACTCTGTCGTCTGAAAAGCCGTTCAGTAGTTTCTAAGTTTATCACGAACAGACAGGCAGACGCGGGGTTATGTTTTATAACATGTCATATAATTATACTTTATATTATAATGACCTTTGAAAGTGTAATAAATATTCTGGCACATAGTAAGCTTGCGTCATTATCTCCCTAGCCCTTTTCCAACTAGCTTGGGGTCGGCTTTCAGTCTAACCGGCTGCGTCTGAACGACTGTCTATCAGACCGCCACAACCCTGTTACTGGACAGCACGATACATCTTGGCTATCCAAGGAGTTTCGTGCTGCCATCGGTGTACACTGATGGTCAGGCTTTCTGACGTCTGACTACCTGTAATTACTGTCAAAGATCTACGAATGGCAACTGAAACCAATGGCTTTACGTGCTTTTGCAGGGGATGTCGGTAGTAAACTTATAAACCAATTGTTTGTTCGAAGTATATATAAATTAAAAATTCACTATGGTAGTTGTCCGATTTCGTAGCCGTAGCCTCATGTATGACGGGCCACTGGGCCATCAGGTCTCTACATAGTCAGCTTGTGTAATCTTTAAAAATACATTTCCTTATTTCCCTATGTCGCTCGTAACGTAACTTAAATGTTGCGGTTTGCAGTTGCGGACGCATGCAAACGCTGCTGTCGTAAGAGTCTAAACAAGACTTGTTTCCCGGTGGCTCATAACGACATACTGCCTGATGGAACTCCGTGCATTCAAGGATTCTGTAATAAGGTGAGACCAAACAAACTATTCGACTTAACTTTCGTGTTTAAAATAAACAAAAGTGCGTTTTTCATCACTGAACTTCATGAGAGTAAAGAAGCTGCTATCGTTGATTCCATTTTATATTACTCCTCACACGTAAATGGTCTCATGTAGCAGTGGAGGACCAGTGGTAAAGGCCAGATCTTACGAGTTTTAGGTCATGGGTTCAAACCCAGCCAGACGTTTTATTTGGTGTAATTAATTTCATTACCATTGCCTTCAAAACGGTGAAGGAAGACATCCTGAAAAAACCGGCATATTCTGGTACTAAAAATTCGACCTTGTGACAGCCACCAACACACACGGGGCCTTCGTGGAGGATTACGGCCTGTGGGAACATTATAAGACTTGATTGATAATAGAGTAAGTAGGTTACTTCTAGGCAAGCGTGCTCCATCGTCGGCCACAATATCTCTTGCCGTCAAGTACTCGAGCCTATTCATAATAAAAAAAAATATATATATATTTATTTATTATTACGCTATATTCCTCACACACACACATCCATGTTTTAAAACTTATAGAAATTAAAAAAAAAAATGTTCGTCACAGGGTGTTTGTGAGAAAACGATACAAGACGTTGTGGAACGTTTCTGGGACATAATAGAAGATATCAACATAAACAACGTGCTCGGCTTCCTTCGCGACAACATAGTGGGCGTCGTTGTGTTAGTCACCGCCTTCATTTGGATACCTGCTAGTTGCGTGGTAAGTGTTGGAATAACTCAATCGGCACGGTAGGTGCAGTAGTTGAGCGATTAGCCCCTTTACAGCGAGTGTCCACCCTTAAGTTGTTAATACCTCTATGGTTCTCCGAACTAAGGCACCTCGCCCACGGCGACTTTTTATAGCGATGCTGTAGCGCGTTCGCATCGCTACAGTCGCGATGCTGTAGCGCGTTGGCATTTTTTCTATAGCGCTTGCAAATGCAACTAATGCGCGTTAGTAGCGATGCTGTCGCGCGCTTACTTTCGTAAGCGTTAAGTTACATAAAGTTCGGAACTTCCGATGGATTTTGCACCTTCGATTCCAAATTCGGTTTCGATAAAGTTGAATAGGAACTATATCGGAGGTACGTGCAAGTTTATGCTTGTCGCGCGGGAAACCTCCTTCCCCCTGTGCCTTCAGTCGATTATTCTTTCACTTGTTGTTTTATTTCGTATTTAGAAAATTGTAACTTCTCTCTTCATTTTTACTCATCCGAGTTTTCGATCAGTTTTAGTAGTTTCATTTGATGCTTCTGTCCCCTTCTCTGATTTCGGTACCGATTCCGAAAAACCAAATTAAAAAACACCCCTTTTGAATTCGGTTTCGATATAGTGGTTATATCGAAACTTACTTCTGTTACATCTCTAGTTGAAAAATTGAAATTAAAAACTTAGTTTTTAATATTCCAACTGTTATTCATTCTTTTTTATTCAATAATAATAATAGTTATTGTATTCAATGTATTTTAGATCAGCTACGTGGACCGTCGTCGTCAGCGACAGCACCAAAAGTTCTTGGACTGGGAGCGACAACACGATCTCATCCATCCCTCATCGCCACGGAAAATTATACACACAAGGTAAAAAAAAATCTCCTAAGCGAAAAATGAAAAAGATTGTTGAAATAGCGCGTGCCATCATATTTACGTAAAAAATGTACCAATTTTTACCTAGAAGTGACGTAACTTCCCCCACTCCTGAATTTTGATGGGTTTTAGTTTTGTAAATTTAGATTGATTTGCTAAAGCAAAAGTAGCGTGTCTTATTATGGATCAAATAAAATTGTTATTTTTTATTTAGCAAAAAGCTCTTTTCTATTGCTAATCTATGCTTCTAATAGCATTCCCTGTTCGTACAAGTCTCGGTGATGAACATATAGATAACAATATTTTTTTCCCCGAATATTTTCGCTTTAGTTGCATTATTTTGTTTTCCAGGCTACCGAAACAGAAGCCTCCCGGCATGAAGACCAACATTCAAGGCACAAGTCAACTCTAGATGTAGAAAGTAACTATGCGTTCCAAATAAGAATAGGAAAGCCCTCGATCTGTCAAATTTTGATTGAAAAGTACGGTTTGCAAAGAAAACTTATTTGCGTATTAATAACGTTTTTTTATTATTTGTATTACTGAGTCTTAGTTAATTCTAGTTGAAGTAAAAACGTTATTGTTGAATCTAAATTAGCTAAATATGTATTATTTAAGTCATAATTAGTTTAAGTTTTTATTTTGAATTTTAGAAAAAATCGCCTTCCTTTTCCATTTGCCACTCAGACACTTCACATAGTGACGCAGAGATTAGCAAAATTGAAGAACTGGATTCTAGGTCAAGATTAATAAATAAATAAAATTTTAACAATTTGTTGTTTTTCTCACCCTACCCAGTTTCTTCGATTTGACAGAATGACGTGACGTCACAACATGGCAATCGATCCTATTATCATTTGAAACGCATTGTCTAATTTACCATTTCCAAATAAATATAAGTGATAATATAAATGTATAGTTTTGATACTTTAAGATTTCACAAAATTTTCTCTTGTCTACATTTCTTTTACTACTGTACTCTACTGATTTTAATTATCTAGATAATATTTTTTCCATAAGTGTACATAAATAAATAAATAAGAATACCAAAGAAACAACACATATTTTATTAATATTTTATTTTTTCTTCATATAAATAGCGTGCATAAACGTTAAATGATTATTCAAGCTATAACATTAAATAATTAATTCATAAATAATGCCTATCGGCTAAATATAGAGAGTGCTTATCAGGTAATGTAACGAATACATAATCTTGCGTAACCGTAGCATATATTTCTACCCGACAGCAGTAAAGCTGGGTTATGTGTTTGTAAGAATTGTACGACACGACTTCTAGGTTCCATCGATATAAATGAAGCAATTCGCGTGTCAAAGTATTATTCAGGGCGTAAACGTTCAACGTTCTTGATTTGATCTTTTTCTGAGTTTTTCAAGTAGCATAATATTCTATGTTTTCGTGTTTTACGAATTTAGTTGAGGGGGACTATGTGTCGTACTGTATGGTTGTTTAGTTGAGTGCTGTGGA
Source organism: Mythimna vitellina (assembly GCA_949316375.1). NCBI lineage: Eukaryota > Metazoa > Arthropoda > Insecta > Lepidoptera > Noctuidae > Mythimna > Mythimna vitellina. The sequence continues at coordinate 10,594,968 of OX438698.1, forward strand.
GGTGAGTAGGGCTACGCCCCTCTCGTAGAAAGCGTGTGGTTCTTGTCCGGGCGCGATGGGCAGGCGGACGGTGAAGAGCAACTCTGAGCGAGCGCTGTTCAAGTACACTGGGAGAGTCAGGGTTTGGCCGCCTGTTCCTGTTTCCGGACCACTGTGGAAAAAGTTTTATTATTGGTTACATGAAAATGTACAGGAAGTCGCCTTTCTAAAACTTTTACTGAGCTGGGTAGGTAGAGTGCCATCTTCTTTTTAAATGGTACGATTTATTTAGGATACCATAAGTTGAAGCAGCAATAATAGTACCAAAGTCAAAAGCAGTCCGTGGTTAGATGATGACAGTAATTTGTGGCTTTCATAAAATTTTATTGTATGCTGCAGCCACAGGTGTGAAACTTGCAACAGGTAAATCAGTCTTAATTTGTGCCCACTAATGACATTACAATACTACAGTCTGTCAGCAACTAGGGATTAGCGTAAAAAATAAACATTATTTACCGTATCCAAGTAAGCACAGTAAGAGGCAGGTCCACCATGATAGTATTGGTCAGTAGAAGTCGGTTGCCTTTCACAGTAGCACCCTGCAACTTGAGCCCAGTCACCGAGAACGACCATTCAGTCTGAGCGTTCTCTGTTGGAGTGCCCGGGTCGGGGATGGTCACCTAGAAAGACAAAAAAGTCGCAATTGATGTCATAAATCGCTTAGGGGAAGATTGTGAAAAAGATGACATGGCTAAAAACAAGAGTTAATATTGAGCTGACGACTAAATTGAATGCAAGAATAATAATTGTAGTAATATGTGCATACAAATACTAAGAATTGGTGGAGAAGTTACCTGTAGATGAAGTTCTTCAAGCGACCAAGAGTTGGCTTGAGCGACGCACTGGCGAGTAGCGGTAATGTACGCCTCGGGATTCAAAAGTCCACCGAGCCACACTGGGATGCTCTGTAAAAACGATATTATAATTAAAAAAAAAAAATTGTAAAAAGACAATCACTGGAGATTGATTTGTTTTTTAACTATAGCCAACAGATTTGATTGGACGATATTGTCGATATCTATGTCTAAGAGAGAGAGCAAATCGGCCGAAGCCGGCGTTCGCTTGGGGTTTAATGAATTAAACCATAGTATGTCAGAGGTGGAACCGGAAACGGGTTTAAAATTCTACACATTTTTCTATCTTGGTTTGCTACTGTTGCTAAGTCGCATATTATGCAGTGGTTTGGTAATCAATTTGTCTGTAAATTAGCTTCACTCGCATAAGTTTAAGCCTCACCTGCAGCCTCTTGGCGCCCATGGCGGCGACGGCGTCGGACACGGCAGCGAGCTGCGTGACGCGGTGCGCGAAGTCTCCCACCCACTGCTGCACCGTGCAGCCGCGGGCCACCGCGTAGCGCCGCCAGCTGGATGGGAGCATACCGCGCACTAGAGACTCACCTGCAGCCTCTTGGCGCCCATGGCGGCGACGGCGTCGGACACGGCAGCGAGCTGCGTGACGCGGTGCGCGAAGTCTCCCACCCACTGCTGCACCGTGCAGCCGCGGGCCACCGCGTAGCGCCGCCAGCTGGATGGGAGCATACCGCGCACTAGAGACCCCACCATGGCTCGTGTCTCGTTGGTCTGTTTCATCTCGCCCTGTTATAAAAGTTAACTTGAAATTTCATCGATCTCAGTCCATCCGGTGAAATCTAGGTCAAGAACAGGCTCAGCCTGCTTTTTGAATATCAAGACAAAACAAAATTCAGATTGAATTAAAAGCAACATGTTGAGAAATGTACCTGACAGATAGAAAGCACGTTGCGCAGATCGTGCAGCACCTGCTGCAGCAGCGAGGCGCCGGCCGCCACCTCGCGCTCGAAGAACCGATACAGCGGGTCTTTGATATTCTCCACGGTACGACGCAATGTCTGCAATAAAACAAATCGAATGCGATCATCATTTTCCTATCCGTATCCCAGAAGAGAACAAAAATTCTTAATATTTTTTAATTATAGATAAACTCGGGCTTGAGCGCTATCACACCTATAAGCGATGATGCGATCAACGATGCAGCACGCTTGCCTAGAAGTAATTATTCACTCTTGCCCCTAGATTATATATATCAGGAAATAGACTCCGGCAGGGAATTCCACTCCTTAACTGTACCACAGAATAAATAACACAATAGTACAAGTACAGAAATTTCACTCTTCGAAAGAAAACATGTTAATATCAACCTACTAACAACGTTAATACTTGTTCATAAAACATTGCATGGCACGGACCTTAAAAATATTTGCCTACCGGGCGTGCTTGCGCTCGCAACGTATCAAAATGCACCTTAAGTCCACCTTCCAAAAGTCTCTTTTATTATGCCCGTTTTGTTATGCGCCTTTGAACAGGCCGCTCATGTTATAGGTTAGGATTTGTGTGTTTTTGTAAAATGTGAAATAGGTACTTACGTTTTATCACAAAAAATATTATCATATTTTCTAAAATTATATGGTAGATAGGAACCTTATAGATTTCTACCTATTTATGTATATTCACGGATATCTATGCTTATATCCATACTTTAAAAAAATCATCTCGTAGAAGTGTCAAGAAATTGTTTACATTTAGTTAGGTATCCAAACAAATGTAATAGGTAATTAAAATGAAGTGTTATAACTTTGTTGGTTTTGTATGTGTGTTAGCTTTACGTTCATAAGTAATTTTTAAAAGGTAGCTCGTTTAAGACGTTATCTATACCTATATATATACACAGGAGAAACTGTCTGACTGACATATCAACGCACAGCCGAAACTAGTGGGACTAGGAGCGTGAAATTTTGCACAAAGGTTCCTTTTATGACGTAGCCAAGTACTAAGAGAGGGTTCTCCAAAATTCACCTCCTAACGCGATGAAACGGGGATCAAAAGTTTGTATGTAGAAATCTACTTTAATGCGGGCGAAGCGCTCGCAGAAGCTAGTTATACATAAAAATTAACATTTTGTAAGATATGATTCCAGTATATGTTGACCTTGCATTTAGTAAGGTAGTCACTAGTACTAGGAGGTCTACTTATATTTAATGATCTTTAAGGTTGACTCGGTTGTTGGTTGTTGAGGTTGGTTTAAAGTTTGACTCGTTTACGTGAAAAATGTCGCAAATACTTGAAATAAAAAGTCTATAGAATTTCGATAAAGAATTCGAAAATAATTTTCGTTAGCGCAGGTCAAGCGGAAAATCGAACACGCGTGTGACACTCTACAGAATTTAGCCTTGCAAGAAAGGCCGCGCGACGTAGGCACATTTCTATACCTATAGTTAGGAGTGCGCCAGGCCTGGCTATACGCACAAATAATATATTCCGAAACATTTAGTGCGTATGGGTGAGATGTTCAACATGTAGCGGTGGCGCGATGATGAAACGAGTTTGCCGGTAATATAATAATATTAATGTTTTACGTGAATGAAAATGTCTTTGCCAACTACTAAGTCTGCGGACTTAGTAGTTCAAGTATTCGTATTTCCCTAAGAGTCCTGTTTCAATAAAAATGGAAAAATAACAATAAAAAATTTCAAGCCATGCAAGTTTGAACTTACCGGTAGCTCTTGCGGCAACAGTTGAAGCCAGGTGGAGGCAGTTGAATGTAATGTCTTCATCCAAGCTGGTCTTCCGTCGACCATCGAATCTGGAACTTTAAAGTTTTGTAACAAGTTTTATTTGAGAATTCATTAGTAAGTTAATATATTAGTAACTTAATTAATATATTGGAACTCTATTTGATCAAATTTAATCACAGTTATTAGAAAGATTGCACCCAATCTTTTATACAATTCATATCTAATTTCTTCAGAAAAAAAAAATCGTTTTTAACGCAATCTGTTTGCAAACAGATGGCGTTAAAAACAGTTTTGTGAAGATTTTCGTTTAGTGACGGTATTGGATTAGTGCGAGATGGTCGTGGAAAATTATGATTATATTATACCTAACATATATTGTCCCATGCTGGTTTTCAGAGAAAGATTGCTTTTTAGTGTTATTTTTTAATAGTAAAATATTGTAATAAAATAAACAGGAAAAAATAGCCAATTGCGGTTGTAATAAATGGATGTCAATATGAGGCATCGACCTTTAGAGAGACAGCAACACCAAGCAAACTTTGTAAAACTCAGAGAAAATATTATCATGACAGATTCATCCGTAAACATGCTGGCGTGACGATTTTAACTAGCTTTCTGATACAAGGCCGGAGAAGACCACATATAGATATGAGGCAATTTTTACCTAGAAGTGTGAAGAAATAAATCGACTTAAGGATTATATATGTGCAATACCTGCAACCACATCATGATCTGCAGAGGCTGCGTTGTATGCTAACTCCTCTTCATCTTCCAATTGTTGCATCTTCAGGAGCTTAGACACCAAGTCACTGCCTTGGTTGGTAAGCAGAACCTGAATAAAACAATAAAATTTTAGTAGCACGTAGCACAACTTCGGACTCTTCTGTAGCTTTTTTTTTGAGGTGTGATATCATCTAATAGAAATCATTGCTCATTACATCCCATCGCTCTAGGGTGGAGCGAGAGGGCGTATCAGACTTGTAACGGACTAAAACCACACCTGTGTCCTTCAGTTGCCTTTTGTGTTCCACGACCACGGCTACCTTTACAAAAATTCCCCATGGCTCTGGCAGGCATCGGCCCTGCTGAACGGCCGGACGCAAGCTACCCATTGCTACATGTCTGCAAAGCCGCGCCTACGATGACTGGGGACGCTCCCCAGTCACCGTAGCCGCGGGTCTGCGAACCCCGACGTCCGGGGTGATTCCTGAGGCGTGAGGATGTCCGTTCCTTTACGTTTGCGGCTATTTCCTTCGCTAACTAATCAATTTTACACGAAATCACTAGAAGTTTCAATCCATTGAAACTATTACATCTCCTTATTGTAATTAATAGGTTACCTTCTCAGCGTTGTTGGGTAGACCGAGCCAAGATGGCGTCTGCCTGTCAGATAGATCCTCGATCCATTTCAGGAAGTGATCGCGACGATTACCGTCCGGCATCGTGATGTGACGTTGATTACCACTTGCCTGTAGAAAGAAAAAATGTTAATGCCTTAGCGTTTTTAAACACTCGAGCACGTATCTCCTAATACTAAACAAAAAAAATAACAAGGTATTTTGAACCTACTGCTTATGAACCTACAGTGTTCGGCTGACTTTTAGACCGTTGTCTCTTATGAATCTAAGCGGCTCATGCGACATTTGATGGGCTATACGTTTACGAGAATAGTCCAAAGAACTCTCATAAATATCGATTTTAACTTTTTATTTAAATTCAAAATCCAGACTAATCTATATATATAAAAATCAATGCCACTTTTCGTTGTAATTTAATAACTCAAGAACGGGTTCACCGATCCAAACCAAATGTTTGGGGTTTGTTCGGACTATTTAGTCGATGGTTTATGTGAAGTTTGCGCAAAATCGGTCGAGCGATTTTTAGGCGGTACGAAGTTCGCCGAGTTAGCTAGTGTTATATATAAATATTTCACATTTACATGTTTCACGTGTAACTCTGTCTGTCTGTTATGATTCCATGGTTAACCGATTTTGATGAAATTCAAAACATTCACTCGAGCGAAGCCACTGGGAGAAGCTAGTAAACATTATAAATAAGATAAAGAAATACATACTCCATCAACATTAGCAACAAGAGCGAAGTCTGCTTCAAATGACTTCGGAGTGAAGAGTTTGCACAAGAACGAGTGCAGCAGTCGCTGGTCGAATGAGTTGTCGATCTTGCCTCCATAGATACATTGCGAGAGGAGGGTCACCAGCGCCTCCCATGGTACCTTCTCCGGCGGCAGGTTGGTGCGGCCCTGGTAAAGAGATAATTTACTCATAAGCATATTAAGATATTCATAACATTTGGTTACATAGTAAAGTCGGTCTTGGCTAGGAGATCTCCCACTAACTCAAGTAACAAATAAGAAACGTCGGTATCGAGAGCTTCACGAGATGCTGTCAAATGACTCACTGCAAGAGGTTTCTTAAAGGTAATTAGCACTTTTTAATACTTCTGCTCCACACTAGAAATTACTCCTGTATTGTAGGTGCGTTCACAAATATACAAACCCAGATACACGAGACACCCAGCCCCGGAACATCTATTTGAACGCCATACAAATATTTGTTGCATAAGGGAATCGAATCCAAAACATAAATTAAAAATAAATAAATATCCTCAAATTACCTAAAAATTTAGAAGTATTATTTATTATATTGAATATGCACTCACCATGGCCGTAGCGTCGATCCAAGTATCAAGAGTATCGCAAGCGACTCTCAGATCCGACTCATTGAACTCGTAGTACTTCGCCCATCCGAGCGGTACGTAGCGGAGACGCTCCTGGACAATACCGTGGAACCAAGCCAGAAGGAAGTATAGTCTTGCGCGTTCCGATGGTTGCTTCATCATGCGTGCCGCGGGGACCTGTGAAATATTGTTTTCAAATTTTATTCAATAACTTTGTAACTTTTTTATGCTCAAATTCAACCATGGCAAGGATGATTTTTTTTTAAGGTGGGAAATCATCCAATAACATCTCCCGCTCTAGGGTCTAGGGTTAAGCAGGTATCAGAATTACTAAAACTAAAATCACAGTTGTGTCCTTCAAATGTCCTTTGCATACTCAAAGGTAAAAATGTCCTTTGCATAACCAACTTAGAATATATTAACCATTTGATTTGAATAGTTACTTACCGTAGCAAAAGTCCTAAGCAAGTTAGCTCTGATACCGGGCGGAGGCTCAAACACCAGCACTCGGCCGGCCCTCAGCAAGTTGACGGGCAGCTTGGGACTGATCTCCGTGGTCAAGAACAGACGGAAGTTCGGGTGTGGCTGCAGGGAGTGCAGCTTCTTCTCCAACTGGACTAACCAGACGGGCGCTAGATGCACGTTCTTCAGCATTACCCAGCTGGAATGGAAGTTTCTGATGTAGTTTCGATGGTATTGAGGTTGCAGAATGCAGGTTATAGAATGGCCAGGGAGCAGAACTTAAGGAGCAGTGGAAAACCTTTTAGGTGAAAGCATCGATGATTTTTTAGATATTAGGAGTGGGTTAGACGAACTGAGGGTTATAATGATTATTTTAATGTTTATAATTTTTTAAATAAATATGTGTTACAGTTGCAAATCATATTATAACAAACATACTTGAAACTAACTTAAAATGCAAAAAATTCAAGAAAGTTTGAGAAACCAGTTGTTGTTGTGTCTGTTGAAATCTGATTATATTTGAGAAGCCTTGAAAAAACCTTTACGCTTTTCCGAGAGACAAAGGTTTGACAACTATTCAAGTTTTTTCCTCACTACAATAATGCCAAATTATTTAGCTCTAGGTTCTACAATCCTTCGTTGCGTTCGTGATTTAATATAACGCCCAAGAAACTGCTTTATCCCCTAAATAAAATGTAACTTCGAAGGCCTTACCGTCCAGTCTTGCACGCAGTGTTAATGGCTCGTTCAGCTTGGTTGAAACCTTCAGCGGAACCAATGGCTATGCTTGAGAGTGGTTTGTTCAACTCAGTTGCCATATCATCCACGCGACCTGGTGAATATTTACGAATATATTTACTAAAATAAAATCACACTATAGTATTATAACGGCAAAAGTTTGTAAGTGTGTGTATATGTTTGCTTCTTCACGTTCGAACGGCTAAACGGATTTCAATGAATCTTAGTAAACGGTTAGATCATATCCTGGAATAGAATATAGAATACTTTTCATCCCGGGAATATTTTCCCTTGGGATAATTTTCTACTTCGAAGGCGAAGTCGCTGGCAAAAGCTAGCCCTATATTTTCACTTACCGCTAGCATCGTATCCTGGCACGGAGCACAGAAGCGCGGGCGTGGTGGCGTTAAGCTGGTTCTCAGTGATGGACGACAAGTCCAGCTCAGTTTCGGCCTTAGCCATGTATCCTGCACCTAACACTGCCGTCACCAACTGAGTTGCTGCTGCGATGACACGGTCCGGACGGAATGCCTGCACCGAAAATGGTTTGTTAAAAGGGCTAGGTAGTTGATTGTATATAAGAGTAAAAATGGGGGACGATAAAGAAAGATAGAAGCCATAGATAAAGATATGACAGAGCCTTACGTGACGTAACTAATTAGAAAGCGTCGTTACCTGTATAAGTAGGAGGCGGTATATAGCCAGCGTGTGCGGCGCGGGCGGCGCGGCGGCGTCCCCGTCCCACAGCGTGGGCACGCACTGCTCGGGCGCCGCCTGCGCCAGCCACGCCGCCAGCTCGGGCAGCTCGCCCACCTTGTGCAGCAGGCGCCGGAACTGCGGCAGTCTGGGGAACAAACAACATAATCAATCCGTACTAATATTATAAATGTCACAGTAACTCTGTCTGTCTGTCTGTTACTCTTTCACGGTTAAACTACGGAATCGATTTTCATAAAATTTGGTACACAGGAAGCTTGAACTCCAAGGATGGACAATCGGAGATCGCCGCACTCAATCACTCAGTAGTAGTTATTTTACGTACAACTGATTGTTTTTTTTTTTATTAAACATTGATAGGGTATTTTTTTAACATAACCACTATGGAAGAAGGTAGTATGACTTCACACATTGCAGCTTTAATTCTTGCAAGCGGAAGTTTAAAAATCCATAACTTTTGTATTATTCTTATATATATATTTTTAAAATGAATGTATCTAAATATAAACTTATCCATTACCTAGAGCTGAGTCTAGCAGCGGCATCGTGTTGTTGGTGCGTCAGAGGCTCAAGCGGCGAGGTGGTGGACACGAAGCCCTCCTTGCCTCCGAGGAACACGCTGAAAGACCTCTCCAGCGTGTCTTCAGCTCCTGTGCCCTTCAGATGGATGCGGCAGAGGAGAAGCGCGAAAGTCAGGCGGTCTGTGTGCAACATGCCGCGAGCTACGCGCTCATATACCACCTATTGTAATAAGGAAAAAGTCGAAGTTAATTCAGAATTCAGACCAAGTAAAAACGACAAAAGTAATGTCGTAAGAGATCTTATAGAATGAGAGTAAGTAAAATGTTTACAATTATGATTGATACCAATGAATTTGAGTGTAAAACACACATAAAATGAACTACAGATTGTTACAATACACAAATATTTACAACTCGAACTTCAAATAAATCTGTCAGTCTTATTACTTAATAAAATAAGTCAATTTTGAAAAATCTTTATAGCATTTTTAGTTACAAGTCCTTACCGCAAACAGTTCTTCCGTAATAATCTTGAGCCTGGCCGTGTAGTCGGTGATACCACTGAGCATAGGACATACTAGCACAGAGCTGAAGATGTCCAGGAACATCTTCAAAGAATACTGGTACAGGAAGTGCACTTGGTGGAGGGATTCCATTGTGAAGTAGATGCTGCTGCAGGCCTGGTTAATAATATGCGAGTTAGTTTTGTTTAGCAGAATACTCTAGCTTCGATAATACAGACTATTTTTATTGCAGTATCGCTTCTATTAATATAAGAATAAATGGCATAAAAGGCGGTCTTAGTAGTATATGATTCTCGACGCCTACAGATATCTCCAATAGGGTATTTTACTCTATATGAGAAAAAAATCTAAAAATATATTATTAAGATAGCTTAGGAAAAATGTAGTCGGTACGTGTCAGATTTAGTTAATAAAATAACAAAATAAATTTTAAAATTGAATTCAAAGTTTTCAGTTTTTATTATTTGTTATTTATCGCCATGAAATAGTAGCCACCATGTTATTACATCATTTGGCTGTGTAATATAAAGTGAAAGCTGTCAAATGTCAGCTGAGCGAATTTGCTTACACAGCCAACTGACCTCACGACCGCACAGTAAATATGGCGTCCACTGCTTTCTACATTTTCGCAAAATTTGAAAAAGTCAATTTTTATTGTTTTTTTGAGGTACTTAGCGATGGATCAATTATTTTTAGTTTTTTTTTTTAGTGGTTTATTAGCACTATATAATCTAATTGAGACACTTTTCAAAAATGAGTGTAATACCCTATTGCTACAAAGAGCCAATAGATGCTATGTCATCTCTGAAACGAAGTTGAGACTTTTCATGTGCCTACCATGTACATAGAGACATCGTCATTCAACAAACATACTTTCAAACTAAAACACAAAGACACACCATTGTCGGTTAAAATAAGTTTATGAAAATATTATTAATTAAAATAAAATTAACGCAATATCGAATAGAAAAGTAAAAAAAAAAAATACTTCTAGTAGTGGCATGCATGTATTTCCTGAATTACACTCATTTAAACCATTAACATCACTCTCTAAGTTAGAGAAGAGCTAAAATGTGCTATTTTAATAAAAACTTGACATTTTACCTTGTCACTAAGTTAGAGAATTATGATAATAGTTTTAATGAGTATAGTTGTGTCGTTGTGTGCGTACATGCATGTCATTACCACAAATATAATTATTGTTATCATACTATCCAAAATTGAGCTGCATATTTGGAAAAAAATATTCGAAAATTTGAATTGCGCACGGCTACCCTGGAGCATTCACCTTGAATGCCGATAATACTAGTGGAAAGAAATTTGAATTACGTTAATTAATTTTACTTACTTGAGAAAGTGGTAGGTACTGTTGGCTAACAGTCTCGATCTCTCCGATAACTTTGTCGGTCTCTTCAACCTTCTGTCCGATGTCATCAGCTTCCTTCTTCAGGGTCTCAAGCGTGGCGATCACCGAGTCATCGTCGAGGATCTTGCCCTTAGCGTCGTTTAGAGCTTGGAGCAACGACTTCTCTAGCTGACGGAGACGGAGGTGGAACTCGCCTAAATAAAGAATATTCATGATCAGAGGGCATAGTTAATATATTGCTAAAGTGTTGTTGCAATTTATTGAAACTTAGCTAAGCAGAAATATTTGCGAGACTTTCGTTTGCGTGAATTATAGCTCAACTCCAAAGTCAACACCTAGCTAGGTATAACATATTGAACAGTGCACTATATAATTAAAGAATTTGTAAACAAGGTGTTTAAAATATACGATCGTATCTCTTACATACAACCTTTGTAGCTAAGAGAGAAAAGAGAAAGTATTGAACAAGTATTCAGCCTCGCTCATTAACCAATAGAAACACAGTGGCCTATGTTCCTATTGATTAATTAATATGCTATACTCCAAGGCAAAAGTAACAGCGACTTTACTGTAATATAAAATTCTACTTTAGTCTTAAAACCTGCTAAACTTTTGCTTTAATGTAGGGTTTGACATGTTCTTAGCTCTAAATTCTCAACCAGGTGGATCACTATCAAAAAGAGGTTCGACTTACGTTTTACGAATCCAAAATGTATTAACATTAATCACGAAGCCAACTTGTTACTTGATCATCACGTTTTCTTTTTTATTACAGATTTAGGTTCAACTTACCTTGCAACTTCAGCAGGTCAGACCTCTTGGTATCGATATCAGGTCGCTCAGCCTTGAGCACTCTATGCAAGCACTGCGATTGTAGCGAGGAGCGAGTTACGGTGAAGTTAACAAACGTCACTCGAGAACACATGTCCGGAGGGAACTCGACTGTAGGATCCCTAGGAAAAGACGTGAACAATTGTTAACATTCTTTTAAAGTTTATCTACTTGAGTAAGCTTTTCTAAGTTCAGGAAACTGTAGTTTATGACTATGACTTTAATATATAATTTTTTTCCTGTAATTTAAGTTTTATTGCGTTCGCAATTAGGTTTCCAAATGTTATTATTGATGTCTAAATTACATTAAATATTTTTTATATTTACCTAGAAAAGTTGTTTATAGATTATACTGTACTATATGTAAACTACAAATAGGTATAGTGAAAGGCATTCTGAAATCCACATTATTCTCAATGCATGAAGTTCATATTCGTGTTACTAGCTCAGTCAGATATGTATCATTGTTCATAAGGTAGACACTTACCTGGTGCTAAGGAATATAACAAACGAAGGACTAAGATCAATATCCTGGTCCCCGAGAGTGATGAGCACTCGTCCACCAGTACGACGCAGTTCCCTGTTCAGCACCGGGTTTAGAATTGGGTCGTAGTTCTCTACATCCTAGAAAAACAATCAAATAATATTTCAGAAACAATTGACGATCAAGACTTGTCATGTCTGGTAACATTGCATGTATGTACAGGCAGACAGACGGGCAACAAAGTGGTATAAGTGTTCCATTTTTTCCTTTTGAAGTACGGAACCCTAAAAAATACAAGAGGCGGTCTACATGACAAGCATCAAGTTGTATATTATTTATTTATTTATATATACTTAAAAAACAACACTACTACTACACACACTACACTACTACTTACTTATAATATTGTACGTTATTTTGACTAAGTAAACAGTCACCTGAATTAAAACCGAAATATTTTCTTATGAGCCTAAAATTGCTAAAAAATAAAAACCAATACTCTAAATATAGTAATACTCACTTGCACAAGCAGCGGGTTTCCGAAACGCAGAGCAGACTCCAAATTCTTTCTGAACGAGTCGTCGAGGAAGGAAGTCTTGGTGATCTTGCGTTCTTTGAACTCGCGCATTATGAACTCTGTCGCTTGGCCGGACGGATCGATGATCAATGGGTAACGGTTGAAGCGCTAAGGAAAACCATTTAATGTAGAAAACGGTTTTTAAGAACTAGAACAAACTTAAATACTTTGTTGCAATATTTATCCAAAAATGTTTAATGTACTTAAAAAACGTATTTGTCTTAATTTTACTAGTACAGTAAAGTTTGAGTATAATCTGTACTGGTGAAATTGCTTACACAAAGCAAGATTTGGAGAAATAATATTTTTACCAGTTAAAAAGTTCTAGTGCCATGATTGTTCTAGTCTCAGACAGAGATGGAGCTATACAGGACGGATACCATCATTTCTTTTTCGCAACGAAACAATATTGGATGTTTTTCTTTCCACAAAACGCTATGAATGATTCTCGTTACTTCTAACTTTAACTAAAATTGAAAGTCTTGTCCTTAAATTGGACTCCATCGTCTCCATCTTGAATAGTCAAAGACACACTGACGCAGTGGCGGATTACCTATGTAGCAAGAGTAGCAAATGCTACAGACCCCTTGCATTCGGGGGGCCTGTACTTGAACGCAAAATCTAGTCAAATATATATATTGAAAATCGAAAACAGCTGATTATTTCATTGAATATGATAGTGAATCTCTTGGAATTCCTTCATTACCGTAATTTCCACTAAACTTACCCAATCTTAAAATCCACAGGGTTATTGAAAATAAGAATGAGAAAATAGTACTAAATAGGTCTACGCAGGGGCCACTTGGTCGAATTTGCTACTGCACTGAAGGTCTTTTTTGTTATAATAGCGACTGAGTCGAGTAAAGATCCTTTAACTTGACTTGGAACATGGGCCAAATGTCAGCAAGCAGTCGCATTTACGGTTAAAAAAATAAACAACTTACCCTAAGCATGATAGCGTTCTCCACACACAGTTCGTCCGTCGGCAATGCGTTGGCCTGCCAACGCAGTCGCTCGTCTGGGTTGCTGAGATACTCGGTGCGAGCTATGTCCGCTCGGTACTTGATATTCGCGGCCGCTAAGTGAGCCGTCCACGTCGTAAATAGGTTTTGACGGTACTGGGGAAGATAAAAAATATTATGAAATTTTGTAATGACACATTTTTAACTTTTCAGTAATTTTGGAACTGTGTCTAAATAGTTCTGTGGAGGAACTCATTTTGGCTTAGTATCTGCATATACGATAGAACTTATCTTCTTCCTGCTCCGGAAATCTTCAAGATTGTTAACAAGAAATTTAAACAATAACAAGTAATTCAAAATAAAGTTATTCGAAACGATTAAAATCTTTTCAGATTTACTGTAGTCATGTATTTTTTTGACGAATGGAAGACGAACATGTCAGTATGTCTGGAGTTCTGAGAGATGAGTGTGTGAATTTTGTGTATATTAATATATTCTTTCACTAATGTAATTGGCGGATAGTCGTTTTTGTTAAAGTAAAACAAATATATAAACTAGAATCATTTTAAATGCTTCTTGTCGTAAAAAGTATCTTTAATACTTTTAATCAATACGATAGTTCTATATCCCTTTCCGACATTGGAATACTCACGTGCTGATCGAAGTATCCTCCATAAGCGATAAAGGCAGCTGATAGCAGCACATCTCCGACGATGGTGCTCATTTGAGACCGGAAGGTCTCCGAGCTCGACTCCCAACGTTCTCGCTCGATCACCAAGCTCTTCAGTAAGGCAATGGACCTATCCACCTGTGGTGTAAACAGAATATCATGGTGTAGACTTGTATTAAGACATATCTATTAATGTTGTAATATGGAAATATTGAAAAACCATTTTTTCTGAGCAAAAGTTTCTTGACGGTTCTTCTACATAGGAAACAACCAATTGCAACCTTGCACTAGTTTCTGACGTTTTATAATTTGGCATTTTGCTGTATTTATTTTTGTAGTTTGGGTTTGACCCTGCTGGGCCCCTACGGTACCTAAAGGTGGTGACTAGTATTAGGATTTTTAACTGATATATATAGTAAAAAATAAGTGTATTAATTCAGAAGAGAAAAAAAAACAGTCTAAATTTTAGGTGAGTTTGTAAGATGGGACTTGGCCATTTAGACTTTAACATGAAATAAAAAATTGTGATTTATGATTTCTATGGTTATTTGTTTTTATTTTACCAAGTAATAGTGTATAATAATGCTGATAAGGATACCTTCAAAGGAATATAACATGGTATATTCTACTACTTTTCTACATTAACAAGACTAATTTAACATTTGAATCTGAACGCGAATAGTACATCTAAATAGCATTCATAAACTAGTTGGGACACTGATAGCTCTTGACCTAAATTAAATTAGTCCTTAGGCAACAACTTACCTTAGCCTGCACATTCTCCAGATCAGTCTTGATAGCCTGCGCCTGGCTGATGAGCTGCGCGTACTCCTCCTTGTAAGACGCGATCGATTTCTCGAGCTGAGCGATCAACTCGCTCACTTCGTTGCCAGCAGTCACGTTGCTTTGGGCGCGGTTTTCTAGAGCCTGGAGCTCGTTGCGCAGAGGCTCTACTCGTTTTAACATGTCTGCGTATTCGATCTGTGGATATGAGTTAACAAAAAATGAAGATAAAATGGGATTCATAACAATTTTAAACAAAAATTACAATTTAAATACACTGAACGATTGATAATTCTGAATTGAGCAGCCAACCGCATATTGATGGTAGCAGTTTTACATTGAGAGGACTTTTAAGTCGTAGCTGTAAGGGTGATTTTCGTAGTTCAAGTGTTCCTACTGACGTGCCGTTGCTCATATGAAGCTGATGTATGCAAACACGAGACTAAATCGTCTATTCAGTGTTTTTTTTTTTCATAATTTTCATCATGTAGAGATCATAAATCAAAATGTATCTTACCTGAGCGATAGCCCATTTGACCATAGGTCCGCAAGCCATACTGGCTCTGTTCACCTTCTCGAAGTTGTAATCAGGGTTGCTCAGGTATCGAGTCCTCATTTTCTCGCGTACGTCATCACTGGTATACACACATTAGTAATTAATATAAAGAATAGTTTCTTCAATTATATATACTTTAACTTTATTACGTGCATCGTGCAATGTCAATGAACCAGACCATCTCAATGAATGACTTTTGACCTTGTACCAGAGAAATTTTGACTTGTATGTACGACACGGTTTGCTTACCGTCGGTCAATTTCATGGCATGGTAAAAAAGCTATAAGTTGATATGCATATTTTTAGCTCTTTCAAATATAAGACGTTTCACAAAAGATGAGGGACTTCGTTTCATGATTTGTAATGTTTATCCATGAATTTGCTCGACAGTGTAATTTACACAGTAACCGCGTCCAACATGCACATCTTGTTACTCCTGTACCTCACTTCAAATAAAACAAGACGTCACTTACCCACACAGCAAACAAAGATTCTAGAGATAAACACATTGCCTTCCCCTGCTCGAAGGACACATTAGATAGCAAACAAAACAAAATAAACATAATATTAAACAGAAAAATAAAACAAGCAATTTCACCGTCGGCAGTGAGTCTCTTCCTCGGCGGTGGACACGGACATTATTTATTGGCAAATACATTCATGCGTCCTGAATGTCGAGGTAATGTACGAGTATGGTGTAATGTATAACCTCAAGTGTAATTTTGGTGTCGGACTTCTATCTTATCATACGTTTTAGTATTACTTATTACGTGTGTAATTAATTAAATTATTGAGAATGGAACGGTCGTTTGTGATTAATGTCTACTATTTGTATTAATTTGTTCAAATTGCCTAGGTGTTTTTATTAATTGACTAAAATTGTCAACCTACCACCACATACGTACCCATTACCGATACATGCGCGTGCGTCTTAACATCAACAAAAATGCAGACCAACTGAACATACCATGCGAAAAGCATGCAGCAAGCATCAAAATTTAGCCTAACTTACTATGCAAATTGCACGCGATTTTTGTTTACATTGAAAGAAAACATTCGACATAATGGATTGAAAAAATCGTGTGAAACTAGCATTTGAATACTTCGTGATCCAAAGATCAAAATCCTTACATACCACCACCAAACAAAACAGAGAGGACAAGTGGGAGGGGTGGAAAACAAGCGGCGGTGCTCACGTTATGTCCTCGGTGGAGAAATTGGACACGATGCTGTTGATGAAATTCTCTCGCATGATGACGGCACGGATCGCCTTCCAGTCGGTGGCATTTTCGCCGAGGAGGAGGCAGATGGACTCCAGAGCGACCTTCACGAGCGCCGGCGGATTTCCCATAGATCTCACTTCCACCAGGTGCTGCTTCTTTATAGATTTCACCGCTGTATTATAAACGGTTCGGCGATATTGGTAGGTATTCGGCGAAGTTCGTAGGTATTCGTGGGTGTTCGTCAGCGCCATTGGTGCGTCGCGTCGCATCCGTCACCAGCACGAAGCGAGAGCGAGAGAGTACAAAAAAGAGAGAAACAAAAAAGGCATTTAGCTGCTTTCTGTGACACATGCGGCTGGCTTTATTATTTAACGTTGAAATTGTACTGCTACCAGCGCAAGGGCTGAAGAAATTGTTAAAATACTTCAGGCTATTTGTGTCAGATTTGATGCGAAACATTGATAACAATTTCCTACAGCCCCGGATCGCTAAAACGTAAATAAATCAAAGTTTTTTTTTTCTGAAAAGAAACGGTTAAGATTCGTAATGTTAAAACAAATGTTAAATGATTCACGACGATGCTTAGCGGGGTTAGTCACGAGTATTCACTGTATATTAGTGTGCCTTACATTACATAGATGCCATTTTACATTACAGTGATCACAGCGTTACGTTTTCTTCTATATTAATAACAACAGTCACATAATGCAAGCGAGCTTAGCTTATTTACAACAACATTTTCATCTAAAAAATTCATTCATAACAATAAAGAAAAATGTATAAAGAATTGAATACATTTAAATGTTCTGTTTTGTGTCAAAACTTACAAAAATATATCAAAATTAATGCATAACATAACAATAAAAATAGGTAACAAGGTAGGTAATGTTTTTGCCAATAAATATGACTAGGATATTAGAACTAAGAAATACTAATTGCTATCTAGGATGTTGATCTCTAGAACATTACATTCATATCAAAATCAAAAGATTTTCTTTTGTTAATATCTGTTGAGATAGTATGCCGTTTTACACTCGACATTACACTTATATCACGTGAATTTATCAAAGAAAGTACTGAAAGAAAGAGGTGCAATAACATAGAATCATCAAGTTCTTATCTTAGAACAGACACTTCTAGACACTACACTCTTCACCCGTAACTGTCCACAGCTATTTGGGTATACAACAACATCTAAAAGAGTGGAAGCGACCATTAGTGCCATACAACAACAAAAAACTACGACATGCTATCTCACAGTGTGAATAATTGACAAAACTAACGTGATGTTTTCTGTCTCGAAGTTAACGATGGTTGATATGAAGTTGTCCTTCATGACCACTGATCGGATGCCCTTCCAGGTGTCCCCCTTCTCCCCGAGGAGCGTGCAGATGGACTCGAGCGCCATTTTGACGACGGACGGTGGGTTGGCCATTGACCTCACTTCGACTAGTTGTTGCTTCTTGATCGAACGCACGGCTGTTTTATAGAATTGTCTTCGGGTTTAATACTAAATGTCGTTATAGTCAGACTATTTCAGACCTCATAATTTCTTATTTAAAAATGAGAATGCTTTTTATTCAATGAATTGATTTACAGTTCAAAGGTTTCAATGAAGTCTGAGTGAATGACTATAATGACGCTGTCATAAAGTTAACATAATTGGTTTCTAAATTATGTTTCAAATGCTATACTGTTACATATATATCATTCAGAAACCAACTCATTAATCAAATGAAATATTTATAAAAACATAATAACAATAACAACAGAAATAAACGAGGCATCTTTCTTGTGACTGCAAAATTCAAATGTTAGATCAAACTACTGACATGGAAGTTAATCAGTTATGTCAGCAACAAACTAAACTACACTAATAATTGCTTGAACAGTGACTAAAAAACAAAGTAACGTCGTGGTATTCATTAACTGGACAAACACAAATAACATGAGGAAAGATATATCGTATCGCTTTGGTTTTGATGGAAAAGGCTCGTGAAAGGTGCAGACGTAAAATGTGGGAGCAGGACGGAGAATAAACGAGTCTCGTGTTATCTCGCTCACGCTTTTTATGACCGCAACTGCCACGAACTGGCGTAGCTCCACTTGTTCATAATTCTCAGATTTTATGTATCAAAATATTGATTTATTTAAAGTTGTGCCTTCCATTTTAATAGAATTTGGTAGTTTCAAATAAAACCGGTACATAAATCGATGAATACCACAGAGTCATGCGAGTACAGTAAAGAGTCAAACCATTTTGCGCCTCAATGACGGCGGGCTCCACTTGTGCGAGGTCGGCCATTACGTCGCGACGCTTCGCTTCTATCTCCTTCGTTTGTTTCTCTAGAGCGACCTAAATCACAGATTAAAACATTTTTATCATTGTTTTATTTACAAATCAAGACTGTCTTGATGGTTAAGGCCACGTTTCAAAAAAGTTTTAATTTACTGTTTATGAAGCTTGTGACTAGCCAGTGGCAACATTTCATATAGTTATGGTGTGAAACAAATTGACAAAAAAAAAAATGTAACACTGGTTACAACTAATGTTCACCGTGAAAATGGTAAGTATTGAGATAGACAGCTCATTCCATCACACAGTATTTTATCTTCAAGGCTAGAGTGACTAGACTCTTAATAAACTAGTGCGATTCACCATCAACGATTGCATCACTGCTTACCATCAGGTGGGATCGCAGTCAAGCCCTAGTTTATAACATTTAAAAAAAATCGCGGTGTCCTCGTAGGCGATTCAATGTAAAGATGATCGCAAAGCGATGTAATGCAGTTTACGTGAATTCGACGCGAAGCGGCGGCTTTTTCCTACGTGCATGCGTAGTCGGCGCTTCACTCATCTCATCGCACGAGTGAAGATTTCGCACGAAAATATCAAACAACTGAACGCATCCGCTTCGCTCGTCACCACGCCGCACCCACGTACTGTAGGCGGTAGAGTAAAATTGTATGTTACAATCGCGCCGCTTTGCTTCGCCATCGCGTTAAATCGCCTACGTAGAATACCTATAGGGTGTGTATAGGGTCTCCCTATATTTTGTGTGTAAAGATTGAAAAAAATGGTAATAAAGTACTTTCGTACCTGAATTTCTTGACTTTCAACCTTCTTCTTTTCAGCTTCTTGCTGGTCTTTCACCATCTGACGAAGCTTAGCGTTGGCGGCCTCGTTCTTTTGTTGTAGTTCCTGTAGAAAGAGTTTCAAGACACATTAGCTAAATTATTTTATATTTTATTTACTATGTCATCTGCCATTTTTCATTAGTAAGTATTATTTAAACTTGTTTCCCGTGAGAATATAGTCTACAATGTATATAGTCTCTACAATGGCAGCCCTTATAGAGAACAGTTGCATAAAATCTAAAATAAGATGACGAAAACATTAACAATATTTTTTGGGTTCACCACAGTCGAGTAAAGACTACAACCTATTTTAAAAGAGCCTGTCATACCTGTGATTTGACAGCAAGACTCTTCTGCATCTCCTCGACTTGTTCCACCGTCTCGGCGATCTTGCCCAGACCGACGTTCAAGTGAAGCTGTTGTTCTTCAAGGTCGGCGCGTTTTTCCGCGTATAGCTTCACCATTTGCTGAATAAAGTCTAGGTAGTGTCTGTAAATTAATGGAAGACGATGATGTAATCTTTTATTGGTACCAAACTTTGCCTATCAGACACAATTAAATACCTATTTTTTCAAGTAGATGTAGATTTGAAAAAGGCCAATGCAAACAATTGGTATGATTATTTTTTTCTTTTCGCCAAAAATTAAGCCTATGTATGTTAGAGGCCAATACGAGGAATCAATTGCAAAAAGAACCAGGTCTTTAAACCGTAACCGAACAAAGATACATATAAAAGCATTGCTAGTATATTTTTGTCTGACACGCCCTGTCACTTCACGCTAAAGCAGAAGAAATCATTGAATAATATTCAACAAGAGAGTATCACATACTTTGACATCTTGTGAGCCCATCAGCTGATTTTCTATGCATAATATAATAATATCCAGACAAAATGACAAACGATTTACAAAGCAAAATACTGGAAAATAACTTACCTGGGCGTAATAGCCATAGTACGGTTAGCCCTCTTGGCCAGACTAGCGTTAGCTCTATGTAAGGTCTGGTGCACGTAGACGCAGGCGTTCACTACGGCCTCGCGGTGTGACGGACGCTCGCCCACTTCTCCGCAAGCTGACGGGAAGCCGTCCGGCGGGGAATACTCGGCCGAGTCGAGGTCCATGCGCTGAGTGAATTCTTTGCCGACCTGGGAGAAATAAGTATGATTAAACTACCTGAAAATAAACTATAAGCGTATTTTGGGTTATTACTTACCCTTCTCTTTTTATTACTTTACAATTTTTGAAACGAAGAAATTTTTTTCATAAACGGGAAACTTACACATTATATTTGTAGCGATATCTATGGCGCCACATACGAACTAAACTATGAAATCCTGCATCATGCAATTAGAGTTCTCCGCGCGATTTGAACATATACAACAGCCTGAAATCCCTCCTGAATCCTGCCTTAAATCATATCTATTGGGGAGTTGCCCAAACCGGGCATAACATCCATTTGGTCGAAGTGTCCTCCCTTTTCAACGGAGATATGTGGGACTTTACACTTTGTATATTTCACTTTGTATCTTTGTAATAAAGTTGATTATCATCATCATCAGAAAAAGATTTCAGCACAAAAGATCTAGAAGGGTCGAAGTGCTCTGGCTCAGGGCCAGCCCCACTACAAGATAAGATCATCATCATCAATCACATTATAGCAGAAATTGCTAGATATATGTAGGTATTTCCAATCACACGAAATTCAACTCGATCCTCGATTAAACTCATCTAGCTCCTATCAAAACATCGACACTTCTTCTATCTTCGCATCACCAAGTCAGAGAGCGTCATACCTTTCATTTGTCGATTCGCGGTCGCCTCTCAAGAAAAATCTCTTCCTCAACGGTCATTTTTTTTTTAGTTTTATAGTAACTCACTTGGAACAGAGCGCCATCGCTCCAGTCTCCGAACCAGTTGAGCACACATCTGTTGAAGAGAGCGGGCGACGTGGCGGCGCGGTCCTTCAGGCCCTCCGACGACGGGTTCATTGTGAACACCACGTGCAGGTTGCGCATCACTTGCCCGGTGAACCTGGGAAGCAATAGAGTGAGCTTATGTAACAAATTGGCTTATCGAACTTTAATGCATTATTTGTTAATAAACATAATCAGTCTAATAATTTTTCTAATGTTGCACTTAGGCCTCCTCTCTTGGAGAGGGAGTGGGCCGTAATCCACGTAGGTACAGTGCGCGTTAATGGATGTCATAATTATTTCCTCACTATGTTTTCGGTCACCGTTTTGAGAGCAGTGGAGATTAAATAAAACACTAAGTAAAGCACCTGCCTGGGTGGGAATACGCGACATACAACTCTTAAGTCCAGGCTGTTACCATTGGGTCGCGATGACTCTCCAGTGCATTACTAGCTGTCGTTAAACTCAGAGGGTTCAAAATATACCGCAACATCTTATTAAATTCGAGATACTTTAACGATGAAAACAGCAAACTTACCATTTGTATAATTCATCATTGGAATCCAACATCAAGCCTTCTCTCTGGGCGCCTTCTTTGCACTGAGTCATAAGAGCAGCGAATTCATCGCCTTCGAATAGACCAGGAACCTAAAAAAAAAATACAAGTTATTTAATGTAATCCGAGTTCCCAATAATATTTATTCGCTATTTTGTTCAGGGTACCTTTAAAAACATAACTTATGTATATAGTAACAACTAAGAAAAAAAATGGTATGAGTAATTTGTTGGAAGAAATTATTGAGAGAACACATTATTATGAAAAGGACATCGTGCAATGCCATACAGTAAGGCAGGAAATATTTTTGGTGTTACTTGTTTCGTCTTTATTTCTTAGTATTAGTCCAATTATCAAAAAACAAACTTACCTCTCCGTTAGCCAGTAGAGTGTTCATCCTCTCGAGGAAGCCGCTGTCAAGCACGTTGGATTCGTCCAAGATGAAGGCCACCTTCTCATCGCGACAGCCCGCTCGGCGGAGCACTGAACGAAGGTCCTCGTCGAAGTCAGCACCGGTGTATTTGTTGTGCACCTAATAAGGAGAGTTATAAAATGTATTAATTAAAATGTTATAATTTTATGGTAGTTGAAAGAGTATTTTTGCACAATTAGTTTGTACAATTAGTTCAGGAACAGACTAAATAATAGCGCAAAGTTTTTTTTTAAATGTTATAAACTAGTGCTAGACTGCGATCCCACCTGAGGGTAAGCAGTGATGCAATCGTTGATGGTGATGCACACTAGTTTATTCACTCTAAGCTTGAAGATATCTGAATTATAATCGGACGGGAAGCAGCAGGCAAATTGTTCTAGTCCATGTAATGTAATGGTGCATATCACACTGATATTATAAAGGCGAAAGTTGTATGTACGAATGTGTGTGTGTATGTTTGTTACTCCTTTTATGCTTAAATTGCTGCACAGATTTGGATAAAATTTGGCATACGGGTAGACCAAGTGTAGGAATAGAGCTTTGGATACTATTTTTCTGGGAAATATGTTTGTTCTCATAGGATTATTTTCAAATTTCAAGCAGGCCAAGTTCTTGGACATAACATGGTGCTGGTCGTATATAAATGATTGCAATCTAGTACTTTAAACTTCTATTACCTTAATCTGGAAGATGCTAAGCCCATTCATCCAGGCGACGAAGCGACTGAGGGTAGTTTTACCCGCGCCCGACACACCGATGAGTAGGAGATGTCCTTGAGGCTGTCTGAAGATACGGTCGATACGCAGCACATGGTCTAATACCTCGTCGAATAGAACCAGAGGCACGTCGAGTTCTTCTTCGTAGAATACCTTGGAAGATAATGAAGAATAAATTAACACTTCTTTTTTTTCGAACTTCTTAGATTGTATGGGCGCAGTAGGTGGCTACATTAAAAAGTACTGATTTCTAAAATATAAAAATAATTTTCCCAAAGGAATTGCGATCATGTTAGCCAATCTCAACGGAAATCAGCCAGGTATACAGGAGATATTATAGAGGAGAGACCGGAGAGAGATCAGTACCAACGGTTTTAGATGCTTCCCGAAGCACGGGGACATCAAAACAATTTCCAAACTTCAGGCAGCTACAGAGTAATTTCTAATGGAAGAACCCAATAGCACTTTTTGCCCGACCTAAGAACTGAACCCAACCTGGGCAGTCGACCAACGAGAAAAAAGAAGTTATCATAGTGGGCAGTATCATCACATTAAAATAGTTTAAAAAAGGGGGGTAACTAAAGCTTTTTTCATTCATCAGTCCAGATAAGAAGGTTGATGATAAGTAATGAGGTATTTTGTCCAATGTCCATTTGATTCAATATTAGTAGTTGAATTATTTACGTTTTAAACTCTAATGTCTAGTACCAGTTTTGTTACCGTAAAAAGTATAAAAGAAAATGTTATAAAAAGTATTTAGATGGAAAAAAATGTTAGAAGATAAGTTACTGTACCTTCAGCCTAGCCTTGACGTATTCCCTCAGTTGATCTCTAAGTACTGGCACATAGTCCTTGCTGAGCCAGTTACTGTACAGAATAGGACGAGCCAAAGCTTGCTCTCTGTTAATACCTGAAAAATTCAAACACATTAAAGAAAATTCTACCTAAACTCAATAAAAATAAGGTACAATTTGCATATCTATTTACACCTGCTTAAAATTATAAGATTTAATTTGCAATATTCATTAAAAACGAAAATAGTGCAAACATTTCGAAGAAAAAGCTACTTTATATTGTAGTTCATGAAGTCTAATTTACGATGAAAAGTTACCTGGGAAGAACATCATAGCGACGTTGTCGATGTTCTCATCGGTCCATTGTCTTTCTGTCTCGTCAACCAATCTGTCTTGGAATAGACGGAGGGCTTCGTGCGCCCATAATCTTACTAGGCCTTCGACGTTCAGGTTATCAAGAGGCCTAAAAATAGAGAAACCAATGATAAAAAGTGTTATAGCGTGCAATTTAAAGGAGACAATAAATTCTGTGTAGACGAATACAATTTTTCTTTTCAAATCAACTTATGTGTCCTGTAGACTGACAGTAAGTTTAAAACCAAAACAGGGCAAGTGCGAGTCGGACTCGCGCACCGTGGTTTCGCATAAAATCATGAAAGAAGTTCGATTTCCGAATTGAGTTACGAAGATTTTTCCCAATTGTAACAAAAAGTTTTTTTGTGACATAACTACAAATTTACAGTTTTCAGATTTATACCTATATATATACTATAAGAACCTGGCTTTATGCCAAATTTCAGGATTCTGGGACAACGGGAAGTACCCTGTGAATTTTGATTTCTTTGAGAGTTGACAAGTAAGTTTTTTGTGACATAAATGGGCGTATCTACGCAATAAGTACCTAATAGCTTCGCATATACCGCGCACCCATCTGGTCATCTCTCTGGGTGAGTATACGTAATGTGGCTGCATGTCTTGCGTAAACCTCTCTTGCGAGGCGAGATATAGCTTCACCATCGCCTGTGTTAGTGGTTCTGCGTAGCCACGTAATGCTGGTTGCATGCGTAGCATTGCACGGGTGAATGTGCCGTAGATCTGTGGACAAGATTTAGATTAGTTTGTGGAAGAAGAGTCTGTGTTCTCTGACAGCTTTAACCAGGGGTTTTCAAGTCAAGAGTAAATAGCTTACTTCTAGGCAAGCATGCTCCATAGTGGACCAAATCGTCATTTACCATCAGGTGAGATAGAGGTCAAGCAAGAGCTTATCAATAATTAAAAAAAAATAATAAGTTTAAATCAAACTACAGTGTATTTGCGTTAAGAAAATAGTAACTCATCGTTGTCGTGTAGAAAACCGTGTTCACATTGACCAGTTGCAGTAAACCCATCAGACAGTATGGTCGCGTTTTATGTCAAAATTAAAAATGAATATGTCACCTATTTTTAAAAATGGAAGTGAAAATTCTGTCGATTCTGATCAAATTTTAAAATAATTACTTAATATTAAATGCCTGAGGCATTAAATCCGTCTTTGTACAGTGTTTCTTACTAGTGTATAAAGTTTTAAGAAATAAATAAATATTGTATTTGAAAATACTGTGTGGTAAAACGTGTGCTTTAATATTAATGGCCTAATTTTTACCCTAGTATAAATACGAACATTGAAGTTTCACTGATGAGTCACTATTTCCTTAACGCGAATAGACGTAAACAGGGTTTTGCTTGTTTTACACGCGAAATAGGGGAAAACCAAAATCTTAAAATTAAGTTGATTACCATATAACTTAAAACTATACGAGATAAACTTCAGCAAGTTTTAACTAACATGAAAGTCATTTCATATCTCTTTTCTTGTTTTGTCTGGTGGTGCAAAAACAAAAAACGGTTTCAATACATTTGTTGATAAGCGAGTGTTTGTTTACCTGTTCAAGCGACGTTTCTCCGGGGTAGTCGACGTAAATCACCGGCACATGACGTAAGAGCCGATGAGACAGTGGCTTACGTCCTGGATCAGTAGGCGGGTTACAGGCTCCAACAAATTGGATGCGCTCCAGGTGTACCCATGAGTGATCTGCGTTAGGAAGTGAGCTTTTAATGTAATAATAAACATAAAAGGTTTAGCCCACAGAGTTCTTTTAGTACGCCGTCGACACGCGTATTGACTCTGCAAAAAAATCTATTTTGTTTCGAGGTAAAAAACGCGCCAAAATCGTACGTATACGTCAAACGTTCTTAAGAAATGCTTGCATCTGTTTGAATAATATGTATAGTTTCTACATAAGGAGACACCTTATCAATTAAAAATTGTTTAACACAGATTATCGACTTCTGGCTCTCAAGCTAAGATTAAACCAGTTTTATAGATGCCTGAAAGATATATATCTGCATAGCGACTAGATTAAT
Source organism: Mythimna vitellina (assembly GCA_949316375.1). Taxonomy (NCBI): domain Eukaryota; kingdom Metazoa; phylum Arthropoda; class Insecta; order Lepidoptera; family Noctuidae; genus Mythimna; species Mythimna vitellina. Next base: position 10,621,620 of record OX438698.1, read on the forward strand.
TGCGTACATTAAATATAAACTATGTTTTAAGGCTATCAAGATCGACAGGTTGTCGTCAATCGATTACTATGTAACAGACAATTGAACGACTAAACAACAAGACAAATAGATAGTGTTTCATCTTACCGCTAGCCCTGTAGAAGCCTTTGTGTTCGAGTAGTTGTCTTAAGAAGGAAATTACGCGCTGCGTGCCGTACTGATCCATATCCGGCAAGTTGATTTCATCGCAGAACAATACCAGCCATTTTCCGAGCTAAAACAAAACATAATTATTTTATTTAAACATCTATATTTGACTTCACAAAGTTCGTAAAAAGAAAACCAAAGCTCTGGTAGCCGAGTGAGTTGCTATTGTCATAAGTTAAAAAAAAAATGGACTTTATTATGGATGGCCAGTCGAAAGCGATGAGGAGTTTTTCAACGCCATATTTAAGATTGTTTTTTGTTAGTTTTAAATACTTAAATATTTTATAAAAATATAAATTTTACGTAAATAATTGTGTATAATACGGTCGTTCTAACTTGGCGCCCGTGAACATAGGCTCTGTGAACTTTAGCGCATGTACAGTCGTAAAAAAAACTGTTATTGACGTTATTTTTTTAAAACCTAAACACGAATAAAATTTTACTAATACAGGGACCAAGTACAAATAAAATAAATATTAAAACACTTTGAGACAGAAAGCTACCAAAATAACTTATGAATTAAAGAAACAAACCTAACACTACACAAAAAACTTAACAATGTATTAATAAAAACCAACGAAAACTTTTGTCCCGCCTGTGCTCAAGACAGAGACAGCGACACGAACACGACACCAATGCTAACGTGTGAGTGAGACACATTACCGCGTCCCGAGCATTGCCGATTATGCACGAAGTTTTACGGAGTAAAGAAAAAGGGATGTCCAATATGCGTGACTGAGGGTGTTGTTTAATCGATTATTTTTCAAATCGATTGAAATCTAATTATAAAAATATATTTTATTAAATTTTATAAGGAGGTTTAAAATATTCTCAAACAGTCGTTATTGTAGTAGTCGTTTATAATTAACTGATATTTAACTAAATCATATCTTTCAACCAAGAAAATATAATGTTATTAGTTTTTTTTTATTATTAAAGTCGAAGTCTCGTTTACTAACGACAACATTTACTATGTTTGTAAATCTATTTCGTTCAATATGACATATAAACAAAAATCAATAAATTCCAAATCGATAAAAATCGATTGCGATATTTGATTGAATAAAGGGTCGATTGTGTTTACATAGAGTCAATCTCTAGCTTACACCTCCGCCCCGCGCACGTCGCCTCATGCCACCATTTTGTTCCTAAAAAACGTTCGTGCGCAGCCTTCTGCGCAAACTTCAGGACCGCCAAATTAAAACGGCCGTATTATAAAATAAGTTATTAATTTAGGTCGATTGATTTTGTAGTGACCTTTTAGAAGTAAAATAAAGGACTAGAGGAAAAAAAGAAATGTATTTTTACCTGTACTGGAGCCAATACAACGCCGTTAGGCGTCTTCCTGTACTCGCAGTAATGGTCGAAGGTCTTCAACAGTAGTTCAGGAGTGGTGGCAGACGAGAAGTTAAGGCCGACCACCTCCATGTCGGGCAGGGCGCGGAGTGCTGAGAATAGCGTCATGGTCTTACCGGAACCGGGGGGACCACAGAGGACTGTTTCAAAGAAAAAAAGATATTATTGATCTCGAAATTAAGGGGTACCTATGAATGTTATAATTTACTTTCTGGTAATTTTATCTAGTTTGTGATTAAAGCACGGTTAAAAATCTGTAATGTGTGTTGTTAGATGAGAACTGATACCCGTTAAGGATGTATGCAGGCACAACTGTAAGGAGATGTCGAAACAAAAATTCAAAAGTGAGGAGATTTCTCTAACAAAAGCCACAGATCCTGAAGCAAAGAGAATACTGTGGTAGTGCTTTAGTCTTTGAAGTTTCTTTACTCCTTCCTTGTACGAACTCTATACTTCCGCGTGCTTTACAATGATAAATGGATATTTGGAATATGCTTAAAAAGAATATCAATAACCAGTAATAAGTTAATCAAAAAACAGTAATTGTACGAACCTAAAGGTTTGTGCTCTGCCAGCCAGGTATACAGGAGCGCTTCATGACGAACCGTATCAAGAGTAGGTACCACGACATCTGGCGCGGCCACCTTATGTGTCTCCACCTCAATCTGAGGCACCTTCGCTGACCATGGCACCCATTCGCCGGTTATACATACCTAGGAAAAGCCGATATTGAGTTTTATTTTTGTTACTTGACTGTGTATACGAAATTATTATTGCGGAATACTGACAAATTAGAGCGCTTTCTAGTCTATATCCGAATATTTACTATGAAGATAACTTCATAAATATTGAAATGAAGACCATTTTTTTTTATGCAAATCATTCCACAGTTTTGCTTACAAAACTACGGTAAAAGAAATCTGGTCATGGACAATTTATGTCATTAAATTACTTACTTCAAAATCGATAATGTGTTGATTTGCACCACAGTTAGGCAGTTGCATAGTGCTGGCAGACCTGATGAAGTCGCCTAGTTCATTGCGATCCTGAAACAAAACATTAGCACTACATTAATTCCATGAACCAACAGGCTATATGTCAAATACGTAAAATCAACGAATACATAGGCGGTTTTAAATCAGCAGTGTTGTTTACCTTAAGTTTAGCATCTCCAGCGAATGACCACAGCAGAGAGTACACGAGCCACTTGGGCACGTACGCTTCAAGTTGTTCATTCGTAATCGGAAAGTCTGGGTGTTGGCGGTTGTAGCCAAGGATGTTCCTAGAAGAAAAACAAAATGTAATAAACAGATGTATGAGGAATAGGTAGACTATTTTTACCTAGAGTTTCATGATAAAAGTAACGTGGAGTTGATTATAGCTCCTTTGAAATCCCGGAATCTCTCAAGATTTAAGAATTTGAACTAAAAATAATTATAATATAGAAATTCCGTTCTCTGGTAATAAAACAGCTGTTAGTTTAGCATATCATTTTTAATACAAAGTATTTCGAACTTCTGCGAACTTTTGATATAAAACGAAAGTCAGGGGTACCGTGAAGGCTGACAGGGCAGAATGGAAGAAAAAACGTGTTGCGCCGACCCCAAATAACATGGGACAAGGGCAGGAAGATTATGCAATGTTAACAGAATTATTTCGGTACCGACATTAAACTGAATAAGGTTTTTTGTCTGTTCATATAAGTAATTTAAGTTCACCACTTACCTAACACCGCGGTTAAGCATAGAATGCAGCGACGAAAGCGCTCTATGGCGCGTAAAGTCCATGATATGGTCGAGACTGACGGCGCGTTCGAGGCATTTCACTACTAAGCCATCACCGAAGAAAAGAGGCTGCAGGATGGCTGCCACATCTCGTTGTGTCTGTAGAGATGCAAACATAGGGTCATTAATTCTGAAGCGTGTTTATTATTTCTTCACGCTCGAACGGCTGAACGGATTTGGATGAAACTTGGTACATGGGTAGACCATGTCTTGAAATAGCACATAGGATATTTTTTATCCCGAGAGTATGTTCTATTGGAAAAAAAATCTGTTTTTATGTGAGTGAAATCGCGGGCAAAAGCTAGTAATCAAAAAAGTAGTTTTAAATGAAACTGCACATAATCCCTACATAGTTTAAAACAAAAACGCTTTCTCAACCACATTTGTCACTAATGGAAAGAGTAACAAATGTGGAAGGTTTGTGTATATAATTTGCCCTCGCGCGAAACCGGGTCGGGTCAATAGTATGATGTTTAAATAAGAACATTTATACATTAAACGTAATCTAAGGTACAGACAAATATGTACAGTACGGTCAAAATATGTTGGCTACTTTGAACTTAGGTGTTCTGAACTATGCACATACTCGAAAAAACACGAATCCGTAATATGATTCTGAAAAAATATTAGAAAATTCGGAGCAGTCAAGAGATTTCGATCGTACTTTATGTTGTTGATTCGATCGATGAAGAAGATTCCTTGTATTGTCATGAACTAGATTACAATAAACAATACGGTATTTTTCGTTGCTAGGTTTTCAGGCAGATATGTTTGTCTCAAAAACTTCTACTTACTTGCAAAGCAGGAGACAAGATATTCTCTGTAGGGTTTTGATCACCACCAGAGGGAGCAGCCATGACGATGCTGAACGAGTCTTCTTCTCCATCTTCGAGAGGGATGTTCCTCAATCTAAAATTGAAGAAATTAATGTAGTAACTAATAGAATATCAGTCTGTTAGAGGTTTTGGAAGAAAACATTAAACAGGCAATTAAGACGTACAAAAGATACAAATACGCAATGATAGTACTGAAGTTAGCGGCCCTGGAACGCAAAGAGCAACTGAAGGAACACAGATAGTTTTTAGTCACTCTCTCTCGCTCCACCCCGACCGGAAAGTTATTTTTTGATTTCTCATCTCGAAAGAAAAAAAAATACAAAGATGGATGGTGTGAGTTGGGTACATACCTCATAAGATAGTTTTCGAAGATCATTTCGGTAGTGAGGACATCTTGTGAGAACCAGACCATACCACAACGGGAGACAGTGGCGAGGGTAGCGTACTTTAGATCTTGTACCTAAAATAACACACAGAAAGATTTAACATAGTTAATAATGAAGCTAACCTAATAATCCCCGTAATCTACCGTACCGTAATCCTAATAACCGTATAATGAGATAACCTTAAAGTCGTTATGTTATATGGTTATAGAAACTTTTATTGTTTAATAATATAACATAACATTTTTAAGTAACAGAGAGTTTCTTTGGGTCTGTTTCGTTCAGAGTTATGTACATCTTATCCTAATTTATTTACGATTTCAATAATCAAGTTGATTTTCTAGAAATTAAGACTCACTCCCGTCCTCGTCCTGCGTAGGCGATTCAATACGATAACGATGCGAAGCGAAGCGGCGCGAATGGTACAAAAAAATGACCAACCGCACGTGGGTGCAGTGCGGTGACGAGGGAAGCGAAGCGGACGCATTCAGTTGGTTTGACATTTTCACGCGAATGCTCGTGGTACAGTACCGTTTTAAATAAAGTGGCGACTTCAAGCGCACGTAGTAAAAAGTCACCGTATGGCGTTGAATTCGCCTAAACCGCATCGGATCGCTTCGCAATCGCATTTGCGTTGAATCGCCCACGCAGGACGTTACGTGATACTTTTAGAAGTGGCTAAAACTATTAGAAGATTGGCAAAACGAATTGCCAAACGTACCTCAAACATAACTCGAACATTAGGAGGCAATGACAAACGCTCGCCGTTGGGCAATGTGAGCAGCTTGTTATCATCAAGCACTGAGTTCAAGTTCTCAACCCATTCGGGATCCACGTCACCGTCAAATATGATCCATTGACGCTTGTTGATTTCACCGCGGACGTTGTCGATGATTTTCCTGTAGAATAAATAATACGTGAAACGTAATTGTTGCTTAGGAAGTTCATAAGGCTGAGGGCTGAGAGATTATTCGAAAGAATAACTGTGGCCATGGTATTCTAATAATATATATTTTTTACATTAGTAACCGACTTTCTAAATTGGTAGTTACGTTTGTTATCAAGAGGTAATAGTTTTAAAACCCTATACAACTATCTGTAAAGTATCCTAAAAAAAATTTTTTTTTTTTGTTCATCTTACAGTTAGTTGTCCTGGTCTAGTTGCTTGTGTATGTACTTTACTTGTGAGTGAATGCACCCACGATCAGGAGTGATTCTTAAAGTGGGAAAACTTTTTTAATAAAAAAAAAAATTCAGGCAAGAGCGAGTCGGATTCGCGCACTGAGGGTTCAGTACAAACTTACCTATGAAAACAGTTCAATTCCCGAATTGAGTTACGAGGATTTTTCCGAATCAGAAAGTTTTTTTTTGGGACATAACTATAAATTTACTGATTCAGATTTTTCCCTATACTTTTGCTATGGGACCTTACTTCACGCCAAATTTCAGGATTATAGGTCAACGGGAAGTACCCTATAAATTGTGATTTCCTTGAGTGTGTCGAAATATACGTTTTTTGCGACATAAACGGCTGTATCTTTTTTGTCTTTAACTCAGAAGTTTGATTTTTTTAACTCGATACTTCCGCACGTCCCCGAGATAAAGGGTCTTGAGAGACAGACGGACAACAGTGATCCTATAAGGGTTCCAGTTTTTCCTTTTGAGGTACGGAACCCTAAAAATTGAAAGATTTCAGTTTCACAGCCAAGTAAATAATATTTCTGATTATCAATTAAATTCATCTTACCTGAGAATATGAGTGAAGAGACCATCGGTCCATTCACGGGTGTTGGGATCCAGTACACCATACAGTGTTTCCTTAGACATCGCCTTCGGGTCGATGACGTGAGCCACACCTTCCACGCCTTCAAATCTGGACAAATCAAAATAACGTTTTTCAAAATGGAATAACACAAGGAAAGAATAACTTCTGCAACACATTTTCGGGTCTTTGTTTTACTGAAATCAGCATCTTTAGGCGCTGGTCGACATTTTCTCTCGGTTTCTGAGCTTTTCTCAACTTCTTCGAGAGTTCAGAACACATGTTAAGATTTATTGTACTACTAGCACTATTGAACGATCAACCAAGGTATTATACATAAGTAACCAAGCTTGTGTAGGAATCTTACCTTTCTAAAGCCTTCAGTAGTACGCGCCACGCAGTAGATTTGCCGCTTCCAGATGGTCCGACCATCATGAGACCGTGGTTCAACTTGCAGATTTGGTATAGTTGAAGGACCTGTACACATTTATATAAATCAGCTTTATGTTGTAGTACTAAGACTCATTATCCTTTATTAGACTTGGATAATGAATCCTACAGACAGCTGCATCAATTGGGTACCCCTCTCTCATTAAAATATCTTAGAAAAGGGGGTAGTCAGTTGATGACGCTGTCCATTTGTGTATATCCATTTTAGCACAAAAGAATAAGATTGAATAAAACAGGACATTTAAAGTTATTTTAAAAGTCAATGAAATACATGACAACGAAATACAAAAGGAGAAAGATTTGCCTATATAGGTAGCTAAAGAGATTGCGATACAAAATAAGGGGTTTGACGAAGTTAAGCCCAAAGTTGTAGCTCTAGAACTTATTATGAGCTTTCGAGTATTTCTGTAGTGAGTAGCAATGAGCGTTCTTAAATCATACTGATGGCGAGTACGCAATCAAATATTTAGTAAATGCGTACCTATACACTTTTAAATTATCATTTAGTGTCGCTTTCAAATTTTAATACGATATGAAGTCATCAAAGATTCTTTCATAGCGCCGCAGCGTTATATTACTTCTTATGTACAAGCCAAAACGTTTGATTTTGTATGCGTATAATTGTTACAGAACTGCATAATCATATTCAGGGTGCAGGTTGAGCATTGCTGCTCCATAGATAAAATAACAACAACAAAATACTAGTCATAGTGAAACTGCAAAGTAGAAACTAAGAAAATATCCAGACAGTGACGTGTTTGACCAGGTGTAGTGGTGTGTAAGCTTAGAATGAAGTACAAGTTGTCACATTTGAGTGGTGTCTGAAAAACCACAGAATTGGTAACGAATGGAGTACTAATGAGGTTTAATTCCAATGAATGTACGAATGGCGTCCTTCGACAAAATTAAGACTCCCATCGCTTTGCTTGTGTGTAAATTTATTTATTAGCAAGGACATTTAATTGAATTTAGGAATTATTTTCACATGTTAGATGGATTATTCTTGTTGGCTTTTATTAAACATTGAAAAAAGACAGCAGATGTACTCCATTTATTACCAACCCACGTGTCAAAAAATCACACACATGAACAACAATGTAAAGACACAGAGAGCACACCCACACCGACGGTCACTGACCTTCTCGATCCACGTGCTGTGCTGCGCGCGCGACGATGCACTGCGCCTCTACGTGCCGTTAGCGGGTTAGCATGGAAACGCATATGCATTCACACTCACGTACTACCGTATTATGGTAGAATAATAGGTAATATGGGTATGGGGAGACTGCTTTTTCATTACATCAACAATGTCAGAAAAATGTTGATTTTTGCCTGATAGTAAGGCACAGCTTAATTAAAGAAATAAATGATGATAGTTTGAGTTTTTATAAAAAAGCAGCCTCAATGTAAATAAAATGGATAAAGCAAAATGTTAAATTGTTATGATTATTGTCGCATGAAATATATTAATCAATACATTATTATAAATATTTATGTTTAATATAAAATCTTGACACACCATCACCTTCTTGGTTGAGATGATTTATATATTAATTATGGATGTTGTTATAATTATGTTATATAATAAATCAAACGATGTGCATATACAATGGACCTGGTGTTCAAACAAATTGACTGTGCAGTCAATGAAATGAATGTCATTAATTAATTCCTTAACCAGTTAATTTATTGGGCTTATTCACCGATTATTTCTAGCTCAAGTAGTAGATAAATAAAGTACCTTGTCCATCCAGGTAGAGCCTTGTTCGTCGCCTTCTCCACAAACCAAGAATTCTTCGGCGCATACAGCACGGATTTCGTTCTTCAATCCTGTTGGAAAAGTGTCAATCTGTACCTTAAGCATTGATAACCAGTTACCTGTTCACAGGTGACAGCGATAGCGGACGTCACTGCCGAGGCCGAATACTGTGGCCTAGTAAAGAAGTTAATTTGGAACAAAAAACTATTTTAGCCATCGACACGCTACAAAGAAGTATTGATAAAATTAAGATTTAATAGTGTAGCGACATTTATGGCGTCACATAAGAACTAACCCTGCATCGCGCAATTAAAGTTCTCCACGCGATTTGAACATATAGAACAGCCCGAAATTATCTATCGGGCAGTTGCCCGCCAGACATAACGCCCGTCTGGTCGGAGGATCCTCCCTTTTCAACGGAGGTTTGCGGGACAATGGTCTCACAATGGGCGGTTTTATCGCTAAAAGCGATTTACTTTATTGAGAGCGTTTAATTTATGCTAGCATCAACTATAGTTTGATAAATAATTCTAACAAAATTTACCAGTCATCTCCGCCCTAGTATATCCAACATTGGGGAACACATCGTTCAGCAACGAGAACAGTAGCGGTATATCTTCAGCCACCAGCTTAGGCACCATAGTCTCACACACAGACTGAATCAAGATGTCTTGTTCGGGAAGCGACTCGGCGATCGACGCCTCGTCGGGTACTTCCGTACTGCGTTCGATTAGGTTTTCCTATAATACAAAGGGTTAAGTAAATTATTTAAACAGTTATAAGCAGAGATTCCCAATCTTTTTTAAGGAAATAATAACAATCTTAATTGACATAAATTATACAAGCATTTTATGAATTTTGTAGCTCCTGTGCTAGTGTATTCTGTGTTACAAGAGCTATTGTCTTCTTCTTATTACAATGAAGATAAAGAAAAAAAACCAACTGGCAGTACTCAATAGCATGTTTTTTATTTTAATCAATAGTCTTTGAATCATGCCATTAGACACAAATATACAAATTACGTAACACAAATCGCAGTGCAATTCGAAATATGTTTAAGGAAATTTAGGTTCAAGTGGCTAAAATATTTATCTATTGAAATAAAGCACTATTCAACATCATTACATGTCGAATTGTCAAAATGAATGTCATTGGAATTGTAATCGTTGTATGCAAGAACCCTGCTGCAGTTTTCTACTTTTAGACCCCAGGTTGAGAAACCCTGAAGCGGTAAGGCAGTTGATAGGTTTTTATTAAGCATAAGTATATAATACGTTTCGAAAGAAGGTAGAGATATATATCGAGACACACAACAGTGAAATAGGGCAGTTGACTACTTTTAAACATACGAAGGAACTTTATTTTTAATTTACAAAAAGCTGTAGAAAGCATTTGATAGTTATAAATGACAAATCAAATAAAAATCCTAAATATAAAATACTTCATGCGAAACCGAAATTTTTATAAACATTGAGTTTTTGAGATGGATGCAGTACACATTTTTTTGTAAAATAATCGACAACAATTTGCAATTTGCAACGTGTTGCGCCGACCCCAAATAAGATGGGACAAGGGCAGGAAGATGATGGTGGAATTGACAATAATTTACGTGCTAGCAAGGTTTTTTTAACAAAATATTCAATTTTCCATTTTGGTTCTGCACAAAAGCTTACAGTAGTTTTCCTGCAGTTCCATCTCAATAACTTATTGTTTTCAGCGCAAGACTGACTCATATTAGCAGTCTGTAAAAAAACTGTAGTCTTTTCTTTTAAAAAAAGTCAACTACCATATTGTTTGGTATTTTTAGCTTACCATATTATGAAAAGATTTTTCTAGTTTCTGTTTGTTCCGGGCATAAACATACAAAACATGTTACAATTTTATTTCACAAAAATCGGAACCCATTCCAATATCAGTATGTTCAAACTTTCACTGTCGATGCAGTATCTGCTCAAGTGGCTTGTTTGCGTAGCCAGCGGGCATTGCTGTGACCAGAGAGTCATGTCTAGTTTTAAGGGTTCCGTACCTTAAAAGGAAAAAACGGAACCCTTATACGATCACTTAGTTGTCCATCAGACCGTTTATCTCGAGGACGCGTGGAGGTATTGAGTTGAAATTAGAACCGTATACTCAAGAATGCGGTCCCTTGAAGCTGTGAAAAAACCTAACTTTTAAGTTTACGAAAAAACAAGATACGGCCGTTTATGTACAAAAAACGTATATTTCGACACTCTCGAGGGAATCAAAATTCATAGGGTTCCCGTTGACCGAGAATACTGAAATTTGGCATAAAGCAAGGTCATATAGCGCAGGTATAGGAATAAATCTGAAAACTGTAAATTTGTTGTTACGTCACAACAAATTGAACTATTTAAATAGGTACTATAGTTTGTACGGAACCCTCAGAGCGCGAGTCCGACTCGAACTTGCCCAGTTTCTTTAGAGACTAGAATAATTCGTGACTTGATGTGGAGTAGGTATGATACCTTATATATACACACAAATTATTCGGTTTTTAGGGACCCTATTGCTATCACTCTGCTATCTGTCTGTCTGTCACCAAGCTGTATCTCAAGAACCGTGACAGTTAGACAGTTGAAATTTTCACAGATGATATATTTAATGTGTTTCTGTTGCCGCTATAACAACAAATACTAATAAAAACAGAATAAAATAAATATTGAAGTATCCCATACAACAAACGTGATATTTATTCCGTTTTTTAATTCGGACGGTACGGAACCCTTCGTGCGCGAGTTCGACTCGCACTAGACCGGATTTTTCGTCTGAGTTTGTGATCTTTTTATTTACCCAGCATTCACAGCATGTTAAAAAGGTTAAATGAAGAGAATATATTGTCTCAGTAATGCACGCTGGCTACGCAGATTACCAAGCTATGGGAGGCGATGCGATGATGCCAAAACATTAAAGTATTTATTACATACCTTGATCTTCTGAATACGATCACGCTTGACATTACCAGCAGACACGAGCACAGACTTGAGGGCTCGCAGTCCGAAGTCGTAATGCGACTGGTTGGACAACTGTTCGTCACAAAGTCTGTAAGATATACGAATTGTGGTTTAGCACTACAATTTTACTTAAACTGAGCAGCGACAAAATTTCGTGTCGCTGTACCTAACTTATGTTTATAAAGCCCCAAATCTAGGTAGAAAATAACACGCATCTCCGATGTTGCGTCTGGCCAGACGCAAACACTAAGGGCTATATTTCACCGGGACATTATAGCGGCGACCAGTTGCGCCGCCATGGTGTCCGTAAGCTACCAAACTAGACACCATGCTGACAACAGAGTTACTACACCACACTGAGACTGAATCAAAATGGACCTTAAGTGCACGCGTCCGAGTTGGTCGCGCCTCCAAATTGGTTGCGCAACCAAACGGACGCCAGGTGAGTAAATCGCTATAGAGCTGTATACATTTTGTTGGTAGCGACGATTGGTTGTGCCGCCATGGTGTCCCGGTGAAATATAGCTCGAAAGGGACTAGGGATTTTATTCATCTTTTTTTTAAGATTTCTAGAACTTTATAGGTTTGATGAAAAGAAAAATTTAGAATATTGCGTAGAAAATCGAAGAATATCTGAAGACTACGACGACTATTTAATCTTCGCGCATTTGACAGTTTATAACTAAGACAGGATAACGTCTGCTGGGTCAGCTGATGAGAAGTAAAAGAACTTGCTTTAAAAGTCGAAAAGAAGGCATCAATACTTACTTAAAGAACGGCACGATCTTGCAGGCCAGTTTCTCGGCGGTTCTGAACCCTTGACTGAACAGCATCACCTCAGCAATCAGCTGCCTATCCGGTGTAGTCATGGCCAAGCTTCGGAACAGCTTCTTCAAGTTGTCCGGCAAGTTGGAACGACCCGCGTATCCAGGGTTCATTGTGATGAAGATCGCCATGTCTTGACTTACACGGACTTGCTTGCCGACCAATTCTACAGTTATGGACTTGGCTGAAAAAATTTACATGATATTAAAATAAAAACAGGAAGGATTTTTGAAATTGTTTTTACAATAATTGAATTTGGATCGTATAACCCTCGCATTAGTGATTATAATAGTCATTAAACGTCGTGTCAGAAAGAGAATTAAGCACCAATGTTTGTGCACACACCTGTGCTCTATAACATCTTCTGGATACTTGGATATTCTTTGTTAAGGTTGGTTACCATGATCGTAATTTGTTCGAGAGGATTTATAGTCAATAAAAAATTCTTATATCTTTAAACCTTAAAATTAAGCATTTACCAGTATTATCTCCTTCTTGGTGACTCTTAAGAGCTTCTTGAATGGTCTGAACTTGCTGCGACACGGCTGATAACATTCTCTCTTCCAATCGGTTGAACTCATCGAAGCAACCCCAGGCACCCACCTAAGATTCGAAATGTTTTAGGTAGGATCACACAAAAGAGTCACAGGAATTTAAACTTTACAGCAATGTTGTTAAATTCTTTAATTACCTGACAAAGACCGACGAAGATACGGCCCATAGCTTGGAAGTCGAAAGTCTCGTCACAGTTGAACACCAGGACAAAACGACCGAGTTGGTTTCCGAGAGCCTTCACCGACTCAGTCTTACCGGTACCAGCGGGACCTATAAAATATGGTTTAGTTATATTGTCATTTACTTGCTAAGTATATGCTTACAGTATTTAACTGATTGACATATGACAGATGATTAGTGATGCAATGGAAGTGTCTTAACGGAAACGGAAACAGACGTCAAAAGTAAATCTTTGTGGATGCGGAAGCGAAAGCGTTAATACTGTGAAGAAAAAGCACAATTTTATTTTTTGAAAACAACAGAAGGTTTACGTCGTAATCACGTCATGAGGCGCGGTGATGCGCAGAATGAACAAAAAAAAAATATAATAACAAAGAAACTCGTTGCGACACGTTTGTGTACCGCCCCCCCGCCTCTTCCGATGTGTCCAGTCGTCCACGCGCCTCCCACCCCCGCGCTCCTCGCTGTATTCTTCCGTTTACAGTTCTATTATAAATTTTGCGGAAGCAGAAGCGGAAACGGAAGTGAAAAAGCTTGCGGAACTTCTGCAGAAGCAGAAGCGGAAGCAGAGTTCTAGTTTGGTATGACTCCAATACTTACCGAAAGGTGATCCTCCAAGCCTGGCTTCCAAAGCCTGCGTCATGGTGAGGTAGCAGCGATCTGTCAACGGTGTTTGTACCAGGCGGTCTTGCACACCCAGGTATTCGAAACCATACAAAAACTTGGCGTTAGCCATGTGGATGGTCAGCTGCTGTAGTACCTATAAGAAACAATTTTTTTTTAAATATAGGTCCTGGAGGTCCTGTTTTCAAATTGAAAATTATATATATATTATATTTTTAAATTTAATCATAGTATTTAGGTCATTTTTAAAATTGACTAAAGACGCGTAAGTACATTCTGAAGGTTTTACTTCAAATGGTCAATGTGAACAGTGCTTTCTAATTTACTAAAATTAAATTGGTCAATGGGCGTGGCTAAGTGACAACGATGAGTCTCTATTTTCTTAACGCGAATAGAGTGTAGTACTTTACTTACAGACTTTCATCGCCCATACAATTGTGTGAATTTTTTTTGACTACTACAGATTGTGGGACCTATTAGCTCTGCGAAAGCGCTTGCCGGGACCGACTTCAAATAGTTTAAATAAGTAGTCAGTGAACACTTACGTCATTATTCCTTGGGTCGAAGTAGAAGCGCATCTCGCACAGCCACTCGAATGAGCGAGGACTATTGACGTCAGAGGCGATCAGACGACGAGTTACCGTTCGCTTGTGGACGAACTCGTTGATCTATATCGAACAGAGTAATTATAAATTTAAAGATTTCGTAGTAATCTTTTGGAATATTCAGCTGAAATGATAAGTGACGAATATAGCTCTCAAGGCTCGCAAGTAGTAGTTATGGCATCTGAGTGCCACCTGCTAATATCACGGGGGAAACATCAGATACCTATAAAACATATTACTAGAACAATCTAGTAAACAAAAGTCAGATGAAAAGAAAGATAAGTCCTTTTTCAGCAGCAGAACTACAATGAGCTCTAAATTTAAAAGTCAATAGACTCACCAAATGCTCAAGCTTCCTCCTCCTCAGCGGCGGTTGTTCTTGCAGTACGGAGTCAGCAAGTATATTCAACATGTTCTCAACATGGGCCAACACTCTCTTCAGACCATCTCCTCCACCACTGACTAGGGCGGCTTCTACATCTTCCGACCACAAGATCTGAGCAGCTAGCACTACGATTTGGGCCTGTGAACATAGATGAGGGTTAGTATATATTTAAGGATGAAAATCTAAATATATTTGTCAAACAAAGATTTACATTATATTATAGCATTGACTATTTAAGGCCCTAAAAAAAGATAATTTAGCTAGATAAATTATTATTTCGAATTTAATAGAGAGAAAGAGTCGTTATAAATCTGAAGATATTTTGAGGTCTTTGTCCTCCACTCGGAGTAGAGAGCAAGTCTTGTTATATCTATCGTAAATTATAAAATAAATCATATGATCTTAATAGTGATTGCAATAAATTACCTGATACTTATCACACCAATCAATAAACTTCTGAGGATCAACATTTCCATCCTTGAATTGTTTGACGTCACCGACTGCGTCCTTGAGCCGGCACGCCAAGGTCACGCGCATCTCACGTTCCACCATTGATAACCAGGAGTTGATCTTAGGATTCTCGATTGTTGAGACGGGTGATGTGAAGTAGACCTAGAGTAGGAAATTATACGTAAATATTTTTATAAACAGTATGAAAGTAAAAATTTATTAGTGTCGTGTAGAACACCGGAGTTGTATCAGTTTTTAATGACGTATGGACATTTTACTTGTAATGGTACAGATACCGGCACGAATCTTGAGCGCTTGGCGAAATAGCGGGGATCGCTTTGCGCATCGTACATATTGGCGAGCCAATCACTGTACAAGGATTTCACTCCCCGCCCCCGCATCTCTTTTCATAACACTAAAGAGACCCGATATTTCACTTCTGTGTGCTTCTGCGCAAGTAAAACTGTAAAAGTCAATGCTCAAGATCCGAGCCGGTGTCTGCAATACATTCAAATTAAAGGTATAAAAGCTTAATTAACTTGTCACAAATGGCTCTTTTTGTTTTTTAATCCATAGATTTGTATTTCAGTCTGTTTTATATCAAACTCTTATTTCTTTTTATTATTATTGACAGGCTCGCGTTTGACCACTATCTCACCTGATGGTAAGCGATGATGTGGTCTACGATGGACCACGCTTGCCTAGAAGTAACCTATACACTCTTGACTTAAATACCCCTAGGTTGTAGCTATCAGGAAACACAGACTTCGGCAGAGAATTCCACTCCTTAGCTGTACTCACATATTTGGAAACGGAAACAGCACAAAAAATAGTGTTCCATAATTATTCATAATTCAATTGTTTTGGCCCTTACCTCTTCACCTTCTCGAGAAGCAATACCATTGATAATAGTATTATCCTCATTGAGAATGATGGCGGCGACTCCAGCGAACATCTTCTTGAAGTGCTTCTGCAGACGCGCGATGTTCTTGCTGTTGCCGATAATCTCCAGCAGGTCCTCGTCTCCCACGAAGTAGAATCTGTCAAAATGATGATTGATGAGTTTGATTTCCAGATGATTGTTGCATAATGAACACAAAGACTTATTTGTCTTTCATATCACAAAGCTCTGTTTGACTGTTTGAGTAATAAATATGTCTTGGAAATGAAACAAAACATCATGCCTTTTTTTAGGTGGGAAATCATCCAATGACTTCTCCCGTTCTAGGGTAGAGCGAGAGAGAGTGTCAGACTTTTACTGACTAAAACCCACTCTAATGTTCCTTCTTTGCCAGCCTAGGACCCCGGGTTTTCCTTTTACAAGCGAACCCATGACCCCAGTAGGCATAGATACTGCTGAGCCTCTACGGTTTTGCTGACATCTTCTTGAGGCGCGTGTGGAGCACTACGCGCCGAAAACATCATGCCTGTATTCTTCATCTATATGTCGTGGCCAACTAAAACTGGCCGGATTGTTTAAACGTTAACATTTGATGATATGTCAATCTTTGTTTGGCCATTTCACTGAAGTAGGATTTTAATGATAGTAAAAGGTCTGAAGAAAGTAGGCCAAACGAGGATTGGCATGTCATCAAATTTTAACGTTTGAGACGATCTGGACAGTTTTAATTGGCCATTTCTTAAAGTGATCAATTTCTAAGATTTGGCCACGACATATACAGTAGATCATCATTTCGCCCCTTATTTTGAGTCTGACTATGTCAAAGGGGTCAAAGGAGCAAAAATCTGGACTCACAGGTTGTTACCCAGAAAATCCTTATAAATTGACTCAATAAGATTATTTGATCAGGGAATCAGAATCAAGGCTCCAATAAACGCGCTTGTGATTGGAATTCCAACAAAGTAAACCAATTTCGGATCAAACCTCTAAATTATTTTTAATCCCAAAAAAACAATAATTCACATACAAATAACAAATCTAAGCTCATTTATTAAAAAAAAATAATGAAAAACAAAAGTTACATACCTAGGGAAGCTGCTTCGCTCCCTCTCCAGATATTCACCGAGCGCCTTCTGAATCTTGCCAAGTAAATCGGCGAGACGCTCCAGAGAACGTTGTACTCCTGGGATGTTCAGTACGTCCATCACCATCGGGGACTTGCTTACTTTCTTCATCAGGCCAAGGAACTCGGAGCTATCGGAAGATTAATGTATAGTATGTACTAGTGAATTATAGTAAGAAGAAATTATTTAGAAAATTGCTCATTAAAATTATACATGATACTAGACCAGGTTCATCAAGCCAGTTTTCATATTTCAAAGTTTATTATGACACATACACAGACTTTAATACATATAAAAACTACCAAAACCAGGTTGATAAAAATAGTATCATCATCATCTTCCTGCCCTTGTCCCATCTTATTTGGGGTCGGCGCAACACCTTTTTTTCTTCCATTCTATCCTGTCAATCGTCATACTATCACTAAGTTCCTTTTCTTTCATATCACTGTTCACACAATCCATCCATCTTTTCTTTGGCCTCCCTCTCCCTCTCCACCCATCCACATGTATACTCATAACTCTTTTAGTAACATGCGTTTCCTCTCTCCTCTTTACATGACCATACCAAGACAAACGATTCCCCTTCAACTTTTCAGTCACTGGCGCCACTTTCAAACTTCCTCTAATATATTTATTTCTCACTTTATCCATTCTCGTCACACCACACATCCATCTCAACATTCTCATCTCCGCTACATGCAATCTTTTTTCATCCGTCTTTTTCACAGCCCAACATTCTGATCCATACAGTATGACAGGTCTTATCACGGACTTGTAGATTTTACCCTTCAACTTGAGGGGCATCCGTGGGTCACAAATTGTTCCAGTGACCAGTCGCCATTTCATCCATCCTGTATTGATCCGATGTGATACGTCTCGGTCTACCTCGCCATCTCCTTGGATAAGCGACCCGAGGTACCGAAAGTCGGAGCAGATTGGTATGGGCGTTCCAGCGAGAGCTAATAGGACCGGAGAGACCACCGAAATCGCAGAACAAGTATTCCGTTTTGGTTCTACTCAATTTCAGGCTAACACTCTCCAGTCTGTGCCACCACACCTCCAATCTGTTCTGGACCTCTAGGCCACTCTCGGCAACCAACACAATGTCATCGGCAAACAGCATACACCAGGGAGCCTCTTCCTGAATGTCCGACGTCAAAGCGTCCATTATCATCAGAAAGAGGTAAGGGCTGAGAGCCGACCCTTGATGTAAGCCGACAGCCGCATTGAAGCTGCCAGTGGTACCCACTGTAGACCGGACTTGGGTACTGCATCGACTGTACATCGCTCGGATCAACTGCACATACTTCCCAGGCACACTTTTCACCCTTAAGGGCCCACCACAGAACCTCACGAGGTACCCGGTCGTATGCCTTTTCGAGGTCGATGAATACCATGTGCAAGTTTTTATGCGGACCTCTGTATTTCTCGCACAGCTGGCGTATAGCAAAAATGGCATCCGTTGTACCCCGACCAGGCATAAAACCGAATTGGTTCTGTGAAATTTCACTCTCTTCTCTCAGCCTCCTTTCAATAACTTTCTCCCAGGCTTTCATAGTATGTGACATTAGCTTTATTCCTCTATAATTGTTGCATTCAAGCACATCACCCTTGTTTTTAAAGATGGGCACCAGGGAACTGTTGCACCACTTATCAGGTATGGCTTCTTCCCGTAACAACTTATTGAAGAACAAAGCTAACCACATCCATCCATCCACTCGCAGCAACTTCCACACTTTAACTGGTATTCCGTCTGGACCAATTGCCTTACCATTCTTCATTCCATTTACAGCTATCCTGACTTCATCCATACTAATCATTCTCACTAAACCCACATTCACTGGTTTGCTCTCTAAAATCCCATGCCAGTGGTTTTTCAAAATAGTCCTTCCACCTCTCTTTGATTTTTTCATCTTCTGATAGAATCATTCCAGTTTCATCCCAGATAAAAAGAGTATCGTGATGCAAAAAAAAAAAATTGGAGGTATTCAGAATAGGTTTCCAAATACACAATTTGTCTATAAATAAATAAAATAAAATAGCTTTATTGCATATCATATTGGCTTAAATTGCAAGTCGAGGAGTCTCCATTTAGGCATAGAAATGCCTGTAGTTGAAGGCTCCGCTCTTTCCTTACATTATAAATATTAAACAAGGCAGATGACAAAAAAAAAATAGAATAAAAAGTGACAAGGAAAAATAATAATAATAAAAAATAAAATAAAAAACGATCAATTGTACATGTGCGTGAGTATTTAGGTGTGTGTAGGTTTAGGTCTATATGAACCCTATTCCAAATACAGAAATTGGCTCGTAGATTTCAGCTTTGACTCGTTTTGTTAATAAAAGCAGAGCGGAATGACAATGAATCAGTTTATGATAATTAATATTACCTGATGCTCTGGAAACGGCTAGTTTCAACGGGCAGTAAGGTCTTGATATCAGCCGAGCCACTGAAGATACCCTCCAAGTACACCCAGCGACGTTGAACATCGATCCAGACGTCGAACAGAGCATTGATGCGGTTCAGTTTTTCTTCCCAAGTTAGAGCTTCCTCTTCGAATACCTTGGAGTCAGAAAAAAGTGATGAGACACAATAAAGATAAAAACGTAATGTTAAAATTTTATATTGAAACCATTATTTAATAAAATTGTTTAAATTTATCTCGAAAAATAAATGTTGTGCACACCTGCTTCTATGAACATCTTTTGTCTAATGCTATCGTAAATGAAGTATAGTTGTAGACAAGAACCAAAAAAAAAGAAAATTAACATAGAACACTCTTACTTTAAATGCGCTGAAAATCACGCAACGAGTCTAAATCATTGACGCATATTTAACGCCCAATTTTGCTTTTGTGTAAATGTTTTCATTACAGTACTTAGAGAATGAATAGTGTTAAGAAATTCGACATACCTTGTAGTAAGGCGACAGCTTCATAGCAGCCACACTGTTGATGTGTTCCTTCACTTTGTTGAACAGGTCATCCCAGCCGCGGATGATCTTGCACTTATTCTGGTAGTTGATCAAGTCCAGTTCGTAGCTCTGCCATGACTCGCGCACCTATGAGTGTAACAAAAAATGGTATTAGTTTTAAAATTAATAATATTACTAGCTTTTGCCCGCGGCTTCGCTCCCGTCCACTGACTACTCTATTTTGCTCTACCCAACTTTACCCTACTCTACCCTACTACCAATTTTTAAAATTTTTTCTTTCATAAAAACCTTCTCCTGACAAATAAAAAACACAACAAAAAAAAGTGAAATCGGTCCAGCCGTTCACGCGTGATGGCGTGACCAAGGGAAATAAGGATTCATTTTTATATACATAATTATACAGATACATAAACTTTGGGAGCCCCGAATTCACTTATGACCTGAGCAAACAGAAAGGGCTCATCTGCTTCTGGAGAGACCATGGTTGGAGTGAAAGCTGCCATGGCCCACGCACAATGGTCTACCAAGGACTTAGTGCAGAAACCAGACCATAAAGATAAGATACAATATTTTTTAACATTTTCAGTGAGCTAACGTGTTACACAGTTACTAGTTTTCGGTAGTCAGATAGGAAGATGGTCCATTTAAAACACTGGTATTCGGCTGTAACCGGTTAGACTAGGATTAGACTGATTTTCTAGTATTATCTGTGGGATGCAGGAATGTTTGAAAGGCTGACCTTGGCTCTAAAAGGCAAAGGGCAACTGAAGGATACAGGTGGGTTTTAGTCAGCAACTATGATACGTCCTCGTTCTATCCTAGTCCAGCAGTAACTGGATGATAACACAAATAAAAAAAAAACAAAAAATATCTTGTATGTGTGATGTGTTTTCACAAAACTTGTCTGTAAAGACACATAACACGTGACTCTAGAGTAATCCTTTGTGAACTCACCTGTTTCAAGAACTCTTCGAGCGCCATTTCTCCCTGCGCGACGGACACGACGTCCTTGACGGTGTGCTCGTTGTGTAGCAGGTCGGCGTCCCACACTTGCCCCAGAGTAAGCTCAGATAGTGACCAATCCACTTTGAGTGCGCGGCACAGTTGCCGCCAGTGTCGCTCTTTTAGAGCATCCGATTTCAGCTCGACTATTAACATGTTGACCTGAAAAATAATAGGAATTAGTTTTTCTTTTATTAAATAATAACTCTGTTTGATAACATTCTTCTGTTTGGTGGAGGAATTTAACATGTTAGTAACCGTGTCGGACAATTGTGACCACCAGTAAATGATTCATGATGACTGGTCACATGCACATCGCTTGACAAAAAGGGCGGGGCGCCAGGAATACAAACGTGTCCGAAAATGTAACCCGCGTGGCACTATTGACTTTTTTTTTCGGTCTAGATTATTTTAATTTGATAACGTGGCAAAGTAAGTACTAGTCAGTTAAAAGGCGAATTCTGTTCTCATGAAGATATAGTCAGAAATGCTGACATTACCTATGAAGGCATAACGGCGGAAAAATCACATCATTACAATAAATCATGTCATTTACCTTGGTGTAAGACTGCAACAGTTTGCGCACATATTCGTAGCTATCATACATACGAAGACGAGCTGGCAGTTCTTTGAGTTCGTTTAACATCGCCTCCAGTTGTTGCCTAGGAAAAAAAAAACAAAAAAAAATGTTTTTAAAATCAAATCAAAATTTTGAATAATCACTTACAGTATAATATACAAAAACACTTAACTAATTAAATCTATATATATACATTAACGGCTACTCCTAACTAAAATATGGAACGTGCTCTTACCATCGTCGCGTGCCAGGCCATAAGGTTCCAAAACAGCCGGAACGCCGACGGTGACAAGAGCACGTCGGATAATGTCATTAAGGTTCGCGTGCCGCGCTATGCGTCCCGCGCTTCGACTGCATGACAGGCCGTGGTGACCGAGGCTGTTGACAACTTCGCCACAGTGGCAGCGATGAGGAGAACAGCAAGGAGCGCCAAGGCGTAGGGCAACAGCTAAATCACTTAGATCTATACTTATTATAAATCTGTAGAAGTGAAAATTCTGTACATTGAAAATATAAAAAAAAAAAATGGCAGGGGTGTTACTAGACCGACACCAAACCCAAAAATGTGATTAAAAAATTTTTGTCTGTCTGTCTGTTTGTTCAGGCATCACGCAAAAACTACCATTTGGTTACGATGAAACTTGGTATAATTATTCTTTAATATCCTGGGCACCACACTTTGTACTTTTTATCCCGGAAAAGTATATACAATAAAAAACAAACTTAGTTTTGCGATTCGATCCCTAGACTCGATTACTGTACCAACCGTAAATAATAAGTTTGTCGCAGGTTATGTCACCCGCAGTAGAGTTCACTACACGCTACACGGCTAAGATACTATAATATTTTAAGATACAATATCGCTCGCCATACAACTTAATGGACTTATCACACACGACGAAGATAATAAATAATATTTCATATTTTCGCAACTCAAAAAACCTAATAAAACCATTTTCGCCTTCTACGCGGATGAAGTCGCGGGTAAAAGCTAGTTCAAGAAAAATCTTAATATTTAGCAAAAGTATGTATATTATTTATTTCAGCTTACCTGAGTTTCCTAGGCTGAACAGAGAGCCAAGGCTTCTCTCTGATATCATCAATCTGCGTCCAGATCTTACTGAGTGAAGACCAAACGCCGCGCAAGTCTTGTAACTCTTCAAGTGCCACGGTCATACGTTCGTTGTTGACCGAACTTCCTAAAATACCAAAAACCAATTCAATAAATAAAATTCAGAAGACTAGAAAAGATTAATATTAAAAAAAAGCAAAAATCAACTTCATTATCTTATTACTGAAACCAAAATTATAAGTAATATTCCACAACTATCACACAAAGCCGTCTAGTTCCAAGCTAGGCAGAGTTTGCGTTATGAGTACTAGACAACTGATAAATATACTCATATATTTCTGAATACATACATATTATAGATAAATTACATCCACGGAACAAATGATCTTGCTCATCACACAAACATTTGTCCTGGGTGGGAATCGAACCCACGACCTCTGGCATAGCAGTCAGGGCCACTAACCATTAGAATAACAGGTCAGCCGTCATGAGAGAGTATACAAGATGTATCTATTAGCTAAAACATAAGTTGAAGGTTTGCAGTATTCTGGGTCAGAATCAGTTTAACTTTTTATGAGACACATGACTTAGTTTAACAACCAGCTCTTCTTGTAAACACCAGTCTAACTCACCAGTATCATGCAACTCTAGAGCCTCCTTAGCCTTAGCGACATTGTCCCTCTCGTCTTTCAGCCGTGTGTATCTGGTCTCCATAGCCTGGAGCCTAGCCAGAGCATCTTCAGGCCTGGTAGAGCCATCAGTAGGCTTGCTGCGTTCCCATTCGGTAAGGAACTCGAGTGTACGGGCCTCGACGGCCTTGTCTTCGGCTACGATCTTCTGTTGTAGTGATGCCACCTGGAGAGAACATTGGTATATTTTAATATTATGGCGATGGCCAGGCATGAATTTTTTATAAGACAATGGAGTAGTTCATGATGAAATTCACATTCTTTCATTCATTCATTCACGTTTTGAGTTTCTCTGCAACTCACATACAAAGTTGCTAAGATCATCAGAGAACTTGCGACTTAAATTGCCAATCCATACCACGACTTTTTACGACAAATCATTCACTGTCCAGGCTGCTCGTCTGTGGAATGAGTTACCAGACACAATTAAACGTGCTCAATCGTTGCCTGTTTTTAAAAGACTCGTTAGAGAACATTACCTGTCGCTGTGAGTATCGATAGTCATGTTTTATATTTCTGTCTATAGTTTTCAATGGTTATATATGTATCTATTATATAGCATATGTATGTATTTGTGTATCTATTATCATATATTATGTTTAATGCTTGTTCTGTCACACCAATGACAGCCCCATTTCTTATCCAGGCAATGTACTGTCCATTCCAGGTTGCCTGGAAGAGATCGCGGAATGCGATAAGGCCGCCCATTGTATGTACGTATGTGTCTTAGTTTAGTGTCCTTTTGTATATGTATTGGTGTACAATAAAGAATATAATAAATAAATAAATAATTCTTTCGCTATGAAACTGTGGTATATATCTCCAACTGAAATCAACAGTAGCGTCAAATAATTAAAACGCATTGCTGAGTGAAAGTTCTAAAAGCGAAGTCCGTACCAAGTTCTAGAAAATTCTATTAAAGTGCAACAAAGGTACTTTTATTGTTATTAGTCAATAAGGAATTTGTACTTTACGTCTCATAAAATAGTGTCAAAATTCGGATGGAGTCACGAGCCTTCTAGATATGATTATATTTTTATTTACTATGTTATATTATGTTATTATGACCCGCGAAGCGACTGCCTTCTTCTAGAGTGGCCTTGAAACTTATTTTTTTAGAATATTCTTAAACTAGTGAATAAAAGCGATCTCCCCGACCGGAAGTAAGTCTTTTGATTCGACAGCAATACAAGTGCGAACTGCGATAAGTGATAGGCGATATTCTCTAATGACCTTCGCGATAGTTAGACGGATTTTAGTGCTGTACATAGTGATTGGTTAAGTGGAAGAACTGTTTTTGTTTGTGGTAATTAACTTATTTTTATGTTATTTTTTCTGTTTGAAGTATCTGTTATTTGTTTATTGGGCAAGCCTACCACAGTGTTGTCCTTTTTAACCCAAAGGTTGACTAGTAGAGAATGCCTTGTTGCATTAAGTCCGCCTATGTACCACTACTGTACATGAGGTTTAAATAAATAAATAAAGTTATCTACTTGTAATTTGGCATTTGATTACCCACGTTCGTAACAATATTTAACGAAATTAAATGAAAATATTGATCAACACTAATAAATCACTGACAATGTTTTTGAAATGCATCAATAAATAACTAAAAAAATAATTATTTCAGTTTACGCATAATAATTGCGGTCTTTCATTGGAGACTGTCGACATTTTATCCTAATATGACAGGCAGCCATAATAAGACTTTCTAAAAGGAAAATTGCGGTATTTGTACCTGGGTCTGAATAGAAGAATCCTTTCTGCGCATAATCTCGTTAAATGCACTCCATTCTCCTTCAATGTTGTCGACATGCAGCCATTGAGCTGGGAACTGGAATCTACAATGTTGAAAGAGGAAGTTTAAGAAATTTTGTTCCAATTTCCACAGTTTAAACGTACACCAGTATTATTACTTTGCTCTCAAGGTATAAAAGGGCAATACATGTAATATTTAATCCTTAACAAGTACAACGCGTTCCAAATAAGAATATGAAAGTCAATAACCTCGATCTGTCAAATGTTGATTGAAAAAGTACGGTTTGCAAAGAAAACTTGTTTGCGTATCAATTGTTTTTATTTTTGTTTAACCAAGCCTTAGTGACAAAACAATGTGGAAAAAAAAAACATTGAAAAAATTGATATAATTAGTTTTTAACAAATTATACTACTTTTTTCTTATTTTCATTGCTGGCTATAATTTACCAGAAAGTAATGATGAGCGGTATGAGAGTATTATAGAGAGAGTATTAAAGAAATAGATTCTGATTGAATTTTATCATAAATGCAGGTAACAATGCCTATTTATTTTCATTTTAAACAACATATGGTGAAATATGAAATATCCATGTTTTATTTTATAGACGAAAGCAGCAGTGATGATGATGGTGATGACGACAACGATGACCACTTAGTGATGCAGAAATGAGCTGAATTGATTAACTGAATCTGATTAAAAATTCTTCGTTCATAAAAGTTATTTAAAAATTATTGTTTTGCTCACCATACTTAATTTCTTCGATTTCACAGCTATCACGTAACAACATGGCGGAAAAACGATCCTATTCTTATTATAAACGCATTGTATGTTGTGTTATTTACCTTTGTCTCTCCAAAATGCGTTGAGCCTCCCTGTAAATGTCGACTTGTTTTTCCCACGCTAGCACCTCCCTCTTCAGTTGTTGCACGTATGTGATGAGGGACACGGCATCGCTGGTTGATGCAGCCTCTGTAATAGCACAGTTGTGTTAGAAGATTCTAAATTAATATAAGTTACATGACACAGTACTATCACACTGCAGAAAGCTCAAGAAAAGCCTGCAGCAAATAGTCAGTTATTTATTTATACTTATATTGTAAAGCTGAAGAACTGAACGGGAACTGCTAGTTTAAAGTTGAAAAATATTAAATTTATCCATTTATTTAGCCCATTTATCGAAGAAGGCTTTAGGCTATAGGATATAATATCACGATAGAAGCGGAGCGGTATCTAAAGACGTGGATGAAACAGAAAGGGACAATTTTTCTTTCTTTCTTTTTTTTAAACTTTGCCCCACACTAGGAATAATTCCTGTATCGTAAGAACGTTCACAAACATGTAAACTCACATACACAAGACACCCAGACTTGGAACACTTATCTATAGACTATATAAATATTTGTCGCGAGTGGGAATCGAACCCGCGACAAGAAACACAGCAGCCAATCGCTCAACCACTGCGCCAATTATTATTACTTCATCTTATTATTCACTTTGTGCTCATATACATGTAACTTGTATGCTTATTTGCTTGAGTTGAGCAGTTGGAGCTTCGCCATAACACTAACTTCAAGTCGTTTGTGGTGCGGGTGACGACTCATCATTTGGACACCTTCCTTAAAGGAGAGTTTTGGCCGAAGGGTGTCGTGTATTGTCGATTTCATGTAAGGATAGCGACCTCACAGCGGAACATGACGCCATCAATTCGTGTTCAATAGTTTATAGTTTAATAATTAGTTATAGTATCTTTTATATGTTTGTTATTTTGTAAGATTATTTGTGTATTTTATTTAAGGAACTTTGTTGCCTGATAATGAAGGATTTATATTATGCCTAAGTTCGATTTGTATAATAAGAGAAATCACGTTAACTTACCGATAGTTTGCTGTTCGAGCTGGCTGCGTGACTTGGCGAGCTGCGAGTGGAAGGTGACCATCTCTCCGCCGAGCAGTGCGCCGAACTTGCCGAGTACTTCCTTATGCCATGCGTCGTACTTCAGAGCTACCTTGCTCTGTACTCGAGCAAAATCGATGACAACGGGGCCATATTCGCGACGAGTGTCTGAAGTGTCGAATGTTGTGCGAGATTTCCTGTTGTTTTAAATTGTGTTTGAGATTATTAAGGACTCGCTTGAGACTGTCAGTCGATTAACCATTTTTTTTTTGTGAGAAATCATCAAATAACCCCTCTCTCTAGGCGGAGTAAGAGGATGTGTCGGACTTTTTATTGACTAAAATACTACATTGTTCAGTCAGTTTGTTGTAACTCTTTCGAACAAACCTAACGACTCTGGAAGTTATTATTACCCTTTTATAGCATATTTTGTATGTTATTCAGAAGTTTTCCTGCTAAGGCCATTGAAATTTTTGACAGAGATATCATGGACCTGGAACGCAAAGGTCAACTGAAGCACAGAAGTGCGTTTTAGTCATTAAAAGTCTGACACGCTCTCTCTTCCCAGCCTGGAATGCGAGAAGTCATTGAATGATAAACCACCTCAAAAAAATAATAAAATAATAATAAGTTTTGAAGCTAGAGTGAAGCCATTACTTACTTGATATCGTTCAAACATTTAATCCAGAGAGTGATATCTTCGCCGAGGCGGCCATACAGACTTTCAGGCTGCAGATCCCACAGAGCTTGATAACTGTAAACAATGACACAATTTCAATACACATTCATTCTAATACTAATTTTAAAGTTACTTGTAGAACATTATGAGTCTCTTACCGAAGCCATTCGTCGACGTATTCGCGGACCTGCGATATCTTTTGTTCGATAGCATCGTAAGCATTTTCCAGGGGATTGGATCCGGCGGGAAGCTTAGTCAGTAAGTTTCTGTATGTAGCTGTCTGTGCGCGAGCTACGCCGACTTGGTATCTGTGAATATTATACATATTTATAGTTAGAGCTTTTATTTCGTTCGTTTCATTCGAAATACACGCGTCCAGTTCGACCCCAAATAATAGGGGACAAGTTTAGGAAGATGATGATGTGCCAAAAGACACATTACAAGATTCTAGAGACACGAATAGCGCTCTGGAAGGATATATATAGTTGATAGACCACCAGTTTAAATGAAACTTTGGTTAAGATCTTAGGAATCCAACGGATGCGGGAAGCCTATGGCCTGTAACATTCATATTATTTGGAATATAAACAAATAATGCTTGCAGTATGAAATAGTACCTGGTGCTCTGCAAGCGATGCTGGCTGGTGACAATAGCTTGCCAGGCGAACATCTGTCGCATCAGTTGGAAGCGCGCCTCCTCCAGGGAGGGGAACAGGTACATCTGCTGGTTTGTGATGCGCACCTCGTGGACTACGCGAGCGATCTGTGTATTAAACAACCAAAATTTTAGTGAAACATGGCTAAGTGATTTCTACACAGCCCGAAGTTACTGAAGGAAAGATTTTTTTTTCACAGTAAAATTAATAACTTTTCCCGCCTGGTTGGAGGGTCAGATTTTTACTGAATATATCCTACCAGTGTTGCTTCAGTTGTGTTTTGTGTTCTAGGTCCACAGTAACTCAATTGAACATTCTCATAGTCCTACTGAAGGCAACTTGCTAAATATACCTAAACGAAACGACATAGCCTATAAAAGGAAACATCGTTTAGTCTTTGTCTACTGCCAAGTTACGACTTATGATCTTTATCTCGCGATACATTTTAAAGTGTATTGAAAATTTGGTACTGACACAGCAAAAATTCAAAAACCATGCCAGTATAACTCTAGCAGAGATCTATTCAATTAGGAAATATTGTTTTCTTATAATTACAAAATAAGATTTTATAGCAAGCGAATATAGTAGTTATAAGATTTTATCTTATCAATACTTGCCTGAGGTTCTCCACCAGGTTTGTGAGTAGGCTCAGTGGGAGAGTAGGTGTCCATAGAAAGATCCAGTTCATGGCTTTTACCGAGTAAGGCGGATGTCCACGCTTCAATACCAGCCTGGAGACGAGCGGCCAAACTCTTCTCAACCTAGGAAAATTATCAAAAATATTAATAACCTACATTGTAGCCTAGTAAGATCACAGTAACTACATTTTGAAATACTGTTGTGTATCTTGTTTATTTCATATTGTTTCAGTTTATACTAAGCAATTATCGAGTTAAAACGCTGAGTTTGCTATACCACTGCGTAAATAAGCTGCGGTAGCCTTTCGTAGACGAAATTTGGGGACTGCACCAAAATTATGCAGCTTCAGTGTCTAAATTCGATAAAAGCATAAAAAGTTCATAAAAAGCATATGATGAAGTAGGTTCAATAAATCATTAAGGTTCACTAAAGTTCAACAAACCTCTTCATCAAGGCGCTGCACCCACAGATGTAAGTTGCTGTACTGCCTCAGGGAAAGGTCGTCGATGGCCCTTTGTAATCTGCTCAGGATATCTGCCAAGCTGACAGCTGAGTATGGACATGTTTCTAATGAGCGAGCATCCACGGAGATCTGTTCTTCAACTGCTAGGAGGTCTTCCACCTGTTAGAATGATAGTAAATTTGATTCATTTTCGATTGGCCTGTTGGTCTAGTGATTAGTGGCACTGACTGCTATGCCGGAGGTCGTAGGTTCCATTCCCACCCAAGACAAATGTTTCTGTGATGAGCACGATATTCAAATCAATAAAAAAGCCCCTAAGAAAGTACCAATGTCGCCTAATTAAAAAATCAACATTACAGGGTGAATGTAAAGCGTTCAGTATTGATTACATTGATCGTTTTTCGTATATATTTAATTTACTAAGACGAACTTGAAAAGATCTAGTCTAGAAATGAAACATTATAGATCAAATTAATTTGAAATAATGTCCTAAACAAAAAATATCGAAAAGAACAGTTGATTAAAAAAATTTGAACAGTTTGTTTTATAATTTTTTTTTAAATACTGTTCTTTTTCAAACCCTGATTATTATTTTGCAGAAGTCGGGTAGAAATGAGCCTGAAAGTTTGTTTTACAGTTACGAATACACATTATTTTTTTTTATATTGTGACCACTCCAATAGAAAAAACAAATGGTTTGACAAAACTAACCTTTTCTTGGAACAGAAGCACAACTTCGCTAAGCTTCTGCACATACGGGTCCAGTTTA
Source organism: Mythimna vitellina (assembly GCA_949316375.1). Classification (NCBI taxonomy): domain Eukaryota; kingdom Metazoa; phylum Arthropoda; class Insecta; order Lepidoptera; family Noctuidae; genus Mythimna; species Mythimna vitellina. Next base: position 10,651,896 of record OX438698.1, read on the forward strand.
TACGACTCCCATACAAGAGCCATTCCTTCCGATACTTGGTTCAGCACATCTCGACGTAGACCAGCCACGAGAGGGATGATGGACGCTTTGTCACGGATCTGAAGGTAATCCAAACATTATATAGTATGGTAGAAAGAGAAGGATAATTAGAGGGAGAGGCATGGTATTGGATAAACGTAAGAGGAAAACTTAAACACTACATTAAAGAAAATAAAGCGACATCGACATCAGACATAATATTTAAAACCAAGGGGTTTTGTTTCAGGAAACTATTGTAATAGCAGCATAGTTGCAAACTATGAAATAATTCGCCAAATGAGTCAAAAAGACGACAACTAGTTACAAGATTTTTCTCTCATTACAAGAACTACTTTTAATATTGTTCTTTAACTTTCAATAAATCATTTAAATATTTGCATATAGATTTTACAAAAATAGTCTCTTGAAACAAATCTAGTCTATATCTAAAAATTAAATAACTAATAAAAAAACAATAAAAATCATAGTGAGTATAAGTGTTTCTAAATATGATAGAACAGAAAATAAAATAAAAACATCGACATATTATCATGCAACCTATAAATTCATAAACTACCTTTGTATGATTCCTATTATTTAGCTGCACAAATGAAAACGCACCCGTGTTAGTGTTGTCACATACACAACATATACAGTTAAATGAATTTCGAGTCCATTTGCACCACAAATAACTAAAAAAACATTTAGTGCTAAACCAGTTAAAAATGATTCTTCAAACTATTTACAGAAACATGAAAACCTGATTTTTTCTTGTTTTAAGTGGGAAATTATCAAATAACTACTGCCGCTCTGGGTGGCGCCAGTGGGAGTGTCAGACTTTTACCGATTATTTTTTTTATTTAGTACAGCAAAATAGCCATTAACACTAAATAACGTTAAACCTTTCACTCTGTCTTCTCACAGAATCGCAAACTTTCTAATAATATCGTCTTCCATTCATCAACAAACAAATCCAACCCAGGGTTGGTCTCCACGAGCGCGTTGCGCTTCGTCAGCATACGCGGTATAGGTGGATCGAGCTACAATGCGACAAAATGGGACATTAAATAATTTATGCTTTCTAGAGCGATTGTAATTATTCGGAACAAAAATTTACACAGCTCCGCATTAAAACCCACCCGTGTTCCTTTAGTTGCCCTTTGTATTCCAGAGCCGCGGTAACTCTCTCAAATAATGAAGCAGCCCTGACAGACTTCCCAACTGTGCTGGTGTCGGCTTCCAGACCAACTGAGATATGCTGAGTACCTAGTTTCAGTACTCAGCATATTCCAGTTGGTCAAGGGAAGTGGATATAGGGCAGTCGCCTCTGCCCTATATAACAACCATTTCCTTGTTATTGGGCAGCGAGATACCCCCTGGTAGCACTTTGGGTTTCCGAATAATCGTAACGACTATCAAAGATATAAGATCGATAGAAATATGTATAACGTTGTTTTTAACGTCGATAAATAGTTCCGACTTAAGACGGATAGAAATAGAACGATGTTTTCACTGTTGATAAATTTGTTTAGCACTTAAGTATTTGTGATGCAATTGAACCTTAGTGTAAAATCGTAATAAAAATCAAGTGTTTGTGCGAATATCGTGTTATGTTTCTAGTGCTAGAAATCTGTGAATTCACACTGTGTCACATGATGGTGTTTTTGTTAGTTTACCTTTTCCAACGTGCGTTCGTAAGTGCGCACACTCTCGATGAGCGATATCGCGAAGGGATAGAGTTGGTTCGCTTGGTGAGCCTTGTTGACAATGGCTAATGGCACTCTGCGAAAAAAAGAGTAGTTTGTGGACTCAGTTTTTGTGATGGTATTGTAGAAGTATTTTGAGGACTTCAGGAACGAAATATACGATGATATTACTAGAATTTTTAAATTACCTGATATGACTGAAATTACAAATTACTTAATTTTGAGAAACCAACTAAAATAAGGTAATAGGGTTTTTTTTTTTTTTTTTTTTTTTTTTCTTTTATTGGGTGGGAAAATCATCCTAATGACATCCCCGCTCTTGGGCGGAGCGGGAGATAGTGTCAGACTCTTACTGACTAAAAACCCACTCCTGTTCCTTCGTTGCCTTCGTCCCAAGGCCCCGGGTTCCGCTTTCACACTACCCGTGGCCCCAGTAGGCTTCGACCCTGCTGGGCCCCTACGATTTGCTGACATCTCCTTGAGGCGCGCGTGGAACAAAACGCGCCGTCGACGACTTGGGCTTGGTCCGGACGGTTACCGGACGGTCAGACGGCGAGCCACCCATTGCTCGCCGTCTGCAAGCCCGCGCCTACGGTGGCCGGAAATCGGGATCGGAATCCCGGCGGCGGTTGGAGCGTAAGGACCGTTGCCTCACGCGATCGGCCGCCTCCTTAGCTAGCATTACTGCTTCGCAGAAAGAGGCGACCGCCTGCCACTCCTCCTCGCTCCGGAGCATGGCCTGAACCAAGGCCCGGCGCGAGAGATCACCGCCGCCGATTGCCCTCACGAGGTCACGGCGTTGCTCTGCCCAAGCGGGGCACACCTCCACCGTGTGCTCCACCGTGTCCTCCGGGTGGGCCACACAGTGGCGACACCCGGGCGTCGTTTCCGCACGAATCCGGTGCAGGAACCTCCCGAACTTACCGTGTCCGGTGAGGACCTGCGTCATGCGGAATGTGAGGACGCCGTGAGGTCTTTCCAACCACGCCTCAAAGAGGGGACTTACCGCCATAATTGTGGCGTGCCCAGGTAATAGGGTTATGAAATCCCGTCGAAATTCTAATAAATACTGTTACAGTAAATTAAATATACCTGAATCCAAGGTTCTTCAAATTGCGGACTTCCTTGTACAAGGTGATAATCTCAGGCAAGAAGTTGACTTTCAATTTCAATATGGTGCCGGTTTTGCTGGAGCGAGCGCGGACAGATTCAATAGCAAAAATGCGACCAGACACACCAAGGTTACGCTGTTGGACCTACAACAGTCAAATTGAATGAAGAAAATCTTCTACATACATCTAGTTGTTTCAATCATTGCAAATTAAACCTTATGTAACTGACACAAAGTCACATGTCGCGCATTTGTATTTTGTTACGGCTAAAGAGTTCGTCTTACCTTGCGAGCCCAATCATCAAAGACTTCTTGGGTGTCCAATTTAAGGCGGAAACTATCACCATCTGCCTTCAGTTTCTGACCTTCAATATGGTTTTCCCATCCCTTTCCTGATCACACAAAGACAAATGTTTGAACAATAAGGTTCCAGTTTTAATTTAATAAAATCCTTGTTTACATCTTATTTGAATTTAGAATTCCAGAACATTATCAAATGGTTGAACATTAACTCTTTATTAGTACCAAAAGATTACGGTCTCTTTATTACAAATAGTCAATTAAAAATAAACTTAAAATACACAGAACTAAAGTCGATAGTTAATGGTGATGGACTGAAATTATATTAGATTATGGATTCATATTTATGTGCTTACCAAGTACATCCTCGACTCTCTTCAAATACGCAGTAAGTTGGTGGTCGATCTGTTTAGCCCAGATGATGGAACCAGCCACTGGGGGCAGATCTCGCACTAAAGATAGGCGACTGCATTTCGATTGAGGATATTGTACCTGGGTGAAAGGAAATAAATCATTTTACTATCAATTTCTTTTCTGAATGTTATAGGATTTTTTCTTTGGGTTTGCGTAATCAATAAGGAAATTGATTGATCATGAGGAAGTTTTATTTCCTAACTGTCCTCTGTTGTTGCAGTTATTAATGCACGATAGAAACAATAAAATATCGGATACAAGTGTTACCTTGAACTTCTCATGCAGAGCTTCAATATCATCCTTCACCCTCTGGATCAGCTGTGTCTGATACTCTCGAATGGCGCCTCGGATGTGCGGGCGAACGAACAAGGCATTAAACCGGGAGAAGATGCGGAACATCTCGTTGGCGTTCTTGGCTGTTCCCAGCTGGTCACGGAGATGAGCTGTGATGCGGGTCTCTACGCGATCTGAGCAAATAAACATATACAATTTAGCAACTGAAAACGCTATTAGAATAATTGTAAAACATTAAAGCGAGAGAGAAGAGGAAATAAATTGATGTAAAATACATATACTAATGAATGAAAACTACTAAACTAACTACTTCTAATACTACTGATGAATGCTTTGTGGCGTTAAGTCCGCCTATGTACCATCACTGTACATGAAGTTTATATAAATAAATAAATATACAAACACATTATGAGTTGTACAATAAATTATATAATAATAAGGTAGTATCCTGAAATTCAGTTATTTGGTCTTTAAGAGGGTCCTTTTTAACTCGCCTATCGTCAACCTCGAACATGGTTTAAAAGCTTGTTACTTCATCTAACGCAATCTAACGCGATGTTTGACAAAGAGGCAACGCGAAAAAAAGAGAGACAACGCCTGAAAAGTCTGTTAGCATTCGGTAATTTCGTGATTTGGTCTAATATTTCACAAAACTTGTTCCAGGAAATACATGTTTTTCTTAAACCCTTAAGTTTTTGAAAAAAATTGTTTTATTCAGAATCTTGATTAAATTTGCAAGGCTTCTATTGTTATATTTTTAAGAGTTTTTTAATTTTTGAGTAGATTATGGAGTGTTAAGTTCATGCAAAATAGCAGGTTTTCAAAGGTCTTTACTGGATTGGTTTTATACAAATTTATAAATTGATTTCATTAGAAGCCTAGACAATATCACAAGATACTGTGTTTCCAAAATATCTAATGAAAAATGTGTAATAACGTCATAATCGCGTAAGATTGGGTATATAAAAACAGTGAAAATGTATGTCGAGGTGGATGCCCTTAAGTCAAGAGTGAATAGGGTATTTCTAAGCAAGCATACTCCATCGTCGGCCGCACAATCGCTTATCATCGGGTAAGATAGTGGTCAAACGCGAACCTATCCATAATAATAAAGAAAGCGGAATCAATTGTAATAAATTAAACAATGGTTATTGCCATTCCAGGCCCAAGGTACCTCTGGAATATATCTTTGGGGTGTCACGGGGATGTGAAGCAACAGTATTATTATGTGTTATAAATCTTACCGATCCTATCTTCATAGCGTCGAACTGCAGCCTCCCAAGCATCGCATCCCTCGCGAGAAATATCCAGACAGTCAACTTCTTTAACATTCTCGTACGCGAGGTTCACCTAAACACAAAAAGGGTAGAATAAAACAACTGAACATAGGTGCAACAAATGAACTCAGTCTCACTTGGTCCATTCTCTAACAAAAGGACGGTTGGAGACCCAGAAGTGGAAAGAAAATTTAGTTGGCTGATCAGTCAACTATATTTTCTATGTAGGTAATCACCTAGCCATAATAACAGGGGCATTAAAATAGATAAGACTTTCGTAATGTGTAACAAAGGCAACACTCATAAAGCCATTTTTTTTAACCCTCTCTCCTGGACAATCTCTGGCCAAGTTTTCCCCACGAACATGGTGATATTTCCACGTCACCTTCGCCGCAGTCGATTTCGAAGGTTTCGTCCTCCCTCAAGCGGCCAGTGAGTTTTGCCCACATACCCAAGTGCTTTTGCGCGACGTGGCCAGTGGCCAGTGGCCACTTCATGCTGGCTGTTTTTTTCCCAGCATCTGCTACTTGAGTTATGGAGTGCACGGTGGTGTTTCTAACGCGATTTATAAGATCAACAGTTATTATGCCGTATTACATTTCCCATCGACAAATCCTGAGTTTGGACTTTTATCGTTCAGTAAGTGACTATAAACTGAACTAAACTGTCGGATGGTAGAAAAACCGGGCAAGTGCGAGTCGGACTAGCGCAGTCAGGGTTCGGTACAACCTTACTTATGAAAATAGACCAATTCCCAAATTGAGGTTCAAAGATTTTTCCGAATCGCAAAAAAGGTTTTTTTTATGTCGCAACTACAAATCTGCAGTTTTCAGATTTTTTTCCTATACTTATGCTATGAGACCTTGCTTCATGGCAAATTTCAGGATTCTAGGTCAACGGGAAGTACCCTATGAATATTGATCCCCTTGAGTGTCGAAATATATGTTTTTTGCGACATAAACGGCCGTATCTTTTTTTTTCGTTAACTCACAAATTTGATTTTTTCACAGTTTCAAGAGACCGCAGACCTGAGTATATGGCAGTAATTTCAACTCGATACCTCGGCACATTCCTGAGATAAAGGGTCTTGACAGATAGACGGACAACAAAGTGATTCTAGAAGAGTTCCGTTTTTTCCTTTTGTACCTCAAAAAGAACCCTAAAAAAGGATGAGATGATGATATTATAAAGGTTGCAGACCAGACAACAGAGAGAAATGAAAAAGCATGGAGGAGGCTTCTTACCCTTAAGAACCTAACAGAGAATCAGCTATAACAATAAAAAGTGACTGTAACACCACATTTATTCTAAAACTTCATGCGATTTCATCATTGCACTGTCTAATTAACAAATGAACTGGGAAAAAAGTAGGTTGTGACATTACCTCTGCAATAGCGTTGGCGTCAGCAGCGTCCATGGGTAGCGAATGAGGCTGGGCGGGTTCACCACCGGCGCCAGTGTCAGCTGCCACGGTAGCGCGAGGGCGAAGCACCTTTACAGACAAAAATATCTGGTTTGAAAATAGAACATAGGTATCACAAGTGGCTTGTGGACCAGTTTATTTTTTTTTGTCACCTGTCTTGAGAAAATCGGAATAACCAAAACTCCATGAAATGAGTTCAACATTTATAGTACAATGAGTTTCTATACGATTATGTGAGTGAACTTCTTTTTCTGATTCCTTTTTAATAATAAGGGATGAACTAACTTTAGTAGGTCAAGTGTGACTTACTCTAAGCATGACGGTGCGTAGTTGTTCGTGGTGCCTGCGGAAGCGACGCATGTGCTCCATGCGAGCTTGCAGCCGCTTGTGAGACGGTGACACACGCCACACCATCTTCAGGTGCTCGTCACGCTTCTTCTTTACGATGTCACTATAAATATTTACTTACATTTTAGAAATCAAATAGAATTTATACAGTTGGGTTGGAGTAATAGTCCCCCATTTTAGTAGCTGTATTTTTGACCCTGGACTGTATATCAACAGTATAAATTAGGTATCTTACCGCAACAATCCCTGTAGCTTTTCATATTCATCATCCCAGCATGAGAATACTTCAAAACATTGGGTCATGACGCGCTCAAAGTCTTCGAAGGGAATGTGCATCAAACGTCGAGTACCCAGTACCTGAATGGAAACAATATTGAGTTACTAAGGCCCAAAAACAAAAGAAGTCTTATGATGTCTCCAATAAAATGATTGCAAGTAAGACGGTTTTTACCTTGAGGAGTTGTTGTCCAAGATCGCGAGAGATAGCCTCGACGAGTCTCAAACCACGCTGGATAGGGTATTTTGTGGAACGAATCTTTCGAAGATGGGAGAAAATCTGTTGCACTGCCAATCTGAAAGAAAATACATCAAAATATTCATAATGAAATAATAGATAGAGAGAATTATATTTTACTTTTCATTGCTGTGAAATCAAAAATTATAAAATTAATATTGTTACGCCGTGAAACTTGAACACACCATATTTTAGATGAAATCAAGAGTAGTCAAATAATTAAAATACATAGCTGTGCGAAACTTCTAGAATGGACGTACATACCCAGGTCTGGCAAGTTCTAGAAAAGGCCACCAAGTACCTTCCACTATTACATATAATTATATTTAGAGAATTTGTACCTTCCTAATTTAACAATAGAGGTGATTTAACAATAGTTCGCATGAAAGGAAAGAGGTACATGTTTGCAATAAAAATGATTTATGGCCCCGCGACGCGACTGTATTGTTCTAGAATGGCTTGAAACGTCGGTATCTAGAATTTTCCTGGCTTCGCATATAAATACGAGTTCCCTACCGGAACTGAGTCAGCTTTGCTTGCGACTGCGAAACAAGAGCGATACCTAAGTGTGTGAAGTGATTATTCCTAATGACCTAAGCTATACTAGAACGGAACTCTAGTGTACATTGTTATTTCGATTATTGTTGATTGGACAAATTTGTTATTGTTTGCGGTGAAAGTTCTCAGCAAGTAAACCGGCATTTAATTACTTACGTTCGTAACAATATTAAAGATTATAACTGGTCCATAATTGTAGAAGACTGACATGTGTAAAAAAAGATAAAGGAGGTCATTGACCAACAGTGGGATATTACAAGTTAAATTAGATGCATAGACTAGATTCACAAGAAAAAAAATTCTTACCTGATCCTTTCCAGTTCAGTAGCACTAAGCAGGTCATTGATAGGAAAGTCTTTCATAAGGGGGTTGTAGTCCGAGACAGTTGCAAGGGCTTGCTTCAATCCGGTGTCCGTGTCAAAAGATACCGTAGCATGGAAACGCTTGCCATACTTCAGAATTTCCAGAGTTAGGGCAACCTACAAGTATTTTATAAATTCATATGAGTATTTGGATGATGCCCATGACCATACAAGTTTAATAACATCATATATTCATTTATTGTATGCTAATGCATGATTAAGACATTTACATAAATCTATTATGGAACAAATTATGTAAGACGCCATCAAATGGTATACAAAGGGAATATGCTAATTCAGTCCATTGTGGAACCATACCTAAGATTATTTTTTTACTAACCTCAATGCTTTCCCTCTTTTCCTGGATACGATGGAGGGCTCTTTCCAGGTTGAGCCAAAAGGAAATTTCTTGGAGGGCTGTACCATTAGACGGGTCACGATCTAACTTGGTGACCTAGATGAAAAAAAAAAAATGTCAGCAAATGTTGCAAAAATAGTGTAAAAATAATACTAAAACTGTTGCTTGTTCATACTTTTTGTATTTCTTTAATCCAGCGGTTGACTCCATTCTGCAGTTGATTGAGGAATGTGGAATCTTCCACTTTCTCACCAAAGTCGGCCACACGAGGTTTACGCCCTTCATCAGCAGCTCTGGTATAAAATAATTAATATAATGTTTTAATATTAGTATTGCAAGTAACATAAAAGTTAGAAATATTTTCAGAAATGCAGCTTGTGGATAAATATTATGATCTAGTAATTTAATAGTAAGGAGATTATAGTTGGTTTATTAGCTAACAATATGTCCAACAGTACTAAATCTCACTTTTTGATGACAGCTGCTACCAGAGGATGAACAGGCAGGGTAATCTCAGGGATGTCAATGTTCTGCTGCAGGTGTAGAAGTCCCATTTCCAACTCAGCAATCTTCTTTTCTACTGATGGTGCCATTTTGTCTCCATCCCTGCCAAACATAAGTTTTTTACTTGGAGATTGTTACATCAACCAATTTTTATAAAAATAAAATATTATTTTCTAGAAGAACATTATCAAGTTTGAAGGTACAAAATATCCAAATGTGTATATCCCTTGTCAACTTCATCATTGCTTATCATATAATCAGATATTGTTCAAATTTAAGCCTAAGTTTGCAATCATTATACTTTTATGATGAATGACTAACCAATAATTACTTCCAACTCATTCAATGAATAAAGATGGGATAGTATTGTATTGAGTGATTCATAAAACTATGAAATGAAGATCAGATAGAAATACCTGTCAGCCCTGCCACTCTCTTTCACATAACTCTTAAAGAATGGAGCCATAGTTTTGCTGATAAAAGCATGTAGAGTCTCATAGGGAGAGCCATCAGACAGGTTGATGAGCCGCAGCTGACTATGGATGGATTTATCAGCTTCAATGACAGCACCACGCTTGATGCAGACAAAGGCTGCCACACGAGATGATGAGAAGTGAACCTAAAAAAAAATTGAAACATTAGTTTGAATAACACAATAAAGTATTTTTTATGTTTTGTGAATATTTTATTGTGGCCTATTTTGTGACTAACCTCATTGCTGATCTGGTAAGTAACAGCTTCCTTCTCCTCTTCGCCTTCAGTTGGTTGTTCACTGTCATCTTCTAAACATGGGCAAAAAAAGATTTATTAAACAAAATGGTGTTGAAAAATTAATAGCTTAATAAAACTAGAAAAGAAGACTAATAGCAAAAACTACTAAAGATACTTGAATCTTGATATAATTATAGAACTGCAATGCTGTCTGTATGATCTAATACTGCAGCAATGCAGGTAGAAAGTTGACAATTGAAAAAAAAAAGACTTTCGCATACCTTTGGAAGAAAACCTTTGCACGTACAACGAAGACACCTGAGGGTCTGAGAAGAACTTCCTGATGCAATCTTGGTTCACTTTATCGTCTAATGCAGCATTTAACGCCGGTGGAACGATATCATCTTCGGGCAAAAGTACCGTTGCGGCCCTGCGCAAGTAGTTTGCAAAGTCTTGAAAGTCGACCACGACGACATTTTGCGACTCAGGTGAATTCTCACTTCCGTCCAAAGAATCTCCCATGATGTTTTAGGGAGATTCCAATTTTTCTTATAGGAATCAATAAAGTTATTTGGAAAACGGCCGCAAGTTGTTGCAGTAAAGCAGCCGTCAATTGACAAGTGATGACGCATCGACGTGGGTGACTAGCTTCAAAAATAGTTGACAGCTGATTAAAATTCACAGTATTAAAGATATTATAAGTTAAGTTTTATATTGATATCAGATTGTTGTGCACAATTTTAATCAATTCCGATATGAAACCGCTTTGTTTTAAGTAAAAAAAAAAAAAATTTAAAATATCTCATTTTAAAATATTTTTTTTTAATTTTCTTTCTGGCAATGTAAGAACTGAACTTAAATGTGTTTGGATACACTGTAGAAAAATTATCTCTAGTTTTTCTTAGATTTGAGTGTAACGAAACACATTATGTTATTTCTACACATTTGAAAATGTTATCTTAATAAAAATACAGTCGGTATTATCGTAAGTAAAAGTGTCTATGGGTTCAAGATTTCAGAAATTACATTTTAGTACCATTAGCCAGCCTTGAGTCTTAAAAGCATTGGTGGCCCTGTGGTAACGGCCCCGACTTAAGAGTTGCAACTCGTGGGTTTGAACCCAAGTAGGAGCTTTACTTTGTCTTATTTATTTAATTCTAAGCACTTGAACAAAAAAAAAAAAACAAAGTGATATGACGTCTACCAACCCAAACTGTAAGATCATTATAAGTCTTGAAACCTGTATCCTTCAGTTGCCTTTTGCTTTTTAGGGCCACGATGAACTCTTTCGAATATTTTCGCAGCCCTTGGAGGCATCGGCCCTATTAGACTACGATTATATTGTTGCTTTCGTCTCTTAGAGGCGCAGGTGGAACATTACTTGCTGTCGTAGACTCGGGCTTGGTCTGGTTTACTAGTTTTTATTACACAATGTGGGTAGACAAAGGTGTATAAACTGTACTAGATACCTACACTTTGACAGTAATAGTGGCTCTGTTACTGCCGAAAAAAAAAACAGTGAAACTAAAAACCCAATTTGCAGGGTATCTAATAGCGTAACATAAGCACTACAATTAATAAAATCACAATCCCTTTCCTGTTGTTTAATCAAACAATAGATAGGTAATCATTGGGTGTTTTACAATATCGAGCAGACGAATATATATAATAAGAAGCTAAGGATCAGGAAATTGATTCGAATGTTATTGAAACTGCAGTTTCAATTGTTTCTATTAAAAAAAGGTGGTCCGCATTAGGAATATCTCCTATATCGTCGATGCGTTCACAAACATGCAAATTCACATACACAAAACACTGGGACCCGTTACACCTAGAATATTTATTCCGTGCGGAAATCGAGCCCACGAATTTAGGTATCAGGTGGTAGATCCACGGTGAACAGTGGTTGTGTTTGCAACAACGAGGACATTATAAAACAAAAATTACTTTATACGTGCAAGCTAAAAGTGGATTTTAACTTCTTATTATTATTATTTTTTATTTCAGTATATAGCTATGCATCTTAATAGATGTCTACCTATACATAGATTAGGTATTTATGTACCTGGTGCGTGAACCCGTCAGCAAATCCAACAGTAAGTAATGATGTGATGTGCGAATAGTAATCCGGGGCTTATCTCCTCTTACTTCGCATTCCTCAAGAAGGTCCATAAAAGGTACGTAGGTATTCGTACTTACCTCATCATTAATTATCATTTTAGTTAAACTGGTCCACAGCTGGACATACACCGCCCTAAGTGTCCCCACGACTGTAGGTAGAATTTTAGAATTAATAAAAATCTTAGCCTTCGTTGGTACAGATAGGTACAGTTAACCATCAGCGATAAAAATCCTGTGTTTATTTTTATATAATTATTTATACTAAATTGTTTGTGTGTTGTTTAGTTTGATTAGGTATATAAAATATAACTAAAAAGAAATCTTTTACGAAAACAGCATCAATATTGATTATTAAATAATGAAGCAGTAATTTAGCATTTTTAATATTAGTATGAGGAAGAGCGGGGCACATCTCGCTCAAAACAGCATCTCTTTTGTACACACGCAACCTAATGGCGATGACGTCACAGTTCAGTGTGTGCAGCCTTATTCTGTTATTGGACAGATTCCCCTTCGATCAAACTTGAAAGGTTTCCTAAAAAAGTCTTTCTTTTCTGGGATTTGTTTAAAAAATTAATTTTGTCCAAAATAATCCCCTATTTTTTTTAAATTGTTTTTAACAATTCGATACCTTTGGGTCCAAATGGAAAATATAAACAATTTTGCCAAAAATGGGTTATGTATATCAAACTTCTCAGATTTTTTTTCTCTATCTATCTGTTTATTCGAAGTGTGTACATTCGCAAAAAAATGTTTATACGACCTAAAAATATTTGGAAAATGTGGTTCAGAGCATAAAATATTGGTGTAAAAGTCAAATTCATATATTTTGTAGTATTATTATGGTGTATTAACCATAACTTTTCCAACTCAAGATGTAAAATCGTCCGTTACACCAAAACGGTTTTTACGCTATACCTTGTTAAAAGTTTTCCATAAACAAAATGTAAATTCAACGTCGTACATTCACATGTTCAAAAGTGTGTTATCGTGTAAACCACGAAATTAACATTAGGTATGTGACTTACGAATCACAATTAAGCACTTAACTAAAATAAGTGAAGTCGCATAAGCTAAAAGCGTAATGACAGATGGTTATCTCTTTTTCTTCAATGGCATTAATAGAATATAGAAATAGTTAATCAGTTAAAGAAATATAAAGTCAGTTAAAGCCTAAACCATATAAAGTAAACGTTTTGGAGCATACGGATTTTCTTAATTGGGATGATACAGCGTCTGAAACTTTTACAAATGAGACTTCTAAAAACTTTAAAATACCTACGTAATGTCAGAATTATTACCCTGAAGAAAAATAATCCTTATGAGATTCACATCAAGTATTCTATGAAAGGAGACACACCAACTGATAAAGTAATATTATTTGAAATATCTGGACGTACCCAAAAAAGTTAACGTAGAGGCAAGGGGAAATCGAGGAGCCGTACAACAGTACATGACCCAGCTGTTAGCAGTACTTATGAAAAAGTAATGACTATGATTCCGAGTAATTCCGACTGAGCTCTGCAATCCGATGGATGCGAGATGAACAGGACCGTTAATTGTGGCGACATTTTTGGGGCTATGTCCAGCATTGGATGTCTATCGGCTGAAATGTTGATGATGATGAACCGATGAAGAAGATGAGGAAGAGTTAATTGATTGAAGAGGCAGCAAACAGTTAAGGCTATAGGTCTAACTACTCTAATCAGTTATTTTATAGGTAGACATAACAATTAGAAAATACTAAATTACTTTTTTTTAAATATATACTAGTTGATTGAGTTTATATTAGTAAAGCTTATGCTCTACTAAAAATTATGTTTTAATATGTATTCAGAAAGAAAAGAACTAATTGAATTACTTATTAGTACAATATTCAAACTATTTTTTTGTAAGACGTAAATGCAAGCTAATTTTTAAACGAAAGCACATAGCTACGTTTTGATAAAATAGCCTATTTTATCTACCAATTAGAAGAATCTTTTACCTTAGAAGTTTTTTTATAAGTTCTAAAACAAAAAGGAAGGAGGTTATGAAATTTATTTAAAAAAATGATGAAATGTTTTTGTCTCTCCTGAAAAGTAGGGTTTTGTTTTATACGACAAATGAACCCAAAGGTATCGAATTGACTCAACTACCTAATTAACAAGTCTTCAATTTCCTTAGAACGTTAGGCCAGTTAAAGATTTTGAACTCGGAATTGTTTTATTGATATACGGTCGAATCTGTGCGGGGTTTCTGAATTGATTATTTTTAGTTATGAACGTTTAAAACCCACCTTTAATGCCAATATTGATAGGTTTTCAGGCCAAAGTACCTAGATTTTGAGAAATAGTTAACTTTAAATGCTTAACCTATGGATATCTACAGGTATATAGGGAATAACGGAAAGGTTTGATTATTTTCGATATTTACTAGACTACTTTATGAAGAACTTCTTAAATACTCTTTATATAAAACGCTCAATATTTTATAATCTATGCGGACGCTAACGTTTAACCTAAATGGCGCGAAATAACGCGCGAACGCCGGCGTACGCTTGGGTTTCGGGGCTGTATCTATCTTCTAAAGCTAGCTAGACTAACTGACTTAAAAGTATGTAGAATGACTTAGAAGTATGTTTTTTCGAATTATTTTAATTTTTGTGAGCATGATAAAGACGTTTTTGACGTTTTTTCCAGAGTGATAGAGCGCCCGATACGATCTTATTACGGCGAGCCTGTAAACTGACGGAATGCTCCTCGAATCACTGCCTTTATGACCTGAGCTACCGATATTTACCTTCTTGTTCCTACTATTCTACAAAAAAATATTACAAACTAGAATGAGTTATAAATAGAAGACAGCAAAGCTGATATTCCCTTGTCGTTTCCTAAAAAGCTGTGTGGGCTGATATAGGCAGATTTTTTTGTCAACTGTGATGGATAAAGCGAAGGAGACGCGGACGACTTGATTGAAAAGAGGTGATTTTAGGGGTTTTTGAAAGTCTACAAGAAATACCTACCTACGCTAATAATTTAGGTGCCCGAGTCTACTTTTACGTATAAATAAAATCAGATCAAAGTTTATCTTATAGAGAAAGACGAAAATAATAAATAGCTCGAAAAGACCAAGGTAGTTTAAAAAAGGAAATGTCCTTTCCCTTTCCTCCTTTTTAATCTTGTATGTATTTTTTTTTGTAATCGTAGGTCATTTGACCTAAGAATCCAAAAAATATATGATACATATAACTATATGCTGTAACTAGCCTTTTAAACGCCCGGTACGAGTTTCTAAAACTGTTTATTCGGGGCCCTGGGACGAAGGCAAAGAAAGAACAGGAGTTGGTTATTAGTCAGTAAAAGTCTGTGTCACTATTTCACGCTCCTCCCAAGAGCGTGATTTGTCATTAGACAATTTTCCCACCTAAAAAAAATAAAAAAAAACCCTAAAAAGTTTCAATCTTATTCGGTTTAGTTCTAATTTCATCATTTCTGCGCCCATCCAGTGTGTCTTAGCATCGCTGGTACTGCCCTAGTTACGTCACTGCCCCACACTACTGTTATCACAGTTCAATTTGTCTGTAGGAAGGTCATTTGAGATGTGTAGAAGAAGCAGTCGTGCTGGGCCGACGGGAATCATTACTTTGTACCAGCTTCAGCACACTGACTACAGGTCATCAATAGGTGTTTTGTCAAGCCAACAACAACGTTAGGCGCGGGCTTCCGGACGGTGAGCAATGGGTAACTCGACGTTACGCTTGCTGGGTTTTTATTTTAGTTCAATCATAGATTTGATGCTATCAACTGCATCAAATTTGTTTCGCATTTTTTAGTCCTTTTTGCGGTCGGGTTTTTTGACACTATAATAATTTTTTTTACACCACCTGCTCGATAATGCCCCTTTATATGTCATACAAAGCAAGTCACTTAAAGCAAGTAATTCTGTCCCTAGGGAGATAATGCATTAAGAGTGGTCCCTAGGTAATAATGAGATTTGAATTTAGAATGTCAAAAACACATTATTTAAAAAAAAACCCAATAAGGGTTTTAAAATGTACGTGCATCAAACAAGTTAAAAATCAAACTGGTGACTAACAAAATAAAATGTGGTTTCTGACGAGTTTTTAGGGTTCCGTAGCCAAATGGCAAAAAAGGAACCCTTATGAATTCGTCATGTCTGTCTGTCTGTCTGTCCGTCCGTATGTCACAGCCAATTTTTTTCCGAAACTATAAGAACTATACCTACTGTTGAAACTTGGTGAGTAGATGTATTTTGTGAACCGCATTAAGATTTTGACACAAGAATAGAAAAGAAAAAAATTTCGGGTTTCCCCATACTTAGAACTGAAACTACTCCCTCGCGTTGCTCGGGAGTTAATTATGTGAATCCCTCGCTAACGTTCGGGATTAAAACTTAGCAACCTTCGTTTCGTTCGGAATTCAACATGCCGCCCGCGAATTCAAAGACACTGCTTTATCCCCTGGTCACATAATCTACAATTCCCACATTTTAGCGAGTAATACTTTTGGAATAATCTCCTCAAGTCCTTTTTTTGATATCCTACAAGACAGTCACAAAAAAAGTTTTTTTTTAAATAATATTAATGTACTTAGGTACAGAGTCACTTTTACAATCACGACGAATCTAATCACCTCTTAAGAAAAAATACAATTAGCCGCTTAGGCTCTAGGGCGTGCTCTCCTTCTGGCGTAGTTGGGTAAAAAAAAGAACAAGATAATTAGGCGCATAAGATAAGAAAGGATAAGAGCAGTGGTGGCCCATTGACTATGGCCCCGACTTGCGAAATGTAGGTCGCACGTTCAAACCCAGCCTGGCGCATTGTTTCATCACCACTGCTCTTAAAATGGTTACGGAAAACATCTTGAGGAACGCCGACGAAGACATGTGACATCCGCCAACCCACACTAGGCTCGCGTGGTGGATGACGGCATTTTTCAAGAGAGGACACCTGAGTCCCAGCAGTGGGAATATTATAAGGCTGATTATGCTTATGCTAAGGAGGAATACAAACCACTTTACCATTTCTCCATATTCATGTCCTACTTTAGAGCTGGTTGTTTTAACGTTAACATATAAGTAGTAAGTACCTACTTAGCTCTGCACAACGATCGCTTCAAAAGCACCTAAGTTGAATTAATCTAATTTGTTAAAAATGTTCTGCATTGCTCTTCCAGAGTCCCACCTCGTTTCGTAATCGCAATTCTATAAATGTGTGTAACTTCATAAACCAGAAAAATACTCGTTTTATTTGCACGGTAAATTCTATTACAAAATAAACACACGGCAACATTTCCGAGGGAATTTTTATTCCGTAGGTGCTTAATTACTTTAAAAGCAAAACATACAAAATGATGCTCACCGTTGGTACCTAAGTGGGAAAAGAGAAACTATTTCGAATTACCCATCCAGTGTTACTAGAGTTGAAATTGATTCGCAATTCAAAAAGTTTCGTATGTACGCCAGCTACTGTTAAGTTTTCTTTCTGTAGCGATCCTATTTTCGCTAGTTCCCGAGTTTACGAAGAAAGGGTGAAACGTTTTCGTGTGGTAATTTGTCGCTAAAATCCTTATTTATTGCAACAGAGAAGTTGGATCGGCCCCGGGGGCAAATTCGCAAAGTTTGCTCCTTTAACTTCGCTTCACAGAGTAGCGACACCTTGAGCACATATTGAGGTTGAATCCTCTTTTTCTTGTTTCAATAGAATTATTAAGGATTACTTTAAGACTGTGTTATTTTCCATACCCCAGGCAGTAAAGTTTATTTCCGTTCTTAAATAAAGAGTTCTAAATCCAAACGCGGGTGTGTTTTAAAGGCGTATTTTGCTTTATAAATAATTTCTTTTTGCCTTCATATGCTTTATTTATTTACGCTTTTGTGTTAGAAATATGTTTACAATCTGTTTTTATTTTTGGTGTTTGTATAGCGCACGTCAGTGGGTAACACTTCGACCTTGGCCTGGCCTGGCGTAGTGCTGAGTTTCAATAGGATAAGAGACCAGCTTATACTGGAATTGTAACCACTGAAGTGTGACATACTGTACGTCGTCTTTACAGACTGGCCTATTAATACATTATTAGGTACTTTGGCACTTTTTATAGAACTGTGGGACCGTGAGTGTATAAACAGTTGGTGTTCTATGAACCTTTTTGAGGAACGTAAATGTTTTGATTAAAATGTTAATAGGAGTGAATATCGAGCAAGTTCGAAAGCATAAAAAATGTGCTGAATAAAGGAATACTTCTACTTCAGAATGCTAAATTCAGGTGAAATATATAACATCGAAGCCTATTTGATTAAGTCATTACCATATAGAGACGAGAATACATTAAAATAAAAGCAATTTATGGCATTTAATCCTTATTCCAGTATTGGTATCTACACATGTAAGTAGAGGTTATCTCTTGTGAAATAATTGTTGGAAAAAGAAAGAAGGAAGAGAAGGGTAAAGGGAAGTCAGGGTGAAAAGTATCCTTCATAGACTAACAAAAAAATTGCAAAGCGTGTAGCCATCTAATATTTTTTGTGCCAGTACATTGGTTTGTTCATGTTGGTCATTCAGGATTGCAATAGTCTCCTATCATCTAGCAAACTTTTGCATAGAAAAATACCCTATTGTATTGTTGTATGGCAACTCTCGTACAATTCTATTGTTAACCGTGGGTTATCGCACTATTCATAGTTTGCGGTTAAACAATGCGGACATCAACTCCGTTCAATAGCGAATCGATTGTACCTTTTAATAGTGTTTAGAACAAACTTCGCTGTTGCGGTTGAATCGATTTCAAAATGGTATCCCTACACTTTTGACGGATTAAGAGCATTGTAAAACAACGAAATTGAAGTTTTGTTTAAATTGTTGCTGAATTAAAGGTTCTGTATAAAAGTTT
Source organism: Mythimna vitellina (assembly GCA_949316375.1). NCBI lineage: Eukaryota > Metazoa > Arthropoda > Insecta > Lepidoptera > Noctuidae > Mythimna > Mythimna vitellina. Next base: position 10,670,805 of record OX438698.1, read on the forward strand.
ATTTATAAAACTGGCCTGTTGGTCTAGTAGTTAGTGGCCCTGACTGCTATGCCGGGGGTCGTGGGTTCGATTCCCACCCAGGACAAATGTTTGTGTGATGAGCACGATCATTTGTTCTGTGTCTGGGTGTAATTTATCTATATTATGTATGTATTTAGATATATTTAAGTATGTTTATCAGTTGTCTAGTACTCATAACACAAGCTCTGCTTAGCTTGAGACTGGACGGCGTTGTGTGATAGTTGTGGAATATTATATTATATTATATTAATAAGATAAGGATACCGATGTAAGTTTTCACTTCATTTTTGTAGAAGTTCGTTGTGAGTTTTTTTTCGACAATTGATACAGTCATTTAGTCAGTCCTTGCCATGCTGCGCTTAAGCAAAGTTGCTACGAGTTCCTACGCACAGCGGCTTCCGGTTTGATTACAAGTTCCGCACATTGCCTAATGCTACGAGTAGTCTACGTTTTCCGTGAGTCACTGCTGCAATGCGTCTACGCATAGCTTATACGAGTTCCTTGTAAAGTTGCTACGAGTTCCTACGCACAGCAGCTTCCGGTTTGATTACAAGTTCCGCACATTGCCTAATGCTACGAGTATCCTACGTTTGCCGTGAGTTACTGCTGCAACGCGTCTACGCAAAGTTGCTACGAGTTTCATTATAAGTTCCGTGTATGCATTTCTTAATGCTACGAGTAGTCTACGCTTACCGTGAGCCACTGCTACGCAGCGCCCACGCAAACCTGCTACGAATTTGATTACAAATAAAGTGTATTTTCTCGTCTCAATTTAATAGGGGCCGGCGCTCATTATCGGCATTGGCAAGGAAAAGGATCCTTTGGCATCCCTACATGCATGCCAAGGTATTACATTCCGACAGTGTGCGCTTGTATGTAGGGATGCCGAAAGATCCTTTTCCTTGCTGATTCCGATAATAGGTTAGGCCGGGCCTTACTGTAACCACTTAATGAGTTTTTAACCATTCTCTAATGACTTTTCTTATAGCTACGCGCGCAAACCTTTCTCAGTTATGAATAATCACACAATAGTTCTGCATTCAGTAATAATTAGAGGAACGATAAAGTGCAACGTGACTGAAATCGCTGATATACAGACATACAGACGACGACTATCAAAATTATGGAGTTTCAGACAACGTCTCACGTCTCATTTTATTATTAGTGTAGTTATGAATTATCTATCTTGTGGAAGATACTATGCAATGCAAGTAATAGTACTTGAGAGTAGTGGTGGCCGAGTGGTAACGGCTCCAACTTACGAGTAGGTCGCAGGTTCAAACATAGCCAGGCGCATTACTTTGTGTAATTTATTTCATCACCGGTATGTCCTTGAACCAAAAATTCGAAGATATGTGACATTCACTAACCCGCACTGGGCTACAGGATCACTTTTTGTCCGCCTGTCTCTCTGTCTGTCTGTCTGTCTGTATAGAATCTTTATCTCGGGAACGAGCGGAGGTATCAAGTTGAAAGCCATATACTTAAGACAAAAAACAGATTTCTAAGTTATCTGAAAAAAAAGATACGGCTGTTTATATCGCAAAAAACGTATGTGTCGACACTCTCGAGGGAATCAAAATTCATAGGGTGACCGTTGACACAGAATTCTGAAATTTTGCATAAAGCTAGATCTTATAGCACAGATATGGGAATAAATCTGAAAACTGTAAATTTGTTGTTACATCACAAAATTTTTTTTTTTTCGATTCGGAAAACTCTTCTAAACTCCATTCGGAAATTGAACTGTTTACTTACGTAAGTTTGTACGCAACCCTCAGGGCGCGATTCCGACTCGCACTTACCCAATTTTTTTTTTTTATTGGAACCATTACAAATGAAACATTTATGTCGCAGAGTTTTCGTAGAGTAAGTTACTCTGTAAGTTTGAGCGCTTCGCTATTCAGTAATTACATTTAGCGCTTGCATATGTAATGCAGCTCATAAAGTTAAGCGCGCTGCTTTGTTTCAAAATATTTTTAAAACTATTTTTTAAAAATGAAGTCTCCATACAAAGTGAAAACAGTTAGTACTTTGATGAGAGTTTTTTCGTTATAAAAGGATTTTGTTGTTGTAGATAGCATAATTTTCAAAAGTCATAGAGAGGAATATGTTTTTTGTTTCTGAGATAGGAAAAGGTGTTATAAATTCGCAGTTTCAATGTAATGTTAGTAAAACTGTTGTGAGACACAGTGAGACATAAACATAAGCTTAATTATAACCATATTTATAACTAGCTTTTACCCGCAACTTCGTCCGCGCAGAAGTCGAAAATGGTTTAATTAGGTTTTTTGAGATACGAAAATATGAAATATTATTTATTATCTTCGTCGTGTGTGATAGTCCATTGAATTGTATGGCGACCGATATTGTATCTTAAGATAAAATATTATAGTATCTCAGCCGTGTGCAGCGTGTAGTGAACTCCACTGCGGGTGACGTAACCTATGACAAATTTATTATTTGCGGTTAGTACGGGTCTAGGGATCGAACCGCAAAATTAAGTTTGTTTTTTATTGTATATACTTTTCCGGGATAAAAAGTACCCAGTGTGTTGCCCATGATATTAAAGAATAATTATACCAAAATTCATCGTAATCGGACCGGTAGTGTTTGCGTGATTCCTGAACAGACAGACAGACAATTTTTTTAATCACATTTTTGGGTCGGTGTTGGTCTAGTTTTTTTATATTTTCAATGTACAGAATTTTCACTTCTACAGATTTATTATAAGTATAGATGTTCTCACTGCTGGGACTTAGGCTTTCCCTCTAAGAGAGATAAGCCGTTATCTACCACGAGGACCCAGAGTAGGTTTAGTTTTTGTTGTGTTGGGAAATCATCCAATGACTTCTCGCGCTTGGGGATGGGCGTGAATATGTGTCTGGCTTTTACTGACTAAATTCCGCCTATGTCATTCAGTTGCCCTTTGCGTTCAAGGACCACGATTTCTCTTTCAGAAATACCTCGTGGCCATAGCGGACGTTGGTCCTGTTGGCCTCAATGCGGGTTGGTGGATGTCTCGATTTTTTTTTAGTTTTATAACATGCCGGTTTCGTTACTATGTTTTCTTTCATCGTTTTGAGAGCAGTGCTGTTGAAATAAATAACAAACTACTTTTGAGTTAGGGCCACGCCACTAGACCATGAGTGCTCTTGATATAAACAGTTGAATTTATTTAAATAAAACGGGATGAATGTGGGAATCATAGGATGACGCACAAAACGTTGTAGGAACACATTCATTGTGCGTACAGCTAAGGAGTGGTTTCCTTGCTAGAATCTGTGTTTCCTGATGGCTACAACCAGGGAATTGTTAAGTCAAGAGTTAATAGGTTACTTCTAGGTAGGCGCGCTCCATCGTCGACCGCATCGTCGCTTTCCAACGATCGAGCGCGAACCTATCAAGAATAAAAAAAAATACCTATTACTTACTCCTCGCTGATTGGTCCTGGACCCTATTCCAGGAGATCAGACTTTGGACTGATAAACCACTTATCTGGGTACATGAAGTAAGATAGGATGTGAACAAAACTGAGTGCACCAGATAGTTTGTAAATACAGTTGAGGTAGTTGATGTTCAGGGCTCGATTCCTGCACGGAAAAAACATTTGTATGGCCTACAGACATTCAGGGCTCGATCCTAGACGGAAAAAAACATTTGTATGGCCTACAGATATTCAGGGCTCGATTCCTGCACGGAAAAAACATTTGTATGGCCTACAGATATTCAGGGCTCGATTCCTGCACGGAAAAAACATTTGTATGGCCTACAGATATTCAGGGCTCGAATCCTGCACGGAAAAAAACATTTGTATGGCCTACAGATATTCAGGGCTCGATTCCTGCACGGAAAAAACATTTGTATGGCCTACAGATATTCAGGGCTTGAATCCTGCACGGAAAAAAACATTTGTTTGGCCTACAGATATTCAGGGCTCGACTTCTGTAAGGGCAAATCATCTGTATAGTCTACAGATATTCAGGGCTCGATTCCTGCACGGAAAAAACATTTGTATGGCCTACAGATATTCAGGGCTCGATCGTCGACGGAAAAAAAAATTGTATGGCCTACAGATATTCAGGGCTCGAATCCTGCATGGAAAAAACGTTTGTTTGGCCTACAGATATTCAGGGCTCGAACCCTGCACGGAAAAAAACATTTATATGGCCTACAGATAGTTGTTTTGGGTCTGGGTGTCTTGTGTATGAGTATACATGTTTGTGAACGCACCTACGATGCAGGAGTAATTCTTAATTTGAAGCGACATTTTGTGTATAAAGTAAATAAAACGAACAGTAAAAGAAACAACATTCTTTCACGTTTGTCGAAATTTTAACTACATTTAAAGCGCTTTATTTGGACTTTTTTACTTTCCCGACGACATGACGTCGCGCTCTCAGCGCTCAAAAGTGAGCGTCTATGTACGTGGCTACGTAGGTAACAATGTCGTCAAAATATTTGATGTTATTTTTAATATTACCGTGCCACTCTGCTACAGTTTCTGTCACTTTTCGTCTACCGAATATATAATGCATAGGTACTATTATTTTATAAGAGCTGTGTTAAAATTGTTTCAGTATAATTTAAGAATTGTTTAGTTATATAAAAGAACTAGCTTCTGCCAGCGGTTTTGCCCGCTTGAAAATAAGTTTTACTATACAAACTTTGGACCCCCGTTTCACTACCTTGGGGAGTGAATATTGGAAAATCCTCTCTTAGTGCTCGCCTACGTCATAAAAGGAAGTTGTTTCGGCAGTGCGTTGATATGTTAGTCAGTCAGTTAATTCTTTTATATATATAGATAACAACAGGACGGGTTGATTTCCAATGTTTCGTCGCTGTTAACTTTGACGTCCGTACAATTGCACAATTGCTACGGATAGTCAGAAACCAGGATGACTCGACACTATACCGAAGATATCCCGGACGTCAGCCTGTACGAGATTAGGATGGCTCTGAAGCAGTTGAAGAACAACAAGGCGTCGGGTGAAGACGGAATTACGGCCGAGCTCATGAAGACAGGTGGGAAACCGATCCTTAAGGCCCTTCAGAAGCTGTTGGATTCCGCCATATTCGAGGGAAAAACACCACAGGTATGAAGCGGAGGTGTGGTGGTACTCTTCTTTAAAAAGGGCGACAAGACCCTGCTCAAGAATTACAGGCCCATCTCACTTCTGAGCCATGTCTACAAGCTGTTTTCCAGAGTCATCACGAACCGTCTTGCGCGCAGGTTCGACGACTTCCAGCCTCCCGAACAAGCCGGATTTCGAAAAGGCTTCAGCACCGTAGACCACATACATACGCTGCGGCAGGTTATACAGAAGACCGAGGAGTATAATCAGCCTCTCTGCTTAGCGTTTGTGGACTATGAGAAAGCCTTTGATTCGATCGAGACTTGGGCTGTACTGCAGTCTCTCCAACGGTGCCAGATTGACTATCGGTACATCGAAGTGCTGAAGTGTTTATACAAAAACGCCACCATGTCAGTCCGACTTCAGGACCAGACCTCGAAACCTATCCTCCTGCAGCGTGGTGTGAGGCAAGGAGACGTTATTTCTCCGAAACTCTTCACGGCCGCAATGGAGGATGTCTTCAAGGTTCTGGAGTGGAGAGGGCTAGGCATCAATGTCAATGGCGAGTACATCACTCACCTTCGATTTGCCGACGACATAGTAGTCATGGCTGAGACTACGGAGGAGCTCAGTACAATGCTCGGTGACCTCGGTAGAGCTTCCGAAAGAGTGGGACTTAAAATGAACATGGACAAAACCAAAGTCATGGTAAACATCCATGTAGCACCTACTCCTATCAAGATCGGAGACTCTACACTCGAAGTTGTGGACGACTACGTTTACCTGGGACAGACAGTCCAGTTGGGTAGGTCTAACTTCGAGAAAGAGGTCAATCGTCGAATCCGACTCGGCTGGGCAGCGTTCGGGAAGCTGTGCGGTGTCTTCTCGTCCAATATACCACAGTGTCTCAAGACAAAAGTCTATGACCAGTGTGTGTTGCCAGTGATGACATATGGCTCCTAAACGTGGTCGCTTACAATGGGCCTCATCAGAAGGCTTAAAGTTACTCAAAGGGCAATGGAAAGGGTTATGCTCGGAGTATCCTTGCGTGATCGCGTCAGAAATGAGGATATCCGCATGAGAACCAAGGTTACGGACATAGCCCGAAGAATCGCCAAACTTAAGTGGCAGTGGGCAGGGCACATTGCTCGCAGAACAGATGGTCGATGGGGACGAAAGGTTCTGGAATGGCGACCACGTACCGGAAAACGCAGCATTGGAAGGCCTCCCACAAGGTGGACCGATGACCTGGTGAGGTTCGCGGGAATTCGATGGATGCGAGACGCACAGGACCGGTCATTGTGGCGGCATTTGGGGGAGGCCTATGTCCAACAGTGGACGTCTTTCGGCTGAAATGATGATGATGATGATGAGTCAGAAACCAGGAAATCTGGCACCAGTCTTGCCAAGGGCCGTTGTATGATTCAATTAAAACATTGGTATTTCGCTGCTTCTGGTTAGAATGGAAGCTGACCCCAACACAGTTGGGAAAACGCTACGCAGGTTGTTAGAGTTGTTAGATAGGCATGTACTCAGTATTGATAATAAGAGCACTAAACGTTTATTGATTTTCATACCTAAGTGCCGAATCTATTTTGGTAACTGAATTGAATAAAATTACTGATCAATAACGACAGATTATGTATTAAGTTTAAGGTCAGCACGCCTTGTCGCTTTACATTACTTTTAGAGGGCCAATTATTTCGAGTAGGCCATTATCATATACAAGCAAGATAGAACCATCTGTGGTTTACCACAGTACACAAGATCTTCTAATCAAGATGATGAGGCCACAACACAGGGTCGAAAGTGCAGCATGTGGCCTTTGTGACGTCTGTGGTCCTACAACACTAATGTGCACTCTCCTTAATTATAGTAAATGCACAATGGTGGTTGAATTTACGCCTCGATGTTGGGAGTCGTCGCTAACAATATACACATAAGTACCGTTACGCGAAGCTCTCCAGCAGATTACAAAAGTTACCGAAGAAGCGATAATAGAGGCCGAACGAACGCCGGAATAGAAACTGTCTACGTTTTCGTCTCAAAGAGAAATCTCAATTCGTTCTACTGTTAAATGTGATGTGATAGATGATATTGGACTTTCTGTTGTAACGGAAACTTACGCGGAGAAAAAGTTACGTCTACAAGCTTAAGGAAATTCTTATATCTTGAAGATTGTCTTTTTATGGATGCCGTGTAAAAAGTTTTCAGTGAAGCGTTGATAGGTAATACTGATTTGACGATAATAACGTTCTTCGTGAACACAGAGGTAGCGAACGTTATCGGGTAAGTGGCTAATTTGTGGCTGTATTATTATCATTGTATTTAGTACTGCAATCGCGTCTAATTAGCAAGTGTGATTATTTGGGTGTATAATACACCCGCGTTGCGGTCATGTTAATTATTGACAAACTTGTAGGTACTTTGCCGGCTTTTACATTCGTATCGGCCATTGTGTTAATGATTATGGCATCGTTGCGACCGATATAGGATAATTAAATTGTTCACGTATTGTTATTTCGACTTTAGGATAGTAACGGCCGCCGCGTTTGTGAAATATACTACTACGATAATTCCCGCGGGTCCTATACGAGTGAGCGCTAATAATTTCGTAGCGTTCAGTGTACATTTCAAAATATCTTTAGTACCTAAGTTAAATCACTTAGGTGTATTACTGGCTGAAATCAAAACGACACTTACCTACCTAACTAATTTCGCATTGAATGAAGGTATAATGCTGATTATTTAGATTATATTGGTCTCTTAATATTTTAGTAACTATAATTAAAATGTTACGAAGACAAGGTACCTAAAGCTGTGTAACATTATGCGAGATACATTAAGTTTAATGACAATAGCAACGTTAATGAAAAACAAACAAAACGACTTGAGTCACGCAACAATCTTCGTAAATGTTTCTATTTAATTTTGATATTTGACATGCCTCCAATTTTTAAATAAAGAACAATTCAGGTATGAAAGTTGGTAGAATATGGGATTAGTGTGGCAGCCCTGAGAAATGGAAGGAATGGAGGATGGAATTGGAAAAGTTGAGGCGGGGCGGCGGCTCGCGAGGATTACTGCTAGCTGTTTGGCACATAGCGACGTGTACAAAGTTTCATTGGTACCTCCGTCACTACAATGTCTGTTTCCTTGGAACTTGCATATTTTCCTTTCGAAAAGTACTTTCAAAATGTGTTTTCCTCAGACCAAGAATGCTGACTCGATCCCTACCTTACTGGAAAAGTTTCTTACCTACATAGTTTTTTGTAGAGATTGTGTTGCCATTACAAAAAAAGGGTGACCTAGTTAGTCGGCGTAGTACTCTATTTGTATGTTGACAGGTGAATTATGTAGGTCTACTAAAAGGTTTATTTTTAACCGATTTCAGAAAAAGGAGATGGTTCTCAATTGGATGGTTTTTATGTTTGTGACCTCAAATCTCCGTTATAGATGAACCAATTTCAATGTTACTTTTTTATTTGGAAGGATATCGGTTCCAGCCAACGGAACTTCACAAACATACAGATATTTTGAATAAGCGACTATATCGAAAAAATGTGCGAATGTATCATGGCAGTTATTTGATGACTAAACCGGAAGCTGGGCACAGGAACTTCTGACCTAATATGGTAGTGTATGCTAATCGTGTTTTTGTTTATTAGAATTGTCTTGAGATGCACTTTACCTACAAGGTACGTGGTCTGATAAATTTGGTGTTGCAGTAAATCCCAATAAATGTCAGGCGATCATCATTGGGAGCTCTCGAAGCATCGCCAAAGTGGACTCTGCAACTTTGCCACCTGTTTTGTTCGACTCTACGATCGTTCCTTTCAGTACTGACGTAAAGGATCTGGGCTTGCGTATCGATAGCACCCTGAACTGGCGTACTCAAGTCGTTAGTGTTAGTCAGAGGGTTACGGGAGTGCTGCGGGCCCTGTATCGTCTTAAAAACTTTTTGCCATCGAACACGAAGGCAATGCTTGTGCAGACCCTAATTTTCCTATCATCGATTATGGCGATGTGTGTTACTATGACCTGAATGCAGATCTCCTCAATAAACTCGACCGTCTTCTAAATTACTGCATTCGATTTGTTTTCAATCTGCGCAAATATGATCATGTCTCTGCACATCGATCGCTTCTAAAGTGGTTGCCCATACGTCAGCGCAGAGAGCAACGGGCACTCACTACCTTGTTTTCATTTCTTAATTCTCCCAATTCTCCTAGTTATTTAGCCCCTCACTTTCAATACATTTGCGCCAACCACAATAAAAATCTACGCTCATCTCATAACCGTCTTCTACTATGTCCTACTCATCGCACTGACTTTCTTCACTGTTCTTTCTTTGTTCAGGCTATTTCTCTGTGAAATGCGCTACCCTAAGAGGTCAGGATGGTTACAAACCGATTAAGATTCAAGATTGAGGTTCGCGAGCATATTCGTAAGAAGTTGGCAGTAGTATCATCACAACGTTAATGTTTCTCTGTTTGTCGATTTGGACCAATTTTTGTTTTTTTTTTATTATATATATTTAGTTTATTAAATTAAGTATATATTATGTAATATATATTATATTTATTGTATTGTATCTGTGATTCATTTGCATATCTTTTTATAATAACCTTTTTTTTTTTTTCTCTCTCTCTTTTATTGCACCTACCACTATTCTTCTCTGCATCACCCAAAGGTTGACTGGTAGAAAATGCCTAAGGCATTAAGTCCGCCTCTGTACCTTTATGTGCATGAAGTGTTAAATAAATAAATAAATAAGGTACTATCAATTTGATCTGATGATGAAGCCGGAAAGTAGGCACGGAAACTTCGTAATAAAACAATGTATCCCAAGCTGTGCTTCGACTTATCGGAATTGTGATGATGCACTCTGGCTATAACAGGTTTTAATGGTTAATATATTCCATAGGTAGGTAACTTACTATAAAACTCGCATAGTATTTAGGTCTCCACTAGTAATGTAACTGAAAAATAAAACTATTTTACAAAAATACAATCGACTTCAATACATAAAAGTAAAAATCATCATCATCTTCCTGCCCTTATCCCGTATTATTTGGGGTCGGCAAGTAAAAAAGTAAAAATATAAAAAAAAAACATTTATCAAATGACTTTAATTTCGGAAGACGGTGTTAAATAAAGAAAAAAAGGCGGAGTCATTGATGTCCAAAAATAAAATAATTTTTAAATTTCTTCATAAAAAGTAATTTTTAAATTTCTTCATAATAATTACATTGTAAATCGGGGCCATTACCACTCGACCAACACTGCTCACTAATTGAATATTGAAGTCGATTATATTTTATTTGTTTCAGTTCAATTGCCCATATTGAGGAAGAACGATAAACAATGGATTATTTTTTGAATTTCGAATTACATCTTTGAACACAGTTCACAAAATAAAAAACACAAGTTTTTATTCACTACGAGTACATAATTTTATTTTAATTTGTTCTCAAATTAATTTCAGCCAGTGTTGTGCAGCAGTGCAGCAGTGCAGTGTAATTACATACACCAAAATTTATTTAAACGTTTGTGCATGTTTATTTCTTCATGTTTCGCATTACAGCAAAGGCTTTGTACGACCAGTTGATGAGCTGAAATAGAATAAGTTTATTATTATTCTAAAATTAGTCCTACTAATACTAAAAACTACCTCCTCTCCTAGGATACGCCCGTGGGAAAAGTGTGTCCCAAGAAAACGTACTACTGGGATAAAAATTAGACTTTAAACAGTAAAATGATTAAAATAATAATAATAATGCGTTTCTTTATTGACTTAAGTATTATATCTCAGGACTTTGGGTTCCTGAACTTTTGGAACGTGTGTGAGGGGCCGAAGCCAACTCGCAGAGGCAGTTTAGACACTTTTCATGAAGTGGTACCAACCGACGATTATGCCTATATGCGCTACACAAGTAGAGGCGTAGCGTTGACTAATTTAGACGTGGGCGAAGGCACATAAGCGAGGCCTTTTTCGTTCAAAAATTCGAAAACAAGACGGCAACTGTCACAACCCATCAGGTGAAATAGTGGTCAAACGCGACCCTATCAATTAAAAAAAAACTCGTTTCTAAAGAACCCTCGTTTGTGCGAGGCTCTTGTGCCCCTTGGCTTACGCTTAGCACCCAAAGACAAAGGGAAACTATTGCAACATATTATGGAAAACAAAAATATAAAACTATGGTTTTGGGAGGCTTAGGTGATCTGATTATCAAGAACAAAAATACGTGATTTTCTTTATTGACGTGTGTTATATACCTATTCAAATTAAATTCCCAGAGTCCTGAGCTAATCAGGAGGTAGATTTATTAAATGTTAAGACGGGTAAAGCATGGCCTGGACTTCGATAGTGTTTTTTTCTGGTAGAAGGTATTTACATTTCTTAACGATAAAATCTTTTTTTTGTTTTAATTCTTATCACGTAATCAGTCATGTGGATAAACAGATGAGATGTAGCCTGGATGGTTTGTAGGGTGCTGCCCTCTGTGGGGCCTGCCCTTCCTTAAAAGTAGTCATATATAGTGGTGACTTTTCTAGTCAAAGATGTCACGCCGCTTCTTCAGTCGGCGAAACTTTCAGCAATACAAGCTTTCCAAAAGCACCCAAACCAGCTGGCAGGACATAGCTGGTTTGTGTTGGCTTGGCTACAATGTTCAACGCTACATCCTTGGTTATTGTAGAACGACATTGCAGAACGAGCGGCCGACTCAGGCGCGTCAACATGGCTGGCGGCATGGCGTTAACGGTTGTAACTTGGCTAGGGGGGCAGGGCGCATTAGATATCTGCTTGATAATGTAGTTTTGTGACCTTTGTATAATCATAGTATTGGAGTCACTTACCGAACCCCACAGTTCAATGCCACAGGTCCAGATTAGGTTCAGCATATATTTTTTTTTTTTTTATTCGTTGGGAAATCATCTTATGACAAAACCCGCTCTTGGGCGGACCGGGAGATAGTGTCAGACTCTTACTGACTAAAAACCCACTCCTGTTCCTTTGTTGCCCTCGTCCCAGGGCCCCGGGTTTCGCTTTCACACTACCCGTGGCCCCAGTAGGCTTCGACCCTGCTGGGCCCCTACGATTTGCTGACATCTCTTTGAGAAACAGTACGCGCCGTCGACGACTTTGTCCTCTTCTCTTTTTGTTTGAATATGTTTTTTCCAGGTAAGTCTGCAGTCTAGGTGAAATAGACCATGACCTGGATTTCGATACTGTTTTTTTCTGGTAGTAGGTATTTACATTCCTGAAGGATAAATTTCGACTCGCACATTGGCGGAGCCGCTGACAAAAGCTAGCTATAGTATAAAATTAAAATTTCTTCACTATAAAGTCTGTCTCAGTTTGTTTGCCAAGTTTCATTCGAATCCGTTCAGCCGTATGCCCGTGAATTAGTAACAAACAAACCTATATACACTCAAATTTTCACCTGTATAAGTGTGATTATTATCTCGACTGGCTAAGTAAACCAAGCCAGGCAATGAGGTGAAATAGATCACTAAGAGTACATTAGCGATATAATATTAATTGTTCACATTAATTGAATGTCTATGAGTCATTGAGCTTAGGATATGTAATCCTGTAATGTGCGCGGATTTGACTAAGGTAAGATGGAAGCGGCAGCGAGCAAGCTCTTCATTTTGTTTTCAATTTTTAATTATCTGTAGACCGTATAGTTGATGCGTCTATCTATGTATCTACATAAATATATTGAAATTCGTACCTAATATCAAAGATAGAAGTCGGTAGAGAAATAAAGCCGTTCTGAATCGACATCATTTTTAGGGTTCTCTACCTAAGTTGGCAAAAACGGAACCCTTATAGGATCATTTTATCAGTCAGTCCGTCTGTCAAGACCCTTTTTCTTAGGAACGCATGGAGATATGAAGCTGAAATTACTATAAATTATCAGATCTGCTGCCCCAAGCAACAGTGTAAAAATCAAACTTCTATTCACTCTTGACTTAAAGACTTCTAGAACTAGAATGTAACTATCAGGCATCAAATGTTTGTGTGATGACCACGATCATTTGTTCTGTGTCTGGGTGTAATTTATCTATATATGCATGTATTTAGAAATATATAAGTATGTTTATCAGTTGTCTAGTACTCATAACACAAGCTCTGCTTAGCTTGGGACTAGAAGACGTTGTGTCATAGTTGTGGAATATTATGTTATGTTAAACACAGAATTCTACTCCTTAGCTGTACACATAATGATATCTACATACATCTATCGTGAACCTAAACATTGTTCGGTTTCCTCTTTATTGGTTTTTTTTAGGGTGGGAAATCATCAGATGACTTCTCCCACTCTGGATCGAGTGAAAAAGTTTGTCAGATTTTAACTGAATTAAACTCACCGTGTTCTTTCAGTAGCCATTTGCGTCATAGGGCTTCGGTAACTCTTTCGAACAAGCTCGCAAGCGCCGGTAGGCAACTATTACTAGCTTTATTTTGCTTTCCTTAAGTTCTATCAAGTTAGTTTTCAATGCCAGACAAGGTACACCAATGCTAGACCTATTTACATATTATGTTATCCTATTATGTTAGATAAGAAACATATTAGAAACACTACACAGGAAAATAATAAAATCTGAAAGGATCTCATGTGACACGGTGTACTTTTTGTGAAATCCGTCGCTTTCCTATTAAAGCCACTGATTTCACACAAATTACGCCAAAGTAATGCAAACGAAGAGCTACGAGTAAGCTAGTTGAGCTAAGCTCGCATAGTTTAGCTTATTGTTTACTAGCTTTTGTCTGCGGTTTCGTCCACGTACATAAAATTTACCCTATGTCACTGAAGAATAAAGCTGCTTACTATTGGTGAAATTAGTTTAGCAATCGGACCAGGATTTTCAGAGATTACCTCCTACAAACAAAAAAAACAGCTTTACCTATTTATAATATTAGTGTTGCTTTGCTTTCTGTTTAGGCTATCAATCATTATCATTAGTTTTTTTTTATACTAGATAGATGTGTACCCCTGTGTGTGTGTGTGTAGTGTGTGTGTGTGATGTGTGTGTGTGTGTGTGTGTGATGTGTGACGTCATCTCAACGCTCAGTCACGTGGTCAGAACAAAGGAATAGGTGGCGTTGCCTACTGAAGGCGATCAACGAAAAGAAAATCGAAACGAAACGGTTGTAACTTGGCTAGGGGGGCTGGTAGGTATCACACTAAGTAGGTATAGGTACCAACGTAATGCAAACTAAAAGCTAAGCTAGTTTAACTGAGTTCGCATAGTATAGGATATAAATACGAAATAAAAAAATAGTTTGCAGTTGTAGAAAAATTACCTAATTATTAATTTGTTATAATTTTCTATGAAAACCTCACCTATGCGAGCCAAGCTAAAACCTACTTAACTCGTGGTCTATTTCCGGTTGTATAAATATAAAGGCAGACCCACACTCATTCGAGCAGTATCAGACGTGACAAGTGCCGTCGCCGTGCTGAGACATTGCATCCGTGTCGCGTCAAGCTTTCTTTTCACACTCGGCAGGATGTAGTTGACACTTTCTTTTAGTGTTGTGTTGTAGCGAGTAAGTGATCACATTTAGTAGGTTGACACAATAATATGGTATGTCTCTGTTAAATACTTTGTAGTATTTGAAATACCAAAGTTTTTGAACAAGAAAGTTCTTTCTAGAAGCAAAAATATTGTCAATCAGTCAACAGTCAAGGTCTGCATGATCTGGTCTGGGTCGACAATGAAGCATGACCGGTTGAGCGTCGCCACTGACATTGACGTGTGTGAACTAGGTTTTACAACTCAATCGGTTTTTTTTGGTCACTCGATAAAGCGTGACTGTGCCAAGTCCCTGAGATTGAGCGGATATGTGGATTGAGTTTTAGGTCAAAAACTGATACCAGCCTATACTCCAGATAGGGATAACTATTTGGTTCGTTATCGTCAGTTAGATTACCAAAAAGAAATTTCGCAATATGCCACATTGTGGTACACTGTTTACTAAAAGTGACGTCTCAATACTCCCAGTCATGAACTTGGATACGTTATGTTTTTATAAATTTTTATTGATTTGATAAATTAAAAAAATACGTGTAAAATATATTTTTGTTAATCAATATAACTAATGGGCTAGATAGAATAATCCATTTTTCTCAGAACTCATTCCTATTGGTAATGAAAATACCGTATATTTATTTAAGACAAAAGTTTAGTCGTATTTTAATCTACTCCTGTAATGTCTTGAAAGCCGCTACCTCTAGATATTTTATTCCCGCCTTACGTCTGACGCTTTAGTTTTCCAATTTAGTTTGCCTCAATAGAAACTCGCAAAAGAAAGTATACTTTGAATAGTAGTGCGCCGTAACTCCGCTTCTGAATATTTAGTCTCATGCTATCAGATTACATTAATAATTTACAACTTGAGAATCACTGTTACAGAGCAAAAGCATCTTAAAGCAAACTGAAACGGCATTCATTTGTTAAGTCTATTGTTGTGACTATGTCTGACTTTGACTTTGGGTGATGAAAGTCTAGGCAAGAATGCCTTTCGTAGATAAATAACAGTTTTCATTTAAATAGTGCAAACGGCATATTGGTTTTCATGATCGAAAAACATTTTCTTTTTTTTTTTTGGCTTAGTTATGTTATGTGCATACTGTATTTAACCAGTGTCAAGTTATGAAAGTAATTCCTTGTGATATGGCATACAGTCTCTTTTTTTTTATTGGGTGGGAAAATCATCTTATGACAAAACCCGCTCTTGGGCGGTGCGCGAGATAGTGTCAGACTTTTACTGACTAAAAACCCACTCCTGTTCCTTCGTTGCCTTCGTCCCAGGGCCCCGGGTTTCGCTTTCACACTACCCGTGGCCCCAGTAGGCTTCGACCCTGCTGGGCCCCTACGATTTGCTGACATCTCTTTGAGGCGCGCGTGGAACAGTACGCGCCGTCGACGACTTGGGCTCGGTCCGATTACCGGACGGTCGAACGGCGAGCCACCCATTGCTCGCCGTCCGCAAGCCCGCGCCTACGGTGGCCGGAAATCGGCATCGGAATCCCGGCGGCGGCGGTTGGAGCGTAAGGACCGTTGCCTCACGCGATTGGCCGCCTCCTTCGCTAGCACTACGGCTTCGCAGAAGGAGGTGACCGCCTGCCACTCCTCCTCGCTCCGGAAGCACACAGTCTTTTAGTTTTCCATTAGAAGGCGGATGCAACGCATTCTAATGCTTTTGCAGTGCCTATCTGGCAACAAATGGAACGAGTTAGCTTTCTACAGAAGCTTCGCTGAGGTAGTCAATACTACAATAAAATTCTCAGCGCGATTTTACCGAGATTGTGTTTCAAAGATTCCACATATTTTCAAGTTGCGCAGACACTTGAGTTACAAAACTTTACCAATTTAACATCACAATATCCACTTTAAATCAATTTACGAATAATTAAAACAGTTACTGAACTTTACATGAAAAAATTCCGCCAAAATAACCCGTAAAGCAATTTTAACCGTTAAATTGATTAATAGAAAGTCTTTCTTACGTCTGTGTAAGTGTCGAGAGACAAAGTGAATATTTTTCCCGCTGTGAGTCTCAGGGGACGCTTGCATCTCTCCAGAAAGATGATGATGAACATGTTGGTTTTGCGATCACTGTCCATCCAGGGGCCTTCGAATGCGGCTTTTGTGAGGTCTCTACTCTATGAAAATATAAGAACATAGGAGAATTAGTCAAAATAATCAGTCGCAAAATATTCCCACTTGATTGTTGGTACTCAAGCCTCTTCTCTAGGAAAGGAAATGGACCGCTATCCGCTCGTTGGTTAAGTGGGTGTCGCATGTTTTAATTTTTGTTTTTTGTTTTAGCACATGCCGGTTTCTTCACGATGTTTTTTTGTTGGTTTTGAAAGCAGCGGTGATGAAATATATTACATCAAGTACTTACTGTATGTACCGTACTGCACCTGCTACTTACAACTCGTAAGCCAGTGCTGTTACCACTGGGCCACCATTGCTAACAGACAACGAATTGCAAAGATTTTACTCTCATATGGTGACGCAGTGGTGTATCACTGCATATTACTTAGAAAAGCGCAAGTGTGTTTAATATTGTGTCTAGAATTAACTTTTACTAGCTAATTAATTAAAACTTTAAAAACTACACGTGTAAAGTTAGCTGATACATGTTGAACATTAAAACAAAACGACAAGAGTGAGGGTAAAGTGTGCATAAATTATGTTAAGCTTCTGTAAACTTTCATAGTTACCTACGCCTTACTTCTAGTTCCAGTACCATAAAGTTCGTTTGCAACACAGTTAAAGGGAAATTTATCGACTGCAACGGCGATTACCTTCCAGATCAATTCATCTCCGAACCAGCAAAGTATGAACACTTCAATCAGCATGCAGGTTAGATATATGCCCATCCACGCTATCTGCATCGGATGGCTGCTCGGGTTCTCGATCTGTACGGAAAAGCGAAACCGTAAAAACCGAAGCTTATTGAGCGTAGAATGTTCTCGAAAAGACTTTGTAGTGCTATAACCGTATTCTCGAACGATGCTCAGCTTTTTGAGTCTCGAATTCTCAATCTTGCTAATGTGAGTCTGAAAATTAATGTATTAATCTGAATTCAATTTTATTCAAGAATTTTTATTGTATACAAGATCCTTGATTTTATTGCATCAAGATTAATGACGGAGTATTGTTTTAGAATCCGTATTATATCCGTATTCTCTTCTATTTCATATCTTTTTGATGACTTGAGGGTAGGGTAAGTAACGTTCTAGGAAGGACATCGATATTCAATGGTTAATTTATAATTGCTTATCGGCAGGTATATTTCGACGATTTACTGGTATAAGCGACCATGAAGGTTTTTTTATTTTAATAATGTTCGTAAAAACCGTTAATAATCACAATCGCATTACAATTTTCCAAAAAAGAAAAAGAAAAATTCTTTTATATTTAAAATGGATTGTAATTAAAAATCCAATGACACGAAACCGGAGTTATCAATTTAGCTACGACACAAAGCCGTGTTAACGCGGGAATTGTGTTCAAAGTTTAAGTATGTTTAGTTCAGGTTGTATTGAAGTTAGTCCGATGAGGACCAAGCCCGAGTCGTCGGCGCGTAATGTTAATAATTTAAAATGAAATATATTTTTTAATAAAAATATAAGATTTTTTTTTAAATGAACCTATTTATATTATATTAAAATTTTTCAGCAATCATAAAAATTTCAATTTAATTGAATATTTATATAAGTATAAATTAAAGAAATATAAAATTATCCTCCATGTGCGCCTCAAAGAGATGTCTGCAAAACTATAAAGGCCTAGTAAAACCGATGCCAGTTAGGGCTGCGGGAATGTTTGAAAAATTCAAAAAGAAATTAATATTTTTTTTTTTTTTTTCAATTTGCCTTCTGAGGTCTTCCCGTCCGATTATAATTTGGGTGTTTTTAAGGCTAGAGTGAATAGGCTCTTAATAAACTAGTGTGCCTCACCATCAACGATTGCATCACTGCTTACCATCAGGTGGGATCGCAGTCAAGCACTAGTTTATATCAAATAAAAAAAAAAGTTATCGTGCCCATAGAACGCAAAGGGTAAATGAAGAACCATAAGTGTAGGTTTCAGTAATTACAAGTCTGACCAAGCTCTACCCTAGAATGGGAAAAACATTTGATAATTTCCCTCAAATAAAGTTTATTGAAGTTCATACCATCCAGTTTTGCAAAACCTTTAAACAAACTTTCGAAGGTTTGAAGCTAAGTCTGTAGTAAGGTTTATCTTTAACCAATAATGACTGGTCTGGTCTAGAGGTTAGTGGCCCTGACTGCTATGCCAGAGATCGTGGGTTCGATTTCCACCCAGGACTTATGTTTGTGTGATGAGCTCGATCATTTTTTCTGTATTTAGAAATATAATAATATTAGTTGTCTAGTACTCATAACACAAGCTCTGTTTAGCTTGGGGCTAGATGACGTTGTGTGATAGTTGTGGAAAAATAATAATTAAATAACACTCATTTTGACATAGACACCTCCTGTAATACAGGTTGCTACCTAGCTCAGGAGTCAGAACTTCAAATAGTTTGTTAATTGTTTTTATTATCAATAAACTTTTTAATAGCAGCTTTAGCTTTAGCTTTACTATATTTTTTTAACTTTATAATATATATTTTTTTAATCTACACTAATATTATAAAGAGGAAAACTTTGTTTGTTTGTAATGAATAGGCTCAAAAAATACTGGACCGATTTTAAAAATTCTTTCACTATTCGAAAGCTACATTATCCACAAGTAACATAGGCTATATGTTATTTTGAAAAAAAAATAGGGTTCCGTAAGATATTTGAATTTTTCGGACACAAGGTGTAAAAAGTCAACCAGAAAAGTTACTTATTTTGCGTACGCTGCCTAAACTATAAAAGATAGAACCATAAAATGTTCTAAATAATTGTAGACCTTATAAATGTCTACCAAAGTTTTAGGAGAAACCTACTTTCACGCGGGCGAAGCCGCTGGCAGAAGCTAGTCTATAATATATTTCTTTCTATAAATACATTTACCTACCGATAGGAACTGAATGCCGACCAAACAAAGCACCATCACGCTCAGCATAAACTGCAGAGCTGACGCCAAACTAAAAGCGCTCTCAATCATCGACACGTATCTGAAAATCAATTTGTTTTACAACACTCGTTTACGAAGCAAAAATAGTGTCATCTATTTTATCTGGCAAAATAAAAGTGTGCCTTTTTTTCAAGTTAATAGCTCTCTTGTGTTTACGGTATTATTTTTGGTCATCATCTCCAGAATTGGCTACCTATTGTTGGTAAAAATAACTTTTATTCATTTTAAAAACAACTACTAATTTTAGACACTTACAAAATCAATAAGTACTTGGGAGTTGCTTAGTAGGTTGCTCTTTTTAGGGTTTCGTACCTCAAAAGGAAAAAACGGAACTCTTATAGGATCACTTTGTTGTCCGTCCATCTGTCTGTCTGTCTTTTTTTTTAATTCTTGATAGGTTCGCGCTTGACCGCTATCTCACCTAATGGAAAGCGACGATGCGGTCGACGATGGAGCGCGCTTACCTAGAAGTAACCTATTCATTCTGTCTGACTGTCTGTCATGACCCTTTTTCTCGGGAACGCGTAGAGGTATCGAATTGAAATTTAAACTATATACTCAGGTCTGTAGTCCCTTGAAGCTGGGAAAAAATCAAACTTCTGAGTTAACGAAAAAAAAACATACGGCCGTTTATGTCGCAAAAAACGTGTATACACCTTCAAGGGAATCAAAATTCAAAGGTTACTTTCGATGACCTAGAATCCTGCAATTTAGCATGAGGCAAGGTCTTACAGCCCAGGTATACGAAAAAATCTGAATTTTTTTTGTTACGTCTTCTTTCTTTTTGGAAAAGTATTCGTAACTAGATTCGGGAATTGAACGGTTTTCATAGGTAAGTTTGTACGGAACCCTCAGTGCACAGTTTACAGGCACTTTTGAATTGTAAAAATGTCGGTCAGTCAAAAAAGTGAAGCTATATTGCACGTTTCAAAGTGTAGATCTCTATAAAGATGAACGTGCTAGAAACTCCATGGATACTCTTTTAAATCATGTTATGAGTTACAAAAATCTTGCTTACATATTTCTTGTTGCTTCTATTATGTGAGCACAATGTAAATAAATAATTTAAAAATGAGTAATTAAAAAAATATAGATTGGAATGAGAACGTGGTAACTTAAGGATTTGTCTGAAATATCTTAAATCGTCAGTTGTTACCTTTGGCATTCTGATTAGCATAGGATTTGATTTGGAACCTCAAATTGACCAAAAGCTAGCTAGTTATTTGCATTAAATGCTAACAACACTAATAATGTAAAGGCCAAAGTTAGTATTAGTTAGGACGCACAGAACCGTTCGTTGTGGCGACACTTGGGGGAGTCCTATGTCCAACATTGGATTTATTTCGGCAGAAGTGATGATGGTTGAATTTTGGTATGAGGGTAGACCATGTCCTACAACAGGTCATAGAAACATCACAGGAGTGTGTTCTCTTGGGATTATTTTTTACTTTCTCACGGGCCAATCTGATGGTGGAAGCTAGTATATTTTATAATCCTTGTACATAAAATAACCTTCTTCACTTGCGTAAACAACTGCTTAAGTTAAGACTTTAATGGTGGGATTATATTGTAGGTACTTGTCTTACTTCAGGCCACGTTACATGTCCGTTCCGAGAGCTGTTGAAGCGCGCTTGATTTTTAAAAATATAAACTTTTACAATTGTAATATTATTAGCAGGATGACTTTGGTAAAAGTTTGTGAGTGTGTTTGTATGTTTGTTACTTCTTTACGCTCGAACGGCTATGTCCTGGAATAGCACATAGGATATTTTGTATCCCGGTATTATGTGCTCCTGGGAAAATTTACTATTATCACGCGGGCAAAGACACTGGCATTAGCTAGTTGTCACCACCAAAATGGGCCCCAGCTAATGAAATAGCTTCTTTGTTTATTATTATCTATATTACAAGATTCTATACAATACATTAACGTATCAATTCTCCATTAAATCGTAATTGAGTTTGAAAGATTAACCCCTCACTCAACAACAGGTATTATTGACTTTTCAGATTGCCATGGTGTGCACAAGTAGTGGCTCGGGGCACAAGGCAAGTTGTCTTGCCGACGGCTACGTGCTACCCGTACCTGATACGATCACCCCTTTTCCTCACTTAATATTTGCACGAGTAGATACACCACCGATACACTGTCTGTTGTTCTTTAGAACCTAGATTAGCTTGATTTACAACACTGATACGATTGCTTTCTAACTTAATCTTAAAAATCTTTATCGTAAAGCGAATGGTGTTGAAGTTAATTCAAATTGTGTAGTAGCTTACGCCCGTCTTTAAAAGGACGTGGATATTTTGCAGTGTTGTTTTGGGTACTCTAGTGAAGGAGGTGGTCGTAATAGTGAGGAAGAGCATGAGGTCGCAGGAGACGTCCCGGGCTTTGAAAGTCACGAGGGGAACCCGACCACCGTAGGCGCGGACGGTGAGCAATGGGTAGCTCGCTGTCCGGCCGTTCGATAAGCACCCAATCCGACTCGACTGCTCGTTGTGTTCCACGCGCGCTTCGAAGAGGCAAGTGGACGGGGCCCAGTAGGTCCGATACCTGCTAAGAGTGCGGGAATGTTCGAAAGAGTTACCGTGGCCATGTAACGCAAAACTGAAGGAACACAAGTGGATTCTAGTCAATAAAAATCTGGCACTCCCTCTCGCTACATCCATAGAGGGAGACGTTATTTGTCTACTTCCCAAATCTAAAGAAAGGATACTTTTAAAATACGGTGGATATTGTTATTTCAATTGAAGTCTGGATTTTCTAAGAGAACAAAGTCACTCCCAGTCACTTGCACCGAACTTGCTGAAAACACGTCTCATGCATTTATAACACTTTTCATTTGCGTCAGCTTTTACTAAAGCCTTAACTTTAATACAGAGTAGAATATATAGTATTACCGTATAATGCAGTTGTGGTGTATGATGCAGTCTTTGAGCACGGAGCGAATGTAGTACTGTTCAGGGTACTGCTGGATATATTTGTTCTCTGAAACCTCCCTTTTCCGTTGTCTCTCGGCCACTAGATCGAAGTTTCGCAAGTTGAACGCCAGTATTTCTATTTGTCCGACTGTTAAATAATGAATGATTACTTTATCGAGTGTCATTGTATTTATGTATCTGTTTTCTAACTGAAATGCATTTCAGTTACACATAAATCATCTGCAGGTGGTTTATGTGTTACTAGCGAATATACAGTGAGTGCTACTACTACGCTAAAAACAAAAGCATAATGCATTGTTGTGGTCAAACCAAAACCATCTTTACATTAATGCCTTTTCATATTAGTTTTGTACAAATTGGTTGGATGGTTTCATAGTGTATAACGAACATAGGTAGTTTTTTTTTTTGTGTTTAATACCATTATATATCTGAAAAGCAGGAGCCGGTAACGCGGTAAGCCCATAAGGAGATGACGTGACTATTTGGCCTCATACCTTAAAGATTGGTCAGAAGTGGCTAAAGACAGAAAAGAGTGGAATAACGGGAGGGAGGCCTTTGCCCTGCAGTGGAACACAAAAAATAAATAATAATACAATTATGTAGATTAAATAGTTTGTCAGTCAAAATACATTCTAATAATATCGAACTGAAAGTCGGTTTTTTCTTTCGTAATTAAGAAGATATTTATTTTTTAATGTAATGTCTATTAACCTATTATGATAATTTTATTTAGAAAAGAGAACTCTTTCCAATAAAAAGTTCAAATTGTTCTAAAAATGTTTTTCCTGAAAAGTCTTATATAATAAATAAATTATCTGTTCATGTTTGTAAAAGGCCATTTATGACACTAAAATTCCGAAGACTAACGTTCATTTACTAATAAATTGCTACCACTAAGTGCTATAAAGCTAGAGAAAAAATATTATTGTGAACAACTAAATAATTTTTTAAAATTTAATTTATTTACGAACTGTGAACGAAAATAGTTTAATCAGAATCCAGTTCTTAAATTTTGCTCATCTCTGAGTTCTTTCATTTTGCCCAGTTTCTTGCGATTTGACAGTATGACGTGACGTCATAATATGGCAATCGATTCTATTCTTATTTGGAACGCATTGTATACCGATTTCGTACAGCGAAAGAAAAAAGTGGATATGCCTCAAATCCCGAGATTAATTTTAAAGAACAGAATTTTTTTTAAGACACTCATAGCAGAAACAAAAAAATTCCTGCATTAATGATAAGGAGGAGGAAGTGTATAAATTTGTAAACCTTACCTCAGTTGACGTAGAGATCTTTTTCAATGAAAAATGCTAATAAAAATAGTATGTTAATTATTTTTGTTTTATTTGTCTTATCTATCTCTGAGATTTTTATTATTATTTATTTGTAATATTGTTGGCCACATGGGATTTTTCACTAGAAATCCCGGGAAGATCCACATTAATATCAACATTTCGACGCAAGTACATGAATAACTCTACCTAATTCCGAATCCTGGTAATCGTCCAACTACTTTCCACGCTCTAAGGTGAATATATGATAAGGATACTATGAAGGCTTGTCAGACTTTTACTGACCAAAACCACACCTATGTGCTTCAGTTGCCTTTTATGTTTTGGGGCTAGGGTTTCCCTTTTAGAAATCCCCCGTTTCCTTAGCGAAGACTGCTACGGCTGAGTGGAGTTTCCGTGGCCATAGAACGCTAAAGGTAAATGAAGGAACACCCCCCTAGGGTTTTAGTCAGTAAAAGCATGGCAATCTTTCTCGCTTCTCCCTAGAGCGCGAGAAGTTATTTGATGATTTCTCTCCTCGAAACAAATACAGCCTTGATTAATATTTGTAATTTACGAAATATTTCGTATTTAAATTTTGCATGCCATTTACACAAAACCAATAAATGTATTTTGTGTATTATGTTTAAAGCTTTGACTTTGAAAAAGGAGGCTATAAGCTGTTTTGTGTGTTATTAAAAAAAAACTGCTCGATTCCTTTGCTAAAGGTCACGGAAGCAAGGCTCAAGGAAGAAACTAGTTCTTTTGTACATAAAAGTTATACCTGTACACGACAGTATTTTGCCGCAAGCAGGAACCTTGAAAATTATCAGTCGATTTTTAGTGTTCCGCACCTCAAAAAGAAAAACCGGAACCCTTAGAAGATCACTTTGTTTTCAGTCTGTCAGTCAATACCTTTTATCTGGAGAACGCGTGTAGGTATCGGCTTGAAATTCTTACAGAAACCAAATACTTAAGTCTGTGGTCCCTTGAACCTTTGAAATAATCAAATTTCTAAGTTAACGAAAAAAGAAAAATACGGCCGCTGATTTTTGCAAAAAACGAATATTTCGATACTCTCAAAGGAATCAAAATTCATAGGATACTTCCCGTGGACCCAGAATCCTGAAATTTAGTATAAAGCACAAGGTCTTAAAGCACAGGTATAGGAATAAATCGGAAAACAGTAAATTTTTTGTTACCTCACAAATAATTACAAAAAAAATTTGTGATTCGGAAAAATCTTCGAGACTCCATTCGGGAATTGAACTATTTGCATACGTAAGTTTATATGAAACCCTAGGTGCGTGAGTCCGACTCGCACTTTTTTTTTAATAATGGTAAGTATAGGGTGAAAATGAAGTCAAAAGATTTTTTGTAAAAATCTGGTTCGCCGAATGGCAAAGCGAACCGCTATGCTGTTTCCAGGAATTTCTGTCTTAATCTTAATCAGTTAGAATTTCTTTTGCAAAGCCTCATTATTGAAAAGAGTTTTCGATAAAATTACAACGAATCCAAAGTTTTGATAAGAAACTTTTTTATAAATCTTTTGAGTTGTGAAAGACTTTGATACAGAAAATCTGCTTAGAAAAATAATAAAGACCTATGATCCACCGTCGGATAAGTTTATTACTTTTGTTGACAAGTAGTCACAGTAACTGGGAATTATTACAGAATACTACCTAACTCGGTAAACGTTGTTCTCCATATGAATTAGTTTAAATAAACGAAAAAGCGGAGGGTTGGGGTAGGAAGGTAAAAAATAGCGTAGTACCTATTCTCAGACCTACCAAATATACATAAAAAATCATAAATATCAGTCAAGCAATTTCGGAGGAGTTCGGTAACACTGTGACATAAAAGAAAAATTATTAATTTTGTATGCAATCCGTACCCACCTTTTAGGCGAGGAGCCACCAATCCTAAAAGCTCCGTGATCACGGATTCTAATATTTTTAATAAAAAATAAAAGTTAATGTTTAGACGAACAAGATTTGCTTGGTCGGCGTGGATTTGATTAGCCGGAAATATTTTAATTAAATTATTTATTATTAAATTTTCCATATTTTTTTTTCCATCATCACGGATTTTGATCAAACTTATATAGAATTGTGTGAAATATTATGTTTAACAAGAAAAAATCCGGCCGACCAATGATTTTTAGCCGGAAAGGTCACGCATACCTATTTGAATGGTGTGATAAGAGGTAAAATTTATCCATTATCACGGAAACCTTTTTTTTTTTTTAATTTACGCGTTTTAATGTCACATTTATAATTATCTTGGTATGCGTGCCTACGCATCTGTAAAGAGCGTATCTGCGTCCGTATCTGTAAAGAGAGACCGATTTGGCTTCCTATGGTTCGATTTTGGTAAGGAAAAAATATTATAAAGCAGAGTTTTACCATAAAACACAGCAAAAACATCATTTTTGAATTGTGTTGTTACTCTCAATAGTTTTATCACTCAAGGCATTTGCCGGACTCTTTGAGGAGAAGCTCGGGAAAAGTAACGGCATCCTCACCTTCCGAATCACGCAGGTCCTCACCGGATATGGTAAGTTCGGAACGTTCCTGCACCGGGTTCGTGCAAAAGAAACGCCCGGGTGTCATCAATGTGTTAACCGCCCGGAAGACACGGCGCACAGGGTAGGGTGGAGCATAGGGTAGAGGTGTGCCCCGCTTGGGCAAAGCACCGCCGTGTCCTTGCGGGCGCAATCGGTGGCAACGATCTCTTGCGCCGTGCTCTGGTACAGGCCATCGTCTGGAGCGAGGAGGAAGGGCAGGCAGTCGCATCCTTCTGCAAAGCAGTAATGCTAGCGAAGGAGGCGGCCGCACGCGCGAGGGAACGGTCTTCACGTCCCAGTCGCCGGAATCTCAGCCCCGATTTTCAGTCACCGTAGGCGTGAGTTTGCGGACGGTTCGTCCTTGAGTCGTTGACGGCGCGAAGTATTCCAAGCGTGCATCAAGGCGATGTCAGCAAACCGTTGGGGGCCCAGCAGGTTCGAAGCCTACTGGGGCCATGGGTTGTGCAAAAATGAACCCCGGGGCCCTGGAACGAAGGCAAAGAAGGAACAGGAGTAGGTTTTAGTCAGTAAAGTTTGACACGCCCTTTGGCTCTACCTAAGAGTGGAAGAAGTCATTGGATGATTTCCAACCTAAAAAAAGGCATTTGATGGACCTACGAAGTCATCAAGGTGCCAGCCAACTCCTAAGTATCATATTATGGCACAGGCACCAAGGTTCTTGGATATTCACTTTGATCGAAATATATGAGTAACATATTTTATTCGATACGTATCTCGATAATATGGGGCCTCTAATTATTAGCAGTTTTCAGTCACTAGCCCATGCTGCGACATACTAGGGCTATGGCCAGAAGATACCTCAATATTATATAATATACCATCTCCATCTTGCAAACGCTCGGCAACATATGATCTAGTGAGCGTTAAGTGGTCCCTATTAAATATGTGCGCCGACTACAATTTCGTCGGTGCGCCGGCTAAAACAACCCGGCGCAGCGCCGGCGGCGTGACTATTTTTTATTTCATTTAATGACTTCTCGCGCCCTAGGTTGGAGTGGGAGGGCGTGTTAGAATTTTACTGACTAAAATTCACTCTTATTTACCTTCGTTGCCTTTGGTTTTTCTTTCAGTAGCGAACCCATGGCCTCAGTTGGCTTCGACCCTGCTGGGCTCCTACGGTTTTGCTGACATCTCTTTGAGGCGCGCGTGGAACTCTACACGCCGTCGACGAAATGGGCTCGGTCCACCGGCACCTCCTTTGCTAGCATTGCTGCTTCGCAGAAGGAGGTGTCCGTCAGCCATTCGTCCTCGCTCCGGACCATGGCCTGTATCAGATCCAAGCGCAAGAGGTTGTTGCCGCTGATCGCCCCACGAAGACACGGCGGTGCTCTGCCTAAGCGGGGCATACTTCTATCTACCGTCTGATTGACCGTGTCCTCCGGGCGGTCCACACAATGGTGACACCCAGGCCTACCTTCCGAACGAATCTAGTGCAGGAACCTCCCGAACTTACCATGTCTGGTGAGCACCTGCATTATGCGAAAGGTGAGGACACCGTGACGACTTTCCAGCTACTCCTCAACGAGGGGACTTAACGCCATAATTATGTTGTGCCTAGCACTGAGTTGCGACACTCGCTGTTACCATTCCACTATTAGGTCCCGCTGGAACTCGCCATTCAGTGACTCTTAGCGGCAGCGGAGTTCCGCCCTGGCGTTATATCTCCACGCGCAAATCGTGCATGCGTGCAAGGACTGTTGCCTCCAGATCCCATAATGGCTGGCCAGCAAGGAGGCTCGACGCTTCTCGAGAAACCGTTCGGTATCCCTGCACCATCCGGACGGCCATGACCCTCTGGCATGCCTTCAGCTAGGCCGGCCGCCAGTCGCTTTCGCAGCGACTGCGCCCATACTGGTGCTCCGTAAAGGGCCATGGACCAAACATGCCTGCGTAGAGCGGCGTTTGGACCACCTAGGTTGGGCAGGAGTCACTTGAGCGCTTGGGAACCAGACGTCAAAAATAGTTTCTACTAGCGCAGGCGTTAGGGAATGCTATAATTCAAATTGTAAATTATGTCATTAAAAAATTATTATTATTATTATTATTAAAAGTGCTCCTCGAAATTCCACCAGCTGTCAAGGATGAGTTCCAGGTACTTCATTGTCGACTCGACGTCGATGTGAACCTCTCCTACCGTTATTCGCGAGTTCGAGCGCGTTTCGAGGACCATGAAAACACATGGCCTCGACCTTATGCAATGCCACCTCGTCCTCTCCACGACTGTCGCAACCCCACGTGTCTCTAGTTCGACCACCACCTGGTACGACTGTCCCTGCGCCAGGGCTAGCGTGTCATCTGAGATCAGACCACGCTGATTCAGTCAGGAAGGTCACCGCCCAGCACGTAGTCGCACCCGATGTTCCACAAGGGCGGTCCTAGTACCGATCTCTGCGGAACACCG
This sequence comes from Mythimna vitellina, assembly GCA_949316375.1. Taxonomy (NCBI): domain Eukaryota; kingdom Metazoa; phylum Arthropoda; class Insecta; order Lepidoptera; family Noctuidae; genus Mythimna; species Mythimna vitellina. The sequence goes on from OX438698.1 coordinate 10,699,731, forward strand.
CATGACATCTTTTGCCGTTTCCACTCTCCCGGGGTAAATATCTATCCGTCAGGTAGGCTTTGATCATACGACGTTCACTTTGACTGGAATCACAAACTCGACTAGATCGTGTCACGTCGAGTCACGTGACTCGCGTCGAATCAAGATGGTGGCGTCGGCGGCGGCGTGTGGTTGGTCGGCAGCGGCGGCGGCGGCGCGCTGGCGCGATGCACACGTCTTACGTCTTGTCTTACTTATGCTCCCAAACTGAATAAAATGACATCTTTATTTGTCAATTGTGGAAATGATATTGATGTAACTACGTCACTCAACGATAGTTTCGGCTTTTAAACTGTCCTTAAACCAGTTGCGACGACGAACGTTTTCTGCAAACTGCAACGATTTCACTCAACGTTAGTTTCGACTTCAAACTAGTTGACACGACGACCGTTTCTTTTCTCGTCGTCAGAAGAACGGTTGCGTTTCGTCCGTCAAAAATTTGACAAAAAGAAAGAAAGAAATATGTTTTATTTAGCTCACGTAGATACACACAACATAGAAACAATATGCAGACACTTAAGATGAAAAAGAAAACTAATATTGTGAGTCTCGCGCCGGCGCGAAATAGGTCCCGTTCAGCGAAAATGCCAGACAACTACGTGGTACTTGTCTGTCGCTGGTTTTCAACTGAACCTTATTGAGAGCGTACGGTTGAAAATTAGACAACGACCCACTACTAGTACCTCGTACTCGTACCTCCTCGATCTTTTGTTCTTAATAGTTAGCTATTAGGAACAAAAGATCGAGGAGGTATGGCATCGCCGACTACACGCTATCTGTTTCACTTGCACTTAAGTGTACGTCGGCTCTGCTGTTCTACTCACTCACCGATTGTGGCTTTACGGTTGCCTACTGAATGCTAATTACGACACAATGACGCTAGTGCATAATATTTAGAATTACCTAATAGCTATTGCAAAAACATTGAGTATGTGGCCAAAAATCCTTAATATAATATGGATTTTTGGCATTTTCAACGTCGAATATCTATTTTCCCCCACAAGCTACAAAGTAGAACCCAAACAACAAGTAAACATATTTTTAAAGACCTTTCTAATGGTACTAATTTCAATTTGCTGCATGAGTGGGTACGTTTTGTTTCATGTTCTTTTTTACAGATAGATAGATATTTTTTATTGTACACCAAAAATATAACTTACATTAGAAAATTAAAATTAATAGGGTGTCTCAATGGGCGGTCTTATCGCTAAAAGCTATTTTTTACAGACATTTTTTGGATGGATATATTAGAATAGATAATAATATTGCTATAGGTCATATAAAAAAATTCTTGTACAAACTCCGTAGCTATGCGGGTGCTACGCTTTTCGTAGCACGTAGCAGATGCGTAGCAATATGTCGTGTCTTTTCTAGCTGATCTTTTTGATTTCGTAGAATTTGTTTAGCGTAAGTAATAACTTATATTTTATTCATTTCATTCGTCTCAGGTCTCTTAAGCGTTTGTAAAGACAATACAAGCAACAACACAAGGAGGATTTAAGCGCTAAAGATTAAAAGGTTCTGCAGACTTCTATTGTGTTTCGTCTCAATTTTGAAGGATTACAACGTTAGGTATCTTACTAGCTGAAGCGACGAATGCCGCTAATATGGTGTCCATAACCCCATCTATTATACACGTAGCTGGCTTGTAATAAATCTGAAAACACATGGCAAACAACAGCTTAATTTAATTAATTATTCTCATTCGACTCGCTAGATTAATCCTAGTGTATTGGCTGGATTTAGTTAGTTTGTGTACATGAAACGAACAGATTTTTTTTATGGATACACCATATTCATTCATTACTTTTTATTTAATTTTTTTATAATTTATATCATCTGATGTTAAATGACTCTATGTATTCATTTCTGAACCATTTTCTAAAATATTTTAAAAACATCAATATTCAATTAAAATCTGTCCCCCAGATTCTCTGATTGCATGCGTTATTAATTTAATTAGCATATTCAATTAAAATGTGAGTGATCGAATCTCTTCCGCAAGCAGTTTAACTTACGTGATGGATGTAAACGGCTTCGTATGCTGGACTCTTGTAAACGTTGAAAAACGGATACTCTACGTTTGTGGGTAGAATGTCGAAGTTTTCAGTTAAAGGCATTATTATTCCAACTAGAAAAAAATATAAACATCTTTTAATACGTGTCTGTAATTCGTTGGTAACAAAAGCTGTCTTTATTACATTACTTTACATATATAGGTATTTTATAAAGTAAAACCTGTTTTGTATAATTAATATTATAAAGATAAAAGATTTTTATTTTTTTATGTAATAAATAAATTCAAAAACTAGAATAATATTTCTGCGGTAGAATACTACTTTATCACTGCGTGACATTGGCATATATTTTTAAGCGACCGAAGCCGCTGGCAGAATCTAATGTTTAATATTTTACTGGTTTTCAATCAAACCCACCTGACACAGCTATGACGCACGTGGTGGAATAGTACGTCATAACAAACTCACCTGACACAGCCCCGACGCACATAGTGGAATAGTACGTCATAACAAACTCACCTGACACAGCCCCGACGCACATAGTGGAATAGTACGTCATAACAAACTCACCTGACACAGCCCCGACGCACATAGTGGAATAGTACGTCATAACAAACTCACCTGACACAGCCTCGACGCACATAGTGGAATAGTACGTCATAACAAACTCACCTGACACAGCCCCGACGCACATAGTGGAATAGTACGTCATAACAAACTCACCTGACACAGCCCCGACGCACATAGTGGAATAGTACGTCATAACAAACTCACCTGACACAGCCCCGACGCACATAGTGGAATAGTACGTCATAACAAACTCACCTGACACAGCCCCGACGCACATAGTGGAATAGTACGTCATAAGAAACCCACCTGACATAGCCCCGACGCACATAGTGGAATAGTACGTCATAAGAAACCCACCTGACATAGCCCCGACGCACATAGTGGAATAGGACGTCATATCAAACCCACCTGACACAGCCCCCAAAACACAGTGGAGTAGTACGTCATAACAAACCCACCTGACATAGCCCCGACGCACAAAGTGGAATAAATAGTACGTCATAACAAACCCACCTGACACAGCCCCGACGCACATAGTAGAATAGTACGTCATAACAAGCCCACCTGACACAGCCCCGACGCACATAGTGGAATAGTACGTCATAACAAACTCACCTGACACAGCCCCGACGCACATAGTGGAATAGTACGTCATAAGAAACCCACCTGACATAGCCCCGACGCACATAGTGGAATAGTACGTCATATCAAACCCACCTGACGCAGCCCCGACGAACATAGTGGCATAGTACGTCTTAACAAATCCACCTGATACATTCCCGAAAACATAGTGGAGTAGTACATCATAACAAACCCACTTGACTCAGCCCGGACGCACATAGTAGAATAGTACGTCATAACAAGCCCACCTGACACAGCCCCGAAAACATAGTGGAGTAGTACATCATAAAAAACCCACCTGACACACCCCCGACGCACATAGTGCAGTAGTAGTACGTCATAACAAACCCACTTGACTCAGCCCGGACGCACATAGTGGAGTAGTATGTCATAAAAAACCCACCTGACACAGCCCCAACGCACATAGTGGAGTAGTACGTCATAACAAAACGTGCACTTTTGATACTTTTTGTTATCATCTCTCTGTGCTCCGGCTCTTTCGGCTTGAATTCCTCACAGTGTAAATATTTCAAGAGATCCACGATTTTTTCTCTATTCAGCCAGAATACAGCGATCTTGAAATATGTGTACATCTCACTCAAAAATAAATAGAGGCTGAAAAAGAAACAAATTGTATCAAGCCCATTTGTCATCTTTGGCGGGATGTCACGAATTTGTGATCTCACAAACAAAATGTAAGTGAACTGGGAAATATCTAGCCTACCCTTCGGCGACATCTCCGATATTTTCCGTTTGCCTCAGTAAATAAAAAACTTCCCCAATCCCGGGAAAAAAACAGACAAGCCATAACACGGTCAGTGTGTACATCAAAAGTAGCCAGAACTTGATAGTGTACGGTGAGTAATTGTTGAACCACATGCCGTAAAACTTGAGCCAATAAATGTGAACGGCGTGGTACAGGCGCGGATTGAGGTCCTCCCACGACTCGATCACGCCGTAAGGCAGAACCGGAGATAGAAATGCCAATTTGTTTTTCATATTTTCACTAAGAATTATCATTTTTCTTCATAAGCCAAACTTGAGTGAAGCCTTTGACGGGTAATATAAGAATGCTTCTTATACCTCATTATATTATGCCCCTTTGTACAAAAACAGAATGAGAGAGCGACGCTAAGTGGGTGTTATACATTATGTTGTGATATTGTTAAGTGGAAGCACTCTGCGGCTACAACTTATACGTATTGAAGACATTGATGCCAGAAGTGACACGTACTCCGTATCGAAGATATCGTTAAGCTTGAGATATGTCCAGAGAAAGTAGACGTTGACACTTGGAAAAGAACAGTTCTCATATTTGACCGTTTTTTTCTGCCGCTACGGTTTGTGCCAGTGCCAACTATGTTTCTCCTTTATTAGATACTGAGCTCTCTCATTTTATCGTTTATATTTTATCTCGGCGAGCTGGTAGGAATTGTACCAAATTCTGCAAATGATAATAATAATGTATAATATTTAAATGCTTAATTTTACTACTCATTTAGGAATGCGGAGCGAGTTAGAGAAGGTACAATTGTCAAGACAGTGAGCGTAACTTGGAATTACGCAACTTCCTCAATAGTTTAATAACGTGCAAACTGTTAAGGAAACATTGACACTGTTAACACCGTGCTCCTTACTAAACTTTAATCATTCTAAACTATATTTTAGAGCGAAGAATCGCATCCCCTTAAAAGAGTTAATTTAATATGTCGACAAAAGCAATTATTATAATTACAACAGCAATGTAATTACGGTCATAAGAAAAGGCACCGCTCTCTTAACTACGTATAATTGTGTTTTCAAAGAGCCTTTCAGATATTCATAATTTTCGAGTGAAACACAAAGAAGATTTCCAAGCAAATAAGTAGATTGATGAATATAATATATCGCATTTTCTTAGAAAAAGGGAAAACTGATAACTGCCGCAATCATGTGACGTTAGTGCTGTTGTGGCAGTGTCGATAGAGTGGGATATTATTAATATCAGTAGCAGTAAGTTATGCTCTGAACATGATATTAGGGGAGAAGAGAATTATTTTTGTTTATTAGCCCGTTGGGAAGTCGACGGTGTTATGAGATTGATACGTCGTATTTGTGTGTGTGTCCTGTCCCTTTTATTGGAATAAGTTTCGATTATGTTGGAATTCTTGCTGTAATTGACTTTGTTCTAGAGCAATATACATTGTCAATCCTTGAGACATCAGTAATACGCCTTTGTTAGATAATGGAATTTAGTTATTTATTAGATGTTATGAAACCACTTTCAGTTTCAGCATAACAGTTGTGAAACTGATTTTGTTATCTGTTAACCGTCGAAATGGTATTTGAATTTAGAGCGTCTAGAATACAATTCCATTGCGTGAATTGTTTATTGTTTTGTTTATTTGTTATTTAACACCACTCGTCTTTTTGCACTTTTTAGAGTTTTTATTCGACGGCCAATAAAGGATTATGGTAGTCGGGTGCCTTTTTTGTAGTATGATTTTTATTTTACACTTTTTTGTTATTGTACCTACCCGACAACTAAATAGTGTGCAAAATACAGAACTTGCACACTATTTTGTACTATGGAGCACTCATAAGAGCTTAGTGTATCTCATAACAATTCCAATAAGCTGAAACACAGCTATGCTACATTTTTTTTTTACGAAACTTACCTTAGCTACCTCCTGGCTTCATCATCGGAGCATTTCGTTGTTAGCATTAACATAAGCACAATTTGTTTCATCATAGTCGATATAACTGTGCATTTAAAAAGTTCATCTGTGGTCTTCATTACTAGTTACTCTTCATAAAGTGACATATTCTGAATCTAAGTTCTTAATGAAAATACCAAAATCATTACATATACACCTATAATATTTGAGAATTTCCTTCAATTCTTCATGGATCCAACTTCTCATCATCAGAATTTATTTTGATAAAAATGGGACCAATCTGAAAGTAAATCTTCTCAATTAAAAATATATTTTTTAAATCGGATTTATAAATGACGAAGTTCTGTGGTAACAAACATAAAAAGTAATACAACTGAATTGAGAACCTCTTTCTTTTTTAAGAAGTAGGTTAAAAACATGCATGTTTTGAACAAAGAAATTTCTTTAAAATTTCAAAAGCTTTTCTACGGAGTGATCATTCGAGCTGTCACTTAGCAAGTCCTCATAGATTCTGCGTTATTTCCAGTCCCTTATGACAAGACTTCAATCGATTTCAATATTCAGTTATTCGCTTTTTACCTTTTTATTATTTTATCTCTGCTCCAAACATATGGCTGCATGAATTGATTTCAATTGAAATATATATTTTACCTATTTTCAATAACCTTTAGTCTTATTGAAGTCTTGTTTTTTATGTTCATGAGATCCCACAAAATACAGTAACTTTATTATAATAATGCTTTATTGAGACTCAGAAATATCAGTTATGAGATTACAAAAATATCTTAGGTGTATTTAAGATTGCTTTCGACACATAATATAGTGCAACTGGCATCTTAGCAATGTAAATGTAACTTATACATAGTAACTTGTGTTATATATACCAGTTCCATTTTCCACAGGGTTACATTTTCTTATATAAGATTCAATATCATTTATAATTTAAAATATTAATAAACAGGACATAATTGTAATTAACTTTAGAAGACATGTGAAGGAGAAATAGTTCTGTGTTGGATAAGAAAATTCTTAGAACCCATAACCTTTGAGCCAAATACTTGCTGTGTAGGCATGGCGTCCTAAATATCTAGTATTTCAAGACGCCTCTTTAGAATCTTTCAGCCGGAAAAAGCAATTGGTTTAGAGTAGATGTAACAGTATGTGATTGGGCGGACAATAGAGGATTCTAGAAAGGACGAACTTTCCATTTAGACTTCTACTTTTTTGATCCAAACCTTTGATGACGATATAGATCGTTCATTTTATTTATTGTTTTGTTTAATAAGACTGAATAAACGGGATAGACTCCGAACGTTTTTTGGTGATTGCGGTACGAGACGAAAAAATAATAAATCATCCGTCAGATGTAGAGGCACCTTTCAGCGCTGAAGGGCGCTGACTGATCGTCGGCTTACACAAAATATATTATGCAAAAAAGTGATAAAATATGAAACGATTTATGTGATTCGCACTGGGGCGGTCGATTTGCATAATCACCGCTCGCGCAGGCCGCACACAAAATGAAATACGTGATCTCAAACAATAAAAATACAAGTGAAAACTCGCTTTTTAACAGTTTCATCAAATGACAGACACCTGTGATCGCAACGACTAACGCATGTTCTGAAATATTTGCTCCTCGATAAAATTGCCGAACCAAAGACTTGAAACGTGGTAAAAAAACTTTATTACTAGAATGAGGAGTATCTATCTATGTTTATATGAACATAAATGTACTTTTTATGAGGTTTGCGAGCTTTATTATATTGTTACGTATGAGAAAAATTATTTTATATTGTTTCAAAACACATAAAAGTGGATAAGTGTATTTGAGAGATCGTTGAGTGATACCAATGTACTTTACATTACGTACTTAGGTATATTATTTTATGATTCAGTGTTTTTACGACCAGTGTAACAAGCAATGCTTACTGCCACAAACCTTTTTAAGATTGTAAGATTTCATTTATTTAATAATATATTCAAATTAAATTAAAAACAAAGCTATACAATTAAGCAAAGCAAGTAGGACGAAAAAGACATTATAAATAAAAAATAACGTTTAAAATAATAGTAGATTAATTTACAACAATATAAATAATTTTAAATAATTCCGATTAACGCTAAAACATTCTACACACACAACATTTTCAATATTCTTTACAATATTTTGCAGATATTATAAGTTTGGATACTGTGTTGCCGCACATGGCTACATGCCACAGCCACAAACGCACCATGAGAAGCTAGAAGCGGCCACAAGCCATTTGTGGCCGGTGGCTGCTACTTTTTTAACCCATACGCGCAGCATCATAATGGACTCTGACGAAGAAGGTTTAAATGCACGAGTGGCGTATGATGGCGTTTTATATCAGAGTTTAGTGGCCATTTCGAGCCACAGAAAACCAGCAGCGTCGATTTGTAGCGTGTGGCGGCCACCGGCGTCAACCGTGTGCGGCGAATCCATATAAAATGTATGAAACCTACAGGAAATATGCCGGTGGTAGCATTTTGTGGTTGTGGTCGGTGGCCCGTGTACAGCCACTGTCCTTCTTTAAAACTTAACCTGAAATATGGCACTTGATTAATACCATGGTTAGAAAATCGATATAAAACAAACAAATAATAATCGTTGTTGACTGACACTATCGTGCTTGCGTTGGAGTTAAACAGGTTTCCCAGCACTATCAGTGTCATTAATAATCAAGTGGTTGGAACCTTGTCGATATTATAACTTAATCCGCTGTTCAGGTGTCATGGCTCTTGGGCAGCTTGTGTGTGTATTGTTCGAAAGAGTCACCAAATACAGGTGGGTTTTAGTCTTTAAAAGTCTGACCCTCCCTCTCGCTCCGTCCCGAGAAGACCTAAAAGAAAACCGGCCAAGTGCGAGTCGGACTTGCGGATCTATACTACATTAGACACTATATTATAACCCTTTTTAGGGTTCCGTACCCCAAAAGGAAAAAACGGAATCCTTATAGGATTACTTTGTTGACCGTCCGTCTGTTTGTCTGTTTAATATTGGTTGTTATAGTAGCAACAGAAACACATCATCTGTGAAAATATCAGCTGTCTAGCTATCACGGTTCATGAGATACAGCCTGGTGATAGACAGACAGATGGACAGTGTCTTAGTAATAGGCTCTCGGTTTAACCCTTTGGGTACGGAACCTTAAAAAGGTGGAACGACTCTTGCAAAGCTTTAAGAGCGGTTAAAAGATCAGAATAATATTACAATAGTAAGTTTTATTTTGTTGAGGGCACTCAATTAATATGATCTTTCTTTTCAGAGTTGAGGGTCCTTTAAAAAATGATACGGCGGCACTCGATCACTGTATTTTATCCGAGTAAATACATCAGATGCCTCTTTTTCTGTTGATAACACTTGTTTATTTTTGAGCGCCCTTCTCTTTGTCTGGGAAATCGTCAAATAACTTCTCCCAAAACCTACTAGTGTGAATTGACTAAAACCTACCTGTGTTCCTTTGTGTTTCAGAAACACGGTGTGTCTTTCGCAAAATCCTGCAGCCCTAGTATTTTTGAACACCTATGGTCTAGAAAATTTAGAGACAAACGCAAGCTAGTTTATGTATGCCACCGTAGGCGCGGGCTTGCAGACTTCGAGCAATGGGTAGCCCGCCGTCCGACCGTCCGGTAACCGTCCGGTCGTCGACGGCGCGTATTGTTCCACGCGCGCCTCAGGGAGATGTCAGAAAATCGTAGGGGCCTAGTAGGGTCGAAGCCTACTAGGGCCATGGGTAGTGTGAAAATGAAATCCGGGACCCTGGGACGAAGGCAACGAAGGAACAGGAGTGGGTTTTAAGTCAGTAAAAGTCTGACACTATCTCGCGCTCCGCCCAAGAGCGGGATTTGTCATTAGATGATTTTTCCACCTAAAAAAAAAGAAAAAAAAAGCTAGTTGATGTATGACAGTTCTGTCCTTGCAAGTTTGTTCGAAAGAATCACCGTGCTCTTTTGACGCAAAGGGAACAAAGGTGAGTTTGTAGTCACTTAAAGTCTGACACTCTCTCCCACTTATAAAAATGCTTCTTATTTGTTTTACTGAGAAATGACAACGATCCTTTATTAAAATAAATTGATGGCGTATACTCAATCAGCTTTGCTTTCTGAAAAAAGCTTTGAGTAATTATTATTGCTTATAATTTTTTTGCTGTTGCTGATTGCATATGATATGCTACAAATATATAAGTAGAATTTTTTCATCAGCTCTAGTTTATGAGTTTCAAGGAAAAATTAAAAATACAAGAATTTTCTAACAAAAAATGTATTATTTTTTTTTATCAATCATTGTAATCCAAAAAATTCTCTTTAGAGCTCTTCTTTCATGTAAGGACTTAGAGGAATGGCGTATAAGGCTCCAGCAATAGTCAGACATCATATTTCTATCCCAGATACCCTGATAACGCTCCTCTATGACGCGTATATCTTGATACATACGCTCTCTTCTCTTCGCTTATATCTCCAAAATTTTCTGAAAATCTGTTTAGGTGACTGTAAAGAAAGTGAAGTTTTATGGACATATTACATCCCAGCCCCCCTAGCCAAGTTACGATCATTTCGTTTGCGCCGAACGACTCGAGTAGGCCACGCCTCCAATCCCTTTGTTTTGACCACGTGACTGAGCGTTGAGATGACGTCAGAACAAAGAAATCGGAGGCGTAGCCTACTCGGGGCGTTCGACGCAAACGAAACGTCGTAACTTGGCTAGGCGGGCTGGCATCTTAATTGTAAGAGGAGGTCTTCCACAAGTTCTGTAAGTATTATTTTCGGACTTTCTTTTTCCGAAGAGGTTTTGCATCACCGATACAAAGGTTGTCCATACTTTTAATTCAAGCTCTGTCCATAAAATTTCTAAATTCAGTATCTTTCGTAAGTTTTCTTATTTGGGGTTTATAAAAAATACCGGCTTTAATCTTTTCCATGTTGAGGAAACTTTTAGCAAATGTAGAAAAAGCAATTACCGTTTCTATCAAGTGCTTTAACAAACTGTTTTATGATTTCTAGTTTTATATGTAGTGGCGGCAAAATAATTCTATCACGAGCTACTAGCAAATTTTAGATTATATTTTGGTGCCCAGGAGTCATATTTTCTCTCAAAGGCCCTTCCTCAGTCAGTTCTTACCTAGTGTTCTTGTTTAGCTCTGCTGTCCCAAAGACATATCACAGGGAAACTTAGTGTAGCCACTTTGTTGACCGAGCAGAATGTTCATCATTTTTAAATCGATACAAATGTTCCATATGTGATCATTTATTCAAAGATATCCCAAAGTACAGTAAATAGGTGTCTTTAACGCACTCTGATATAGTTTTTCTGTATTCTTTTAATACATATTTTCCGCATAAGTAGTAAAAATAGTAAGGATTATTTAAAAAACTTCTTCTTGAACCACTCATATCGCAAAAACTTATGAAATTTAATTTAACACACTCAAAAACCCACTTTAATAACGAATAAATACGCAAAAATGATTTTCAATAACAAAAAAACTCGAGCTATCGAAAAACTTTTAAGGGTAGATTTGTTAAGATCAGGTGAGTGAACAATATACACAAAATTTACAGCAACAGACAAAAAGTTGAGTTTTATAAACTAGTGTATCGATGTATTCCCATTTCAGGTATGCCAAGTCCATTGGAAATCCGAAACGTTTACATAAAATAGTTTCAGCGTCCATATTTCAGCTTAAAACGGATTTAAACAGTGTATTTGCGATCTAGATATCGTTTATTATAATTGCAGATCGTGGTGGAAATTTCAGCAGGTACGGCAAGCTAAGTGTTTGAAGACATTTAAGGTATTTGTATCGCTTACAATTCTTCTGTGAACATCCGACGGAGGGCGAGACAAATGGGTCGTTTCCACGCGATACTTCGCCATTAATTAGAAACAACGCGTGCAGCGGCCCCCGATTGGTATCTTTCAACGAACACGCGAATGCTTGTTCGCCACACCATATCAGCGGTCAAGAGTCAGCTTGCTTACTATCGCTACAAGCTGTAGATCTCAACGAACCTATGTTTATTGTCACTTGATAAGCGAAGACATAATAACCGCTGAACCCTTTATTCAATTCAAATACAATACCATTAAACACCCACTTTCGCTTGTATTTCTGTATTGATAGTTGATCGAAGCCTAAGTATGATGATGGTTTCTTTGCCTCTCGCATTTAAACCCCAGGGACCCACTAGTGAACTGCGACAAGCATCACCGCCGCCTTTTACTATTCTACTCTAACTCGTATATACGAATTTGTTTCAGTTTAACGACCAGCCAGGGAGCTAAGTTAGGGCCATTACATATAAAGTCTTACGGAACTGAAGGTAAGGTTCTGTGGTGTCTGGTACGATACTAAACAAAATGAAACTAGGCTGGCCTCAAGACATGCATCTCTCGGAGTCCATACCTGCAGCGATAAGCAGGACAAAGTGAAGTTATATAAGACTAGCTATCCCCCGCGTCTTTACTTACTCCTTCGCCCCTGTTGGTCGTAGCATGAAATTATATAGCGTATAGCCTTCCTAAATAAAAGTGATAGCTAGGTTAATGTTAAGGAATAATGTATATATTGTTTAGTACAATGGGTTTGATGTCCTACAAGAAACAATAAAACCCTAAATAAAAAAAATAAAAAAAGTGCTACCCAAACCAAATAATTGAGCAAACTCATTAGTTTAGATAGATTATAAGAGTTATATAAAGTGAATACGGATAGCTTGTCCACTTGTACAAGTGGCGTCCAATAAAGTGCCCAACTCATTGGAGCAGCCTCTGCCACCAAACTGAAAATCGCTTGATCATTATCCCCATTAAAACAAGTGCTAACGAACCTGTAAATGATACTGAATTGAAATATTCCTGTAAATAATATTTTACCAACAAAATAACGATAAAGTGTAAATTTATTGTGTAGTGACACAAAAATATATCCACGTTTGTGCATAATACTAAGAGAAACCATGGAGTTTCTTGCCGGTTCTTCTCCATAGGAAACGACCAATTTAGAACCGTGCACTAGCTTCTGAAGTTTTGTAAGTGCCCATGTAGGCCTATGTGAAATAAAAAGTTTTGAATTTTGTACAATTGTACTTTGTAGCTCAATAATCAATACTCAATTGAATTCTCAATTTCCTCAGACCTTAACTTTGGGCGGTTCATTGGATTCAAAGCCAAGGTAGCTGCTAGGAAAATCAGCGTTCTTGCAAATGTCCGGCGGTACTTCACACCGGGACAGCTTTTAATGGTATACAAAGCACAGGTCCGTTCGTGTGTGGAGTACTGCAGCCACATATGGGCTGGTGCTGCAAAATGCCACCTAGCAGCTTTGGACTCGAAGGAAAGGCGTGTGAAGAGGTTAATTAGTGATCCCGATCTAGTTAATTCCAATCTACAAAGCCTTGAGCACAGGCGTAATGTATCCAGCCTTTCGGTGTTTTACAGTATGCATTTTGCAGAGTGCGCGGAATTTGCATGACTTGATTTTACTATCTCATTTCTACCATCGGACAACTGGAACAATTTGCTTGCTGCGGTCTTCCCATCCGATTATAATTAAGGTGTCTTCAAGGCTAGAGCAAATAGGCTCTTAATAAACTAGTGCACCTCACCATCAACGACTGCATCACTGTTTACCATCAGGTGAGTTCGCAGTCAAGCACTAGTTAATATCAATAAAAAAAAAAAATTGCATTCTACAATGTACATGATTTGATGGTAGATGAAAACATTAGACACAATTGTGGACCCTATAAGGCACAGCAAATACAATACAATGGATGAAAAGGACTTACAAACTAACTTATTTTAAGAAAGAATCTATTAAACATTTATTATATTATAGATTATTATTTATTATTTTATATAATTTTGCGAGCTGTATTCGCTCGCTCCACGAAGTGTGTACTTTACGAAGTCGGTCGAATGCTTTCCTGATACGTGTTGAGCCTTTACAGATGAACTTTGGAGCGAAGCTTTGTATGTATCTAGTATGAATTAAGACCAGGAAACTACTGATTGTATAACATTGTGCACTAGATAATTGTACAGCTTCAATGCAGATCCTCTTTGGTAAATAACAACTATACGGGTCGATTTGAGAAGTTTAGATGGTATTATCATTACCAGCGTCAGGCAACTACCATGAAGTTGTCTGGCATTTTTGCTGAACTGGACCTATTTGGTGCAGGCGCGAGACACACAGTGTTAGTTATTCTTTTATTTTATTTTTTTATCTTAAGTGTTTACATGTTGTTTCTACATTGTGTGTATTTGTGTACGTGTGCCAAATAAAATATTTTTCTTTCTTCTTTCTATCAAAATCCGTGCATGTATAAGTGACAATAGGTAAGTACACTATATTTTTTTTCAAGTTAAGCGAAGGGTGTCGTGTATCGACGATTTCGTGGAAGGATACCGACCTCGCAGCGGAACACGACGCCGTTACTTCGTGTGCAATAGTACCTATAGTTTAATAATTGTTATAGTTTTCTTTTATACTTATGTATTAGTTTATTATTTTGTAAGATTATTTGTGTATGTTATCTATGGGCCTTAGTTGCCTGATAATAAATGATTATTATTATTATTTATTATTATTATTAAGCGTTCTCGCACCCTAAAAATGACTTCTGTATCGTGGATCTTTTTTTTTGAGGTGGCACATCATCCACTGATTTCTGCCGCTGTAAGGGTGGACCGGGAGGGAGGGTCAGACTTTTATTGACTAAAACCTTACCTGTGACTTTCAGTTGCCCTTTGCGTTCTAGAACCACGTGTTATCTCTCACTCAAATTCACATGCACAATATACCAAAACCCGGAACAATTATCTGTTCTATTCGTTTTTACAAATGTTAGTTCCGTGAGGGAATTGAGCCGGCGATCCGCAAAGCAGCAGCCAATTGCTTAACCACAGCGCTATCTATGCTGTCAATATTAAAAAGAGGTCACGTTGTTTTTTTTTGTACTACAATTCTCGGAAATACTAGTGACTAAATTTCAATTTTTTTCAGCAATTGTTAAGTGTTTACTGGTGTCTAGTTACCTATGTACTATTTGTTTTGTAATAAAATAATGCTGGATTAAAACTGCCTGATACCCTTAGCGATCCATACCTATCCCCCCTTCCCTAACTATAGTAAACTTTTTGGTCGGCATCTGTTGAAGTTCCGAAGATATCGTTGGTTTTGACAAATAGTGAGTGAAAAATGAAAGGAGTGTTTGTATTGTTACAAACTGTTGTAAGCAGAGAATGCGGGGATTCTTTGTAGCGGTCCCTTTCTCGAAGGAATGCGAGCTAGTTCCTGGAGGACGACAAACATGTTTTTCATGATACGTTTCTGTTTATAGGAATAAAATGTATCTAAATTTAAACAATATTATAAAGAGACAAAATTATTTGTTTGTGTGTTTCACAAATAAAAACTTTATGTAAAAACGAATCCAAATATGATAATTCATTGATTATAATCTACTCTGCCACTGCGTGTCATAAGATAGATAGATATATTCTTTATTGTACAGCATGAAAAATTACAGTCGGCGCTTAAAATTAATGGGGTGTAACGATGGGCGCTCTTATCGCTAAAAGCGATTTTTTACAGACAACCTTTGAATGGATTTGGCAGAGAAGGAGAAAAGATACGCTATTTACATATATACAACACATTACTATTAAAACACAAACAAACATTAGAATACATTATGTAAAATACGGCACGGACGAAACAGTTGGTGCAGTGGTTGAGTGATCGGCTGCTTCGCTGCGTGTCGAAGGTTCGATTCTCGCATGGTACAAATATTTGAATGGCAGATAGTTGTTCCGGGTCTGGGTGTCTTCTGTATGTCAGTTTACATGCTTATGAACGCACTCAGTAATTCCTAGTGAGCAATAAAAAAAAAGCATAACATAAACAAGTTTTCATCCCAACATTCAACCTAGTTTAAGAGGCAGGGTTACTATAATTATGTACAGAAATTTTTGGAACAACACTAATGCATAGAATAAGTCTACCCACTAGTTATATCTCCTTGTGTACATTTCTGTACATATTTTGGTAAATAAACTTTATTATTAAATAACACCAGTCACGATTGCGATACTACGAGAGAAAAACAATTATATTTCCCAGTCACTAAGTTATTAGAGTTTTTTTCCTTTATTGGCCAACCAACAATTGTTTACTCTATAAATATTTAAACCACTTATCTACTATAATCTATTTAGTGTGTCAATTTTTACAAGTTAAAACCGCGTGTCCATATAAATATAAAAAAAATAAATTAACATTACATAATGGAATATAAATCTAACATAAATAACATCGACGATAAACAGTAAAAAGAAAATAAAACAATATGCGAGAACTTGTAAGAAACAGCTTTACAAGAGATGTAACAGGAATTTAAAGTGCGACTGTTTGTCTTGATGATTTATTCTCAAAATAAAGTTTTGGAGGCTTGTGAATCCGACAATATATTTTTTATTTTCTGCCTTATAAAAATGTAATGCGGAAAAGTTAAATAAAATTTCCCTGTGTTACTGCAGGTGTAAAAGAAATTTTATTCCGCCTCTCGTCGTATTCTGTTTTCACCACGAAGTTTTAAATAAATTGTTCGATAAAATCGACGAAGGTTGCAGGTTCAACAAGGAAAATAAATTAGCTGAAAATAAGATTATGCTATTTAGAAATCAAGTACGTTGGTCGGAGTAGGTGATCGTAGAAAAAACCGATTGAGAAACTTGCTATTCTTGTTTGGTATTGATAACCAGAGTGCCTATTGTGAGTTTCTTTTACATTAACGCGATCGACACATTTATGAAGTTCGGCGCTCCAATTGGCCCGCTCCACGCTTTTAACCAATCAGAGAGCCAAACGTGGTAAACGTTACGTTAACCCGTAAAATCAACACGCACTCAGCACACTGCTTTGCTATATTGCTTTTTGTAGTAACAAAAAAGAGTAGATGTTGTATCTACCAAATTATTCGGGAAATTCGTCGGGCTTCTAACTTGAACAGTGGATAAATTATTGCCATACAGCATGGCAATACCGCCAGTCGTTTGGACCTACCAGTGGAGTTACCAGTCGACAGCTGAGGAGATTTTCGACGCCATTTCTTTTAGATTGACATATTGCCTGCTGCGGTCTCTCCCGTCCGATTATAATTTACCTAAGTGTTTCAAGCCTAGAATGAATAAGCTCTTAATAAACTAGTGCGCTTCACTATTAAAGATGGTATCACTGCTTACCATCAGGAGGGATCGCAGTCACGCACTAGTTTACATCAATAAAATGTGGTTACTGATGTGTCTTTAAAAAAAATACTGACCCGGAGCGGTATAGAAAGTTAAAACTATAGTTCAATTTTATATTTCATTATTAATATTTTGTTTGTTTCAAATCTCAAAGCCCTGACTGACTCATCATTAACATTAACTTGTAAGTAATACTAACATTTCTCTAATATATAATTTGTTTTCAGTACATTGCCTCTTAATTATGTCACGAAATGTGTAAAAAGCATGGAAATAAAGCTGTATTTGTTGTATTCGGCTTGGATTCCTCTCTTCATTCAGGTTTCTATATTGACTCCCGAGCACTGCGAGGGAGTTAATTATATAAATCCCTCACTGTGTTCGGGATTAAAACTCGGCAACCTTCGTTCCGATCGAAATTCAACATGTAGCCCGCGACTTGAAGATACTGCTTTATCCCCTAGTCACACCCTCCACACCTATATAATTATAGTTTATTAAGTTAATAGGAGGTATGTTAACACCAATATTATAAAGGCGAAAGTTTGTGAGTGTATTTGTATGTTTGTTACTTCTTCACACTTGAATGGCTGAACGATATACGTATGAAATTTGGCACACAGGTAGAAGATCATGTCCTGGAATAACACATAGGTTACTTTTTATCCTAAGAGTGTGTTCCTTTGGAATTTTTTTACTATCACGCGAGTGAAGCCGCTGACAGAAGCTAGCTGTTAGATAAAAACCTCTCGGAGCTTTAAAGAGTAGATCAGCAAGCAAGTTAGCAACTTATCTACTAACATTTGTATCGCATAAACCTATCTCTGGACTCAAATAATTTCGTACAGCAGATAGCTCTTCGATGGGGCTGCAGTACAAACACAAAACAGCATAGAGGAGACTTTGCTAGCTTTGCTGCGACGGTTTTACGTATTCCGGAATGTTCGAAAAGGACTTCAAAGGGATCCTAAATTCAGCTACGGGTCATCATTTGAACGTGATACACGTACTTTCCCGGCTTGATGATTGTTAACGTAGCGACGGAATCTATCCAATCGCTTTTGAACGCTCCGAAAAGCTAGACTTGGGTGCAATTTGCCGCGAAATTAGAAGTTGCAATCACTAATACGGTAAGTGTCGTTCGAACGCTTGTGTTGTAATCAAGTTGGTTATTTGGACTTGACCTGTCAGGGATATCTACGCCCGTAGTTGCAGGCTTGCGGACGACGAGCAATGGGTACCTTACCATCCAGCAGTTTGGTGAGAACCGAGCCCGGGTCGTCGACGGTAGTGCTCCACGCGCGCCTTAAAGAGATGTCAGCAAAATTAGAAGGGCCCAACAAGGCCAATGCCCGCTAGGGCATCGGAAAGTTTTGAAAGAAATCCTGTGGTCCTGGAAAGGGCAACTGAAGCATACACGTAGGTTTAGTCAGTAAAAGACAACAATACGTGCCGTGGATTTATATCATTATCATCAACATCATTTCAGCCGAAAGATGTCCACTGTTGGACATAGGCCTCCCACAAATGTCCTGTGGGTCTCGCATCCATCGGATTCCCGCGACCTCACCGTAGGCCATAGCGTGATATTCTATAGCCTTCCTTGATAAGTGGGCTATCCAACACTGATATAAATTTTCATTTCGACCCAGTATTTCCTGAGATCAGCACGTTTAAGCAAATAATCGAACTATTCGAAGTATAGCTTTATAATATTAGTATAACTATATATTGAGAGAGCAGTGGTGGCCGAGTGGTAACGGCCCCGACTTACGAGTTGTAGGTCGCGGGTTCAAACCCAACCAGGCGCATTACTTTGTGTAATTTATTTCATCACCACTGCTCTCAAAACGGTGAAGGAAAACATCGTGAGGAAACCGGCATGTCCTAGAACCAAAAATTCGAAGACATGTGACATCCACCAACCCGCACTGGGCCCGCATGGTGGATTATGGCCCATCCCCTCCTAGAGAGGAGGCCTGTGTCCCAACAGTGGGAACATTATAAGGCCGACTATGCTATGCTAACTATATATTGTAGCTGTTTATTGTTTGTTGTATTCTTTATAACAATGAATGCAGGTCATCGCGTTGAAGCTTCACTTTACCACATAGGTATCTATCACAGTTTAGTCCCAAAGGTCCGCCAAAGTATCACTAGTAATTGTACATAAATTTTAAATTAATAAATAATAACAGCTAAACGATTTGTCTGGCAATAAAAAGAGCTTCCAAATTAGGTCTTATTTATTCCTAGACTAGTACCTAAAGAAATTCAAACGGTTCAGAAACTCCAGCCTTTCCCTAATTACTAGTCATTAGAAGTTAACGCCAATGTTTCTGATTAATGAAGATTGATTGCTTCAATCTGATAATATCGTGACTTTCGTTTCTTTAAGTTAAATGCATGTTTTACGTTTTGCTTAATTATAATTTGGTTGAAAAATATTCATAAGGATCCAAAATTGTTGTTTCGAGGAATGAAGAAATATGAGTTTTTGTTTTTTAAACTATAAAATGCGTGTTTGTAAGGAGTCTTTCATCATCATCATTTCAGCCGAAAGACGTCCACTGTTGGACATAGCCCTCCCACAAATGTCCTGTGCGTCTCGCATCTATCGGATTCCCGCGACCCTCACTAGGTCATCGGTCCACCTTGTGGAAGGCCTTCCAACGCTGCGTCTTCCGGTACGTGGTCGCCATTCCAGAACCTTTCGTCCCCATCGACCATCTGTTCTGCGAGCAATGTGCCCTGCCTACTGCCACTTAAGTTTGGCGATTCTTCGGGCTATGTCCGTAACATTGGTTCTCCTGCGGATATACTCATTTCTGACGCGATCACGCAAGGAAACTCCGAGCATGCCCTTTGAGTAACTTTAAGCCTTCTGATGAGACCCATTGTAAGCGACCACGTTCAGAGGAGTCTTTACTGACTAATATTTTAGATTTCTTTCAGCACAGATCTTGTTCAGACTTGTCATTTTACAGTATAGCTTAAGCATATCACTCTTATAGTGTTTCCACTCTCTTCTCTAGGAGAGAATGGGTCGTAATCCACCACGCGGTCCCAGGGCAGATATGCAGGTGTCACATATCTTTGAAATTTTGGTTCCAGGATATGTCGGTTTCCTCATCATTTTTTCCTTTTGTTGTGATGAAATAAATTACAAAAAGTATTACGCCTAGCTGGGTTTTGAACTCGTAAGTCGAAGCCGTTATCCCTGTAAATGTGTGAGTGTGTAAAGTTCCGCAAACCAAAGGTGGCTGATGAGGCTGAGGGTGATGACCAGGTATGACCAGGTAAACATGCTGGTAGTCAGGATACCCTTTATAGCCGTGGGTGCTGGCTGTATGGCTCGCTGAAGTGATGATGACGTCACGAAGTAGAGGCTGCGCTGACATTCTTTGTCGAGGGTCAACAGTTTGGAGGTATGCCGAACAGAGTATAAAATCCCGCAAACCTCCGTTGAAAAGGGAGGATCCTCCGACCAGACGGGTGTTATGTCTGGTGGGCAACTGTCCGATAGATGATTTCGGGCTGTTTTGTATGTTCTAATCGCGCGGAGAACTTTAATTGCGCGATGCAAGATTAGTTCTTATGTGACGCCATAGATGTCGCTACAAAAAGCATCACCAGTTTCAACATTGTGCTGATGATGATTGCGGCAAGACTAGACTGTCCTTTCATTCAGCATTGTTCTAGCAGACATGTTGCTGTACCAATGCAGTAGAAGGTTTTTTTTAATTTTAATTTGATTTAATGTAATTGGTTGATTCAATATAATTAAATTAATGCAATGATTTTATTTTTAACCGACCTCAAAAAGGTTCTATGTTCGGCTGAATGTATTTTTTTTATGTTTGTTCAACGATTTCTCGGTCATTTTTGGACTGATTTTGAATTTCTTTTTGATTGAAAGGTTATGCTTCCGAATTGGTCCCATAGAAATATTGTTATGATCATGAACTTCGAAGTTATGGAACAGAACTTCTCATAGGATCACGGCAGAACCGTCGTAACAAGTTAAATTGCTTTGTTTATACGTGTAGTCGATGACTGACTGAAAGAAGAGGGGGAATATATCGAACTGATCTGATGATGAGGCCTGAAGTTAGGCACCGGAATTCTGTAATAAATTAATTGAGAGTGTAGAAGTAGATTAGATATTCCCTTGAGAGTGTAGAAGTAGTTTTTTCTACACTCTCAAGGGAATCAAAATTCATAAGGCACTTCACGTTGACCTCGGGATCCTGCAAAAAAAAAACCTTTTTTGTGATTCGGTAAAATCTTTGTAACTCAATTCGGGAATTAAACTATTTTCTTAGATAAGTTTGTACGGAACTCTCAAGCAAGTCCGACTCGCACTTGCCCGGTTTTTTTTTAAACTTTCAAATTACTCTGCGTTGAAAAGATGAAAAAGAAAAAATAGCTTTAGCTGTTGAAATTAATAGTGTATGCGAAAATCTGCAGTTTCTAACATTAAAATTTAGTGAAGAACTTATTTTTTTGTGGCTAACTGTACTTACTTCTAATTTAAAGAAGGGGCAATGGTATACACCATACGGACTCTAGGCCCAGTGTTGTAGTACTTTCTAACAATATCAGACGTGCTTACCAATATATAGGTAGTGATATTCCTACATATTGGTATGAATATGACAACTAAATTTACTTCTAGCAGCGGCTGCACATGCGTGAATGTAGAAAATTATCCCAAGGAAACATACTATTGGTAAAAAAGTACATGTGTTCTAATAAAAAATATGGTCATCTCGTCTGTCAAATTTCATCCAATTGCTTCAGCTGTTTGAGTACGAAGGAGTAACAAACATACACACAGATACATATATATTTTTGCCCTTATAATACTATCTGCTGCCAGCGGCTTCGCCTACGTGATAGTAGAAAATTATCTTAAGAGCGTCCTTTTCGAGATACATTTTAATACAACCGCTCTTACGTGATTATGATGTTATTACACATCTTTCTCTAAATATTTTGGATACACAGCTATCTTGTGGATATTATCTGGGCTCCTATAGAAATCACAACATAAATTTGTGTAAAACTAATCTAGTAAAGACTCTGATAGTCAGAAAAAAGAAACAAACTATGATAAATAATTAAAATATGACGCCAATTCCACCTCATCGCTGTCAACTGAATGCCTGCTCAAAAGACTACTGGCATTGCCACATTGTATGGCAATGATTAACCTCTTTCCGTTGTAAATGCCAACCCTAAAACAAATAAAGAAACAACTCCTAAATAAGTAAACCGTAACCAGTACATCATCATATAACATACAGTATTCCATCCTCGAAACTAAATGCAATCTACTTAACAACGCTCTCATTAGTTGCGTTAGAATTCGGTACACTGCTGCAAATTAGGTTAATCATGTATTTTAGTTCAGAAGGGTGCTGAATTATTAATTGCACGACTTGTTCATTAAGGAAATTTACGATCATTAAACGTATTGCAGGTGTAATAATGTTGCATACGGAGCGAAGGTAACGGCTTCGTCACAGAGGCGTGACAATGCGAAAACTCGTTAACATAGAAATTAGAGATAGTCTACGGATAATGTGTCTTTATTAAAACAGAAATGGTTCTATAGTTCTAAAAAATGTCTAAGAATCCATCTTCGGGAATCTTTACTTTCAACTATCCAATGAAAAACGTATTCGCGTTGTCGCTCAACGACTGTCCATCGGAGCCTGAAATTTGATACAAGTGGAGAAAGTGTGTGTTATTGCGACTGAGGTGGGATTCGGCTTCAGTGATAAATTTCCATATGTATCAACGACGGTTTTCAATACAATTACGAATATAAATAAAAGCGGGTTGACTCGCGACTCGTTGTGGTCACTAAACGCCCAGCCTGATACAATAAATACAATTATTTAATTAAACCCCAAGCGAACGCCGGCGTTCGCTCTCCCATTGTCTTAAATTTCTATTGTGTCTCTAATTACGGTATTCGGAAAGGTTAATTGTAGCGGGGGTGAGCTCGCGCACTTTTCCGCACTAATGCGGAAAATCGTAAATTGCGTACCTAAAAGCGGTAGGGATAAGTGCGGATTTTCGAGTAAGTGAAAATCCATACTTATCCCTACCGCTGGATATATTGAAAAGAAAATTTCAGTAGAGTTATCAAAGAAATGATGACTTATGCTAGGAAGGTACTCGATATAGCTGTTGCAGTCACTTCTGTGATAAATTATGCGCTGAATAAGAAGTTCTATCGTATTGTGTAGTCGGTACAAAGAGGCGGGAGCTTTCAGTTACGGTTGAAGTGTTGAATACCTATTCGATTTTGCTGTTTGCTAATGGCCAGGAGATCTTAACATTGATACCGAATGTGAAACTTTCCTGATTACGTCGATTAAGACCATTGTAAGTAACATTTTAGCTAGATATATGACTATTTTTAAGTATAATAAAGCATATTCTTTTTATCTGAAGTACAATTGACTCCTTAAGTTTATAAAGGCTCCTCAAGAACCCAATGTACTTGAGTCTTTTCAGCTTAATATATTCTTGTCTATCTATCATAATCGCGCTTAGAAAGCAGATTGCTGATATCATTCAACTACTTACTACCCTTATAATTAGTCACGTTACGAACTCCCCCATATCTAAAGCGACCAACGATAAAGCCACTCACATGCCGTTTAAAAATCGCTTTCACGTCATTTTTCACTAACAGCACATTTCACTAAACACTTGAGGTGTTTTGAGTGAGCTCTTGACGGTAGATGTAGTAATTTATGTGGCGAGGCGTGGCGGTCGCAAGTAAACGCCCTTCTCGTCATTAGTGTTAGGCGAGAACGTCACTAGCTAATTACAGAAGATTGATGAAGGCCCCGCTCTTACCGCACTCCACTACTACCGCTCATTCTGCCGGTGAAGCCACGACTTGCGTGCCACCGAAAGCGGAATATTACTTTTCTCGTCAACCAATTAATGCAACGGTGATTTCACGATGTTATTCCGAAAATATTTTCGTATAATTTTCCCAATTAATTCCGTTGCAACGGTTTTATTTGGGAATTGTTAATAAAAAAATTGTATATTGTTTCTGCTGTAAAAATTTATATTATATACCAGGTGTATGTGAGTTTTTATTTTTAGAGTTGTCAACATGACTGACGGGTCCTGTTAGAGTCAGTGCTACCCTTAGGACTATATTTCACCGGGACACCATGGCGGCGCGACTAGTTGCGCCACCATGGTGTCCGTAAGCTACCAAACTAGACACCATACAGACACCAGAGTCGCTAAACCACATTGAGATAGTATCGAAATGGACCTTAAGGGCTATATTTTACCAGGACACCATGGCGGCGCGACCAGTCGCCGCTACTAACAAAATGTATACAAGTCTATAGAGACTCACTTGCGCAACCAAACGAACACCAGGTGAGTAAATCTTTATAGAGCTGAAATATAGCCCTTAAACGCAAAGGGCAACTGCAGGAACAAGAGTTTTACCCAGTAAAAGTCTGATACTCTCTCTCACTCTACATTTGATGTTAGGAAATCATCTTAAATGAATCACGTTTTTTTACGTTTTTAATAATAATAATAATAATAATCATAATCTTTATTCTTTTGTAAAAGGATTTTTTTTTTAAAGTAACACATAGTATGTAGTAGTAAATAATTAAAAATCATTGTTATAACTATAATTATATACACTAAATAATAAAAATAACTTACTTCCTCATCCAGCGTTCCTAGAATGCGAGCCTTATTTTAACTGCGTTACATTTCTTAGAAAAATTGAGATCGATGCGAATAAAATTAATGAAGTCTCAACATAAAGTTTTTCTCGGTAGTTAGGTATAGTAGTTCCTCATTGTGAGCGTTTGCGAAGCCAGCCAGCACTACGCCAAGCCGTCTTGTCGGAAAATTAACGCCCTTTTAGGAGATGAAAAACTCCGTTCCCTTAGGATAGAATGAAACGGGTTGCAATGGAATTGTAAGGGTTCAATGATATATATCTACGCACATCAGGTGATGTTTTTTGTAGGAGTGTGTGTTTGATGCTTTTTACTGGGATAAGTTTTGTGTCTTTTGATAAATATCATGTATTGCTATGAGAACTTTCATATTTGAATTTATTCCGTGATTTGATATTTAGGTACCTATTCATTAAATAATTGGTAACTTCTGCAAAGACTATTTCAAAATATTTTCGAGACAGGGAATCTATATCTAACTCAAACTAGCTTTTTTTTAACCGACTTCTAAAAAAGGAGGAGGTTCTCAATTCGGATGTTTGCATTTTTTTTTATGTTTGTTCGCGCATAACTTCGTCGCTTGCCAACCGATTTGAAAAATTCTTTGTTTGTTGGAAAGGGTATGTTTTCCGAATGGTCCCATAGTCACCAAGTCGGGATCTGATGATGGAATCTTGGCGAAATCGAGGGAACTCCTCAAATATTATAGGCAACCATATAGTGATTTTGGTATTTTGTTAATCGTTATTATAAGTGTATCGAAACTAAAAAGTGTGAAATAAAAAACTTTTTACAAAAAATATAACCGACTTCACTAAAAGGATCAAAATAACTTTAATTTCGGAAGTCGGTGTTAAATAAGATACAGATAATACCGAGAAACACCGACTTCCGAAATTAAAGTTATTTTGATCCTTTTAGTAAAGTCGGTTATATTTTTTTGTAAAAAGTTTTTTTGGTGGGATAATCATCCAATGACATCCCCGCACTTGGGCGGAGCCGGAAATAGTGTCAGACTTTTACCGGCCGAGTCTTCCTTTCAGAAGCCGAACCTTGGCGCCAGTAGGCTTCGACCCTGCTGGGCCCCTACGGTTTGCTGACATCTCCTTGAGGTGCGCGTGGAACAGTACGCGCCGTCGACGACTTGGGCTCGATCCGGACGGTTACCGGATGATCGGACGGCGAGCTACCCATTGCTTGCTGTCCGCAAGCGCGCGCCTACGGTGGCCGGAAATAGGGATCGGAATCCCGGCGGTGGTTGAGGCGTGAGAACCATTGCCTCACGCATGCGGCCTCCTCCTTTGCTAGCATTACTGCTTCGTCTGCCACTCCTCCTCGCTCCGGACCATGGCCTGTACCAAGGCCCGGCACGAGAGATCGCTGCCACCGATCGCCCCCACGAGGACATGGCGCTACTCTGGCCAGGGAGAGCACACCTCCACCGTGTGCTCCACCGTGTCCTCCGGCCGGTCCACACTATGGTGACACCCGGCCGTTTCTTCCGCACGAATCCGGTGCAGTAACCTCCCAAACTTACCATGTCCGGTGAGGACCTACGTCTTGCGGAAGCTAAGGACGCCGTGAGGTCTTTCCAGTCACGCCTCAAAGAGGGGACTTACCGAACTCAAACTAGCTCAAGATTTAACACAAAGAGATTGTAAGAAATCTGCAAAGTACAAAACGGAGCTTACCTCGTAAATATTTTAAATGAAATTATTTTGTCTGGCAAGACCACAGAGTATTGAATCGCAACGAGACGTCATTGCTAATAAGGTGTAATGCACAGAAGTTCTGCCTATAAACCCTTTGTCAATTGAGTATTGGACT
Organism: Mythimna vitellina; assembly: GCA_949316375.1. Lineage (NCBI taxonomy): Eukaryota > Metazoa > Arthropoda > Insecta > Lepidoptera > Noctuidae > Mythimna > Mythimna vitellina. Next base: position 10,726,489 of record OX438698.1, read on the forward strand.
ATTTTTTTAAATAAACTTGTTTCAAAAATTGACTTTATTTAAAAACGCAACATAGAAAGATTGTTTTTAAATCTTTTCAAAATACAAAATTCACAGTAAGTTAAATTACTTTTCAAATGTAATAGAAGGGGAAACTGTCAATCAACAAAAAAGGATGCACAAACTGAAATGCGACGTCACCGCCATTAGGTTACGTGCGTACAATACACATACCTAGTGAGAGGGTTTCACAACTCTTCCTAATACCAAAAGTTGAACTGAAAAAGGTTTCTTTTTGTGTTATTTATTGTTTAGAATAAAATATTGTACGAAAATAAATACAGGAAAATACACAATTGTCACGGAACACTCATGCGTGAACAGTGACACTCATTGGCATGTTTTAATGTGACCTACGCATGCCCCACATAAAGGGTCAAATCTACAAGTCCGTGATAAGACCTGCAATACTGCATAGATCAGAATGTTGAGCTGTAAAAAGACGGGTGCAAAAGATTACTTGTGCAGAGATGAGAATGTTTAGATGATGTGTGAAGTGACAAGAATGGATAAAGTGAGAATTACGTTACATATTTAGAGGAAGATTGAAAGTGGCGCTAGTGACTGAAAAGTTTAAAGTTTAAAGGGAAACGTTTGCCTTGGTACGTTTATGTGAGGTAGAGGGACGAGACGCATGTTATTAAAAGAGTTATTAGTATACATGTAGATAGACAGGAAGATGGTCGAAGAAATAGATAGATTGTGTGAGGAGTGATATAAAAGAAAAAGGAGTCAGTGTGTGGAGTGATGGTTGACCAGATATGGAATGGAAGAAAGAAACATGTTGAGCCAACCCTAAGCTCCAAAATGGTGTTATAATGTCATATGCGGATGACACCGCTCTAATGTACAAATTAATTAAATAGGTCTATTTAGCTTTATGTCGATCCATTCTTACATATTGCATAACTTCTTGGGGTGTTGCAGCTAAAACAATTTTACTCCCGTTAGAGCGTGCTCAGAGAGCATTGTCAAGGTACCAGCACTACATAGCATGTAATGTGCTAATAGTGCTGCAATTATTTATTTTAAACATAGTATTACCCCAGCATACTGCACTTCCTATTGACCCTCTACCTTCTGATGTGAGAAAGAAGAACTTGGTTTGCATAAAGCCTCAAAACAGATATGTCTTTACTTAGCGTTTTTACGTGTTCTTAGGACCATTTCTATATAATAGGCTTAACAAAGTACTAAGTTTCTATAGTGTAACGTATAAAAAATGTAGTAAGATTTTGTCAGAATATTTAGTGAAACTCAATTACACAGACACAGAACAACTTTTACTAATGGCATAATGTTATCCGATTCCCTCGTTAATATTTATTTATGTATAATTTCATAGACATAATTGTAGGTATTAATGTACTATAAGCTTATTTTCTTAATTGTTTATTATAATAAAATATATTTTTTTATAATAGTTTTACTCTAACTTTAAATTGTACTGTCGCAATGAAACTGGACTGTAAAGTAATGGCCAGGTTTAAATTAACCTAGATCGGGCGGTTCACTATAAAACATTGCAATTCCAAACCACGATGAATTGCACCTTTAATAATATTTTAGTTTTAGTATATTTTTAGGAACTGTAATTTTAAAGGAAACTTTGTTACTGTTAGCTTAATGTTCATTTTTTGTAAACGTTATTTGAATAAAAAGTATTATTCATTTATTATTAATAAGTAATATGGGACAAAAGATGACGATGATATTTAAGAGTTTCTGACGAACCCATGTTGATGAGGCGTCTAGATTGTTCTATAGCCAAAACGAAACTACTGTTTGTAGTTTAAAATTTGTATAAATTAGATACGATGCTTTAGGTACAATGTTATTTATAGCTTGGAGTCAGACGATTTGTAACTGGACTACCTTTAGTTTTGTGGATAAAAAGGACGTTTGTAACTTATTTGAGACAAATCGCTTGCTTTCTAACGAAGATATTGAGGAGTACCTCATGCATTCGCTAGTTCTATAACGAGCGTTTTAAAATTTCCATTTCTTTTTAGATCCATTTATCCTTAAAAAAGAGCCCACATCTGATCAATTCATTGTGTTTGTCTGTCTCTCTGACTATAAAAACCCTTATCTCAGGAACGAATACTCAAATCAAATCAAATCAAATCAAATCAAATCAAATCGTTTTATTTGTCACAATGCAGGTACAAAGTTTACAATAGGTGTTAAATAATAATATTAGTGCTCTGCATTCTACTCGCAAGCATACAAATATAATACATTTAAATTATGAATGTCGGTAAGTAAAATTAAAATGTCAGCTTATAAATAAAATAAAAGTAGTAAACGATGTCAAAAATTAAAAAAGAATCATCAACAGCAAACCTAATTATCCTCCATAAATTCAGTCGTAGAGTAATAACATTTATTAATTAAAAAGTTTTTTAGTCGCTTTTTAAATATAATTAAATTGAGAGTCTTTATTTCTCGGGGAATTTTGTTGTATAATACTGGAGCCATCTGATAAATACTTTTGCGGAAAAGAGCTGTTCTACTGCGGCCAACACAGAGAATATTAGACTCTCTTTTTCTCAAACGTGAGTCTGCTGGAGCTTTGATTTCAAAAAGCCGTGGATTTGTTTTGACAAATACTGCTACTTCGTAAATATACAATGACGGAAATGTTAAAAGCTTCAATGTTTTAAAATACGGCTTACAACTATCTCTTGAGCGTAAGTTGCATATTGCACGTACACATTTTTTCTGTGCCACGAACACGTCATTTTTGTCAGTGGAGTTTCCCCAGAAAATTACTCCGAATCTCAAAACGGATTCTACATAGCTATGATAGGCAGTAAGTACAGCATCACGATTAGCAAATTTGGCTAGTTTATAGAGAGCAAAAGAGAAAGTATTTAGTTTTTTACATATTTCTTCAACCTGTACTTTCCACGTAAGTTTACTGTCTATGTTCAATCCTAAGAATTTAGTGTTATGGGTTGTGTTAACTGGCATTCCTTTATAATTAATATGCAATGGTTGTTGTTGTTTTTGTCGTTGATTAAAGTGCATAATCTTAGTCTTTTCTATGTTGATTTGTAAATTGTTCGCCTCTAGCCATTCTACAGTTTGACTTAATGTATCATTAATTTCCTGTTCATAAGTATAAGATTCATCTGCTTTAATTACTACTGTGGTATCATCAGCGAATAATACTGTTGGGTGTTTTACATTCTTTGGGAGATCATTTATGTATACTAGAAATAATGGGGGGCCCAATACAGTCCCTTGGGGTACACCACATTTCTTTCTTTTCTCAGGTCTGGTCCTTGTAGCTGTGAAAAGAAGAAAAACTTGTGTGTAAAATCAATACAATCAATAGATACGGCCGTTTATGCAGCATATTTTGACACTTGCAAAGGAATAAAATTCTATACTTCCCATTGACCTGGAATTGTTAATTTTGGCGAGAAGAAAACAGCATAAGTTAAGAAAAAGTCGTAGATTTGTCATTTAAATTATATTTATTTGCGATTACAAATTTACAACTGCAGTTAGAGAATGGACCGTGACGTACATCTATGTAATGGAGAACATTTTTTCAAGTACAAAATTAAATTGTCTGTCGATCCTACCTGATCTTGTTATGGATATAATTTTCATTTTCTTCGGAACAGGTAATGCGGATCCCTACTCTGCGCGTGAACTGACACTGTTTTTCCATATACCTACGTCTACCCTTTGTCAAATCTACATTTTCAGTGGTTACCTAGACGCAAGTAAATAAACAGGTAGTATAGTCGGTATTTATATATGATTCTATCATGCGTATTTTCTTTCTTACAGAAGTAGAGCCTTGGCTCTAGTAGGCTTAGACCCTACTGGGCCCCCACGGCTTGCTGACATCTCCTTGAGGCGCGTGTGAAACAGTACGCGCCGTCGACGACTTGGGCTCGATCCGGACGGTTACCGGATGAGCGGACGGCGAGTTACCCATTGCTTGCTGTCTTCAAGTGCGCGCCTACGGTGGCCGGAAATAGGGATCGGGATCCCGGTGGCTGGGGCTTGAGGGCCGCGACCTCGCGCGTGCACGTCCTCCTCCTTTCCTAACATTATTGCTTCGCAGGCGACCGCCTGCCACTCCTCCTCGCTTCGGACCATGGCCTGTAGCAAGGCCCGGCGCGAGAGATCGTTGCCGCCGATCTCCCCGACCCCACGACACGGACACGGCGGTGCTCTGCCTAAGCGGGGCACACGTTTACCGTGTGCTCCACCGTGTCCTCCGGGCGGTCCACACAGTGTCTATCATGCGTATAGCAAGTCTTTCAAAAAAGTAGCATATTTTGTTAGATCAATGGTGAAATAATTCTACAAACGATATTGTTACGAATAATAAGTCTATTTTAATATTAGCTGGCAAAAGCCAGTGGCTTCGCCCGCGTGAAAATAGAAAATATAGACCTATGGTACTTAGTGATAACGTAGCTTTTTATTGGTGAAAGAATTTTGAAAATCGGACCAGTAGTTTTTGAGTTAAATTGTAACATACAAACAAAAAATAAAATCAAATCTTTCCTTTATAATATTAGTATAGACAACTACAGTACAGTAATACACTTCTGTTTATTCTCTAAATGTCAACAATAAGGGCTTCTTCGACCTTTCAACACAAGTTGATACGAACAGTAATGGCCCTTGGCTTAAAAGTCCACATTTATATTCATCACATTTCAACAAAAATACAATGATGGTAACATAAAAATCCACAGAAAAGTATATACATATATAACGTTGTAATATGTTTGATTTCGAAACTTATTGCAACGATATAATTATACTTTTCTGTTCTTTCGAAAATGACTATCGACTATATTGATTAATTAATTATTATTATTGTAGCAGTGTAAAAATATATAAATCCGTTTGTTTTTTAATTTATTTCTTGGCCAGATTAAATGTTTCTAAATAATTAATTGGTTGGCCATAAGAATATGGATGTACATATTCTAATATTTTTGTAGTAATTTGCAGTAAATGTATTAAGTCAACCTTCTCGGCAAACTTCGCTGAGGTATGTAGTCAACACTAGAATAAAATTCTCCGTTCCAATTTACCGAGATCGCGCCTATTTCAATGATTCCACATATTGTACAGTTACGCAGACACTTAGATACAAAACTACACTAATTTTACATCACAATATCCACTAGAAATCAATTTGCGAATAATTAAAACAGCCACTGAACTTCACTAGAAGAAATCCTACCAAAAAACCTAAAACTATAAACACGAAGATAGATTATCTCGAAAAATGAGCTATGAAAAAATATTCGTGGTAATATTAACTTACATTTTAACAAACCTTTTCCTTTGACTTAATTTTCTTTAATTGAACTTTCTCTTAAGAGTAATGACGCACAGTGTTGCCAAGTTTCCTTTGATGCGGAGTATTCGTACCTGAATGCACATTCCAAGAAGTTTCTACTGAAACTGGCGCACCGTTTAGGAGAGGTAATGTAGTTAGACCTCTTTGCGTTAATTGACTTCACAAGACACACTTTACCGAGACAAATAAACATTCGGTCGTTTAACTGAGTTTTATTAGCCTTCTAATTACATTGGCTCGATTAACTCCTAGTTGCTAAACTCTTCAATAAATCTGCTGACAAATCTCTAGTTAGCATTTGATTGGTTGACCGAATTCACAAAAGCTAATCTAAGGTTTTCTAGTTTACGGGTCGACGGCCAAAATCTCAAACAGCACAAATATTGTATAACAATATTATCGGAAGTTATATGTTTGAACCATGTTTTGGCTCAAAACGAAAACCTTTTTTTTCACCGTAGATATGTTTTACAGCAGTAAAACATATTTGCTTGAAAGGCTTGCTTTTACTACGGTCAGAGATTAAGCATTGCCATACAACGTGGCAATGCCGTCAGTGTTTTGGGCACACTTATACAGTCGAAAGCGATGAGGAGGAATTTTTTGACGTCATATTTTAGATGACAGTTATTGCATTTAGTAAAGTTAAAGTCAAAGTCAAAGTTTTTTAGTTCACATAGACCTACATGGGCACTTATAAAACGTCAGAAGCTAGTGCACGGTTCCAAATTGGTCGTTTCCTATGGAGAAGAACCGGCAAGAAACTCCATGGTTACTCTTTTAAAAAAGAATTTGTTGTTACAACATTTTCATATTACAGCTTATGTACATATTATGTAAGGACAGTGTAGACTGGTCAATATTGTACTATAAAGTACAATAAAAATAATCATAATAAAAAGGAACCTAAGAATTCGCGGAGTCTACAGTGTTCTCACATTCACATTATAAAAAAGAGGCTATATAAATAAAAGCAAGTAAAATAAATAATTACAATTATGAATAAATAATACGTTAACAATATAAATAATAATAAATAAAAAAAAATATTGCAAAAGCAATGTGTTAGAACGAAAAAAAGTATATATTACAACAAAAAAGTATACACACTTAAAATCGTAATTTTAATTAGTTAAGTGTTTTTATTTGTCTTGTTTTAGTAGCAATTTTTAAATAAACCTATTTATAAAAATGAATAGCTGTTCGTTAGTCTCGCTAAAACTCGAGAACGACTAAAACGATTTGGCTAATTTTGGTTTTGAAATATTCGTGAGTCCAGGGAAGGTTTAAACGGTGAGAAAATATGGAAAAATTCACGAAAAAAGAACCTAATACAACGCCATCTCTATTTAAAATGTCATTTTAAAATAAATTATGCTGGTTCTGGTTATTACAGTAGATGGCGTTGTCCTTACTATTAGGCGGTACGAAATTAGCCGGGTCAGCTGGTTGTTAAATAAAATGAAATAACTAAATAAAATTTCCTGCAGTGAATCCTAAACTATGGGTGGCCAGCGATCATTGAGTGCACGCTGAAAAACCGATGCATAAGCTACAATGAAATAGAGCTTTTTTTTTATTGGGTGGGAAAATCATCTTATGACAAAACCTTGGGCGGAGCGGGAGATAGTGTTAGACTCATACTGACTAAAAACCCACTCCTGTTCCTTCGTTGCCTTCGTCCCAGGGCCCCGGGTTTCGCTTTCACACTACCCGTGGCCCCAGTAGGCTTCGACCCTGCTGGGCCCCTACGATTTGCTGACATCTCTTTGAGGCGCGCGTGGAACAGTACGCGCCGTAATGAAATAGAGCTTGTATTTATTTCTTCATAAAGGCCAAGAGGGTAGTCCCGATTTAGGAAGTTTTTATTACGTGGGTCGCGGTTCAGTCAACTTTTGGAACAAGTTCGGTCAATTAGACATCCAAGGTTACAATAATTCGCACCTAGCTGAAAATTGGTAGGATTGTTCATAACACCATCATAAATGAAACGTAAAAAGTACTCATCGATCCGACACTTAGGAAAAAAATACTCGGTTCAAAGGTCACAAAAACGAGTTTTTCTCGATTTTCAGCAAAACGGTAAGTTTTATCATAAAATTAGCTCAGACAAAATTTGAAGATCAGATAATTATCTACAAAAATGTCTCAAAACTTTTTTCCTAAGAGCTACCGTTTTTGATATTCGAAAAGTTGAAAGAGGTCATCGTCATAATATGCACACGTTTTCACGCCACCTTTGAGGTAGTGTACTTAGCGCGTCTGTGTCTGTTTGTCCGTCTGCCTGCATGTCGGTCTGTCAAGACCCTTTATCTGGAGAACGCGTGAAGTTATCGAGTTGAAATTAAAACCAAATACTCAGGTCTACGGTCCCGTAAAGCTGTGAAAAAATCAAACTTGTAAGGTAACGAAAAAAAAAGATAGGTACTTTTCCTGGTCTTGGCCATTGCACATGCTTAAGTTCATCGATGAAAATGCAAAAATCACTTTATTCTCTCGATTCCTCATGGATTTCAACATTAGAACTCTTTTGAAAAGATGGGACCAATCTGGAAGCATGTCCTTTAAGGGGGAAAAAATGTATATCGTTCTAAAAAAAGCTTTTTACAAAAAAAAAAATAACCAACTTTACTACAAAAAAAAACTTTAAAACGATCAAAATAACTTTAATTTGAAAAATAGGTGTTAATTATGTAACAAACAATACCAGAAACATCGACTTCCGAAATTAAAGTTATTTTGATCGTTTTAAAGTTTTTTTTTGTAGTAAAGTCGGTTATTTCTTTTTTGTAAAACGTTTTTTTTATAAAAAATATTATGGAAGATCGTTGTTATCATTCTATTCCATCTAGATTTGTTTTAGAGTAATAACTAAGGGCCTGCGCACATTTGAGACACGACTGTCTTAGACAGGTTTGTCTATGACAGTCGTGACAAGACTGTTTGTCAAGACTGTTTTGTCTACGACGGTGCACACCATCAAGACAAAACAGTCTAGCGGCGTACCGCCAGTGTTGCCAACTTAGTGGATATTCCACTAAATTTCAAAATATTGGTTTTAGTGTAGTGGATTTTTCTAGTGCTTTAGTAAAATTCAATTTCTTACTAAAAGTACGTTCATTGTAAATCAGCACCAAAGAATCCATAATTATCAATATGATACCGACGATGATGGTGGAAACAAAAATGATTCGTCTGAAGACGATAGATACCTAGCTGTTATTAAATAATTTGTATGTTGATTTACCTACTAATGTTAATTTTCCCCACAAATGGTATTTAGATCAACTGATTGTTAATTTTTATCACTTATTAATAAAAGGAAACTAATAACCTTTATGCCTACTTATTTTATTTCGTATAACACACATTTTTTTTTGTATTAAATTTTGCGATTTTGTGTGTAGGATAATTTTTGTAAGTGGTTCTGGTGGATTTAAAAGTTGACTCTAATGGTAAGTTAGTGTAACTGTTGGCAACACTGGACGTCTCGAAACACTCTTATCGCAGACAAGTCTGTCTCAAGTGTGCACTATGTGGTCTTAGTAGAGTCGCACATAACGAAACATTCGGGCCATCATCGGTCCGAGTCCTTGTCGAGTTGCTCGGGATATTAGCAAAACAGAGGTCAACTCTTCACGTGACCAGAGAACTGGGATTTTCTTTGGCCTATAAATCAGCATTGCTAGTTAACGTCGCAACGCTTTCAGTGTTCCACTTTTCCTATTGACAAAGATTGATTAATAAAACCTTTTGTTAACTAATGTATTCTTTTTATAGGTATTATTAAGTAATTTACTAGTTTAGTTGTTTATATTCTGTGGTGAATAAATAAAGTATAACTTTATAGTTTTTAACTGACCAAGGAAATATAAATGATTGGCCTCGTTGATGTACTAGTGGCATGTACTACTGTTGGTCGTTAGGATTCGGACTTGATTCCTGGGTCGTGTCTTCCTATTACATAAGACTTAAACGTAACTGGTTAACTATGGCTGAACTATAAAAGTCACCTAAGCCCTTTTTTCCAGGTGGAAAATTATGAAATAATTTCTCCGCTTTGGGTCAAGCAAAAAGAACTGTCAGAATATTATTCGACCCCAGCCGTGTACCTTCTATTGTCCTTTACGTTCTAGGGTTGAGATGACTCTTTTGAACAATGTCGCAGCCTAGGAAACCTGACCCTTTAGGTAATATATTCATGATGTAATATTATATACGTGAGTTAATTATTAATATTATATACATGAGTTAAGTCATTCAGTTGTCACTGCGAGGCTTATGTTTAATTACTATGATGACAGACTGATGGATGGTGACACGTTTATACAAGTGTGACCTAAGCGCCATAAGCGTCTAGTCACATAGATTTTAATATAGTTTTGGGTTTTTAATTCTTGGCTAGACGTTTTCATATTATTAAGGTCGCCACAGGCAAGAACAGTCAAGCAGACGACAACCAAAGACCTGCAAGAGGTAATTCATAAAAAAAAAACAGGCATTCTAGTTTGTAAGGTTCGTTGAGTAAGGTTGATTTAAAGGGTAAAACCTAAGTGAATAAAAGTGATTATCATGAAGAACTATTACACCATTAAAAACACAAACGGGTTCCTGGGCTCGCTCTGACTTTGAAAAAGCCACCGCCTATGCAAGTCATCTACACAAAGTTTTTGAACCATTCCCTAGCACTAATGAATTCTTAGATAAAGAAATGGAGACATATCTCAGCTCACCTAACCAAATGTGCCTACCACTAAAACACGTGACGCTAAATGAATTGAGGCGGGAAATTCTAAAACTCCAAGATGGGAAATGCCCTGGCTATGACCTTATTGACGCCACTCTCTTGAAACACCTCCCTAAAAAGGGAATGCTGCTAATACTTGCCATCTTTAATGCATGTTTAAGACTGTCCTTTTACCCGGGTCAATGGAAGATTGCACAGGTAGTAATGATATTGAAACCGGGTAAACCAGCTCAAGAAGTGACATCATACAGACCTATAAGTCTCTTGTCGGTAATTGGAAAATTAATGGAAAAGATCATACTAAATAGAATGAGAGAACACTTGTCAGAAATAATACCAACACACCAGTTCGGCTTCAGGGAAGGCCACGGAACCATCGAACAAGTGCATCGATTGGTAGATGTCATAAGTAGAACGCTGGAAAATAAACAATACTGCAGCGCAGTCTTTCTAGACATTAGCCAAGCATTTGACAAAGTGTGGCATGATGGGCTACTTTTTAAAATCAAAAAATCTCTACCGCACTCTTTCTTTCCAATATTAAAATCTTATCTTGAAAATAGATGCTATGAAGTAAAATGTAATTCTGATACATCACAAATGCATGAAATCAAGTCGGGAGTTCCACAGGGTAGTATATTAGGACCAGTTCTCTACCTAATATATACAGCAGATTTACCTACACATGCCTACACCACCACAGCGACATACGCAGATGATACCGCTCTTCTTTCAACTCATGAGGATCCTGATACTGCATCTGAAAACCTCCAGTCACACCTAACCCTCATCGAAACATGGTTCAATCGGTGGCGTATCAAAGCTAATACAGATAAGTCAGTCCAAGTAACATTCACACTTAGAAGGAAAACCTGCCCACCTGTAAAACTTTATAACGCAGAAATCCCACAATCAGATGATGCTAAGTATCTAGGTATGCATCTAGATCGTCGTCTCACCTGGCGAAAACATATATGGACCAAAAGGAAACAATTAGACTTCAAACTTCGTAGCATGTATTGGATTATCGGGCCTAAGTCACAATTAACAGATGCTAGTAAAATGGTTATCTATAAAGCTATCCTAAAACCTGTATGGACATATGGCATTCAGCTTTGGGGCACAGCCAGCCATAGTAATATCGAAATACTCGAAAGGTTCCAAAGCAAAACAATGAGAGCTATGTTTAATATTCCACCTTACATAAGCAATAAATATGTGAACCTAGACTACAATCTACGAACAGTGAAAGAAGAAATTGAGTCAAACAGCAAGAAATATCAAAACAGATTGGATCAACATTTAAATAAGTTTGCTGCGGAATTGCAGGGAGCGGGCAGTCTAAAATTCTCTCGCCTTAAGAAAAATAGCATATCTGATTTAACGCAAAGATTCACAGACAAAAGATGAAAATTGCACCACTGGGTGCAACTCTCAGCTAAAATACATATTTCAAGATGAAAATCTGACAACATCTTAGATTATTGTTTGAAATAAAACAGATTTCTAAGACGCAGGATAGAAAAAAAAAAAAAAAAAAAATATTATTCGACCCCAGCCGTGTACCTTCTATTGTCCTTTACGTTCTAGGGTTGAGATGACTCTTTTGAACAATGTCGCAGCCTAGGAAACCTGACCCTTTAGGTAATATATTCATGATGTAATATTATATACGTGAGTTAATTATTAATATTATATACATGAGTTAAGTCATTCAGTTGTCACTGCGAGGCTTATGTTTAATTACTATGATGACAGACTGATGGATGGTGACACGTTTATACAAGTGTGACCTAAGCGCCATAAGCGTCTAGTCACATAGATTTTAATATAGTTTTGGGTTTTTAATTCTTGGCTAGACGTTTTCATATTATTAAGGTCGCCACAGGCAAGAACAGTCAAGCAGACGACAACCAAAGACCTGCAAGAGGTAATTCATAAAAAAAAAACAGGCATTCTAGTTTGTAAGGTTCGTTGAGTAAGGTTGATTTAAAGGGTAAAACCTAAGTGAATAAAAGTGATTATCATGAAGAACTATATTCTCATTTTCTGACCCCTCTAAACGTTCGTAGGGGCCCCCAGCAGGATCGATCGTATTGGCCCAGCAGGGTCGATGCCTACTGGGGCCAGGGGTAGTGTGAAAGTGAAACTCGGGGCCCCGGGACGAAGGCAAAGAAGGAACAGGAGTGGATTTTTAGTCAGTAAAAGTCTAACACTATCTCCCGCTCCACCCAAGAGCGGGATTAGTCATAAGATGATTTTCCCACCTAATAAAAACCCGTCTAAACTTTATCCTAAACAAATGATCAAGTCATCGTCGACCGCATCGTCGCTTTCCATCAGGTGAGATAGCGGTCAAGCGCGAACCTATCAAGAATAAAAAAAAACAATCTCACACTCCTCCGTGCACACGATGTGGTGATAATGTGTACTAAGCTTTCTTTCCACGTATCAAATGTTTATTTACTTTATCTGCTGAATTATCTAAGCTTTTACCAAGAATAGACAGGGAAACTTGGCTCTCTCTTCAGATGATTTAAACTTTCCACACAACATGTCTACGGTTATATCCGAAGATAAATATAAAAAGGAAATAATGAAACGCACGCTTGGGAGCTATTTCCGAAGACCGGATACAGGGAACCGACGAATGCGTTCTCTCTGGATCATTTATATGTAGCCTTCTCCTCGCATATTTGCTTTTGTGTAGTAGTATTATAAAATAGCTTATATACTCATGGGTAGTACTTTCACGATCATGAAAGTTATGTTATTTCTTAGCGTCTGTAGAAATACTTTCAGCTCTATATTTCGAACTATTGTGTTTCTGAGAATGAGAATATTGTTACTAGGATTTATAATTTCTTTATCTGAACATTCACAGTATCTTGTAGGTTAGATGTATAAAATAAAATAACGGATACAAAGGCTCTGATTTATTCAATGGCTATTAACTTATTAAGTCATGTACACAAAGAGTTTAGATTTTATTTCCAGCAGACCTTTGAAAGAAGAGTAGGGTGAGAAATGTAGACATAGTGTGCATAATATCTTAACTAAATAATACATAATATATAGTTATAATATCAAGTAACAGTAAACAACGTACACTAAAATAGATAAAATATATTGTAAAAATACGTATTTATAATTATAAAATTACGGGATTTTAGAGTCAGAATGTTTTTGACTAGCTTTTTGAAGTGAGATATTTTTAGCGTAACAAATGTCAGCTGGAAGTGAGTTCCACAGCATAAGAGAAGGAGTAGGAATACATATATGGATTTTATAGGATAGATAACTGAGATGGCATTTAAGACGGGATCTACATCGGTAAGGTGAGTAAACGAAAAACAAACACGGAGGAAACCATGTAGGGTTGAAAAGAATGTGGTACAAGAGACATACTAGTTAAGGTTCCTATGAAGATGGATAGCGAGCTACTTGAGATTCTTGCAGAACTGAAAGACATGGCTGCATTTTCTGAAGTCAAAAACAAATTTGGTTTATGTAACAACCAAATGCACTGGTTTTGCAAACGCTCAAGTTTATTTAAGAGCTCCTCTGTGATATCCAGGTAGCAAGCACAAACGAAGACTTAAATTGATTCGAATCCGACAAAATAAAAATAAGTTTTTTAAGTTGGATATCAGTGGGATATTATTATACTACTCCTCAGGTGGAGCGCGAGGGAGTGTCTGATTTTTACTAGCTATATTGTACTGCATTCGGGAGTATTTTACGGCTCACCAACAGTGTGTGACACACATATATTCGCACAACACAACTGCTCCAGTCAACCGCACCTTTTATATTATAGTACTCTGTGCAACCGCCGGATGGCCACTGACTCGTGTCAAATACATTAGGTCACAATGCTTAAGACTGCCCTCACAGCCAAAACACCACACTGGCTAATACTAACCTGTGTTCCTTCAGTTGCCCTTTACTTTTCAATGCCAAAGTGACTCTTTCAAACAATCCTGCAGACAGAATTAAACCTGAAGTAACTAATACCTACACATTTTAACATTTAATTTAACAAGAACCAGTCGCAAATCTTCAATACCTTTACCTTTTAGTAACCCACGTTGCTATTCAATAATATATTGCCAGTGGCTCTTTCATTATAAATCCTGACAATAATACAGTTAGCTATTGATTCTTCCATCCAACAAGCAAGCACAGTGCCTACTCAACCGTAAGAACGTGTTCAATTGTCGAGAGGGAGGGTAGTGCCGCTGCTATAGTAGGGCTACGTGGGTAGGTACACATACCTATATGTGTAGACGGGCCAATAAAAGTCGAGAGCCAGTTCTTTATACCCGTGAATTTGAAATTGAACGAAACAGAAGAGGGTGTGACATTATATCAATCTTCATTTATTTGTTGACGACGGACTTAATAATGGATGTTATAATTAAAAATAAACACTTGTTTTTGAGTGCGTGAATCTAATTATTTAACGAAATTGCTCATTTTAATTAACATAACAATGATTAGATTTGTTTTAATGTCAATATTTATGCTTTTAATTGGTTTGTTTGTTGTGAGCTCGTAAGGATTGCGTTTTCTATGAATTACTATTTATTATTACATTCAGAAAGCTGAACAGTCTGAAGAATATTGTTACTGTTCTCTGGGAAATTGAAGTTTGTTTCTTATTAATGTACATCTGATTTAATTTTGCTCAATAATATTAAAATATTTTCTGCTAAAGCCACTCATTATTATCATAGGTCATCAGAGGCCACAGATAATGTTATTTTGATGACGTTACCTAATGTGTGACCAAGATACTAATTTACCACTTGAGGGAATCTTAGGAAATCTTATTTGTATGCTAAACAAAAAAGGTAAAGTTCTATAGTTAGTCGAGGGTTTTTTTTTTCGGTGGCAAAATTATTTGATGACATCCCCCGCTCTTGGGCGGAGCAAGATATAGTGTCAGACTTTTACTGGCTAAAAACTCACTCCTGTTCCTTCGTTGACTTTCGTACCGGGGCCGAGTCTTTCTTTCAAGATACGACCCTTGGCCCCAGTAGGCTTCGACCCTGCTGGCCCCTACAGTTGCTGATATCGCCTTGAGGCGCGCGTGAAACAGTACGCGCCGTCGACGACTTGGGCTCGGTCCGGACGGTTACCGGACGGTCGGACGCAAGCCCGCGTTTACTATGACCGGAAATCGGGATCGGAATCCCGGCGGCGATTGGGACGTGAGGCCCGTTGCCTCACGCGATCGGCCGCCTCCTTTGCTAGAATTACTACTTCGCAGAAGGAGGCGGCCGCCTGCCACTCCTCCATAGCAAGTCGAGTGGATTTCATGTTTTCCACATCCACAAAGTATACGGCCGGAAAAAAAGGAGGGCTTAACAAGACTACAAAACCATGTTACTACATGTTTATACAGACCATACAGGGATACCTCCGTATCTCGGAAAACACATAAACTTACGGTCATGCGTAGATCTGAAATTCGTTCCTTAGTCAGAAGCTTGAACGTAAGTCTAAAAACAAATTAAATCAAGAAGTATCTTGTTAGCCAGTCATTGCATGATATGCACCTGTATAATATCAGTCTCTTGATCCAACGTAGTTGAGATAAGGCTAAGTAGATATCTGAGCTTTAGTATGAACATATGTGCACTTAGAACTCTAAGTGTGGATTATTGAGTACTCATAACAGAAGGAATGGATCGCCATTACTTCAGTTGTGAGTGGGGGTCGGCTAACATTCTTGTGTGTGACCTCAATGTTCTGAGAATTTGCGCGACAAAAAGCCACTATGCCTTTTAACAGAAATAATTAAGAATTATAATAGAGACTATCTCTATGCACTCTCTGGCCTGCGATTATTTGTAATAAAGTAATATTAATAATTTTTAGCAAAGTCAACGTAACTGTGATAATTTGAGGGAGAGAAGTGGTGTAGTTACGGACCATACATTATATTCATATCATTCGGAAATTCACTTAAATAATAATAATAATTCTTTATTCTTCCAAAAAGTACACAAAACACATTTACTAGATAACATTACATTACACTGGTTAGTTCCAAAAGTGAGTCAACGACTCCCAAACTGAGCAACTTTACGAGTTATACAGCAGTGTCATTGCCTGGGATCCACAGTGCCCTGTGGTGTACTGGAAAATTATCTGAGAGGCGTGTCTGATGAAGACCGTTTATTGCCAAAATGCATCACAATTCCAATAAACCAAAACACGGCCAGTATTTATTATTTTATTAGTAGTTTTCGTTAACAATCGGCTTAATCATCAAAACATTTTCATTAATATCATTTTCATCAGAACAGTGGTCTTCTTTACTGGTTCCATTTCTGAACTTTTTCAACATTCCTCGTTGTTATGGTTTTGGCCATCGCGCCCACTAGGAACCCGATACAGTCAAGACTGATGCTAGTAGGCTGACTAGAAACAGACTTCAGTTCAATTTATAAAGTTGAGAGACAAAATATAAATCGGAACATATCGAAACATATTAACTCAAGTTACCTTCGAACAAGATTTTCTAAAATATTACAATAGACTCAGAACTCGGAGAATGAGTAATAAATAAAGGAAAACTTCTAGATACACCGAGATATATTGCCGAACAATTTTCAACTATAACGTATAGCGGTGCTCGAGCAATTTATAGCTTGTTTTCAATATCTTCGTGTATCACAATACAACCAAATATGTAGCAAAAGTGGAACAAGGAAAAACACAGTACCTATACAATAGATAACATTAGTTTTTTTCTAGCAGCTTCGCTACCGTGCCTTATCCAGAAATCGCACATTTTTAACCGACTTCAAAAAGAAGGAGGTTCTATATTCGACTGTATGTATTTTTTTTGTGTATGTTAACCGATTTCTCGTTCAATTTTGGAGCGATTTTGAATTTTTTTTTTAATTGATAGGTTATACTTTCGAGTTGGTCCCATAGAAATATTGTTATAATCTGATCATGAACTTCGAAGATATGGAACAGATATGGAACCTCATATAAAAAAATGACTCCTATAATATTAGTTTAGACAACCAAATCGATTCAAGAAGTGGGCCATGGAAAAGAAGAACATTTCGGCAAGTATAAAAATACACAACATAAATCCAACTTTATTATGAATTTCAAATTAAAGAGTCAGTTTAGGTACTCTAATAGATATTCGGAACAATGATCGTGGTCAACCTTTTTGTTACTCCAATCAGATATATTTGGAAGATATTAATTAGTGGTTTTCGAATTTGCGGTTAGGGATAGATGTTTTGTTTAATCGGTCTCGCTGGTCTAATATTCACAATTATTATTGCTAAGAACGAGGATTTTTTCTGGGAATTCATCAAATGTCTTCTACCTCTCTAGGTGGAGCGAGAGGGAGTGTAAAAATTTTACTGATTAAAATCCACCTATGTTCTTTCAGTTACCCTTTGCATTCCAGGGCGGTAACTCTCTCTCTCCGGCATCGACCTTAGCGGGCACTACGACCAAAGTTTTATCCATACCGGACAGCGAGCCACCCATTGCTCGCCGTCCGTAAGCACAAATGTTTAGTGGACGGGAATCGCCCTGCGACTTCTGATGCCCGGGCCATCTCCTGCGGCACCTGAGGCGTGAGAATGTTCTCTCCCTTACCCTTGTGGAAAACCGCACCTCCTTTGTTCGCATTACTGCTTTGCAGAAGAAGGTGATAACTGCTTCCCATTTCTTCTCCCCCCAGACCATGGCTTGAACCAAGGCCGCAGGTGAGCGATTTCCGCAGACAATCGCTTCTATGAGGACACAGCGGTACTGCGTACAAGCGGGTATGCATTCATCGTATGCTCCACCCTGTCCTACTGGCGATCCACACAATGATAAAACCCGGGCATTTCATTCCATAGAATTAGAAACGAGGACTTCCTGAAACAATCGCGTCCAGTGAAGACCTGCGTCAGGCGGAAACTAAATTGGCCGTGGAAAAATCAACTAATGACAAACCCCGCTCTTGGGCGGAGCGGGAGATAGTGTCAGACTTTTACTGCCGGGCCCCTACGATTTTCTGACATCTCAATGAGGCACGCGTGGAACAGTACGCGCCGTCGACGACTTGGGCTTGGTCCGGACGGTTACCAAACGGTCTGACGGCGAGCCACCCATTGCTCGCCGTCCGCGAGCCCGCGCCTGCGGTGGTCGGAAATCGGAATCGGAATCTCGGCGCGGTGCCTCACGCGATCGGCCGCCTCCTTTTGCTAGCATTACTGCTTCGCAGAAGGAGGCGACCGCTTGCCACTCCTCCTCGGTCCGGACCATGGCCTGAACTAAGGCCCGGGGCGAGTGATCGCCGCCGCCGATTGCCCCCACGAGGACACGGCGTTGCTAGTAATAGTGATATTGAGGTTTTCCTTCTGAATTTTCTCAGAAGTAGCTCGGAGTCTGGTTTTGTGTCCAGTTGAAGGTTGTAAAATACTATTCTATATTACAAGGGACATAAACATAAACGTAACTGGTGAAATAGTTATGGGCTTATTATAGGTATATACAGCCTCCCCTTCCCCCTTTTTCTATTTCAAGTTCTTACATTCCATCTGAAGGTTGTCTGGTAGATATCGCTGTCAGCGATAAGACCGCCTTTGTACCCATAGATTTAAGTTAATGTAAAAGTTTTGTTTCTATTTTGGTGTACAATAAAGTTTATTCTATTCTATATTCTATATAGCAAAAAATTTTTTAAGGGTGAGAAATCGTCAAATAATAATAATATTTTTTTCTTTTACACAAAATAGTTATATGTAACAGCTACAAGTAAATCTTAAACAAATATTTATGCTAGTGCCCAAGGAATAACAATAATCGCTTAACGAGGCTGTAGATTATTTTTACGCCACCATAAAGGACATTCAGGATAGGTTTGTTCCCACTAAGACTATTCTTCCTAGCTCATACCCTATTTGGTACTCACCGGCACTCAAACGCTTAATTAAGGAGAAGTTTAAATATCTACGTAAATTTAAGACTTATGGTAGACTTTCAGACGAGGCGACCTTTAAACATCTACGTGAGCGGGTTAACAGGCTTGAGGCGGATTGCTACACTAACTACTTAGCGGAAACAGAGGCCTCTATCGAAAATAATCCGAAACGACTTTGGAGCTTTGTGAAACAACGATATAAGTCCAACGCAATGCCCAGCTTCCTCAAATATGGTGATGTGACGATTTCTTCTCCCGAATCTATTTGTAATGCATTTTCTTCCCACTTCTATTCTACTTTTCTAAATCCTATTAATGATATGCCTACTAATTTTTGCCCCCCCCAAACTACTATAAATTCGAATATAACTCCGGATATTCACTCAATCGAGATTGACCTTAATGTTGTAGTTAAGCTTATTAGTGAAATTGATCCATTTAAGTCTGCTGGTCCTGACCACTTATCACCTAAATTTCTGATTGGGTGTGCTAAAACTATATCACTGCCGGTATCACTATTATTTAAAAAATCACTCGCATCATGTTCTGTACCCCAAATCTGGAAGTCTGCCTTTATCACTCCTGTGCATAAAAAAGGGCACAAAAATGAAGTTGTTAATTACAGACCTATTTCGAAATTATGCGTATTGGCTAAAATTTTTGAGAGGATAGTCTATAACCAAGTTTATGCAGCGCTGAGTCAGTCTTTTAGCCCTTCTCAGCACGGATTTCTTAAGGGCCGTTCAACAGTTACTAACCTGGCTCTGCTCAACGACTTCCTAACTGATAAAATGGACAATGGGGCCCAAGTCGATGTCGTTTACACAGATTACAGTAAAGCTTTTGACAGAATTGACCATAATATTCTGAAAACAAAGCTTTTTAACAACGGTATTAGAGGAGATCTTCTTCGCTGGTTTACTTCATACCTTGAAAACAGGTCTCAAGCTGTCGTTATCAGTAATTACATGTCGAGCTGGGTTTCAGCTCCTAGTGGCGTGCCCCAAGGCTCCTTGATGGGTCCTTTACTTTTTATCATTTATGTCAGCGACATCGACTCGTGTTTCCACCATTCAAATTTACTTTGTTTTGCTGATGACATGAAGATATTCTCTGCAATATCATCGGAGGAAGACATGGATGCTCTCCAAAGTGACCTGGCGCGATTAGATGATTATTGCTTGACTAACAAATTAGATTTGAACCCTGTTAAATGCTCAATAGTCTCCTTCAGCAGAAAACGGATCCCTCGCCCTACAACTTATAAACTTAAAGGGCAGCTATTGAAGAGATGCGACGGTGTACGCGACTTGGGCGTGTTTCATGACTCTAAACTTTTATTTAATGTGCACATTGAGCAAATAGTGGCCAAAGCTTCAAGATCACTGGGTTTTGTTATGAGACTTGCAGGGTGTTTTAAGAATGCCAAAACTCTTAAGATTCTTTACTGCACTTTTGTTAGAAGCCACCTCGAATACGCGTCTCAAATTTGGAACCCTTGTTATGGCAAATATATTGATCGTATTGAGAATGTACAAAAAAGATTTATTCGTTTTCTTTGTTTTCGGCTGCGTATACCATATCATTCTGATAATTACTTAAATCTCTGTAAAAAATTACATCTACAACCACTTATAAATCGTCGTCGATTAGCAGATTGCACTTTCTTACTAAAAATTATATCTAATGAGATTGACTGTCCTGATCTCTTACATAAATTATCCTTTAATGTCCCCCAGAGATCGGTTAGATTTAATCCGCCTATATCTATTCCTTCTTCCTCTTCTAATTACAGGCGAAACTCCTGCATGGTGCGAGCGTGTAAGGACTTTAATGTTCTTTGTAAAGAGTTCTCTTTTGACCCGTTTACTATTAAAACCTATTCGGCACGCACTCAGCTGAATGCAGACTTTTTTAATAGTGCATAGTGCTAATTTTAATTAAGGGATGTTTGACTGTGTTCTTTTTTATCGTGCTTTTTAGTGATCGTAAGTTTTCTATTGATTTACCTGTTTCTAACCGTGAGAACCTGTAATTGGCTCAATGTCTCTTATACTGTTGTTATTCTTTTGTTATAGTTGTTGGTTCTCCTATGATTAAATAAATAAATAAATAATTAACTTATCAGTATTTAAGAACTAAAGGAAAATTGACTTTATTAACCTAGAATTATGTATAATTAGCGACTTGCCCGAGCTAGGTTTATAAAACCTGTGTTTCGGGTCATCACTTACAAGACTATCACTACGGGTGCATGTATACAGAAATTACAGAATAACAACTTACAAACTAAACCTACAATCATACTAAAACTTCCAATAGTTTCTCTGTGTCTGTGTAGTTATGATTCAGTAGATACTCCGATATCAATGTACTAAATTCAATATAATTTACGCTATATATATCTAATAATTTGTTGAGTTTGTTATAAAAAAGGCCCTAAAAATACATAGAATCTATGTGCAAATGCATGTCTCGTGGGTTATTTAGTGCAAACCAAATCTTTCATCCTCTTTGTTGAAGGTACTGGGTCAAAAGGAAGCTCAGAGTGCTGATAAAGTACGGTGTGCAATATAAATGAGAGAGTGAGAGGAAGTATCATATTTTAAGTCACTAAAACCCAAATAACTAAACCCCTTTAGTTGCGTTCCAGGGCCGCAGTGACTCTTTCAGATAAAAATACAGCCTAACATAACAATCTTAGATTCTGTTCATTTTACTTATAATAGACTCTTTGAGCTATATAATGTACTAGCTTTTGCCCACGGCTTCGCCTACGTACGTGAAATATAGCCTATGTCACTCAGGAATAAAGTAGATTTCTATCGGTAAAAAAATTTTTAGCAATTAGACCAGTACTTCCTGAGGTTAGGTTTTTGTTTTATGTATTTTTGTTTGTAGGAGAAACAAAAATACATAAAACAAAAAAACAAACTACGTCTTTATAATATTAGTGTAGATTATGATTTATTTTTTTGATTATATGGATCAGGTTACGTAGCCATGACATGGACGCTATTCATTTAGTAAACACTGTTCTATGATTTATTACGATGGAGTCAAGATCCTAGATAAAGCAAATGATAAAAAAATCACGGTCGGACAGTGAACTTATGTGTAATGTACAGTAGGTATAGCATATAGCATAGCATAATCAGCTTTTCCATGTTCCCACTGCTGGGACTCAGGCCTCCTCTCTAGGAGAGGGAATGGGCCGTAATCCACCACGTGGGCCCAGTGCGGGTTGATGAATGTGAATGTACATGGTGGACATCCCACCCATACGCACAAAGCGTTTTGAGAATACATTTATTATGCGTACAGCCAAGGAGTGGAATTCCTTGCCGGAGTCTGTGTTTCCTGATAGCTACAACTTGGGGGTCTTTAAGTCAAGAGTGAATAGGTTACTTCTAGGTAAGCCTGCTCCATCGTCGACCACATCATCGCTTACCATCAGGTGAGATGGTGGTCAAAAGCGAGCCTATTATAAATAAAAAACAAAACATGTCTTCGAATTTTTGATTCTTGGACAGTACAGTAGGTATAAAAATACTTAAATAAAAGTAACCTTTTACTACAAAGAAATCCGAGTAAAATGAACCATGGATTTCTTTTTTTGGAACTGATAGCTAGTCATCCACAGAAGTCAGATATTCTTTTTTTCAGTCGACGTCAAGACAAAACATTATAAGGTCGGTATTAAATATAACATCGAGGGAGAAGAGTTCCTAGAACGACTTAGGAAGACATATTCGTATGTGCTAAATATAGCTGTGAGACAGTTTTTAGCCTTTTTGAGGTTAAAATTTTCTTTAGGCACGCTAGTACTTCATTTTGTGGGTGTTGAATGACACGGGGCCGTCACGCTCGGCTATGTAACCCTCCTTCGGGTAAGTCCGGCCGACTCGAGCCGACGTCTTAAACGAAGGAATGCTAAGTAGCCTTCATAGATAAGCCATTACGATTTTGTTTATATATATAACCTTGATTTGAAGTTTTCACTTTTGCTGTGTGATTTTAATTTCGTACTGTTTTTTCTGATTATTTCTATGATGATACGCAGGAACTACAGAATGTAAACTGCAGCAATCCTTACATACTGTGAGTATTACGCACGTATGACATAACACGACCACCTAATAGTTGATTATGTGACCAGGGGATAAAGCAATGTCTTAAATCTCTCGCGGGTGGTATGTTGAAACCCGAACGAAACGAAGGTTGCTAAATTTAAAATTCCGAAATCAGTTAGGGTTTTATTTATTTATTTATAGTATCCTTTATTGTACACCAATACAAAAATAAAAGAAAACTAAAAACTAAAACACATACGTACATACAATGGGCGGCCGGGGTTTTATCTATGTTAATATATAAACCTGAGTGAAGTGACGAATTTAAGCCGCCCAAGACAATGACAGCTTTATTCCCATGTTGGTTACTCTACTTTTTAGACCTTGTGTGAGATAATTAAAAGACAATATACTGAAACAAATTATATTTTATTTAAGTTAATGTTAAATATCACTCGACGTGTTTTAAGATTTGAAACAAACAAAATTTACTACGAAATTGAATTTTATTATAGTTTTAATTTTCTATGACGCTCCCGCTTTTTATTCATTTTTTATTTTAGAGACAGAACAGTAATCACAATTTATTCTTTTTTTTTAGTGGTAAGTTTGATTTTTGAATAAACTCGTTTGACGCACGTACATTTAAATTCACTTAAAAGGTTTTTTTTTCAAAGGTTTTGACGTTTCAAATTCACATCTTATTAGAACGCCCATAATACTACAGTTTTTAAAATAATAATAATATTCCACAATGCCGTCTAGCCCCAAGCTAAGCAGAGCTTGTGTTATGAGTACTAGACAACTGATAATCATACTTATATGTATATTTCTAAATAAATTCATATTATAAATAAATTACTCGCAGACACAAAACAAATGATCGTGCTCATCACACAAACATTTTTCCTGGATGGGAATCGAACCTACGCGCGCATAGCAGTCCGGGCCAGTAACTACTAGACCAACAGGTCATTCGTATACATATTACATACATTACATCTCTAGGAACCGAATGACTTGCTTTAGGTGAGGGTTGCATGACATATAAAAAGCCATTATCGAGCAGGTGATGTAAAAAATAAATTAAATAATATTCTTGGATACAAAAACAAACAGAGTAAATAATCTGATTACATATCAAAACCTAACACTTTATATTTCGGTCTAAGAATAATTCTACAATGTTTTTCGTGTGTAAACAGTTGAAATTTAAAATAACAGCCGTTGAAACCTCTCGCTAACATTGTTGGGTGCGAAAAAGTTATCCAATCCAAGTTTACGATGCACTGAACCAGCGTAGCGCTTTATTTTACAAATAAACAATACCAGCCATTGCTTTTATTAGGCGATAAAAGCCAATTTATAACTCTGATTAAATAGTGAATTTTGAAAATAGGTACATTTCTAAAATATGAAAAATAATGTCATACAATATTTGTTTATATGAAAATGCTATATCAATAACAGTTGTATTTTTGTTTATTTTATTTGCAAGAATTAACGGTTTGAAATAACTAAGCAATGAAAATATTTTAGGAGGTTATTGCGTTCAACGTTATTAATAATAAAATTCCAACCACTATCACACAACGCCGTTTAGTCCCAAGCTAAGCAGAGCTTGTGTTATGAGTACTAGACAACTGATAAACAGACTTATTTATTTCCAAATACATACATATTATAGATAAATTACAGGCCAGGTATTTATTGAGTTTTAAAGGTCTTCATTAAAATTAAGGTATAAATAAATTAAGCAAAAAAGACCTTGTTTTCAAATATAAACTAACATAATAAATTTAGTCTTAAATAGGCAATAACACCATTTTTAACTTGCATGTTTAAGAAAGATCTGTTTGTTCTATCTATCTATTGTGGTCTGGTTTCCGCACTTAGTCCTTGGCGGACCATTGTGCGTGGCCCGTGGCGGTCTTCACTCCAACCAGCCCACCTCACTCCAGAAACAGATGAGTCTTTTCAGTTTGCTCAGGGCATCTATGAGTAAATTCGGTGCTCCCAAAGTTCGTGTTCTTAATTCGTTGACGACTGTGCACTCGAGGAGCACGTGCGCGATAGTTTCCTCTGACTCCATACAGACTCTGCACAGAGGACTATCCGTTATATTCATTGCGAAGAAGTGTTTGTTCAGTGAGCAGTGTCCGGTGATAGTCCCAGCTACCAGACGCAGGCTACCTCTGATTTAACTCTGCTCTAACTACTCATTTTTAACAAGAAACTGTTTTTATTAAGGTTGCAGATTCACATTTTTTAAATTTCTGTTCCCCAAACCCTCCCCCCATTCTCAAGTAAATTTATTTAAAGGGCATTGCGTAAAACTGTCCCCACTCACCAACAGATTTGAAACAGGTGTCATTCGGAGCGTCTTGTTAAAAAGAGAATTTTTTTTTACTACGCCGACATGCCTCAAAAGTATAGGGTTTAGATTTTATAAAATATTTTTATGCTAACCTAGGTGTTTTAGACCGTAAATATTTTTTATATTAAATAAATAACTCATAACATAGTACATTTTTGTATGCAGCTCGGAGAGCCCTGTAGGATTCTATAAAAATATTTGACAAAGGACAATGCGTGAAACTGTTCCCAAAAATAACA
Organism: Mythimna vitellina; assembly: GCA_949316375.1. NCBI lineage: Eukaryota > Metazoa > Arthropoda > Insecta > Lepidoptera > Noctuidae > Mythimna > Mythimna vitellina. The sequence continues at coordinate 10,752,267 of OX438698.1, forward strand.
TCTGTTTCAAATCTGTTGGTGTTGGTGGTACTCACCAACAGATTTGAAACAGGTATCGTTCCAAGCGTCTAGTATATTAATAGGGTATTTTTTTTATTATGGCTACATACTTCAAAAGTATGGAGTTTCGGTTTTATAAAATATTTTTATTTTAACCTAACCTAAGTTGTACCCATTAATAATTCATAATATCCATTGTATGGTACATGGGGTTACGAAGTCACATTGATTTTAATCCACCAGGACAAATGCTAGATCATATTGCAATAGATGACTAATAGTAAATGTCTATGTATGGAAAAATAAACACATTGTTATCTACAAGATTTTTAAATTAAATAAAAACTCTTTAGATTTTAACAACCAAATCAGCTGTTTTTTTCTCTTTTGTGGATAGGAATGAACACACTGACATGTATTCATGTCTGTTGGAGTGTGGGGACGGTGTCTATACAAAATCCAGCATATATATATATTTTTTTTAATGCAGCATATAAAAAACAAAGCACAAGTGTACGGTGGTAAGTGTGCTAGCGTTAATGCACTGAGACTCCATCGAAGTTCAAAAATCACTAGGCAGATTACTTTTTAAGTAAGCCAGTGAACACACATTTATCGGAAATTGTTTTGAACTAAGATTTCTACAATGGCGTAGAATTTTGTTCACCGTGCGCATTCTGTTACTACACAAAATCCTTAGAAAATCTCAGACAGCTTCAAGTACACTCACCATCTTCAATATAAGTAAAGTAAGTTGAGAATTCTACATACATTTGTGAGAGAAGTTCTTATCCGTATGAAATTACACGTTTTACTGTCGCTTTGTGAAGCTGGCGAGCTAGCTAGCATCGACGTAGTGAACGCAGCTCCGACTGTGCCACACTTGACACAGATCGGAGACGAGGTAAGTGCAGCTTAGTGCTATGTTTAGTTACAACGCATTCTGAGCGAGCGCAGCGACTCGCACAAAGCTGACCTGACTGCGTATAAAAGATTTTATGCAGCCTCGATGAAAGTGGCCATGTCAAAACCGTAACAGGCGCAGTAACAGTTGTTGTCGTCGTTTGCACGAAACTTCCCCGTTGTTGCTTTGCTTGTGATAAATCAGTCGTCGGGTACTCTTTTGTTCAGGTTCCTGCTGGAAAATTGGCACCGCTTTTACTATTGTTAGCCCCTGTAGATGAATTGTGTTCGATTTGAGGGAATAAATTACAATAAAAACGTCCCTAGAGATTTATTTCGTGGCACATATTACTGCGATATATTTTTCTTTGTGTTATAAACATCCGAATCTTACTCTTCAATGGATAGTTTTTATACGAGTTTTTCTTACGAAAATGTCTTTTATTAAACGTCAACATCGGATAAACGTTAACAGAAATCTAAAGTGGAATACTGTGCATCAAAAAGATATCTAGATGTTAAATCTAGCGACTAGATTTCAAAGGTTCAGAAAACTTGTTTCCCGATGAAATGCGGAGGACATGTAAAAACCTAGATTTTTCTATCAACTGTCCTTTGAAAATTCAAATGTATATATTTTTTGTTCATCAATCATATTTGTAAATGAAAAACTTCCTTGACTTACTAGGGCATTCTTGTATAATAACGCTTCTGTGATAAAAAATAAACAAAATTGCAATTTGAATATTCAAAGAAACAAAAAGCGTATTATTTAAGATACGGCCGGCCGTGATAGCGGGTCGCCATAATTTATCATCACCATCTTTTGACAAACTCTAAATATTTCAGTCCCTTTTGTTCCTGTAAAATAAACCACAATAACAGCAACGGTACAAATCAGCTAAACGCGGGAAATGTTACCAATTCCAAGGGGGAAATTCCGGTGGGAAAATATCTTTGGAATAAATGTGAATAAATAGGGCTTGCGAGATTAAAAGCGGACCGCTTGATATATGGCAGTCGGTGGCGGCACCGCGGCACCCTAGGGCGCCCAGCTACGAGTTACTGGCCAGTAGATAAAGAGAACTAAGATCCGTAAAAACATATACAATCGATGCGTACGCAAATCGTCTATGGTAAACGGTTGTTATTTTAGCGCGAAGCAGTGAGATTGTTTATGATACAATGGTATTCAATATATATATTCTTTCTTATATACAAACAACATTAATATATTCAAAAGCAATCAAAAGATTTATGTAACTATTTTTGTATAAAATATTAATTTGGCTTATGGCTGAGACCAAAATATAAAATGAAATTAGTTCAGTAGAGTTAGGCACTTAAATATTAAAATAGCTTTGTAAAAACACGTTGAATTTGGAACATCCTGAAAACACTACTGGCTAAGCGTAAAAACAAAATGGATATTCTTTGAAAAAGTACGGATTATTTTATGTAAAGTGGATTTTTTGGTGTCGGTAACATTTTTGATGATAATACCTCAAATCCATTTAGGCAGAAATTAAAAGCAAAAAAAATGAAAATAACAAGACGATAATTTTGATGGAAGTTAATCATTTCCGCATAATAAAATAATGCACGATAGAACTGGAGTCCACGAAGTAGAATATTTTGTTCGCGATTAAGATAGAATTTTAAGTGGGAAGTTGTGCCCAAAGTACTAATGGAAAAGTTGTTCGGATCTGTCCGGGATTTGGATGAAGTGGGTGGGAGAAGGGAATAACGCCTCAACTTGAAAATGAAATTGTTGTTGAATGTAAAACACACTTAAATTAATCTTGTGTCCGGATTTAGGCTAGACACATACTTATCTTTAATAGGAGTCAGTAATTTGTGGGCCATAAAGTTTTTAGGGTTACATGCTCGAAGTCCAAAGGGTCTCAACAAAGGACTCACTTTTTGCTTGCGACGCTAATATCAATGTAGTAAATTCGAAATTTTAGGCGTTTTCGGCTTAACATTCAAGTTAAACAGTAGACCAATTTATTTTGGAGTAAACATTAATATAATTTTGTGGAGTTAGGCCCTTAGAGTAAAGATTCTAACCGAATTACGCGGAGTAAAATGAGCCTGTATGTATCTACACTTGTTTGCTGTGTACATTGCGTGTCCTCGGGGGTTAAGACGAGCGTCATTTAATGTGGACTATATTAAGTCCTGCGTACGTTGGGACACCACCCGACTACCATTTAGTCCGTACCACTAATTAGATTGTCATTAACGTAGAGTCTGTTTATCTACGATACTCATTATGACAAGGAAAAGGACATGCTCGGAAAGTACAAATATCAGATAGTAGCTGTCTGTGTGGACCTTTTTTTAGGGTTCCGTACCTACCTCAGTCCGCAAAAGTGGAACCCTTATAGGATAACTTTGTTGTCCGTCTGTTAGTGAGTCTGTCTGTTAAGACCATTTTTCGCAGGAAGTGAAGGTATTAAGCTGAAATTAATATCATATACCTACATAGGTCTGCTATTCTTTAGAATAGTGAAAATGTCAAACAGAAGACAAAACCGTTTATGCTCTGTTTGTGGCGTATATTTCGATGATTCGCGAAGAAACCAAAACCTATAGGGTAACTACTTCCCATTGGCCTAGAATTCTGAAATTTGGTAAGAAACAAAGTCTAATAGCATTGTAAAGGAAAAAGTCTGAAAACTGTAAATTTGTAGTTGCATCACAAAATAATTACTTTTTGAGTGATTTGAGATCCGGGAAAATCTTCCGAGACTTGATTCGGGAAGTGAACTATTTACAATGGTAAGTTAGTAGTAGTAGCTTGTTCTCACATGATAGCGACCAGAAACATGTAACAGAGATACATGTAATTACAAAACATGATTGAAAAGAGTGCCCATGGAGTTTCTTGCACATTCTTCTCCATAGAGATCTACGCATTGAAATGTCCAATTAGCATCATTTTTTCTGACTGACTGACTTCTTGACATTTCAAAAGTGCCTGTAAATGGTTTATTTGAAATAAAATGCTTTTGATTTTGGTTAGTACGCAACCTTCGGCGCGAGAGTAAGAATCGCACTTGAACGGTTTTTTGTTACTTTCGATACGTATGACAGACAATCTACCGAGTCTTCCAAACCATATCAGAGTCGGTTTCTACTACCATATTACCTATTTATCTGACCTATACAACCCAATTATTGGGTACCACGTTACCCTTTGGTAAGACTTGTCAAACTTTATGACCAACAACCTTTTCACTCATTGTTTGAGTTGGTAACAAACAAATAACCTTATTAATGTGTGTAGTTGTTTGACTCCATAAATATTGACTAGCTATTTTTGGTACCTATCATAGGTAAGTTTAAAGTTATTTATTGATAGGACGATAACCTCGTTAAAAGGCAATACTTTTAACTAGGTTAACCAGTACGTACTTGTAAATAGTTAGGACTGGAAGCGACACGAAATATGTAACCAAAATTATATGTAACTGATAAAATGATTTAAAAGAGTGTTCCATGGAGTTTCTTGCACGTTCTAGGTAGAGATCTACGCTTTGGAACGTGCAATTCAGTTTTATTTTTTCTAGTTTCTAATATTCTGACTATTCAAAAGTGCCAGTAATTGGTCTATTTGAAATAAATGTTTCTGATTTTTACTTCTTGATTTGGAGACGAGGCGGACTCGTGATTAAATATAGCGATCGCGCTGGTCAATCTGTTATCATCATCGCCATCATTTTAGTCGAAAGACGTTCTCTTAGTTACTATAGGCCTCCTCCCAGTGTTGCCACCTTAACAGGTCATTGCATGCGTCTCGCATCCATCGGTTTCCCGTGACCCTCATCAGGTCATCGGTCCGCCTTGTGGGAGGCCTTTTAACGCTGCGGCTTCCGGTACGTTGGTGCCACTCCGAAACCTTTCGGCCCCATTGAACATCAACGATTTAGGTAAAGCAACGCTTGTGAAGATTAGTCCCAAGATAAAGGATTTTTACAGACAGACAGATAGAAAGACAGACGGACAACAATGTGATCCTATAAGCATTTCGTTTTTTTTTTCAATTTTTGAGGTACGGAACCCTAAAAAGGCGTTGGTCTCGAATGTCGTTTGTAAATTTTTTACTGTTGCTACATGAAGATAGAAGTCAGAACAACACACATCTGGTACCAGGCTTGTGAAGACGTACCTATTGTGTTACCTAGTTACCGGGATAGCATAATCAGAATTGTCATTTTCCCACTGCTCGGACTCAAGCCACCTCTCTAAGAGAGGCAAGGGGCCGTAATCCACCACGCGGGCCCAGTGGGTATTGGTAGATGTCACATGTCTTCGAATTGATTAATTAGGCAGTCACTCCATATCAAATACTGGTCTACTACAAATATCGTACTGTTCCACGCGCACCTCAAGGAGATGTCAGCAAATCGTAGAGGCCCAGCATGGTCGAAGCCTACTGGGGCTACGGGTAGTGTGAAAGTGAAACCGGGGGCCCCGAAACGAAGGCAAAGAAGGAACAGGAGTGGGTTTTTAGACAGTAAAAGTCTGACACTATCTCCAGCTCCGCTTAAGAGCGGTATTTGTCATAAGATGATTTTCCCACCTAAAAAAAAAGCTGCGTTTGTGTGTTTGCGTTTGGCTGGACTGGAGACCGACCCCAACATACTTGGGAAAAGGCAGTTTGAAATAGTTGTCTATCTAATATATTTAGCTGTTTGCTCTAAAATCAAGAACATGAGTTGTTCATAAGTCTTGCAAACATATTAAGCTTTAAAGTTTAGAGTAACTAGAAGATAACATAAGTACGCTCTGACCGATATGTTAAGCTGCTTACGTTAAGTTCCCGGCAGTGGGGAAGCAAGAAAAACATTGAGTGCAACTTTCTTTAGATGTATGTATGGAGTTAAGGAGAGATGTAGAGAAAGCACCTACCTGTAATCTTTAAAGGTGCATTTCGGAACCACAATGTGCTATGTAATAGTTTTAGCTTTTTGATAAGGACTCTAGAAGGTACAGTCACTGATATTCTATCTGCTAATACGGCTGTGAACCACATACATGTAGTCAGTTCAAAATATTTGAGTTATTACAATTTTTTTATTAACTTGTAACGTTTTTACATGTATGTTTAACTAAGTGACGTCATTCTAAATCCAATATGGCGGACAATTTTAAAAGCTTGTTTTGAAAAAAATTTCTTTTTTAATGGTTTTGTGCATTTAGTCATTGTTAAATTTAAGTATTTATCTTATACAGCATGCAGTTGCTTTGATTTCTATTAGAATTTAACATATTTTGATATTTTTACGGCATTTGGCAAATGCCTCGAGTCAGCCTTCTCGGTAAGCTTCGTTGAGGTAGTAAATACTGAAGTATAAATTCTCAGCTCCATTTTTGTCAAGATCACACCTGTTTCAGTAAGGGGTGCTACGACAGGAAACCTCCACGAGTGTCCGCGGGCTGTAGTTCCCTTATGGATACGTCCGGAGCGAAGGCCAGTCCGCGGGACGGTGCACCCTGGGAGGCGGCCAACGACTCCCCTTGGGTACTTCTGCCTAAGGGGTCTCGATTTTCGCCTGCGAATATCCTGTCCGAAGGAACTCTTCAACGCGTGTCCCTCTACTATAGCAGAAGGCACAGTGGCGAAGTAAGAGCGGGCTCGGTGTGCACTTACCCTGCCACCGGGCAGGCAGGAGGAAGACTTGGTCCTCCTCCTGCTACCGTTAGTCTCGTAGCCCCAGAGATTGTCCAAGGTCATGTTTCTGACTTTTGATGGGGGTCGAGGGTCCTGGCTTAACCGCCTGGGCCGCGAGGAAGACAACCTCTATAAAAAAAATTACCCCAAACTTCCAAGCGGCGGCGCACCGTGAGGGAGGTTGTTAGCTTGACTAATGGGTAGCTTAATTAGTCTCTAGTGCGAACCACTGAATTTGAGCCGGTACAGAATGTTTTTTTACTCGTGGGAACAAAAATGGACAAACCAAAATTTTTTTATAAAACCCCAAACGACGAGGAGACGGAGAGCGATGCGCAGTCGGAGTCCGATGCGGCATCCAGAGGGAGCTCGAAGGGCTCGGAGGACGACAAAGCAGAGGGAGACTCCGGAAGGAACGGAAGTTACTACCGGAAGCGCTCCAAACCGGGGGACGACGGGTCGTTCTCTGAGGGTGAGAAGGGCTCGGCCCCAAAAATCCCCACCAGCAGCCGCGGTGTGGGCCGAGCGCGAGGAAGGGGGAGTGGGCTCACTGCCCAAGAGTCCGCCCAGCGAACTGAAAGGCTCGCCGCGGAGGGACGCCACCCCAGAGTGACCAGCGCTGAGGCTGACCCCTCCGGGTTATCTGGCAGTGAGCCAGACACCGGAGGCGACTCGGCCATCGATGAGGCGCTGGAGAGGCTGGAGCTAGTCCTTGCATCTGGCTTGGCTAACGTAGCCAAAAAAAGGGAGAAGTCCTCCAAGAGGAGTGCCATCTCCCAGGCCAGGACTTCTCTCCAGGAAGTGGTGGACCCTATCCGCAGGGGGCTTGCCAAGCTTGACAAGGCTGACAACGCTCGGCTCCGAAAGGCCTCGGGCCAGCAAGAGCTGCCAAAGGGCGACTCTTGCAAACTGGCAGAGGGGCGTGATCGGGGGCAGGAGCAGAGTCAGCCCAAGTCCCAGCCCGAGCCGGAGAACCAGCTGCTGACGCTGGTGCAGCGGGAGCTGGCTGCCTTTCAGCAGCAGCTGCAAGAGCAGCAGCAGCAATTCCAGCTGCGGATCCAGCAACAGCTGTCCCTGCTGGAGGGTATTGTGCTGCGCCCCCCACTTGCGGCCTCCGGCCAGCGAAAGGCGGCGTCGTATGCTGCCGCCACTGCGGCTACGGTTGCTGCGCCCAAGCAGGGTCCATCGGGGCATGCCAGGCGCGGGACCGTACTACCGGTGTCCGCGGGGTCAGCCCCTTTGGTCAGAGGACGGCAGCAGGGGAAGCCAGCCGCTGCTGCTGCCCCCCCTAAGAGGGGTCCAACGGCGCTGGCCACGAAGGCGGTGGAAGCTCCTGCAGTGGCGGCAAGCAGGCGGCCTATGCCGCCTCCCCCGCCTACCGAATCTCCGGCCGAAGCCGAATGGCAGGTGGCTGGAGCTAAGGAAAAGGCGGGTCGGGCGGCTCGGGCCGCCAAGAAACGAGAGCGACGGCGGCAGCGGAAAAGGAGGGCCATTGAAGCCAGGTGTCGCACCCCGGATTCTACGGCTGTAGTTATCCCGCTGCAGCCGGCTGCGGAGAAAAAGGGTGCGACCTACGGTGAGGTCATCCGGAAGGCGAGGCGGGCGGTGAACCTGGCCGAGCTCGGAATCACCGGGGGCTTCCGGATGCGGCATACCGCGACCGGTGCCCTTATGCTGGAGGTCCCCGGGACGAACAGCGGCCCCACCGCTGATGCCCTGGCCGAGAAAATCAGAGCGTCCTTGGATGCGGAGGAGGCCCGAGTGTCCAGGCCCACAAAGTGCGTTGACATGCGCATTATGGGCCTGGACGACTCCGTGTCGGTAGATGAGGTTGTGGCCGCCGTCGTCAGGACGGGGGGGTGCCTTACCAACCAGGTTCGGGCAGGCGCCATCCGCGCTGACGGCACGGGCATGGGGGCAGTAACGGTGAGCTGCCCCGTGTCAGCGGCCAGGAACATCACCGGGGAGGGTCGACGGCTTTTGGTGGGCTGGGTCTCCGCACGGGTGAAGCTGCTGGAGCCCAGACCCCTGCGTTGCTATCGCTGCCACGTGGGGCACCACGTGGGGGCCTGTTGCGCAGCGGAGGTGGATCGCAGTGACCGCTGCTTTCAGTGCGGTCAACCCGGTCACAAGGCCGTCACTTGCAGTGCAGCGCCGCACTGCTACGCATGTGCGGCGGCAGGCAAGCCGGCCGAACACCGGGCTGGGGGCAGGTCTTGCGTTCCCCCCGCCAAAGCCAAGGCCAAGGTCCCGAGGCCCATCCCCGCGAATATGCTCGCCGCTGCGGCTGCCAAGTTGACAGTCGCCGCTATCGCTTCCGCAGACGCCGCCGCCGCAACCACCACGGCAGGGCCCTTACGAGGGGCCCGGGAGGAGACTGTAATGGATGACCAATAACGGCTCCATTACGTCTCCTCCAGGCGAATATCAACCACTGCGCCCCCGCTCAGGATCTGTTGCTCCAGAGCATGGCGCAGTGGTCGATAAACATCGCCGTAGTCTCCGAGCCGTACTCCGTCCTGCCCAGGGCCGACTGGGTGCAGGACCTGAACGGCTCGGTGACCTTAATTTCGTCGGCAGCCGCCGGTACCCCGTCCCTCGAAACCGTCACGAGGGGGCGGGGTTGCGTAGCAGCACGGTTCGGGGATATTGTAGTGGTAGGCGTCTACCTATCCCCGAACAGAACTCTCGCCGATCTCCATATCTCCCTTATGGAGCTGAATGTCGTCGTCGCTAGGTTTGGTTCCCTCCCCGTGGTCGTGTGCGGGGACTTCAATGCCAAGAACTTGGCTTGGGGTTCCCGGTTCACGAACCAGCGGGGTCGGATGGTGGAGGACTGGGCTCTGGAGACAGGCCTGGTCGTCCTAAACCGGGGTTCTGTTCCCACGTGTGTGCGGATGCGGGGCGAGTCGGTGGTGGACATTTCGTTCGCCAGTCCCGCTCTGGCACCGCGTGTCGTCGACTGGCGCGTCATGGAGGGGGTGGAGACGTACTCAGACCATCGATACATCCGGTTTGACCTCTCCACCCAGTCTTCAACCGCGCCGGTCCAACAGACCCCGTGTGGTCCGCGTTGGGCACTGAAACAGCTGGACCGGGAGCTCCTCCTGGAAGCCGCGATGGTACAGGCCTGGGTGCAAGCACCGGACAGGCCTGTCGACATCGACGTCGAGGCAGAGTGGTTCCGGGAGGCCATGTCGCAAATCTGCGACGTGGCAATGCCCCGAGTCCGGCCAGGACGTGCCCGGCGCCAGGTGTACTGGTGGTCGCCAGAGATTGCAGCACTGCGTAGCGCGTGCAATGCCGCGCGGCGCCAGTACGCCCGGCATCGCAGACGCCGCATCCGTCCACCGGATGCGGTGGCCAGAGAGGCGGAGCTGTACGAGAGATACAGAGAGGCGAGACGCACCCTCCGAACAGAGATAAAGCGGGCGAAACTAGAGGCCCGCAACGTGTGGCTAGAGACTCTGAACAGAGACCCTTGGGGGCGCCCCTACAAGGTGGTGCGAGAAAAGCTCCGCCCCTGGGCTCCCCCGCTGACGCAGAGTCTCCGGCCCCAGCTTGTGGAGGGTGTGGTTAGCGCTCTGTTCCCCGCGCGAGGGGAGCACTCTCCCCCGCCCATGGCTCCGCCAGCTGCGGAGTCCAACGTGGACCACGACGGCGACGACGACGACATTGCTCCAGAGGTGACCGAGGTAGAGATGCGAGTGGCGGTACGTAGGCTTAGTGCCAAGAATACCGCCCCAGGACCCGATGGCCTGCCTGGAAAGGCCTGGGTTCTGGCCATGGAGGAACTCGGGCCTCGACTAAGAGGGCTCTTTAGCGCATGTATGGAGAGGGGCCATTTTCCACTTCGCTGGAAGACAGGGAAATTGGTTCTCATTGCGAAGCCAGGGCGCCCTGCAGACTCACCGTCCGCGTACCGGCCCATCGTGCTGCTCGACGAGGTGGGCAAGCTCTTTGAAAGAGTAATTGCAGACCGCCTCGTCGCGCACCTAACACGGGTGGGGCCGGATCTTTCTGACGGCCAGTTCGGCTTTCGCAGGGCGCGCTCTACGGTGGACGCCATCATGCGCGTGCGAGCCCTCACGACGGGGGATGCGGTGTCCCAGGGCAGGTGTGTCTTGGTGGTGTCTTTGGACATCGCCAACGCCTTCAATTCTCTGCCCTGGAGTAGCATTAGGAGGGCACTCCGGTATCACCGGGTGCCTGACTACCTCTGTTGTGTTGTCGAGGCTTACCTGTCGGACAGGTACATTATTTACCCTGGTCACCTGGGTGAGTGGAAACGGCGAGAGATGTCGTGCGGTGTTCCGCAGGGATCGGTACTGGGGCCACCCCTGTGGAACATCGGGTACGATTACGTGCTGCGCGGCGATCTCCCTGACGGGGTCAGCGTAGTCTGCTACGCAGATGATACGCTGGTGCTGGCACGGGGAGAGTCGTACCAGGCGGCGGTCGAACTAGTGACACGCGGGGTTGCGACAGTCGTGGAGAGGATCCAAGAGTTGGGACTTGAGGTGGCATTGCACAAGTCCGAGGCCATGTGCTTCCACGGCCCCCGGAACACGCCACCAACGGGGTCCCAACTAACGGTAGGAGGAGTTCACATCGGCGTCGAGTCGACGATGAAGTACCTTGGACTCGTCCTCGACAGCCGATGGAATTTCGAGGAGCATTTCCGACGTCTGGCTCCCAAACTGGATCGTGCTGGGGCTGCCCTCAAGCGGCTCCTTCCCAACCTAGGGGGTCCAGACGCCTCCTGCCGGAGGCTCTATGCAGGAATTGTGCGGTCCATGGCCCTTTATGGGGCGCCGGTATGGGCGCCGTCGCTACGAAAGCGTCCGGCAGCCAGGCTGAATGCAAGCCAGAGGGTCATGGCCATCCGGATGGTGCGGGGATACCGCACAATTTCCCGCGAAGCAGCGAGCCTCCTTGCCGGCCAACCACCACTTGATTTGGAGGCAACAGTCCTTGCACGCATGCACGATCTGCGCATGGAGATGCAACGCCGGGGCGAAACTCCGCTGCCGCGCCAAGTCGCGGCATGGCGGAAAGACTTCCGGCGGGATCTCATGGTGGAATGGCAACAGCGACTGTCGCAACCCAGTGCTGGGCACGCCATAATTATGGCGATAAGACCCCTCTTTGAGGAGTGGCTGGAAAGACCTCACGGCGTCCTCACCTTCCGCATGACGCAGGTCCTCACCGGACATGGCAAGTTCGGGAGGTTCCTGCACCGGATTCGTGCGGAAGAAACGCCCGGGTGCCGCCATTGTGTGGACCGCCCGGAGGACACGGTGGAGCATACGGTAGAGGTGTGCCCCGCCTGGGCAGAGCACCGCCGTGTCCTCGCGGGGGCGATCGGCGGCAGCGATCTCTCGCGCCGGGCCTTGGTACAGGCCATGGTCCGGAGCGAGGAGGAGTGGCAGGCGGTTGCCTCCTTCTGCGAAGCAGTAATGCTAGCAAAGGAGGCGGCCGATCGCGTGAGGCAAAGGTCCTCACGCCCCAATCGCCGCCGGGATTCCGATCCCGATTTCCGGCCACCGTAGGCGCGGGCTTGCAGACGCCGAGCAATGGGTGGCTCGCTGTCTGACCGTCCGGTAACCGTCCGGACCGAGCCCAAGTCGTCGACGCCGCGTTTTGTTCCACGCGCGCCTCAAGGAGATGTCAGCAAATCGTAGGGGCCCAGCAGGGTCGAAGCCTACTGGGGCCCTGGGTAGTGTGAAAGCGAAACCCGGGGCCCTGGGACGAAGGCAACGAAGGAACAGGAGTGGGTTTTTAGTCAGTAAGAGTCTGACACTATCTCCCGTTCCGCCCAAGAGCGGGGATGTCATTAGGATGATTTTCCCACCTAAAAAAAAAAAAAAAAAAACCTGTTTCAGTAAGTTTACATTATTTTGTCCAGTTGCTAGTCTACTAGAGATACAAAGTTATACTAATTTTACATTACAATATTCACTAGGAGTCAATTTGCAAATAACTAAAACCACCATTGAATTTAACTCGAAAAAATCCCACTATGAACTTAATATTTAAATGAACCAACAAACGTTTCGGTAGATCATGTTAATTCCTTGCATTTAGGACATTTGACAATGTTGTTAACTTAAGGATACTTTTTCTAACTTGAACTTCACAAACACTGACCTTTTAAATTAAACAGCAGCGAATTTTTGAATAAAAAACTTTTTACAAAAAAAAAACCGACTTCCCTAAAAAAACATTAAAAGGACCAAAATAACTTTAATTTCGGAAGTTGGTGTTAAATAAGAAACAAACAATAACGAGAAACACCGACTTCCGAAATTAAAGTTATTTTGATCCTTTTAGTGTTTTTTTAGGGAAGTCGGTTTTTTTTTGTAAAAGGTTTTTATTTCACAGTTTTTAGTTACAATAGACTTGTAACCAGAGAGCCTGTTTCTCATGATAATTCGAATCAACCCAAACACTGCTAGGTTTATCATCATCATTTCAGCCGAAAGACGTCCACTGTTGGACATAGGCCTCCCCCAAATGCCGCCACAATGACCGGTCCTGTGCGTCCCGCATCCATCGGATTCCCGCGACCCTCATCAGGTCATCGGTCCACCTTGTGGGAGGCCTTCCAACGCTGCGTCTTCCGGAACGCGGTCGCCATTCCAGAACCTTTCGTCCCCATCGACCATCTGTTCTGCGAGCAATGTGCCCTGCCCACTGCCACTTAAGTTTGGCGATTCTTCGGGCTATGTCCGTAACCTTGGTTCTCCTGCGGATATCCTCATTTCTGACGCGATCACACAAGGAAACTCCGAGCATAGCCCTTTCCATAGCCCTTTCCCTGTCCGTATGGTGTTCGGACGTAAAGAATGGCACCATCCCATCTCTTCCCGTGGGTGTCGTAAGACGCGACTAAGGGAAATACCAGAGAATGGGCAGCAGCATTCTCTGTGCACTATCACAACCACACTGCGATCGCCAACCCGCCTGCCAAGCGTGGCGATTACGGCAAACCCCTCCAAAATGATAAGCAAAAACTGCTAGGTTACATTGTTTTATTATGAAGTTCCTGTATCTACCTTTCACCATCCAGCTCCATCATCAGATCAGTTCGATAGTACCTTATAGCCAAAGTGCATCTCATGACAATTCTAATAAGCCCAAACACGGCTAGGATACATTGTTTTTGGATCAAATAAATTTATTATTATTGATTAATTACGGAGTTCCTGTGCCTGTACCTTCCGGCTCCATCATCATCATCCGTTCACTTCGATGATACCATTTTCAACATTAAGAACCATTTATTTATTTGTATTTTCATAGTCAGTTAACTATCTTCATTGTGATATCGATGTGAGTATGAAGATCCATTGGCCATTTCTGATCTTTTTTATCGGTTCATCAAATGTTACTTTTTGACTGTAAATGCAGTTCTTGATGAAAATACCAAAATCACCATATGATTGTCTATAATATTTGAGGAGTTCCCTCGATTCCTCATGGAACCCATTATCAGAAATAGGTTCTGAAAAAAATGGGACCAAACGGAAAGCATATTCTTTAAGAGGAAAAAAAAAAGTTGAAAATCGGCCCATACACGACGGAGTTCTGAGGTTTACAGGACACATATTAAAAAAAAAACTTTCAGCCGAATTGATAACTTCCTCCATTTTTTCCTTTTTTTTTGAAGATGGTTAAAAAGTTACAATGGTCTTGAAACGTAAAGGGCAACTGAAAGACACAAGTGGATTTTTCAGTAAAAGTCATTGGATAATTTCCTTCGCAAAAAATGCGCTTCTCAACGCAAAAAAAATGGCTACTACACTACATTCGCTATAGGATGGTGCGGGTGACAGCTATGGCACACAATTTAGCTACATATCCTTTTTTCTCATCTTAAAGATGCATATTTTCGTCCTGCTATCATCTTACCAATGCTATATAAAAAAAGGCCTTAGACCAAAATTCATACAATCTAACTACAAAAAAATACCATTTGATTCTGCACTTCGATCGAATTTAAAGCTGAAAGAAGCAACGAGGAAGCAACACTGAGACTAATATTCTTAGTTGCATAATAGTCTCTCATTTTACCCTCAACTATAATATTGAACACTGAAATAATCAATTTAATCTATCATCCTCAACTTGACTCCAATAAAATTACTTAACACCTAATGAAAGCTACGAAGGCTATGTACAATCATGCTGAAAAAACTTGTTTCGTTAGAGTAGTTCATTAAGAGGGCGCAGCCGGCCTAGAGAGCAGTTTGTGAAGCTCGCGCTTGACCTAATTAGTGTTGCGCCACTGTCACTATGACGAGGATTTGTTTTTGTAACTTCTTTTGTTTTAGCAATGTTTAACAGTTAGTTGCGACAGCACACACAATATGTAACGTCCCTGCGTCCCGGCTATGGTAATGAGCTATCCTCAGATTGTTGTGCTCGCTGAATTTTTATGACGCTACAAGTCATAAAGAAAAACTATCGTATGGCGACGCGACGTGTTGTATATTGTGTGTGCACGTTCTGCCGCTGAAATAAAAAAGTACATTAATATAGCTTTGAAGGAGGTTTTTTTATTATTGCTGATTTTTTTATGTTTTTTATTTAGTTAAAGGACGAATACGTTATCAACGCGCATTGCGCCCGCGTGGCGGATTTTGGCCCATTTCCTCTCTCAGTGCAGTGGGAACGTTGTAAGGCTGTTTATGTTATGTTTATGTTTAAAGGATGAATTATATGAAAAAAATGGGCAAGCGTGAGTCGGACTCGCATACTGAGGGTTCCGTACGAATCTAACTATGACACATTTCAATTCTCGAATTAAGTTACGAAGATTTCTCCGAATCACTGAAAAAGTTTGGTTTTTGTGACGTAACTGCAAATTTACAGTTTTTAGTTTTTTTTCCTATACTTGTGCTACGAGACTTTGTTTCATGCCAAATTTTAGGTTCTAGGTCAACGGGAAGTACCCTAAATAATAAACTAATTTTTTCACAGTTTTAAGGGACCGCAGACCTCAGTATATGATTTAATTTCAACTCCATACCTCCACGCGTTCTCGAGATAAAGGGTCTTGACAGACAGACAGACTGACGGATGGACAACAAAGTGATCCAATAAGGGTTTCGTTTTTCCCTTTTGTGGTACGGAACCCTAAAACACACAAACAAAACAAAATCTATGGCTGTGTAATTTGTAAATGTGTGTAACACTTACAAATTATACAGCCTTAGATTTTTTTAGATATTTCAATTATTACTAGATAGATACCGACCAGTGTCCTCACGATATTTTACTACACCGTTTTGAAAGCGTTGGTGATGAAATAAATTACACAAAGTAGTAACTTGTTCTAAATTTTAAAATTTGAAGGGATGTGACATCCGCCAACCCGCACTGGGCCCACGTGGTGGATTAAGGCCTATTTCTATGTCCAAGTGAGGAGGCCTGAGTCACAGCCGTGATAACATTATAAGGGTAATTATGGTATAGATACTGACCCCAAAAAAATAACTATATAAACAAACAACACTATTCTATGCCTTAATTGCGAAAACAAGCCCAAATAGGTAGGAAAGCGGCACATAAGTAAGTACCTTCATCGTGAACCGAGTGGTTATTTAGTAGCGCCTTTGGCAAAGGTGCAATATTTCAAGTCCCGCACATCCTTTTGCTTGGCACATGCTAGCGGATAAGTGTGTGAAAAAGAAAAAGAGTCACTTTTAAATGAAACCCCTTTTTGTAGCAATTCTCTTAATTTATTCATGACGATTTTTTATAGCGTGTCCCACTTTAACATGAAACTCGTGTCTCAAATAGCCAACATTTTTCAAATCTGTTTCTTAGATAGCAAATTGATTTTTACTTTCACTTTTCCGTCCCATAATTTTAGAGATGCTTTTGTAATGGAAGTTGTTAAAAGTTCTCGTTTAGCCTGTTAGTTTTGTAATTTATTTTGTTATTTTAATTTAATATTCTGAGAGCGATGTTAGTACAAACAATTCTATGAATTATTCATGTTCGTCCTGATAATTTTCATATGAAAAACCCCAAGTTGAAGAATAATAATAAAGTATTTAGCAACAAACGTATGCGAAAATATTTTCTTGCGGTTGACTTGACTTCCCTGGATGAATAATATGGTAAAATTCTTCATTTACAATATCTATTATCAGATAACAAACAGGGTAAGTAGGAACCTATCCATATAGCCCTGTTTCTTTAGGCAGAGTTGCAGTCCGCGGTGGCCGAGCTACATGCGGGGTTGCGACAGTCTTGGTGAGGATCCGGCAGTTGAGGTTGCGACTTGAGATGGTACTGCACAAGTCCTAGCCGTGTGCTTTCATAGCCGTCGTAATACGCCACCACCGGGCTCCCAAATAACGGTAGGAGAGGTTGACATTGGCGTCGTGTCGACGATGAAGTACCTAAGGACTTGCCCTCGACAGCCGGTTGAATTTCGAGAGGCACTTCCGACGTCTAGCTTCCGTATTGGAGTGTGTCAGGGCTGACCTCAAGCGGGTTCGGCGCCCTACGCGTAGATTGCGCGGTTCATGGCCCTCTATGGGGCGCCTGTGTGGGCACCGTCACTGCAAAAGCGACTGGCGGCCAAGTTGAATGCGTCCCAGAGAGTCATGGGTATACGGATGGTGCGCGGATACCGCACGGTCTCCCACGAAGCGGTGAGCCTCCTTGCCGGCCTACCACCGAGGGATATGGAGGCAACAGTCCTTGCATGCATGCACGATTTGCGCATGGAGATGCAAGGCTGGGGTGAAAATCCGCTGCCGCGAAAAGTCGCGACTTGGTGGACAGGGTACCGGCGGGATCTCATGGCGATATGGCGAAAGCGACTGTCGCAACCCAACGCTAGGCACGCCATATGTTCGGAATTGTTCGAAAGAGTTTTCGCGGCCCTGGAACGTAAAGTGCAACTAGGTCAGTAAAAGTCTGACACTCCCTACCAAAAAAAAAGTTTGAACAGAGCCGAGACAAAACGGCTTTATGTAATCACGCACCTACCAAATCATTCACCAATTACCGAATTAATATCGTCACATGGTTCACTCAAATACAACTAAATCTTGTGTAAATGATCCCACTGGCTTTCGATTTGCCTCGTTGTGGCGGTAGTTTCTGTCCACACAGAGTTATGGCGCCATCTATCGCCATGAGCAGAGAATTACGTGCGTTTAAGAATTTACTATTGGATACGGCTGGCTAAGTATATTTTATTACACTGTTTACGTATTGGTAACAGACTGGAAATATGATTTGTTAGCGGGATCAAGCTGTTTTCATATTTTGGATCATGACCAATGCCGACTATCATATATTAGAGGTCTAGAGGTATCTCAACAGTCCAGAGGTATTTACTGCTTTGAAATCATATAATAAGGTTTTTTTTTGCAAGCCTTCAATATGTTCCATTGTTCGATAATGTTTTAGTTGAATAGTAAGTTTAATTTATAGTAACGCCCTCATGTTTTGTTAAAATTGAACACATCATTTGATTCAGTAAAATAAGTTACCCGGTGTACGCAGACACTGATGTTTTATCCATATTATGATCATTCGAGCTGGATACTTTCGAAGCCGCGCGTGACAAAAATTTATTTAAAAAAAAACTTTGGCGTGTAACTCAGTGGATTGTCATCAAATCCTTTTAAGAATTGCACTTAATGGCTAGAAATTCTTAACTTAACTTCGAAGATTACTCGTACATTTTAGAAGTTAAGGCGCGATAAGGCACGTTCCCATTATCGTTCAGAACGAGTCAATAAATTGGATCTGCATCAGTCAATTGTAGGTCATATTGTAGGTCAATATGACCTACAATTGACTGATTCAGATAGTGGTGACTGCCAATGAACGTTACTTCAAACTTTAGCATATAATGAACTAAACATTTTCCTTTAGAAATAGATACTTATAAAGTGAACCTATTACTTTTATAATTTTCTTTAACACAAATAGAACCTATCCAAAAATGAGATGTACCTATAAATCAATCTACATCTGACTTTTATGAAGATCTAAATAAGGTACCGTTATCACATATTATATCAAATCGTTTCAGTGGCCCTTTAATAATATGATAATAGTACCTACTTGTATATATGTGAATCTTATTTTAACTATCACTAATAAAATCGCAAGACCAATCTGAAGGAACCCTACCTAATGAGTCAAAAATTTCGCGTAATTAAACTGATTTTCTTAGGTGAAAGGTGTTCTTTGAACAAAGCAAAACCGTCTAAAAATATTATATTTTATTCTAGATTACTGCTTATGATCACTTTGTATATACCGGATTGATGCGTGTGTAAACTGTAAAATAGAATGCGGGAGTCCAATTACGTTTAACACTAAATTGTATGTTACCTATGACGAGTTATTGGTTTGCTCCGTGTTGGTATTTCCACCAAATTATTGTATATTTTATGTTTGTACAATACCGTTTAGATAGGATCTTACAAGATAGATTTACTATTGTTCTATTTACACTATGATGATCTGTACATTAGCGACAAAATCGTTTCACATTGGAAAAACTATAGGTAACCAATAATTACTAAAAACTATCAAAGACGTTCACTGTGTAACATACACGTAAGGTTGCCAATTGTGTTTTAATATAGAGTATTGTACTCTATTTTGCGAAGGCGTACTTTATGTTTTGCAAACGCAATAGAGAACGGTAAAATACTCCTATTTATTGCGGCTCTCGACGATGAATAAAACCAAATGAAACCGTGCCATTCCAATATTTCACTAAAGCAATTTTTGTGTTTTTGGTCATAATTGTAAAGTGGCGGTTATATCATTTATTTTCATACTTCATGCACATAATGGTACAGAGGCGGACTTAATGCCTTAGGCATTTTCTACCAGTCAACCTTTGGGTGATGCATGAATAAAAGAGAGAGAAAAAAAAGGTTAATATGAAAAAGATATACAAATGAATCACAGATACAATACAATATAGGTAAATACTCGTACAATATATACATAACTTAATGAACTAAATCATCATCATCATCTTCCTGCCCTTATCCCGTGTTATTTGGGGTCGGCGCAACACGTTTTTTTCTTCCACTCTGCCCT
Organism: Mythimna vitellina; assembly: GCA_949316375.1. Taxonomy (NCBI): domain Eukaryota; kingdom Metazoa; phylum Arthropoda; class Insecta; order Lepidoptera; family Noctuidae; genus Mythimna; species Mythimna vitellina. The sequence continues at coordinate 10,771,945 of OX438698.1, forward strand.
GTTACTCGTCATGCTATCACTAACTTCCTTTTCTTTCATATCACTCTTCACACAATCCATCCATCTTTTCTTTGGTCTCCCTCTCCCTCTCCATCCATCCACATGTAAACTCATAACTCTTTTAGTAACATGCGTTTCATCCCTCCTCTTCACATGACCATACCAAGATAAACGATTCCCTTTCAACTTTTCAGTCACTGGCGCCACTTTAATGAACTAAATATATATACTAAAAATAAACAAAAATTGGTCCAAATGGACAAACAGAGAAACATTAACGTTGTGATGATACTACTGCCAACTTCTTACGAATATGCTCGCGAACCTTAGTCTTAAATCTTAATCGGTTTCTAACCATCCTGACCTCTTGGGAGAGCGCATTCCTCAGAGAAATAGCCTAAATAAAGAGAGAACTGTGAAGGAAGTCAGTGCGATGAGTAGGACATAGAAGAAGACGGTTATGACATGGGCGTAGATTTTTATTAGGGGAATTGGGAGAATTGAGAAATTAAAACAAGGTAGTGAGCGCCCGTCGCTCTCTGCGCTGACGTATGGGCAACCACTTTAAAAGCGATCAATGTGCAGAGACATGATCATATTTGCGCTGATTGAAAACAAATCGAATGCAGTAATTTAGAAGACGGTTGAGTTTATTGAGAAGATCTGTATTAAATATTCAATTATATCTCTCCAAGTGTAGCAACATAAACCGGTCCTGATCGTCTCGTGTGCAATATAATCTTGTGGCCTTTATCAGTACATTGGTCTATCCTCTCAACGCTGCTTCTTCTGGTACTCGATAGTCATTTCAGAATCTTCTGTCTCCATCTGCAGTCAGTTTTACAAACTATTTATTCTGTCTGCTGCCAATTGGTTTTGCAACTTATCGAGTTCTGTAGGTTACCTGGATTCTTATCTACAATAGACTACAATATTTTGAACCTAGTGTGTGGTCTGACCCAATACCGCGAATGGTGATGATGCAGATAAAAAAGCGACAATATACCGCTTGTTACAGCGGAGAGCGGCGGAATACTTCAATGCGACTGTTTCAGTTATATAAAAGGAATTTAATCATTTTATTTCGATGACATGTTTCGCTTTTAAGGTGTAAATTGAATCGGCAGGAATGTAGTTCCTAATACTCAAATAACTAAACCCTGCCAAATAGGACGACCTACGCGGTACACGACGGGATAATGGAGTGGGTTACATGTTTGTGCATCTAGTTTTAAGGATTTTCTTGTATTTTCTCTAGCATGTAACTGTTTTTTATCCCTAATAAAATAAATAAATAAATAAATAAATAATATATTCCCAATATGCTCAAAATAGATATTTGGTAGCTTAGCATAAGTAGCCAGATAATATTCTGGCTACTGGAACAGAGATTCTGTGAGATCCTCTCACAAGATGGGGGGTGGAGCATAATCCATCACGTGAGCCCAGTGCGAGTGTGCCAAAAGAGCCAAAATTCGTCGCATGGAATCTTGTATAAGGTACTCCAGTTATTTTCTGTCTAGAAGTTCGTAAAAGTGAAAGTAACCAAGTGTTTGTAGTGCTGAAGGAAGGCCACTAAGTTTAAAACTTAACACGATTATTACGTGCGCTTGCGGGTTTATTCATTCATGAACTAAATATAAAGTATCAAGTTAGTAAGTAGGTATACAAGAAACGACATAAAATTAATTCGTTTTCCAGCCCCAAATTTGTAAAGGCCCTGGATTTTGTTATTGGATACACTGCGTACCTAATTGAATTTCATTTCGCATTCTTTCGTTTTCATTACGTAGATATGTCCATCTAATTGGATCCATACATTTATTACACATGTATAGATTACTAATGTATGTATCCAATCACATCTGAAAGTGTAATTAATTAAGATATACAGCTTTTGTGGACCTTCATGTCAAGATTTAGTCAAGCCGATTTTGTTGTAAGCGTTACATACGTCATATCAGACAAGCAAGCTATGCATATCGCATTAAAAGACGATAATATTATAGTTCAGTTGTCATTACGTAAAATTGTACTCAGTGACACCTAAACATCTAGACAATGTAAATATTCATTCAATTAAATTCTTCTCACAGGTAATTTGTAAGTATTCAAACGACTTATGTTGATGGAAAATTGTGATCATAGCATCGGCGTGGCCGTTAAGCAAGTTTATGTCAATCGCTTAGGGTAACGACTAACTTATAGAGGCACACATAGGTAGGATTGATCAATATTCCAAGAATGTCAGTCGACAACGAGCGACCGTAGCATCTGCAGAAAGTTGCCTAATGATCGTTACCGCGTACGTAAACGGCAGTCCCAAGGTAAGCGAGTCAAACTCTATCAAACAATATGAAAGTGATAGACAGCCGACATCGACGGCGCCCGTGTACGGAAATATTCACTCCGCTCCCAAATTGAATTCCAATATATACGTCGAAATTACTTGTACACCTTCGTGTTCAGTGAGGAATTGAATGATATATAATATATGTATATAGTAACTGGTTGTAATTTCGACTGTGTATGTATTTTCATACTATTAAAATTAATGTTTTGGTATTTGCATATATACACACGCTATATACAAATATAAAAAAACAAAATTATATTGAAACGAAATGGTTTTTTCGTATGAATGTTACCAATTTTTATGATTCCCGGAGGGAATATTTTATCATATTAAGCGCGTTGGCGCATTACTTGTAAGTGTCAGTTTGGGAGAGTAAAAGTAGTATTTATTCAATTTATTAGTTGTGAAATCTTAAGCTGAACAATCATAAATTGCAATGTGCGCGAACATAGAACAACTAGCGGCGGCGCTAGAGGACGTTCACTCAAATTTATGAGTCGCACTGCGGAATATAAATTCTTGCGTGGCTCTCCGACGATGAGACCGCGAAAAATTAATAAACTAGGCTCGATAGTGTAAACATGACGCTTTTATATTGTATTTCTATTATACTATAATGTAATTAGTGGTAACACGAAAAAGCTTTCTTCGCTGTTTAAATTATCGTTTGTTTTGCTATCTTGTTTGGATTATTCCAAGGCTAAAATGTGTAGGTGGTACCTGGTCTATGTTAATTGAAAAATAAACGGAAAACACCCAAAATAAGCCAAGAAAAAAAAACCTAACCAAAAAATAACTAAACCAGGTCAAGCGACGTAACATAATGATTTCAACAATAACAAGTAAATATTTTGGCAAACGTGATCCTCAAACTGGCCTTGTTTGTTAGAACTAAGTTAAAAATATAAAGTTATCTATAACGGTTGATTTTTTCCAATAAATTATAATAAATTTACTAAGTTTGCCTTCGTTATGTGGGCTAGAGGCTCGAGCCTTCCGAAGTTACGCGTAGGCAATATCTTTCATAAGATTTAATTCAAGAAATACCTGACTGAAAATACGTTTGAAGGGTCGAAATTTCCGAAGTTCTCCGCGAGTTTCGAGGACTCTCCATTTATAAGTATTTTTTATTAAATGTTTATAGATTCGTTTTTATGAAGTTTTATTTTATTATCCATGTTTAAGAATTTATGCACGCTCTCAGATTTAATTTTTATAGCTTTAAATGGTGAAAAGTTTAGAACAATTGCTATAAAATAGTCTCAGAATCGTTCAAGGGATTCTGCCCACTACACCGTATTATACCATGGCCATTCTAGGAACGTATCAACCAAACACGGCACGGTCTATTACTTCCGCTAGAATGTAACGACAGCGTATCGGACCAGGGCATATCGGTTTAAGTGACGGTAGCATCCGCGTATCATATCCGTAATACGGGTCCGGTTATCTCGGTTGTAGTAGTTCACCTGTGTTTTTGCAAGAGGACGACAGAGTGAACTTATTTGTTGTGAATTTTTTTTTTCTATTACTACACCTACGATGTTTATTGGAAAATTTGTTCGTGAGAAAACTGACGACGCCAGTAACATAGTAGCAAAACAAGTGGTCAAGTGGAGATTCTGGAATGCTGACCACGTACCGGAAGACGCAGCGTTGGAAGGCCTCCCACAAGGTGGACCGATGACCTGGTGAGAGTCGCGGGAATCCGATGGATGCGAGACGCACAGGACCGGTCATTGTGGCGACATTTGGGGGAGGCCTATGTCCAACAGTGGACGTCTTTCGGCTGAAATGATGATGATGGTGATGAAGAAAAGTGGCAACACGTTTGAACAGGTTTGGAACGGTTTCGAAGCGCATCGACAGCGGCAAATATTCTCGTCGATAATTTCTAACACTTCGTGCAAGGGACGCGATGTCTCTTTTAAAACACAGAGAATATTTTTTTAATGTTTATTTATTTATTGAAACTTAATGTAGAGTACAATGGATTTAATGTGATAAGGTTTTCTCTACCTATCAACCTTTGGATTAAAAAAAACGACTGTGGTAAATGTACACGTGTAGCACAGTGATCACGTGCTGCCGTGAACAGCGAGGCTCAGGCAAAAGTCCCTTACACTCTCCCGATGGATATGGCTAACTAGTGTTATATAAAGAGGGTTCCGCGTTGGTCTTTTAATAAGTTACGGGACCCGTTTCGTGTGCTGATGTTGATCAATGAAATGATTTTAGTCTTTTCCTCAAAAAACGGAGCTTGGGCCGTTTGAAGATCCCTCCCCCCCTAAAAATACGGTTTGCTCGTGTACACGCTCCTTACCATGGTTATGATATGATTTTGGTTTTTAATGGTGGTAAATCATCTAATCACTTTTCATGCTCTAGGGTGGAGCAGTAGGGCGTGTCGGACTATTGCTGACTAAAAGCAAATTTATGTTCCTTTAGTTGTCCTTTGCGTTCCAGGACCACGGGTCCTCCTTTCAGAAGAAAACCCACGGCTTTAGTGGGCTTCGACCCTAACGGTTTTGCTGACATCTCTTTGAGGTACGCGTGGAACACTACGCGCCGACGACGACTCGGGCTCGGCCCGGATGGTTACCAGACGGCCGGTCGGGGAGGCTACGGTGGCTAGTAGTCGGAGTTTGGGTCTCAGCGGCTGGGGCGTGAACCGTCTCTAGCGGTTAGCCGTTGTGCCTTTGCTAGCATTACTGCTTTGCAGAAAGAGGCGACGCTGACCGTATAATTATAGTACGTTATGTAATGGGCAGACGCCTTAAATTGAATTTGTAATAACTCGACGCGACGTGACGGCGAAGAATTAAATAAGGTTTTGGCGTCTAGTGTGTTTTTATTTTTTTGTCGAGTAAAACTTCTCCAGGTTGTTGGTCTCCTGGGTCTTCATCAGCACATTTTTCCCGAGATATAGGTACCTGTGTTTATGTAAATCACACATAAGTTGGCTCACAGGCGCGCCTGTCTTTCGTTCGTCAGACCTCCGTATAATGCGGAAAAACCCTTTTATCCGTTTATCTATTCAAAGAAAATTTCTCTATGAATACAAATAGACACGTTGAGTGAAAATATTTTGCTGAAATTGACTTTGAACGATCCTTGCGTTTTGAAATCCTAATAATACTTGCTTCTTAACAAATGTCTGAAAATTTTTCGTTATTAAAAGTAGCCAGCTCAGTTCAGTAAATTGAGCAGAAGAATATAAGCCAAAGTATCAATTTTTAACCCCCGACGCTAAAAGAGAGGTGTTATAAGTTTGGCCGCTATGGGTGTGTGTCTGTGTCAGTCTGTGGCACCGTAGCTTTTAAACGGGTGAACCGATTTGGATGCAGTTTTTTTTTAAATTTTATAGCTGGTTTTCTAGCGATGGTTCTTACATATTAAATGTAAAGATATTAAATGCAATATCTTTACGTTCATACGTAAAGATATTGCATACCTAAAGAGCTTGCGTGCATTTTTAATGTCTTTTATTTTACCAGGTTCCTTAAATAATTTATTTCACAGCTTTAAATATGTATTTATTGTACTTTATACATGTACATAATAAACCTGTAGGCCGGAGTTTTTTTTTTCAATTAAATTGTATAGCTTACTAAATTTAAGTTTTATAGCTTAATATAAAACCTTAATTTACCCCACTAGTAGAACTATAAAAATCTACTAGCGGTCCCAACAGATGTTGTTCTGCCCTAAAGTTGAATTTTCATCAGAAAAAAAATATTGAGAACCCGAATGCAGCACTATCTACCAGATAAAATTGTAGTTAGTATTTTAGTTGTATTCACCCAGGAACCTATTTAAATATTCACAAAAAATTTCATTCATATTGGTCAAGTATTTTAGGAGTTAGGTGACAAACAAACGTACAGAAGAATTATGTATACAAATATTTTTTTTTTTTTTTTTAATTGATATAAACCAGTGCTTGACTGCGATCACACCTGATGGTAAGTGGAGATGCAATAAATTAAATTAAATTAATTATTTAAATTAATTATTATTTATAATGAAATTAGATCGGAAACCAAGTATACTTTTATAAAAGGGATACTTTAGTCAAGTCTATTAATAACTGTTGAAACCATTGTAAAATTGGTATCTTTATTACTGATTAAGTTTTTATTATTCGTCGGTTTAAACGTTATAATTTATGTACAGCAAAGGCACATAAAATCTCAACATGAATAAGTTAACCAGGTAAACTCACACTTACTTACCACTGGTTCGTTTCTTCTTCGCTATGACTATTAACCAGTATTTTACGTGGTAATAAACGGCAGAGTCTGGCAATTTAGAATGCTTAGGTACGGAGCGAAGACGCCGAGACGAACGCTCGTAGGACGGAACGAGACAAAGCTTTAAGGTGTGCTTACACGGGCCACTTAGATTGCGCCGTTCTGGGCAAAATTGGGAAAAATGGCATCACCAAAAAAAAAGCATGGACTTTGAGTGCGATATACAGTACTTAATATAGGTCTCGCGTTCCAGCCGCCGGGATTCTATTCCCGATTTCCGGCCACCGTAGGCGAGCTACCCATTGCTCGCCGTCCGATCGTCCGGTAGCCGTTGGACCAAGTCGTCGACGGTGCGAAGTGTTCCACGCGAGCCCTAAAGAAGATGTCAGCAACCGTAGGGGCCCAGCCTACTGGGGCCAAGGGTGATGCGAAAGAGATTCCCGGGGCCATAGAACTATGGTAAAGAAGGAACAGGAGTGGGATTTTAGTCAGTAAAAGTCTGACACGCCCTCTCGCTCCGCCCAAGAGCGTGGGATTAGGTGATTTTCCCACCCCCAAAAAGAAGAAAAATTACTTAATATAGGTTCTATCAACACTAATATTCGTCTTTTCGTGCCGATTTTACTCAAATTTTATCCAACCAGCACACAGTTACCCTTCCATCATTGGCTTCATTTGTATCCAGGTTACATTAAAAAGTGCAAAATAAATAACGAAGAGATAAACCTACTATAGAAACACCGACTTCGGAAATTAAAGTTATTTTGCACTTTTTAATGTTCTTTTTTTAAATTGAAATTGGTTGTATTTTTTGTTTGTAAAAAGCTTTTTTATTTTGTTCTTTCTTATCCATAATAATAAATTGTTGTAAAAATTGTCCGTGTAAGCGCAGCGTTACGTAATAAAGTCATCTTGGAGTGATAGATTTAGGAGATTGTTCCTCGTTCTCGCTAGAATGAGATCCCCTTTGTATTTGACAGACTGGCTGTCTCATTAACGAGTACGTACGATGGTTACATTATAAAGTTACGGTAATTTAAGTTGTAAGCTCAAAAGAGATAATGAGAAAGTGCATTATCATACTATTATATATATATCTGGGTTTCTGTTGCCCTCGGGTGCGAGAGCAGGGAAGTTACGCAACTATTTTAGGATTTTGTGAAGCAGGTCGTAAACCTAGTATAGGTACCGGCACGGATCTTGAGCGCTGCACGCAGAAGTGAAATATCGGGTCGCTTTAGTGGTATGAAAAGAGATGCGGGGGCGAGGAGTGCAATCCTTGTACAGTGATTGGCTCGCCGATGTGTACGATAGCGCAAAGCGATTTCCTCTCTTTCGCCGAGCGCTCAAGATTCGTGCCGCTATCTGTATCTACGTAATCAAGTAATGATAAAATTGGTGTTACTGTAGGTTAATAAATTATGTAATGGACAACAAGGTAGTCAGGGTGTGTTAGTTAAATGTTCAATTGAAATTTGCTTTCAAAATTAGGTTAGGTACAGTTAGATTTCTCAAAGAGAGATGCTTACTAGGATTGCGGGAAAGTTCGAAAGAGTTACCATGACCTTTGAACGGAAAGGGTAATCAAAGTAACACAGTTTTAGTCAGTAAAAGTCAAACACGCCGTCTCGCTCCACCCAGAGCGGGAGAAGTAAGATGATTTCGCACTTTCGAGAGAAAAAGGTACAGCACGATTCATTATTTATGTAATAAAATTATATTAATCTTTATAGCAAAAGTCTAGCTTGAAATAATAAAAAAATGTATTTGTTTGTATTTGTTTTCATGTACTTATCATTTTTTTTTAAATAAAACTGTAAATAATAATAAAAAGTCGAACATATGCAAAGTTGCTAAAATATTTGTGCGCGCTTTGAGTTGCAAAACCACATTGGTAAATGCTCTCTAATGATTCATTAAAATTACCAATCAGGGAGTAGCATTTTTAAGATATGGCTCAAACCACTGCGATTTAGCGAAATAATACAAGCGTCAAAATAAGCTCGACATTAAGACTATTATTAAGACGACAAGACACGACACAGAAGACACAAAGGTCAGACTGACAAAGAAGAACAGAATAAAAACAATGTATCTTTTTCATCATTCCATTCTGTGTGCCACTGCTTTACGTGAACACTGAGTACATTCTACCCAGTTGCAAAAGTGGCAACAAAGTCCAAATTCTAGGTTAACTTCGAAACCGTTTTAAGTTCTATCCACTCAGCCAAAGTTTTTTTACCTAAAGCTCTGAAAAGTATAAAGAAAATCGAGTGGTTTCTGAAGTTCATTGATTATTTGTTGGAGGTTGTATGTACAATCTTGTCTTTATAATGTTTAGCAAAGTCAGTCAAAGTCTATAGGTATGATAAACCCCCTAACTAAAACCTCCTAATTTCCACTTAGATCTATGCCCAACAGTGAACGTCTTTCGGCTGAAATGATGATGATGATGAGGAGTGGATCACTAGATTTTATATTAAAGTCTATATTATGTATGTATGTGTAGTTCATGTACCCGATAACGTTTTTTTTTTGTCTTTATTTAAATATAAAGGAATACGTTACCCCACTGTAGGAATACCTAATTCTTGTACTTTATCTCATATACACTAGACACCCAGATTCATAACTACTAACTGTTGGCCATAAAAATATTTGTTGGTGCGGGAAACGAAAGTGCGACATACAGCGCAGCAGCCAATGCACCAACCATGTCCTCGTATTAAACATAGGATAGAATTTTAATTTAGCATAACATTTAAAATTATAAGGAACGTTTGAGAAGGCAACAGCATTTGAAGACGCTTTGATATAAAGTAACTTTGTACACGCACGAGTGTGTTACTCATGATCCAGTGAACTCCGACCGCTTCACCACAACGAGCAATCTTAGGGCAGATACACACGCCGACACGACCACGTCGACCACGCTCGGCAGGGTGTAGAATTCACGTGCCAATCCACTTGATTGAATGATATAAGGCTGTTGATGGTTTGGAGTAGCTTTCAATTACCTTCAAGGTTTTATTTGAAGTGGAATAACAGGGTTGGTAACTGTTAAAGGGGGTTTATTGTGGGAAATGATAGATGGAGAATATTCTCAATTGTACACCATAACTACCCTTTTCGCTACAAAAGGCGTACCTAGCCTTTATCCCGACTAAGTTAGGGTCACCTTCCAGCAATATTTTACATGGAGCAACTGCCTACCTGACCTCAACTACTTCATTCTCTGGCTTCTAACTATCCGTAATGGCTCTCAAGGATCTAGAAATGACAGGATAAACGGTTTAGCGTGCTTTCCGAGGCACGAAGGAAATTCAGTAACTTAAGATGGCCTTCTATCGCCAAAACCGATTCTCGGTAAGCGTTATTTAACCTTAGGGTAAGGTTCTAAACACTCTAGAAAAAAAAAATGGCAGAAGAGTTAATTTGTAGTCTTAAGGAAATTATATTTAGTAAAAATCACGCCCGGGTGTCACCATTGTGCGAACCGCCCGAAAGATACGATGTTGTACGGTGGAAGTCTACCCCACTCGAGCGGAACACCAGTGTATCCGAGGCGACCGGCGGCGCTGACGTCTCACACCCGGTGCTGGTTCAGGCCATGCTCTGGTGTGAGAGTGAATGGGAAGCCATCACCTCCTTCTGCGAAGTTGTAATGTGAACGAAGGAGATGGCCGCAACTGTGAGGGGACAGACATTCTCACGTCTCAGCTATACACCACAGGAGACTTGCGGATGATGAGCAAAGAGTAGCTTGCCATCCGGCCGTCCGTAAATACCGAGCCCGCGCGCAATACGCCGAGATGCTGAGAATTTTTGAGTGGGTGAAATCATTTTGATAACTTCCCACCTGAAAATAAGGTAGTAAAGCCATTTTTATCATCGTAAGGCAATCGTATATATAAAGTTTGATTCTATATATATGTATAAGCCAATAAAAAGAAAAAGTCGATAACTTGATGTTAAAAGTTAGGGAGTGAGTGATAGTGTGATTGTCGGCGGGAAAAACACTCGAAGAAAAGGCGTTCATCACAAGTAACATGGCGATGGGAAGAAAGGCTTTGGTCCAAATCATCACATCACCATTTCGGCCGAAAGTCGTCCACTGTTGAACATAGGTCTCTCCCAAGTGTCGCCATAACGACCGGTCCTGTGCGCCTCGCATTCATCAGATACCCGCGACTCTCACCAGGCCATCGGTCCACCTTGTAGAAGGCTTCAGTATAAATAAGGGAAAGGCATAAAACAACGTTACAAAACAAGTCTCAATAATTTCTAATTACAACGAGGGTAATTTATAAACCAGTTTAATATGGGTTCATGAACCTTAATTTTAACGAAACCTTTTTGTTAAATAACAAAAGTTTATTCCTAAATAATATCTGACAGAATAATAACGGGTTGTTCCTATTTCGCGGATGGTTTCCAATATCTTTTTCGCGTGTTCGAGCCCAATCCCTCAGATTACTTTTCTTTCTCCTTCAAATGTATTGAATGAATATCGAAAGTGAGTTCATTGATTGACTGAAATAAATAAACGATTTTAAGAGCGTTCTTTGATAGATAAGGTCGCAAAATGTTATCGACAAGTATTCGATACAACAATTTAGTCAAATCTATTTGTAACGAAGGGAAGTCCAGTTGAAGAAATATCAATTTATTTTCTTGTTAAGAACTAAAAAATATTTCTGTCACGTTCTTCATTCCCCCAGGAGAGACCTTGAAAGGAAATTTAGGTACAGATTTGTGAAACTTTGCATGTGTGGGTGTAAGTCTATCATCATTTATCGGCCATATTTTCAATCCAAGGTCATAACTTAGTTCTACCGCCGAAAATCTCGAACGTAAGTTCCGCATTTTGCCCCGTGTGGCAATCGGATTTGAGATATTGAAGTCTGAAGTGGACTCGAGTCCTAGAATCTAGCTAAAGCAATGAATAGCGATGGCTAGTTAACAGACACAGATGGTATCACAGATGATCTGCTCGTTATAGAGGTAAATCGATGTATTCCTGCGAATATCAGTTGAAGCTCTACTCGGTTTCGCAAATTTCCTTGCTAGACCAAGCACAATAATTATGAAAGGTCTTGTTAATATGTTGTGAAAATAGACATTTCGTGATCAATTCTGATATGATTCTGTCAGGTGGTTGCTATTATTTAATGAACCTCTGAAACGTTGAATATTCTAAGCTTTATTTCTTTTTATAAAAATAAAACTGCAAAAATATTATGAACTACTAGCATTAGAGAAGTTATTATAAAAGTTTATTGCACTATGACTATCCTCCGTCCCTTAAGCTAAAAGAAACTCTTGGCGGAAACATTAACTCATAGTTAAAAATGTTGCAAAACGCAGCACTATTTGTCACGACGACTTTGCGTCACAGACAATAACTCCACGTAGAGAAATCCCGCACCACCTCTTTGTCACATTTTGCGAAGAAAAACTGTTCTCCTTTTATTCATTTTGTCGCTTGCTCTTTGCTTGGGTAAAAACGCGAACGTGAAATGCAGTTTGTCGTAACTTTTTTAGGAGATGGAGAGTTCCTCATAATTTTTGTGCGTGTGCCAACTTTGTTCCTAAGAAAAAAATATTTTTAATAGATCTAAGAGTCTTCGAAATTTTCAAATGATGTGTGTTTGTCTCACGTGTTTTTCTCAGTGGTCTTATCTCACGAAAGTGGGTTAGACTTAGAAGTGGGTGCGTGAAAAGTGTATGTGAACCTACATGAACAAATTTTTCGGCAAACCAAGGCGCCTATGTCTTTGGTATCTGTAACACAGTTAATACTAGCACAGACACAGACTTACATTCTGTCTCAAATAATCCGTAGCATTGTATTTATTGTACTTCATTGTTTCTATGTTCAATTGAGATGGACAAATTGTATTTGGCTTTATGAAATAAACAATTGCTATTATTATTTTTATCTGTGTGCGTAAGTTCATTGCGATGGGTGTCACAGAAAATAGATAATGCAAACAAACATAATGTACTCGTGAATCCACACACAACCAAAACCAAACCTTCGAGAAAAAGAATATACTAGAAAAGTAAACCTCAATTCACTTTCATTAAAGTTGATAGTGCTTTAACATTAGATGTAGAAATGATGTATTTTTTAGTTCCATTACTTTGGAATTGTGATTTTTACTGTTTAATAAAATTATACGAAATGTTTATATAACTGCTTTTGTTTAATATTAGAGTTAGCTGTTGATTTTAAAGAGTTGGTTTCGAGGTAAAATGTGAAGATACAACCAGCTGCAATTTTATCACAAACGAAGTAGTGAAATTATTTCTTTGAATGTTAAATCACATTGTATGTAACATGGCTTGCCTGCATTCGCTCATATGTAGGTTGATCAGAATTACATTCCATCTTCTAATACATTTACATAAATAATATGTGGTACGTTCAGATTTGCTCATATTAGTGGGGCTATGCGATTTTGCGGTTACTCATGCATAGCCCATTACGGTCGCGGGGAGGATCGGCGGATTCGTTCATGTGCGCCCCGCCCTAGGCATTCAATGCGTCCACTACTGCCAATTTGATAACCTTTGCGGTTATTTCCGAGGGCCACTGTTAGGGATGCCCCATTCTCCTCATGACCGCTCCGCTTACTTTTGTGTGTAGAATGAATTATATTGGTAGTTCGTGATTTTTTTACTTAATAGGAACCTAATTTTGGTAACCGGGTCACTGAATTTGTACGGAATGGCTGTTCTTATATGAATTCCATAAAAAATAAACCTTACCTTCGTTTCTACAATAACCTGGGGGTGAAATGAATGGCGTAGTTGCTTCTAGTCTCCTACAAACAGTGAGGAGCAACTGGCAATACTATTATACGGTACCCATTTCTCGTGGGCGATATGATAGCAAACTTTGCACTTTAGTGAACTCTCGTACGTATATCTCGTTTACTAACTTGCTGCAGTAACGACACATTTACGTTCAATTTATACTTTGATACCGAGTTCTATGAAAGCTTTATTAGAGTAAAAATTATCATGATCATCATCATTTCAGCCGAAAGACGTCCCCAAGCGTCGCCAGTTCGCCGCAACAACTGGTGCGTTTTGCTTCCATCGGATTCAAGCGACCTTCACCATGTCATCGGTCCACCTTGTGGAAGGCCTCCCAACACTGCGTCTTCCGGTACGTGGTCCCCACTCCAGAATCTTTCTTCCCCATCGACCATCTGTTTTGCGTGCAATGTGACTTGCACTTAAGACGGCCCTTCTCCACTCGCCTATCGTCAACGTCAAGCATGGCACGCAATCCAACGCGATGTTTGATGAAGAGGCAACGCGAAAAAAAAGAGAGATAACTCCTGAAAACTCTGTTGGCATTCGGCAAATCCGTGATTTACTCGAATATTTCACACTACTACACTACTCGAATATTACACGCTCCAAGGTAATACGTGTTTTTTTAAAACTCTTAAAAGTTTTTGAGACAAATTGTCATCATTCAGAATCTCGATTAAATGTGCAAGGCTTCTATAGATGTACTTTTTATATATTTAATATATGAGTACATTACAGAGGACCAATGTTCACGTAAAATAGCAGATTTTCAGAGTTCTTTACTGGATTAGTTTTATACAAATTTATATTTTGATTTCTATAGAAGTATAACCAAAATACCTCGAGAAACAACATAACATCATAATCACGTAAGAGCGGTTGTATAAAAAATGTACCTCAGGTTGGCCACTCTAAGCTTGGCGATTAAGGTAAAAATAGAACCGATTATTTCACGAAGTGTAGGCGTATAACAAGACACTTCTACAGACCACATCGTATATCCGTATATTCACCCGAGGTTCCAATTGGATTCCAAAGCGATTCAAAAGTGCAAAAAACAAATGCAGACCGCTACAAATGGGGAACGGAGCAGCGCTGGTATAACTTGAATTGTCTTTTAGAAATGAAAAGGTCATGCTCTTTTATGGTAGAAATCTTGTCTCGCTTATTTTACTTTGAGTGAGAATTATCAAGATAAGTAGTATGAAGATAGGGCTGCGGGAATGTTTGAAGGAGTTATCGTGGCCTTGAAACGCCAAGAGCAACTGAAGAAACGAAACGAAAGGTTTTAGTCTGTAAAAGTCTGCTACGCCCTCTCGCTCCACTTAGAGTGCGAGAAGGTAATTTGATGATTTTTCATCTCAAAAATAAAGTATGTAGATTTATTCAAACCTGCCATAAAAACAAGCTTATGGATTTTTAGTAGAGATGGTAAAACTAAGCCAACAGACGTTGTCCTGAGTTCATCCAATAATCTCATGGATTTATGTTTATTTCCCGATTTTATAGGGAACCTTTCCAACTGCGATCCTACCTGATGGTAAGCAGTGATGCAATCGTTGATGGCAAGGCGCACTAGTTTATTAAGAGCCTAAGTCTTAAAGGCACCTAAATTATATTCAGATGTAAATACCGCAGCAAGCAGATTGTTCCAGTCCTTCGATGTACGTATGTATAATTTGCACTCGTAAGAAGCCGGGATGAGTCACTAGTACATTTTAAAGGATTAACAACTTCGCCGTTTTTTTTACTGTGTTTGTTAGTCTTTGTTCTAAGATATCTCATTAAAAATTAGTCAAGTACCCTCTTCTGAAGTCTAAACGATCATATTTATTTTACTAATATTGTTCTAATATTGTTCCCGGAATACGATACTATTTTAATAGTAGTTATTAAAAAGTGTTCTAATCGGTACAGCCATTCTCAAGTGATGCACTCACCAACGAACAACATTTCATTTTTATTTATACATTACCTTTTTCTCATAATTTGCCGTCCTTACTTATCTCTATCTGTGTAGATTTCTTCGAATATTTTTCATTGTTCCTTATAGTTTTGGATTTGGCCATCCACGTCAACTTGAATAATTCATCAGGTAAGATCTATAGGAAAGTTAGTTAAGACCATACAGGTAGTACAAATAATTAATAATTTTTCGAATTCATACGAATTCCCTGCCGGAGTCCTTGTTTGGCGATAGCTCCAACCTGGGGATCTTTAAGTCGCGTAGAGATTTATTGTAGGCAAGCCATGTTCTACGAAAAGTAACTAAGTGACCTATGCGAGTTGATTTCGGCCTCTACTACGCTTTCCAAAGGGTAGGACCCCAGGGTTTTGAGATAGATGAGATGAGAGACAAAATAATCAATGAGATTTATTTAAAACTGCTGTATCTTGTTTATAAAAGGAGAAACTGACTGACTGACATATCAACATACAGCCGAAACCACAGGGACTAGGAGCGTGAAGTTTTGTACAAGATTATCACTATTATGACATAGGCGAGCATTAAGAAAGGATTGTCTAAAATTCCTTCCCTAAGGGGATGAAACGGGTTCTCAAAATTTGTATGGAGAAACCTACTTAGACGCGAGTGAAGCCGCTAGTAATAAAATAAGAAGGAAAAACACAAAAAATAGAAGGAAAAACACTAAAAATAGGAGGAAAAATACAAAAAAATAGAAGGAAAAGCACTAAAAATAGAAGGAAAAACAATAAAAAATAGAAGGAAAAGTACTAAAAGTAGAAGGAAAAACACTAAAAAATAGAAGGAAAAATACTAAAAAATAGAAGGAAAAATACTGATAATAAAAGAAAAAACACTAAAAATAGGAGGAAAAACACAAAAAATAGAAGGAAAAACACTAAAAAATAGAAGGGAAAATACTGATAATAGAAGGAAAACACTAAAAAATAGAAGGAAAAACACTAAAAAATAGAAGAAAAAATACTGAAAATAGAAGGAAAAACACTAAAAATAGGAGAAAAAATACTCAAAAATAGAAGGAAAAACACTAAAAATATTAGTAAAAACACTAAAAATAGAAGGAAAAACACTAAAAAAATATCAACAATCATTACGTTTCGAAAGCAACAACTAAAAACCCTGAACGAAATGAAAAAATAAATCCTCTCAATAAACCACTAATAAAATGTACATTGTAAGTAGTGTACTTGATAACCCGTGGCGCATCGGACTGAAGAATAATTTTATCATAAAACCGCGACTAAATCGTCCGTGCAACCGGGCCGGATAACTTTTGCACAACGTTCCGCGGTTCATGGCTAGTTTAGAATTACCTGAATTTCACGAGCCACCTATTCGGATACGTGCGGTGGATGGCTCTTTTTTTGTTTTAAATTGTTTGACTACTTGAGCTGATTTTTAACCGACTTCCAAGAAAACGTACTGTATTTGATCTGTATTTATGTAAGTGTGTTTGTTTGTGTCCGCGATTTTCTCATTAACAACTGATCCTACTCTCATAGGGTTTTTAAATGTATATTTTTCGGAAAGGTTTTATTAGGATCTGATGAAGATCTGCGGAAATACACAATGGATCTCGACAGCAAATGACCTGCGATCGCTGCAATCGTATATCTACGTATTGTGTACACCACGTCAACATAACATCACGCGATTATACTGAAAAAGGGTATGCAGAGATGTACAGCTCACTCTGGTACACTCTCATTTCACAAACAGCACCAATGTAGTAGGTTTTTACCTATGAAATCATTCAAATTCATCACTCATATTCCAAAATAGTATGAGTTTTCTTAGATTTCATACAAAAATGGTTATAAATACTGCTTTATTGCAGAATATGAAAATAAAAGAAACCAATAAATAACAAATTAAAAAAAAAATAACGTTCCCTTAATATAAAGTTTATTTGAAAGGTTTATTCCAAGTTAGTCCGAAGACATGACAGAACAAAATAACCCGTTTCAAAAAATGCTATATTGATTTGGTATAGGCATTTTGTTATCCTTGTAGATGTCGTAGCCAAATAGTATAATCCGCCGTATTACATGTAGGTGAGTCGGATTGAAAAACGCTATATAACTAACTAGCTTCTGCCAGCGGCTTCGCCCGCGTGAAAGTAGGTTTCTCCTAACAAACTTTGGTAGTTATTTATAAGATCTACAATTATTTAGAACATTTTATGGTTCTATCTTTTTTAGTTTAGGCAGCGTACGCAAAATAAATAACTTTTCTGGTTGACTTTTTACACCTTGTGTCCGAAAAACTCAAATATCTTACGGAACCCTATTTTTTTCCAAAATAATATATAGCCTATGTTACTCGTGAATAATGTAGCTTTCGAATGGTGAAAGAATTTTTAAAATCGGTCCAGTAGTTTTTGAGCCTATTCATTACAAACAAACAAACAAAGTTTTCCTCTTTATAATATTAGTGTAGATTGCTATAAAGTAAATAAAATTTGAACCACATCATAAATCTGTCCACTACTGATACAAAAAGTGATTAATATTATGTGGATTTGGTAATTAATAAAATGAAATGGTGCGAATCGAAAAAACGACTCTACCAGTATGTTATTCTGATTGCTTTGTGGACTTTCAGCTTTTTGTTATGATTTAATGAAAAATAACCAGTTTTAATTTTTTCAAAGTCTTATATCACTGCTGTAGTTTTAGAGTTTATTTTTATAGAGCACTATTTGGTAATGACTTTTTTAGGTATTCAATACCTTTTATAGTGAGCGAAATCATCAATTAACAAGGGGCAACGAAGAGTCAGATTCAGGCTTTTATTGACTAAAACCCAACTGTGTTCCTTCAGTTGCCCTTTGCGTTCTAGGTCCGTTACCATGGCCTTAGAACTCTTAGAAAAAGGGTTTCTTTTGAACAATCCCTGACTTAGCAGGCATGGGCCCTACAGGGCCCCGTCTATTGTACTGACGACTAGCTGACGCGCACACTATCACATCACAATAATATATATTAAAATTGCGAAAATTTGTGTGTATATGTTTGTAACTTCCTTACGCTCGGCTGACGACTGAACCGATTTCGATGGAATTTGGTATATATATATATATAAAAGGAGAAACTGACTGACTGACATATCAACGCACAGCCTAAACTACTAAGACTAGGAGCGTGAAATTATGCACAAAGCTTCCATTTATGACGTAGGCGAGCACTAAGAGAGGATTTTTCAAAATTCACACCCTAAGGGAATGACACGGGGGTCCCGAGTTTGTATGATGAAAACCGACTTTCACGCGGGCGAAGCCGCTAGCAGAATGTAGTCATCCATAAAATCTTGGTTTATCACATACTGAATTTATTTAAAATGCTTAAATTAATGCTGGTTTACTTTATGTTTAATCCAATGAGCGTACACAGTAATGACAGAAACTTAAACGATCAACTATAAAGCGATCCAAACTAATTAAATTAAAGTTTCATTCAATTGAAATTGCTGTATCGAGATCGCATTAACAGGTTTATTTCGTGAAGGTATTTGAGGCAGTTTTTACCGAAGCGGAGCGGACATGCCTGGAATCATTTATTATGCGGCGATAGCCAAACGGTTCAGCATTGGCTGTGCTGGCCAGTGAAGCGAATAGTCGAGAAAACTTTCATAGCCAAACAATGAGTGTGTTCGTAGTATTGGATTGCTAGTTGCTGCTAGCGGGCACGCCACAATTATGGCGGCAAGTCCCCTCTTTGAGGAGTGGTTGGAGCGGCATCATGGCGTCCTCAAATTCCGCATGACGCAGGTCCTCACCGGACTTGGCAAGCTCGCGAGGTTCCCGCATTGGACTCAGGCGGAAGAAACGCTTGGGTGTCACTAATGCAATGTGTGGACCGCTCGGAGGACAGGGTGGAGTATATGGTAGAGATGTGCCCCGCTTGGGTAGAGCACAACCGTGTCCTCGTGGGGGCGATCGGTGGTAACGACCTCTCGCGCTGGGCCCTGCTACAGGCCATGGTCCGGAGCGAGGAGGAATGGCTCCTTCTGCAAAGCAGTAATGCTAACGAACGAGGTAGGATTGCCCACGGTAGGTGGGCAATGGGTAGCTCGCCGTCCGGCCGTCCGGTAATTGACCGGACCGAGCCCAGTCGTCAACAGCGCGTAGTGATCCACGCGCTCTTCAAAGAGATGTTAGCAAACCGTAGGGGCCCAGCAGGGCCGATGCCCGCTAAGACCGCGGGGAATTTTCGAAACCCATAGTCCTAGAACGCAAAGGGCAAGTGAAGAACACAGGTGTGGTTTCAGTTAGTAAAATTCAGATAGGCCCTCTCGCTCCACCTAGAGCGGGAGAAATCATTGGATGATTTATAGTCTTAAAAAAAAGCTGCTGCCAGTGACCAGTACCTTCGCGATAGTAAAAAAAATCTCGAAGAAAAATTCTCTTGTGATAAAAAGTATCCTATATTAGCACATTCCTACGTGCAGTCCATGCTGCATGTCAGCTTCATCGAAATCCGTTTAGCTGTGCGAGCATGAAGAAGTGATAAACATACACGCTCACGTACTTTCGCTTTATATTTATTTATTTAATACACATAAAATAACATTTTATTATAAAAAAAATTGTACAAAGGTATTGCTTATTTCAAAAAGAAGACTACAAAATCTTAAATTAAACTAATGAACTATACATATATACTAAATATAAAGGAGACGATTTTTTTTGGGCCCAATATTAAACGGTAACGTATATTATTTTAACTTAAAATGCCAAGGAGACCTATAAACTCATTAGACAATCGCTCTTGTGAGATTTTAGGAATCTGAGATGTTTTGATTGTCGTATTTCAGAGTATTCCGGTTACATATAGTCTTGCTAATATTACCACGGTAATCTAGAGATTATAAGGAATAAACTAACGTGTATTTCATTGCTATATATTGCACAATTTGTGGTGGGCCTATTCCCCAAACAAAAAAAAAGTTCTTCTTTATACATAATATATACCTACATATAAATATATGATTGCCAGCCAAGAGAGGCAAGATAGTGCTCTTTTACTTTAGTCTATATACTTGAGTATATAGTATAGTGGTGACCATGGAGGCCACGCTAATACTACTAACTTGTAAACTGGCAAGTTTTACTTTTTAGGTTTATGGTAAGAAAAGAATAGTTGGTAGATATTCGAAACAATTGATTGGAGATTGTCAAACAAGAAAAGTTTAAGCAAATCAGATATTTTATTTAGATAACTAGCTTTTGCCCGCGACTTCGTCCGCGTAGAAGTCGAAAATGGTTTTATTAGGTTTTTTGAGATACGAAAATATGAAATATTATTTATTATCTTCGTCGCGTGTGATAGTCTATTGAATTGTATGGCGAGCGATATTGTATCTTAAGATATTATATTGTAGTATCTTAGCCGAGTGCAGCGCCCCTTAGTAAACTCCACTGCGCGTGACGAAACCTACGACAAACTTATTATTTGCGTTTGGTACAGTAATTGGGTCTAGGGATCGAATCGCAAAATTAAGTTTGTTTTTTATTGTATATACTTTTTCGGGATAAAAAGTACCCAGTGTGGTGCCCAGGGTATTAAAGAATAATTATACCAAGTTTCATCGTAATCGAACCGGTAGTTTTTGCGTGATGCCTGAACAAACAGACAGACAGACAAAAATTTTTTTAATCACATTTTTAGGTTCGGTGTCTAGTAACACCCCCTGCCATCTATTTTTTTGATATTTTCAATGTACAGAATTTTCACTTCTACAGATTTATTATAAGTATAGATGTAAAAAAGAGTGCTTCTTATAATATAATCATAGTAAATTGAAATAGAAGCCCTTCATTTGCGTCTCCCATATTACAGTATGATGAGCTTCCGATCTTTTAAAATTTGTATGAATGTGTTTATGTGACCTACTCTAACTAATTTTCGGATAGCTTACTTAAAAAAAAACATTGCTGCCATAGAACGTAAAAGGTAAACGAGTTTTTGTCAGTAAAAGTCTGATACTCCCTCTCTGTCGATCCAGAATAAGAGAAGATATTTAATGATTCAAATAAAAAAAAAACCGGGCTAGTGCGAGTCAGACTCGCGCACTGAGGGTTCCGTACACACACCACACCAGTTTTCAGATATTTGTGCTATGAGACCTTGCTTCATGCCTGATTTCAGGATTCTAGGTCAACGGGAAGTACCCTATGAATTTTGATTGCCTTGAGAGTGTCGAAATATACGTTTTTTGCGACATAAACGGCCATATATTTTTTCTCGTTAACACAGAAGTTTGATTTTTTCACAGCTTCAAGGTTCTACACATCTGAGTATATGAGGTTTTAATTTCAACTCCACACTCAATAACCACGCGTTCCCGAGATAAAGGGTCTTGACAGATAGATAGACAAATAGACGGACAAAAAAGTGATCCTATAAGGGTTCAATTTTTTCCTTTTGAGTTACGGAACCCTAAAAATAGGATAGGTTACTTGACTTCCATGTGTGCTAAGCGCGCGCCTTATGGAGATGTCAGAAAATCGTAGGAGGGTCCCAGCAGGGTCGAAGCCTACTGGGGCCATGAGTAGTGTGAAAACGAAACCCGGGGCCCTAGGACGAAGGCAACAAAGGAACAGGAGCGGGTTTTTAGTCAGTAAAAGTCTGGCACTATCTCTCGCTCCGCTCAAGAGCGGGATTTTACATTTGATGATTTTCCCACCTAAAAAAAAATGTGCTAAGTAAAGTCCTTTGTTTCGTAATTGTTCGAATGAATTCCTAGCCGAGCGAACCCACTCGGATGTGTGTTGATTACAACAGTTAACCTAACTAAGTTTAAACATCTAAAACCATGGTTAAACCCTGCGTAAGAGCGGAATCCGGTCCTTTGCTAAAGCTAAGCTCACGTGGTTACATGGGTCTAATATGCAAATGTGAAACGCCTTTTGGAAAATTCAATCTCAAATATGGTGGAATATCAACTGGACATTTTCTCTCACTGCACTGCAAATACAATTACATACCCACTAATATTATTATCTAGCTAGTTTGAATGCATGTTTGTTACTCAATTGGACCGTATCTGTTGAACGGATTTGAATGAAATCTACATGAATTGTAATACCGAATGTGTTCTGGCTATTCTGTACCAAATTTCATTCAAATCCAACATATAGGCTGCATTTTATTCAGTTAACTACGCTTCTATGGGATGATTAATTATTTATTGT
Source organism: Mythimna vitellina (assembly GCA_949316375.1). Classification (NCBI taxonomy): domain Eukaryota; kingdom Metazoa; phylum Arthropoda; class Insecta; order Lepidoptera; family Noctuidae; genus Mythimna; species Mythimna vitellina. The sequence continues at coordinate 10,794,564 of OX438698.1, forward strand.
ATTTTGAAAAAATAAACAGTACTGTGTTAGGCATCTGGGGCCATGGGTTGACTTCAGAAATCAGAAGCGTTTATTTCAAATAGACCAATTAAAGGCACTTTTGAATTGTCAAAATGTCGGAAAGTCAAAAAAAAAAAACAAGTGAAGCTAAATTGCACGTTCTAAAGCGTAGATCTCTATGGAGAAGAACGTGCAAGAAACTCCATGGACACTCTTTTAAATCAAATTATGAGTTACATAAATCTTGGTTACATATTTCTTGTCGCTTCTTATTGTGAGCACAATGTAGATAAGTAAACATTATAAAAAAAAAACGAATTAAAAAATATAAATTAAATTAAGCTAATGGCAGTTAAGAGATGTTGGATTGTTAATGCAGGATAGAATGGAAGAAAAAAACGTGTTGCGCCGACCCCAAATAAGACGGGACAAGGGCAGGAAGAAGAAGAAGGCAGTTAAGAGATGACCAGTCTCAACTGACGGCACCCGATCACGAGCATGACGCGTGCATCAGCCCTACTCAGCTCAACCATTTTGAAGGGAATTGAATGACCCAACAACTCGTGCCACCATCAGCGAGACATTTGAGTGAGCATGACAAACTCTCAACTGCGCTCGCAAACGCTCGTAATTTCAAACAAGTTGTATCCTAATAAAAATGCTCCATGGTACTTCATCAACTTCAACTCCTGAAAGGGAGATCGATGGTCCTGGAATGCAAAGGCAAAGAAGGAACATAGGAATGGTTTTAGTCAGTAAAAGTCTTACACGTCCTCCCACTCAGCCAATTTCCCACCTTAAAAAAATAAAATTGTATTAGGCACAAATAGTTTTGTCTAACCATTCAACTTTATAAATTTTAATATACTACCCACAGTATTTTCCACAGATTGCTACATTATATTAATAATAAAAACAAACTGTTAGCAAAGTTTAACTGTAACAGGGCCAAATTAATGGAAACACGATAAAAGCAAAAAGATAAATAGTATAGTATCGAAGAAGTTTTTTTTTGTTAGGAAATCATCGCTCTAAGGCAGAGCGCGCGTGGAATCTTACGCGCCGTCGACGACTTGGGCTCGGTCCGGACGGTTACCGGACGGCCGGACGGCAAGCTACCTATCTACCTACCCAACTACCGTGGCCTTGTTCGCTAGCATTATTGCTTTGCAGAAGGAGGTGACCGCCTGCCATTCCTCCTTGCTCCGGACCATGGCTTGTACCAGGGCCCAGCGCGAGAGGTCGTTACCACCGATCGCTCCCACAAGGAGACGGCGGTGCTTTGCCCAAGCGGGACCCATCTCCACCGTGTCCTCCGGGTGGTTCACACAATGGTGACACCCGAGCGTTTCTTCAGCATGAATCCGGTGCAGGAACCTCCCGAACTTACCTTGTCCGGTGAGGTTCTGCGTCATGCAGAAGGTGAAGACGCCGCGACGACTTTCCAGCCACTTCTCAAAGAGGGGACTTACCGCCATAATTATGGCGTGCTCAATGCTGGGTTGCGACAGTCGCTGACACTATTTCGCCATGAAATCCCGCCGGAACTCTGTCCGCCATGCTACGACTTGTCACGGCAGCGGAATTTCGTCGGACCGGCGTTAAATCTCCACGTGCAAACGTGCATGCGTACAAGGACTGTTGCCTTCAGATCCCGTAGTGGCTGGCCAGCAAGGAGGAAGCCGCTTCGCGGGAAACCGTGCGGCATCCCCGCACCATCCGGATGGCCACGAACCTCTAGCATGCGTTCAGTTTGGCTACCGGTCGCTTACGCAGCAATAGTATCAAAGAAATAACAAACAAAATATACATGTCACCGGAAAATGGCAGATATCGTAATTGATTGTAATAAAAAATTTATAAGATCATAATTTCTCGATATATTACGAAAAAATCGTTTATATACGATTAATCACATCCAAATTCATTAGTTTCCAATATAACTACATATCAAATAAAACAATAAAATGTCTTATTTAGGAAAAAATGTTAATCATTTCTCGCGACGCGGCGTATGAAATTTTAAAGTAACATATACATGATGCAGGTGTAATTTAGCCTATAAATGTGTAATGAAATGGAGCTGATTGTATTAAATGAATTTAGTGAACAGGTTAATGGCTGCAATGCAGAAACAATCGCACTTAAGAAGTGCTAAAACAAGTGTAATCACAATTTATGATAGCTATTCGTTGTAACGACAAACTGCGTCACTTAAGCCATGTCTTTGATTATACAGTGAACAAAGAAAATTGCTATCGTTCTTCTCTTAACAGATCGTGAACATTCGAAGTGTTTAGTGAATGGCTGTGGAGTTTTCTATGTCAGTTTTTCTTTATCTTAGGAGTGGAGAAAGGAAGTCCGAAGATTGTCTATTAAATGATAGCTCGCAAAATGCAAATTTTCTTACTTTTTTTTTCCATTTTTCAGGTTCTATGTTCATGGTGTTAAAATATGATTTGCGACTACAACACGTACTTATTAAAAAAAAAATTAATCATCTAAATTATTAATACAAAGCTCTCAGTCCGTCTAACCCTATTATTGACTATTGACTGATATTTATTAGTTATTGTTTATGTTTAGTGTTTATTGCTCTTGATATATTTAGTGTTTATTTACTGTTTGAAATTCACTCTTTATTATTTTTAGCTGTTATAAATTAAATAGCTCCGTATGGTGTCCGGACGTAAAGAATAATGCCATCCCATTCCTTCCTGTGGGTGTCGTCGGAGGCTAGAGTGAATAGGCTCTTAATAAACTAGTGCGCCTCACCATCAACGATTGCATCGCTGTTAACCATCAGGTGAGATCGCAGTCCAGCACTAGTATATATCAAATTAAAAAAAAAGAGGCGAATAAGGGACACACCAGAGAATGGGCAGCAGCATTCTCTGTGAATTGCAACAAACACACTGCGATTGCCAACCTAAATGCCAAGCGTGGCGATTACGGCAAGACCCTCCAATGATAAATACAACCAAAAAATGGCCCCTAGTGCCCGGCAGCCCGTCTAACCTTAACTCCGGTAGTGGTCAAGGTTACGGCGAGGCAAGGGGTGCGAAAAATATCTGGGTGGGATCCGGCTACCCCTTTAGAAAACGACATCTGGACCTGGTAATATATAACACACTTACACTCCGGTCCGACGAAAACATCACCGAACTTGAGGAAGAATTGAGCAGGTTGTGATGGAGTATTGTGGGATTATCTGAAGTCCGAAGACAGGGGAAGGACACGATAATTCTCAAATCCGGTAACCTGCTTTTGCGGGAGGGTGACCAGCAGTCCCAGGGTGGTGTCGGGTTTATCGTCCACAAGTCCCTTGTGAACTATGTGGTGAGAATCGAGAGTGTGTCGACCAGGGTGGCGTATCTTATACTCAGAATATCATTAAGATATTCACTGAAGGTCATACAGGTTTACGCCCCGACCTCGACACTCCTCGACGACGAAGTAGAGTTCATGTATGAGCATATATCCAGAGCCATGCATAATTCTAAGACTCACTTCACCGTGATCATGGGGGACTTTAATGCGAAACTGTGCAAACGAGACGGTGATGAGCTACGAGTGGGGCAATTTGAATTGGGACATCTGAACCGCCGGGGACACCCACTGGCTAGTTTTATAGAGAAGGATGTCTCTATATGATAAACTCCTTTTTCAAAAAGCGTAAGTGTAGGAAGTGGACCTGAAAAAGCCCTGATGGTGCGACCAAAAATAAGATTGACTTCATCATGTCGACAAAGAAGCAAATATTCAATGATGTCTCTGTGATCAACGTAGTGAAAACTGAAAGTGATCACAGCATGGTAAGAGGAACATTGAATATCAATATCAAGTTTGAAAGATTTCAAGACGCTTGGGGGCTTTCGGTTGAAATGATGATGATGATGAAATTAATTAATGTACTTACGACAAAAATGAAAAATTTAATTCAATAATATTAGCTGAACTGAGAGGGTTATTTTGATGATTTTAATGATTATAACGTAGTAATTATTGAATTTAAATATTGGTTGCGGTTGCAAATCGTATTTTAATGAATACAGAAGCTGAACTGACCTGCAAAATGCAAAATATGAATTTTGCGTTGACAAAGCCCTGTTAAGTAACGAGTGGTGTGCCTCAATGATACATATCTAGGAGACAATCCTCACCCGGATGCCACCATTGTGTGGACCGCCCGGAGGACACGGTGTAGCATACGGTAGAGGTGTGCCCGCCTGGGCAGAGCATCGCCATGTCCTGTCGCCTCTTTCTAGCTCTAATGCTAACAAAGGAGGAGCCGAACGTGCACGCGCGAGGTAATGGCCATCGCGCCCCGGCCACTGAGATTCCGATCCCGATTTCTGGCCACCATAGGCGCGAGCTTGCGGACGGCGAGCATTGGGTAGCTCGCCGTCCGACCGTCCAGTAACCGTCCGGACCGAGCCCAAGTCGTAGACGGTGCGTAGCGTTCACGCACGCCTCAAGGAGATGTCATCAACCGTAGGGGCCCAGCAGGGTTGAAGCCTACTGGGCCCTGGAACAATAGCAAAGAAGGAACTGGAGTGTGATTTTAGTCATTAAAAGACTGATACGCCCTCCCGTACCGCCCAAGAGTGGGGGGTGTCATTAGATGATTTTCCCACCCGAAAAAAAGTCCTTAAACAAATAAATAATTCATTTTGATTCAAGTGGAGAAAGTTTATCATTGCGACCGAGGCTGAATTCGCACGAGTTATAGGCGAGGGTGTTATGGACCCGAGTGCTGCAGTGACAAATTTCCACATGTATCAAATTACGTTTTTCAATACGAAGATGTAAATAAAAGGGGGTTGACGCACGACTCTTGGGGTTTGACGCGTGACTTGAGGTCATTTAGCGCCCAGCCTGATACGATAAAATGTAATAAATTGCGGCTGGGACGAGTGCGCGCACTTTTCCGTACTAGTGTCAAAAACATTAATTTGCGTGCCTAAAAACGCTAGGAATAAGTCCGGGTTTTCGATTAAGTGTATTGAAAATAAAATAGGTCGATGACTTTGGATAAAGTTTGAAATCAAAATACGTTGAACAAAGTTCAATGTAAGGACGGCAGACGCTGAATTAATGTTTGTGGCGATGTAAGATTGTACACAATTTAATTGTAAGTACAAACGTGGAGACCTATTTCTTATTCTTATTAGTTTGTGCATGCGGCCAAGTGCTTGTAAATGTTTGAGAAAAACTCCACCGAGGCTAATTTAGAGGGGCTTTACAAATAGTAAAATTGTCAATGCGCGTAGAGTTAATGTAAAAGTCATAATGTATTTTGTCGCCGTTGGATGTCGAACACTCACTACTGATATATCGTCCAATAAAGTCGTGATGTGAAGAATAGCTCCCATCCCATTAACGTCACACGCAAAACGATTTCGCCTCTGCCGAACACGATTTGTAGTGGCAGTGATTTGTGTGTCCATATTGTGAAGTTGAAGTTTCCAAATAACAGACTATTATGGGAAAAGGGAAAATCGCCGGTCGCTAGGGAACGGTATTACTGAACTGCATGTATGCGGTGAGAACAATGCGAATTATTCCGTTTATTCGCCGCCTTACAGCTCTATTACTGGTCGGCGGGGTCAGTCACCTGCCTTGGCAGTAGATTGATGACTACCTACACCGCCAATGCTAATACGTGCAGTGAAGAAACATTTCGGTTACTAGTCCTTACCTATTACGTAACAGTTGAGACGTTTGAATTCATTCTCATTTCTTACCAAGTGTGCCATTTTCCTGTTGCAAAATTAGAAAGATTTCTATTATTAAATTAATAACGAGCCCCCTTCATACCGAAACGGAATGGTTTCACAAAGGTTTCCTTGCTGTTAGTCCTATTATAAGATTAATATAACAAATTTGCGTAGGTAAGTATATTTTAATATCATGAGCAACACGTGAAGATATTAGTAAGTGTACACGATGTTATTCTCAGAATTCAAACCCATTACGAACATATACCTACCTAACATACGTCATATTCACAAGCAACTACTGTATACTAAAAGATTGATAGTAAAAAGTAATAAAAATGAATCCTTACCCAGAATTTTATTGCGATATAAGAATAGCACATTTAATACAATTTTATTTCCATAATTTAACGTGTGTTATGGCGGAGTAGAAGCTAGGAGTAGTCATAACTCGAGAAACCTTAGTACTACGGCTTTATGTTTTTTTTATATTAGTTCTTTTATGTTCTTTAGTTTTTGCAATTTAGTAATAGACAGCGGACATAGGATGACTCTTGGAACCAAACCGCAGAGCGTTGAAACTTGAGCACATCATAATTGCGGTGGTAAGTAACCTCACGGCGTCCTCACTTTCCGCGTGACGTAGGTCCTTACTGGACACGGTTGTTATAGGATGTTCCGGTGTCGGATTCGGCGGGAAGAGACGCTCGGGTATCGCTATTGTGCCTATCGCTCGGAGGACTTTAAAGTCATCACGATTTGGAGGATGTCCTTTATCATATCATTACGCCACTAACTAAGAGTGGTATGCTTTTTAGTCAAACAATCAACGTCCGTAGTTTTCTTAGGCTGTGATAAGGTTTCGGTGATCATCTTCTTATTACAACCGAGAAGAGTGGAAGAGCTCAGGTGAGAGTGGTCTCAGTTATTACAGGACATACCTATCCATAGTGGCCATCATCTGGGAGATCGGTCCACAGGAGCATTTAGTTGTGTCATAGAACTTCTAGTTATGTTACTATATGAGGAGTACTTCCAGACGGCTTTATAACTACTCTGCATTTAGAGCTAAGACCTGATTCGTTGTTACATTGTACATATGGTTCATTGCAGTAGATTATTAGCCGAGACCGAGGCATTATTATAGCTTTCCATCACATTAAAATAAATGAAACATTTTTTTTAGGTGGGATATCATCCAATGACATACCCACTCTTGGTCGAGCTTTCATAGCAGGGCCGAGTTTTCCTTCCAGAAGCAAACCCTTGGCTCCAGTAGGCTTCGACCCTGCTGGGCCCCTACGGTTTGCTGAAATCTCCTTCAGGCACGCATGGAACAGTACACGCTGTCGACGACTTGGGCTCGGTCCGTGATGTTACCGGACGGTCGGATGGCGAGCTACCCATTGCTCGCCGTCCGCAAGCCTGCGCCTTTGGTGGTCGGAAATCGGGATCGGGATGCCAGCGGCTGGGACGTGAGAGCTGCTCCCTCGCGCGTGCACGTGCGGCCTCCTCCTTTGCTAGTATTACTGCTTCGCAGGAGGAGGCGACCGCCACTCCTCCTCGGTTTGGACCATGGCCTGTGTAGATCGTTGTGCCTATCTCTCAAGACCCTTTATCTCAAGAACGCGAGGAGGATTCAAGTTGAAATTAAAACCATATACTCAAGTCTGTGGTCCCTTGAAGTCGTGAAAAAATTAAACTTCTAAGTTAACGAAAATAAAGATACGGCTGTTTATGTCGCAAAAATCGTAAATTTGACACTCCTAAAGAAACCGAAATTTATAGGATACTTCCCGTTGACCTAGAACCCTGAAATTTGGCATGTAGAAAGGTCTTATAGCACAAGTATAGGAATACTGTGTTCTTAGGTATAACTATCGATTCTAAACTGCAGTGACGGCTCATATTAGAACTCTTTCAGGTAGATTAAGCTTAGCTGCATATGCAGTAAGAAAAATAAGGCAATTGATAGATGTAGCCACACTAGGTAAGTTTACTATGTTTATTTCCACAGTATTATGTCTTATGGCATTTTACTGTGAGGATCTGCGGCTGATGTAGCCTCAATTTTCATATTGCAAAAAAGAGCGATCCGGGCTATTTATAAAATGAGTCCTCGCAAATCCCACAGAAATAAATTTGAAGAAATCGATATACTGACTCTGTGTTCTCTTTATATCTTAGAAAGTATTTTGTATGTTCGTAAATACCTAGGACTCTTCAAAATTACAAGCGATTTTCGTAACATAATTACGCGTGCTAAACACGAAATTATATTACCCAAATGGAGATTAGCTAACCAGTAAGTCATTTTTAGTAAACAGCATACGCTTTTATAACAAGCTGCCAAAGGCGGTGACTGACCTTAGCGAGGGAAAGTTCAAAACTCATATTAAACGTGTCCTAACTAAAAAAGCGTATTACAAGGTTAAAGACTATGTCGAAGACACCCTTGTTTGGCAATGACTGCTTCTGCATATGTGGCCCCCTGGTAACTCATAATATTGTGTAAATGTATAGTATTAACTGCTCCAAATTTGTTGAAATAGTCACTTTTTTTTTTTTAAACATTGCTTTTGCAATATTTTTTTATATTATTAGACCCCAACGACCATAAATTCGTTAGTAATTTATTTTGTTAACGTGTCATTTGTTGATAATTGTAATTATTAATTATTCTTGCTTTTTTTATAATGTGAACGTGAGAACACCGTAGACTCCGCGAATTCTCAGATTACTTCTTATTATGACTCACTTTTAATTATGATTATTTTTATTGTACTTTTTAGTACATTATTGACCGGTTTACACTGTCCTTACATAATATCTACATATACTGTAATATGGAAATATTGTAAGAACAAAAATGTTTAAAAAGAGTAACCATGGAGTTTCTTGCCGGTTCTTCTCCATAAGAAACGACCAATTTGGAACCGTGTACTAGTTTCTGACATTTTATAAGTGCCCATGTAGGCCTATGTGAAATAAAAAAAACTTTTGATTTTGAATAAATCTGAAAACTGAAAATTTGTAGTTATGTCACAAAAAAATACTTTTTTTGTATTCAGAAAAATCTTCAAGACTCGATTCGGGAATTGAACTATTTACATAGGTTAGTTTGTACGGAACCCTCAGTGTGCGAGTCCGACTCTCACTTGCCCAGGTTTTTACTTTCACGTGGGCCATGTCGCTGGTAGAAGCTAGTTATAAAAGTAGTCAAGCCAAAGGCAAAGTCATAAGTTTTTTATTTCACATAGGCCTACACGGGCACTTATAAAACTTCAGAAGCTAGTGCACGGTTCCAAATTGATCGTTTCCTATAGAGAAGAACCGGCAAGAAACTCCATGAATACTCTTTTAAAAAAAATGTTGTAAATTTATTTTTAATAAAGTGACACGTAAACTAAATGTTCAGTATTATTTACTACTACCAGCGTACTCTAAGCTGTGTATGTTGCAATGAAGGTCTCTCTAGCGATTGCGAGGACTAGATCAATGAACGACTTGCCTCTGCCGCGATCAATCAAATAGTTGACTAGCTGACACCTTAATTCTCAAGTGAACTAACAGATAGTGCTTTGCTAAAATTAGTCAGTGACTTGCAATTTCATTGTTGGTGTGGTGTATAGAAATCTTATGAGACACTAAGCTGCAAAGTTGTTGTTGATATTGTGAACAAAGCTCTCAAATGATGATTATTAGCTGGTGTTATTGTGTGGTGATGTTATGCACTTTTAAATGATTATAAAAAAAACGGAGCGATGTAAAAAATAAACACCTTTTAAAACTTTTAAAATTATTATTATTTAATTATTTTATCACAATTGAAATTGTAATTTGAAATTTTAATTTATTGACCATTTCAATTTATTTTATTGTTTTGATTTAAGCATTTTAAGTTTCACTGACATTTAATACGTAATAACATACATTTTGACATTAAAATTTTTTGAACATTTTATATTCATTATTATTTTATCGTACTGTTTTCGTATATTATTATTCATATTTGATGATGAACTAACTTAGATATAAAAATTACTAACAGACATTGTGGACCAAATGTTGTCTTATTAATAAATTATAATTATTATTAGTGATTTTTACCGTTATATGGGTAGGGCGAACAAACTCGCAGAACAAATAGTCGATGGGGCCAAAAGACGTAGCGTTAAAAGGCCTCCCACAAGCTGGACTGATGACCTGGTGAGGGTCGCAGAAATCCGATGGATACGAGACGCACAGGATCGTTCGTTGTGCGAAAGTTGGAGGAAACCGATGTCTAGCACTGGACGTCTTTCATCTGATAAAATGATATCCCTTAATTCATAACTCAAAAATTTGACCACCCTACATCCTGGGGCGAAGGCAACGAAGGAACAGGAGTGGGTTTTTCGTCAGTAAAAGTGTGACACTATTTCCCGCTCCGCCCAAGAGCGCGATTTGTCATTAGATGATTTTCCCACCTAAAAAAAAAACACCCTACATCCTGCATTTTATTTTTACATTCAGAAGGCGCTAGGCTGTATACTCCAGTGACTGACAGTTAATTTTGAAGATCACTAAGTAGCTGGATTATACATGCTTATACACGCTTTAAATTATGTAGATTCTAACCCAAGGGAAATGTTTATAATAAAACATTTTGAAAAGCAGACGGCAAGCGTTTTGTGTGAATTAAAAAAAATATTTGGAGCGAATTATTACCACCGGCTTGAGCAATAACGAAAAAAATCTGATATGATCTGATATAAGAATATGTTTTTTATTTAGTTTGCAGTGCGTTTTCATATAAATTGTATTTTTTTTGTGGCTTCGTTCTTTAGAAATCATTTAGATTTTTCAGTTACTTTGTATACTAGAATACAGATGTAAAAAATTCTTTTGTATTTTAGCAGTGATAGCAATTATATCGAGTTAACCTTCTTGGCAAACTTCACTGGGGTAATCAGTAGTATATACAATAAAATTCTCAGCTCAATATTACCGAGATCGCGCCTTTTTCAATGATTCCATATATTATACAGTTGTACAGATACTTAAGATACAAAACTACACCAATTTTACATTACAGTAACCACTAGGAATCAATATAGGAATAATTAAAACAACCACTGAACTTTACTCGAATATTATTCGATCCCACCAAAATACTCTAAAAACTGTTCTACGGTTAATTTGTTGCAAAATAACCTGTCATATTTTCGCGCCATTATGCTACCGCCTTTTCAAACAATATAGAGCACTGCTACAGATAAAGTAGAAACGTAGCTATTCTAAAAGTAACGTACATTATACCTATAATTAATTTTGGATTTGACCTTTCGAAAAATATTTTGTTTTATTTATTAGCTATTCAGTGTAATTTTATGCCGCGTAATTTAATCATTAATTCAATAACGTCAAGTAAAATCTATGATTTGAAAACTCTATGGCCGGATTGCACATTAAAAGAAAAAAAAATCTAAATGTCAAACCGTACGAAGTGTAAAGAAAAAAAAAGTTCACAAGCATTATTAAAAAAAAAAATTGTATATAGAGTTGTCTGTGGATAAAGTCTGTCTATAATGTATCTACCTATTTTTATTACATTTTTGGAACTTCATGATATGAGAGTAGATAATAGTATTTTACTTGAGCGAATGATTGATATCGTGAAGTCGCTCTCGCCATTTCACTAAGGAACACTAAAAAAGACATCAAGAGTGAGCAGGTGCGAAAAACTTATTCACATTACTTTTCTCACCGAGAGCCTATTATACAGCTGCCCGTGTTGCGTTCCCTTACTTTTATAAATGTTTTCAATTGAAAGAATTGCTGTAATTTAAAGTTGTACAAGCAATTTCATTTGTGAAATAATGTAAATTTTTCTCAAGATTATTCCTTTGAACAAAGAAAGGCAAAACGTAGAACACTTCTGAGCGTCGAAAATTTTACATACCTATTAAAAAAACATCATTTGTCTACCACGGTCATTGTTAGGCGAAGGATCGCTCGTTGAGAGACCATTGAATATGCATTTATTGAACTTAGTGCTCATCGAGGCATGATCTCAATAGAAAAAACGTGAGTACTGAAACGTGATCAACGCGCGCCGAACAAACCGACCCGCCACGCAAAAAACCTACGTGGATGAAACATTTGAACGACGACGTCGCTAAATTACATGGAGCATAAATAACGTTTCATTTAAAATATCTTCATTAACATCATTCGTTTTAATGCAGTGTAGGTAGACCTACAATGGAAAATATAATGTCTCGGTGTTGGGAGGTCTCGGAAATCCCGTCCTCCTGCGAAATGAAATATGATTCACATTAACTAAAGCTCTTGTTGTGTCCCGTTTTTGTCGCGGACCGTTTGCTACACTTGTATTCGCAACTGGATTCACTCCCTAGTGTTAAATAAATGCGGCTCGCTTGTTCCTCTTTTGTTTTAATTCAATTATTCTTGCCTCGCACGACTGGATCGGATACTTTTTTCGGAACGGCCGTCGCTTTATCGGCTTTTGAGACGTTAGTCTGCTGAAATGCAAGTCACGTTTCTGATACTCGAGCAACGGACGTTTGCATTTCATTAGTAGACTTTTGATCACAGAATATTGTTACGTGATTAAAGTTCAAAGTTTAATTTCAGTTAGACTTCTAAAGATTGATGGAGGGGCGTTTTGATTCATTGAACAAGTTTGAACAAAACCTCGGGGTCTTGTTGATGGTTTGGTTATTTAACATAAACTGGATTCATTTATTGTGAGTGCTTGATTGCTATCACTAAATTACATTAGAAAAACCGGCCAAGTGCGAGTCTGAGATGAAGGGTTTTATGTTAGGTATCGTCCGTATCACAAAAAGGCAAAAAAAACACGTTTGTTGTATGGGAGTCCCACTTAAGTATTTACTTTAATCTGTTTTTAGTATTTGTTGTTATAGCGGCAACAGAAATACACCATCTGCGAATGAAAAAAATTTCAACTGTCTAGCTATCACGGTTCATGAGATACAGCCTGTTGACAGACAGACGGATAGCGGAGTGATAGCAATAGTGGTCCCGTTTTTACTGTTTGGGTACGGAATCCTAAAAACCAACAAGAGGTTCCAAATTTCAATTTTGAACAAAGATCGTGTTGGCCATGTAAGAATAAAAGGTGTTAAACAAAGGTGCAGTGTTGTCTATTGTCAATAAAGCATTCCAATATACGGGATTGTCTATGTGATTAGAGCATAGATTCAAGCGGATCATAAAGCGGGTACTGTCGACGACGTCTACTAATTTTCACCTTTGTGGAGGATCTGGTGTTTGACACTACAGCAGGCAGGTCTATTGTTGTCACATCCATGACGCTTATTCAAAGCTTTGATAAGCCTATGTGATAAATTACCGACTTGGGAGACAAATATTTTTTTTTTATCTCCCGTGGGAGGAGAAACAAAAAATAAATTCTGCTCAGCGTTGGGTTTATTATGTTTTTGTTTATTACGTTGTGTCTCTTGTTTAGTTTGTTAAAGGTATAGTGACTTTATGAGAAAAAGACTAATGGCATCGAGTGCTTGCTTACCTGGTTTTTCTTTTAATATTTTTTGTTAGGGTGCATACTCATGCAGAGTATTTATTATTAAAATTGTTTTTGCTTGCCACTTCTATCCTACTCCTGGGTGAAGGTATTAAATAGTATCATTGATTAAGAATAATGCTATATAAATGGCGATTCATTGTAGCTGACGTTTCGAAACCGATACTCGGAGCCGATTTCCTCAAACATCACCACATCGTTGATTTGAAGAATCGAAATCTAATCGACGGAGTTACAGGTTTAAAGGTCTACGTTCCGGTGCAAGTAATTATACGTTCACTATTTAGTAATAGACCGATAGGTATAATACAAGGTGGCGCAAAATTAATCATCCAATTTTGTTTTTGTATAACATTTTACTGAAAAAAAAAACGATTTTTTGTGATGGAAATCTTTATTAGGTCCTTTAATTTTTTTTCTTTTAAGTGAAAAAGATGATATCCGTCAAGTGGCTGCCACCAGTGTCGATACACATTTGTGCCCGTTTTATCTCTTCAAGGGCAACTTCAAGTAGCCTCAAAGAAAGAAGTCTGGGGCGGTTAAATCGGACGATCTTGCTGGCCATGCCAAATCGCCAAAAAGGGAGACTGCACGACCAGCTCGCAGTTCGTGCTGTGTATGCGGTTGTACCGTCTTGTTCAAACCACGTGTTCACCAAGCCCCTCTCCTCCAATACCAGCAGTAAGAAGTCGAAGTCTTTCACTAAAATTCAGCCCTAGGGGGGCTGACCCTACAGTGAATTTTAAGACTGACCAGACCAGACTGATCTGGTGATTAGTTTTCGGTCTCAACGATATGGGCAGCAACAGCGTCGACATTCTGGACTGAACGACCAGTCCGGTGGCAGCCACACCCTGCAAGGTCTCTTGTGGTTCCAATCTGTTCGAATGGAGCAGCTAGTTTGCCCAGTTGGCGCGACACGATTAGGAAATCAACGTCAAAATCATGTCAAAATGCACGCTGCGCTAACACTACCAACCGATTATTATTTATTGGTCAAAAGAATCGATACAATTATTTCACGCTCTTGTGGCGTATAGCGTTCCAGTGCTTATCTGTTTATATTCTGCAGCTGTTTAGTTCACAAATACCAAATATGATGGACGTACGTCGCCATTTGGAATCATTATAATATCTTTCGATAGAGTGATTAATTTTGCCAGCTTGTTTTATAATATAATATTATTTAGTATTTAAAATAAACTACACAAGTACATAAATTATCTCAAAGTAACCAAAACTCAAATTCTAGGTTAGCTTTCCTTTTGTTTATTATTTATATTTATTTTTTGTGAGCAGTAAAAAATAAGAATAAAAACAAAATAATAAGCTCTAAAAAGTAATTTATATAAAAAGGCAAAAACTAGACCAGCCCATCCCTTACTGTCCTCCCCCCAACGACTCCCTAAGCCGAGGTCCATATCCCGCAGGGGGTGTCTTTAGCGTGTAGTCGCGGTATGTTCTAGGTTTTTTTATAAGTCCTGGCTTTAATCTTATTAAGTTCACTACGACGTGGGCTTGTGGATGGTGAGCAATGGTTAGCTCGCCGTCCGACCATCGGGCAGTCAATGACGCGTCATGTTCCATGTGCGCCTCAAGGAGATGTCAGAAAAACCGTAAGGGCCCAGCAGGGCCGAAGCCTACTGGGGCCATTTGTTAGCTTCCGAAAGGAAAACCCGGGGTCCTGGAACGCATGGCAAAGAAGGAACATAGGAGTGAGTCTTAGTCAGTAAAAGTCTGGCATGCCCTCGCGCTCCGCTCTAGAGCAAGAGAAGTAATTGGATGATTTCCCACCTGAAAAAAAGGCCAGTTCTGTTAACCACCTAACAACTCACAAAAATAACAATGTCCTCGTCAATTCATCTGCCTGCTCGCATAGGTAATCTTTCTATTTTCTTTTCATCATATAAACGTACGTTAACCTGTCCAACGCACTTAGTACTTATATTTTTTTTGCCCTAGGATAATACGAGAGTACAAAGAGGTAAATACACCAGACAATTGACTTTTATCTTTATTTTCAACCTGTTTATATTATTTGAAGTTTTTGTGCCCGCGGGCGATACATACACGAGTCATCTGCGAAAACACAGAATCGTTATCCAAAATTCACATTGAATTTTTTATCATACGAAATATAGGTACTATATAGATACACGTGTGCTTACATAATTACTATAGTTTTTCAACCATTTTGCTTTCCAAGAAATTAAGCCTTTGATGTTCCCAACGTTAGGCCACAATTTGCGTCGCGGATTGTTCCTCAAATATCTTGTAATATTTAGATCTTTTTTTTTGGGTTGGAAAATCATCCTATGACTGACATCCTCCGTTCTTGGGCGGAGCGCGAGATAGTGTCAGACTTTTACTGACTAAAAATCCACTCCTGTTCCTTCGTTGTCATTCATACCAGGGCCGAGTCTTCGTTTCAGAAGCAGACCCTTGGCCCTAGTAGGCTTCGACCCTGCTGGATCTGCTGGTTTGCTGATATCTCCTTGAAGCGTGCGTGGAAGAATATTTGAATCTAGGATACGCCATATCGATTTCCTCACGATGATTTCAGTTACCGTTTTAGGAGCATTGGCGATACATATTTATTTATTTAAACTTCATGTACAGTAGTGGTACCACTACTGTACATGAAGTTTAGGCGGACTTAATGCAACAAGGCATTCTCTACCAATCAACCTTTGGGTTAAAAAAGACAAGACTGTGGTAGGCTTGCACATTAAACAAATAATAGATACTTCAAACAGAAAAAAGAATATTTATCATAATAAAATACATATATATGCTAAAATTATAAACTAATAAATACTAAGAAAAATAACAAATCATTAAGAGAACTTAATATTAATTCTGACGAAGACCAAACTAAAGTTGCGAAGACTTCATGTAGTAGTTCCGAATTTTACGCTTAAAGGAAAATTTACTTTCAGCTTACATATATTATGTTACACAAAGTAAAGTATCTACCTGGATTGGAACCCAATACCTACTCTTAAGTTAAAAATGATATCATAGACAGTCCTCTGTACAGAGCATGGAGCATGCATGGAGTCAGATGAGATTATCGCACAATAATATGCTCTTTGATTGCACAACCGCCAGCAAAATACGCGGAATTCACTGATAGACGCTCTGAGTTAAGTAAAACGACCAATCTGCTTCTGGAGAGAGATGGGCTGGTTGGAATGAAGGCCGCCATGGCCCGCGATCAAAGATCCACTAAGGATTAAGTGCGGGCACCAGACCACAAAAGACAAAGACAAGAAGACCTTCTCGTAGTTCGCGGTTATTACCATTGGACCGTCTTTTTCATTTTTGATGCCATCAAGAAAATTTGAATTTTGATACATTATCTAATGTATTTGCAGCGTGATAAGGTAACGTCACATCGCTCCATCATCTGCCTACATTCAGGTAAACACATTACCATGATTTCAATTAGCGGAGTATGTACACAGTGCCCCTGCCCCGCTCTCCGCACCTCGCCTCACCTGCGGCGCTATTAATGAAGATGCCACGTATATCCCCGCACGTCGTCGCCGGGACGTCCCTTAGATATTTCTGGAATGATAAATGAGTGTCGCACGTGATGTAATGGTTCGGAACTCCCATGTGTCCGAAGTGAGGGACGGAACATATGTACACCGATATTGCAGCCCAGCGAAGGCACGAAATGGGCCTTCTTTTTTTATTTGCGCACATAATACCCCCGAGAATATTATTGTGTGCAGAAATGGTACGCTCCTTTGCAGATTTTTGCTCTACAGGTGTTATTGCGTGCTCAAATGCGACGGTTTTCCAAGAAAATGCATGGTAAGATCTGATATTTTTTCATTGAACAATCCTGGCGTCGTTGCAAGCATAAGGAGTTGAATTTTTTAGTCAAACGGTTTAATATTATTGTCAGCATGCCAGGATGTTTAGCCAATAACCGATAACCGCATACGAGTGTTCATATTATGCCAAACCGGCTGGTTCGGAGCCATCCAACTAGCTGAATGATTTGAAGCAATTTATAGACTCGAACTTGTGTTACATTTGGAAACAGTCATTTTTCAGACAGAGCTATGTTCACATATGAATGATCATATTATGTGAACTGGAAATCTAGAACAGCGACCCAGAATAATGGAAATAATAATAATATCATTTATTTAATCAAGTAAATAGGACTCTAATAACACATAACACAGATCATAACACAAGACGTAACATCAACAAACAAACAACATTTCAATATTTCACACACACAATCATAATTGACGACTGCAGCTAATATGCAAGTCACTGCAGCTCCTTATATAAGGACAGTCGAGCCTGTCGGCT
Source organism: Mythimna vitellina (assembly GCA_949316375.1). Taxonomy (NCBI): domain Eukaryota; kingdom Metazoa; phylum Arthropoda; class Insecta; order Lepidoptera; family Noctuidae; genus Mythimna; species Mythimna vitellina. The sequence goes on from OX438698.1 coordinate 10,812,192, forward strand.
ATCATCATCTGCACACTGGGCCGCCACGCACCCTGCGCACCAGAGATGCACTGCGCTAATGCGCATAAAAGCAATCGACGCAGGCGGCGGCATACATGCCTGAGGCACTACATTGTCGCGGAAGCCCCATCAAAGCCCTGAATGCGATATTATACTGGACACGGAGGGCTTCGTATGCTTTTCGGGTGTGATTCACCCTCAGGCGAAATGAAGTCTGTGAACAATCAATCAATGATTATGAGCTATTATAACTTATGCTACGTGTGTGTCACTTACCCAAATTGTCTTTGTTGTAACTTACCCAAACAACGCAAATCAACACAATAATAACAATCACGCGAGCAGTCAACGATCAATTATCGCGAGTTCATGCGGCGTTCCGGCACATTTGATTACAGTGGTAATAAATAATATACTAGAGTGCATTACTTGCAATACTGATGGCTTAACACGCACGTGCCTGTACTTGCCATGGCCTGCTTTTATGCGCTATCGCGTGTTGGTCTTCAAGTGGATAGCCTGTCGTACTGCTATGACGCTGCAAAGTGCTAAGGAAAATTGTGTTCAAACTAATTGCAATTGACGCATTTTTTATCTTCATTTGTTTTTGTTGAGATAAGAGTTCTATATTTTTTTACATTATTATATTATGTAATACATACAAGAATACATTTGTGTCCAGTCTTGTTAAGCCGTAAGTTAAGCCGACATATCAACATTGGAAAAAAAATAAGTCACAAAGCATTATAATAAAAATAAAAAATATTTTATTTTAGGTAAATAGTAAACATATCATAAATAACCCATAGACTAACATACATAACTAAACAACTACGTAAAATAACGACGTAACTACGTGTCACTATGTGAAATAATTAAAAAAAATAATGTCAAAATTACAAAATGAATGTTAAAAATTACAGGATTTATATCAAAGTAACCATAACCATAATAACCAACATCAATACCCAACGTCCATAGTAACCATAATTATTAGTATCAAGAAAAATTATTCAGTTAAACTTTTTCGTCTAAAAATTCAGAGACACTTAATCGTTAATCCATAGTCTTATATAGTTACCATTAACATTACATTCATCATCATCATTTGAGCCGAAAGACATCCACTGTTGGACATAGGTCTCCCCCAAACGTCTCTACAACGACTGATCCTGTGCATCTCGCATCCACCGCATTCCCACAACTCTCACTAGGTCGTCTGTCCACCTTGTGGGAAGCCTTTCAAAGCTACGTTTTCCGGTGCGCGGTCGCCATTCTAGAACCTTTCGGCCCCATCGACTATCCGTTCTACAAGCAATGTGCCCTGCCCACTGTCACTTTAGTTTGGCGATTCTTCGGGCTATGTCAGCAACCTTGGTTCTCCTGCGGATATCTTCATTCCTTATGCGATCACGGAAGGAAGCTCCGAGCATAGCCCTTTCCATTGCCCTTTGGGTAACTATAAGCCTTCTGATGAAGCCCATTGTAAGCGACCGTGTTTCAGTGCCATATGTCATCGCTGGCAACACGTACTGGTCGTAGACTCTCGTTTTGAGATACTGTGGTATGTTGGACGAGAAGATACATGAAGCTTCCCGAACGCTGCCCAGCTGAGTTGGATTCGACAATTGACCTCTTTCTCAAATTTAGACCTACCCAACTGGATTGTCTGTCCCAGGTAAACGTAATCATCTACAACTTCAAGCGTAGAGTCTCCGATCTTGATCGGAGCGGGGGTTACCTATCATAAGTTCGAAAAATATTTGACCGAATTTCATTTCACCTAATACTTTTCAATTATTTTCGGTTCGTTTTTTTTTATTTCATCGAAGTCACGTCTGCCACTGTATCAGTTGACCTATTTTTTTCGTTACTCTGACATTTAATTTGGTTGAAAAACTTTTCAGCGATGTTACACATAGCCGAAATAATATTAGTTCGAAGTATTATGTTTCCGAACATTCATTAAACCATTGTTTTAATTACTACATTTTCATTTCACCAAACGCTTAGAAATGTAAATATTACACTAGCATGATCGAGGCTACAGGAGTTAATTTCAGATAAGTTTAACCTAATACTTTGTTTAATGAATTACTTAAATGGAATGGGACTTAATGATATAGTTAATTATGAACAAAAGTGGTTTTAATTGGTCACAGTAAGAAGCATGCAAACAAGGATGCTTGCTTTAAGCATGCAGCATGCAAGCAGATATGCAACATGTAGTAAACATTGTTTCTGTCACGGCTCCGGCGCTGTGGGGTTTGGGCAGCCTCACCCGAGCTTATCGTCGCATATGGTTTTAACGCTCACCACCGCAGCTTCGGCTTGCTGGCTGGAGGCCACCTGCTTCTCGGCTCGCGGGCCGCCTTGCACCTCTGCGCCTACGTGGGCTTGAATTACACTCTAGAGGTAGGGTAGACAAGACTCTGTGAATTCGGTTTTGCATCGATTCGTTTCTGTCACCAAATTGTGTAGCATAACATATTGACTTTTTATGACACTATTTTAATTTAATATTGAAAATGCTACCAAGTACTGTTTATATATTTGTGACTAAAATTCCGTGTAATGTTGTTTCATTGTGGTGAAAATATGGCAAATAAATCATTTGTCAAATGAAAAAAGTTCAAAAGAGGCTTTGGCCAATAGCAAAAAGTTATTTTGTAAATCGGCGAAAGATAATTCGGTGTTATAATACATATAACATATGACACTTCGATTATCTAGAAATATGTCCAATAATGCAAGCAGCAAAAAAAAAACAACGTCGGTCAATAGTTTTCGGTAAAATGAAATTCGAACAAAAATTTTTCGGAAAAGTGATTTGTTCCCCGGAGTGGATGCTACATGGTTATTTACTTTTTTTATTTGGTTTTGTCGTTGTTGCAAATCACACAGAATGCTGTTGCCCATTCTCTGGTATGTCCCATAGTCGCCTCTTACAATACCCACGGGAAGAGATGGGATGGTGTTATTCTTTAAGTTCAGACACCGTACGGAACATTACATTACAACATAATAAACATTACATGTACAATATTACGTTTGGCAAACTAATAAAGCAGTTTCCCAGTAGCGGGTTCCCGTGGATTTCGTAAGAAGTCATAAATAAGGGTTTGAAGTAGGTTCTACTTGGTTACGTAAGTACATTGAGAGCAAAATGATTTCTTATGAATATTAAATAAGAAGATTGAGTTAAGTTAAAGGATAACCCTATTCCCGTACTAAATCAAAGAACCAGAACCAAAATATAAGATTAACCACCCAAGAGAACCATTATATAATATATTAAGCTGCACCTGCCACGTTATATCTCTGCATCACCCTAAGGTCGACTGGTAGAAAATGCTTAAGGCATTAAGTCCGTCTTGGTACAATGTTTCATTAGTGCATAAAGTTTAAAATAAATAAATAATACCTTACCGTTATTTTAGTTTCTCTAAAGTCTCATCAACATTTATTATTGTAAGTTTATTTATGTTGAGCTTATGAAATACATGACTGTGTCACGAAAATTTTTTTTCGTATATTATTTTGAGGTGGCCTTATGCCACCTGACCTGACTCATTCTGCTCTTAGTGAAATGAGGAATGTCAGAATTTTACTAAAACCCACCTGTCTTCCTTCAGTTGTCCTTTGTGTTCCAGAGCCGCGGTGACTCTTTCGAAACTAGCAGGCATTTTTTTTTGGAATTTGAGTTCTTAATATGGGTCTGACAAGGAAGGAATCTTCTCCAAATAATCATTATTATCATTATTGCAGCCGAAAGACCACGAAACACTGCTCGATATAGACCACCCCTAAGAGTCGCTACAACCACGGGTCCTATACGTCTCGCATCTATCGGATTCCCGCAACCCTCACCAGGTCATCGGTCGAATTTGTGCGAGGCATTCTGACGTTGCATCTTTCGGTATGCGATTGGCTCTCCATCCATTGGCCCATCGACCCCATCTGTTCTGCGATAAATGTCCTCTGCCCACTGCCACTTAAGTTTGGCGATTCTTCGGGCTATATTGGTAACCCATGTAAGTATATCCAAGTTGGATTTAGGAGGAGCATGACTAATTAGCTGTATCTTGAAAGATGTCCCATGACAAATCTTTAGGCCTTGCGACCTTATTTTTGTTGGTCGAGTAACTCCTCCCGCTGTGGGTGTGAGAGAGAGTGTCGGAATTTTACTGACTAAAACCCACCTGTGTTCCATCAGTTGCCATTTGCCTGCCTGACCTGGCAGTCGTCGGTCCCTGGTGAACCCCGTCAATTATGGTTGTTTTGGGAACTGCGAAATGAGAACTCTCTTTATTGGTGTGCGAAGGAGGGATTCTTCTCTAAATAGACGAATTAAAAAAGAAACAAATGCAGAATGAGATTAGCTAAGCAGCACAGCACTCATATCAGGTTTCTATCGGGCACATATCCAACTCCAGTCTACACCATAAAAGATCTTATAACGTGAAAGCATAATAACGTTTTGCACAGCATAATAAACGGATCCATAATCATACTCTGCACGCTTCCCAGTTATTAGAACAATAAGGCTTTAATTCACTTTATGTACCTACCTTCCTTTCCTTGTTGTTTTCGTTATGATGTAGAGAACTCAGTGCAATATATTAATCCTATGTGTATTAATATGTTATTTTTTGGTGGGAAATCATCCAATTACTTCTCTCGTTCTAGGAAGGGGTGAGAAGGCGTGTCAGACTTTTACTGAATAAAACTCACTCCTATATTCCTTCTTTGCCCTGTGTTCCAGGACCCCGGGTTTTCCTTTCAGAAGCGAACCCATGACCCCGGGGGGCTTCGGCTCTGCTGGGTCCCTACGGTTTTGCTGACATCTTGAGGCGCACGTAGAACAATACGCGCCATCGATAACTCGGGCTGTGTCCGGATGGTTACCACAAGGCCAGACGGCGGCATATGTATGGAATTGGCGTATCTATCCTGTTTGGGTATAATTACCCATGATTCGACATCTGCAACACTCTTATTCTAAGTCCTTTTAAACGAATCCCCTTCCTCCACTCCACTTGACAAAATTCTTTAATTTCGATAACAAACTAGCTTGAATTATGTACCTACCAATTTGATTGCGAGAGGATAAGTTGAAACTGAGTCGAGTGGAAGAAATGATTTAGAATAAGGGTGTACATCAATCTGTTTACCAAACGTGAACAAATTTAATTTAAGTACTAACATTCCTTTTTTATTTTTTTAGCAGGAGACAGAAGACTCGTGTCTTGACACCTTTTTTCACCCCACGCTTTCGAATTGGAACCTTTGTCCAATGTATTTTCGTGTAAAGTTTAAGGAGGGACTAAAATGTCAAGTATTTGTGGAACTTCTCTTTCGAGGAATGTTATTTGTTGGCATCGGTTCTGCTCTTATAAATTACAAATTTTTATTCCAAAAATTAAACTATACATAGAAAGGAAGATAATAGATTTATATGGCACAACACAAGACACATAAACACAGCTATAACAGGTATTGATATAAATGAAAAAATAAGCAAAATTAAATAGTGTGCCATATAACATATTGCACATAGAAAGCTAGTTTTATCTTCGTAGTGTTTAACAAGCAATGTCGCAAAATTTTATGACTTTGGAAATGATAACCGTAAGCTGACAACTGCAGCATATATTCGTTAGCCATATTGCAGAACGCTTTTTAGTAAACTTCATATCAAAGGATTCGTCAAAAGGGAAGTAATTAACTCTCATATCACTTTGTCTATTTTCTCAAAGCCAATACGACAGTCATACATATTTTTTGAAAAAAAAAAGCGTATCTACATAACACACAGGCAGATAATTACTTCCCTTCGGTTATTTACTGGGACCCTCGTCACACTGAGCGCTTGTTTTACACGTCATTCTTGTTTACTAATGAAAAAAGTGCTGGTGGAAAAATAAATTGCTTTTTATTGTACAACCGCAGTCAGCCGGCCGGTGCGTAAATCAGAGATTATAAAGGATTTTTTTGAAATACCGTACACTTTAAACCCACGTAAACATTTGTCACCGCCGTGATAACACACGTGGTCGACGATGATATTCGTGAACTATTCACGTGGAACATAAGTTAGGTTTTCGGTTTTATGACATTGGATTCTGTGTTAATAACTTAATGTGATCTTTGGAGCAATAATTGATAAAAAACTTATTTAGTTGTCCTAGCGGTAGCAATAAAATGGCTAAAATGGGTACACATTTTGTATACTTTTTTTGCTTTGATAGCACACAGTTACAATACCGACAATCAATACCAGTAGTAATTAATAAACATAGCAGCGCTTACTTCCATGAGATGTTACTTTCTCCGTCACTAAAATGGGCAGGGAAGAACAGCACAGCGTTAGGTATTTAAAAAGTATACCGATACATTTTGTTGTTATCATCATTGTGTATGTGTATGTATCATCAGTATTGGCGAGTTTTGTCTAATCGTAGTCTATTTAAGTTGTCAGTGCAAAAAACACATTTTAATGTTGCTAATACAAAAAATAATCATAGTATATTTAACTTATATAAAAATTGTTAGCAATAGTGTCTTTATAGTTATGTGTAGTAGTCGTTGTTCAGATTTAGAAAGATGTGAAAACAAGACTAGATAATTGACGGAGCTCGCTGGAGCTGATTCTTGTCAGGGTTGCAGGATGTTCCTATTTAGTCACCAGGGCCCTGGAATGCAGAGGGCAACTGAAGGAATAATAGAAATGGTTATAATAAGAGTTTGGTTTTTTACAGGATGCATTTTGGAGAGTGTGTGCCGACATTGCATGACTGGATTTCCCGGACAGCCCCTCGTACTAATATTCACCCTTATGTTGTTGAAACTTCTACGGTCCGGACTAGGCGTTTCATCTCGTCGTTTATACCGCGTGCAACGAAGGTCTGGAACAATTTGCCTGCTACGGTCTTCCCGTTCGATTATAATTTAGGTGTCTTCAAGGCTAGAGTGAATAGGTTCTTAATAAACTAGTGCGCCTCACCGTCAACGATTACTTCGCTGCTTACCATCGCAGTCAAGCAATAGCTTTTATCAATTAAAAAAAAAGTCTGACCCCTTCACCAAGAGCTGGAGACGTTATTTGATGCTGTCGAAAAATAAAAAGCCCTCTATCGCATTCAATTCAAAATTCATATGACCAATGATTTTGTCTTTTAACCTAAACTAGATTGATAATCTAATTTAAAGCCGTGGGGTCCGAGTGCTCATAAGCTGTTCAAAGAACTATCCAAACGCTTAGTAGACACTTCGCGTGACCCAAGGGCTGGCTTTTACCTCGGTCAGAGATTAAGCATTGCCATACAACGTGGCAATGCCGCCAGCCTTTTGGGCACACTTCCAGTCGACAGCGATGCGGAGGAGTTTTTTGACGCCATATTTTAGCTTTTAGATTTTTTATTTAAGTGTATAAGTTATTGTCTATATGTTAAGTGTTTTATGTATTGATAGATTCCATATTAAAATAAATGAATAACTTAAGCTAAAAAAAAAAATTAAAGCCACATTGAAACCGACAGAATTTTGGAACATGAATACAAAAATTTAATGAAAAATACACAATATCGTTTTTCATTCATCAATAAACATAATACTTCCTTTTTATAGTGAAAATGCCTCGCCTGTGAAAAGGTTAACGCCTTATCATATTATCTTTAGCTTTCAAAAGCTTTTTTGTTTTGCTATTCTTGTACAAACCCTTTACCAAGATATCAAACGACAAAAACACGAACGTGTTTACGCGAACTTGGATGCTATTTATTATACAGACGAGAATGTGACAATCTTTTTGTAGACGCTTTTTCTATTCTCATACTTAAAACTTTTTGTCGTGATACAGTAATATAAAGCAGAATACAATTATCCCTCGCATTATTATAAAAGCTTTCACGTCGTATTATGAAATGGAAAGTAGTGAAACGAGGTTGGAGGTACGTACCTGCTCCATTTTTGAGCCGCCTCACAAACAAATTAGATACGAATAATCCACCGACTCTAGATTGTTTTATCTTTGTTCTACAAATCGAGGATTTATACTGCATTTTTAACTGAGACGCTTACTTGTTGAATATTTAATTTAAAAATATTCTGTCTATGCTATCAACTTTTCTTTGACTGCAATCTTATTTTTGCAGACAAAATCGACAGTCATAAACATTTTATGTTTCGTTGAATGACATTCATATAATAAGAAGTTGAAATGCTTGAACACGACTATTCGAATTGCATTTAAATATCTCAAAAGATCTTTCTTTGTTAACTTCTACACATATTGAAATATTGTAAAAATTACAAATGAAATCTAGAGAAAAGAAAAAAACGAAACATTTAATATTCAACTTACGAACTCGCAAACTTTAAAAATATGAAAAGTTGTGGACTTTCTTCCGAAAATTAAAAAAAATATGACGTCCGAAAAGTTTTGTAGCAGAACGTAGCGGGCCGCCGAGAAGTTCTGAAACAAATTGGAATTCAACAAATTACTCAAATGCCGAAAATAGTACCTTCAGTGTTGTACGTGACGGAATAATGACCGTCATTTACTTTTTGTAGGGTGAAAAGGCAACCTTTTTTTGGTAGTTTTTCAAAAGCTTAGAAATATCATTTATAGACATCCATTATCGAAATGACTTGCACAATAATTGATTATTGTTTTATCAAAATCGTTCATTTTAAGGATAACCTCCTAAATTGTAATTATGCTGTTATAATATTGTGAGTGCACGAGTTATTTAGGGATAATAAAAATAATAACGGACGGAACAGACGTCGGAAACGGACGTCGGAAACGTCCGAGTTGATGCCCGCCGCGGTGAAATTGTCGAGTGTGCGGGAAGCGTATCGTTGCTTGTGACGTCACTGCGTCAGTTGCCACGCGCGTAACCGCATGCGCTGCCCGCGTCCTGTTCGAATTTCAAACAGATCGGTGACGTTGCTTACTTGCCTGCACTAGATGTTTTTAAATTGTGTTCTTTTTCTCTTTGAACGTGTTGTATCCCATGAATGTCAGCTGCTTTATAGCTTCTGTGGCAAGATATTTTTGAAAAGTCACTGCGTGACTGATGATTGCATAACTTTTTTATTATGGGTGATCCCCACCACCCTACTATCTTCTGCTGCCTCTCCTGAAAACCAGAGTTATTAGTGGCGTCCTGTTTAATCCGATCTCATCCAACAGACTTGTATCCTGTAAAGGAAGAAACAAACAATGAACTCGACATACATTTTCACAGTTTTGCATCAACGGCTCTTACGCGATTATGACGTTATTACTTAGACTTAGACATTTTTTATTAGATATTTTAGAAACACAGTATCTTGTGGATTTTATCTAGGCTTCTATTGAAATCAATTTACAAATTTGTGTAAAACTAATCCAGTAAATACCTCTGAATACCTGTTATTTTGCATGAATTTTGACACTTCATAATTTGCTCAAAAATTAAAACAGTCACAAAAGTATAACAATAGAAGCCTTGCCAATTTAATCAAGATTCCAAATGACGACAATTTTGTTCTAAAACTTTTAAGGGTTTAAAACACGTATTTCCTGGTATTTTTTTTTTTTATATTCGAGTAAATAAAGGAATTATTGAATGCTAACAGAGTTTTCTGGCGTTAACTCTCTTTTTTTGCATTGTATTTTCGTCAAACATCGCGTTGGATTGCGTTAGATGAAGTAACAAGCTTTTAAACCAGTCTCGAAGTAGACGATAGGCGAGTGAAAAAGGACACTCTTAAAACCACACAACAGAATTGAAAACTTCATCAAGGCAAGGTTAGTAATACAAAATTTGTAAACTTCATTTATGTAACGCTCGTTAGAGTTGGCTAACCTTACCCGACTCGCGCCGACTGTATCCGATCCGCGCCGACCTTACCCGAACGAGCGTTACAGTCGTGCGTCAGCGGGTCAGTATTATTCAATACGCACAAGATAAAATCAGAAATCACAAACGTTCATTTCAAATAGACCAATTACAGGCACTTTTGAATTGTCAAATGTTGGTCAATAAAAAAAAAAGTGAAGCTAAAATGCACATTCCAAAGCGTAGATCTCGGAGAAGAACGTGCAAGAAACTCCATGGACACTATTTTAAATTGTATTATGAGTTACATAAATCTTGGTTACATATTTCTGGTCGCTTCTATTCTGTGAGCACAATGCAGACTGACAGACAGACAGAATAAAAAAAAAAACAATCGAAATTGAATTAAACCACTGGCAGCTAAGAGATGACCAGTCTCATCTAACGGCGCCCGCGCCCATTCACGAGCATGACGCGTGCATCAGCCCCACTCCGCTCAACTATTGTAAAAGGAACTGAATGACCCAATCACATCACATCGGTGAGACATTTGAATGACCATGACAAACTCTCAACTGTCTTGCTGGTAATGTCAAAAACTACTGTCTATTAATAAAAACAATAGCATTATATAATTATAATGCTATTGTTTTTATTTAGTAATAAATTATCAAAAGCTCTTTTAAAATAAATAAAAAAAATGAAAAAAAATACCATTTCGAAAAAAACAATACAAAAGGGCAATAGCATCTCTTGCAAAATTTATAAAAAAAAAAAAAATATTCAATGCGCTTTTTTCACTTCAAAAAACCTGTAAGAGTTAGGACTGAGAGCTTGTTTATTACAGTGATGCATTGCAGGAAAGTTGCTCCACCACGGACTTAAATAATCTGTTTTATGTGAGGTTCAACGTTCTCAGCGTTTACAGTCCCCAGATTTTTTATCATTTGTAACGAGGTTCTAGGTGATAATATGACCACTATTCGTTGTATTAGGATATATTTAATTGATATCCTAGAACTAATCTATATTGTCTAATAAACCAATATTGCCTATTATTGGGCAAAGGACGGCCATATGATGTCGCGGTAGAACAAGGAGAAGATTTGATGACTTTTCTAAAACAATAAAATTAGTAGCATCATCTTATAGTTTGCTATTAAGTTTATTACAGGTGAACGTTGCAGCCTGCATGACTGAATTTAACTTTAAGCATATAAGTCCCATAACAGTAATAAAAGCTTTTAAACAAAGCAAGGTTAAATTAACTAAAGATCTATGGGGTATGTCTATCAAAGTTTGTACCTCAATTATTGAGACTATAGCGCCGTACTTAGCTTTGATATTTAATTTGTGTATAGATCAAGGAGTCTGTTCGAATGTAATGAAATATAGTAAAGTGATACCATTTTTTTAATCCGGGTACAGTTAAGACACTAATAATTATAGGCCGGTGTTTGTATTGCCAGTTTTTAGCAAGATATTTGAAAAGGTAAGTTAAGTCAAATGCTTAATCATTTTAATACGAATAACATCTTGCACGATAAACAGTATGGTTTCACCGAAGGACGTTGGACAACTGACGCTGGAGGCACAAGATGCAATAGGCATCTTCTAGGACCTATCTAAGGCGTTTGATTGTGTGGTTCATGAAACATTACTCCTGAAGCTTGTTCATTACGGACTAGGCAAAACAGCGTTAAGTTTATTAAAATCTTATTTGATTGTCAGATAGCAACTACTTCAAATAAGCGGTGTCAATTCGTTGGGATTAAATGTGAAAATAGGGGAATCCAGGTTCTTTTTTATTTTTAGTTTATATTAATGTTGTACCCTATTTGTTGCAAAACAAACTTAATATTGTGTTGTTTGCTGACGACACTTCTTTGATTTTCAATATAAATAGAAGAACTAATAATCTTGAAGAATGCAGGTCCAAAACAGCTGCTAATAGTCTACTTCTAAATGAAAAGAAAAATAAAAACGAAATGTATAAGATTTTTCTTACCGAATGTCAAGAGTTGTGATTGTGACGTAGTATTGAACAATGAGAAACTAGAATTCGTCGATAAAACGGTTTTCCTGGGGATTACGATTGATTCAAGGATACAATGGGGTCCTCATTTAACATCTCTTGCAGGACGGCTTAGCTCAGCTGCATATGCTGTTAGAAAAATTCGCCAATTTACGGATGTTGATACCGCTAGACTAGTCGATTTCAGTTATTTTCATAGTATCATGTCATATGGTATTTTACTATGGGGACGGGCTGCAGACATCGACTCAATTTTTATTCCACAAAAAAGAGCCATCAAGAGCTATTTACAATTTCCACCGGTGCGATTCTTTAAGGGAACTGTTTAAGAATATTAACACCATGACGGTGCCTTGTCAATATATTTATGAAAACATCATGTACGTTGGAAAAAATGATCATCTTTTTAGCAAGAGGCGATAAACATATTTATGTTACAAGAAATAGGGACCAATTAGTTCAACCAGATTTCAGACTGGCTAAAATGGCCTTATCTTTCACGGGGTACTGTTTAAATTTTATAATAAAATACGTCCATAAATATTAGAATTCAATGTACCGAAATTTAAATCTTGTATTAAACGCACACTATGCAGGCAAGCATATTATAAGTTGGAGAATTATATTCAAGATAAAAATGCTTGGCTCAATGCTGGTCCAGCTCCACTAACACTAGGGTATATAAATTGATTAGCTTGGATTTTTTTTTCATGTTTTTGAATTTTGAAAATATTATAATATTTTATAATGTAGAAGCATTTTTTTTCAGTGGTGTACCTTGGAGCTATTTATTGTTTTTAGGTTATTATTAGACTTGTTTGACATGAATGAGCATGGCAGTTGAGAGTTGGTCACTCAAATGTCTCACTGATGGTGGTGCGTGTGTTGGATCATTCGGTTCCTTCAAAATGGTTGAGCCGAGTGGTGCTAATATTCGCGTCATGTCCGTGAACGGGCGCTGTCAGTTGTGACTGGTCATCTCTTAGCTGCAAGTTGCTATTTTAATATCTATATTTAGTTTTTATTTTAATTATATTTACATTGTTCTTACATGATAGTAGCGACAAGAAACATGTAACCGAGATGGTACTCCCTTCTTCTTCTAAAATTGTTTGCCCGTAACATTATCCATAACACGTGTGCTATAAACTTCAGTAATCATAATGTTCAAAATCCCGAATTTTTGTTTAACATCTTTAGTTCTAAAAGTATTCTGTCATAATATCGAGTACAATTATAATTGAATCTCCTAATTTTACATGACCTAAAGTCTTTTATTTTCTTTTTCGATTCAAAATGTTTTTGAAAGGCCGTTATTAAAGAAAAAGATTCACAAATAATAAATTTTATCAAATATCCGGATAACCTATTTCCTACCAAACTAAACTGTTACCTTAACAATAATTGAAGGACATAAACGACCGTTTATCCAACGATGCATACATAAATACGGTCCGAAATAGAGTTAGGTGGGAGCACAACAGGACAATATCCAACATGTACTAACGCATCTCGTGTTGTAGGCCCGATTGTTTGAGCAGTCATGTCCGGGAGAAACACACGGCCATTTGTCATGCGACAACACCGCCACGGTACGTCTGAATGGCCACCAAGCCCTCTTGTTCTATTGTCTCACACATAATGACCGCCTCCGACCCACTACGATTAGTATTTCTGAAACACACCAAATTAGGCAAAAGTTATGCTGACTGAACTGGTAAATCTATGTCGAAATATTATTTTTAGAAAAGGTTTTTGTATTTTAGAGCATAAAGAAATAGTTGTTAATTTTGCGGCTCGAAACTGGAATGGTTCGCATCGGTTCTAACGTAAAACTGCGGGATTTATCCTAAATAAACAACCCCGTACTAAAAATACACATGCGGCTCTAAGTTCTTAAAATTGACGCATAGCACAGGTTCATGCACTACAAAATGGCTACGAGAGTATTGGCACGTTTGCTACGTCGTAGCAAACAATTCTAAACTCTTGAGTAAATCTGCAACGCGCATAAACATTATCACCCATAATTATTCCGAAAATACAACGTGATGCCAAGCGAAGCTGACCTCGTAAAACGTCGTCCAGTTAATGTATAGAGTGAACAATGTACGAGTATTCCCTAGAACACATACATTAGTTCTCTCTCCCAATACCGAAGCACTTAACTTGTATGTAGCCGGAGAGTAGAGAAAGTGTAACCTACGTTCCGAGCGGATTCAGCGATATTTATGACCCTAGAAGGAGTGGCGTAATAAATAATATATTTTAAGTGAAACATAAGTTTCTTCAACTAAATCTTGAGCACCGAATTATTATGGAAAAGAAAACATGTTTGTCAAAACAGACGAAAGTGTACATCGAAATAAAATTTCTTCAGTGCTCCCTTTGAGGGCATTAGATTAGGCAGCAAAATGCTTCCGAATAGGGAACTACTCGAAAACACTTCACCGTTGGCTAACGTGAAAAATAAAAAGACGAGAACAAAAAAATTCACTTTGAAGTAAAAGTCAGTAAACCGAGCTGATTGCCACTTTTACGGTATTCCGAACGAGACCCTCGTCACTCCTTTTTCGGCGCTTTTTGCTGTATATTTACAAATGTAAATGAGAATCGCTACGAAACGATATAATTTTATACAATATATTGTAATATTAACGCTGTAAAATCGAATTGTCTAATTAGGCTTACAGCTGTATGTACGCTAGAAGTGACAGCTAACAATAAAGCCTTTACGATTGAACTGTTTAATATAATACTTACATAATACCGTATTGGCTTATGAAACTACAACATAATATATTTTAGAGAACATTCAGTTGTTGGAGTAAAGTTTAGCTCAGTTCAGAACGTAATAACAAAGCACTTTATATACGTCGTTGTTGATTTATGTCAGTTTTAACTCAACATTTATGTGTGGATTTTCGTGAGGTACCACGTACCTACTGTGCAGATGTTTTTTTATTCGTCTGAAAACACAATAATATAATATATATATTTTTTATTTGTGTTTTTAAGGTGGGAAATTATCCAATGACATCTCCCGTCCTTTGGCGGGGTGAGAGAGCGGGTCAGACTTTTATTGACTAAAACCCACTCCTGTTCCTTCTTTGCCTTTGTTTCAGGGCCTCGGGGTTCTTTTTCATGCATCACCCATGGCCCCAGTAGGCTTCGACCCTGCTGGGCCTCTTTTTTTTATTGGGTGGCAAAATCATCTTATGACAAATCTCGCTCTTGAGCGGAGCGGGAGATAGTGACAGACTTTTACTGACTAAAAACCCACTCCTGTTCTTACGTTGCCTTCGTCCCAGGGCCCCGGGTTTCGCTTTCACACTACCCGTGGCCTCAGTAGGCTTCGACCCTGCTGGGCTCCTACGATTTGCTGACATCTCCTTGAGGCGCACGTGGAACAGTACGCTCCGTCGACGACTTGGGCTCGGTCCGGAAGGTTACCGGACCGTCGGACGGCGAGCCACCCATTGCTCGCTGTCCGCAAGCCCGCGCCTACGGTGGCCGGAAATCGGGATCGGAATCCCGGCGGCGGTTGGGGCATAAGGACCGTTGCCTCACGCGATCGCAGAAGGAGTCGACCGCCTGCCACTCCTCCTCACTCCGGACCATGGCCTGTACCAAGGCCCGGCGCGACATATCGTTGCCACTGTGTGCCCCCACGAGGACACGGCGGTGCTCTGCCAAGGCGGGGCATACCTGAACCGTATGCTCCACCGTGCCCTTCGGGCGGTCCACACAATGGTGACACCCGGGCGTTTCTTTCGCATAAATCCGGTGCAAGAATCTCCCGAACTGGCCATGTCCGGTGAAGACCTGCGTCATGCGAAAGGTTTTTTTTTTTTTTTTTTTTGGGTGGGAAAATCATCCTTATGACATCCCCGCTCTTGGGCGGAACGGGAGATAGTGTCAGACTCTTACTGACTATACAAACTTTGGATCCCCGTTTCATCCCCTTAGAGGATTTTCTAAAATTCACCCCGAATTTTGGAAAATCCTCTTAGTGGTCGCCTACGTCATAAAAATGAAACCTGTGCAAAATTTCAAGCTCCTAGGCCGAGTACTTTCGGCTGTGTGTTTATATTTCAGTTAGTTTCTCCTTTTATATATATAGATAACTGTAATATACAACATGTAACGGGAATAATGCACACACTTATATATCCCAATTAGAAAATTGATTTACAATCATAATTCGTACTGAAATGTGACTCAGGTCTACTGTCCACGGACGCGTAGCTTCTTAGTCGCGTATTCGTCATTATGCGCTTGGTGTACGCCTGTGTAAAGCTTATATTCAAAACTATGAAACTGTGTCGATTTAGCGGCAACGACACGACGGCACAACGTTGAGGTAGGGTTTTCTTAAGAAATTAGATAACTGTACGCCAACAATATGAGAATCGACGCGATGTACCAATACCGAAGCGCTGTTATACGCATGTGTATGCATGCGTAGATACCAATCTACGCATGCACACATAAACTATCTAGCGACGCAATCAAAAGATTTATTTAATTTATCAAAATACTTAAGTAATTTAAAAAATATTGCTGAAATCGATTTAGTAGCTGGATCTGAACATATTACTTTCAAGATGTGCATTTATTATGTTATATATATACATTTTTTTTTCTAGTTTATTTGTCATTCGTGTTTGGTTGTGTTTCATTCGAATTGGAAAAAAATGATAAAAGCGTTCGCAGAAAAGTGGTTAATAATAGTAGATTATGCGACTGTGCAGTGCGGCAGTGTCTTTAAGTCGCGGGCGGCATGTTGAATTCCGAACGAAACGAAGGTTGCTAATTTTAATCCCGAACGTCAGCGAGGGATTTATGTAATTAACTCCCGAGCATTGCGAGGAAGTTAATAAAGAAACCTAAGTGAAGTGAGGAAATCAAGTCGCCCAAGACAAAGACAGCTTTATCCCCGTGTTAGATACCCAACTTTTTACACTATCTGTAAGATAATTAAAAGACAATTTGGTCAAACAAATCATACATTAGAGAAATATAAGTATTATTTACAAGTTAATTTTAACTATCACTCAACATGTTTTGAGATTTGAAACAAACAAAATTGACTATTCTAAGATTCTATAGTTTCAATTTTCTAAAACGCTCCCGCTCTTACATTAATTTTTTTTAGAAACTCGTCAGTAACCACGTTTTATTTTTGTTTGTTATTGGCCAGTTTGAATTTTGAATAAACTTTTTTGATGGACGTACATTTATATTCACTCAATGTTGATGAAAGTTTTTGACGTTCCAAATTCAAATCTTATTATTCCCTAAGGATCGCCCATACTGCATTATCTCTCTAGGGACAGAATGACTTGCTTTAAGTGATGGTTGTATGACATGTAAAAGGACACTATCGAGCAGGTGGTGTAAAAAAACATTTAGCGTTATTATAGGCAGAAAAAATATCTTTTTAATGTCAAAAAAGTATTTCTACCTTGAAAACTTAGTACATTATTCAATACCTATTCCTACGTGTAAACTCAAAATTATCGCAATGAAAAGGGTGAGAACGTCACTGAACGTCCCTGAAGGAGTTACCTTTAAGCGTGACGATAGGTACCTTCTACAAAACTATTTTGTATGCACGATTTTCCCTGTAACTACGACCAAAAATATACAAATCCCCCGATAAGGGGTTGACTACGTTCGTGCGTCTGTATAGCGCGTAAATTATTGTTGATATAGTTGGCGATATAATAAATAAAACGGAAAAAATGAACGAAAAACTTGCATGGAAAAATTGTGACTGTAAAAAGGAGTGGGGCGGGAGACTGAATGTGGCGTGACGTTACCGGTCACTGTGTATCTGATGCACATCAGATTTCGTTCATCCAGGATTGCTTAAAGAAACAGAACAATTACAAGTTCCATGTACTCTATTTGAAAAATAAGGATCGGATGATGATGTAAATTTTTTTTTTGTATTTAAAAAAAAATATGTTGTATTATCTAACGACTACAAAAGTTGTTCTTATTTGCAGATACTATTACGAGACTTTTGAACTATGAGTTTAATTGAATTTTTTGCTGTAGATTGAAAAAGTAATTCACAATAAAATTCAAATTCAAATCGGCTACTTAAAATATAAGAAAATAATTACCATTTATAAAACTAACAGTTTTTTAAGTCCTTTGTGTGAAGTCAGTGAAAAGTTGAGCGGACGAAGTTTCTAACACCGCAGCACTTCATTCTACTAACTCATTGCAATAAGAGCATCCAACCTGGCCCACATTTTCACAGTTTTTTTTACAACCAGTCTTACTCGATTATGACGTTATTACACATATTTCATTAGATATTCTGGAAACACAGTATCTTCTGGATATCATCTATTGAAATTAATTTATAAATTTGTGTTAAACTAATCCAGTAAAGACCTCTGAAAATCTGCTATTTTTCTTGAACTTTGACCCTTCGCAATCTACTAAAAAATTATAAAAGTCAAAAAAAAATTAAAAATAGAAACCTTGTAAATTTAATCAAAATTCTGAATGACGAATTTTTTTTCCAAAAACTTTTACAGTTAAAAAAAAATAACAGTTATTTCCTGGAACAAGTTTTGTGAAATATTCAAGTGAATGAAGGTATTACCGAGTGCCAGCAAAGCTTTCAGGTATTATATCTCTATTTTCGCATTGCCTTTTTATTAACATTGCGTTGGATTGCGTTGGATTAACCGGCAAGCTTTTAAACTATGCTCAAGTTGACGATAGACGAGTGGGGAAGGTCTCTAGGGCCTAGCTCGTCTACCACGGATTGACAAGCCACTTATAACTGTTACGTAAACGTGTGCGTTAACGTTCTTGGTGATCTTTAAGTGCACTTTTCGATTTTGCAACTTTTTGTAAAACACAAGACGCATATTACGAGTACTATGAAAGTGTTAATGATTTTAAATTTAGGATACTTGTTGAAACGCCGCTCGGAGCAATATGATGCTTCTTTGTGAAACTTTTTTTGTTTGTACTTCTATATTTGAATTTAGAATTTGAGATCCATGTCAAATTGTGGAACAACAACCTCCATACTAGAAAAAGTTGAAATATCATCCCAAGCCATAGTACTTGTTTTACTGTATGGTCACTTAAAGTCGAATTAGAATCCATAAAGTCAGTTTCGTGTTGAGTTATTCCTACTTCTTTATTTACAACACAATATAAGTACAATCACATTAATAATATAACTAAAGACGAAAGTTTGTTAGTGTGTGTATGTTTTTTACGCTCAAAAGGCTAAACGGATTTGGATGAAATTTTGCACACAGCTAGAATATGTACTGTAATAACACAGGAATTGTGTATATATACAATTCCTGTGTTATTACACTTTTATGTCACTTTTTAGGGTTCCGTATCTCAAAAGGAAAAAACGGAACCCTTTATTGTCCGTCTGTATGTCTGTCTGACCGTTTGTCTGTCTGTCTCTCAAGACCCTTTATCTCGGGAACGCGTGGAAGGATCGAGTTGAATTTAAAACCAGGATCGAGGATTAAAATATCATTAAATTTTAATGTTTAAATGATCTGGCCAGTTTTAGTTGACCATATCATGAAGTGATCAATTCTAAGATCTGGCCACGAAATATATACAAACTGAAAATTATATTATGAGCGAGAGCAAGAGCCAGACTCTTACTGACTGAAACCCACCTGTGTTTCTTCAATAGCCCTTTGCGTTTCAGGGCCTACCGTGGCCCTGAAACGCACTACCCTTTCCAATAATCCCGCGACCTTGGCAAGCATCGGCCTCCTCGTGGACGCCGTCCATTTTGCTCTCAGCTCTATTATGTGCGTGGAACCGAACCCGCCGTCGACCTAGGCTTAGTTCTTATGTTATGTTATTTTAGACTAGTCAACAGAATCCAAACAAATCCACCAGTATTTGAATGTTTGGTTATAACGTCAAATATTTCATCGAATGGCACATATTTGAGGGAGTTCTTTATGCAATTTTATGGATTGTATTCATGGAAACACATTTCGAATTCCTTTTATGTAAGCATTTTCTTCAATAAAATATTCTAAAGAATAAAGGCCAACAACATCATTGGTTTGCCTCTGCTCGGTGGCTACGAGAGTAACAGCACATAAATATTTTTAGATAAAGTTAAGACTAAAGACTGACACATTTACTTTTAACTAGCTGTCCCACGTGGCTTCACTCACGTCTTTGGTTACGTAGCCTATAGTCTTCCTCGATAATTGGGCTATCCAACATTAAACAAACTTTTCTATTCGAATCTGTAGTTTCTGAGATTAGTGCGATTTTGAAACATGTAAACTGCAATTAGGTATGTATTCAATATCATCATTATTTCAGGGCCAGTCTGCTATTACAATAGTGTCAGAATCTGGTCTATCATTGATTTCATAATTGTTGATTTTGACAGGTTTGGTAATTTACTAATATAATGGCGTCATTATGACGATGACCAATGGTCAACCACTGACACTCCATTGAAACAAGTGGCATACAATAGTAATCTCGTACATATTGACAATTGAATATTTGACTTATGCGGTAATCTGTAAAAAATTTGACAGTTCCTTTGATCAGTGCCTACCAGAATGTTATTGTGCAGTTATTGCTTTTAATAAGCTCGATATTGTCATTCTACCACAACTCTAGTACGAAAGACCATTGACCGATCAATGATCGATCATTATGAATTAAGAGATTGCGAACCTTTACCAAAATGGCAATAGGATCGTGTTGGAATGACGAATTTATAAAAATGGCAGACTTGGGCCCCAGTAGGAAGACGCCCCGCTGGATATTTATGCGTCAACACATTACATATATCGACCGGTTTCGTGCTTTTTGTATCCAAATGATTCCGCGAAAGTCAATTTTCTTTTTTTAATTTTCAATGTTAGGGTTTGACCACCGATCCACCTTTTGTTCATATACCTTATTATGTATACCTATACAGCATCATCTTCCTGCCCTTGTTCCATCTTATTTGGGGTCGGCGCAACACGTTTTTTTCTTCCATTCTATCCTGTCAACCGTCATACTATCATTATGTATACCTATACAAAAATAAATTATTCAACTTCGGTGTATAAGTATTTTAGGCCTGTTTGTAGGTACTTAGGCCCTGGCTATCGGCCTGTTTCGCAAATTCCTTTGCCTACAAAGAAACCGAGGAGATATTCTTATCGCGACGTTTCGGGAGCCGGTGGAACTCTTGGCGGATGATAAATGGAAGGCCTACGTGATTCACCGTCTTTGCTTCTAAAGCTGTTTTAAATCCCCTTATTTTTGTGCATTTTATGCAAATAAGATTGTTTGGAGTTGGGGGCTTGAGGCACTTTAGAGAAAATTATTCATCATTGGGTCATGTAGAATTACTGAAACTTTCAGGAGTTATTTATGGACAACTTAACCCTAAAAAGTAATAGTGAACCGAAGCATTTTTCACTTTTTCTTTCTTATCGTTAACAAAAAAACATTAAACAGTTTTTTTTTTTACTTTTTATAAAAGTATGTAAACTATCAAGTTTGGCACATTCGTTATTTGCCTCTGATTTCTATCCATATGTATGTACTCGTATGTTTGAAATCACATTGTCACGGGGTAGAGTTCAAACTCGCAGCGTCCGCTTTTCTGTCCGATATTATTATTCGCTGAACAAACGATTCTGAATAAAAACGGAATCTATATAAAACATAGGTTTTTGTAGAAGAGTTTTGGCCTAAAACTGTCAGAATATATTACGACTGGTCTAAAGGTGACATGGAGATAAATGCGACTGTAAATCACGTCGATTTTATGTTCGCTGTTCAACCATTCAACCGTATTGTGATGTGTGAACTAGGTTCTTTTATTTACTGCATTTATAGTTACCATTTTAATATACCCACATTTTAAGTCACTTGTGAGAAATAAGTGTATTTATTTGATGATCAGTCATTGTATTTATGTCGTCCTGATTCATTCACTGACATACAATTTTGCGCAAGAATTCCTTAAAGTCAAAGTGTCAGGGTAACCTCCGAAATTCAAATTTATTTAAGTTTTTTTTTTGTATTTGCTATTCTGAATGTCTTTTAGATATTCAATAGGAACACGAACGAACGACGTGTTTTTAAGACGAACTGAGAGCGTAGTATTTATTAGTTTAATTGCTTAAATAAATATGTATCCCACCAAAAACATAAGGTTTGCCCTGAGAAAAAGATATCAGATCTCATGTAGAGCCAAGCTTCTAAATCTACACGGCCTAACTTTACCGACCCTAACTTCACAAATTCTCAGAATATGAACTATCTGGTACATCGGAAACCAATTCTATGAGGGTTCAAAAAAACGACGAAACACTTCGAGAAAAGGTAGGTAGTGCCCTTGCGCTTCGCTTGGCTCGTCTTGGCGGGGGTACTACCGTGCCCCCAGATTACAGCCGCCAATCACATTCAACATGCAACTTGGCTCTGACCTGAAAATTGTAAGAAATTTATAGAAATTTGTATTTGCGTAAAACTTAAGAAAATTTGAATTTTGCAGGCTACCTTGAACCATACCTCCTAAATAATGAAGGTGAGCACTGAGGAAAGGTTTTTGATAGTTACAAATTAATCATCCTGTCTTTAACTTTTTTAGAGGATAGAGATTTGTATGAGATATCCTCGTTCTCCCAACGTGAAAAGAGGCACACGCTGAATCTGTAGCGTAAAAGTTATAATTTTATTTTATGTAAGTACTTTAAATAAAAAGCAAACAATTCATAAATGACAAGAACCGGATGTCCCCGTTTCAGACGTAGCAAACGTAAAGGGTATATTTTAAACATGTTATATGTTTTTAAACTTCATTTAAAAATCGCTGGCGACCCTTGTCAACCTTTGCTTGCTTATTTTAGCTTATAAAGAGATTAAGTGATATTCATGAGTAATTTATATGAGCAAATTACGGTAAAAAAGTGTGTATTGCGTATACAAGCGTTCTTGTTTTGCATATTGCGATTATATGTGTTTAATTAGCAACCTTTTTGTAATATAATGCTAATATTAGGGCTTGAAGATGTCCCTAACACTGCA
Source organism: Mythimna vitellina (assembly GCA_949316375.1). Lineage (NCBI taxonomy): Eukaryota > Metazoa > Arthropoda > Insecta > Lepidoptera > Noctuidae > Mythimna > Mythimna vitellina. The sequence continues at coordinate 10,835,130 of OX438698.1, forward strand.
TGATCTTTCAGATCTTTTTATCAATCAGAAGCTAGATTAAAAATATTTCCCAAAACACATCACATGCATAAATAATATTTAAAGTATTAGCCGTTGCTGAATTAATAATATAAGCAGTCATTAGTAATCGGGAGTACCTGGAGCATTTAATTGCAACATATTTATGAAAACGAATGAATGAATGTATAACACGATAAATGGAGCAATGAGCTTATTGTAATTAATTAATATATCAATTAAAAACGATAAGTGAGATGGCATAATCCAAAAGTGAACCTTTTGTTACTATGCTAAATAATTTTGTGAATTCTTTTTAAAAAAAATACAACCGTATTGCAATAAACCCAAATGATAAGTGTTTTATTATGGAGGTCCCGTGCCTACTTTCAGCCTTCATCATCAAATCAGTTCAATGGTATTTTGACCTCTAAATTTTATTGAAATTTATTTTCGCCATAGCCGTTTAATTATTCTTCAACGTCAGCATGGTTTAAAAGCTTGTTGGTTCATTCAACGCAATCCAAAGCGATGTTTAATAAAGAGGTATTGCGAAAAAGAGAGATAGCACCTGAAAGCTTTGTTGGTATTCAGCAATCCCGTCATTCACTCAATTATTTCAGGAAACTTGTTCCAGGAAATACGTTTTTCTAATAACTTTAAAACTTTTTCAGTAAAATTTACGTTGTTCAAAATCTTGATTAAATGTTGAACGATTCTATAAATATGTTTTTTGACTTTTTTAATTTATGAGTGAATTATGAAGAACTAGAGTTTACGCAAAAGAGCAGATTTTCAGCTGGATTAGTTTAAAACAAAGATTTCAATGGAAACTTAGATAATATCCACAAGATATCTGTTTTCAAAATATCGGTAATAGTATCGGTTGTTTTTAATAAACTTTTTTTAAATATTATTTGCAAAGTCATCAATACTGTTTTAAACTATCTTCAAGAAAATGAGGTTTTCAATACGGTTGATTTAAAAAAAAAAAAAAAATCTCAGAATTTATTAACCGACTTTTATTTTTTATTTGAAAGGATATAAATTCAGATTGTGCTATTTTTAATCAATTATAATTTTGATAATAGGATACTTGAAGAATTAAGGGAACTCCAAAAATATTACAGGCACATATATAGCGAATTTGGCATTTTTTATTATTATTGATAGGCTCGCGTTTCACTATCTCACCTGATGGCAAGCAACTATGTGATTGACGATGGATCACGTTTGCCTATAAATTACTTACCTGAAGAATGAATCTCTTGGCTTAAAGACTACTAAGTTGTAGCTATCAGGAAACACAGACTTCAGTTCTTAGCTGTAGGTACAATAAATGTGTTCCCAAAATGTTTTGTGCTTATCGGTGGGATATCCACCATATACCGATGGTGCAACGCCGTACGTCTGGTGGATGATGGAACGTATATACACCTGCGCGTGTCTTGAAGCTGTCCTCCAAGGTAAAGAAAAGCACTAGGTACACGTCTTACGGATTTCTGATTTGCATCTCCGTAAGGAAAAAGAGCTTTGGTTTCTCATCCTCCGGGATAAGGTGGACTGATAAGATTTGAGTAAAGATCTCATATTTTAGTGAGGTGACCAATAAGAGAGAGGGAGTGCAGTCACTTAAAGTTTATCTGCAGGAGAACCAAGGTTGCCTACAAAGAAAGAATTTGAGTGGGGGAGGTCTATGTCCAACAGTGAACGTCTTTCGGCTGAAATGATGATGATGACGTACTTAGAGGACGATATCATTAAAGGATTACTCTTAATAGGTAGGAGAATACGGGGAGTCCCCCTCCCTCGGGCCTTCTCAACTAGCACGATGGTATATTCCATATTACTTAGGCCCCTAATCACCTCCGGTCTCCTTAGATCCTAGTACGTAACCTCCCTCTACTGAGCATCATACTGGAACACGGTTAGGGCACTTGGTGGTCTTTGCTGAGTCGGTGGTCACCTACTACCCGGGTACCACGTGTAGGGACTTGCTTCGGATATTCTCCTACGGATGCGGGTGCCTCAGTCCCCAAAATCATTCATCAACAAAACAGGCATTTGCATTCAGCAAGTACCTACGCCTTCACAAATATTTCAGTTAAGGGGATAAAACACGACATACATTTTCACTGTTTTTCATACAACCGCTCTTACGCGATTATGACGTTAATACACATTTTTCATTAGATATTTTGGAAACACAGTATCTTGTGAATATGATCTAGGCTTCTATTGAAATAAATTTATAAATTTGTGTTAAATTGCAAATTTAATCAAGATTCTAAATGACGACATTTTTTTTCAAAAACTTTTAGGGTTATAAAAAAACACGTATTTCCTGGAACAAGTTTTGTAAAATATTCGACTAAATCACGGAATTAAAGAATGCTTAAAGAGTTTTCAGGCTTTATCTCTCTTGTTCGCGTTGCCTTTTCGTCAAAAATCGAGTTGGATTGCGTTAGATGAAGTAACAAGCTTTTAAACCATGCTCGATGTTGACGAATAATTAAATACTATGGGATGCTATGATAATTAAAGGCTATGGAGAAAACAAATTTAAATAAAATGTAGAGGTCAAAATATTACCATTGAACATTTGATGATGAAGGCGGAAAGTGGGCACGGGACCTCTATAATAAAACTCATTATCCTAGCCGTGTTTATTATTATATATAGTATATTGTAGTATTTTATTGTAAAAAGAATTCGCAAAATTATTTAGCATAGTAACAAAAGGTTCACTTTTGGATTATGCCATCTCACTTATCGTTTTTAATTGATATATTAATTAATTACAGTAAGCTCATTGCTCCATTTACCGTGTTATACATTCATTCATTCGTTTTCATAAATATGCTGCAATTAAATGCTCCAGGTACTCCCGATTACTAATGACTGCTTATATTATTAATTCAGCAGCGGCTAATACCTTGAATATTATTTATGCATGTGATGTGTTTCGGAAAATATTTTTAATTTAGCTTCTGCCAGCTTCGCCCGCGTGAAAGTATGTTTTTCCGTACAAATTTTGAACCTCCGGGGTTCCAAAAGAGAGGATTTTTGTTTTTTTGTTCCTGATAGTATTTTCCAAAATTCACTCTTTAGGATGATCTCTCTTAGTGCTGGCCCACGTCATAAAAGTAAGCGTTGTGCAAAATTTCACGCTCCCTGTCCCAGTTATTTCGGTTGTGCGTTGATATGTCAGTCTGTCAGTTTATCCTTTAATGTATATATAAATTGAACATCAATCGGACGTGTGGTTTTCTGGGTATGCATTTTATAGTAAAACTTTTTATGTCATAATATTATTTTGTATAACAACGGATAGCATTAACTTAATTTCGCAGAAAATCGTTCCGCATACACTCATTTATAATACATTTAAAACTCATAATTTTGTTAGTCAGAATCGCCTTCAGGCATAAATTTTATATCCATAATAATTAAAAAGCAGAACCATCACATCGCAGAAAATTCACAGTCAGAATCTTCTGTCATCTCTTTTTGGCATATATTATACTAGCGACCCGCCCCGGCTTCGCACGGGTGCAATGCTGATACCACCGCTACTGCTATGTCCCTGCATTTTAAATCTGTAATATCTTCGAAAATATTCATTTAAATTTCATGCTGTAAAGAGCAATATTGATCTGTTTTAAATGCACAATGTGTTTAAGGTACTTAATTATATAAGAATGAATGCTGTAGTGCTCAAAATTGCTTCGTAAATAAGCCATTATTTCTCTTAAAAAGTAAAGGATAAAAAATGGTTATTGTGGGTTATCTCTAAGAGATAGAGATATACCATCGCGGACTTTTTTTGTAGAACTTTTTAAAGTGTACAATACTGTAGTACATTATTTTGATTTGTCTCGTAGGGTTCAGCCAGCGTTTGCAATGTAAGCGAAAAAAAAGTGTTTATTTACGACATCACATTAGATTACTTATAGTTTCTCTACTATATTATGTATACTCTATCAATTATAAAAAAACGTATCAAAATCCGTTGCGTATACTATGTAGTGATATCGATAGTCATTAGTTGCGGTGGAAGTAAAATGAAAATGTTAACCTAAAATTAATTTCAAACACTGTTGGTTTAGGATCGATGGTGTCCTCCTTCGGGTCCTCCTATTTCTGGGTGGTTATAAAAAAATAACCACAGTGGCTAAGAGCATGGCAAGCAGGCATGTAGCATGCAAGTAAACATGTAGCATGCAAGAACGCATGCAGCATACAGTATGCAATCAGACATGCAGCATGAAAGCAGGCATGCAGCATGCAAGTAGGCATGCACGCATAGGCGGACACGTTATGCCTTAAAAATATTCGATTAAAGAAAATTATGCCAAGTGTGTTATGCCAAATAAATTTCGGAGTATCAAGATTCTGCTAAATAGAAAGAACCAATGGTTTTCTATTTATTTATTTTATGTGAGAAATCAATAACTTTCCCGTTCTGGGTGGAGCAAGAGAGAGTATCCGACTTTTGATGGCTAAAACCCACCTGTGTTCCTTTAAGTTACCCTTTGCGTAACAGGATCGCGTTAACTGTCTTGAACAATCGCGCAGCCCTAGCAGGAACGGCAAATATCATGCGAGTATTTATGGCGTACGTTTTTAATTGTCGAAAATGTGGTATTACGATCCATTGGTACACGACTCGTAGTTTAACGTTACCAATTATGTATGTATAATATGTACGTATATACAATATTTGATGGAACATGACCTGTCGACCTGGGCTTATGGTCATTACCGGTTGGCAAGCCACCCGTTGCTCGCTGTCCGCAAAACCGTGCCTACAGTGGCGTGGAGTCGCCCTGGGACGTGTTGCGGGAATCGTCCTGCGTGAGGCGAGGCATGTCTCAACTCTTGTATTCTAACCTTGCGTTTCGCCACCACCTTAGCTCGCATTAAAGCTTTGCAAATGGAGGATGTAACCATTTCATTCTAAATTTCATGTGTTTAATGTGACAACACCTTCCAAGTAATGAGAAAAACTATCAAGAGATTTGGGCTATTTAAAAAAAAAAAAAACTTATTATTTGCTCTCGTGCCGAAATTGATTTTCATTTATCAATACAAATGAATATCAATTTCGGCACGAGAGTTCTCTTATTAGTTGTTTTTTATAAACAACTCAAGGTCAAGATCAAGATCAAGGTTATCCTTACGATTCGTGTCAGGCAGACATATTTCTGAAGGGAAATTCTTTCGGCCTATTCTGTCAAAAAAAAAACCGGCTAAGTGCGAGTCGGACTCGCACATGAAGGATTCTGTAGCGTCTGTAGTAAAAAACGGCAAAAAAAGTCATGTTTGTTGTATGGGAGTCTCACTTAATTTTTTTAAATATTTATTTTATTCTGTTTTTATTTGTTGCATGCGGCAGCAAAAATACATCATCTGTGAAAATTTCAACTGTCTAGTTATCACGGTTCATGAGATACAGCCTGGTGAAAGACGGACAGACAGGTACGTAACCCCTTAAAACTGTAAAATTAAAGCATTTAGAACAGTAAACATGCTTCTAACCTAAACACTAGTCTAGTTTGCCCACAAAACTGTCAGCAGCTTACATTTTATCCTTCACGTAAGCCAACGAATTAAAAGTTAAACACCACGAGATGAGGTTCAACTCGTGTTGGTCTGGTAAACTCCAGAAGGTAACAATTAAAAGTGTTTGAAGAGTAAACACTATCTGACGCGCTGTTGTGTGCGGACGGTGAACATCGTACTGGTACGTACGATGTAATGACAAATCACATGTGTGCAGGGAGATTTTAAGCTGGAAAACGTGATTTGGACTAAAACAATAATGTTTTAGCATAAAGAAAGTATGAAAGAAAAAAAGACAAAAAAAAAGGAAAAACAGTATTTGGCACACACAGATACACACACTGTAGATTACAACATTTAGAAACTTAAAAAAGAATACTGACACAATGTGTGTCTCACGGTTGCACTATTTATACAAGATTTTAGGTTCCCATCCATAGATATGTCATGAAATATCTGTGTTCCTATCGCTGGAACTCCGGCCTTCTCATATGAGGCAATAAACCAGAGTGGGTTAATGTTTAATCAATAGAAACTTGAAATATAAATTAAGCACTTTTTAAAGTTTTACAAGTGAAATTTTCACAGGCGTACTGGTAGCAGTACGCACCAAGCTATGGTATGGCATAGTTCACAGGGCTATGCGCCAGGCTACGGCGTGGCGTAGTAGCTCATATTTGTTTCTTTTCAAACTTTTTATGAATGATTTATCAAATGATAATAAGCAGAATATCATCAAAAGATATTTAGTAATTTTAGCAATCGTTACAAGAGCAATCAAATAAACTAAATTCGAACAACAGAATCTATCAACGTCAAATGAAAAACACGTCATGAACAAATGTTTTCATTTATTAAATTACCTTTGTTGATTTCTGATTTCCGATAATTTATTAATGTATTGATCGCAGTTAAACTCAGTAACCGATGCGGACGTCAGGACAAATTTAAGTGGTAATAGTTAGCAAAGCGTCGTAAAATAGACTGACGGCAAAGTCACTAACAGCGTGAAAGGACAAATTAGTTTAATTCAATGGCTCGTGTACTGACAGGTGGATTCCTGCCAAAATGGCCAATATTTCCCGGACTGCTGAATTGTATAGTAGATTTTACAGTTTTATCTGCAATAAATTCGGTTATAAAGATTGGATTTTTATGATCTTCGAGTTCTACGGCCACAATAAACTTAAATGAAAAATGGTGTATTTCTATTCGTGTCGACGTTCAACTGGCATTCGATCATCAAAATTGAGCGGATGTGTACGATTCTAATTTTTTTTAAAGTTTTATCTATTGTCAATATAGAGCAAATCTCTCTTCAGATATAATTCTAATTATCAAGAATGTACTTATGAGATCAAGTAAATAAGCGAATCGTCGATGGATACCGTACGATCGCCTCCTGCCAGGGACGGATCTAACGAATGAGTGGGTGTAAGTGAGATGTGTGGAGGCAAACAAGCGTCCTATTATTGTTCGTTTGCTTCGTATACAGACTAAGTGAAAGAACAGTAATGGATATACTATATTGCATACTTGAAAACCGAAATCATTGCATACTTGTAAAAACTTTTTACAATAAAAATAAATAACCGAATACAAAAAAAAAAAAAAAAATTAAATAACTTTAATTTCGGAAGTCGGTGTTTCTCGGTATTGTTTCTTTCTTATTTAACACCGACTTCCAAAATTAAATTTATTTTGATCCTTTTAGTGTTTTTTTTTTAAGTGTATTCGGTTTTTTTTTTTGTTAAATGTTTTTATTTTTAGTTGCGATACACTTATGAACAGAGTGCTTATATCTCATGTCGATTCCAATTAACCCAAACACTGCTAGGTTACATTGTTTTATTATAAAATTCCTTTGTCTACCTTCCACCTTCCGGCTCCATCATTAGATCAGTTCGATAGTACCTTATAGCCAAAGTGCATCTCAGGACAATTCTAGTAAGCCCAAACACGGCTAGGTTACATTGATTAATCACGGAGTTCAAGTGTCTACCTTCCGGCTCCATCATCATCATCATCAGTGAACTGTCACTTCGATGATACCATTTTCAACGTAATTGTTCAGAATAATTCATTTATTTGTATTGTCATAGTCGCTTAACTATCTTCCTTGTGATACCTATGTGCGTATGAAGTTCTGTTGACCATTTCTGGTTTTCTTCATCAGTTCTAATTCATCAAATGTTACTTTTTGACTGTAAATACTTAAGTTCTCGATGAAAATACTAAAATCACCACATGGTTGCCTATAATATTTGAGGAGTTCCCTCGTTTCCTCATAGATTCCATCATTAAAACTGGATTTTGAAAAATATGGGACCAAAGTGGAAGCATATACTATAAAGGAAAAAAATAATTGCAAATCGGTCTATAAACGATGGAGTTCTGAGGTAACAAACATAAAAAAATGTTAAAAATAAAATCCAACCCAATTGATAACCTCCTCTTTTTTTTGAAGTCGGTTAAAAACCGAAATACGCAACTGCTGAGAAAATGCATATTCGTAAAATCTCAGACACAGATGTCGAACTGCAAAGATAGGAAAGTCGACTTTGCAGTTTCACGCAGTATCTTACTGCAGCTCAAAACCTTCAAACGTTACGCCTTATAATGTTTTCGAATTTAATAAATCTTAGAATGTAAGTCAAGAGCCAAATTTATGATAGTCATTCGCCGGTTGTCTTTAATGTTATACTTGTGCATTAAGTTAATAATGTTAATCCATATTGAATATAAATCTTTTTGACCGAATCTCCGGCTCATTGCCAAAAATTGATTTTAAAGCTTCAACGCTTGTTAGTTTATCACAGCTTTTATTTGAATTCTGTGGACTCTGTGGATCTAAAATTTTTATGGTTTAAAAAGTGAATTGCAGCACGTTGATAGGTACTTGCCTCTTGAGAAATCAACGAAAAAGGCTTGAGATTTCTGCATGACACTGTGATTTTTTCTGATGAAACTCTTTGGTATCGCTACGTATATGAAGCCAATAGAAAAGGTAATAAAAGTTAATTAGTCCGCCCGGTTCATATTTAATTTTGTATCGAAGCAAAGATAGAAAAACGGGTTGTTTAATTTTGCTATCGGTTCACTGGAAATTTCCATCTACTACCTTTCTGTGAAGAGGAATTCAGTTGTTGATGAATAATATAAAACGGCTAGCTTCGCCTTATTAAATCTAATTTTACCATTGACCTGCTAAAAAATATATGTACGTCTACGTCTCCTTTACTAGATTCACACGAGCCAAAGTTACGCTGGGTTTTAACAAAGATTATTTGAACTATTTACTATGAAACTGACATGTTTACAAATAAAATAATTATTAAGTATATTGATTTCATGGAACCTTTTTGTATAATACTAGGTTCTGCCAGCGGCTTCGCCCGCGTGAAAGTAGTTTTTATACAAACTTTAGAATCCCATGTCATTCCCTCAGGGGATGAATTTTGGGAAATTTCTTAGTGCTCGCCTACGTCATAAAAGAAAACCTTGCGCAAAATTTCACGTTCCTAATCCCAAAAGTATCGACTGTACGTTGACATGTCAGTCAATCAGTTTATATATAGGTATAGATAAATTCCCATTATGAAAAAGTAATACAAATCCGCCAGGGACGGCTCGAGCAAGTTACCTAGGTACGATTTCAACGAAGCTAAAATAAGTCCTAAAAACTTTGATTGACTCAGGTTAATGTTTGTAATAAACTCTTGAATCAAACGTAATTTCCTGTAATATCAGTTTTTGTTAGAAAGCGCATTAAGAAAGTTTTCAGGTGAGCTTAATGAAATTGCTTGTAATAATCGTTACAAAGAAACTAATTATATCTCGAAGGGAGCTTAAACTGAACATGCCCATTGTTCGCCATGATTAATGGTATGTGTTGAGGTCCCTTTCATTACAGCGTCGTTCCCGCACTAGTGGTGGTAATGGAGAATACATAATACAAATAACCCGTTTCAAATAATTGTCATGTGTGAAAACGTTAACCGTTTTCATGCCATAATTGCATGTTTCGGACGCAGAATATTATATTCATCGGCGAGTGAAGCACACTCGTGTGGAATAATTGCTGTTTTAGTTGAAATAGAAAATAAGCGTAGTTTATGATCAAAAGTTGTACATTTAACTTTGTGACTTCGTTTATTCGTATGTTGGACAGACGTTTACTGTTTTGGAATGCGTGCACGTCCTGCACGTACGTGAGCACGACATTCTCATATTGAAGAATAGTACTTACAAGTTCAAATACAATTTTGTAATTACATGTAAAAAATATCGTTTTTTTTTTTAACTTTGATTTTTTGGATATTTCGTTCAAGAATAAAGCGTGGGTTGATGGAGCGAAATTATGATAATTTGCTTTAAGGTACCTCGAACGTGAAGTTTTTGAGTAGTGAAGCAGTATGGATCGTCACGTATTTGATAGAGGTACTGATTGAATGTGTATTGATCGGACACAGACAATTTTATTAAAACGCTTGTGTCTAATTCGTTAAATTATTTTATGGCCACTTCTTTTTTATAAATAGGATACTTTCTCTTTTTCGGTACATATTTTGTTGTATTTTTGTTGCTTCCATAGGTTATTAATTAATTATGAAAAATATCTGGTCGGTTTAAATGAAATGTACCGACGTGAAAAACGAATGCACAGGACTGGTCGTTGTGAAGGCCAGGCCAGGCCTATGAACAATAGTGGTCAAATGATGATTCTTATTCTTCTTTGCGAGCCGATGGACTCAAATTAATTTGGTTCTGACCAGTATTTGGCAATCTGTGTACAGATTGTCTTTACCTTTACCTTTGTACCTGTTGCAACGATGACGATAAGGTAAATTAGAATAAAGCAATTCTACTGTACGAAATACAGTTCTACGTAGAAAGCTGAAGTAGAATAGCATAGCATAGTCGGCCTTATAATGTTCCCACTGTTGGGACTCAGGCCTGCTCTCTAGGAGAGGGAACGGGCCGTAATCCACCACGCGGGCCCAGTGCGGGTTGGTGGATGTCACATGTCTTCGAATTTTTGGTTCTAGGACATGCCGGTTTCCTCACGATGTTTTCCTTCACCGTTTTGAGAGCAGTGGAGATGAAATAAATTACACAAAGTAATACGCCTGGCTGGGTTTGAACCCGCGACCTACAACTCGTAAGTCGGGAAAGCTGAAGTATAAAAAGTAAATTAAGTTTTAGGTATTTAGTTGTGTGGAACAGAGTATAAAGTCCCACATATAATTATGGAAAGGATTTTCCGGCCAGAGGGGTGTTTTTTTTTATGGTAGTTTATGTTCGGTATTGTGTGGTCGGTTGTTTATCTATCTATGTTCTAATCAAGTGGACAACTCGACTACTTTGTTTAGGTGAAAAATCATCCTATGACATCTCCTGCCCTTTTCATGTCAGATTTTTACTGATTATAACCCACTTCAAGTTCCTTCGTTGCCTTTCATTCCAGGGCCGGGTTTTCCTTTCAGAATGGCCCTAGAAGGCTTCGACCCTGCTGGGCCCCTATGATTTGCTGACATCACCTTGAGGCGCGCGTGGATCACTACGAGCCGTTGACGACTTGGGCTCGGTCAGACGGCGAGCTACCCGTTGCTCGGCGTCCGCAAGCCCGCCCCTACGGCCGCCTCCTTTATTTTGCATTACTGCTTCGCAGAAGGAGATGACCGCCTGCCACTCCTTCTCACTTCGGATCATAGACTGTAGCAAGGCCCGACGCGAGAGATCGTTGTCATCGATCGCGCCCACGAGGACACGGAGGTGCTCTGCCCAAGCGCGGCACATCTCTACCGTATGCTCCACCGTGACCTCCGGGCGATCCACATAGTTGTGACATCCAGGCGATTATTCCGCCCGAATCCGGTGCAGGAACCTCCCGAACTGACCATGTCCGGCAAGAACCTGAGTCATGTGGAAAATGAGGACGCCCAGCACTGGTTTGCGACAGTCGCTGTCGCCATTCCACCATGAGGTCCCTCCGGAACTTTGACCGCCATGCCGCGACTTGTCGCGGCAGCGGAGTTTCACCCCAGGGTTGCATCTCCACGCGCAAATCTTGCATGTGTGCAATTGCTGTTGCCTTCAGATCTCATGGTGGCAGGCCAGCAAGAAGGCTCGCCACTTCGCGAGAAACCGTTCGATATTCCTTCACCATCCATATGGTCATGACCCTCTGGACCCTCTGGCATGCGTTTAGCTTGGCCGCCAGTCGCTTTCGCAGCGACGGCGCCCACACCGGCGCTCCATAAAGAGCCATAGACCAAACGATACCAGAGTAGAGCCTCCGGCAGAAGGCGTCTGGACCCCCTAACTAAAAGTGACAGAAATTTTTGGGAATGGTAGCAGGTGAGTAGTAGGGCGGCAGGATTATTCGAAAGAATTGCCGTGGTCCTGGAACGCAAAAGGTAATTGAAAGAACACCAGTGGGTTATTTATTGGCTTTAGCAAAACTGTAGGGGCCCATCAGCCTACTGGAAGCTTACTGGAGCCATAGGTTGACTACCGAAAGAGAAAACCGGGGTTCTAGAACGCAAGGCAAAGAAAGGACATAGGTGTGGGTTTTGTCAGTAAAAGTCTGACAAGCTAAGACTAGAGCGGGAGAACTCATTGGATTTTTTCCCATTGAAAAAAGGGAGCGTATCGTAAAGGGTTACCAAAAACATTGCAATGTCTTATTCAACTTTGTAAAACAACTCTAGGGGCTGAATGTTTGCATGTTCAATATCGCACAATAATACGTTACGTACAAACTTTTTGAAAGAATAAACTTTGCATTCTCATAAAACTTTTAACAAATGCCTGCAAAACGTCCTTGTCTTATTGCCTCCCAGAGAGTTATTTCGCAACTTTACAATCCTCAGCCTACTTATAACTTTTCCCATCACAATTACTCCGCTTAAAACGATACAAATAACAAAATACTCGAACAAATCCATATGGGGAGGAACGAAATCTCTTACAGAATGCGTGCGCTTCCAACTTTTAAGTGAACTTACATTTGGTCTACGTTATACTGGTAGAAAAATTGAAAAGACATTTTGATATAGATAACTCAAGATTATCGGATGGTTTTCATCTTTTCTTTTCATTTATGATGGATTATGAGATTAGGAGCTTGAGGACAAAATCCTTTTGTGTAACTATTGTTGAAATATAATATGGTTTCTGGAGAATATTTGTACCGATCTAAGCTCCTGTTATTGTGTGTTGAATGCCGTGTGATGTAAACTGGATCGTTGTTACAAATTAGAGGCTGGAGTGGTAATTGAGTGTTAGTTACCGTATTGAATATTCCCACTTCGAGTTATGTAGTTTTCATAGAAATGTAGGTACACACGGGTATCGATATTTACTCGTACTATATATTCAACACAATTTAATGGCAATGGCGTCAATTTCTGGGAACTTATGTATTTGTAGGTACCTAATCATTGGTAACATTACAATAAGATAGTATTCTATAGTAAAAAAGTTTTGTAGTACCTATATATTATTATAACATTTTTACACTGCTGAAAAAAAATATAAGTCGGGAAATTACACGGTCTTGTGGGGTGCGGGAATGTTTCTAAGACATACCGTGGCTCCAACGCTAAGGTCAATTGGAGAACACAGGTGGGTTTCAGTCAGTACAAGTCTGACACGCCCACAGACCGGGTCAAGTTATTTAATGACTTTCCACTTAAAAAAAAATAGTTTTAATAAATCTACATAAAATATTCGATATTCCAGATTAGAATTCGACAAAGTATATTATTCACTAGAGAGTATCTGGATCATTAATTTTTGATTATTTTAAAATTGTTATTTTCATTTAATTTTTTTTTATAATACGCAATCTATGGTCTTTCTGTACTTTTTTTAAAATTTTGTTGTAACTTTTTTTCGACTTCAAAAAAAGGAGCTTTTTTTAAAATCTTATTTTGGAGCCTGACAATAATGACTATGTCGCGCCATCATAGCCAAATTTTTGATTTTATAAAATTTGTATTAAAATATGACTGTAGTATATTTTGTTAAGTAGTCTTGCCTCTTCTGACGTTGGCTTAGCTAATATACAGTTTCAAATACCAATTTCAATCATATGAGTGCTAAAAACAATTCTCCTGAGGCGTTCGCCCCACTCACATTTCACCAGAATGTGATGTACGTCCTCGATTAATGCACATTTTTTGCAATTAAGTAAAGATGCGATATCCATAAGGAATGTAAACTTCCTCGATGGGACGTGACCAGATCGAAGCCTCATGGCAGTAACAATATCTTTTGTATTAATCATAATCATTTATCCAGGAAATTGTTAATGATTCGGATTGGATGGTGTTGTACCAGATACATACCTTTCATGATATTCTTTCCACAGTTTATAACAAATCAACAATCAGAAAAAAGAAAAAAAAAAGAAAAAAAAAAACAGATAAAAGTTATCTGAGAAAATTGGAACTATATTTAATGGAATACCTTCAACAAAGGCTCGCTTTGCCACTGAATCTACCATTTCATTTCCATGAATCCCGTGTGTCCATGTGTGACGGAATCCACTTCAGTATTACTGATTTAGACTTTCGTTGAAATTCCAGAATCTGGTTAATTATAGTGTACGCTATAGGTTTTCCTCGAACTGTCGAGGTACAACGAGCCACATGTTGTAAAGCTCTCTTGGAATCAGTTAGTATTATAAACTTATTATTATTGGACGTATGATTTAGCTTCACTGATTACTAACAGTTCAATATACATTATAGACACGTTCGAATCAATATTAAAGCTCAATGAGATATATTGTTGTGGGTCATAAAAAGCTGCACCGGAATGAGGATCATAATAGCAAATCCCATTTTTACTAAGTACATCGTGTGTGTAATAATTTACTGAGCATTTAATTTTTTAAATTATTAAAATCCGTCAAGAAATTGTGGATTTATTAAAGTTTTTCTGAAAAGTCTCGCTGGACTATTTACGATGACGTCATCTGTCATGATCCGTGCGACGAACGGCTTGATCGTAGGGGCATTTCACGTGAAGCTGACGACTAAAAAATTTCGATGTTTCCGATTCTAGTAATATTTGAGTATGTTCTATATGTCTATGTTCCCGATATACGTACACAATATTTTTATCGTGTTTCGTATGATTTACAAGTTATGAGGGTTTGAAGATTTGACGAACTCTCAGGTACTTATGCGCTACTTCGAATGTCATTATCCAGCTTAAGGAAGTTGAAATTAAATAAATGAAGTAATGGATTTTATTCTTCATTTAACGAGGTTTTTAACTTAATATTCTATAAAGAAAAAATATTTTTTTGGTAGAAAAAAAAAACAGTCATTTTTTTTAATTTTCACATTTGGGGACCACTTTAATATTTTTCATATTTTTTATACTTAAAGCTCTTAGCTAAATTTCGCAATGGACTTAAAAGTTTGTCATTTTTGGTCCGATTTAAATAATTTCTTCACAGTATTAAGGCAGTTTTTTTTTGACGCTATAAGTCTGCATACTCCACGAAAATCATGACTGATCCTCATTTTTATTTTCTTCAGAACCATCTGTAAATATTTGATAAAAATTTGTGTATTCTGCGCTTAAATGTTGACAACATAAATTATTCAAAACTAGACGTTGAATTCGTTTTTTTTGCTGATTTATTCGACTTATATTAAAATGATTTTAGTTAAATCTATGTAACTGACCCAATAGTGATAACGAAACCACTCTAAATTCTGGCTGCAGTGAATTTGCACATCTTTAAGGTATTCATTAGCTTAAAATTAGCAAAGGCTTATTTGTATGTTTCCAAAAAGGCAACTGAGGTAAAAAATCATTCAGCAAGTTAATAACTGCACAACTACTTAATAACGACTTAAATTTTAAATAAAATATATCGGCTAAACAATTTCTACGAATAAATAAAGGTAGAAGACATAATTCACTACTTATGACATGGATGGGAGTAGATTTTATAAAGCTGCCAATAATCCTCATTGCTTGGTTTTGGAGTTTATCAAGTTTATACAAGTTTGAGTGACAACTACCTCCATATAAAAAGCTAGCGTAGTCCATCCGACTTCGAATAAGGGAAATATAAGTGTTTCGGATGTACTCCCCAGTTAGCGCCAGATAAAACTTTGAGAACATTGAGGAATCCTACAGTTCTCGCGGGTTTCATTTATGTGTTTGGCCCACCTTAAAAAGCGATCCAGCCAAACGCCTAAATATTTTATATTTTCTACTACCCGTAAGACTGAGTTTTTAATTTTAAAACTGACCGTTTCATTATTTTTACAAAAGGTGGAGGTTATCAATTCGGTTGTATTTTTTTATATATAATGCTTTCCGATTGGTGCTATTTTTTTCAGAATCCGGTTCTAATGATTGGATCCGTGAGGAATCGAGGGAACTCCTCAAATATTATCGAAGTCGGTTATTTTTTTTATTAGGACAATTTTATTATCCCTATTAATATGACAAGCACAGAGTTTTTTTTGACATTGTTACATTATATGCTTTTAATTTTTTTTACCTCATTCTGTACTTGACCTAATTTTGCATGATAGGCATATGGGGGCGGGCCATGTACAATCAACATATGTGTATTGAAAATACCTGTAGTCACCTGCGTTCACAAAATCAATCATTTGATTTTGGATTCCTTTCATAACGCAGAACTCGTAGAAAAAATCTCGCGTTAAAAAAAAGATTAACAAAAAATTGCAAGTCGGGAGAATTCGCGATCACTAAACTCTATTTTTTTTTATAAAAAAAACACTGAACTTATAAATTAATTTTCATTTTGATAGACTTATGACTAATGAGTTAGTTCGTGAAGACCTCCTACTCAATAATTGAAGGTGTTAAAGAAGTTGTTGAAACTTACAACTTTTCAAATCAACATAAAATCAGTTGGTTTTTCTTGCCTTTTCTTACTTGTTACACTGAGTAAGTTGTTGAAAAGTTGGTTGTCAAGTACCTATTCAAATGAGTAATTAGAAAGTTTCTTAAGTAAATCTTTAATATTTTCTCATGAATGTAAGTACCACTACCAATTGTAGTGGGCACGCCATAATTATGGTGGTCCCCTCTTTGAGGCGTTGCTGGAAAGACCTCAAGGCGTCCTCACCTTCCGCACGATGGAGTTCCTCACCAGACATGGTCAGTTCGAGAGGTTCCTGCACCGAATTCGTGAGGAAGTGACGCCCGGGTGCCACCATTGTGTGGACCATCCGGAGGACATGGTGGAACACACGGTAGAGGTGTGCCCCGCTTGACCAGAGCACCGCTGTGTCCTCGTGGGGGAGATCGGTGGCAACGATCTCTCGCGCCGGGCCTTGGTACAGGCCATGGTCTGAAGCGAGGAGGAGTGGCAGGCGGTCGCCTCTTTCTGCGAAGCTGTAATGCTAGCCAAGGTGGCGCAATGCGCACGTGTACGCGCGAGGGCGCGACCATCACGCTCCAGCCGCAGGGATCCTGATGCCGATTTCCGGCCACCGTAGGCGCGGACCGAGCCCAAGTCGTCGACGGCGCGTACTGTTCCAACCGTAGGGGTCCAGCAGGGTCGAATCCTACTGGGGCCAAGGGTCTGCTTCTGAAAGGAAGACTCGGCCCTGGTACGAAATGCAACGAAGACAGAAGTGGTTTTTTAGTCAGTAAAACTCTGACACGCCCTCCCGCTCCACCCAAGGGCGCGAGATATCATTGGATGACTTTCCCACCTACAAAAAAAAACACCAATTGAAGAGAGTGTAATGGTAGCGTGGGCTCCAGATGTGCTCCTGGGATAAGGTGTATATGAAGAGAAATTCTATACAGTGACATTTAAGTATACATGGATAACATTTTCTGGCATTAGTCTACCAAAAACTGATTGACTTAAAAAAATCAGTAAATTCTATTCTAAATTTGAATAACCTTAAAAAATTATAATCGATCGAACAGCCTGCATGCTAACAAAGTATGTTTTTCATGAAATCTCCGAAGACCCCACACCGCCTCCGATCGACCGCCAAAGTGAGAGACTTTGTGCATACTATTATCTAGAAGCATATCTATACCCACTTATATGACCACGACCAGTTGATTATCAAGAATGACTACTCTGAAAGAAAGAAAGGGAACCAGTCGTCAAAAGCTCGATAATTTTAGCTCCAATTTTTTTTAATGTATCAAATAAGTTCACCCGCTTTGGATGCAGCGAGAGGGAGTGTTAGATTTTCAGCTTTTGACTAAATCCCGTCTGTGTTCCTTCAGTTGCCCATACTTTCCAAGGCCGAGGTAAATCTCGTAAACCGCAACTCCAATTTGGTCCCACAAGTTTATTTGGTGCTTTTCTACTGGTTTCCTCTGATTTTTTATCGTCAATCATTATTCCCGCAAAGTTTTGCGGTCGACCAGTATTAACAGCGAGTTTAATTCGACTGTTGCCACTACTAAAGCCTATGTTTTTGAGATCAGACGTCGCCTTCGGCCATCACAATAAATTAAATAGGTCGAAAAACTTATTCCACCCCAATTGTAATTTAGTACGATCGTTAAAAGTTTTACGAGCAATCTTCGGCTTTCTCGGCAATAATCTGTTTTAGCCGCCGCCATCAAACCGTTTCGTATCCGATTGTTCGTTCATCTCCGATCAGCAAATTGACTGACGACGCCCGAATCAATTTTTCTTCCCCTTTTATTACAAAAGAAAACGATAAGCGCTAATCGATGGCATTTTTCTTGTCTGAAAAGACATTTTTCGAACTTAAACCAAGAAATGTGAAGGTCTTTGTTTTATATTTTTCATTGTAAAGAAAATACTTTTAGCGTTTTTTTTAAATAAAATATTCGTGAAAAGAGATTTCTTTCGCTGAGAGTAAATCTTATCAATAGACTTTAGTATTCGTTGGGTATCTTTGGAGCAGGAAACCATGTTAGGAAAATGAGGTTATTGTATTTGGTGGAGGCTCTTTGATGTGCGCAACGTAACTAAGTAGGAATTAGGAGGTACGTTCATTAAGAGGTACTTATTTCTTGTATTAGAGCCCGCAATTCTGTCTAATTCAACATTAATTACTAATTAGAAGTTGTTCCAGCCTCGAATTATCTTTTTCTGGGATGTAGTTGTTTGCCAGACTATTGTATTGATTTCTCAAAAGCTTACACTACACGGAAAGTATTTTACTTTCCGTGCCGTTTAAGCTTCTGCGAATAGAGTATCGCATTACGTGTCTAACAAAAGGGATCTAAGGATTCTATTAGGCGACTGATAGTGTGTTGCAACTTATTTTGATATCCATACTGCAGTCGTTAATCCTAGGAAAGTTATATACATCGTGCTTAACGATGTTTATGACTTTCATAACTTTTATTTATATCTTCAAATAGATTCATGTGAGAGTAGAAAATTATTCTAAGGCCATACTCCTGAGATCAAATGTTTCATCCAAACCCGTTCAGGCTTTTGAACGTGAAGGGTTAATGAACATTCATACACTAAAACTTTCGCGTTTTTAACCGACTTTAAAAAAGGAGGAGGTTCGGCTGAATGTATTTTTTTTTTGTATGTTCACCGATTTTTATCTATAATATGTATGTATTTAGAAATATATATATGTATGCATATCAGTTGTCTAGAACTCATAACACAAGCTCTGCTTAGCTTGAGACTAGACGGCGTTGTGTGATAGTTGTGGAATATTATATTATTATTATTATATTTCTCGGTCAATTGTGGACCGATTTTGATTTTTTTTTTATTGAAAGATTACGCTTCTGAATTGGTTCCATAGAAATATTGTTATGATCTGATCATGAACTTTTAAGTTATGGAACAGAACTCCTCATAGGATCACAACAGTACCGTTGTAACAAGTACAATTGCTTTGTTTATACGATGACTGACTGAAAGAAGAGGGGAAATATATCGAACTGATCTGATGATGAAGCTTGAAACTAGGCACCGGAACTCTGTAATAAATTAATGTAATCTAACCGTGTTTGAGATTATTAGGATTGTCATGAGAAGCACTCTGGCTATAAGGTATTTAAGTTAGGATGAAGGGTACTTTTTAGTGGTTAACTAAAATATTATTGGTTGGATAACTAAAAAGGCTAAAATAGCAATTTTTTACAAAAACAAAAAAATACCGACTTCAATGTAAAAAAAACACCGAAAAGTGCAATATAACTTTAATTTCGGAAAGTGTAATAACGAAGAGACAAAATTATTATAGAAACACCGACTTCCGAAATCAAAGTTATTTTGCACTTTACAGTGCTTTTTTTTTAGTATTCGCATTATTATATAATCACTTTGGAACAGCCTATTCGACCATGGAAAGATTTTTATTCTGTTAGTGCGGTCTTGTAACGTTGCAATACAGTTTCTATAGTTTATGTCTCACCTGCTATATGCAGTTGGTTGTTCTAATCTTCAGTTTTGAATAAAGCAGCTGTTTGTTTTAAAACGGGTTAAACTAGGCCAGAATAAACACACCAACGTTATATATATAAAAAAAACTGGACTCGTGCACTGAGAGTTTCGTACAAACTTACCTATGTAAATAGTTAAATTTCCGAATGGAGTCTCGAAGACTTTTCCGAATCACAATTTTTTTTGAGTCATTACTACAAATTTATTTATTTATGAAAACTTCATGCAACACAAAGGTGCAAAGGCGGACTTAATGGCGGATTTAATGATTTTCAGATTTATTCCTTACCTGTACTACCTTTCTACCTTGCTTTATGCCAAATTTCAGGGTTCAGGGTCAACGAGAAGTACCCTATGAATTTTGATTACCTTGAAAATGTGTGATTATGTGTCAAAATATTTTTTTTTTTTGCGGTATAAACGGCCGCACCTGTTTTTGCTAATTTAGTAGTTTGATTAATTTTTTATAGCGTCAAGGGACTACAGACTTGAATACCTATATGATTTTATTTTAAACTCGATACCTCCACGCGTTCCTAAGATAAAGGGTTTTGACAGACATACAGACGGACAACGAAGTGATCCAATAAGGTTTCCGTTATTCCTTTTGAGGTACGGAACCCTAAAAATATTAAGATAATAAACATCGAAAGTGCCAAGAAACTCTTAAGTTCCTCTCCTTTCTGCATTCTCATAAGAAGTTCATAGAAGTTTTAAAACTACGGACATCTATTGTACAATCAGTTGGCAAGTGGCCCATAGTGGTGAGAGCGAAGAATGGGTGCCTAGTCTTTGAAATAGTTTTAGTACGGGATTAGTATTATAAAAAGCTTTTGGTCATTTTTGTAAAGAATGGTATAACTCACTCGGGAGTTTCCTAACTATGTTAATTGAATCGGCTTCTAATGTAACTGAATACCTGCAAGATTGTTCGAATGAGTTGTGTCCCTGGAATTCAAAGGGAAATTAAAGAAACACAAGTGAGTTTTAATCAGTAAAAATCTGATATTCCCTTTCGCTTCACCCAGAGTGGAAAAAGTTATTTAATAATTCCTCATCTCAAAAATATAGTATCTCGATTTATTCAAACCTGCCATATGATGGTAAAATTAAGCCAACAAACGGATTTAAGTTTATTTCCCGAATTTCCGGTGAACCTTTCCTATTATTGTTCCCAAACACAAAGTTCTCCACCGTGTCTGTCTGTCTATTCACGGCAAACTCAAAAAAACTAAACGGATTTTCATTTGGTTTTCACCAATAGACAGAGTGATTTATGAGGAAAGTTACTTGCAAATTATGGTGGAGAAAAGCCAAGAATTTCGAAGACTTTTAACACCTGTTTCGCACAGCTGGGGCACAGTAGTTAAAAATAAAATGCACTATAAAATATACTGACTGAAGTAGTAGTAAAGTGCACTAACAACTGAGATACCAGTTTTTTTCAACTTCAAACTCAAAATTATTTATTTCACATAGGCCTACATGGGCACTTATAAAACGTCAGAAGCTAGAGCACGGTTCAAATTGGTCGTTTCCTATGGAGAAGAACCTGCAAGAAACTTCATGTTACTCTTTTAAAAAATATATTTTTATTTCTATAATATTTCCATATATTATAATAATAAAAGATGTAATAATAATATGAGAGGACAATGTAGCCCGGTCAGCTTTATACCTAAAAGTACGATAAAAATTGATTTAGATTATCTTATCTACGCTTCTAAATATGTATGCGTCTATTTGTACACGTGTAAGTTGAACCTTCTGTAGATATCTACTACTCTGTGGAAAAGGTTAATTATATCTGGTTTCAGACGTTTTCTGAATACAAATAGAAAGTGAACGCTGTACTAATATCCGTGTCGGTGGCTGCAAAGGTAAAGTATTGCTTCAGTACGATGTTTGGGTTTCAGTGTTTCTTTTCCAAGAGAAACGTGATTGGAAGTCATCGGACGACTTACGATTTGTCTTTGATAAATTTAATAATAATAATATATTCATATTATTGGGGAGCAGTGGTGGCCGAGTGGTAACGGCCCCGACTTACAAGTTGTAGGTCGCGGGTTCAAACCCAGCCAGGCGCAATACTTTGTGTAATTTATTTCATCACCACTGCTCTCAAAACGGTGAAGGAAAACATCGTGGGGAAATCGACATGTCCTAGAATCAAAAATTCGAAGACATGTGACACCCACCACCTCGCACTGGGCCCGGTTGCTGGATTACGGTCCATTCCCTCTCCTGGAGAGGAGGCCTGAGTCCCAACAGTTGGGAACATTATAAGGCCAACTATGCTATGCTTTGCTAATAATATATTCCACCACTATCACACAACGCCATCTAGTCCCAAATTAAACAGAGCTTGTGTTATGAGTACTAGACAACTGATAAACATACTTATACACAAAAAAACACATATATAAATACTAAAACATAGTAAATACTTACATGTTATAGATAAATTACACCCAGACACAGAACAAATGATTGTGCTCATCAACACAAACATTTGTCTTGGGTTGGGAACTGAACCCACGACCTCCGGCATAGCAGTCAGGGCCACTAACCATTAGACCAACAGGTCAGTGTTCATACACGTAAAGTCGGAAAATATCTCATGGTGGAATGGCGACAGCGACTATCGCAACCCAGTGCTGGGCACGCCGTAATTACGGCGGTAAGACCCATCTTTGAGAAGTGGCTGGAAAGACCTCACGGCGTCCTTACCTTCCGCATAACGCAGGTTCTCACCGAACATGGTCAGCTCGGGAGGTTCCTGCATAGGATTCGTGCGGATATAATGCCTGGGTGTCACCACTGTGTGTACCTCCCGGAGGACGCGGTGGAGCACACGGTAGAGGTGTGTCCTGCTTGGGCGGAGCATCGCCGTGTTCTCATGGAGGCGATCGGCGGCAATGATATCTTGCGCCGGGCCTTGGTACAGGCCATGGTCCGATACAAGGAAGAGTGGCAGGCGGTCGCCTCCTTCTGCGGAGCAGTAATGCTAGCAAAGGCAAGCGCGAGGGCGCGCCCCAGCTGCCGGGATCCCGTTCCCGATTTCCAGCCACCGTAGGCGCGGTCTTGCGCAAAGGGTAGCTCGCCGTCCGACCGTGCGGTAACTGTCCGAACCCAGCCCAAGTCGTCGACGGTGCGTACCACGCGCGCCTCAAGAAGATGTCAGCAAACCCTAGGGGCCCAGCAGAGTCGAAGCCTACTGGGGCCAAGGGTCTGTTTCCGAAAGGAATACTCGGCCCTGGTATGAAAGGCAACTATGGAACAGGAGTGGGTTTTTAGTCAGTAAAAGTCTGACACGACCTCACGCTTCGCCCAAGAGCAGAAGATGTCAGTATATGATATACCCACCCGAAAAAAAAATCGTAACATATTTTATGAGTAGGTCATTTACAAAAAATAAAACGAATAAGTAGAATATTTTTTTTATTACATACAGCTTATTACATATTGCAGAAAATATCGAAAAAGTGTTTCACAAATAATTTATAATGTCAATAACAAACAAATACGGTTATCCTGAAAAAATGCACTTTTTTCCTTACGACGTTTTGCGCATGACGCATCATTTTACTAAAGAATAGTTGAGAACCATGTCTTTTTGGATTCTGATAGTAGGTAGGTATTAAATTTAAGGATTTGTTTTTATTGCTTTATGGTTGTCAAAAAAATACTTGCATCTTTTTCCGTATTTTTTAGGGTTCTGTACTCGAAAAGCAATCGACGGAACCCTATTTCAGGAACCTTTGAAAGTTATTCAGACAGTTGAAATTCATATCTAGTGAGCTTTATTTCTTTTGCAAATGACAAAAAAAAGAGAGAAATAGAATCATGGTTGTTCTGGTGATTTAGTCCTTTATTTTTGTTATTACCTTATCGTAGAAATAGAAATACATCAATGCATCAAGTATTGTACGTGCATACATATAACTTAGTAACTTTAATATGTACAATTAGTAATTCGAATGTGTAACAATGAATCACAATGCTGCAATTATTGATATTAGCAAACGTACTCCATACGTATTCGCTGGATACTTGTCATTGATTCAGAATTTTTAATTTCACAAAAAACAAGGTTCCGCATAAGCGCGGTACCTTTCGCACCAGAGTCCGACTCACAGTTGACCGGACTTGAAACATAAAATTAAAATTACAGAAAGACATTTCTACATATTTACTGTTCTAATTTTAACTGGGTATTATTTATGTATGTACACAATTATGCTTCCATATGCAATTAACTTAAGTTAATAGTGCAGTATAAAAAAGTTTATTCTTCCTGATTATAGTCGCATCTATTTATGTTAGTGGCAATTTGTTTGCCGAACAATAAACCTTATGGCTTGTAAACAGTGCAGTCGTAAAACTATACGAAGGACACGCTTTCAAAGAATTACGAGTGTTATCTGATACTGTATAGATAAGGCAATAACTACATATCGTGAAAGCCTAAGAACTATTCACGATTACAGTAATGTCTAGATAGCTTAAGGAAACTGTTCCTAGAACCTGTCGTAGAGAAAATCCCTCAGCCCCCTAGCCAAGTTACAACCGTTTCGTTTCTATTCTCTTTTCATCGATCGCCTCGAGTCGGTCACGCCTCCTATTCCTTTGTTCTGACGTCATCGCAATGCTCAGTCACGTGGTCAGAAGAAAGGAATAGGAGGCGTGGCCGTACTCGAGGCGATCAACAAAAAGAGAATCGTAACGAAAAGGTTGTAACTTGGCTAGGGGGGCAGGAGACATTGACTAGGTACAAATCAACTTTCTTAGAAAGTCTGAACTTGATTATAATACTGGATTTTGATTGTTTAAAAGAGTTAACGTAACTTTGGAACACAAAGGGCAAGTGCAGCATAAATCTGAGACTCTCTGTCGTTCCATACAGAGCAAGAGGAGATATTGAATGAATTCTTACTTTAAATGTTAGTTTCAATAAATCTACGTAAAATATTTGATATTCCTTTCATAACACAGAGCTCGTAGAAAGGCATTTCACTATAGTAAAATTATCCATATGACCATCCATGTATCTAACACAATAACTTCATACTGAAGGAAAATTGGTGGATTTTAGTCAGTAAAAGTTTGATAATCCCTATCGCTCCATCTAAAGCGGGGGACATTATTTTACGATTACCCACTTAGCAAAAACCGGCAAAAAAATCCCGATTGTTGTATGGGAGCCCCACTTAAGCATTCATTTCATTTTATTTTTAGTATTTGATGATATAGCGCAAAAGAAATACATCATCTGTGAAAATTTCAACTGTTCAGCTATCACGGTTCATGAGATAGGTACAGCCCGGTGATAGACGGACAGACAGACAGATGGAGTTTAAGTAGTAGGATCCCGTTTTACCTTTTGGGTACAGAACCCTGAAAAAGGTAATTGTTTTGTGATGTAACTATAAACTCTCAGTTTTTAGACTTTTTCCTTCAAGTGCACAATGAGACCTTGCTTCTTGACGACCTTTATTTTGACTTAGAATTTTTCAGTGCTTCAGACGGTAGCAGACCTGAGTTTGATGTTAATTTCAATTTGAAACCTCCATGCGTTCCTAAGAATAAGGTTCTTGACAGACGGACAGATGAACAATAAACTGATCCTATAAGGGTTCTGTTTTTGCCGACTGAGGTTACGGAACCCAATAAAGGATTACGACACAAAGTAATTCCAGCATCTTTAACTAAAAGAAAACAAGCAATAGGCTTTCGAACCTCATTGTAATAGCCTCACCATAGAGCCAAGATAGCCCGAGGCAATTTTCTTAAACCCTAGGTGCTTGACACACAATCTTCTCTATACATAACCCTAATAATTGTCACTAAGAAACGTAAACATGGTAACAAGTGGGTAGGTGGAAAGTAAACTGAATTACTCGCTGGCCGGACGCCTAGCACAATTTACGAGGGGCTGCGTTACTAAAAAGTAGAATACGTTTGTGTGGCGCTCATTTCTCGTTGCAAACGACCGTTTAATGCTAATAGGAATAGTGCTTACAATGGGCTTACGTACTACTGATTGTAGATCTGCCACCGCTCCTTTTAATTCGATTCCTGCAAACTGCTGTGAGCACAGCCCTTTATTAAACCGCTTTGTCGGTATTTAATGTGTTCCTTTCGGTTTGTTAAAATGATGTTTCGTCAATTTGCAGAAATAAATTAATTTCGTGAAAAATATCGCGTGTTTCCATAAGGTTTTTTCACTATTCGATATTCAGAGAAACTTTTGTTTGGTTTCAAGTTAAGTTGTAAAGATAGGCAAATTTTTTTATTGAAATTGCTTTTTTTTTGGGTTCCGTATCTTAAAAAGAAAAAGAGAACCCTTATAGGATCAATTTGTTGTCCGTCTGTCTGTGAAGACCTTTTATCTTGAGAACTTGTGAAGATATCGAGTTGAATCTGGAAGCTGTGTAAAAATCAAACTTCTAAGTAAATGAAAAAAAAGATATGGTCGTTTATCGCAAAAATGAATATTTCGACACTCTCAAGGGAATCAAAATTCATAGGGTACTTGTCGTGGTTCCAGAATCTTGAAAAGCACATAACAAGGTCTTATAGCACGGATAAAGGAATAAATCTGAAAACAATAAATTTGTTGTTACGTCACAAAAAAAAACTTTTGTTTGTGATTCGGAAAAATCTTCAAGACTCCATTCAGAACTATTTACGTAGGTAAGTTAGTACGGAACCTTTGCTGCGCGAGTCCGATTCGCCTTTGACCAGTTTTGTTTTAGATTCAAATGCTAACGCATACCAAAAAAATCTCTTTTTTTGCGGTAGTTTTAGATGTGATGATTATAATATGAAATATCTTCTGCTGTTCTGGGTAGAGCCAGAGGTTAGGTTAGGTTTAAATAGGTGTGTTAGAATTTTAGGGTGTTTAATTATTAAATCATGCAACACAAAGTACAAAGGTGGACTGCCTTAGGCATTCTGTACCAGTCAACCTAGGGTGTTGAAGAGACAATATGGCAGGGGCATAAAAAGAAAATTTTAAAACAAGACTATAAAAGTCTACTGTAAGTGTAGCGTATTGTGTAGTAGTGCTTTTAATATCGTACGGATTTCATCACGCAGAATTGCTCCGCATGCGGGGCTACAGCCCGCTATCACGCCCCGCATCCCACCTACATATTCCTCGAATTACAATAAATGCTTGTATGAAAAGATCATTTGCGAGGGCTACGCATGCAGAGCAATCCCTCATGCGTGATGAAATCCGCACGATATTAAAAGCAGTCTTTCTGTCTAAAACTAACCCGTGTTCCTTCAATTGCTCTTTACGTTTTTAGGCTGTGGTGACTCTTTAAAACAACACCGCAGACCTGGTAGGACTCGGCACTAGTGGGCCTCGTCACAGCAAAATCCCTTTCTCTTCATTACATAATACAAAACGTAACATAGGTAATCAAGAAATGGAGGAACCATGCTCTTTCAGTGGCGACATAGTTCTTTACTTAGACTACTATGAAATATAATATGTACACATTAATAAATAAAATGGAATTATCTGTTTGGAATATCAAAATAAAATTTAATAAATGCATAAGAAAGTGTATTCGATACCTGTAGCAATTTAAAAAAAAAATTGTCTGCTGTTTGCTTGTTTTAATTAATCGCCGATACTGCTGGAACGGTTTTGAAGGGATTTTCACTGGTAGATAGTTAAGGTTATGAGGAAACTAAGTCTACTTTTATTTTAAACACTGCATATTGCCACATGGCATTGTGCTGTTTTACGAGTCTGATGCGAACAGAGTCGCGGGCACTAGTCTAAGGTCTAGTCTAGTCTAGGTCCTAAGTAAAACAACACGTAAAGCGTGTTGCTTTAAGGTAGCCTACACGCAAAGACTTTACGTGTTATGTACTTTATTCACAAAACGCATATTCGCTCTTTTTAGTTTATTTTAAGGCAGATATATGATTTTCGATGATTTTAAATCCAAAATCACGTCTTGACGGCTAGCGGTTAATTAAACTATTTGCCTACTAATTTGATATAAAAATATTTACATTTTTTTTCATTGAACTTGGTGTGATTAATTTCAAAGTTATGTCTAACACAGACAAAAAGCGAAGATTGAAAAAACCATTGGGTATATTTTTATGAAACTTTCACAAACTAAAAAATTATTTAATTACCAATCTTTTGATATAAGGTTTTATTCAACACAATATGATTATGATTTATTAAACACAATATAAACTCATATTGTGTTTAATAAATGAAAGACATTTTTTTTTTAATTTTGTTTTACAATTTGACTTTGAACTTACGCTCTTTATATTGTTTTACCATTTGCACCATACATTTTTTTTTTTATTTCTTTTATTTTAAATTTTACGACTTGCAATAAGCTACTTTGTAAAGTGTTTCAGTTTTTGTAAATTTTATTTTATTTTTGTGAATGTAGGGACTATATGGATTACTTTTCCTTTTCTGTAAATTTAACATGATGTCTGGCAGTTTTGAAAATTTGATGCGGCCTACCCAAATGTCCTTATTTTGGTATTGTTCGTCAATTCGTTGAGTTCCCTAGTAGTTCTAAGTTTGAGCTACACGAATACTGACAAATGCTTGCACTGACTGGACAGGTCCACTCAAAGCTGTGTGATTTTTCTTCAAAAGACCATCTGAGACACTAAACAACTTGGCTCTTATTTGATTTGACCATTACATGTTTATTGTATGGACTTTAAAAGAGACTTTGACTCCTGACTTTGTTTCGGTGTTTCTTCTCAGTGTAGTCAACTAGGAAACACTGGCCTCATCTAGATTAAACTAAAGAAAAAAAAATTGACGTGTAAAAGTGTTTTTTTTTTTAAAGAAAATAAATATGATTTATTATTATTCGAATTATATTGATGCGTGAGTAGTGATACTAACTCCTCTTTTGCTCGCTCAAAGTCACTGGCTTTTAGTGTCGCCTTAAGCTTCACTGAATTACGTATTCGTTAAATACTTCATACTTTATAAGCCAACTTTTCATTAAAATGATCTAGGCTAAACTTCACAGTTATGCCACTAAAGCAAATCTTAGCACGTTACCATTAAAACTTAAAACCCAAGTAAACAGTTGTTTTGTATGCATTGCGTTGTTAGTCCGTCTGGTGTGCCTTAGCCGAGTCTACGGAACCAAGTAGTTTCCAGCTAAAACACGCCCGGCCATGTCGCTTGAAACATACAAAATACAAGTACAATATTTTGGGATACGACGCTGTTAATTAAGGTAGGTACTCGGTTACTGTAGATACGGTGGAAAACATGAAATCGTAAATGATGTTCTATTGTTAAACTAATTTTATTTTATAGTTCAAATGTAAAACAGTTTCCATTACAATTTCTATCAAATGATATGTGCTTAAAACTTTTGAAGTTACATTAAAGCAAAAAACAGATAAGGTCTTCAAATGACGCCTCATTACCATTTTTAACAAAACAAAAACAAAAGTCTGTTTCATTATACGCTTTATTGTTATGCCGACATCGAAAAAAATTTACTCGCTTTTAACATAAACAATTGAAATATCAGCCCGAGGCACCGTGTTAGTCTTTGATTACACAGCTTTCTACGTCGTTTAATTAAAAAAAAAATTTACGAACAAAAATGTTATAGCAGACGGTGGGCTAGTTTTTTAGCTATAGGTACAAGAATAATAAAAAAACAGCTAAATGAAACATGGTTCAGTTTTGCCTTACAACAGAAAAGGCTAAACGAGCGCTGGTCGGTCAGCTCAGCCTAATTTATGTGGGCGACGATGCTGAATAAAAATGTTACGAACACGAAACGCTTGCAAACAGAACTGAGCGCTATGTTAATGCGATTGTAGCTTACACCAATCGATCTGTGTTTAACTTTGTCTCGATAACAATTCACTCGTCTCGAGATCACACTGCTGTCTACTTTTTATTCCCGCGAGCGAAATTATACATTCTAATTTTTATACGACGTTTTCTCAGAATATTAAATATCGCGTTCTTTGCTAAATATAAGAGCGGTAACTTACTCACTTTATCTACGTTGTAACCTTTGTGGAAGAAATTCATAAAGACAAAAGATGGTTCCTTTGGCGCTGAACATTAGTTGAGGAAAGACGTTATTAAAGGAAATCTGTTTTTTGTTTAAAGTAAGTACTGATCTAACATAATAATAGCTATAATATCTACTGTTTAACAACAATAAATAAATCTAATCTTACCGTTTCATAATGCATGTTGTACTCAAATAACAATATATTTTCTAAAAGACAGGGTCTAGGCAATTTGCCCTTACTAAAATAACTTCCTTACTCGATTTCATTCTCAAATCCTGCAGCAAATGAGGACAAAGGGCGAACACACTTCTTCATTGGCGGCGTAATACGTGAAGTACGGTAAGATTTATAAAATAAAATGTGACGTGTAAGGCGGCGTCCCTCGAGACCGCTGCGAACATCTATTCCGTTAGTTTCAGCAGAGTCACCGGGACGGTCGTTTGTCATTCCGCCCTTATTGAGGAGCAAATTTCAGTGACCGCCTCCTGCCTTCTGTTATCCCCGTGATATTTTCATAATCCCGCTTGAAGGACACATCCTAAGGCTTGTTGTTGTATGTCGTTTGTTGTCCTAAACTTGTATCTCAGGGTAATCATCGTTTGCTACAAGTACCAACTAAAAGACCCGACTGATATTAGATTATTTATTAATCTTAAGTTATGTACATTTTGTTTGATCATGTTTGAGTGGCAAACTTGGCCAAAAATTGCCAAAGACAGAGGAGGAGAAGGGGGCAGGCCTTTGCCCAGCTGTGGGACACAATAAAAAAATGTATTTGTCAGTCGTTTTAAGGCAAAGTTAAACACAGTTTAAAATTGTTTTTATGTGTCTTTATTTACTGTAAAAAAAGTTTGACACATAAAAGCAACATGAACGTTAAAACAATAAAGAAAAAGCGGCTCGGGGAAGTCGTTAACATGGCCGCTATATTAAAAACAGGAGCACGTTGTTAAATTGTTCGTTGTTTTCCGGACGAT
This sequence comes from Mythimna vitellina, assembly GCA_949316375.1. NCBI lineage: Eukaryota > Metazoa > Arthropoda > Insecta > Lepidoptera > Noctuidae > Mythimna > Mythimna vitellina. Next base: position 10,866,153 of record OX438698.1, read on the forward strand.
TTGTCAAAGGAATACAAAGAATCTCTCGATGAAGGCGTTAAGTGAAATAAATCGAGATTAAAACATACTCCAAGTCGATTGGTGGGTGTAGGACAAGGCCCCATTTTACGAAGAGAGGAAAATCTCATCATATATTCACGGCACGCTTTCCCTACCAGTCTATGGAGACGGGACGATAAACAAACTACTCTATTGCACGCCCCTCCATCGATTTATCACACGTCTATGATTAAGATTTATGGCTATAATAATAACTTTTATAGATAAATTCTTTCTGCGGACTATGTGATGTCATCCACATTGAAAGGTGGAGACTTATGTAAGTAAGGAAGTTGTCCTTTCTCTATCATTTTGTTTATTTTTCCTGTTTTATGATCAAATTTTCCTTGTGGTGCAAATACATGTAACTGGAATATAATAAACCCTTTAACATTTCAAATTAAAAAATTAAGTAAAAATCATAACTCAAGCACGGTCATTTCACTTAAATTGAGTTTTTTTAAGAAATTAGTTATTCTAATTGTAGGCTAATAATCCGGTCGTCTAGTAACCGTCCGGACCGAGCCCAAGTCGTCGATGGCGCGTATTGTTCTACGCGCGCTTCACAGAGATGACAGCAAAACCGTAGGGGCCCAGTATGGTCGAAGCCTACTGGAGCCATGGATTAACTTCCGAAAGGGAAATCGGGAGTCCTGGTACGACAAGCAAAGAAGGAATAAAGTCAGTAAAAGTCTGACATCCCTTCCACGCCGTCCAAGAGCTGGAAAAGTCATGGGCTGATTTCTCATCTTAAAAAAAACATTGGTAGCGCATCGGTCAATACCGAGTTTTTTAGATACCAATATATCTACAAACGCACACACAAACACGCTAGTGACGTAATCAAGAAGTTGTCAAAATAGATAATTTTTGTCTTAAAATATTCTTGGTTTATTTTAGGATTAAAAATACCTATTTAAAAAATAGCTGAAACAGATTCAGTTGCCGATTTTGAACACACTTTCTACTTTTAAAATGCGTATTTATTATGTTATATGTGGCAGTAGTAGCTACTCATAATTGTACTTACTGTTCATAATTGCATCTCTTCTAAATATCTGGAGACTCTCGCGGAAAGCAAACAAACTGACAGCAACGGTAAAAGAAGTTAGAAGGTAGTTACTCGTTTTATTTTTCTGTTTTTGTTTTTTTTAGTCCGTTTTAATGACTACTTCGTTCTATCCTACGTCATGTAACGAATATTCGCATTCGCAAGAAATATGCGAATATTTGGCGAATGTTTTTGACAAACAAAAAGGTTTTCTATCACACAACTCGCATTTCACATTTTCAGTGATACAAATTGTGTAACAATATGTTAGCGAAATTTGGAGTAATATGTTTTTATATCACTTTTTTCCATAATTTGGCCTAACTATCGTTACTTTGCCCAAACTGAATATTTTAAATTAATTTGTAAACTATTTTAGTTGACAGATTTTATTCCTAGTACAATTTTTTAAGCGTGGTAACAGTCATTTTTGGTTTAAACAAGAAAGTTATGAAATGTAATTTAAAGTCAGAATTTTACAAAATGTGATCGGTGCTTTTCTTCTGCACTTCACATTTTAATTATATACGTGCTCTTAAGCTGTTTTTACTTAATTTAGGTACCATTTTAAATGAAAAATAGGCCTCTATCTATGTCATGCACTTGTAAATCGAGTTTAAGTCGGTAAAATCAAGAAAAACATTAATATGTCATTTGTCATAAATAATTTTCAAAACTTTGCCGGTTGACACTTCTTAGTATGCTAGCCTTGTGCAATTCCACGATTTAAGCGCGAAAATGAACTGAGAACAGGACAAAACAATCAAAGAGGCTGCTCTACTTTGCCTACCTCCCAAAATAAAAAAGAAGAAATGTGGTAGACTTTATAGTCTGCTTAAATATGAGTATTATATCAATACGCTATGGTACCAAATCTGTGAATTTAAAAATACATTTTAACTGCAATATTACTGCCTAGGCAAAGTAGAGGAAATACCATTAGCTTGGTCTGGCCATTTCAAAGGTAATTTTTTTAGAAATTGTGAAGCCCTATAATGGACTGTTTTAAAAGTTGGGTTCTGATTTGCATTTTTTTCTTTAAATGTCATACGAATTCTTCGATTTGCAAAATTTAAAAAAAAAAAACACAAAATTTGTGCAAAGTTAGGACATTTTACTGGTACAATAATACTAACTAACGTCAAATCACAACAAATCTTTTCGAATGAACTTAATTTGATTGGATTCATTCAATCAACCTGTAACGGCTTTGCTATAATCATCATCATCATTTCAGCCAAAAGACGTCCACTTTTGGCTGTTGGCTTTTTTCAAGTGTCGCCATAACGATCAGTCCTGATTAGGGCACATTGCTCGCAGAACAGATGGTCGATGAGGGCGAAAGGTGTGGAGTGGCGACTACGCACCGGAAGACGCAGCATTGGAAGGCCTCATATAAAAGGCGACCGATGACCTGGTGAGCCATAAAACCAGCTCTGCTATGTTTTGTTTAAACTGGGCTGACACGAAATGTCAAACTGTATGACATTTTGCGCGCACTTTGTTTAAAAGTCAATATTCGCATTCGCATTTCGAATGTGAGAAATCTAACATCCATTACATCACTAATATCTACTTTTGAAGCAACCAGAACGCCTAGCGAGTATTCCTCACTATTACCAAAGATGACAAAACATAACATCACGCCTTGGAACCCTTGGGAACCCCAAAGGAATAAGCAAAAGAGTACCTAAATTACACCCACATTTCATCGGTTATGTTTAAGCCCCAAGAGGCGAGTCCATTGGGATCACCCGGGCACAAATCCCCCGGAATGCCACTGAGAAATTCTAGATAGAAAAACCCAGTAAAAGTTTCCCCAACTAGGGAATAATATAACAAATAGATCAACGAGGCATCGTCGACCATATTATCACTTACCAACAGGTGAGATAATTAACGCGAAACGCGAGTTTATCGATTGTTTTTGTTTTTTTTTTTTGAGGTAGGTAATCATTAAATGATTTATCGTGCTCTAGGTTGGAGCGCAAAGGCATGTCGGAGTTTTAGTGACTGAAACCTACCTATGTCCTTCAGTACGTTTTAAGTCCATGGTCACTCTTTCAATTATCGTTCCTGTAAGCCTATGTACTCGTCGTAATAATATTATAAAGACAAAGGCTTAGATGTATGTGTGTATATGTTTGTGACTCCTTGACGATCAAACGGTTGAACGGATTTGGCTGAAATTTGGCCCACAGGTAGATAATGTTCTAGAGAAGCTCGTGGTTAAACTAATGACAGCCATACATGTCTATAACCAAGATTAAGTAACGCTTACCGACGTCGGTCTGTAGATGAGTAACGATGATAATGGTCATTTCATTATTTTGCTGTAAATTATTCAGAAAACTGTGGCTCTCGCAAAGTCTTCAGTTACCTGAAGGAATACTGTGAGTTTGAGTTCGAAAAAAATGTGACACTTTTTCTCGCTCTATCCAGAGCGGGAGAAGTAATTTAATGATTACCCACGTGAAATAAAAAAAGGCAGCCGATAACCATTATAACTCACGTACCGAAATAAAAAGTAAAAAATCCTATGTCCTATATCCAATATAGGACATTGGATTTTTACTTTTTATTTCCGAAGGATGCTCCTCCGGTATTTTCTACGCGAGCGAAGCCGGTACTAGAACCTAGTCAACAATAATAATAAAAAAATAAAAACTGACTGAGTGCCTAAGTACTAAGTGCTAAGTGTTAAAAATTAAAGGGGGTCTCCCTTTAATTTTTAACTTTATTTTAATTTTATCATTTGTTTTCGTAGTGGCATTAGAAATACATAATTCTGTGAAAATTTCAGCTCTTATCCTCTTACGGTTTAAGAGATACGGCCCGCTGACGTGATGGACAGACAGACGAAAGAACAGACGGACGGACGGGAAGCGGAGGCTTAGCAATAGGGTGCCATTGACACCTTTCGGGTACGGAACCCTAAAAAGGCAGTATTTCTAAAGATAGTTCATATAATATAGTGATGCATATTGGTATGCACGTCTTATATTGAGATGAGGTGAATGCTCTGTTCTAAAGATATTCCTTCACGCACTCCCGTTACCGTTTACTTTCCGACCTCGTTCTGTGTTTCTACTTTACCAACGTATTCCACTCACGATATTTTCAAACACTGAGTTGGTAATACGTGACACAGTCAGCTGTTATTATACCCCTGACATATTTGTATCTCACGAGAACATTCCTCAGAATACTTTATTATAAACGTCAGTGAAAAATCGTCTCGAAATCTCACTTGAAATGTTGAAATACTTCAGGAATTAAAAGTAATAAAATATCTCTTTGTACGTATGTGGAAAATATAAATTCCAGTACTCAGAAGATATTATATTTTATGTGAAAAACGTCTTAGTTATTTTCTTTGAGATCTTGTTAGAAGAAATACGAGTATTATTAATGCTAAGAATTATAAGTCGGATTTACTGGTTTTAATTGGCGCTTTTGCTTATAATTTGTTTTAAAGAAATAAGTATCCTTTACTGTAGCTATAATAATTGTTCTTGAAAAAGTATGATTATTTTGTTGTTAGTTACCTACGAGTACGGTCTATGTAGGTAATGAACGATGAACTGGTGAGGGTCGCTGGAATCCGATGGATGCGATACGCACAGGACTGGTCGTTATGGCAACACTAAGGGGAGGCCTATGTCCAGCAGTGGACGTCTTTCGGTTAAATCATGATGCATCAGTTACCATGGTCTACACGGAATAATACCTAACTCAAGTACTGAGGGATCATTTGAAAGAGGTACCGTGGCCGTAGAATGCACAGGGCGATTGAAAGCACAATTATGTATGTGAGTTTTAAGCTAGAACTACATTAGATCGACACACACGTGGAACACGCCTGATTTGTACGTAGAACAACGTGGCGTGACGTCGTGTGGCGTGGATCAAGTGTAGCTCTACAAGTCAGTTTCCATATAAAGTGTATGGAGACCGACGAAGATCGACGTGTGTGGCACACATGTGCGCAGTGTAGTTCTACCTTTAGCCAGTAAAATTCTGAGACGCCCACTTGTTTTATCATACGACGGAAGAAATCATTTGATGATGTTCTAAATTCAAAAAATAAATTAACGTACTAAAATAATAAAACTGGCCAGAATTATTAAGTTTTTGTTTTTCATGTATTTTGTTAAACTATAAAACTAATGGAGTGTCGATTAAATATTCTTAAAAGTTAGCTTACAACGTTTTTCATAAACACCTCGTAAAATTCGCGTACGAAACGGTACCTAACATAATTGTCTACTTCGAGAAAAGTCAGATTCTTACACGTGTTCTATTAAACAAAATAAATTAGGAACAATATTTACAATTGAATTGGATGGATTGTGTGAAGAGTGATATGAAAGAAAAGGAAGTTAGTGATAGCATGACGAGTAACAGGGCAGAGTGGAAGAAAAAAACGTGTTGCGCCGACCCCAAATAATACGGGATAAGGGCAGGAAGATGATGATGATGATTTACAATTCTAGTCTTTCAAATTTGGTAGTAAACACATTTCCATTAGACAAAATAGCAGGAAAATAACTTTTTAATTTACGAAATTATTATAACCATTTTATAGCTTAGGTATTGAAAGAATAAATAGTGAATAAGTATAAAGGTTCCATTTATACGAGCGGGAGCCGCGATACGCATAAGTGTTTACAGAAAACTTTTCTTTGAATACAAACCCAAAAGATTTTTCTAATTTAGCGAGAAAGGTTCGAATGCTGGAGAGGTCACAAAGCGAATAGTAAAAATACATTCCCTATACGTGACCGTAAGTTTTGGTATCCGCGGGAGAGCGCTCAGGACGCCGGGGGACGCCGAACATGACACATAAACGAAAATGCCATTCGGAGCTAGAAAAATGTTCAAGGCACGAATTTTACACCGATAGCCACATAAATTTGCCATTTTGCCACTGAAATATACACCAATTTCAAGTTTTAGTTATGTCATTTTTATTTACGGTTTAGGCGCTTCTTGATCTTGTATAAGAAAATGTTCATTGCTTTCCTTCTGCTCCTAACTTTTTTATAACTTTCTTTTTTACCTAATTTAGAATTTAGTTTGGAGCTCACATATTTGCCTTAATTCCTTAGACGTTTCTTTTGGCCTTTTTATGCTCTACGAATGTATAGAACTAAAATTCGTCTTGACTGTACATTTAATTTGGTTTAGTCAGACCTATTTTGAGCAGATACTATTCAGCTAGCTTCAGCTAGCGGTATCGTCTGAGTTAAATTATGCCAAGGGAACATATTCCCGGGATAAAAAATATCTCATATATCATAACGTATATGTATTTATGGTATTGTAAGAAGTAGAGAGCAGGGATGGCCGAGTGGTAACGGTTCAGACGTACGAGTAGGTGGCGGGTACAAACCCAGTGTAGGGTGCAATCCTAACATAAATGTGATGTCAATGCAATGCAAAAGCAATTGTTATAAAATGCAGAAATGGAAATGTCATTGAGTACCTAACGGGAAGAGTCTAAATAAAAATGCAAGTATTCCGACTCAAACCACGTCTAATTGAACACTAAAGTAAAAATAATTTACATAAATGCATGCGGTCTTTGCTCTGTCTATGTCAAAACATCTCCGAATATAGATCGCGTTCAAACTGCATTTACATGAGCCTACATTCAGGTAATTTTTCCTTGTACGTACACCCAGCATTACTTTATGTAATTTATTTTATCATTACTGCTCTCAAAATGATGAAAAAAAAACACCGAGAGGTTAGACATATATATCCTAGAACCAAAAATTCGAAGGCATGTGACATCCACCACGTACCCGCACTAAGTCCGCGTGGTGGATTACGGCCCATTCCTTGTCCTAGAGAGGTGGCCTGAGTCCAGTCCCAGCAGTGAGAAAATTATAAGGCTGATTACAGTTATGGTATGGCATTGTAAGGTATCCGTGTTCCAAATGTCATCTAAATCGATTAAGCCCTTTGAGCGTGAATGAGTTACAAACACATTGTATACACCGGTATATGGACATACATACAAATTATCGCCTTTGTAATACATATAAGTGTGATATGTTGTGTTAAAGAAAGTGAGATACTCAGGTACTTAAAGTGCTCGGCTAACGCACGCGTGGTGCTTGACCAGACTGGAAGCGCGGTGCGGGGAGCGGCGCGGTTGCAGGGACAGTGTTTTCACTCGCTGCCCGGGCACTGACTGTGGCCACTTGTATGAACGAGCTATGGCGTGAATTGCCCGCGTTGAGCAACCCACGCCGTTTTTCATGCCCGCGTGTCTACTATGGACACTCAAATAAAATTCTTATGTTTGAGATTGCCGCGCCGCGCCCGCCCCGCACTCGCTCTTCCAGTCTGGTCGAACACAAAAGTTTATTTCAAGAACCTACTTACCTACAAACATTCTCAGTCATCCGGTTTCTAAATCGTACTGAACTTTACGAGCCAGTGAAATAGTATCTACATAAGTTAAACAGAATAGACTGGAAATATTATTTCAGCCGAAGCCACTATCAAAAGCTAATAACTCAAGAATATTTTTTTTTGAGGTGGGAAATCATCAAATCAGTTAACACGCTCTAGGGTGGAACGAGAGGGCGTGTCAATCTTTTACTGACACGCCCTCTCGTTCCTACCTGTGTCCTCCAGTTGTTCTAGAGTCACGGTCACTCTTTCAAACGTTCTCGTAGTAAAATATCCGTCTAAGGATACAATTAAGTAGGTATCTATAGAATATGTTGCTATTTTTACCCAGTAAACGTTTTCTGGGGTGTAGGCTACTAACTAAATTGTGCTATGTATAATTTACTTAACAAAGTTGTTCGTACTAGCCGAATTTACGTGATTGATATGAAGTTGCTAGCGGCCGAATATCTTATCCCCAGGGAAGTTTGCAACTTTGCCCGGGTAAAAAATTACCTTCGCCGATCCGGGCAAAAATTATATGCGGGCCGGCTTATGAAATAAATATCAGACGTGTTAGACAAATAAACTTTTAAGATTTTCGTTCATTTCCTTTCTGTTTGGATCTTTTTTTTGAGGTGGGGAATGCATCATGGTGAATGACGGGATGATGAGTTCTCCCACCCTATGCTGGGGCCAGAGGGCGTGCCAGACTTTTACTAAATAAAACCCACCTATATTCCTTGATGAGTGGGAAGATATTTTTCAGGAGAGTTGGACTTGGATGGATGACTATGGCTAAGGACAGGAATCAGTGAAATGTAATGAGGAAGCCTACGCCGAAGAGGAGACCACTGCTTATAGAGCAGTGTACTGCAAAGGGCGAGCTGTGGCACACTGGTGTACTGTGGTGTACCTCGCAAAAGTAAGGTTCTCTCAAAGTTAATAGACAAAATAAAAATATAGATCAACCACGGACTGGGTTTCTGAGAGCATGCCATTTTGAAACTTACCAATTAACGTGAGTTGAAAGAACTGTTCGAAATGAAAACCGACTGTATATTAAAATTATTCAGAATCTCATTTAAAACTTGTTTTTTTAGGGTTCCGTATCTCAAAAGGAAAAAACGGATCCCTTATAGCATCACTTTGTTGTCCGTCTGTCTGTCTGTCTGTCTCACTCGGGAACGCGTGGAGGTTGGAAATCCAAGATGTCCTTGACCTTGAACACAAAAAGTTTACGGAACACTGGCTATATACTCATCCACGTTGACTCGCGGGCGTGGTCACGAAATATCAAACATATGGCGTAATATCGAAGTGTTCACGTACGAAACGCACGTGCGGTCTAAGGGCAAGCAAGCGTGCGCGGTGCGCTCGCGGCTGTATCAAACGCTTGAGATCTTTGTGTGTGTTCACGTCGAACTAGCGGCGGAGCGCGCGATCCACCTGCGACGTCTTTAAGTTCAAACAGTATTGACTTGTCGCTACAAGTTTTCATGTTTTCATTATGTCTTTCAATACAGAAGAATTTATTAGTGCTATTCAGGCTAGTGCTGTTCATGTCACACCCACACGAACGCCTGGCGGTCAATGTGAACACGAACTCACCACGTTTTCACGACTGCACCCGCCACCGCACTCGCGTTTCCCAACGTGAACAAGTACTTAAAGGTATGAACGACACTATAAAGTGTATTATAAAAAAGTAATAAATACATAGTAAAGTATAGTAATTAAGTAACTCAATTATTGTAAGTTAAGTAGTAGAATCGAGGCTGTTTTTATTTTATGTAGTTGCTTTAATATCTTTATTTTGATATTTATGTATGAAGTTCCGTTGATCATTTCTGGTCTTCTTATTTATTTATTTTATAATTTTTGTACAGACATTATATTGGAAAAAGACACAATATTATAAAAAAATTACAAAGGTACTGCTTATTTCTAAAAGAAAATTTCTTCCAGCAGACCTGCGGAAGGAGAGATAATAAGAAATATAAATGTACTTCATCAGTTCCACTTCATCAAATGTTACTTTTTGACTAAAGGCTTAAGTACTCGATGAAAATACCAAAATAACTATAAAGTTTAGGCAACTATATAGTGATTTTGGTATTTTCATTAGTAGTATTAATAGTATTTCAGTAATATTTGAGGAATTCTTTCGATTTCTTATAGATCCATTCATCAGAACTAGATTTTGAAAGAAATTTGAAACCAATCTGGAAATATATTCTATAAAAGGAAAAAAAAATTGCTATTCGGTTCATAAACGACGCAGTTCTGAGGTAACAAACAAAAAATTAAAATGATAATGATTAAAAAAATACAACCGAATTGATAACATCCTTCCTTTTTTTGAAGTCGGTTAAAAATAAAGTTTAAACTTAAAGAGGGTTCCCATACAATAAACGTTATTTTGTCGCCGTCTTTTAAGGGGTGACCAGATGGTTGCAAACTAGCGTTCCAACCAAGGTGACCTTGGTTTATGTGTTTGGTTTGTGTTGCGGCTACATGGATGTAAACCGCGCGCCAACACGTTCGATGGTTGGGAAAACGCCTCCCAACCAAGGGCGTTGAAGGTCATGAATTACAACTGCTGTCTACACAGATTGAAACTAGCAAGGTCACCTTGGTTAGGACGTTGGTTTGCAACCGTTTGGTCACCCTTTTACGCTATTTTAATATTGTAAACCCTTCGTGTGCGAGTCCGACTCATACTTGACCAGTTTTTCAAATTAAGAATGTCGACAAAAGTAAGTCGGTCAATGAATACTGTTGCCATGCTGAAACGCAACAGCTACACATAGTTATTTTTTTTTACCTAAAGAATAAACGATAAACTCTAATCCCCTCGAAAGGATTCCTTAAACAGACTTCACATTTATTTGCCAACCTTTTTAGTCCTTGAATCACAAAACCACTCCTAAAATAAATTAAATACGTGTAAGATTTAACAGTTACCGAAAATAGAAATAAGTAAATAGATTCGCAAGACCAAACGTGCTTGAGAGAAGGATGTATAATCCAGTAAGGTGCTGGTAGGGATCTTGACCGTACTTCCGAGATTGTCCTGATAGCTGTGGTAGACCTCTCCACTCCACAAGTACATCAGGATATGTTGCCCTCTTGTTGTTTCGTCATTTCGTGCTAGCGACCGTTTTTGAGGGCCCATTTGTTGAGTGTGCAAGTCACCCCCTGCCTTTTTATCGATGGATATTAATGACATTGTCAGGCAGGGGCCATAATCTTAACATAGTTCCTGGTATCCAGTCCACTTAAGACTCCAAAAACCACAGCCATTCTTCATCTTTGTTTTCTATATGTCGCAATAGTTTTTCACCAACCGTGGGTTGTCCTTGGGCGCACTAGCATAGCGCATAGGTATATGTAGAGATAATCGTTGGTTTGTACCACGTTCCATTAAAAGTGTCTAAAGGGCCTCTACGAGTTGGTTTCGGTTCCCCGTATGCCTTCCAAAGGTCCATCCACAAAAGGTTACAAAGGTTCATATGTGTCAACATATCTAAATAATAATATTTTTTTTTTTTTTTTTTAATGGTTTATTTATTTTATATTTAAAATAGTTATTTGTTACACAAGAGTGCAAAGTTGCTTTTTAACCGTGTGCTCAATTTTGATGACCGAGCAAGCGAAATATCCAAAAATAGAAAAAACTATAATCCTGAGCGTAAGCGAGAGAACAAAAGAGTACGAGGTGAAAAATCTTTGCACTGGACTGCAACACGTAACTTTTCATCCCACCTCAGCGAGGAAGTAACTAAATGCAAAAAAAAAATATATTTACAATCGCAAGATACTTTTATTTCAGTTTAGGCATTAACTATTACATTATGATAGATAAGTATTACAGAATAATCTTTAAAAAAAAAAAAAAAAACTCGAAAATTTGTTATAACTGGTAAATTCATAATTTAATCAATTATTCATAACAATTGCTACTAGAATATCTTTAAATTATAACAAATAATATTTAGGTGTAATTAGGAAAAATTTAAAGTAACGTTGCTACAGTTACTTAAGTTAAGTGTAATATTTTTGTTAGGCACTGTAATGTTGGTGTTAGTGACTCGTGTACTGTTTTTTGGTAAATTAACTGTCTTACTTAATAGTTTTACCGATTCAGCGGATTCCCTTGTCGTAAATGTTGGTGAGAGAGGGCGATGGTTAGGTGTTACGTAACGGCTCATTTTTGATGTAGAAGGGCCAGTCCAAGGATCTGACTGAGGCTCTTTCAGAGTAATGGCTCCTACGATGCCTTTACATATTTTAGACTTATTTTGGATGGAATCCTTTATGTATCCCTCTACAACCGCATTGGACTTCCAGCCTCCATGGCACTTAAGGGACAGGAGATCAGGTCCTGAAACGGCCATAAGTGTGGCTGAAGTTCGTCAGAAACAACGACCCGTGCACAACGGGTTTCTGGAAGTGCAAGAAAAGTTGCAATTTCTCGATGTATACTGCCAATTTTTTTGTAGGCTGTTTGACACATTTTCCGTTACGATATTGTAGAAAAAATCGAGTGATTGGAGTGTTAGGCGGGCGTAAGGGTTGATATTTCTCAAAAATTGTTATATACGTAACAATACGTTTATACGTAATACGTAGGAATACTCCTTGTGAATGACGATGTTGCGGTCTCTGTTTTTCTCGACTGAGGTTACAAAACCCTGAAAACCCCATTTTCCCCAAGTTTACCTCCACGTTATTCCTTCACAGTAATACAGTACTTAACCAGTACAAAACTAGTCGCATACGTAGTGTAATGTTTACCCGTTGACCGAACCCGGGAAGTCATCGGTCACGGAGCAGCCCGGCCACGTCGCTCACTGTCTCGCGGTGATGAAACACTCCTGCCCTATCTAAATCACTGCGTTTAACCTAAATAACGGTCACCTTGTTGTTAGACATGTCTTAGTCGCTTCTAAGGATTTCGTTACAGTATTTGCAACGTAGGTGTTACAGTTTCTTTTAAAAGTAAAACTGCACTAATGCAAAAAAGTTTTTTCTGTTATTGCCCCACGCATGTATAATAAAGTTCCTAACTTTATAAAAAATATGTCAACAATATATTATGAAAACTTATTACGCGATTGACGATTTTCTTATGACCAAATTAGTGAACTAATTGATTGACATACTGATACTCGGTTTGACATTATTATTTTGAGCCTGGTTGGCTTACTTTTTATTTCCGTTTGACATTATTATTTTGAGCCTGGTTGACTTACTTTTTATTCCCATTTGACATTATATAATATTATTTTAATTTTTATTACTATGGCATTTATTACGCTGACATTTTTAACATTTTTACGGAATTAAAAAAAAAAAAATTGCATGCCAATGTGATGGTAAAATATGGAGGACTCTGTTATATAAAAAAACACCTATGTACTAGCTATACCCATGTTTGCAGAATAAATGATGATGATTATTATGATTAACTACTTGGTAGTTGATGAATTGCATTCTTCTCAAAAAGGTTAAGGTATTTAAAATAAATATGTAAATGTTGATACTGAGGCCCTACCATGGGATCCTTCTTACGACTTAAATTGAACTATTAAATCGATGGAGCTACATAGGGCGTATAGCTCCATCCCTCATTCTCGGTCGCACGATTGACATAACACGTCATGGTAAGGCCCCTATAGGTTGAATAAGCGAAGGGGTAAGCGCAAGTTAATAACCCCGGTGCTGAAATTACCCTACCCTGCGTAGGTTATTTTAACATAGTTTTGTTATCGTATTATCTTATAAGAACGTTACGAAATTAGTTGATAATTGAGTAAAACGAATAAAGTTTTCTTTAATTGTTACCTCTACCAGTGGGTTGAGAGTTATCAGTAACTTTTATTTTGAACACTACTACTGTTTTGATTGAATTTATTTTAAGTGTTATTTCAATTATTTATTTTAGTAAGGTCTTGATTTAATAATAATAATATACTTTATTTCGGATATAGAAAATCCATAATGTGATAGTAACAGAAATATTTATACAACTATGTTAGTTACAAAAACAAAAAAAAAATATCTTTAAAATATCATCCCCTCTTAATTCATATATTTTCCCTCAGAACTAGGCCAGCAGGCATGCCTGCGGGACCAGTGCATCAGAAAAGGACAGTCTGGTTTCTCAGCAATTACCTTCAGGATGCTATTGGATTCTCCACGTATTCTATGCATCAAGGACGCCGTTCTCTTGCGCATGATAGCCTCAAAACTATCCGTGCTTGCCTCAGCAAACATACCTGCCCCCCTAGCCAAGTTACAATCGTATCGTTCGCGCCGAACGCCTCGAGTAGACCACGCCTCCGATTCCTTTGTTCTGACGTCATCTCAATGCTCAGTCACGTGGTCAGAACAAAGGAATCGGAGGCGTAGCCTACTCGAGGCGTTCGGCGCGAACGAAACGATTGTAACTTTGCTAGGGGGGCTGATGCGCTACAGAACCGCGTAAGGCCCAACAACACCCGGAAAGCATTATTATACTGAACACGAAGAGCGTTGTAGGCCTTCTGCGTATACGATTTGGACTTGAATAAAAGGCAGTGGATTGTAAAACTGACAAATGTATATACAGAGGAATTGTACATAAATATTAGTTCTTTAACTATGAAATTGCCGTTTTTTAAAACGGGTTGTTTTGATCTTTGGATTGACTTGGAATAATAATACCAAGGAATGGACATTTGAGTAGGCCGCATCAAATACTACAAACTGCTAGACATCATGTTAAAATTACATAAAAAGAAAAGTGCAAAGTGCGCAGTTCCCACATCCACAACTATAAATATTTAAAAAAAATGTAACACTTTACAAATTATTAATGTCAAATGGTAAAATAAAATAAAGAACCTTCTAAGTTCTAAGTCAAAATGTATGATAAAATTAAAAAAAAATCATCAAAGTCAAAATGTAAAATTAAAAACTAATGATCAATGTCAAATTCGAGAAAAAAAAGGACAATTAGAAAAAAAAAGTATATGTATGTTACTATAAATGTATATTACTACAATTCTAGTCAGCGGGTCAATACCAACCCGTTTTGTCCTCAAGATATTCTTTTACGGTATAAAAAGCCTTCTGACATAGTTTACGCTTTACAAATGATTTGAATTTATTCAGGCTAATTTCTTGAATGTGACTGGGAAGTTTATTATAGAAGTGTATACATTGGCATCTAAATGAGCCCCCTATTTTTTTGAGCCTGGTTACAGGAACCACAAATTTGTATTTGTCTCTAGTATTGACGTTACGGATATCACTGTATTTTATAAACATGTTTTTGTTTTTATGAACATAGAAAATATTTTCATAGATATACTGAGAAGGTACAGCCAATATATTAATGTTTTTAAATTTATCTCTGAGGTAGTATCTGGGACTTAATTTATAAATTGAACGAATAGCCTTTTTTTGCAAAACAAAAACTGTCTGAATATAAATGCTATTTCCCCACAATAGAATGCCGTATCACATGACAATATGAAAATAGTTGAAGTAAACTAAACGGGATGTCTCTAAGTCAGTTAAATTTTGAATTTGTCTGACAGCGTATGCTGCAGAGCTAGGTTTTTTTGATAATTTATCTATATGTGGAAGCACTGAAGCTTAGGACATGTGACATTCACCAATCCGGACTGGGCCCGCGTGGTGAATTACGGCCCATTCCCTCTCCTAGAGAGGAGGCCTGAGTCCCAACAGTGGGAACATAAAAAAGGCTGATGATGATGATGATGACTGAAGCTTAGAATCTAGAGTTATGCCCAAAAATACTGTAGTATATTCGGGACTCAACTCTTTACCTTTTATTTGTACACTAGTTTCCACTTGCCTAACATGAGGCATCGCAAACTTAATACATATTTTTTTTTTCATTAAGATGCAGATTATTGACATCAAACCAGTGTATTATTTTAGAAAGAAAAATATTTATATCGTCAGTAACCGACTGCGGCTGACGTTTAAGTTTAAACAAAAGTGAAGTGTCGTCTGCAAACAACACTATATCATGGTTATCCTTTATTAGGTAAGGTAAATCATTTATATGAATTAGAAATAAAAATGGGCCAAGAATTGAGTCCTGGGGGACACCCATCGTTATTATAGACCCAGGTAATTTTTTACCGTTTACGTCAACACTCTGAATCCTATTACTCAGATAAGAAGTAAGAAGATCCAAAGAGGAGTTCCGGATCCCATAATGGTCGAGTCTCCTGATTAAAGTTTTATGGAGAACATAATCGAAAGCCTTGGATAAATCACAAAAAATGCCCAGTACATCGCATTAGTGTTATAATTACTATAAATTGCATTTTAAATCGGACAATCCTATAATCATAATTGGATAGTAGACATTTTTTTTATTTGTAACAAATAATAAGTTTACCCAAAATCGCAAGTCAAAAGAAATATTAGATCCGCTCAATATTAAGTTTGAAGTTTTCAAATCTGGTGGAAGGGGAAACTGTCAAGTATCATAATAAGGATGCACACACATTGGTGACGTCATAGTTAATATGTAACGTATGTGTAAATGGAATAACTAAATGTTTACACCGCGTCCCAACTCTTCCACATATCAATATTTGAAATACTAATAACTACTAAATTTTGTAACCAATATTGATGCTGTTTCAGAAAAATAAGATTTTTTCTTAGTGTTATTTGATGCATACTGTAAAATATTGTGCTAAAATAAACACCAGAAAATACCCAATTGTGAATTTTATGTCAATATCTCTGCTTAAAGATGTTTAGGACATATAAAGTTTACATTTCACTTAAATGAGGACAATATTAAAACAGGTAAACTAGTCATCATATTTGGGCTTACAATAAGTATATTTTGATACAAGTGCAAAAAGTTTGTCATTGCGACCGAGGCGGAATTTGCATAACCGTTGGCAAGTGTGTTAGTCGAGGGCTGCAGTGACAAATTTGCACGTGTATCAAAGGACTTTTTTTCAATACGGCATGAATAAACGGGAATTGACCGGCGACTCTTGGGGGTCGACGCGGGCCCAGCCTGATACGATAAATGTAATAAAATTGTGACGGGGGAGCGCTCTTTTCTGCACTAGTGCGGAAAACAGTCTTGCAAGCTGTGGGATAAGAGCGGGCTTTCGAGTAAGTATCATAATATTACGAGTATTCAAAATACTCGTAATATTATGATACACTGTGTTAAAATTTATTTAGTTAGTGGGTACTCGCAATATCAATGTTGTTACAAATTAAGCGAAACTGTCTCGCTTGCAGAAAATGATTGCGGTCTCGGTATCACAATACAAATGAATCAGTCAGTAGTACTACATTCGTTTACAGTGGTCAGTTTAAAGTTTTATATATATCTACTTATGTAATACCCAAATAAATGAACATCAACGTGTAACATTATTTTCGGTAACATTATAAACTCCTACATAGCATAGCATAGCATAGTCGGCCTTATAATGTTCCCACTGTTGGGACTCAGGCCTCCTCTCTAGGAGAGGGTATGGGCCGTAATCCACCACGCGGGCCCAGTGCGGGTTGGTGGATGTCACATGTCTTCGAATTTTAGGTTCTAGGACATGCCGGTTTTCTCACGATGTTTTCCTTCACCGTTTTGAGAGCAGTGGTGATGAAATAAATTACACAAAGTAATACGCCTGGTTGGGTTTGAACCCGCGACCTACAACTCGTAAGTCGGGGCCGTTACCACTCGGCCACCACTGCTCGGCCACCACTCCTACATAGAAAGAATACAATTTGTATGTATATATTTATATGATTATAGTTATTCATTGTGTTTTACATATATATAGAGATTGATCAATTTGTTAGCAGTACACTACAGACTACCCCCTGTATTATTTTAAGTTCTTACGATCCATCCTAAGGTTGTCTGGAAGATATCGCTGTTAGCGATAAGACCGCAATTTCGCCCATAGATTTACGTTTTTGTATAAGTTGTGTTACTTTTTTGGTGTACAGTAAAGTTTATTCTATTCTATTCTAAGAGTTTATTTGCGTCAAATATGGCGCATACTTTTAAAAAAATAAAAATATACAATAACGACTCCATAGAACATAGGTACATTAGGTACCACAAAACCCTTAGAGAAAAAAAAAGGACACATTAATTCATCATAACTCTACTGTATGTGAAAAGTTACTAGCGCGGGCTTGCGAACGGTGAGCAACGGGTAATGCGAATAACGAGTGAATGGGTTACTTCTAGGTAAGCGCGCTCCATCGTCGTCCGCATCGTCGCTTTCCATCAGGTGAGATAACGGTCAAGCGCGAACCTATCAACAATAAAAAAAATGCCGTCCAGCTGTCCAGTAAGGACCAAGACCGATTCGACGGCGCGCTTTGTTCCACGCGCCTCAAAGAGACGTCAGCTAAATAGACAAGGCCCGGTAGGGTCGCTGCCGGTATAAAGAGTTACCGTGGCCTTGAAACGCAAAGGGCAACTGAAGGAACACACGTGGGTTTTAATCAGTGAAAGTTTGACACGCCCTTTTTCCAAAGTGGTAGAAGTTTAGGTTTTGCCTATAAAAAAGTAGGTTAGAAAGAAAGAAAGAAAAACATTATTTGACGGAAGAAGGCGCAAATTTAGAACTAACAGATTATAAGTATATTTATGTGAAAAAAATATGCGCCACATCCGCGCAAAACGGCCGAGCGCTCAGCAAAATGCCGTGACCACACGCAAAATGCGATGAGTCTACGGCGCAGGTTTTCAGCGTGGGCCAGTAAAGGTATCGACAAAAAGACCTCGGCACGGTATTGTGTTAGCCGAACTTGTTCATGAAAACACCACGTATGTTTTTCTAGAAGTGGTAGGTAGATAATAATGTGACACCCACGACTCACTTAACGACAACAATGAAAAGGATTTAGTTAGATGGTATAATACTTCTGAATATTTTAACATCTCTGTAACAATTTAATTAATTTGTCGTTCGTGGACTTCAACCTACGCAGACGAATTCGTTTTATACAATAATATAAACTATTGCCTAATATGTGTCTAAAGTGAGAAAGATCCATGTATGTGCAACGTCGCGATGTGGATAAAAATATATAACTAAGCCAATAAATAGCTCTGGCAGTTCAGTCTTCACAATGGTTTACCACAATTCAGAATTTGAATTTACATTTTCAAATTTTCATCCAATCAATGACTCTAGAAATTGTTTTTCAAATGTATTCCGTCGGAATTTCTGCATTTAATGAGTTTGTTTTTTGCATAACATATTGATTTTTTTTTTAAACTGAGTTCTCAGCTGAGTAGAGCGTGATTGTTAACTAAGCTCTGTTGTGCGAACCTTCCGGAGGACACTGCGGAGCACACGGTGGAGATGTACGCCGCATGGGTGGAGCACCGCTGTATCCTCGTGGGGGCGATCGGCGGCGGCTGCACGCGTGAGGGAACGCCTCGGCCGCTGGGACCCCGACCCCGACGTTCAGCCACCATAGGCGTGGGCTTGCAAACACAAGCAATGGGTAGCTCGCAGTCCGGCCGTCCGGTAATCGTTCGGACCGAGCCCGAGACGTCGACGACGCGTAGTATTCCACGCGTGCCTCAAACAGATGTAAGAAAAACAGTACAGGCCCAGCAGGGCCGAGGCATACGGGGGCCACGGGTTCTGAAAGGGAAATCCGTGATCCTGAAACGTAAAGGCCAAAGAAGGAACATGGGTGTGGTTTTAGTCAGTAAAAGTCTGACACGCTCCCGCTACACCTAGAGCGGGAGAAGTCATTAGATGATTTTTCACCTTAAAAAAAAAAAATCTATTAAGCTCTTTGACATCCTACCAAAGAGGTTTTTTACTAACAAATATGGATACCTCGCCTACGGAAACTGGCCAAATCGTAGCGTTGCTGAATTCAGGGCATAGTCAGCGTGTTACGGCTGCTCGATTGCATCTTAACTTTTCTATTGTATTGAAACTCTATTGAAAGTGTATCAGCGTTATTGGAAGACTGCCGTGTTAACTTGCCGTCTGGGATCTGGAAGATACCTATCGAGTCACGTCTGAGCAAGATGACGTATATATTGTTTCAACTTCTTAAAGAAATTGTCACTTTAACTTTATTTAACTGCAGCAGCAGCTCTGTCAGGTTCGGGATTGATTGATTCAGTACCGTAGCTAAGCGAGGGCGCAGTAGACCTTCGCCCACGGCCTCGCACCCAAAGGGGCCTCACACGTGCGAGGGCTCTTTGACAAACAGGGTTTTGTTTTATAATATATTGTCTCGCGATTGACAACAAATTCACCTGATGGTAAATGACGATGTGGTCGAACATTAAGTTGCGACAGTCGCTATCTTCTTTTTTAATTTATGAAAGAAAAAGGCCTCGCTGATGCACCTTCCCTCATGTCTAAATTAGTCCACGCTACGCTCTGGATTGATTCTACCATAAGAAGGTAATAAGACTGGCAGAGTGTGGCCTGAAATCTCATAAACCAACTAGTGGGCCAAAATTGACGGTAAACCGAGAATGCGCCAAAAAATCCGCTCCAAATGCTCGCTGACGTCATAAAAGGAAACCTTGAGCACAATTTCACACGTCTAGTCCCAGTAGTTTCGGCTTTGCGTTGATATGTCATTCAGTCAGTTTCTAATATGTAGCTGTTTTGATAATAATCATACATATTATTGTAATATTTTCCCGCGATCCACAATACTCGCTGCCAATTTTATTAATAATCTATATATAATTCCCAATTAAATGTCTAACTTATCTATATATATAAAAGAGGAAACTGACTGACTGACATATCAATGCACAGCCGAAACTACTGGGATTAGGAGCGTGAAATTTTGCACAAGGTTACCTTTTATGATGCAAGCGAGCACTAAGAAAGGATTTTCCAAAATTCACTCCCTAAGGAGATAAAGTGGGGGTCCAAAGTATGTATAGAAAAACCTACACTTTCGCGAGCGAAGCCGCGGGCAGAAGCTAGTGTTACAAATGCCAACACCGATAAAAATAAGCGGGTATATTAAAACTGCATAAATCACAGCTCAAGCAAGCAATCATTTCAATCACATTGATGAAAGCTTTCCTAGAAAAAATTAAGTAATTTTACCTAACTTTTTCGCTTCAATATTATTTGTTCGCAGGATCTGTCAGCAGGTGTAGTGGGGAGGAAGGGAGGGGGTGAGACTTAATATCAAACAATATGAGACAAATCCGTTATTAATTGGATACGATAGGTCTACCCTTCCTCGTTCCCAAGGATATCAGCTAAGAAATTAAGCACAAGATAACGACTAAGAAAAAATCCATTATTACTTTTTACTATCAGAATACAACCCCAAATACAACTTGACAAAATGGGGTTTTATAAACCCGTCGGATACTCAATGTGATTTCAGTGGCCCGGCTCAGAATTTGAGGCACTAGTGCCCTAGAGTGCCCCGAGTGCCCATATACCTGCACCTTGGAGGATTTAATGAGTACCACCGGCGCTGCAGTTAACGTTGGCACCATAGCATAGCATAGTCGGCCTTATAATGTTCCCACTGTTGGGACTCAGGCCTCCTCTCTAGGAGAGGGAATGGGCCGTAATCCACCACGCAGGCACAGTGCGGGCGTAGACACCAACTGGGCCCAAATTTTGACTGGCCTATTGGTTTAGTGGCCCTAACTGCTATGCCGCTGGTCATGGGTTCGATTCCCACCCAGGACAAATGTTTGTGTGATGAACACAATCATTTGTTCTGTGTCTGGGTGTAATTTATTTATAATATTTATGTATTTAGAAATGTTTATCTATGTTTATCAGTTATCTAGTACTCATAACACAAGCTCTGCTTAGCTTGGGACTAGAAGACGTTGTGGAATATTTTTATTATATTATTATTGTTATTATAATTCTTTAACGAATTTACAATCGATTCAAAAAGAAGAAGAAACGACTACCAGAATACTTTGTTCAAGATAGAATAAAGTAAATTAATGAAGTTATATTCAAGTTAAGGTGTTCAAAGAAAGTGCCTCCCGTGAATGATAAGTGCTTCCTTCAAAAACTTGGATTAGACTATTGGAAGGAAATGTACTTTGTAATAAACGCGTTTCCAAGTTGATGCAATGTTATAATATTCGAGTAAAATCGACCGTAATATACATTTTCCTTTTCCTGCTATGGTTATGGTGAAACGAAATGGTGTTTGTCCCTAGCGTTGGAATAAATGGGATGTATGCCGCCGGTATGTCCCTTTGCATCACCAAGTCATTACTCATCTACACATATATATAAATAAAAATGAAGTGTCTGTTTGTAATATCGTTGAAAGTATGTTCGTCGATATATCAAAAAAAAATAAAAATCTGTCGGTCTCTCCGTTTGTTTCGCCTATCTTCAAAACGGTTTGACCATTTTTGACGGGACTGTGACTGGTAGATGATGCTGGTAGCAGATGTTGAGTAACTTTATTTAAGAAAAAGAATTAAATTTCCGCAAAAAAAAAAGTTGTGACCAAATGGCATTGTTCCATTTTATGAGTGTGGACAAAGTCACGAGCACTTGCTACTAGCACATCAAAATAGACTAATATACCTATTAAGAAACGAAAGTAAACTTATAACGATATCCGCCGGGGGCTTGTTATCTATAAAACAAATGAATAGGCGAGTTCATTTGTTTGTAGATATTATATACCGTCTCAGAACAATTGAATTAAACGTTTCGAGTTAATATTTCAATAGAACAACTAAGATAACAAACATCCAAACTCGTATTGTTGATTTTGTAAACTTTACGTTTTGACTCGTGTTGTTGGCACCGCCCAGAAGTAATTTAACGTTGAAAGATTACAATTTATTATTGCCGATATAAAAGTTAAGTTTAAAATGATGCATGGAATTTGTTTTCATTATGTAGTCGCAATAAATTGTATGATAAAGCGGTGATGCATTAATACAATCAGTTGGCTGGTTGTTTGTGCTCAGTCATTTTATTCGTATTTATAAGAGACAGTAGCTTGGTCCTTTTAATGGATATATTCTGTATTTTATTTGAACAGAGAGAATTATTTATTGGTCGCAGCAATTATAGTGTTTGTTGATATTGATTAATTCTGACTGTTCGCTTTAAGGCTCTCAAGACAGGCAATAATAGAGTGTTTGTTACACAGGGTGGTTAATAATTCAGCGGCGCGTCGTCTGAAATCGTCTAGTGACGCTCCGTTGACCTTGACCGAGTGTTCCTGCATTAAGGACGATGGGATTATGTATATTAAATAGAATTACGAATGATGCTATGGAGAATCCTGAGAATGGGATTTAGCTGGGAATCTTGCTAAAGTGGATTTTACTTTGGAGTGGGATAAGGTTTTTTTATTTAGTCTATTTTGCAATTGATTTTTGTACCGTTTTGTTATTTTTTAAGATTTTATTTATACTTTATATTTATTTATTTGTTATTACGGCATTCCAACGAATAGTTCGCCGATGCATTTACAAAAAAAGTCTTATTAATATACAATTAACCCAGCGAATTCTTCACTTAAAGATGTGCAAAGCGCTTAAAAAGTTTGGTAAATTAATAATAATTATATTTTAAATTAATTGTTCTACATTATACGGTCATGCCATAAAAATCATAAAAATTGATAAAACACAGAATAAGGAATTATTAATAATTAATTGCAAATAGAAAAAAATCAATTAATTAAATTAAATAAAGTCAAATTAAGTTAAATTAAATAAAGTCAATTTAAGTTAAATTAAATTTAGTTAAATATAAATATATACTACTCTGTCAAGAAAGTATCGGGAAAAGATCAATAATACGCAAAATGTCTGTTATTCATCCAAATTTATTTTATCACCTTCAAAGTATGCTCCTTTAGAAACGATACACTTGCGCCAACGAATAATCCATTCATCAAAACATTTTTTAAACGCTGCTTCCGGAATTGAGTTCAGTTCTCGCCGCGAATTCTCCTTTATGTCTTCTATCGATTGAAAACGGGTGCCACGAAGTGGTAATTTGAGTTTAGGAAAAAGAAAAAAGTCAGCAGGAGCCATATCTGGTGAATATGGTGGTTGCTGGATGGTATTTGTTGAGTGTTTGGTCAAAAATTCGTTCACAATGCTATCATTGTGAACGAATTTTACCACAACAATGCGCCTTCGCACAAGGCTATCCTTGTTCGAAGGCGCATTGTCGTGGTGCAAAATCCAAGAATTTTCTTTCCACAAATCTGGCCTTTTTCGTCGAATTTGCTCTTTTAAACGCCGCATAACGCTCAAATAATATTCTTTATTTACCGTTAGACCTTCCGGTAAGAATTCAGAGTGCACAACACCGCGATAGTCAAAGAAAACAGTCAACATGACTTTGACTTTTGATCGACTTTGGCGTGGTTTTTTCGGTTTCGGTTCAGTTGGAAGGCGCCACTCCGAAGCTTGTTAACTAGTTTGCATGTCAAACTCGTAAACCCACGTCTCGTCACCAGGAACAATGCGTTTCATGAATGTTGGGTACAAACTGACTCGTTCTAGCATGTCCTCAGCGACTTTCATGCGATTGAGTTTTTGGAGAAAATTCAGATCTCAAAGGGACTAGCCGAGCAGCAACATGTTTCATACCCAAATGATTAGTTAAAATGGTACGGATCGACTCGTGAGATACAGAAAATTCGACGGCTATCTCTCTCAGAGTTGAATGGGGATTTTCAGTCACTATTTTCTTCACTTTTGCGATGTTAACTTCAGTTGCAGACGTTGACGGCCTACCAGAGCGAGGCAAATCTTCCATCACATCTCGACCGCTTTTGAACGCTTTGAACCACTCATAAGCACGAGTTTTTGATAAAGTCGATTCACCGTAAGCCTTCTGTAACATTTTCAGTGACTCCGAACACGAAATTCCATTGGCGATGCAAAATTTAAGACAAACTCTTTGTTCGATATTTTTGTCCATTATGAAATTCGCAATACACACTATATATGATATTATTAAAACCAGCACTGTATTTAATATAAATAACAGATGCAACTCAAACTCCGCGCCAAAATGGAAAACAGTTGTGCCAATCTAACAAATACAAAAAAAACAAAAATTTGAATTTGGAACCATAAACAAATCATCCATTCCCGATACTTTTTTGACTGAATGTATATATATATTATATAGATAGATATCTAATAAATGGTAGTATTTTGAAGACGTATACAAGGGAGTCAGTGATAGCGTGACAGTTGACAGGAGAGAATGAAAGATAGAAGAAAAAAACGTGTTGCGCTGACCCCAAATGACTTGTGACGAGGGAAGAAGTAAAACACATGTAATAAGCGAAATGAAAAATAGGTTTTCAGTAACTAAAATTCGACCTTTGAATTTACATTGTTAAAGCATTTTTTTCGATAATGTAGTCTTGTAAACATTCCTTACTTATTTAGTAAATAGTCTCCCTATTCATCTCCATCTAAAGGTCCATCCTTATATATTTATTCCGGAAAAGCAAAAAAGGTTTTAAAAGATAAATTTGGAAGTCTCTTTGGAAATGAAAATAAAACAACCCTTTCAATAAAGCGGGTCCACACGCATGATTGAATGAACACGTAATGCCGCCGTGTACTGTCGTAGCAACCGAAATACGTTTATTCAATATAATGTCTATTTTGTACTCTTGGCCTTATTAATTCAATGATCGAGTAGGAATTAAATTTTGATAAAGGTCTTTTCAGCGAAGGTTCCCTACCTTTGATTGGATGTCTTATATCTATAGGTAAGTAACTCCGAAATTACGTCACAATTTTATTGTGAAAGCTACCTTTTAATGTTTGGTACAAGGTATTACTCGTCTAATGATCAAAAACATCAGACACGTAACTGTCTAGTTGTAATCCAATTACGTTGGGCTCGGCTGTTGTTAGTGCCTAATAGTTGTGGCTAGATATCGATGTTTCATGCGAACCGATTGCCGTCAAACCAAACAGCTTTTCGGTTTCTGTGTAACATACTCAGTACTACTCAATATGAGTTTACTACATTACTACAAGCTTTTGCGTGATGAAGAGCACAACATTATAGGAATAAAAAAAAGTTAAGAATTACAAACCATCTGGCACACAGGATCTGGGCAAACCTTTTAAAATCGGAAAATTAAATGTAATAAAAACACCAAAGGCATTAAATATATACTACCAATAGACAGGATATAGCGAACAAAATCGTAATCCGATACTTATTACCTAGTGGTCATAAATCGCTCAGTCTAATATGACACCCCTGCACGTCAAGTCGTGTTTTTTACTAAAAGAAAATCATTTTTTGAGAAAATATGCCAAACTGCGCATAACGCTATTGCAAATCTGGTTATGGTAAAATGACTGGACCTAACTTAAGTTTATTTTCGTAAATATCTTTGGTTATTACGAAGTAATTCATTAGAATTCAATAATTTTTATAAATAGTTTCAGAACATTTGCTGATTTTGAGACAACGCCATCTAATGCTGAAAAGCTTAACCTTACCTTTATCACACACTAAGGCTCTACCACGAGCTCTTAATGTGATCCATTTTACGACTTAAACCGAACTGTTAAAGGGATGGAACTATATAGGGTGTATAGTTCCATCACTCTTTTTCGCTCGTACGACTGACTTTTTAACATTATCATGGTAAGGCCCCTGGCCACCTACCGAGCGATAGTTAACTAATTATAAATTTTGACAAATTTAATACGCGTGTTACGCGCGTTTGCTATTCAAAGCCAGATGGCATCACTGAGGCATAGCATGACAGTTTTTCTAAGACATTTTTTCTGATAGCCGCTCTATTGTATCTCTTTAAATCTCTTTGTAAAAAACTTACATAGGAAACGGCTATGGAAGAGAGATAGACCGCAGAAAAGATAGAATCACCATCGTTTTCCTATCCTTGCTTCATGTCATTCGGGGTCGATGCCACACATTTTTTTCTTCCACTCAGTCCTGTCAACCTTTACGCTATCACTGACTCCCTTTTCTTTCATATCCTCACACAATTCCTCTTTACCCCCTCCGTCCTCACATTAGGAATAACTCCTGTAGCGTGGGTGCGATCATAAACATGTGAATTCACAATCACAATATACTCAGACCTGGAGCACTTACCTGTAGACCATACAGACATTTGTTCCGAGTGGGAATCGAACTCAGAACACGCAGCGCAGTAGGCAATCGTTCAACAACAGCGTCAATAGTGCCTTTAAAATAAAATGAAAAAAGAACTGCAGATGGTTCAAACCAATTAAAAGGCTGGGTTTGGTAATTGTACAGTAATAGTTGTGTGTATTAATATCGATGTTTCTCACGAACCGATCACTGTTTATATTCCATTATGTCAATACTTATACACGCAATGTGCATATACATTGCGTTTATAGGTATTGACATAATGAAGTAGGTACAACATCTTGCACGTTTGTGTGTAAATTCGGAAGAGCGATGGAGTAATAAACAGGCATTACATTAATGTAGGCCCTAGTCCTCACGTAGCAGGTAATGAAACATTGTGAATTATTATGATTATATACTGTAATAAAAGCACAAACAAGGCTAATGTGTTTCACGCATAATGTAGAATTGGTGCGCGTAGGCACAATATTAGTAGGTATTTGCAGAACTGCGTGCGGTTTAAAATGTCACCTAGCCGAGTGCGTGGGAGTAACATCAGTTACCGAATCCTGAATATTAATGATAGCCTAGAAATTTCTAAAGTTAATTTTTTAAGACCTTATATAGATTACAAACTTTATTCTTAGTTATTATATTTTATTGTCTTTAGTTGATTTTTATTTATTATTTCATTTATAATTGAAAAATGGCTTATATTTAATAAAATTAAAGTCAATTTATTTTTAGGTAGAAAGATGCTGTTGTAATCGCACCTGTCCCACGGTTCAAACGCAAACATCTGACAGTGTTTGCTTTGCCATGCATGATGACCCAGACGAGCTCTAAAGCAGTACGTCATATAGGATTGTTTGACAAGTTTAATTATAGTTAGTAGTTAAATATTGGACTTCATTACATTGCTCTATAAACCTCGATAGTGTTTCCAAAAGTGTAGGTCTTAAAATGAATGTAACAAAACCGAATTTACGGTCAATACCATGTGGCACCCACTCTTATAAAGATCGAAGACTACTCTCGAAGTTGTAGACGATTAGGTACCTGGGAAAGTGGTTTAATTAAAGAAGAAGGACTAACTTCGTGAAAAAAGTCAACAGTCGACAGCGTGCGGGAAGCTGCGCGGTATTTTCTCATCCCATATACCATAGTGTCATAAGGTAGTCTAAAACCAGCGCGAGTTACCTGTAATCATCATATATAGTACTGAGACACGATCACTCACATTAGGTTTTATTGGAAGACTTAAAGTCACCCAAAGGGTAATAGAGAGGATTATATGCTCGGAGTTTCTTTGCGTTATCTAATCAGAAATGAAGATATCCACAGGATAACCAAGGTTGCCGACGTAGGCCGAAGAATCGCCAAACTTAAGTGGCAGTGAGCTGGGCACATATCTTGCAGAAAACGTTGTTAATGGACCGAAAGAATCTGCATTGGTATTGAGAGGCGTCCTACAAGGTGGACTGGTGATCTAGATGAGGGTCGAGGTATCCAAGGTATCCGATGGAAGCCAGACACTCATGAGCAGTCGTAGTAGCGAAGCTTAGCTTATTTCCAGCAGTGAACGTCTTTCTGCTGAAATGATAACCCCTTGGTCTGATTATGATTGGTCAAAGTAAAGAAAATTCAGCAGTAAGGCGGTTTCTGGCCAAGGTGAGATGACTGACGGTAGGCAGAAGCCAAGAACTGGACTTGACTCAAATCACAGTAGTTCTTTCGAGGTGCAGTCATGCGTTCGTGTTTAGCCATTCCACCTTGAATTGGAATTTTAACCCTTTAGTGCTGCGGGAATATTCAAAACAGTTTACCGTAGCCCAGAACGCACAGGGTAACTGAAGAAGACAGATGGGTTATAAAGTAAATTTCTAACACGCCCTCTCGTTTCACCCTACAGCTGAAGAAGTCATTTGATGATTTCCCTAAGCCCTCTCAGTAAAAAGATCTCCTAGGTTGACTATCTAGGCTAATCCAAGTGAATCTAAATATTTAGAGTTCGAGACATTCTGCGCACTTTTCCTTGATCCATTAATCCAGGGGCTTTACTAAAAGTAACCTAGACACTTTATTCTGGGAAGATATTTTCTGAAATGTAAACAATCAGCTACCTACATTTTGTTGTGTTTACTGTGATTGGCAGCTCAAAAGCAGGGATTTATTTCAAAAATGTGTAGTTGTTTGTTTATCATCTTAATTCCCAGAACGTAGAAAGTTTGGTTCATTTTGCTGAAATATTAGCGTAGGCGAACTTAGCCCTCTGAGACTGATGTGGTAATCTGACAGATACTGCGATAAACAAAATCACTTCTAGCGTAGTTATATTATAAATTATGGATTCCTGTGCTTTAAGTGCCTTTTTACAGTGTGCCCACGCGTTGATAAGTGAGTTACTAAAGGCACAATGTCGCACTGTTCTACGCAGACCGGAGTTTAACAGTCAACCACGTCAGTGTTCAGATACATATATCTGCTACTGGTACCAATTAGTTAAACCAGGTTTCAGACTGGCTAAAGTGGCCTCTTCTTTCATGGGGTACTGTTTGAAATGTTATAATAAAATACCTCCCCAAATATTAGAACTCAATTAAACGAAATTATATCTTATAATGTAACAGAGATATTTGTAATTACAAAACATGATTGAAAAGAGTGATTGAGAAGAATGTGCTAGAAACTCCATGGTCCGTCTGTTTCAATTAAATGTTTCTGATTTCTGATTTCCTGAAAAGTGTTTTATTTTACGAAAATATTATGTTTTCGAATAACATTAAATAAACGTTCCAAAATAACACGTTTTGTGTATTATATCAGAAAATATGATGTTTTATACCACCTTAGTGGTGTCTAGTATACAGCTACATCAGTAAAATTGTAAAACTTTGGGCACGTCAGTTGCAGAGTATCAATACCCTTTGTCTATCTGTACTCTTTTCTTTAAAGTTAGGTGTTACTTAGATATGTTAAAACAGTTAAGTTGAAAAATTCATTTAAATATTTTGATGATATTTATTCTTCTATTCTTTAATTGTGAGGAGTCTATCACTCAAAGCTGTGTTGGGAGAAAATGCAATTTTTAGTTAAGCTCTCCTATGTATATGAACTCTATTTGCAATGATAACTGAATTTGGTGTACATAAAAAAAATTAAGGGGATACAATTCGACATACATTTTTACGCGATTATGACGTTATTAAACATTTTTCATTCGATATTTTGGAAACACAGTATCTTGTGGATAATAAATAGCTTTCTATTGAAATCAATTTATAAATTCGTGTAAAACTAATCCAGTAAAAACCTTCGAAAATCTGCTATTTTGCATGAACTTTGACACTTCATATTTTTATGAAAAATTTAAAAAGTCTAAAAGTATAACAATAAAAGCCTTACAAATTTAATCAAGATTCTAACAATTTCGAACAATTTTTTTCAAAAACTTTAAGGTTTAAAAAAAAAAACATGTTTTGTAAAATATTCGAGTAAATCACGGAATTATCGAATGCTAACAGAGTTTTCAGGCGTTATCTCTCTTTTTTCGTATTGACTTTGCGTCAAAAATCGCGTTGGACTGTGTTAGATAAAGTAACAAGCTTTTAAACCATGCTCGATATTGACGATAGGCACGTGAAAAAGGACCTTCTTAAAGTATGTAATTTCTTATCTATATCTATTCGTTGAAATCATTTATCACACCAAAAAACCCGTATGTTTGTTATTCAATTATGCTTAAACAAACAATTTAGGACATGTCCTAGAATACCTCATCATAACGCACACAAAATAATTTTGATTCTTTAGGATAATTTTCTGCTTTCACGTGACAGAAACCATACTAGTATAATAGATTATATTTATTCCAACTATAGGTAGATACACTTTTCATAATCAAAATAATACGAATACCGGAATTTTATATAAATATAAGCCAGATTTAACTAAATAACAATAAATATATGTTGGTATGTTTCGTCTCTAGTATGTACACAGCAGGCTGTGGTACCTACGTCTTCCTTTCAATACCTTTTAGTTACTTTGTGTACCCTTATCGTCGAGTTTGTTAAACAAATAAAGATCCCTATTTGGTTCCCTTCATTGACCGTTATTTACGAACGTAGGGTAGGTACTCTTATTTTACCAAAAAGACAGAATAGGTTTTACTTAATAATAAAGAATTTCTCAGAAAAACATAAAGCATGAAATTACGCTCCGAGATTTTGATAACTCAGAAAATTATATTGTTTGGTTTAAAAATAATTTGTATCTAAATGTTTTTAGAGTATCTATTTGCACTGTTAAATGATCTCCTAATTTAGGCTCAGAAATTTCAGGAGGCGCAGAATGACCGTGTACTAGCTATACTGTCTTTGGATGCCCTAAAGCGGTATCTCGCGCGGGCTTGCGGACGGCGAGCAATGGGTGGCTTGCTGCCCGACCGCTCGGTAACCGTCCGAACCGAGCCCAAGTCGTCGACGGCGCGTATTGTTCCACGCGCGCCTCAGGGAGATATCAACAAATCGTAGGGGCCCAGCAGGGTCGAAGTCTACTGGGGCCACGGGTAGTGTGAATGCGAAACCCGGGGACCTGGGTCGTAGGCAAAGAAGAAAAAGGAGTAGGTTTTTAGTCAGCAAAAGTCTGACACTATCTCCCACATCGCCCAAGAGTGGGATTTGTCATTAGATGATTTTCCCACCTAAAAAAAGCAGTATTTCGATTTTTTTTAAACAATGAAAATACACTATCCATGTTGAACCTATACTAATATTACAAAGAAGATATATATTTTTGTGAGTAGTTAGCCTCGCTAAACTAAACGAAATGGAAACATAGACATAGTTTTGGACCTGGAGGAAGAATTAATATACTTTATACCAACATTCCACATTAAGGAAGTCATAAACAGAAGTTTTTTTTTTCTACATAATCCCTGTTTTCTGGAAACTCAGTTTTATTGAATTACTACTTTTGGGCTTCCGAGGGCAGCATATAACTAAAAAGGCCATTGATTCACATTTTCCGCAAGAATCGTAAGTAAATATTTCTGTCGAGAGGAATCGTAAAATATTGTTTTCCCTTCTCAGATATGGGATCTTAAGGGCGAAATATTCTCGATAATATGACTGTGGGTATTATAACTGCGTGGGGTGAAGCAACCTTTGCTCGTACATCAAGTGGACTAAGACCCCAGTCGATCGTACTCTCGTATCTCCGCGCGATAGGACCAAATATACCGTTTCCACTGTTTCCTTTCATTTAGATACGCTCGGTTTCGGCCCTTTATCCCCTTTCCTCAATTTTGTCTTCATCTTTCTACCCTACTTCCACGGCCGCATTACTTAATACAATGAAATTTTTTGTCCGTAACTCGCTCGAATGAATTCTTTTTAGAGATTATTTTTTTGTTGTTGGTGATTTCATCCGGATCTGCTTCATCTAGTCACTTCGATTTTATGTATCGACGTCATCTTGATGAATGGGGATACTTACGGCTTTTGGGTTTTTTTCTTTCAAATATTATTACTAGTACATTTTTAATTAAATTAAAGTGAAATGAATGATACGCAAATTATTCCTCATTGGTTTTATTACTATGTTCTGTATTCTTATAAATCGTTAGGTAACATATTTAAATACATCTACAATTTGATAGTTTATTACACAACCCTTTTGTTATCTACTTGTTAAAGATGGCGACGTTTGAAACCGTTGCCAAAGTAATCTGAATACATAAAATGTATTTTTGGCTGTCAAGATATTACAAACATAACATTTAATTTATTTTATTTACATTCAAATATTTACAATTGTTCAGCTATTATGTACAACATATGATCTATTCCTTAGAGTTTAACATGATTTCATTTATTAAATTTCTTTAAATACAAAGGTACAATAGCCAATGTCTATAAATCATCTAGAGAAAATTAACATTTTATACAATTTTAACTTGCCTTTGACAAGTATTTTACTTAAGTTTTAAACAGATGTAAATATCTACAAAGTAACAGAGATTTAATATTTTCATAGTAGCAAAATGATCTCGAGTTTAGCCTTCTTTCATACTTGAAAAGCCCAAAAATTGTTTTTGTCGGTATTATTTAAATAAGGAATGCATGATGATGCCTATAGAACGTAGTTCTAATCCCACGACTGACGGGGCGATGTGTTCCAAGCGCCTCACGAATGTGTTAGCCCAATTGATGGGGCCAAGGGCTGATGCCTGATCGGGATGCGATCTTGTTTGAACGAGTTAACACGGCCCTGGGACGCAAAGGACAACTGAAGAAACACAGATGGGTATTAGTCCAAGTTTGGGAGGTTCAGCATCAGATTCTAGCGGAAGAAGCGCTCGGGTGTCACCATTGTGTGGACTACCCACAGAGGACACGGTGCAGGTGTGGCCCACTTGGGCGGAGGAGGCTGTATGCGTAAGGGAACGAATGTCCTCTCGCCCTAGCCGCCGAGAATCCAATCCCGACTACCAGACACGATAGTCGCGGGCTCGCGGATGTAGAGCAATGAATAGCTCGTCCCTCAAAGAGATGTCAGCAAATCGTAAGGGCTCAGTAGGACCGATGCCCGCATCTAGGACCGCGGGGAATTACTGAAAAGGAAACCTGTAATCCTAGAATGCAAAGGGCAACTGAAGGACACAGGTGTCTTTAGCCAGTAAAAGTCTTACACGCCCTCTCACTCCGCCCAGAGTGGGAGAAGTTATTTGATGATTTCCTACCCTCAAAAAAACACGGATGTTTAGTACCAATCTACCAGATTCACTACATAAAATGAACTCGTAAGGAATGATGCCTAAGGTACGTAATTTGTTTCTTGCAGTCACTCGAGACAAGTTTTGGGACGATGCCTTTTATTTTGGCCAGTAAAGCAACCCTAATTCTAAACTTTGATTGTGTAATCTTATTCCGGAGTAAGACTGTGAAATGTGAAAAAGTCAGACGAATATACAGAAAGGTATGCGCTGTTTTGTTGTTTAAAGTCAAGGGAATTTCGGTCGGGATTTTTGCTAAGTACCTGTCTCTATTGCGGGATAGTGAGAACACAAATTTCGTAACGGCCTCGGGTAGGTTTCAGAGGTTTTGAATAGCTCATGTCAGTGGTTTTTGATGTCAGAAAACCTTAAAGGCTCATTGCAAAACCACTCCAAGATTGACGACTTCAACGAATTCTCTGAACTTGGGCAGAAGCCGAAGTAAAACGGTTTTGTGGTAGCTGAGAAATCAATTCGATTTAGTCACATTTTATGTTTGAGCGCGCTGGAGATAAAATCGTTTGAGGGTGAATTCATTCTCTTGGAAAACGTCTAGCCTGAAGGTACTATTAGGAAGATTTCCTTTACAAATTCACTTGTTTCAAAATCTAATTACTCATTCTAATTAGTCATCAACAACCAATAGTTTCATAAGAAGATTGCCTTGTAATTTAATTTACTAACGTTTAATTTATAAGTCAAGAAACTCAAAGATAACTTCAAAATGACCGCGACAAAATTAAATAAAGAATAGGGTTAACAACTAATTGGTTTTTTTAGAACAAAATTTTGTATAAAATGAAATAAAACTTTTGTCTTTGAAATTATAAATTTTTTATTCGAGTTTAGAGTTTTAGATGGCGGTTATGTTGCTCATTTATTTATTTTACATTTTATTGAATGGACTTTGTAAAAACATAACGGTTATATAGAATAAGTTTTTGGCAGTACATGTACATGGCATACATAGCATTAGTACTAGTATGTAGTTACAATGTATGTTCAGGCTGATCGAACGCAAATAACGTGGCAAAGAGAGCAACCAGCGGCTTAGATATAGGTACGTTACGCATAGATAAGCTTCGCTCGCTTCGATTGAATCACGGTATATTCCTGTGTTGGACTAACGAAATCGATTTGCTTGTAATCTCGGCACCGGATTAAGACGACGAACGTAGTTAGCTACGAGAACAAAGGAGATTCAGCTTCGGATAAATCATCAGAAGGATTATCTCATGCGTGTCACATTAATCACTATGGTCGTTATTTATCGAAATCACTAAAACCCTTCGGTCTGTTACAGATAAAATAAATATTTAGAGATTTTTAAACAATATCATTTTTAAAATTGACCATACATACTATTGATTTATCGCCTTAAAATTACCTCACAGGAAACATTAGTGTCTATATTTTATCGTTGTATTTTAAATACGTTCAATTCAGATAACATAATCCAAAGGTCCGCCACAAATTCGCTTGTTCACTCAATCATACAAAATACTTCCGTAGTTTAAAACGTTTGGGAAGTCGCGTTAACACTGATAGGTCATCTTGAGGCTGTTGGTTCGGTCGTGAATTTCGTGATGAGTTTGACGAGCGCGTTGACGAAGAACAAGGTGATGAGTAGTGTTGGTATGGTGATGTAGTGCGCGGCGACAGGGAGGGCGATGATCAGGGCTGGCCGCGGCTGGCGCAGCGTGGTCAGCGTGGTTAGTGTGGCCAGGATGGCGCGGTTGAGGCGCGGCGGCGTAGACCCCGAGCTCTGCATGGCCGCCGGCCGCTCCCCGCTCAGCACGTGGACGATCACTGAAGCCGACTCTGCGCAACAAAGTTTTGTCATAAATCACCCTATCTAGTATCACGTACCCTAATCGATTAACTGCAGGCACCCCTGACTCTTACAAATAATGTAAAGGATTACTTTATCGGACTCTTTAAAATATGTATAAACTCAATTAACTTCCACGTAAACTTTGGACTGATTTCGTAAAGTTTATGACACTTCAATCGTTGTTTGAAAGTAAAGTACCAAAATAGAAGATACTTTACAACCAATGATTTTGAAACAAAGGGTTTGAGACCATTAACTTTACTCTAGCTCCTGCTTATAGCTTCGTCCACCTGATAGTAAAAATGTAAGTAAAAAAAGTAAGTCCTTTAGTGATAGAGTAGCATTTTACTGGTGAAAGAATGTTTTTAAAATCAGTCCAGTTGTTTAGAATACAAATCTTTCTTCTTTATTATAATAGTATAGATTAACAACGCAGGTCATGATGATATCTAACAGAAAATATGCATGCCACCTCGACTGTTGAGCTTGGACAAATGGACCGTCCTAGCAAACCAGTACTCTATATGTTAAAGTCACAATGGCGCTAGTAATACATTAACCTAGAAATACGAACAGTTATTATGTTAATAGTATACTGCATTGTAATCAAAAATAAATACTGCAATTTTCCATACACAAACATTTCGAATTGTTCAAATAGTTTTAGACTTTACAAGTACATCAAAAGCGTCGAGTTTTCTTTCAGAACCATTAAACGATGACAATTAAAAAGTTGGCAACGTTTAAACAGTCGTGTACGTAATTGTGGAACATAGCAATAATGTTCAGCTACTTTGTAAGAATTCAGGCTGGCATAATTACACAGCAGTTTGCAGCAAATCCTTGTAATGAATAATTTTAATATGAAGGAACTGAATACGGCAATCTGCGTGTCGGCATTGTAAGAACCGGGTTTCATTTGAAAAGTAAAGAGAGATTTAAAAGTACGCTGTATAGGTATGTAGTCTCGGCTAGCAGATACGGGTCTCTTTCCTTATTTAAATGTTATGTATATGGCATTCTTTATTTATGATGTCTCCATTTTCCTTGCACAATGATACAAGAAAGTTTTTTTTCTTTCCCTACTCTAGGAATTACTCCTGTATGTATGGGTGCGTTCACAAACATGGCAATTCACATACATAAGACACCCTCTCTGTCTGGAACAAATATCTGTAGGCCATTCAAATATTTGTTCCGTACGGAAATCATGATATGTAGCGCAGCAGCAAATCGCTTTGCTACTGACGCCAACCGTGCTTCATTTAAAGTAGGTTTGTATAAAAAAACTAAGAGTGGTTTACTATAATTTTATAGATACTGTGAAGGTGGAACTCTAGAGAAACGCTTCTAGTTTAAATTATAAGGCTTTTATTGTATGAAGCACTTTATAATATATTTTTATATAAAATTACGTCCAGACTTTTGTTGGCCTGTCCATTCAATCTTGTTTTGAAACTGAACACCAATGCTTTTGAAAGCATAAATCTTAAAAGTTATAACTATCTTATATAGCCAGTTTGCAAGTTAGCAGTATATGTGTGGCCTCTGTGGATGCCACAATACCACTCGAAACTTGTTTGGATTCAATAGTCTGGAATATTTTTTTTTAAACTCAAAATGACTCAAAGAATCAAAAATATCGGACAATCCTGTAGCTCTAGCAGGCACCAGCCCTACTGGGTCCTTCGTTAAATAAATTCTGATTTCAATATCAATTCATTGAATTTTACATGAGAATCATGCAAGAAATATTTCACACAACTATGAAATTGACCAGACATCTTCACCAAAGCTTTAGTACAGTAACAAATAAACTAAATAATAAACACCGCATACCAAATAGTTGATTCCTCCGATAATGAGGGTAAAATCAATAGTCATAACAATGAAATATTGACCAGTTTCCCGACTTTAATCGGCTATAAAATTTATGCGGCTCCCTTTTCTGAGTTCAAACAGCATTGGTCTTTGAGCTCCTTATAATTAGGTAAATAATTAAATTTTCGTGTATTTGAAGCCAGTTCTGTGGAAATCGGTTGTCACGTGACGCCGAGGCTCTTCATAATTTACTCAGTAGTAAATTATGGTGAAGAATGTTTTGAGTATGAAGGGTTTTTTTTTGGGTGGTAAAATCATCTTATGACAAATCCCGCTCTTAGGCGGAGCGAGAGATAGTGTCAGACTTTAGCTGACTAAAAACCCACTCCTGTTCCTTCTTTGCCTTCATTCTAGGGCCCCGGGTTTCACTTCGATTCGACCCTGCTGGGCCCCTACGATTTGCTGACATCTCCCTGAGGCGCGCGTGGAACAGTACGCGCCATCTACGACTTGGGCTCGGTCCAAACGGTTGCCGGACGTTCGGACGGCGGGCTACCCATTGCTCGCCGTCCGCAAGCCCGCGCCTACGGTGGCCGGAAATCGCGATCGGAATCTCGGCGGCGGTTAGGGCGTGAGGACCGTTGCCTTACGCGATTGGCCGCCTCCTTTGCTAGCATTACTGCTTCGCAGAAGGAGGCGACCGCCTGCCACTCCTCCTAGCTCCAGACCATGGCTTGTACCAAGGCCCGGCGCGAGAGATCGCCGCCGCCCGATCGCCCCCACGAGGACATGGTGTT
The DNA here is from genome assembly GCA_949316375.1 of Mythimna vitellina. Lineage (NCBI taxonomy): Eukaryota > Metazoa > Arthropoda > Insecta > Lepidoptera > Noctuidae > Mythimna > Mythimna vitellina. Next base: position 10,904,026 of record OX438698.1, read on the forward strand.
GCTCTGCCCAAGCGGGGCACACCTCCACCGTGTGCTTCACCGTGTCCTCCGGGTGGTTCACACAGTAGCGACACCCAGGAGTGTCTTCCACACGAATCATGCGGAAGGTAAGGACGCCGTGAGGTCTTTCCAACAACGCGGTGTTTGTAAGATAGTAATAATATTTATTTAAAATTCTTTACAGGGTAAGATGGTACCTGTCCCGTCCGACCATGTGTCATGTCATGGTCATCTCCTTTTGCGAAGCAGTGATGCGAGCAAAAGAGATGGCTGCAACCGTGAGTGAGCGGATAACCTCACGCTGCTGCGTTATCGGGAGCCACAAGCCAATTCCCGGCCACCGTACGCACATTGCGGACGGCAAGCAAGGAGTAGCTCGCTCGTCCGGTAAGGTCCAAGCCTGATTCGATGATGCGTTGTGTTCCACGCACGCCTCATAAAAATGTCAGCAAAATTGAAGAGGCCCATTAAGAAGCTTGCTTGATGGGGCTGCAATAATGTTCGAAAGAGTTTACTGTGGCCCTGGAACGCAAAGGGCAACTGAAGGACATAGGTGGGTTTTAGACAGCTCCACCCAAGAGAAGTCATTAATGATTTCCTATCTCAAAAAAAGTCAAAGAAAGGGTTTTACTACTGCGATGACCAATATTAAAGAAAAAGGCATGTTGTGCCAGCTCCAAATAAATTGGGATTATGAATTAACTTCACCAAAATAAAAGAACAAGATAATGATATAGTTGAAGCAATATGTGGCAGCATTTAGGTTCTAATATCTTGAGTGAACCATGTTATCTAATATCCAGTAATGTTAGGGATAATAATGTCACTGTCTCTGAGCTTGAAGTGAAACGTCTTGGTATTTGTCTCAAGAGGCTTAATGAGGTCATTTGTCTGCGCCTACTTCAATAAAATGGTGGTGTGATGGAACATTGAAAATTAAATTAATATCTCATTCTTGGGTTAATGATCCTTATTTTTCTTTACTTGAATTAAATTGGTGCTTTATAATGAGCGAGGATTACAATTTGTATTTATTTAAATCGATAAAAAAAACATGAAACTCTAGTTTCAACCATTTTTTTATCAAGTCATTTCCCGCCCTTGGGCGGCCCGGGAGGGCGTGTCAGACTTTTACTGATTAAACCCACTCCTGTTCCTTCTTTGCCTTCGTTCCAGGGCCCCGAGATTCTCTTTCACATCACCCATGGCCTCAGTAGGCTTCGACCGTGCTGGGCCCCTACGGTTGCTGACATATCCTTTTTTTTTTTTTTTTTTTTTTTTTTCATTGGGTGGGAAAATCATCCTAATGACATCCCCGCTCTTGGGCGGAGCGGGAGATAGTGTCAGACTCTTACTGACTAAAAACCCACTCCTGTTCCTTCGTTGCCTTCGTCCCAGGGCCCCGGGTTCCGCTTTCACACTACCCGTGGCCCCAGTAGGCTTCGACCCTGCTGGGCCCCTACGATTTGCTGACATATCCTTGAGACGCGCGTGGAACACTACGTGTTGTCAACGACTTGGGCTCGGTCCTGACGGTTACTGGAAAGTTGGACGGCGAGCTACCCATTGCTCGCCGTCTGGAGGCCCGCGCCTACAGTGAGTTTCAACCATGCATTTGGAACAAAATTCATGACAACTTGAATCTCTGTATCTTATTGCTACGCTTTTCGTAGCGTTTTGCTACGCCGTAGCACAATGCTACGAGAATATCGAATGTGCTGATTTTTTTATGAATATTCGTCTTTCTACAAATATAAATCCATAAGAACACCTTGGTAAAAAAAAGCTTTATTTTCCTTACCAGAACTGCTGGGAGCACAGGTATAGTTCCCCGAGTCGTGAGGAGCAGCTCTTGCTATGAGAAGCCGACTAGTACGTGTGCGCTGTTCCGTCTCCACGCTGATACCGCCGCGCTGTGCGTAGTTCACCACTTGTTCGCCTCGGTACCAGTAGATGAAGCTAGAAGAAATATGTGGGTTAACGTCAAGTATAAGAGATAAAGAGGCGGATAAAAGATTACGTGGATTAGTAAAAATGCCACGTGCGTAGGTAAGTGGTAAAATGGCTTAAAAGCTACTCGTAAATCTTAGTGTGATGTTAATCTTATGATGATGTTGTTTCGTGACTTTATTAGGACAGTGTGATTTAAAAGAATATTCTTCTTCTTAGCGTATCGATGGTAAAACTAGTTAAATTCCTTGCTTGGCCCAGTATTCGGCCACGGCAGTGCCGTCCGCTGATGCTGTCATTAGGTCCCTATGTGAACAGATAACAGGGCACGTGATGCAGGATCGAAGGTAGGACATGGTCTGCGGAGAGACGCCGCACAAACACTGAAGATCGGAACCGTCCGAGAACCCCCATGTGTGGAGATTGTCCTAGCTGCGCCCAACTTGGATGCGGAGTCTGTTTAGAGTTTTCCAGGTGGGCCATGGCAACTCGTGTCCAGGAGAGAGGCTCTCCGACGGCTCGACAAAATCATCGGGAGGTTTAAACTTCTCCCGCCAGAGGTCGCATCTCTCCGAGATGCTGTTACCTTGAGATGGGCTCACGCTTGCAACAAAACTTTTACGACTTTTAAGTCTCAGGGGTACCGAACTGTAGTTGTGCATTGGATGACGAGGGTCGTTTTGTTGTAAAGAATATTAAAAGTTATTAAGATACATAGCATAGTATAATCAGCCTATTATTCTGCTCTGACCCGTAATCCATCACACGGACCCAGTACAGGTTGGCAAATATCACAAATCTTCGATTTTTTACCTTGGCCATGCCGGTTTCTTCACGACATTTCAGTTAAGATACAAAAACAAAAACACGAACAGGTACCATTTTCTACGCGACTTATATATACACTTAGAATCATTTTTCGTGATTCACTTGAATTATATATAGAAAATAATGAACACTTTTACTGAAAACAAAGACAAAATAAAAACATAAAGCTGAAATCGCAAAGCGTCACGTCAAAAGCAACTTGAAAAGATTGAGAAACTTAAATAAGACTTGAAGCATAAATAAATAAACTTAAGGCTTTATTTTCAGCTTGACAAACAAACATGAAAAAGATTTTCAATCACATCAAAATAAGATATGTCTTTTTATTCGTAAATTTAAAGGCGTCTGCCCACTGCGCCGTAACATAAAACCGTGTTAAAAACGTACTAAGCACGGAAATCAACATGACTCGCAACACATGATCTTGATCGTTCCGTCACTGTGTGACAAAAGCGTTGTGTATTGTGCACTGAAACTGACCAGTAAAACATTATCTATATACCTAACTGATAACATCCATAGACTCATAGCGAGGTTCAGTTGAAAATCAGCGTCAGGCAACTGCTACGTCCACTACGTATGCATGATACTTTTCGTATCATGCATACGTAGTTCGTTTTACGTAGCTCTTGGTTAGTGATGGAACGATCAAGTTCATTGTGTATTTGGCATTATGCTGAACTGGACCTATTTAGCGCAGCACAGCACACACAATGTTGATGTATTTTTTAGTTTTAGTATTTAACTTTCTGTATTATTATTGTTATCTCATTGTGTGTACCTGTGTGCCAAATAAACGTGTTTTATTTCTTTCTTCTTTATATTTGTGATAATTTAATTTTTTGCTTTGTTTGGTTTTAGTTTTTATAATATTATTAATATTTTTTTTCTTTTACTTCATTAAACCCCAAGCGAACCGAGCATTGTCTTTCTATTGTGTCTCTACGCTACTCAAAAGGTTAATTTTATTTGATCCCAATACTTTACTTAGAATCTCCAGTGTAGTTTGTACTTTTGCATGCCTTCTGGTTAAATATGGCTGATGCTAATTATATTTTTATGTCACCATGAAGCTAGTGCACGGTTCCAAATTGGTCGTTTCCTATGAAGAAGAACCGGCAAGAAACTCCATGGTTACTCTTTTTAAAAAAAATGTTGTTCTTACAATATTTCCGTCGGTTCTGGTCAAGGGTGATATCTTTGACTTTTTAATACACTTATTCTAAAACCCCCTATTACTTTTAGGTACGCAATTTTCTATTTTCCGAACTAGTGCGGAAAAGTGCCCGAGCTCGTTCCCGCCACAATTCATTCTAATTATCATATCAGGCTGGGTGCGAGTCACGCGTCACCCCCGTTTATTTATATCTTCGTCAGTGTATTGAAAAACATCGTCACTGCAGCACTCGCCTCTATAATATCCTCGCCTCTGGTTCGGGCGAATTCCACCTCGGTGGTAATGACAAACTTTCTCCACAAGTCAAAATGTGCTATTTCTGGCCGTTACGTTCTTACTACGGTCAAAGTATGATACGGTGTAGTGGGCAGGCTCGTTTATTCTGTATCAAACAATCTCGTCTTATATTGAGTAAGTGGTGACCGCTTTCTAAGATTTGTTCGTGCGTTGGTGGTGCCACACAATGAGATTAGCTTTTCTATTCACAACACGAACTATATCAGGGCAGCGTTTGAAGAACCCTCGTAGTACAAAAATAGAGATAGTTAAAATACAAGTGGAATTTTAAAGCATTTTATTCATTATTACATAATATTATAGAGGCAAAAGTTTTGTATGTGTGTATATTTGTTGCTCCGTCACGCTCAAACGGCTGAGTGACTTTGGATGAAATTTAACACACGAATAAATCTTGTCCTGAAATCGGACATAAGATACTTTTTATGCCGAAAACATGTATCTTTGGAATATTATAATTTCCTCCTTTTGAAGTTCTAGGAATACTTGTTCGATTACGAAAATCATTTCACTAATTAAAAACGATATCAATCCTGAGTGAAATTGATTATTTCATACCAGGAAAATTCACGGCTTTGTGTCTTTTTTTTAATATTGCCCACAGACAATTGCATACGGAACCACTACGAGTGGTCTACTACCTAGTCCGGTAGGTTTATGTGTATAAGCCTTTTAACATTCCCACTGCTGAGACTCAGGTCTCCTCTCTCTAGGAACCAACCCGCACTAGGCCCGCGTGGTATCCACCACGCGGGCCTAGTGCGGGTTGGTGAATGTAACATGTCTTCGAAGTTTTGGTTATAGGACATGCCGGCTTCCTCACGATGTATTCTTTCACCGTTTTGGGAGCAGAAAACAGGGAACAGAAATAAATGACACAAAGTAATGCGCCTGACTGGGTTTGAACCCGCGACCTACAACTCGTAAGTCGGGGCCGTTACTACTCGGCCGCCACTGCTTACGGTATATGTGTATTTTTTGTAAATGCAACAATTAGCAACATACATGAGAATAAAATTAGTTTCTAGATAGTATACTATTGGCCTGCAAGACAACCGAAAATATCCACTTTGTAACATTCCTAAGTTTATCTACGAAAGCCATTACAACAAACTTCTTGTAAAATAAAACAAAACTTCAAACTTAAATACAAAAGTCAAACTTTCGTGTTGATTGTGTTTATGAACCCAACACCTTAGGCGGGCTCATTCGACTCTAATTACATGTTATTTTACGCCGCACGGCTATTCATTACACTCAAGGATGTATTTTGTGAGGAACTCCGTAATTTCAGTTTAATAAGTAGTCCATTCAGGTCATGTTTGAACTACCAAGAAATTTTAATGTATTTGACACGCATTCAACATATTAAACTAAAATATTTATTCGCCCCAAACGTTTTTCGGGTCCGACCTTTACTATTCATACTGTTTATTTATTAGGTGAGCTTATAAAAAGATACGTTCTATTTCGGAAATTACAATTTGTATTTATTCATTCCACTTTGTGCGATGAATGTTATTTAAAGAAAAAAAAAACTACAGCATGAAAGCAGTACTCATAATAATCACGAGTCATGTGAAACTCGACGGACAAAAGAGCACGCGCTGTATAAGAGTCGCGAACACGACCGCAGTCACTCCGAAACATACACGATATAAATAAAACATTGGCCGGCTTCGTAATTAACGCAACGAAAATATTCGAGAAACATCTGCATTGAGTTACGATAAATAATTCACGAAATGTCGGAATAAAAAACGATATCAGTCCACATGAAGCGTATCATCGTTTCAATATTCAAATTGGAGGTCCCTCGATAGATCTCAGACATGGCCACCATTAAACGTTGATAGCCAAAGAATACCTCACTTAGGGACCTCAGCCGACCCTTTTATCTGAAAATAAGCTTATCATGTTTATGGATGCGAACACTAAATGTATAGGCACGGTGCGGTGTGAAAAGGTGCCTACACGATAACACACTTCCATTATAAGATCGTAAGGTGGAGGCGGGGTCGCCTATTCACGCCGCGACGATTTGTGGCGGATACTTACTTGGAGTTACACAACCACAAACATCAATAACGAAGATCAATTTCTTCGTTGCTTGTATTATTTAAAAAAAAATATGTTTCGAATACACACAACTCATTTACGTTAAAGTTTTTATACACGGATCGTGTTTCAGGCTCTCGTTTATGTGGAACACATCGCTGTTGCTACTCAATTAAAAATACTGGATTTTTATTTTATATTGTTACTTTCAAATGTCATTCAGCGATTTGGGCAGGTAACAAAAAAGCTCGCTAGTAAAATGGGAGTAAGTTATGTTGCAAGCTGTGAAATATAATGCCGCCCGTCGGCACATTGTCCAAAATATGATACTTTTGTGGGTCGCAGAGTGCGGGCAAATATGATCTAACTGAACAAGATGGTCTCATTACACATTTGTCACGTACGCTGACACAAAAGTCCCGCTCGAGAGTTATTTCTTACTTCCTCGTTTTTTATGTTGGCAACCCACACTTTCATGTGTTGTTACTGCCCGTTTCGAGTAAGAATACGGCACCTTTTCCATTTCCTTCATAAGCCGTATAAAAAGTTTTGCCTTTTCAGTCGAAACGGTTTGGTTCCCGTTCTTTTGTAATGAATTTATTCATTTCTAAAATCTAACCTTACTTTGGTATTTTATTAATAAAAGACAACTTGTGTTACAGATTTTAGCTAAAATGAGCTTAAACATTATGTAAATATTTTTTTTCTGTTTAGTTAAACCACAAAATGTATAACAAAGTCTGGAAAAGCGTGTTTAAAATAAAACATAGCTATTATCTCTGAGCAAATAAAATAATGGTAGTAAACAAAATAAAGACGACTAAATAAATAAGAAAGTTAATACTGTTTAGAAAGTCTACTGTAAAATAGAGTAAGAATTTTGTAGCAATTTATCTAATTTTTTTTATGTCTTGGGTTGGTAGGAGGTCTAGATTTTCGCATTAGTTACCTTGGAGGATCCGGGGCGTACTTCGCCACGCAAGTAAGATTGATGTCTGATCCGGCCCTGACGAACAGCTCTGGTCCCGACAGTATCTCCGCCTTTGACACTGTTGATAAGCAGATTGTTACTGCTTAAAACTAAAGTAACACTAATATATATTTTATGGAGGAATTTTAGACAAAATTGAAGAACACAATCAAAACTTAAATGTTAATCTCACATTTAATACTAACAATGAAGGTGTATAATATCTATACAGATCAAGTATTAAAAAAAAAAAATTAGAAAAATAAAACCAACTCAGTACAAAAGAAACACTAAAATGTTCAAAATAACTCTAATTTCGGAAGTCGGTGTTTCTGGTATTGTTTATTTGTTATTTAACACCAACTTTCGAAAAAAGAGTTATTTTGAACATTTTAGTGTTTCATAGTGTTTTGTACTAAGTTGGTTTTCCAAACTGTCTGTCTAGTAGAATATGATAGATTATCATATTCTACTATAGTGCTATACCAAACAGGGGGTTCCCATAGTACATTTGCATAGTGCATGTAGGAACAGTGTTCCGCAGGTGCCCAAATTATTTGGAGTGTCTAACGGGCCCCTGAAAGTTGGCATCGGCCTCTTGTAAGTCTTTTTAACGTCCATCATCGGTTCCCATGATATCGGTAATACTTAAAGACACATAGACCTATAAGTATTTATAGGTTTCGGCAGGTATATACGAAAGAGTTAAAATGAAATAATAATAATAATAAAATTACTGGAGATTAGCATGTTTTATTATTTATTTGAGTGGATATTTCATAATAAATAATAATGCCAGTTACTTATTTTCATAATAAATGATACCAGTAATATATGAATAGCATTGTTATTTAAAATATGCTATCATCGTAGTGTTTACAGTTTTCAATGAAACTGCTCATTTGTGGCTTTTGCCAATTAGCCCAGTTGCATAATAAAACTGTGATGTGCTTTCTGATGACAGACGTGGTTATTTTGTAGGTAGATAAATTTACACTTTACAATGTAGCTCTTAGAGGAGAGCCGGTTATTTGGTGCCAGTTTTCAGTTACACTCAGATAATATTAATTAACTAGCTGGTACCCGCGACTTTGTCTGCATCAAGTTCGTAGGAAACAAGACAACACATTGCCATTAAGTCACAATTTCAAGTTATTTTTTCTTTGCGCGGAATCCTAAACGTCTTTCTAAAATATAAAAGTAATAAGCCTAAGTTACTTCTTATAATATCAACTATCTAGCAGTGAAAGTTGGGTCCGTTTAAATTGGTCCAGCCGTTTCGGAGATTAGATGGAACAAACAGAAACACAGACAAACAGTTCCACAAAAATTTTGAAAATGCGTTTTTGTTTATGTACCGAATATATTTTCATATGAATTTAGTATGAAAATGTTATTTTCAGATTACAAACATAGACTTAAATTTTCTTTATATGTATAGATGGAGAGACTTACAAATATGAGTGAATACACATCAAAGTTTAGTATTTTAGCTATCTTATTAAAAAAAAAACAGTTTCTTAGGTTTCAATTAATATTTTTCCTGAAAGTCTGTCACTGATGTGATTTCGTCGACCACTACTTAAATATTCTATCACCATTTTGATTGTAAAGAAACTCTCCTATAACTTACAAAATCCATTAAAAAGTACCTTCTTCATATTGGATTTAGAGCATACATAGCTGGCCTAAATTACTTCTTATTTTTGTGTATAGACCATTCACTAGCCTTCCTGACATCGGACAGCAGTGTCTTGGCACCGCCACTGAATCGATTTCCTAGGCGGGCTTGACGGGTTTAATCTGCGTAAGTTGCTTTGCCAAACGTGCTACTATTCACTGATTAAAGTTTTTAATAAAAGAGTGTTTAGTTAAAAAAATGTGGAAAGTTTTTGCTGAAAGTCGTAATGAGAGTTTTTTTTTTTTAAATAAGGTTTACTTAGTATCAAATCATTGCTCGCAGAACAGATGGCCGTTGGGGCCGAAAGGTTCTGGAGTAGCGACCGCGTACTGGAAGACGCAGTGTTAGAAGGCATTGTTACAAGGTGAGCCGATGACCTGGTGAAGGTTGCGGGAATCCGATGGATGCGAGACGCACAGGACCGTTCCTTGTGGCGACATTTGGGAGAGGCCTATGTCCAACAGTGGACGTATATCGGCTGAAATGATGATGATGATGATGAGTATCAAATCAGCCAGTGTTGAAACGGAAACTAATATTTTTCAAAATCTTTTATATCTATTTAAATGCGCCATTGTAAAGAACCTTGCCCTCCTCTAGGAACTAAGAATAACCCTTGTACCGTGGGTGCGATCACAAACATGTAAATTTACGTACACAAAACACCCAGAACCGGAACATTTAATCTTAAGCCATACAAATATTTGTTCTGTGCGAGAATCGAACCTGCAAAACACAGCGTAGCAGCCAATCGTTTAACCACTGCGCTAAACAACCGTCAAATATTTTAATTCGATGTCAACGCAGATGTCGTAGCTTTTATGATGTGACGAAGTTATTATTTTCGGTTAAATACTCATAACAGAATTTTCTCACGCACATGGAAGTCAAACATACTTGTAACTTTCCTGAATCTCTTAGGGGAATACATACAAGATGTTATATTACATTTATGTTAATCAGAACAGCGTACATGAAAGTCAGCGGCAAATATATGCCCATTTGCACCACAAATCATTAAATACTTTAAGCCCTGAGCGAATTTGAAACGTTCTATTTCTGTCAATTGTTTGAAGATGAAAGAGGCGGAATGATGTTTTAAATACATTTAGGGTAATTGCATTTGGTTGTTTGTGGTACAAGTAGGCCTTAAAGATCAAAGACTGGCATTGAGCAAAGTGACATAAAACCAGGGCCTCAAGTCTGCTATTACAATAGTTTCAGAATGGTCTATCATTGACTTTATAATTGTTTATTTTGAACAAGTTTCTACTAATATAATGGCGTCATTATGACTTTCCAATGGTCAACCACTGACACTCCATTGAAAGAAATGGCATAGAATGGTAATCTCGTTCATAACGACAAAGAATATACATGACGTATGCGGATAACTGCCAAAATTTTGACAGTTCCTTTGATCAGTGACCTTCTATTAGAATGTGCAATCATGCATCAAAAAAATCAGCAGTGACTGCACAATGACGTGTGCAGTCACTGCTTTTAATTCGTTTCGAGACAGCTCGATATTGTCATTCTACCACAAGATCATTGACCAATCAATGATCGACCATTACGAATTATCAGATTACGAACTTTTAGCAAAATGACAATGGGATCGTGTTGGAATGACAAATTTATAAAAATAGCAGACTTGGGCCCCAGTGATAATGTCTAGTTAAAATGTAAGAAATCCTATTTATACGAGAAGAAAAAATAACCTTATGTCTATTATAATTATTTGAGAACTGTATAAAAATGGCAGAAATTACCATTTCAGTGGTGGGAATATTTTGCTGTCTCTTTTATTTACACGTAATGGCGATGACATTATAATTCAGTGTATGAGTCCTTATTTTGTTATTTGACAGTTGCTTCTTCCATCAGATTTAACTCCTCACGCGCCGACTGTACATACGTCTGTACAACTTGAATGACCTTGAAAAACGCTTAAGCATCGTACTGTACACACGGCTGTACGAAATTGATCGGCCGATAATTTTAGTCTCTTCGTTTTTCCTAAGATATACACAAAACGATTTTTTTTTACAAAAAACGTTGTCATTTTGGGGATCTTAGTAAAAACCGCGCAATTACGTAATAATAATATGCGTGAAGATTTCTGACTCATTTAATACGGAATTTAAGAGATTTGAAAAAAATCTTTTTGTTTACGATTTATATAAAGTCAATTTAATTATTCCAAAAATATATAGTAAATAGTATTTATTTTTATTGATGAAATGCTAGTCTTTTTTTTAAGTGTTTTTTTTTATCTTTTCCCGGCCCTTGGAATTACTCCTGCAACATGGGTGCATTCATAAAAACGAAAACTCATATACACAAGACACGTAAACCTGGAACAACTATTGAAGGCCAGACAAATATTTGACCCGTGCGGGAATTGAACCGGCGACATACAGCGCAGCAGTTAATCACTCAACCACTGCGCCAATCATGACTTCAAAGTTTCTCTAAAGCGACAGGCTTTCAAAAATATATGACGCTGCTCACCAACAACAGTAAGTCGAAACGACAAACTGATCTTAGGTTCAGTGGAGACTTGGCACTCGTAGGCGCCGGAGTCCCGCGGCTGCGCTGGCGAAACCCGCAGCGTCCACTCATCTGAGCCATCGGCGTGAAGTGCAGCGAAGCGGGCATCACTGCTGTATGTGTGCACACCCACAGTGAGGATGTGTAGATCGCGTTTGCGGATCCAGGATACCTGCGGACAAAGAATATTTTTTTTAGGATGTGCTATATTGATTGTTCCTTTTGATATCCCATAAAAGTAGGATTTTATGTGACCATATCAAAAAATCGACTAGCGTATGTCGTTAAATTTGGCATCATCTTAATGTTGTCCTGGTTGTAATTACTGATACCAACCTCGCGTGAGTGTATCTAATTTCAAACCAATCCAATTATTTATATTTAAAGCTAAGAAAATTCGATATTGTACCGACATTTCACGAAAAGGTGTTTCACATAAATAATCGCGACTTTGTCGACTTAATTTTTATGAAAACGAGACGAATAAAAGAAATCATATGAGTATTCGTCGAATAAGTAACGCAGCTCCTTCAAACTATCCGCCTAGTCAATTATTTAAGTATAAAGTTAGTTAGAATAATTACCTAAGAGAGTAGGTGTGTATTTTCTTATACGGTTTGGATCTGCGTGTCTGAAAAGGTCGCTTTAGAAGAATCGTATCAATTTGCACAATAATATGAACCATATTAAATGAATCATAGTTTCATTTATTTACTTATTTAAATAAACTAATGAATCAGTTTAAAAAGCACTTTTGCACGCTTGCCTAGACCTCCAGGTTATAGATATCAGGAAACATACAGTTGTAAATTCGTAAAGGTACCCTATTATGGAAAAGAATGGACTTGATAAGCAATTCGTATATGTTACTGAAGACCAATATCTCTCATTTCATTTAACAGAATGTATACAAAAATATCTCTATCTGAAACCGTTTACAGCCGCAACAGTGGATCTCTTCAAAGTACCTACTGGACTGATGGTTAGACATTCAATATCGCTGGAGTCAATGTCGAGTACATCACTCACCTTCGATTTACTGACGAGTTGTTATGACAGACTACGGAGAACCTCAGCACAATACTCAATGACTTTAGTAATCTAGCTAAAGCGGTCTGTACTGAGGTCATTCATGATATAGATATCTCTAGGGCTATAACTAAAATATTACGGTGACAACCATGCCATTACTGCGATACATAAAAACTATAGGTAAATAAAAAACATCCGGCGCAACGTTAATATCTTCAATAACAAGCAATGTTTCTGTTATTACAATTTTATTTTTATTGATAATTTACCAAAGCGATTTGTTCTCAACCTTCGCATTTTATCGGTAGATTAGGTCAAAGGTATAACCTATAAATAACATAATGAAAATAAACAAATTTAATCTAAGAAAAAACAAAACCATTTCAATGATAACCTATTCTAGCGTAAAATTAAAACCTATTCAAGAATTTCTCAATCTCATTTATAGGAGAAATTACCTACCCGTCTGTAATTTAGTGCTCTTTATTAAAATACCTGTGAGTGTCTCCAACTTAACCCAGTAACCTATATTACATGCCTATGCCGTCTCAAGTTAGAGTGAGTACTTAATTACGACCCCTGTGTGCCTTTTCATTTGTTCTATTTATAACTTTTAAGGGGTTCTTGTAATTAATTTTGGGTACATACTGATTGGATCACAAATTGAAATAACAGCCTACTGTTGTGAATGTGAACGTCTGTATGTTTATTGATCAATCATACCGTTTTTCTTAGAAATTTTCCGTAACCTTAGCGAAGCGAGCATTTGCCCTGCTGGGCCCTACGGACCGTTTATTGTGGAGACACTTGGGGGAGACCTATTTCCAATAGTGGACGTCTTTCGGCTAAAATGATGAGAATGATGATGGTGATATAATTCTATTTGCTGATGAAACTTCTTTTATTTTTAAAGTAGATAAAAAAGATGGAGAAAGAAAGTCGGACTGTTCTTTTGAAATGGTTCGCAGCTAATAATCTCATATTAAATGCGAATAAAACTAAATATATAAAGTTTTAATTACCAAATGTCCCTCGAATTGGCGTCAGTTTAATTCTTGACAGTAAAAAACTTGATGTTATTACGGAAACAGTGTTCTTAGGTATAACTATCGATTCTAAACTGCAGTGGGGCGCTCATATTAGAACTCTCTCAGGAAGATTAAGCTCAGCTGCATATGCAGTGAGAAAAATAAGGCAATTGACCGATGTAGCTACAGCTCGGTTAGTTTACTATGTCTACGTCTTATGGTATTTTATTGTGGGGATCAGCAGCTGATGTAGACTCAATTTTTATATTGCAAAAGAGAGCAATCCGGACTATTTATAAAATGGGTCTTCGCAAGTCCTCAGAAATAAATTCAAAGAAATCAATATACAGACTCTGCCTTCTCTTTATATCTTAGAAAGCATTTTGTATGTTCGTAAATACTTAGGACTCTTTAAAATTAGAAGCGATTTTTACAACAAAAGTACGCGTAGTAAACACGAAATTGTAGTACCTAAATGGAAATTAGCAAAGACCAGCAAGTCAGTCTTAGTAAACAGCTTGAGCTTTTATAACAAGCTGCTAAAGGCGGTACCTGAACATAGCGAGGAACAATTCAAAACTCATATCAAGCGTGTCCTAACCAAAAAAGGATAGGACACGCTATTATAAGGTTAAAGACTATGCCGAAGACGCGCTTGTTTGGCAATGACTACTTCTGCACGTGTGGCTCTCTGGTAACTCATTAATATTGTGTTTATTAATTGCTCCATCTTTGTTTTAATATATACATTTTTTTTTCTCTAATACATTGCTTTTGCAATATTTTTTTAATTATTTAAACTTCCACTACCTCAAATTCGATAGTAATTTATTTTGTTAACATCTCATTTATTGATAATTGTAATTATTCCTATTTTTCTTGCTTTTTTATATACCTTCTTTTTTATAATGTGAATGTGAGAACACTCTTTCCACTACGACTCACTTTTTTTAAATATTATATCTTTTTATATAGAACAGTGTTGGCCGAGTGGTAATGGCTCCGACTTACGAGTTATAGGTCACGGGTTCAAACTCAGCCAGGCGCATTACTTTGTGAAATTTATTTCATCTGCACTGCTCTCAAAACGGTAGAGGAAAACATCGTGAGGAAACATACAGTAGAACCAAAAATTCGAAGATATGTGACATTCACCAACCCGCACTGGGCTCGCGTGGTGGATTACAGTTCATTCCCCCTACTACAGAGGCCTGATTCCCAGCAGTGGGAACATAAAAAGGTTAATTATGCTTATGCTTTTATTGTGCTTTTAGGTACAATATTGACTGGTCTACACTGTTCTTACATAATATTGATTAATACTGTAATAACGATATATTGTAAAATCAACCACTTTTTTTTAAAGGCCATTGAGTTTCTTGCCGGTTCATCTTCATAGAAAATGACTAATTTGGAACCGTGTACTAGCTTCTTACGTTTTATAAGTGCCCATGAAGTAGGCATATATGAAAAAAAAAAAAATATCTGAAATCTGAAAATTTGATGAGCCCTATGAGAGGATTTTCCAAAATTCACCCCTTAAAGGGATAAAACAGGTGTCCAAAGTTTTTGGGAAACGTATTTTCACGTGGGCGAAGCGGACATAGGATAATTACAGATATCATCCGGGGAATAAAACTCATGACATAAAGTTACAAATGCAAAGACACTAAAAGGTAAAAGCCATTTTTCTTATATTAGTTTAATTTAAATACAATAACATTCATGTTATATTCCGAGCAAGTATGTAGTAGTATCTCGTTTTGTGTTAGTGCCTTGTTAGAGTTCTCACTTGGGCGATATGCTTCTATGAGGCGAACGAGTCAATTTGTGAGACATCCTCGTCGTATTCCGACTTCATTTTATGATGATTTGCTTGACACACGTTATGTCCAAGACGTTTCAGAGAATATGATGGATAAAAGAGGTTATAAGATTTATTCTTGTTTTCATGTACACCAGAAAGTATCCAAATTAACGTCTATGTGCTTGTTTTTGTGCTTTTGTTAAAGTATTCGTTTGAGTGTCAGCAGGTGTTAGTGAAAACAGTGGCTCTCCATTATTATGATCATTTTCGTCATCATTTCCGTCGAGAAACGTCCACTGATGGACATAAACCTCCCTCAAGTGTCGTCACAATGACTTGTCCTGCGTGTCTCGCTTTCATCGAAATCCCGCGACCCTAACACTAGTTCATTGGTTCACTTTGTGGGAGGTTTTCCAACTCTGCATTTTCCGGTACGCATTCATCCGCCTTCCCAGAACTTTTCGGCGCTATCGACCATATGTTCTGCAAACAATGTGTCCTACTTATTCCCCTTGAATTTGGCGATTCTTCGAGCTATATAGGTAAACTTGCTTCCCCTTCAGATATCTTCATTCCTGATTCGAACACACAAAAAATCTCCGAGTTAAGCCCCCTCCATAGCCAATCATCATTGACGTCACATTTTTTATTTAAGTAGATAATAATAATAATAATATACGCCATATCTACGTTGATGTCGTGGTGGAGTTTGCGCGCTCCAATAAACCCTAGGTCTGTGTAGGTAGAGTATGCTTTGCCGTAACATGCCTAAGGTGAGGAGCCAAAATAGGATAGATACAATCCGAAGAGCAGTTTTGTGGCGAACTGTTGGGCATTAGCGACCCCACGGACCCAATCTCCCGGAAGAATTCTTTTTCTTCATTTCCAACTTGCTTTTATTGGCCGGCCAAAGGGAACACTGACAAAGGAACAGAGCTCCAACCTCTCTCTTGCCTTTATTAGCTGGCTTGAGTGGAGATTCGCAAGAGCAAACGTGCTCGGGAGAAGGATGTATAATCCAGTAAGGTGCTGGTAGGGATCTTGACCGTACTTCCGGGATTTTTCCGATAGCTGTGGTAGACCTCTCCACTCCTTAAGCACTTCAGGATATGTTGCCCTCTTTTTGCTACGACGCTTAGTGATAATGACCGTTTTTGGGGCCCATTTGTTGAGTGTGCAAATCACCCCCTTCCTTTTTATCTTTTGAAATTATAAACATTATTTAGGCAGGGGCCATAGTCTTAACATAGTTCCTGGTAATCAGTCCATTTAAGCCCTCAGAAAGATAATGTCTTTCAAAAGGCTTGTTTCATCGACGTGGTCGAAAGTGACTGGAGAGAGTTTATGCAGCTCCTTTGCCACAAACGTCGGGACGTCGTCAGGGTCGGTCTCCTTAAACAGCGTAATTATGTCCTGCAAGATTTTCTTAGCCCCGTCACGTCTGGTCGCGCTTATTTAGCACGATGAACAGCAACAGCAACAGCTTGGCAACAGCTATGCTCTCTTCGTTGAAGTTCGTTGCGCAGATCTGGACTGCGGACAGCTCGTCCTTCACATCCAGCTTCTGCTGCAGAAACGCTAATAGCTCGTTCGCCACAAGATTATAAGTTACTTACGAGCGACAGCTTGCGCTGCGCTTATAGGGGTAAAGAAAACGTAAAAAACACGTCCGCATCAGCACGCGGCACAAGCGAGAATGTTATAGAGAATGCTTTGATTTCTGACGGTCATTAATTAATCAAGCGTTAAATTTTGAATGTTGATGACATGAGACACGGGTGTTAAATAACAAGCAAACAATTCCAGAAATACTGACTTACGAAATTAAAGTTATTTTGATCGTTTTAGTGTTTTGTTATTTTTTGTAAAGTAAAGTCGGGTTTTTTTTTGTAAAAAGTTTTTTATTTAACCTTTTGAGTAGCGTAATTAGAGACAAAATAGAAAGACAAGGACCGAGCCACCATGATGATGGGCGAACGCCGGCGTTCGCTCGGTCATTGTCTTTCTATTGTGTCTCTAATTACGCTTCTCATAAGGTTAATGAAATAACTATTATTTATTTATTGTGCACACCTACCGCAGTTTTAATCTTTTTTAACATAAAGGTTGACTGGTAGAGAATGGCTTGTTGCTTCAAGTCGACCTATGTACCTCTACTGTACACTGCATTAAAAAAAGATACATGTTTCCTTTTTCCAACCAATACCTCAAATGACTTTTTTAGTGTAGTAGCGTAATCCGATTAACCACTGGTTTTCTATAAATAAACCGCGCATTATCATTCTTGTCGTTAATTGGTACCAAAATACCATCTGCAGTCTATTAATCAACAATAAACTTGCGTCAGCAGAGCGTGACATAACGATCTCTTGATACGCATTGCGCCGCCGCCTCGCGGTTGCTGTAAAATATGTAATAATTGACGTGTGATCTTGTTTATCTTCATCCCTTAGGGATGCCTCGTCGTACTTGATCGAGTGTTAATGACGATAACGAGAGGTTGCTGGTTTATTTGTGGTTCTTTTAAGATACGTGTTTGCAGGGGTTGTATATTTGTGGTTTTTACGAGATATTCGTTTAAAGGTTTTGTGTACATAAAAAAATTTACGTTCTCTCACAGTGGTTAATAAAGTTGCATGCTGCAATTTATCATTAATATAATAAATAATAATAATATTATTCCACAACTATCACACAACGCCGTTTAGTCCCAAGCTAAGCAGAGCTTGTGTATGTGTGTGTGTATAAACATACTTATATATTTCTAAATACATACATAAATTACATTAATACATACATTACATAAATCGTGCTCATCACACAAACATTTGTCCTGGGTGGAAATCGAACCCACGACCTCCGGCATTGCTGTCAGGGCCACTAACCACTAGACCAACAGGCCATTGATTAGACCTATAATTTTTTCGATTGTTTTTCAAAAGAAAAAGAAAACTGATCCATATTTTTTCTATATACGTAGTTGCTTTGAGCCAAATCAGACTAAAAGAATTTACTTATTTTATTACTTCAGTCCGATTGAGTTCAAATCTAAATTTATTATTCCCAAAGTACTAGCTTAATTTATAAAGCTTCGTTCAAGTAACTTCTAAAGAACTTCAAGGAGGTACCTTAATAAAATGTAACCATTCCCATTTTATTCAAAGATAAAACTTTGTTACAAATGTGAAATTGCGGGAAGTAAACTTTTAAAGCAATAATTTTTGGTAAACCGGGAGGACTTAATTCTCAATAAGCTCTTCCAAATTCAGGCTCTATAAAATTCGTACCCTAAGACCTGGATCACCATAAATTTCCTCCACGTAAGCGCAAATTTGATAAATTCGTTAAGAACAATTAAGAAGAAAAATAAAAAGTCGTTGTAATTTATGAGGCTTTCGACTACAAAGTAATTGTGAGCTGTTTCGAGTCGTTCCAATTTTTATGTGGCCGCATCGAGAGAGTTTCATTCGGAATTTGTATTCGAGACTATTCGCTGCGAGGTTTTAAAACTTTCTTCGTGGCTCGGTTTAAAGCGTGGCGGAGACAGAACTAACTGGATATAACTGGAAACCCCCCTAACCATTCTTTCTCGTGGCGCCGAAGTTTTTATGGGTCAAGCCTAGATCAAGTAGGATTGAACTCGTTGTCGAATAAAACGAAATGTTATGTCACTCTTCGCGCTATGAATGCAAGTTGTGATTGATTTGGATTGAGATGGTTTTAATTTTAATTAACAGGAATCTTGAAACAGCTATTTGGAAATCGGTTGGTATGGTATGGACATGTGTTGTTGGAGGAATGTGAAATAATACCTCGTGAGAAAAGTTAAAAAAAAAAAAAAAGGATTTATGTAAAAGTAGGAGAAGACCAATGAAACGAAACTAAGAATTCTCACACTATATGAATGAATGAATTAACTAAGTATAATCACACTATAGGTGTAATTACGTACAGTCCCACTAGCCAAGTTACAACCGTTTCGTTTAGATTCTCTTTTCGTTGATCGCCTCGAGTAGGCCACGCCTCCGATTACTTTGTTCTGATGTCACCTCAACGCTCAATCAAGTGGTCAGAATAAAGGAATAGGAGGCGTGGCCGACTTGAGGCGATCAACGAAAAGAGAATCGAAACGAAACGGTTGTAACTTGGCTAGGGGGGCAGGACTGCGAAACTTGCGGAAGGCCTATGTCCAACAGTGGACATCTTTTGGCTGAAACGATCATAATGATAATCATACTATTACACTTCACACTAATATTATGAAGTTCAAGCTTGTATTTAAAAAAAATACAGGTTACATCAATTTAGTAATGATTAAAATGACCACACAATGCTAATATAATTTATAAATAATGTAATTCTTAACAAAACTTTAAAATTTTACGTGGTGGTGTAACAGGAGTTAGAACCAGAATAATTTATTTGTAAACATAGGTCAGATTACAACAGAGTGTGAGGTGTTAAAAATAGTTAGATCCTCTATGTTTTAGCCAGAGGCGTACAAATATATATAATTAACATTGTCAGTTTTCATTTCACTTCTGAGATTATGTAAACTTTAACATCATTTTTTTTTAGGTATGAAAATCATCTAATGACAAATTCCGCTCTTGGGCGGAGCGGGAGATAGTGTCAGAATTTTACTGACTAAAAACCCACTCCTATTCCTTCGTTACCTTCATCCCAGGGCCCCGGTTTCGTTTTCACACTACCCATGACCCCAGTAGGCATCGACCCCGCTGGGCCTCTACGAAGTAGGCTTTGACCCTGCTGTTAATAAATTTAAAATTAATATTAATCGGCACATCATTACAAATAAAATTAAATTATATCAGTTTCACTAAATGTCACAGAGATTAAGTTATATGTCACATTAATACTAATGTCGAATACAATTCAGAACCATCAAAGTAGGTCAACTTTTATATAAAGTCAATAATAATAATAGACACATGCATATCATTACAAATTAAGTAAAATTAGTTTCAATAAATGTCAGAGATTAAGTTTCATGTCATATTAATGCTTATGTCAAATACAATTCAGGATTACCAATATAGGTCAGATGATGTGCAACTTCATTATGTAAACTCTATATCATTATAAAAGTCAATATCGTAGGCATATGCATATCATTACAAATTATATACAAAATTAGTTACAATAGAATGTCAAAAAGATTAAGTTATTACATGTCATATTAGTGCCAATGTCAATAAAATTCAAGATCATCAAAATAAGTCGTTTCGTAATTAGTAAATTCAAAAGTCATTGTTAACGTTACTTTTAAAATTAAATTTGACAGAAACTGTAAAGTAGCTCCGGATGCAACCCACTCTTAGTAAACTGTGCTAATTACAAAATCGAGTTAACTGTCCAGTTGGTAAGTGGGCCTAGCATGCGCGAATTTAGACAAATTGATTGGAAATCTATTTGTGTTTGTACAGCCTCCCATTTATTTATCAACCAATTTACGTAATTTTTTAACGAGGCTGCCATGACACGTTGTAGTAACGTAGTTTAGTTTGATCAATAAATACCTATATTTGATCAACAGTATACGTTACCGGTACTATAACAATATGATATTGCGTCAAATCAATTTTTCAGGCAATTTTTCATATGTGAACATGATAAAAAAATACTCTTTCACACTGAATACTTTATCTTCTAAATGGGATCACTAGATAAAATGTGAGTGGAGTAAAGTGAAGTGAATCAGCGCAATCTGTGGCTCGAATGAGTCAGCCCTTCGCTGGCAATTTGGGCACCATTCACGCGCCGCTCACATCGGAAACCACACAGTAGATTGCCCACTCCTCTGAATAGTTCCCCAACGTTTCCACTAGAAAGCCAACCTTTAATGTCTTTCACTAATATTTTGCTCGGATTCTGAAAAGAGGATTAAATATTGAATCCATTCGTGGTAAGTTTCGGACGTGAATTGCGACTGCTGAAACCGCGTTTGACCCAAATGCTGTTTTTGTTCAGCAGTGACAGACTATTTAATGGATCCACTATGATAATAGTGATTGTTAAAATCGTCAGATTCAATAATTATATTAAAACCGCCAAAAGCATGTAATTAATTAATAATTAATATTTGTATATATATAGGATGTTTGGTGCATCGGGTGCGAAATTAAAATGGTCGAAGGGAGGGGTTATCAGGTATCCTTTCAGACCCCTAATAACTTCTCATGCCCTATGGATTTTTTTTCATCGACTTTTTATTGTTTTATGAAAATAAGACCCAAATTTTTCATTCAAACACAAATTTAAAAAATATATTTATATATTAAATTAAATTTAAATTTTTTAGTTTTATTAAATTAAATAAGATTAATATACAGAGCCTATGTCTTATGACATAGGCTCTGAATATTAATCTTATTTAGATGTGTATTGTATTAGAATACTTTTAAATTTAAAATCAGTGACATTAGCTATCTAGTTATTTTTTATTTTTTCAAAGTTTTGGACTTCAATTAAGGGGGTCCATGTTAAAGCTATTTACATGGATATAAAAAAAATCAAAAGCGACCGGAATTTTCAAACTTTCTCAAAAATTTTCTAGTTTATCCTCTTGCTAGTGATGTGCTACATGCCATAAAAATCTTTTTATAACTTTGTGGATTTGCTAGAATTGTGAATCGAGTCACATAAGACTAATATTCAAAATTATGATTTAAATAATATTTTTGCTTAAATGATACCTGAAAAATCTATTAAAGAGGTTATCTCACTCTTATAAGGGAAACTCTGTCTCGTAGTGGAAATATTACATACATTCGCATAGCGCACACTTGGACACAACAAATACTCAACTACCCTCAAGTTACATGATTCATTTATTTTGAGATAATGAACCCTATTGTTTTATTTCCTTTACCTATTAGGCCCTTACTATGCATACTGTGTACGATTTTATTGTTTCTTTCCTTGGGGACTAGCATTGTACTCCTTGAAACCTCTTATATATTAACCTAGCTAGGAATACAGCACCTCATCCATCAGTTTTTTGTAGTCTTTGTACACTGTAATCGATTCTGTAAATTGTCATAATGTACTACAATGTTTTTGATGAATAAAGATGATTGTTATTAATATGAAAATATTGTAAGGACAACCATTTCTTTTAAAAGAGTAACCATGGAGTTTACCGCCAGTTTTTCTCCGTAGGAAACGACCAAGTTGGAACCGTGCACCAGCCTTTAACGTTTTATAAGTGCCCATGTAGGCCTATGTGAAATAAAAACAATTGATTTTGTTTTGAAATTTTTATCGAGTTCTCCAATTTTTTTCTGTCTTGGTGCCAGCTTTAGGGCAGGACTACGTCTGCCGAGGCCGCCAGTATGTAGGTTTATAAAACAAAAAAAAAAAAAACATTATTTATATAATATCTGTATAATTAAGTTGATAATAATTTGATTTATGTGAATAAAAAATTAGGCGTTGAAGTTTGGATGTTGATGACACAGTCTTCGAGAAAGACTAGTCGATAAATTTATGACTCTTGTTCTTAGAGCTGTGTAATTAAATTAACGAAGTATATTGTATCTATAAGTAGATAAAACACAAAAAAAAACAAATGTTTCTCTTATGTCCTCTTCTCTCTCGTCTTTGCCCGATATAGACTTTGAAACCATCCAATCTATGTGCTCCAAACCGATTTCATTGGTAATAAAACGAAGATGGTTTTAAACGATTAAAATAATGCAAGGCGTCCCTGCCACCTGTGCCCACATAGAGCCCCACTGACTT
Organism: Mythimna vitellina; assembly: GCA_949316375.1. Classification (NCBI taxonomy): domain Eukaryota; kingdom Metazoa; phylum Arthropoda; class Insecta; order Lepidoptera; family Noctuidae; genus Mythimna; species Mythimna vitellina. The sequence goes on from OX438698.1 coordinate 10,927,171, forward strand.
TTAAAACCGTTTTCTTTGTGAAATGTTGATTGATTCACATATGCTTTATATATTTTAAAGAACACTTAACTAGCATTTTTTGTGTAAGCAAATTTCTAAAGATCAAAGCCATAAGAAAGGAGTAAGGAAAACAGGCGAAAAAATCGTGTTGTTAATTTTTTTTTTTTTTGGTAAAAGTATTAGTTATGCGAAAAAGTCATATGTTGATTATGTTATACATGAATTTATAGTAAACATAATTATATGTTTTTTAAGTGAGTGATATGAAAGAAAAGGAAGTTAGTGATAGCATGACGAGTGACAGGGCAGAGTGGAAGAAAAAAACGTGTTGCGCCGACCCCAAATAACATGGGACAAGGGCAGGAAGATGATGATATGTTTTTCAAGTATTACCGAGAAGTAAACTTCAGAAAATCACTGTTTTTTGACATTTCCTGGGAGTTAGGGCCTTAAGTGAATTAACAAATTAACGGTGAAGGTTATCTGAGCTTGACTAAGTAATTAGAGCCAAACGAATTATTACGAAACTATTCAAGCACTGTCTGGTTGTAGAGAGAAATTTGCTCAGCCGCGCCCGGCACAAGTTTGATCCGCCTTGAAAACTTAAACTCAATTTGGCCATAATTGAGAATTTGGACGAAACTTATAAATCTCAATACTTCTTTTTGGTAATTGTTTCAAGTCTAATATTCAATATTGCTTCAATGAGTTAGCTTTTATGGAGCTAGGTTCTAATTTCAAAATCATGTGTCATAAATATTCGTCCCGGCTTTAAAACAAAAAACAATTTCCAGCCGTTACTTAGAAGTAGACTTCAGAAAGTCACTGTTTTAGTCCATTAAATGAGAGCAAGGGCCTTATTAATTAACACATCACACTAATACGAGTATTATAAAGTTGATACTTCTTTATGGCTGAATGGCTGAACGGATTTCGATATAACTTGGTACACTGTGACCTTTTTTTAGGTGAGAAGATCATCCAATGTCATCTCGCGCTCCAACGCGAGGTTGCGTCAGACTTTTACTGACTAAAATCCCAATTCTGTTCCTTCTTTGCCTTCGTCCTAGGGCCCTGGGTTTCATTTTCACACTACCAGTGGCACTTTTTATCCCGGGACTATGTTTCCATAGGATAGTTTTATTCTATTACGTGGGCGAAGCCGCTGGCAGCAGCTAGTACTGTTATAAAGACAAAGGTTCGTGTATAGGTGAGTAAATGTTTAATACTCCTTCACGCATAAAGAACTGAATCTATTGAGATCCTGGACATAGGATACTTTTCATACCGGGAGTGTTCCCCTTTAACAATTTTCAACTTTTACGCAGGTGAAATTGCTGGCGGACACTAGTTCAAATACAGTATTAGCAAGTTTTGATTCCAACCTAATGGGTTGTGCGAAAGTGTACCCCGGGGCCCTGGAACGAAGGCAAAGAAGGAACAGTAGTGGGTTTTAGTCAGTAAAAGTCTGACACGCTCTCGCGCCCCGCCCAAAAGCGGGAGAAGTCATTTGATGATTTCCCACCTAAATAAAAAAACCCTATAATGAATATTTAATATATTTATTTATTTCTCTTCAAGAAAGGTGCATTACAAACTAAAATTACGTAAGTAGATACAACTATCTATTCCTTTGTGGGAGACTGGCATCTGCATTAGGTCATACAGATTGCCAGCCCCCACAAACACTTAAACAGTGTGCTGGTAATCTGTGTGACCTTAAAATAAGGTCTTTTGGAAAAAAAAATATCAGACTAGCGCTAGATTTTCCATTCGTAACAATAGGCCTTCACAATGTAGATCTATACTACCTACGTCCCTTAGATGGAATCTATTCATCGTCTAAAGTAACTGCAGAAGCATCTTAAAATCTATACCTCGTATGCATGTAAAAAACTAGCGACCCGTCCCAGCTTCGACGGTTGTTACAAATCTTTGAAATTCTCGTCTTTTCTCTACTATAATATGTATATGTCGGTGAAGTCAATAGTACGGAAACTTGAGAATGAATGAACGAGTTAGGTGAAAAGTGACACATGTCACTTTGACAGAATTCGTACTGACGTTTGCACGAACCGAGCAGATAAAGGTGCAGACCGCAGAGGTGCGGGTGCTCTTTCCTCTGTCGGCAGCCGTGCGAACAACGTCGAGTCTCGGAGACTGTCTCACGGCTCGTTGTGTGAAGTGAATACCTAAAGCTTACATCATAATAAATCAGTTATATAGTATAGTATAGTAATAAGTCACCCAGCCATCGCTCACAAAACACAGACCCTGTACAGAGCTTCAATGATGATCAGCATCCGGCGCCGATATGTATACACTTAAACCTTCACGAATCACTCTGCTTACTGGTGAAAACCGAATCAACTTTTAAGTTGATTGTGAACAGAGAAACAGACAAATAGGGTATATAAGTATTTATATTAAAATGTATGCAAGGAAAAACTGACTGACGTATCAACGTACCTACAGCCAAAAATACTGGAACTAGGGACGTGAAATTTAGTACAAGGCTTCCATTCATGATGTAGGCGAACATTAGGAAGGGATTTTTAGAAATTCAACTTATTCCCAAAGCCGAAACCTTTAAAACTTGGCACGAATGGTAACCCTGGTAACCCAAACCTTATTTAAGAGAGTGTTAAGTTTTAATAAAATTCTCTTATTTCTTGTGTTAATAAAATTGGCTTGTGTGAAAATTCAAACGGACAAAGTCGCGGGCAATGTGCTTGTATAATATGTGACGATAGACTCAGCGTCAAGTTTTTTTAAAGAATTATAACGTAGAAAGTCTACGAGTTTTCCTTCAATCCGGTGATGGACTTACCTAATTTTAATACCGGGAAAGCAAACTTTTGATAAGCAGCGGCACGTGTATAATTATTTGTTTAAGTTAATTAAAATTAGTTTTAACAGTTATCAAGACAGCCAATCAGTCAGTCGTTTTGATGAAATTATTCTATATTCCTAAAAGTCTTAAGATTTAACCTTTACGTTGACATGTTACATTAGGCTTTTTATTTTTTTAAGGTGGGAAATCATCCAAATGACTTCTCGCGCTTAGGGCGGAGCGAGAGGGCGTGTCAGACTTTTACTGACTAAAACCACATCTGTGTCCCTCAATGACCCTTTGCGTTCTAGGACTACGGGTTTCCTTTTCAGAAATTCTCCGCGGTCCTAGCTAGCGGGCATCAGCCCTGCTGGGCCCCTACGTTTTGCTGACATCTCTTTGAGGAGCGCGTGGATCACTACGCGCTGTTGACGACTGGGCTCGGTCCGGTTAATTACCGAACAGCCGGCAGGCGAGCCACTCATTGCTCGACGTCCGCAAGCCCGCGTCTGCCGTGGCCGGTAGTCGGGGTCGGAATTACGGCGGCTAGGGCGTGAGGACCTACGTTCTCTCACGCGCCACAGCCTCCTCCTTCGCTAACATTACTGCTTCGCAGAAGGAGGCGAACGCTTGCCATTCCTCCTCGCTCCAAACCATAGCCTGTTACATTAGGTTTTAAATAACAGTGATAGCAACAGTGGCCCAGTGTCAGCATCCCCAAGTTACGAGTTCCAGGTCACAGGTTGAAACCCAACTAGGCACCTTAATTTCTGTAATTTATTTGATGGCAAATACTCTCAAAACGGTGAAGGAAAACATCGTGAGGAAACCACATGTCCTAGAATAAAACTTTTTTTGATCTGACATATTAAAACATACGAATATAATTATTAAGTATTCATTTAAATATAAATTTATAGATATACTCATAGCAATAATAAGTAATCAATTTAAATGAATTAAACGATATAATAAGTATACATATAAGAAAATTAATTAGGTACATTAATCATATTAGCGGTCTTCCTCTCTCCAACCATTTATAATGTTGCTGTGCCCGACAGGGTCCATAATTGTTTAAATTTTTATTATTTATCACCTGACATGTACATTATGGTTTGCAATAAAGATATGAGATTTAAAAAAAAAACAGAAATTAGACATGTGACATCTGCCATTCCGCACTGGGCCCGCGTGGTGTTTTACGGCCCATTCCCTCTCCTAGAGAGGAGATCAGAGTCGCAGCCATGGTAACATTATAAGGCTAATTATGCTTATGCTTACATGATAATGTAGGTATATGAAGCATTGTATTTATGGACTAAAGAGATAATATTTCAAAAGGTTCGCGGACGACATATCATTTGTGTTCGTGATTGATTAATCCTGTTTGGTGTACATTTGTCAACGTAATTGGAAACATAGTCGTACATACAGCGGATCAAGTAATTACAGGTTTTTGTAGTTTCGCTTTTTGTGTCGGTATTTTTTTCCGAGAGGAGTTGAAACGTTCTTATTTTCTATCGATAATCGATAAGTACAAAAGTGTGACGGAGATAATACACCTTCGTCACTCTTTTGTACTTTTCGTTCACGCAAATTAAAAAAGTAATTTAATGCCTTTAAATAATAAATAAGTACCTTTATTATTATTAATAATATCTCTATTATAAAAGGAGAAACTGACTGACTGACTTAATGACAACGCCCAGTCAAAATTACTGGGTCTAGAAACGTGAAATTTTGCTCAAGGTTTTCTTTTATGACGTAGGCGAGCAAGGATTATATTATATATCAGAAAGTATTTTTTGGATTTCTACTTTTAAGGGGGTAATAGAACGGAATTTCGGCTGTATAGTGTAGGTTTTTTTATTAATTATCTTACTCCTTATGTTTATAAAATTGACGTGTATAAATTAACTAAATAAATATGAAATAATAAAAACATACAAACGAAGTTGTAAGCACTGTGCTAGTTTTAATAATAAATTAAAAATAAAATAGTAATGGGAAACGTTAAAAATTTAAGCGTAAATACGATGTTTACATTATTTTTCGAGAGCACAAGCGATTTTCAGTAACAAAGTAAAACGTTCCACTTGGTAAAATAATATAAATTTGAGTGCATATTGATTTCAGTTTGGTTAAATATTAAAATGATTTATTTTGTATGCGTCAGATTTTTTTTTTTCATTTAAAATTTAGTGGAAACTGTAAATGAATTTTATTTTTACTTTCAGTCTTTATGTAGTAGGTTTTTCTGTGGCAGCATAATAAACATATGGTAAATCAGGCAGGCATATTGCACGTTACCGACTAGTGCCTATATGTATATGAACTAGTCGGTAACGTGCCCCACTTGCAAAACAATGATATGCATTTAAAATTTGGTGCTTATTTGAGCCGATCTGGTTAGTTCATAAGTATGACGGTGATGTAAACTATACAAAGCAAATAAGCTTGCGTTGTATAGTATATGTAATTTGAAATACGTGTCTTAGTTTTGCAAGTGGGTCATGACCTACGCAAAAACACTGACTACATTTGGAATACTTGCTGAAAAAGTAATTTTGTGAAAATTCAGAAACTCGTCCGATCACAGAATAGAGAAATATTTCTTTTGGCCTTGTGATTGCTAATGAAAAGATGGCCTGGTCGGAAAAGCACTAAGACCAAGAAGAAGAACATTGAATTCAAACAAGTTTCTTCATTTATTTTGCGGTTTATTTAACTTTTTTATACTCTGAAGTTTGAGGCAATTTGCAGCGCTCGCAATCACGGAGGGCTTGCAACCGATACTTGGATTGTATATAAGTATTATAAATAGTCGAAGAAATAACGAGTAATTAGTGGGAAGGTGAAATAATTTTCAAGTTATAACTTTAGTTTGATTACTTTAGGCAATCAAAATGGACGTTCGGTAGTAGAATCAGAGTCTTTAAAATTATGTTACCGTAATAAAATATGATAGAGAGGTAAAATTGTAAGCTAGAGACCATTTTGAGATAGCGGATCCATTTCAAAATAATGTTTGATTGAAAGTTAATGCAAAACTAAGTACCTATCATAGATAATACTTATTTTGCAAATATGTTTTCTACACGTCAGATGACGTCAGTTAGATGACGCTGGTGTTTCCCAGCTGAATATCCTGTGAAGAAACACCGAAACAAATTCAGAGGTCAACGGAAGGTCATACGACTTCGTGTCTAAGTGCAAGTAATTAAGTTGCAATGAAAATAATACCGAATAATAGAAATCTATAGCCGGAAATACGATAACATTGTTTGTAGAAGTTGTTTGTAACTTGTATTCGTAACAACGTATGAAAAGAAATATTGCTTCATAAACTTCTCAATATTATGATATCAACCCTCATGCATTTTCCCAATATAACCAAGTGTGAATATTAACTCCACCAGATGATGCCACAAAAACCAGAGATATTGGACGAGCTACTTAATAAGTGCACGAACTTTCTTACAAATTGTTGGGCCAAAGAAGTTAAGTGTTGCCAGATGCTTCCCCTCTTGATTAACACTTCGTCCCGATTTCAGACCTCTCATTTTTTGCTGTCCGAATTTCTTCATATTAAATGTGGCAATACTAGACTGACACATGGGAGTTGACCTGTTTCAAATGTATAAAAAGTTGTGAATGTAATATTTCATGATAACAGATGAAATTGAGTTAGCTTGAGTCTAAAAAAGCTTTGGGCAATATTAAATTACATCGGCTCGTCATATAGCTTTTGAGAGTGAATTTAAAACCACACTGTCAAATAGGAGACTTTACTCATTATTAACTTTTAAATGGTACTGTATTATTAAAGAGCTTTTGTAATTGACACTGATAACTTAATTAACATAATTTGATTCAAATTTTGTTTAGTCCATTCTACAAAGCCTTGAGCACAGGCTTAGGGTAACCAGTCTTTTGGTATTTTACAGGATGCATTTTGAAGAGTTTGTACGGAAATTACATGACTTTAAACCGCGATTTAATTTGCGGTCCGGTTGGTGTCGAACCGCTTAGTGCGTTTCGCCTCGTCGTTTATACCACGTATATCAAAGAATTGGAACGATTTGCCTGCTGGGGTCTTCCCGTCCGATTATAATTTAAATGTCTTCAAGGCTCTTAATAAACTAGTTCGCCTCACCATCAACGATTGCATCACTGCTTAACTCACCTTATGGGAGTTCACTGTCAACCACTAGTTTATATATATTAAACAAAAAATTGCGGATTACTTACATATGCATACACACTGGTAAACTATAAAAGAAGTGTGACCTGATTTATACATATGCAAACAGTCATCTTCCACCTGCCTTTATTTGGGGAAGAAAAAGAAATGATGAGCCAACTCCAATTTAATTAGAGTGGGGTCAGGACAATGATGAGTATATTTTTGGTTATCTATGGGAAACCTTCAATAGGCGACTGGGCTTTTGGGCAAAAGACCAGTGAGTATGGGATTTTTACCTCAATTAAACCACCTTGGTGTTCACCATCAGTACATGGAAGGGGTCTCGTAACTTCTCAAAAGACCATCCCGGAATCCCCTCTGTACAACGTATTTTAGGGCACATCCCTGGGGAATGACGTGTACCTACCTATATGCATAGCTTATTTACCACAAAGGGCTTTTTATTGGCGTTTGCTTGCAGCTTCACCCGCGTGAAGGTGAGTTTCTCCATACAAACTTTGAACCCCCGTTTCATCCTCTCCATTAGGTTGCTTTGTTTGTTCGTGTGTGTTGTGTTTTCGTGTTGTATTGTTGTTTCGTTTCATTTATTTAGGGAGTAAATTTTGGAAAATCCTCACTTAGTGCTCACCTACATCATAAAAGGAAACTTTGTGCAAAATTTTACGCTCTTAGTCCCCGTAGTTTCAACTGCGTGTTGATCTATCTATTAGTTAGTTTCTCCTTTTATACATATATATAGGTAAGGAAATCATCCAATAATTTCTTCCGCTCTTGGTGGAGTGAGAGAGGGTGTCACACTTTTACTAGTAAAACATACCCATGCTTCTTTAGTTGCCCTTTGCGTTCTAGGGCTGCAGTGACTCTTTTGAACAATCCTGAAGCCCGGGCAGGCATCGGCCCTAGCTGGCTCCTTCAGTTATGCTGACACAAGAGTAATTCTCAAAGAATCGGTAAACTTAAGTGGCCGTGAGCAGGGCACACTGCTCTAAACAGATGGTCGATGGGGCCGAAAGGCTCTAAAATGACAACCGGGTACGGAAAGACGCAGCGTTTCAAGGCCTGGTCGGGGGACCGATGACTTGGTGAGTCACGGGATTCCGATGGATGCGAGACGCACAAGACTGGTCGTTATGACTTCTCTTGGCGGAAGGATTTGTCCAACAGTGGACATTTATCGGCTGAGACAATGATGATGGAAAGTAATTCTCGGTTGCTTTTAACATGATAAAGATATATTTATTGCGTAACTGTTTATATTAAGATCTTATTTATAAACAATACATTTTTAATTTCAACAGTCTACCCAAGTCTGTTTATCAAAAAAGTAAGTTAAACAAAAATCTCATGCAGATTATAAAATACATTATCAATCAAAAAAGTTTTCAATTTATTTTTAAACATATTGCCATTTAATTGCTCAATTGCTGTTGGTAACTGGTTGTTCACACGAATAGCAGTAACATTTTTATAATCCATCATATTGTTGATAGCTGGTAAATTAATGTCATATTTATATTGTTTTCGAATGTTTCTTTTGGAATTTGATTTGAAATTAAAGTATTGTATATTTTTTAACAAATAAACATAATTCGAGAATATAAATACGAGTCTGTGTCAGGAAACCCTCGTTTTTGAAGACTTATCTTAATGGTTCGGTACTATACATGTTATATTTTGTTTTAAGACATTTTTCAGGAGAATGAATTTAGATTGTACGTTTGTCGAGTTCCCCCAATATATTACACCATAAGTTAACAGTGGGCACACATTTTCTAAATAATAATTTGTAGTGACACTTAGATTCGTAGTTTTTACAAGAACTGAGTCATGGTATATAAAGAGATTTTTGTTTGAGTACATAAGAATAAGAACATTTATTTATATAAACTTCATATACAGTAGTGCGGACATAATGCAATAAAGTATTCTCTACTCAAAATAAATGCCTGAAACAGGGCATTATACATTTTATTATTTAACTAGTTTTTAGCTGATGACCAGAAATATCGAAGGTCCAAAAGTTATTCAAAGTCTTAATAGTTTTATCGAGGCATTTGCATTCCAACCTAAAAGCGATGTCGTGTTCTATTTTTAGGTCTGTCAACAAAGCAGCCACTTTGCCCAAACAGTGGGCACAATATAGAAGCGGTGAGCATTGTCCTGATTGATTATGATTAAGTATCTTCGCTCACGCGACTTTTGTCATTATAATCAGGCACCTCTTCCCCATTGGGCACACTAGGCACGTGTTCAGGGCCCCGTGATGTATTGGGGCCCCCTTCTCCCTACTCGATTACCAAACGATAAACGATAGCTACTCTACTCTCGCCTAAAAATCAGGTTTACCGATTGCAGCATGTTTTAATAAATTTCTATATACATATAAAATTAATTTTATATAATTTTGCACCGAGAACGATCAGGGGCGTGTTGTATATTGACGTGTGACGTTTTAGACAAATGTTGCGCTATTTATATGTTAAAATGTAATAAATAAAGAATATTATAAGTTTTTACTGTTAAATAAATTTTCTACTATTTTATATAATATAATATATATAGGTTTAGGTTTAAAGATATTTATTCTCAAAAAAGACACAAAGTCACTTACATGAGAACAGAGAACCTTATGCTAATATTAATAATAGGTTCGTCACTGCATTAGATAATGTTCACGGTACACCCATTCAATACATTCAGTTTTAGAGAAAGGTATTATTTGCTGTTAGATATTCAGCTAACTGAGTTTTGAATACATTGAATGAGTGTAAATTTTTGATACAAGCGGGTATTTTGTTGTACAACTGTGCTCCTTCAAATGTCAACTGTTTTTATATGATAACATATATGTCAAATTTAACTGTTTTGAAAAAATCATCAGTGAATTATTTTTATTTTGTGTTTTTGATAAACAGTTACTTACAATAGTGGATCGCGGCATTCATATGAAGCGAAAAAACATAGCATTAACTTAATTATTTTGAATAATGTTTGTCGCTAATGTCAATATTATGTATTTTTTTAGATTTTGAAAATGTGATTAACGATTTTGCTCAATTCACATTTAGAAGGGTACCTTTTCAATCAGTATAGATACTTTTAAATAAGAACTAACCGTGAATGTTGGTTATTTACTGTGGATCACATCATATTGTCTATTCATCATAATATCTCATGATCTGTAAAAAATAAAAATAGAGCTAAAACTTTGCATATCTATGTTCTTTGTCTTGTGTGTCTTTGTTTGGTCATAGGGGCCCCATTATCCTAATGTGCCCAGGGCCACTAATAAGTGAAAGACGGCCCTGATTATAATCTATTATTATTGAGGCCTATACCTATTATTATAGTAACGAAAAAAAATCCTGATATAATTATGTGTACCTACCTAAGTAGCATCGATAGTAATCAATTTATATCCGTGAGTTTCAAAAGGTGTTTGTACATTTGTCATCAGTCCATTTACTTCTAAAAAATGTGTTGAAAAGTGCGTTTTGTGTCTTATCATAGTTTTATAAGTACATTAGTAATAATTACTTTAGTAATTACGTACGTATTAGTAATTATGTACGTAGTATTTAACGTTAGGTAAAATATATCTAAACGCTAATAGTATTTTAGTAAACAGCATACGCTTTTATAATAAGCTTTTTTTTATAATATATATATTATTAGAATATGTTTCCTTCGAACGATTTCCTACTATCACGTAAGTGAAGCCACTGACGGAAGCTAGTATTTACTTACCTACATAAAGCAACACAGCCACCGCAGTCTGAACTAAACTTTATTTTTATGCGCATATTTCACAACTCATGTACGTTTTTAAATTTTTGTTGTAGAATCCATAAAACTTTTGTGTTTTTGTTATAGTTACCCTTCTGTTGCATAATAGTTTGTTAAAACTAACTCAGGTTTACAGAACTGCAGAGCAAAAAATATGACGCTTTTATTATAATATTTATTCGCCTGCAACACAAAATGGGGCCGTAAGGTTCTAGAGTGGCGACCGCGCACCGGAAAACGTAGTGTTGGAAGGCCTCCCGCAAGTTGGACCGACGACCTGGTGAGAGTCGCGGGAATGCAGTGGATGCAAGATGCACAGGATCGGTCGTTGTGGAGACGCTTGGGGGAGGCCTATATCTAATAGTGGACGTCTTTCGGCTGAAGTGATGATGATGATGAACACAAAATGCAATCACGAGGGGTAGCTAGTTCAACAGCTTAATAGGCAGCATTAATAAGGTTCTTTACCAAAGATAGGTTTTGTGGTAAATAGATTTGTTTAAATCTTAAGGGTTGTGGGAGTCTTACTTTCCTTTCCGCGTGAGTTAAAGGGACTACAGGGGCTAGTCGCAAGTTCTATAATGCATAAAAGTATATGATCCAGTACAGTAAACAGAATCAGAAAAAATTGTGATATTCTTCAGGCTAAATGTTAATAGAAAGTGTGTTCACAACTGTAACGAGTCGAAATCGTCTCACCACATATTTCGCTTTTACGCGATTTTCGAACTGATCGTATAAAGGCATCCTAAAAGGACTTGTATCCAAGTAAGGAAATCGTTAAAAAATGAGCTGTCACATTTGTTTTTTTTCACTTTCTGACCCGGCATTATATAAGAAAGCGCAAAATTGTGGTGTCTTTTCCACAAATGCCATTAATGAAGAGTTGAAGTTGAAGTTATATAAGAAAGCAGCTATTTTTTGCTTCTGCTAAAATTCAACAAAATCCACTTTAATGGCGGATAATTCGTGCCTTAAAATATTTTTTTTTGGTAAGAGCTAATTATTTTAGATTTCTACACGACACGTTGTTTTCCGTTCTTGCATCTTATGAGTCGTTGTTCTTTGCAGTTGAAGTCATTTTTCGCCCACCTGTTTATTTTGACGTTGTGTGGCGCACTTGACATTTTCAAAGGAAAAACGGTGAGTTTTCATTATAAAATACCAGGCGACCTCGTGTTGACAAAGTCAAACTTTTGTGTATTTTAACGATTTTATATGGTTGTTTCAGCCGCCTGGGTTTTTTTTTTTTAGTTTTTTTATATTCTTCTACTCAATTTTAGAATCTTTTCTATTTGAGTTTGGTTTTGGAGTTCCTTGCCTGGAGTCTCCACGAGGGAAAGTCTGCTCGTTGAAATGTTTTTTTCTTAAGTAATCATCAAAGATGCAACACATTATCAAATTAAATATCTCCCTAGTTTCTGAACCTGGTCATGAACTGCGGGCCGGAAAATTAAAGACTGAAGTTAAACTGATAGTTTGATTTTTTCCTATATTGCCCCCACTGGCAGATTAAAGGCCCATTCTCTCCGAATTAGAGTAAATCCGATTTTTTGTTTGATGCACCTGTCGCCCGAATCCTCTACCATTTTCTTTTTTTTTCGTACATCATCGACTCTCTAACTTTTGTCACATACACACTTTTTTTATATATTACAAAACATTATAGGTACAGCCACCTTAGTACAATAGTAAAGAATCGTGAAAATGCCTCTATAAATTACGTTCATCGTTTAAAAACCGTTTTACTGTTATAGTGTTTTAATTTTATAATCAAATCTGTAGATTTTTAGTAAATCGCTAAAATGCTTCCCAAGTGCAAGCATTGTGTCCTTGCGCATCTCTTTCTGTATGCATTCCAAGAGTAACCGCGCTTTAGCTGCTGTAGTCCTCTTAGTAAATGTAAAAGTCTGTATTCTACAATTACACCTCAATATCTGCACGTGCACGACCTTGATTTTAGGTAAATAATACTTTTATACAGGTAGGATGTACATATACACCTGTGAGACAATCTCGACGAAGTCACTGGCAAAAATTTGTATATTTATATGCATTCTATTCCTTGGTAAGTATATTTATTCAAATCTTACGACTCATTAGAATAACTTAATAAATATTCAAACCGTTTAGCATTAGAAACCCGTCCGTCTAATTAAACTAAATTGCAATTTAATTGGCAACAAGAGTACAGTTCCAGCAAAGAGCAAACCGTTCCCGTACGCCATCTTGAATTCAAATGCGATAACGAAATACGGGACTTCAAGCGTTACCTACTTGGCCCATATTGAGTCGCGCGACTTCTGAAGTTTCGGAATCGAAAGGAAACAGGCACATACTGGGTAGTTGTTAGTAAATTAGGGCACGCCACAATAGTGGCGCTAAGAGTCGTTATGAGGTATTGGCTAGAGAGACGGCATTGAGTTACTTTTCGTCTGATACTGACTAGTCGCGGAGGGTTTTATTTATTTTATTTATTCATTTCATCGACAAAATACATGTGTGTCGAATGGTTGAAAATTTAACAATTTAATAAAACATTCAAAAACCATAATACAAATAATTAAAAAAATAAAAATAATTCGCAATTTTGGTAGCGGGACCCGAGGCACGGTGCGCCGCTGGCCGACCGCAAGTAGTTGGGGGCCCAAATAATGTGCTAGCCACAAATGAAAAGCTGCCCCGCCAACTGCCAAAAAATCTCGGAATGCACTTGGTGCATGCTGGTTGGCGACCAGACGAGAGGGGCCGATGGACATTCCCAGAGGGGCTACGGCGACCCCGCAGTCTCCAGACTAGTCCCCTAATGATGTCGTTCTTTCAGTGCGTGCCTGAAGGTTATTGTTGTCATTTCAATACCTTCTCTCCTTCCTTCACTTAATCAATTATGAAAAGGAACTTTAAGAGAACTGCTGCTGCCACTGTTCAGCTTGAACAGTGGCAGTACTCCCTCTAATACGTATATTAGAGGGAGTGCTGCTGCTGTTCTGCTTTTCTTGTATTGAGTCTGCATACCTCGTAAGGTCTAATCTCGTCGCAGTCCATCACCCCCTAGAGATTGTGAAACCAGCTCTCTTATTCCTTTTGGAGACGCTGATCAGAAGTCCGTCAGACGTGTCGTACCTTTCTTACCCAGGGTTTATCTTGGAGTACAACATTAAACCACGAGCGGGTGTATGTATGTGCGTCCGAGATGACATCTGTTATCGGCGTCTCCGTAACCTTGAAGACTCCAGGTTCTCTATGTTTTGGGCTTTAGTGGACACAGGCCTGGATAAAATTATCTATGCTTGTGTTTACAGCTCGCACAGTGGAATTCAGGATGCAACCGGGCTCATACAGCATCTAAGTAAGGCAACGGATGCCGCTCAGCAGCGGTACCCTTTCGCTCAATTGGTGCTACTGGGGGACTTTAATGCCCACCACCAAGAGTGGCTCTTCCCGTACCAGAGCATAGATCATACTGGTCGAGAAATGCGAAAGCTAGCGCTAGCATTAAATCTCATCCAGCTAGTCCAGGGGGCAAAAAGGGTGCCGGATGTTGATTTCCACACAACCAATTGCCAAGCAATTGGCTATTCCTATATACCTTCTGCTGACAACACATCCAGACCGCTATTCAGTGTTGTGTTCTTCACCTTTAGGTAGTTCCGACCACTGTTTGGTGAAGTTTGTGTCCATCTACTCCCCGCAGGATCCCAGTCCTAGAGATACCCGGTGGATTTGGCAATACAGGTCAGCAGATTAGGACGGCATGCAATCTTTCTTTGCATGTTATCCTTTGTAGCCCATTTGCTTTTCTTCGGATGATGTTTCGTCGCGTAACAAATGTGTTGCGTCAGGGAATTCAGTACTATATCCCATTCTCTGACCAATTCCAACCTTGGTTTAGCGTTGAGTGTAGTCACGCTACCGCGCTTAAACACGTGGTGTACTACTACTGAAACGTGATGGGTCGTTGGCCCACACCGCTGAAGAGAAAGCAAACTTTGTTTCTCTTTTTACGGAATCTTCACGCCTAGATTCTGGTGATGCACGGCCCCCTGCTACTCCTGATAAAAGTAAGACAAGTATGTCGGAAATTCGCGTCTATCAGAAGGACGTTCGCAGGGTACTGCATAACCTTGATGTGAACAAAGCTAGTGGCCCTGACGGGATATAAGAAGATCATCGGCAATGATGCGCTTGCCGCGTCGAAGCTTCAAAGTCTTGAGCATATACATCGAATTGCTAGCCTGTCGGTTTTCTATCGTTTACATTTCGGGGAGTGTGCACTGGAATTGCACAATTTGATATCGCCAAGCCCTTTTCGTCATCGGACTGCCAGACGTGCGGCGTTGCGCCACCGGTACATGGTGGACATCCCACCCATACGTACAAAACGTTTTGAGAACACATTTATTGTGCTTACAGCTAAGGGGTGGAATTCCCTGCCGGCGTCTGTGTTTCCAGTTAACTACAACCTAGGGGTCTTTTAGTAAAGAGTAAATACGTTACTTCTGGGCAAACGTGCTTCATCGTAGACCACATCATCGCTTTCCATCAGGTGACACCGTGGTCAAACGTGAGCCTATTAACAATAAAAAAAGATACGGTTTGGACATGGGTGCTTCGGAAATTACTTGTGTCACATTGACCGAGAGCCGAGGCCCGAAGCACACGCCCTCCAGTCCTTCACCAAATGTTGCTGTAGAACACTTTGTAGTTTTAGTCATAAAGGGTCTGACAGACTCCCTCGCTCACCCCGGTGCGTAGGACATCCATAAAGATTTCCGCATAATATGGTAACAGGTAAGGCAGTATAAAGTACTTTGGCATATTAGTTTATGAACGATTGGATTGGCGCCCACAGATGGAGGCCCTTACAGGACAAGTCAGGAAGTTAGTTTACGTTTTTAAGAATCTTCGTCGTTCTGCCGATCGGTCGATATTGTACACAGTCTATTTTGCACTATGCCAAACAACATTGGGTTAATATATCGCGTGGGGTGGGACTTACAAAGCTCTATTTCTAAAAATAGAAAGAGCCCAAAGGTCTATCCTTAAGATCATACATTGTAAACCACGTGACTATTCTACCACAGAATTATGCAAGGAGTGCAATGTATTAACAGTGCGACAGCTATTTATTTTACGCACAATGCTCCAGCGGCATTCACTATTTCCCCTAAATAAAGAGGTTTTAAGAAAGAAGTGGTGCACTTGTTTGCTCCTCTGTGCGATGTAGGACAGCTTTCGCACAACGACAGTACAAGGCATTGAGTTCCAGGCTTTTGAATGAAATTAACAAAAAGATCTTACTATACAAACTAAATAAGCATAACTTTAAAAATAAATTAACTAGTTGGTTAAAGTCATTACACTACGATGAGTCGGAAAAACTCATCGAAGTCGTTAAGTGATGTTACAAAGCTTAATTTTTGTTTTATTTTTATCTTAATTGTTATTTTTTGTTACCTTCTTCTTTATTTTTTCGGCCTAGTTATTAAAAAAAAGATGTACTAACCTAGAAGACATACCTATTTAGAAATACCTACATATTCTGCACCAACAGAAAAGGATAATACATTTTAAAACAGACTGCACTATTAAACCAGTGGATCGCCTGCTACCCAAGATACGGGCAGTGCTCAGTTTGGGAGTCGTTGACTCACTTTTGGAACTAACCAGTGTAATGTGATGTTATCTAGTCATTGTGTTTTGTGTACTTTTTGAAAATTAAAATGAATATTTTTTTTTTTAATTATGCAATACTTTAAGACACCATGTCGATCTTAATACAGGCATCTGTTTTTTAAAACTATGTTAAATCAGCTAAGGAGTGGAATTCCCTACCGGAGTCTATGTTTCAAACTCACCCAAAGGGCAATGGAAAGGGCTATGCTCGGAGTTTCCTTGCGTGATCGAATCAGGAATGAGGATATCCGCAGGAGAACCAAGGTCACCGACATAGCACGAAGAATCGCCAAACTTAAGTGGCAATGGGCAGGGCACATTGCTCGCAGAACGGATGGCCGTTGGGGCCGAAAGGTTCTGGAATGGCGACCACGTACCGGAAGACGTAGCGTTGGAAGGCCTCCTGCAAGGTGGACCGATGACCTGGTAACGGTTGCGGGAGTACGATGGATGCGAGACGCACAGGACCGTTCATTGTGGCGACACTTGGGGGAGGCCTATGTCCAGCAGTGGACGTCTTTCGGCTGAAATGATGATGATGATGATGAGTCTATGTTTCCTGATAGCTATAACCTAGGGGTCTTTAAGTCAAGAGCGAATAAGCTACTTCTACTACCATCGTCGTCCATCGCTGACCACATTGCCAATTTCCATCAGGTGAGAGTGGTCAAGCGCGAGCCTATCAATTATTAAAAAAAAACCGCACAAGTGTGAGTCGGACTCGCGCACTGAGGGTTTTGTACAAACTTACCTATGAAAACAGTTCAATTCCCGAATTGAATTACGAAAATTTTCCAAATCACATTTTTTTTTGTGATGTAACAACCAATTTACAGTTTTCAGATTTTTTTCTATACTTGTGCTATGAGACTTTACTTCATACCAAATTTCAGGATTCTAGGTCAACGGGAATGAATTTTGATTCCTTTGAGAGTGTCGAAATTGTCGTAATTTTCTTTTTAGTTAACTTAGAAGTCTGATTTTTTCGCAGCTTCAAGGGACCGCAGATCTGAGTATATGGTATTAATAAAAACTTCAACTCGATACCTCCACGAGTTCCCGAGATAAAGGGTCTTGACAGACAGATAGACAGACGGCGGAAGGACAACAAAGTGATCCTATAAGGGTTCCGTTTTTTTTCCTTTTGAAATACCGAACCTTGAAAAAGAAAAAAAGTTTTGATGAAAATAAGATTTTAACACCGATTTTGATGTTAAATAAAACATTTAAATGACCATCCGAATGATTGGTGATATGCTGAGATGTAAGCTTTGCAAAAACTTCACGATCGGCGGCTTATATGGTAAACTAAACTTGAGGGACAAAGAAGCAGCTTACATAATAATGTAGCTTGTACATGCACAAGAATTTCTCACAATTTTAAAAGCCAATTTCAAAGTTAAACACGTACCTATACATCATAGTAGCGTAAACGGAAACTAGCGGAGATGCCTCTGTATCGATAAAATGAATACGAGTGAAAATCTAAATAAATGCATACTAGAATATGTGAACGTCTTGTGAAGTAGGTGAAGCAAGATGGATACTATCTATTTCATCTCCGGGGAGTATCGTTTGTGGTAACTACTTGCGGGTAAAATCCTTCCCTCTTAGTTTTAATGTCTATCGAGCTGTTTATGCAGCCTTTTGGTTTGAATATACAATTTTATGCTAAAGTTTGCCATTCTAAAGTCTTCTGGGAAATGGAACGAAGGAGGTATGGATGCCTGCAGATAAATCGATGATACGTTTCCGTATTCAAGATGGGTGATCATATTTTCTACCTATATAGCGCAATATTTTCACACTGAAATCCCAAACCACCACATCCCATATAATTTGAAAAGTTATCTGCAGGCATCCTTTACTAATTGGCTTCCAAGACTCCGACGTCACTGAATATCCCATCTTTTAAAACCATAAGTGAACTTGTTGAAACTTCAACGGTCCGGACTAAGCGTTTCGTTTCGTTGTTTATATCGCGTAAATCGAAGGACTGGAACAATTTGCCTGCTGCAGTCTTCCCGTCCAACTATAATTTAGGTGTCTTCAAGGCTAGAGTGAATATGCTCTTAATAAACTAGTGCGCCTTACCACCATACAATCAATGATTGCATCTCTGTTTACCATCAGGTGGAATCGCAGTCAAGCATTGGTTTATATCAATTTAAAAAAAAAGGGAACCCAAAATAATATCAGAAAAGGAATGTTGATGATCCTAACAAAGTCTTGTGGATAGCCGTCAAATTCCAGCACAAAACCGCAGTGCAATTTTATTTTCACCCACAATGCCAAATCTGATTTCAACTGTGATACCATAGCACTCTATAAAGAACCATAAAAGTGTCACATTTGCTTATCGTTAGCACGCATCTGTTTCAACGCCTTTATGGATTTGTATTCACAAGCACTCCGTGTAATGAAATCAAGCTAACGCCCACCAAAAGTCAATAGCAAAACATTTTCTAATTCACTTATATTATATACGCGGTGCTGATAACTTTTTCAATTCGAATATCTTGTACATTGTAGGGTTTGGTCCTTTAAGATATCCCGGTCTCAACGACTTTGGAGCCGAAGTTACACAGAGGTGATTTCGTGAATGTTTCGTTCTCAGACTAAGTGATTCTTTTAGTATGTGTTTTGTTGAGTATGTTCAAGATTTTGTACTGTGTTATTTTAAATGGACAAGATGTTTGAGTATTTTTTATATATTTTGACAAAATTACGTATTATACTTATAAAAAATATTTTTTTATCGAAAGATTTTCAAAGACGTGCTTGAGATATGAATTAATTTCATTTTAAGTACAAAGTCTACATGCAGCCACAGTATTTCATTTTTATCTGTAGATTTTTTGCGACTTGAAAATGCATAACAACTGTAGCATTACACAAAAAGAAATGTTGAACTTTTCGAGTTTTATTAAAGTTTCTTCTTTTTTAGCTTCGCAGCCAACACGAATCTTGTAATTGATATATTTCAAGAAATTTTATAAATATTGGTATATTTAAAGAATCGATTAAGTTAGAACAAACTATGAAGCTGTTTTAAAATTACAATATAAGTATAGTGTACTAAATTGTGATATTAAAATACTTCTCAGCCTCTATCAATCTCCATATCTTTGTCTTAATTCTCTTTAAATCAGCCAAGTTATACTCTGCAGTGTAGGCAGGTGGGCTGGCCTACGGCAGCGATGGCTTTCTTCTTCGTGCTGACAAAGTATCTTATCTCAAGAGTAACTCTGCAATTTATTAGCTATGTTTCACAGTTCCACACTCTGCAATTTAAGAAAGTGGTCTGACCCACGGTGGAGATGGCTTCCCGTTTAGTGCTATTTTCGAAGTACAAAAAAGTATCTTAACTCTAGTGTCTTACCGCTCTATCCGCCAAGTTCCGCACTCTGCAATGTAGGTAGGCAGGCTGACCCACGGCGGCGGTGGCTTCCCTCTTCGTGCTGTTGTCGAAGTACGGAGTCCCGAGGGGCTCCCAGCCGCCGCCGCCCGCTGTTACACCTGTGATAAACATGTCACTTATCATCATTTATCTTCACTAAGTTAAATGTATTGGAAATGTCTGAAAATGTTCGAATTTTATGACTAAAATATGTATATATATCGATTAGGAATGTAGCGATATCAACGACGCCACATGGGAACTAAAATTGAAGATCCTGCATCGTGATATTAGAGTTCTACACGCAAATAGAACATATATTATATTATTATTAATATAATATACCATAAAACCAACGATTGGGCAGTTGCCCGGGCCAGACACACCTGTTAAGTTGAAAGATCCTCCCTTTTCAACGGAGATTTGTGGAATTTTACGCTCTCTTCTACCTACTCTTAAAGTAGCATCCACACTAACAGTGCTATTCTCAGATTTCTATTTAATAACGTCTGTAAAGTTTCACAGTCTAAAAAGAAAAGTTGCTATAAGGAGTTCAAGATATCATCTGATTTGCGTTTTCCTAGCTATGTTGTGGTTGGCTTCAAGTCTTAAAGGATACAGCTGAACACCAGTTTATTATGTAGAGTGACTGCCTATTTATTCTTGATAACAAAGTAACTGGGTAAAACAATACCCCTTGTTCAGACTAATTGTCAGAATTTCGATGTCATGACACGAAGTTGGTAGGCCACCTTGTGGGAAGGTGGATCTATGAAGATTGCAGGAATACGATGGACGCGAGATGCACAGGACTAGTCGTTATGTCAATACTTGGGGGTGCTATGTCCAGCAGTAGACAGACGTCTTTCAGCTGAAATGATAATGATTATGATGTTATGTCTGTCATAAATGACAGTCGGGACCACTCTTGCGGCTGCTATTATAAATCTTCGAGCCAAGCGATTATAAGTCCTTTCAGTGACGTTTACCGAGTCAAAAAAGAAAATTATCATAAAGGAACATACGTTCCTTTGTGTTTCTAGTAAACTTTTTTATCATTATCTACCCGTGTGCCAAATTTCATCCAAATCTGTTCAACAATTTGAGCATAAAGGTGCAACAATCATACACACATACAAAATTCCGCCCTCATAATATTAGTAGCATGGTATACTTTTACTTAGCGTCAATTAACGCTAAGTAAAAGTATACTATGTTACATTCATATCGCACAAGTCCCATTTAAGCTCTAAAATGCATATGAGCTCCGTGCAAGATAGTGCTTAAGCGGATAAGTTAAGTCATGTGCATTAAAAGGCATATGCAAAATGCGGTCGAGACTGGAGAACGAAATGTCAACGCTGTGCTCTTAACTTTAGGTTCTGCAGCGGGTGCAATAATCTTTACCCAGCAATGTCGCTGCCTCAAGGAATATTATTTTGAATAAAATATAGCTGATTTTGAGCAGTGGTGGCCGAGTGGTAACAGCCAACTTACGAGTTTTAGGTCGCGGGTTCAAACCCAGCCAGACGCATTCATTACCTACTTTGTGTAATTTATTTCATCACCACTGCTCTTAAAACGCTGAAGGAAAACATCGTGAGGAAACTGGCATGTCCTAGAACCAAAAATTCAAAGATATGTGACATCCACCACGCGGGCCCAGTGCGGGTCACTGGGCTCACGTGGTTAATTACGGCCCATTCCCTCTCCTAGAGAGGAGGCCTGAGTCCCAACAGTGGGAACATTATCAAGGCCTACTATGCTATGCTATAGCTGATTTTAGAAGACGGTATTGGGATTCGAATTATGAACTGTCTTCTGCTTGGTACAGAGACATGAACACATTTTTCAAATGCATAAAAAGTATTGACGGAGTTATTTTCAGTTAGTTTCGATTTACATAATCTTCCAACCTTAAAAGCCGATTTATACCGAAATGGCAGTAGTCGGAAGCGACGGGGTGATCACTTTCAGTGTCAAATAATTTCAAACTTTATCTACATACTTAAAAGACCAGTATCGCTTGGCAAGCAAAAAGAAACAAAAAGTGTGCACCAGGTTCAAAAAACTTTTTACAAATAAAAATACAACCGACTTCAATGTAAAAAAACACTGAAAGTGCAAAATAACTTTAATTTCAGAAGTTAGTGATTCTATTATAGTTTTGTCTCGTCGTTATTTCACACCGACTTCCGAATTTAAAGTTATTTTGCACTTTTCAGTGTTTTTTTTTTTACATTGAAGTCGGTTGTATTTTTATTGTAAATAGTTTTTTATTTTACCCTTTTTAGTTACGGTACCACCACTAAAAAGTAACATTCAGTCATAAATTAAATACCTTATAGCCAGAGTGTATCTCATGAAAATTCTAATAATACCTAACACGGTAAGATTAAATTAATTTAAGTTCCGGTGCCTATCTTCAGGATTCATCATCAGATCAGTTCGATATATCCTCGTCTTCTTACAGTCAGTCATCGACTACACGTATAATTAAAGTTTAACAATTTTGCTTGTTATGACAGTTTTGCTGTGATCCTATGAGGAGTTCTGTTCCATATCTTCGAAGTTAATGATCAGATCATAACAATATTTCTATGGTAGCTTGGAAGCATACATAAATACATTTAACCAAAAAAAAAAATAACAATGTCGGTCCACAATTGACCGAGAAATCAGTGAATATACATAAAAAAAAAAATACATTCAGCCGAACATAGAACCTCCTCCATTTTGAAGTCGGCTAAAAAAGGGTGCGCCCCGTTCAAAAAAGTCCACCCGCTATGCCGTGAGGCTGCTTGCGGGGCCACTTCACTCCAAATACACGAGTTTCCTTGCCGAATGTAGAAATTTAACTAGTCAAGAAGAGCCTAGTTGCGTTGGTCATCGATCTTTAGTTATATCCTGCCAGCAATTGCATGCTAAAGGCGATTTCAAAAAAATCAAAAATAGAATTTTACGTGACTGACAAGCATTATCGAAATGTCACGTGGAAGCTCGCCTTACATTTTTATATTTTGACAAGGTTTATTGCTGATAAAATTATACTTTTTTTAAACCTTTGGACAGGGAGATTATTACGAGTATTATTTCTTTTCCTCGTACATATACCATACATATCTATACCTGTAAATTGTCCTATTACATATTCATTTCAATGACCAACTATTTCGTGGGTTTTGTGGTTGCAACAGTCGTGCTGTTGAGCGTGGGATCATCGGATGAATTTCTAGGTCAGGAAAAAACTGGTATTAGGTTTTTTCATCACAAATTACTCAGAAGCTGCTCAGAGTTTAATTTAATTTTAATAAAAGGCGTTAGTCCTGCGCCTGATCGTCTCGGAATGCTGTCTCATCGGACTATGAGAGTAAAAGAATAGAGAGTGCACCAGTATTTGCATAATATCTTCGTTGAGACAGGCCAACGTGGTGGAAATTCTGTCGAAAGGAATATTTATTATTCATCTTAATTCACCAATCAGGCCATACGTCAACTTTCTCTTAGTCCTGCTATCTATACCTATATCTTTTATTTTGTCCTACATATAGTAGATAGTTTAAAAGGTATTCAATCTCACATATTATAATTCACTCAAAATATTCCTTAACTATCACAAATAAGACTACAAAATATGTCTGTACATGTTTTTGAATTCATGCCAGACGTTCAAATGAACTGGAGGAAATAGGTAACCTATTTCCATAGAATGACGCAAATAACTTGTGGGGAGAGCGACTACAATTTACGCATCGCCAACACCTGTCCTCGAGACACAATAGGTATGTACAAGTATACTAGATATCTAGGTGTTAGACGGTCTTTCAATGTATAGATGTGCGATTTATAACTTATGTAAAGTCAAAGTCAGATGCTCATTTCAATAAGACCCATTGTTTTTTTCGAAAGTCTAGAAATAAATAAAAAGTCCAAGTGCGAGTCGAGTAGAGAAGAGTAATATAATATTAAAATAAAGCAAAACAAGCCGACAAAATAATGTTTCTTGTACGGATATCCCCTTTAATTTTTAATTTTCCTATTTGTTGTTGTAGCGGCAACAGAAAACACATGCTGTGAAAATTTTAATTAGATAAGTACCTCTTACGGTTTATGAGATCGTAGCGTCAGACGGACGGATAGACGGACCAATACAGAGTGAAGGCTTTGTAAATAGGTTCCCGTTGGTACCCTTCACGTTTTTTTTAAAGATGCCAACCTTCAATCACCAACAATCATTCAATGACTACTTGCGATCGGGCCGAGCTCGGTCGTGTCAGACTATTACTGACTAAAACCACATCTATGGTCCTTCTTTATCTTTTGACCAGGGGTTTCTCTTTTGGCGGGTACGAAACCCTAAAAACCAACCTAAAATTGTAGCTTATTTTTGCTTTGCCAGTTTATACAACAGAACTTATTTTGTACGTAATAGTATGAATTATTCTACAGCCGAATTATCATAAGCTAAACCGTATAATTTCGTGAATTCAAATAGCGTTCCACATAAAATTGTAAATCATTTTATAAATTCGGGCTGCCCGTAGAGTCTAAAATATGCAATTTCATTTCCAATGAGCATAAAAATGGAAATACAACACAGACTCAATTTAGTTTCTTAAGAATTTTTAATTAATCATTTGATATAATGAAAGCCACTCGAGTTGGTAAGCTTTTAATTAGGACAGAGGGTCCTAAACATCTGATAAACTAACTGGAAGTTTGTCGCAAAGTTACTCTACTTGGGGTACATTCGACAGCAAAGTTCAATTCGTGTTCCACTTTTGGTTTTAGGTTCAGTTGAAGGAGTTTACAAGTTTATAAAAATATTAATAGTTTGCCTTTTGCAGGAAAGAGTTTGTAAATATGCAAAAATATAAGACGGCTGCTACTTTAGCTCCGCGGAATGATATTTTCTAAGAAGGATATATATTGATTTCCTTGCAAAAGTTTGAGACGTGTTTATATTTACCGAACTTACTACGACTTCGTCTGTATAGAATAGGTTCCTTTTATATAATACTAACTTTTGCCATTTTTTTTTATGTAGGTTTCTTCATACAAACTTACACCTAAAAGCATGAAACGGGGGCCTTTTCAAGCTTTTAAGAGACGAATTTTGAAAAATCCTCATTTAGTACCAGTCTACTATTAAAGTCTACTACTTGGTGTACTAATTTTCGTGTTTCTAGTCGTTTTTTATTATGATTATATGGATCTACA
Organism: Mythimna vitellina; assembly: GCA_949316375.1. Lineage (NCBI taxonomy): Eukaryota > Metazoa > Arthropoda > Insecta > Lepidoptera > Noctuidae > Mythimna > Mythimna vitellina. Next base: position 10,952,296 of record OX438698.1, read on the forward strand.
ACATAAACTTTACAGTTGTCCTTAATTTTAGCACGACAACTCTTAGTTTTTAATCAAATTGGTGACTTTTGCATATTTGCAAAAGTCACCAAATAATTTATTTTCTATTCACAAAATTTGTACAATTTGACCTTTTAGACAAAAATTGCCTGTGTTTGGAGACTTCGCTCTTCCGAAACTTAAAATTACGCTATGTACCTACTAAGAATTTATTTCCAATCTTAATAGTTTTATTTTTATAAAAATCTTAAAGTTTTAGATTTACAAAAAGATATAGACTTTTTAATTTTATTGTTCCTTTTCTTAACTTGAGGAAACTAAACCAATTTGTTAATACCTATTTCTATTTTGTAGAACTGACTAATTACATTAAACAAATTTACCTATTCTGTAACTAGTATTTGTATGGGGTCATACAAACACGGAGGCGAGAGGACGGACGAAGGACGGGAGGGGAGTGACGAGCATGTGATGTGTGTTAAAAATAGAAATAAGGTTTTCTAATAATAGAAAAAGAACCATTTCTGTTTGAAAGGATGAATTTGGTCTATAATAAATACTTGGAATAAAATACAATAATAACCTGAGTGAAATATCTAAATTGTAAATCAAAAAGGTTTGGGAGAGTATCTTTAGAGTTACTTGAGTAAAAAAAAGAAACAAAACTTATATTTCGGACAAAGTCAAAGTCAAATTTACGGATGTCGATACCACTAGACTAGTCTATTTTAGTTATTTTCATAGTATCATGTCGTCCAGTATCTTACTATGGGGACGGGCTGCAGACATCGACTCGATCTTTATACTACAGAAAAGAGCCATCAAAGCTATTTATAATCTTCGCCGGTGCGATCCTCTAAGGGAACTGTTTAAGGATATTAACATCTTTGACGGTGCCTCGTCAATATATTTATGAAAACATCATGTACCTACGTTAAAAAACATCTTCATCTTTTTAGCAAAAGAGACGATAGACATAATTATGTTACCAAAAATTGGGACCAATTAGTTTAACAGGTTTCAGACTGGCTAAAGTGGCCTCTTCTTTCATGGGGTACTGTTTGAAATGTTGTAATAAAATACCTCCCCAAATATTAGAACTCAATGAAACGAAATGTAAATCTTGTATTAAACGCATACTATGCAGGCAAGCATATTATAAGTTGGAGGATTATATTCAAGATAAAAATGCTTGGCTCAATGCTGATCCAGCTCCACTACCACCGGGGTGTACAAATTCATTAGTTTTGAAATTATTGTTATAATTTTTTTATTGTTTTTTTTTTTCTTTTTGAAATTATAAAATATTATTTTAGTTAGTACTGTATAATGTGGAAGTATTTTTTTCAAAGTTTGTAAATGTGAGTACCATGGAGCTATTTTATGGTTTTTAGGTTACTATTGGACTTGCTTGACATAAATGAGTATGGTAGTTGAGAGTTTGTCATGATCACTCAAATGTCTCACTGATGGTGGCGCGTGTGTAGGATCATTCGGTACTCTTCAAAATGGTTGAGCTGAGTGGTGCTAATATCATGTCCGTGAAAGGGCCCTGTCAGTTGAGACTGGTCATCTCTCAGCTGCCAGTTGCAATTTTAATATCTATGTTTAGTTTTTATTTTTACTTTATTAACATTGTTCTCACATGATAGCGACAAGAAACATGAAACAGAGATATTTGTAATTACAAAACATGGTTGAAAAGAGTGGCCACGGAGTTTCTAGCACATTCTGCTTCATAGAGATCTACGCTTTGGAATATGCAATTAGCATTATTTTTTTCTGACTGATTGACTTCTTGACATTTCAAAATGCTTTGAACCTTGAATTCCATAGTTAAAAAAGCTTGTTTGACTATACATGTATTATAAAAAGAAGAAAGTATTGTGAACGCCAAAAATTGAAATCGAAAGGTTTTGGGGAAATTGTAAAAATGAATTGGAGAATCAGTCAAAGAATCACAATGTATTTGCACGTTTCACAAAAAAGCATACGTTGCAACACGATGAATTAAATTACTTGTTAAGATTCCATCTTCATCTTTGCAACGATAATGCTCCTGTTTGAGGAGTGGTTAGAGAGGCGTTATGGCGTCCTCGCTTCTCTGACGAATGTTCTCACCGGACACGGTTGTTTTCGGAACATTATTGTTTCAGATTTGAGGGGAAGAAACGACCTGAAGTTGCTTTTGTACGAATTGCCTGAGGGACACGGTGTATGATACGGTGGAGATCTGTCCCGCTTGGGCGGAGTACCACCGTTTTCTCGTGGAAGCTATTGGCAGCGGCGGTCTCTGACGTGCGGCCCTGGTCTAGGTCATGATAGGGAGCGCTGCTGCTTGCTCCGTAAAGCGAGTGAAAGAGGTGGCGAAAAGTATGCATGAGAGGCACTCCTCACGTCCCAGTCACCGCAGGAGACGCCCTTGGCATCGGGAGTCGCAGGGCGATTCCACTGTAGACACAGGCTTACGGGTGGCAACTAATGAGTAGCTTACCGTCTTAGATTTTAAACTGCAATGGAGCGCTCATATTAGAGCTCTTTCAGGTAGACTGAGCTCGGCCGCATATGCAGTAAGAAAAATAAGGCAACTGACCGATGTAGCCACAGCTAAGTTAGTTTATTATGCTTATTTCCACAGTATTGTACAGTAGTACAGTATGTCTTATGGCATTTTACTGTGGGGATCTGCAGCTGATGTACACTCAATTTTCATATTGCAAAAGAGAGCAATCCGGGCTATTTATAAAATGGGTCCTCGCGAGTCCCTCAGAAATAAATTCGAAGAAATCGATATACTGACTTTGCCTTCTCTTTATATCTTAAAAAGTATTATGTATGTTCGTAAAAACCTAGGACTCTTCAAAATTAGAAGCGATTATCATAACATAAACACGCGTAGTAAACACGAAATTGTGTTACCCAAATGGAGATTAGCTAAGACCAGCAAGTCATTTTTAGTAGACAGCATACGCTTTTATAATAAGCTGCCAAAGGTGGTGACTGAACTTAGCGAGGGAAAGTTCAAAACCCATATTAAGCGTGTCCTAACTAAAAAAGCGTATTACTAGGTTAAATACTATGTCGAAGACACGCTGGTTTGGCAATGACTGCTTCTGCACATGTGGCCCCCTGGTAGCTCATAATATTTTGTAAATGTATCTATTGACTGCTCCACATTTGTTGTAATATATACTTTTTTTCGTTCTAACACATTGCTTTTGCATTTTTTTTTTATTATTATTTATATTATTAACGTATTATTTATTAATAATTGTAATTATTTATTTTACTTGCTTTTGTTTATATAGCCTCTTTTTATAATGTGAATGTGGGAACACTGTAGACTCCGCGAATTCTTAGGTTCCTTTTTATTATGATTATTTTTATTGTACTTTATAGTACAATATTGACCAGTCTACACTGTCCTTACATAATATCTACATAAGCTGTAATATGAAAATATTGTAAAAACAAAATCTTATTTAAAAGAGTAACCATGGAGTTTCTTGCCGGTTCTTCTCCATAGGAAACGACCAATTTGGAACCGTGCACTAGCTTCTGACGTTTTATAAGTGCCCATGTAGGCCTATGTGAAATAAAAAACTTTGACTTTGACTTTGAATAAGGAGCAGGCCCAAGTTGTCGGCGTGTTGTATGCCACGCGCGCCTCATTGCCTATGTTTTGCTTCCTAGAGCATTCTGTACTACCTTCTACTATCTTCATATTATTATTATAGAGCTGTCAGTATATTGGAAGAGGCCCGCCAGGACCGATGTTTACCAAGGCTGCGGGATTGTTTGAAAGAGTTACCATGATCCTGGAACGCAATAGATAACTAAAGAAACAGGAGGGTTAATCAGTAAAAGTCTGACACTACCTATCGCTTCACCTAGAGCGTGAAGATTTATTTGACGATTTTCTACCCACCCCTTAAATAAAAGGCATGGAAGCATCAGTCACTCTTGTACTTGAGCGGATTTGTTGAATTTCACATGACACATTTGATTTATAGGGTGGCCAAATCGGATGTATACAGTTTTATTTTGTTTCACAAATACTAACAATACACATACACACATATTGCAAGACTTATTACCTACAATATTACGAAGTTTATAATAATTACCCTTGAAATTGCTATTTTTTAAAACGGGTTGCTTTGAAGTGTTATATCTTTGGATTGACTTGGAATTATAAGTTCAAATAAACTTCATATTAAAAGTACGTTATTCTTTTTTTGAAATTAGGTATTTATTGGTTTCTTTGTGTTTTTTATTTTCAGTAATATGCGATGCGAATCAATTCGCAAATTCTTGCGATGACGATACATTGCAGTTTGCAAATTTTTACGATGCGACGTTGTATCGTAATTTTGTGTTTAGGTCCTTAATTGAAGTGACTATTGTGAAAAAGAAAAAGTATTTCCATTTGTTTCTTGTCAGCCTATAAAATCTTGTATACAAATTCGTGTCACAGCTTCAGGCAGTTGAAAACTGCTCGTCATTGCTTAATTGAATAATAACATTTCGAATTCAGGTTTGGCAAGATCGATATTGTACCACTCTGTTAAGAATTAATGAACCTATTGTTTGTTACTTTTTAATGATTAACTTTAAAAAGGGGTTTTAATTATAAAACTCTCGTTTAATCTTTATCTTTACATATTAAAAAAACGAAGTTCCACACTACGCTGTCTGCTAACGATAAATTAAAAAAAAACAACTGAATGTCTCACTGATGGTGGCGCGTGTGTTGGATCATTCGGTTCTCTTCAAAATGGAGTGGTGCTAATATTCTTGTCATGTCCATGAACGGGTGCTGTCAGTTGAGACTGGTCATCGCTTAGCTGCCAGGAGCTATTTTAATATCTATATTTATTTTTTAACTTTACTTTATTTACATTTTTGTCCCATAATAGTAGTGAGTGTAACGACAAGAAACAACTAACCGAGATATTTGTAATACATAAAATGATTGAAAAGAGGGTCCATGGAGTTTCTTATACGCTTTGGAATGTGCAATTAACATCATTTTTCTGACTGACTGATTTCTTGACATTTCAAAAGTCCCTTTAAATGGTTTATTTGAAATAAAATACTTTGAATCTTTGAATTTTTAATGAATTATCATGCGGTTTTTATTTATCGGTCATTAATAGACGCAAAGATTTTTGAGAAAAATTTATAAATATAAAAAGTATAATATAGTATATATATTATAGTAGACACAAGCCGAGAATTTCAAAGATTAGTAAAACCCTCGCGAAGCTGAGGTGGGTCGCTAGACAAACTGTCACAGTTACATTATAAAGCCTCCAGTTTATGTCTTTGTGTGTATTTTTTACAAAAAAAAAATGTTTAGTAAAAAAAATGTTAAAAAAATATCCAAATCGGTCCATAAACGACGGAGTTCTGAAGTAACACACATAAAAAAAATACAACCGAATTGATAACCTCCTCCTTTTTTCTGAAGTCGGTTAAAAAACCACACTTTCGATACTTGTCAGCTATTTTTCAAATCACGATCGGTGTCTATCGATATTTTTAGATAATAGATATATCATAGATATGTGTTGCTAGATAGCCTGACAGAGTACTTCAAAGTTTTCTTAGCATTATTAAAAGTTTATGTAAAATTATGTAACTGCTTTGATGTCGATTGAGTTTGTTCCATTTTATTACGCATCCAAGAATTGGTATCGAAACTATAGTTTTGCTTTATGATTGATGAAAGCATCATTATTTCTGCTCTTGTCCATTGTTGTTTTCTTCTATTCTGTCCTGTCACCAGGAACACTATCACTAAAGTACTAAAGTACCTAGGAGAGTGTTTAGTGTGTGAAAGAGAGAAAGGAAAACGGGAGAAAGTGTTCGACAAGACTGGAAGCGCGGGTGAGTGCGGCGCGGCAATCTCAAGCATAAGAATTACATTTAAGTGTTCTTAATGGGCACGCGGGCGCGGGAAGTGGCAACTCTCGCCATAGCTCGTTCATACAAGTGGCCACAGTGAGTGCGCGGGTGGCGAGTGGAAACCCCTGAACCCGCACTGCTGCCCGCACCGCGCTGCCAGTCTGGCCAAGCAATACGCGCTCGTTTCGCACCCGCGCCCCTCCCCGCGCTGCCAGTCTGGCCGAGCACATAAACTTCATCCAATGACTTCATCAATTACCGCGCTCACGATGCAAACGTGATGTATTTTTTTTTTAACTACTGAGAGGCTCGCGTTTGACCACTATCTCACCTGATGGAAAAAGACGTGAATGACGGTGGGCACACTTTCCTAAAAGCAACCTATTTACTTTTGACTTAAAGATCCCCGGTTGTAGACATTAGAAAACAGAGTACGGCAAGGAATTCCACTCCTTAGTTGTACGAAAACGAACGTGTTCTCAAAACGTATTGTTTGTATGGGTGGGATAATACCGGTGGCGCATTGCCATAAGTCTGTTGGTCTGACGATAGAATAGGCTTTACAGAATTAAGTTATGCATTTTCAACCCCACTGAAAATAATATGCAACGTTGGTAAGAGTTTTTGACTTTATTTTCCCCATCCCTAAATCCCACTTATGTGGGGTCAACGCTCGAGTTTGTCGTAAGTGAATAATATCTTACATTACCTAAGCCAAGGTTATTGTAACTTAATATTTAATAATATACATCAAGTCTAGGTAATATTAATTTTATGTGATACATTTGGTCAATAAATTATGCGGGCGAAGCTTTTTATGCGTCACGACGCTTTTATTATTATCGACACACCTGCTTAAATTCCTTCGTTATTTTCTATATGAAAATGGTATTCAAATTTTTATATCACACTGATATTATAAGGCCGAAAGTTTATATTTACCAGGTCACTCAGAAAGTTTTGGGAAAAAAAGTTTTTATGTATAAGGCACTGGCCACTTGTAATTATTTTAAAAACTTTTGTTATTTAAAAGTAAAAATATCATTTTTCGAATTTTGAATTTCCCTCCACATTGTTTTGAGAGCAAAATTAAATTATCATCTCACATTTAAAAATGGATCTGCATCGAGAACATTTTCGCGCGATGATTTTCTACGATTTTAAATGTATTCTTCAAATTGATTTTATGGATGAAGGACTTTCAAGAGCAACCATCTACCGCTGGTACAGGGAGTTCAAGCGCGGTCGCCTTACTTTGGGGGATGAACAAAGGGGTGGTCGTCCCACGACGGCTGTAATGGAAGAAAGTGTGCTGGCAGTATAAAATTTAGTTCAATAAAACAGGAAAATTACATACGAAGAGTTTCAGCATACACTGCAGATTGGTTTGGGAAGCGTTCACAAGATTCTACACGAGCACCTTCGCCTGAGGAGGATAGTTTGCCGCTGGGTGCCGCAAAACCTCACCGAAGCTAAAAATTTGAAGCAGGCTCGTCTCGGCGTATTTACGATACTGTGACACGTGACGAATCCTGGATTTATCAATACGATTCAGAAACAGATTACAGTCCTGATCTAGCACCGTGTGACTTATTTTTGTTCCCTAATATAAAAAATCAGCTGAAAGGGATACAGTTTTCATCGCTGGAAGACGCGCTAGTAGCGTTCGAGAAGGACGTGGAAGAGGTGTCTGCGGCGGACTGAAAAAATGGCTTCGAAAATTTTTTCAGACGCATGAAACTTTGTATAGAGGCTGGTGGAGAGTTCTTTGAAAAGATTTAATAAATATATTTTATCTATAGAAGTCAGTTTTTTAGTTTCTCAAAACTTTCTGAGTGTCCCACGTATGTGTGTGTATGTTTGTTAGTTTACTGTGTGAACATTAAAAGACTTTGACCTCTGAGTTGGTTTCTTCTCAGGGTAGGCAGAAAACATCGGCCTCATCTTGATTAAATTGACAAAAAAAATTACGTGTTAGTGTTTTTTTTTTAAATCTATTTGCAATATAAATTTTCATTTATAAAGAATTTTGTATGACTTTTCGTACATTGGTAGACCATATACTGGAACAGCATATAGTATATATTTCGGGAATATGTTTCTTTGTAATATTTTTTTCTATTTTCATGGAAGGGAAGCCACTTGCGAAGAGATCATCTTAAACAGCAACAAAATCCCACGAACTATTTTTTAAGTTTTATTTTGTAAGTTTTAATTATAGATTTTATTATAACTGAAATCAAATAAAAATAAATGTCACTTTCCATCAGGTGAGATAACGGTGAGGCGCGTGTTTATTAACAAAAATAAAACAGATATAAGATAGATAATCTTATATAGCTATATGTATATATAAAAGCGAAATACCACTCACTGATTAATCACGAAATCTCAGAAACTATAACATCTACAAACTTAAAATTTGGCAGTTAGGTTCCTTATAGGATGTAGACATACACTAAGAACGGATTGTAGGAAACTCCACCCTTAAAGGGATGAAACGGGGGTTGGAAGATTGTATGGAAAAACCAACTTTCATGCGGGCGAAGACGCTGGCAGAAGCTAGTAATAGATATGATAAAGTTATTCTTGTATTACTGCTGGTTTTCAATTTCATTTTAATTACAATTATTATTGACTTTTGGATGTTTACCTTTATTAGATAGATATTCCTGTTTAAATTGTTTTAGGTTACTGTTAATACCTACCAGTAGGTAAATCCAATATCTTCTTCATCAGTTTCAATTTATCTAAATGCTTTGCTTTGATCTGAATGCTTTGATATAAATGCTTTCTGAATTCAAATTTTTGATTTGAATATTTCCCTCAATTCTTGGTGAATCCCATCATCAGAACTGGATTTTGAACGGGGTTAATCTGGAAGTATAAAAAGTACTTTCAGATTTGTCCCATAGGGTTGAACTATTCGCGGGCTCGAACTCACTAATGGGTGAGGCCAAAAAGAGCGCTGTCTCATTGGACATCGTGTCTGACAGCGATAGTATCAAGTATAAGCAGTTAAACGCTAGTCTATATGCACAACGTATTGTTAGCACGCATACAAACACCGTTCTGAACCGAAACAACAATAGAAGGTGCATTAAAAATTGGGGGTAATGGAAATTTGAGTTTTATGAAAAAAGTAATTAAGCTTTGTCGGTTACGACTTTGTTTTAGAGATTTTTATATATAAAAACAAAAATAAAATTAATAATAAGATAAAACGATATCATGTTTTGTTTTGGATATACAATGTCAAACTGTGGAATAATACCCCCCGAAAGTATGGAAAAAGTATCGTCTAGTGTAACCTTAAAGTGTCGCCGCACATGGGCCACATGCCACATCAACAAACGCCATGAGAAGCTAGAAGCGGCCATATGGCACTTGTGGCCGGTGGCTTCTACTTTTTTAACCCATATGCGCGGTATCATAATGGACTCTGATGAAGAAGGTTGAAATGCGCGAGTGGCGTGTGATGGCGTTTTGCATCGACGTTTAGTGGCGGCCACCGGAGTCAACCTTGTGCGGCGAATCCTTATAAAATTAATGAAACCTACAGGAAATATACTGGTGGCAGCGTTTTGTGGTTGTGGCCGATGGCCCGTGTGTGGCGACCCTAAATGACGAAGTTTGAGGAATCAAAAAAAAATCAAATTAAAAACCTGCTCCTTTTTTTGAAAATGTTTCAAAAGATCGTATCTACCTTCTGGTACATATATGGATTTTGTACGTACAAACGTCTTGTTACTTTTACGATATCGTAAGCATAGAAAGTAACGTTTCCCGGTTTAGAATGGCGTCTTATCGTTACGCCTCATCAATGTGTTTCTTCAGAACTTTAAGGAAACACGTGTATGTTGTACGGAATTTACCAAACACATAACGATTTGATCCGAACCCGTTCGCGTCCAGCCTCCATTAGTACGACCCCTTCCAGCGATAAAATCGTGCTTTGTTTTCCGTCACGTCTCGTTATTTTTTATTCCTTTACTTTTTGAACATTAACCGGGGCATTCCGCAAATATTTCATTATGTAGTCGGCCTATTGAAAAAGAAATTTCTGCTGGAATTGAGATAAAAGGGTTTCATTTGTTTGAATTTGAAACAAAATTGCGATTAGGTCATGACTGTTCTCTTTATTGTTCATCTGAAGGCAAACAATGTGTTTTTATAACTGAATTATATAAGCTTTTTGTTGTACTAACGATATCGCATTACATTCGCAGTTGCGTAGCGCCTAAAAATAAACTGAAACAAATGTTTGTTAAGCTTTTTACTGTTATTATTTGCTTTGTTCTTCAGCATGAAAGTATGACATGGTTCCCTTTGGTTTGAAAGAGCTAACTCAGGATTATGAGAAGTCACTTCTTGATACTTTGTATACAGTGATTTGAAAATTCATGTACAAAGACGAGCTTAACAACAATGAGTTTTCTCCTAGTAAACGTTTGGGTGACAGAGAGACATCACTTTCGTGAGGAGGATCCAGTGTAAAATATAAATCTGTATAAATAAGTCTATAATATAGGAATATTCACATATTCTTTTTAAGTGGGAAATTATCAAATGATTCCTCTCGCTTTTTGTGGAGCGAAAAAGAATTTAAGGCTTTTACCAATTAAAACGAACCCGTGTTCTTTCAGTTGCCCTTTGTGTGCTAATGTAATAATCCCGCAGTCTTGGACCAGTTACATTATATATATTTATAGCTGTCACTTAGCTTTTTTGTAAAAAAAATAACCTAACCGAGCCCAGTCGTGAACAGCGCGTAGTGATCCACAAAGAGATGTCAGCAAATCGTAGGAGGCCATCAGGGCCAGAATTTCTAAAAAGGAAACCTGTAGTCTTAGAACTCAAAGGGCAACTGAAAAACATAGGTGTGGTTTTAGTCAGTAAAAGTCTGACCCGCCTTCTCGCTCAACCCAGAATGGGAGAAGTTATTCGATGATTTCCACCCTTAAAAAAGCCTTTTTGTAAAAGTATCGAAAGAATACCTTAGTTACAGTTATGTAGAATATGATTAGTTAATTAAAACGTGATTAAAACCCATGAAAACAAAATTCAAGGTAGGTATTTAGTCTGACAAAAAGAAAAGAAAGAATTAAGCCTAACGGTAATTAAAGGGAACACAAAGAATAGGCCACTGCTTATTTTCCTAAAGGATTTAATTAGAAGGGGATGTAACCGTTGATAAAATCATAATGTAAAAACTTAGTTTTCTGTTAAGCTATCAAAACATACGGTAGCCGCCCCGAGTAATAATTACGTGGATACAAACTCATGTGGAACGCGCAAGCCCACATTTTTATTTTACGGCCCAAGCAATTAAATAGCGTGTGTTGGTACTTATGGTGTATCACGCCACTGGGTAAAGGTTACGCTTGTTCAAGGCGTGTTTGCCTATAAGTAAACACCCATACAAGTGATTTAAATGCCGTCTACGTAGGCCTAGTTGTGTTTTAGTTTACAGAAGACTTCGTTAGGACTTCAATTAGAAGTTAGGCTAAGTACGTATAAAATATCAAAGATAGTGCGCACACACTCTTCTAGAGAGGAGGCCTAAGTCTCAGCAGTGGGAACATTATGAGGCTGATTATGCTATGCACACACTACAAAAAAATAGTCTACAGTGATCCAATTCCAGCTTCGTAATGATTATTGGAAAAAAAATAGTGTCAGACCGAAACAGGAATTTCCTATAATGTTTCGAGACAGTTTAAAAAACTGTTGTTTACTGAAATAGGGCTTTTTACATTTGTACTGACAGTCAACACGTATTATACAGTAAAAAAACAATAATTTAAGTAGTGTGTAATGTGAAAAAATAACCAACCAAAAGTAACAAAACATGTTAACTATTTCTTGGAAAAAATAGTCAATTATCGACGCTTAGATTATACGTTAAGAACCTTAATAATTGAGTAGGTATAACTGATGATGGCTGGTGACATACAAGCCACAAACTCACGAACGACTCACGATCATTCACGAAAGCAGAGGTTCGGTGCGGCCAAAGATTCGGCAAATTTTCTGCCGAAATCGAAACTAGGTTTCTTGCCGAAACTTGCCGACCGACCAATGACGATGTAAAATGATCTAATTATTATTTTATTAAATTTAGTATTTTTTATTATTTATTTACTATGAAAGATTATGTCAGTCAAATCACGGTCACAATTTGGTGCGAAAAATTGTCGAAAACGAACTTAAGCGAAATGATATCGCAATGTCTCGGCAATTACTTGAGTTTTAAGATAGCTTTTACGTTACTTTTTTATGCCAGAAGCCAAAAAATTTATCCCAAAAACCCGTCAAAAGTTTTATATAAAAATATTTTTACCATACCAAACAATTGTCAAATTTGTAAATTATAGATAACGTTAGAAAAGTATTGTCAAATGAATAGTCCAAAAGTATGAGATTGAGATTGAGAGACATACGTAATTGAAACGCCACGTGGATTTTTGATAATAGCTTAAACTATGTCAATACGTCTGGAGCCCTAAAGGTCGACGAAGGTTATCCAGCTAATTAGTAGTTTGATAGTCTAAACTAGTAATTATATAGTGTATTACTCACCGAACAATATGAAAATACAGCTGAGCCTGGCCGCCCACATTGTGCCAACTGTCTGTTCACATCATGTGTCCACCGCTAAACACTGTCACCGACACAAACACTGCACTTGATCAAACTGGTCATTGTCTGTTCATAGTCTGCTCAAAACATTAAAACTTCACTTAGCTTATCTAGTGAGCGATGATCCACGATCTCAGTACCTGTAAAAACATTAGTAAAAACCTTTAGATATATACAAGAGTTCAAATTCAAATTATTTCATTTCACATAAGCCTACACGAGTAGGAGTATCTTAGTACTTATAAGGGTGTTTATTAATATCGTGCGGATTTCATCACGCATGCGGAATAGCTCCGCATGCGGGGCTGCTGCCCGAAATCACGCTCTGCATCCCGCGTGCGTATTCTACGCATTACAATAAATACTTGTATGTTTTCATCACATGTCCTTTTGGACTTTTGCGGGAGCTACGCGTGAGGAGCAATCCCGCATGCGTGATAAAATCCGCACGATAATAAAAACACTTTAAAACGTCAGAACCTTGCGTTTCCAATTGGTTTTTTCCTATAGGAACCGGAAAGAAACTCCATGAATAAAAAAATTGAGGTTTACAATATTTCCACATTACAATATTAATGCGTACGGGAGGACAGTGTACATCAGTCGTACCAAATAAGTAAAATAAAAATAAAATTAAGCAGTGGATCGAAATAGAAAATAATCTATAAATATGCGGAGTCTACGGTGTTCTCACACTATAAAAAAGAAGCTTTATAAAATAGAAATAATCCTATAAATAAATTACGAGATTATAAAACAATAACAAATCATTATTGAAGTCTATACCATTTTTATTATAAAAGAAGAGGATTACATTTACTGTCTCTTTATTTGGATTACCGAGTGTGACGTGGCAACTAAAAGCATCGTATTTAATTTGAAAGTACATACTTAATAAGAAAATCACTGTCTTTTCTCAAACAATGTTCTGCCATCCGAATAAGATTTACATTACACAGAGGTACGTTCTCCAACACCGATTCAGTGTAAATAAATAAGTACTTGCTCTGATTCTGCAAAGAGTGGGTGCCAATAAAAAGGTGAAGCGCGTTCACAAATACTAGGCTTTGATGAAATATTTAACAAGACGTAGGTAGAGACATTGCAGCAGTGTATTGACTTATTAAGTGACCAATATTAAGTGACCCATATTTTTTCAGAGACTTTGTTAGCCTATATTTTGTACTAGCTACTGTCGGTTGCTTCACTCATGTGATAGAAGAAAAACAATATTTCACAAAAAAAAAAATACCGACTTCACTAAAAAAAAAACACTAAAAGGATCAAAATAACTTTAATTTCGGAAGTCGGTGTTTCTCGGTATTGTTTGTTTCTTATTTAACACCAACTTCAGAAATTAAAATTATTTTGATTCTTTTAGTGTTTTTATTTTAAATAAAAACTTTTGCAAATCGGTCTATAAATGACGGAGTTCTGAGGTAACTCACATAAAAAATAAATACAACCGAATTGATAACCTCCTCCTTTTTAAAAGTCAGTTAAACATTTTGCCAAGGAAACATATTCCGGGGACAAAAAGTATCATATGTGCTATCCTAGGAACTGGTCTACCCGTGTACCAATTTACATCGAAAGCCGTTCAACCGTTCGAACGTGAAAGAGGGACAAACACACACGCAGAAACGCGAAATTTCGCTTTTATAAAAATGGTGTAATGTGATGATAGAAAAATAATGTACAGCACCCGTTTTAATTGCAATGTTAAAAAAAAGTAAAATAAATAATAATTATTGTAGTAAAGAATTGATATGAAAAACAAGTGTACAATTTATTCACTGGATTTAAAAATTGTGGCAAATACACGTAAATTATTGTTATGTTTATGGGTCATTATTAATTTTGTGTTTTAACTTGCCAAGTTTCACTATTTCGTTTTGCAAAGATTTTTTTTCTTGTAAAACAAGAACTTGGTTTTCTTTCACACTTATGTTTTTGGTGGGATCATTGTTTTTTTACTAAATATACTTCTACTTTCTTGTGTCTTGGTTCAGTTTCAGATCTAAGTCGACATCGATTCCAATACCACGTTATCAATCACGTTCACGGATTTAGTGCACAATAGTTTGATAGATGATGTTTGAAAATAGCCATATTAATAACTTTGTCTTTTACAGCAGCCCTTAAAGACATCACATTAAGGGCTGCTGACTAAGATTAAGATTGTACACTTTAAAAAAAAATTCAAAAAAATTGTGACCTAAGTTACCTGGAAATCATCTCAACTTTTGATAAGTGAGAGAAAAAGACAGTGATAAAATTAGTGATTTTAAGAGCTAATTATCTCGTGAACGATAAGAAGTAAATATTAAAATTTGATATTTGGTAATACAGGAGCGTTTCAAAGGACATGCATAATTACAAGTGCGGGTCAAGTGGCTTCAAAGTTGTAGGGGATCGAAAGTGACCCGAAAGTGTTCGTGTAATATAACCAACTGCCAGTGTCACCTTTTCACCTTGCAAACTTGGCTGATACACTGTCGTGTGTCTGAATTATTTTGGTTAAATTTATCGGATATATCCAGTATTGTTTCCACAAAAGGTATGATATGATAGATGTTTTAGTAAATTAAAATTAAATTTACTATATTAATTAATTGAAATGTGGTTAAAAGTAGCCAATTTATTGTGGCAATAAATTGAAATTAATCGAATTATTCTAGACGCGTTCCATTTTGATTTTAAAACGTACCTACTTATGACTGAAAAAACCGATGTCGATTACTCCTGTTTTCAAGTGAAAGTATCTAATCAGATTTTTCTTACAGGGTCACCTAGTAAAATGGTGATGAAATAGGAAAAATGGAAAATGGAATGGTTATGGAATGGGATGAATGGTGGTGGTGAAATGAGGATATCCGCACGAGAACCAAGGTTAAGGACATAGCCCGAAGAATCGCCAAACTTAAGTGGCAGTGGGCAGGGCACATTGCTCGCACAACAGATGATCGATGGAGACGAAAGGTTCTGGAATGGCGACCACATACTGGAAGACGCAGCGTTTGAAGGCCTCCCTCAAGGTGGACCGATGAGCTGGTGAGGGTCGCGGGAATCCGATGGATACTAGACGCACAGGACCGGACATTTGGGGGAGGCCTATGTCCAACAGTGGACGTCTTTCGGCTGAAATGAATGAATGAATGACACTTAGTAAAAACGATATTTCCTTAGTTTCATAATTTTGGTCTTATTCTTAGAACACAAATACGATACAAAAACTCGAAAGCGTAATTTCATAACAAAATTTAAGTATCATCTACATCTGCTAAAGAAATAGTTATTTGCGTATTAAGTTGCGTAGACTAACAAAAGTTTTTCAAGAATTGCACCCAGTGTGAAACGTGTCTGACAGGTTAAGGAAGTCGGTTCCACACTGGATAGATACGACAAGGCGGGATTGCGGTTAGCTGTGGCTTGCAAGCGTCCCAAATGCATTCGTTACAGCGGTCATACTAGTCCCCGGAAGAGGCTAACTTCCAACTAACTAAATCTTTACGTAACTGAAATTGTAGGCAAACTAAACTTTATCACGCACTTGGTTACTTGTTTTAGGGTAAATTTCACCAATGAAACTAGACGCAATCAGCATATTTAAACTTGTTTGGACATGGGATTGTCCGAAAGAGTCACCGCAAGCAGTGGAATGCAAAAGGTGCAACTGAAAGAACACGAATGTGATTTACTCAGTAAAAGCCTGCCACTCCCTCATACTCCGCGCAGAACGGGAGAAGTTAGTTGATAAGATAAGATAAAATAAGCATAAAAACATATGTACAAATAGAGTGCGGCTCTGATTCCATTGCTAGGTAGGAACACCTGTGTTACAGAAATTTAGTCATCTCCCAAATATTCGGTGAACACAACTGATATTTCATTTAAAATTGATGTAAATAATAATATTTATAAAAAAAATGCAGATCATATGTTTACTATATGAATAAAGGGAATAATAATAAAAAATAATATTTAAAAAAAAACATAACAAATAAACAAAATCATAATTAAATGAAAAGTAATAAATTATTGAAATTAAAAAGAACATAAAAACTTACAATAAAAATAATTGCTTTATTAATATTGTCAAATACATTTGTGAAGAATGGTCATGTCTGTGTGGTGTGTGTAAATGGTATGTAGGTTATTGAGTTACACACCTACGTGGGCTCTATTAATTTTACTGTAAAGGTGACTTAATAAGTACCTACGTTGACAGCAATAGTAAATATATCAGATACACAAACATCCCTGATAGAGCGCAATTACTTAAGGCAAGAGTATTGAATGGTGTGGTTTTTTTTTTATTGGGAGGGATAATCATCTTATGACAATACTCGCTCTTGGGCGGAGCGGGAGATAGTGTCAGACTTTTACTGACTAAAAACCCACTCCTGTTCCTTCGTTGTCTTCATCCCAGGGCCCTGGGTTTCACTTTCACACTACCCGTGGCCCTAGTAGGCTTCGACCCTGCGGGGCCCCTACGATTTGCTGACATCTTGAGGCGTGCGTGGAACAGTACGCGCCGTCGACGACGACGACAGACGGCTACCGGACGGTCGGGTGGCGAGCCACCCATTGCTCGCCGTCCGCAAGCCCGCGCGGAGGCGACCGCTTGCCACTTCTCCTCGCTCCGGACCATGGCCAGTACGAAGGCCCGGATTGAATGGTGTGGTAAGATCCTGTTTGATGATTGTGTGTAAAACGTAAATTTGCCGTACAGCAAGAAATTGACACTATCATATAAAATAACGATCGGGAATCTAAAAAAGAAGAACGTCATAACTTTGAGCGTATCAAGTGCGATTTACATGCCCCACCCCAGATACCCATGCAATATTCGATAACTGACTGAGTTAGTGCGTGATAAACAGTGCATTAAAGCTCATAATCAGCGACATGTCGTAAAGCCTTAAATACCCATATTTGTTTTTTAATTCGTGAAGTAGTTAGCCCTATGTGCTGCCGTAAGGCAAGCCAGTACTACACCCAAATATTTGACCGTATTTGGCCGACTTATAGCTAGACATAAGCAGGGCGCCTAGTTTTCTGAGGCATCACATGCATGTAATTTAATGCAAATATTGGCCAGCTTTAGTTTAGAAAAACCAAATTGGACAGTGGTCGATTTTGCTAAGTTTAATGTTAGTAGGTAAGAACTTTATCAATGGCTTATTTTAAGCAGGCCTGTCTCAGCGGTTTGACGAACCTCATCGCAAGCCTCTCCATGAAATACGAACACTGTGTCATCAACATATGTAAAAATCTTGTCATTTGGACTTGGGCCTAGGATACTACCCTGCGGCACATCATATGTAACTAGGATATTTGAGCTAACATGTTTACAAATTTTCACTCCCTGGGTACGGTCACTTTGTCATCAACTGGTTTTTATTTGAGTGTATGAAATCATTACACTCAAAAAAAAAAAACAGTTAAAATTTTCAGCGTCAGTATTTCATAGCAATAATAACACTGACATGTCCTGAATTTGGTTTAGTCGAGTATAACCGAAGTGTCTGGACAGAGGCAGAGACCATCACCGGACACAGCACTGAATATACACTTCCATACAATGTGTTACGGATAGTCTTCTGTGTATAGCATGCATCGAGTTGGAGGGGAGAACACTATCACTCACGAGCTTTTTGAATGTACGGGCGTCACCGAAATACGCGTACTAACTCTGGGAACATCAAATTTCCTAATAGATGCCCTGGGAGGCTTCATCTGCTTTTGAAGAGATATGGGCAGGTTGGAACAAAGGCCGCCATGGCCCATGTACAAAGTACCATCAATGACTGTGAGCGGAATCCCATTGGATTCCTCACTCAGTCCACCTCCAGACCAGAGGCCCGTCTGCTGACTTCTTTCCACAAAGAAAGGGTAAATAGATGTATCTACTGCATTCAGATTTTTTATGTATGATCGTTCCCTCTCTTAGAGAGGAGGCCTGAGTCCCAACAGTGGGAACATTATAAGGCCGACTATGCTATGCTATGTATGATCGTTTTGAGTAGGTACTCGTATGTATTATTTAAAAGATGTCTATTAATAGCAGTTGCTAAGTAAGCGTACAAGTCTCGAATGTATCATTGGATTTTCCCGCAATAAAATTCTTAGGAAAAGCCAAGTTTTTGACAAAGCGACAGGGTTGTGGGTGTTTAATATTACTTTCCAGACAAAATAGGCGTGTTGCTAAAAGATTTCAACACTGATAAAATTTTACATAATGCTCTCTCGAACAGTCTAAAAATTTCCATGGAATCGTACACGACTTACGTTACACGTACACGTTAAGTCCTATAAAATGGAACTAACTCCGCGGATTATTGTGCTTTGAACCCCGCGGTGACCACGCGCCGTAAACTTGAACGTCGTCGTAACATAAAATTTAAACAATAAAACTGGAATAATCCATAAAGTGAACTTTATTTGCACGTCAAGAGAATTTTATTTTGAGACAAGGCAGAATTATGTTTAGAGGCAGCTTCAATAAGTATTTTCTAACTGACATTTGAGGATTATGGTTGTTAAGTTTTCTACGAAACATACCTTTGGTATTGTACATTTTGATAACTTGTATCAATGGAGAAAGTTTATCATTGCAACCGAGGCAAAATTCGCCCAAACCCCAGGCAAGGGTGTCATGGAGCCTAGTGCTGCAATGCGACGATTTTCACACACTTACGTAGAAATATATAAAGGGGGCTGCTTGGCGCCCAGCCCGATACGATAAATACAACAAATTGTGGCGGGGATGAGCTAGCGCCCTTTTCCGCACTAGTGCGGAAAGCAGTAAATTGTGACACACATAAACAAATTTTTATCGCGCAGTATAGTACCTACTCATTAAGACCATTCTAAAAAGCTTAAAAATTATGGGGTTATCTTTTTATGGCTGTCCACATCATCAAACTAGCGCCAAGGCCCATATTGATGTAGTGTCATCTAAGTTATGTACATAGGTATACCGAATTTCAGATCAATCGGTTAGGGGCAACATGTTTCATAATCTATATGCAAGATTTGACCTAAACAAACATACACACAAAAACATTGCAAGTTAAATAAAAGTTTTTTGTAAGTAATACAAGTAGGGGGAAAGAGAAGGTTACTTTAAAAACCATTTAACAACTGATGCCGAATCAGTACTCATCATCATCATAATTGCAACCTAAAAACGTTTATCGCTGGAATTAAGTCTTTGCTAAGTGTTGCCACAATGAACGGTCCTGTGCGTCTGGCTTCCATCGGATTCCCGTAACTCTCACCAACACCCCTAGCCAAGTTACAACCGTTTCGTTTCGCTCTCTCATTGTCTTTCTATTGTGTCTCTTATTAGGGTATTCGAAAGGAATAAATGTGTCATAGTCTGAAGTAGCTAATGTATTTCATTTGAAAATGTGCTAGGTTTTTTTTTTTTCAACCACACTTCTCACACAATGCCATTTGTTAAAAAGTATCTCACGGTAACTACTGTAATATTTTTCTGGCATGTTCTAGAATAAAAAATTCGAAAACATGTGACTTCTACCAAAATGCGCTGATTATGTAATATCAAACAACAGTAGATTAAGAAAAATAATTTATTTCGCGTCTTTATTCATGTACCTAATTCGAATCAGAATATGTTGATTTGACTTTCCGTTTACTTCATATTAGATGAGACCTGAGAATACATATATTCATGCGGTACCTATATTTGTTCGGAACATAGGTCAATGCTCCCTGAAAAGTAGTGAAGGTTTATCGCATAATCCTTTTTTGCGCATGTTACTTGATGATTTCCATCAAATAACTGTATGGGTCAGAATAGTGTGTGAGTATGTACGTTTAGAAAACATAGTTTGAGAGTGAGCAACAGTTCTAACTTCTGGAATGCGAAATAACTTTAAACTGTCTACTTTAATGGAAATGCAACGCTTAATAAATGTACGCCAAATGTATTAACAGGTACAAGTATCAAAATTATGTAACTTTGACAGGAGCACTGATATTGTAAATAATATGTGAGCAGCCATCCTACCATCACGACGGTGAGTAATTTCTATAACGTTTATTTATTTTGATTAATGAGCATCCGATAATTGTACTTAGATAAATTATTCTTACCATAATAAAGTTACATAATACACAAAGATTTCTCTCTGTTCTCTCGCTCTACGTGGAGTAAGAAGAGTTAGTTTTTTACTGTTCCTGTCCCTTTGAGTTCCAGGACCGTGGCACCTGGTGGTTAATCCTTCATCTGTCGTAGTAGGCGATAGATCATTAAATATCACAACAGATATCGTTAATCGTTATTACTCTATTAAAAATAAAATAATCGGTGCCCTAGTTATCGTGGTCGCTTACGTACAAACAATTAGTTCTCTCAGTTAGTGGCGTAGTTAGTTAAGTGCCGAGTAAGACCTGCACGGGACATGGCCACAGAATATGAAGATCACAGAAGGTCAACTCAGTTCTGAAACTACAATAGACTAGACACGCTTTGCGTACGGCGAGTGTAAGCGTTCTCACGACTGGCACTTTTTAAGTTGGTTGCGGGTACCATAGTTGCTAGCCAACCAGCCTTATCTTTGAAGATTTAATAAGAGGCATTTTATGAAAATAAACTCTAATATATAGGACTAAAAAGAAGAAAAGTGACAAATAGACAATCATAGACAGAATGGCGAGTAATGAATCTGTAAACTATAGCAGAAGATTTTGTTTCAAAAACAACTGGTTCAAATATAAAAATAAATAAATAATGTTAAATAGCCCATTTAGCGAGGAAGGTTAATGTAACATTACGGTGCGACCATTATTAGAAGTGGAGCAGTGACCG
The DNA here is from genome assembly GCA_949316375.1 of Mythimna vitellina. Lineage (NCBI taxonomy): Eukaryota > Metazoa > Arthropoda > Insecta > Lepidoptera > Noctuidae > Mythimna > Mythimna vitellina. The sequence goes on from OX438698.1 coordinate 10,973,690, forward strand.
AAGAGCCACGTGAAAACCGGAGACAGCTCATATGTAATTTATGGAAACAAATTTCTATCTTTACCCTAATTTACTTGTAATTAACTTACTTTATCAGGTGAGATAATGGTCAAACGCAATCCTATCTAGTTGTTCTTTATGTGCGCGTGTGTCTGTTTTGACTCGTTATTTAAAACTGGGCTTCTGCACCCTATCTATTCAGTGACAAGACATGGGTCAGTGCCGAGATGTGCCAGTCTTAACTAGAGTTGTTCCTCGAAAGGTTTACGACTAGTTGGAAATCCACTTTAAAGGCTAAACTCCTAACAAAATAATTACGCACAAAGGCTTGTGTTGAAGACACGAATTAGTTAAGGCGATGTTCGGGTGAGGGAACCTTTGAAAGAGTGACCGTGGCTCTTGAACGCTAAGGACATCTGAAGGACACAGGTGGGTTTTAGTCAGTAAATGTCAGACACGCCTAACCATGCTCCCTAGAGCACAAGCAGTCATTTGATGATTACCTACTTTAAAAAAAAAGACGATGTTTTGTGGTTGTAGTCATGGAGCCAGACACTAATTGTTTTAAAATAACTAGACATCATGAAGGCAAGAGTCCAAAGGGTTGAGATTACTCTTACTTTACTATTTTATTACATAGGCCCATATTATATCATGTACAACATGTTTTATGTTATTGTACACTGACAGCCCTAAATCTTTTCCTTTCGTTCAGTCTACCCAAAGGTTATCTGTAAGAAATTGTCCTGTGAGATACGACCGCCTATTGTGCACTTATTTTTATAAATGTTTGTCCTGGGTTAAATTAAAGTGCGCAATAAAGTATATAATAATAATAATTATTATTACATTGAACTTATTAACCTATTATAAGTAGTATGTTCAGAATCGGTAAATGAATCGATTTAAGATATTAAAAAAATACCTATTTTAATAAATTTTTGTGTAAATGACAATACCAAAGTCCTACCAAAGTAGTGCATTGATGTTTATGTTATTTGCTTACAATTAGGATAACTAAATTCTTAAAAAAATCATTTACTTAGTGCATTTAAGTAAAATTTCAGTGCCTAAATTTTTTAATTGGGATATTTTTTTGTTTATGTGGTGTACAATAAATAATATAATAATAATAATGAGGGTGTGCATTATTTCAGTTAAATAATATTATAAATAGGTTCATAAGATAAAATATTCGAAATCTAAGCCGAACAGCGTAAGATCATCGCATCGATCATCATCATCGATCGTTAAGTCCGCCTCTGTACCTTTATGTGCATGAAGTATTTAATAAATAAATAAATTAAATAAATAATCATAAGTATTAAGTACCTTGCTTTTTGTTTGCGTTTGATGAGATCGGCGTTGGAGGGGTATTAACTACGTAGGTAATGTATGTGTGTAAGTTCTAGCAGCTGAAAATCAGAGTCAAATAGAAGTAGTTTCTACTACTCAATCGGACACTATGCTGAGTTGTACGACTTCTGGCTCAAGTAATTTTAAATTGTTTATGTTTCAGAAAGCTTTCCGTCCAATATTTATACTAAAGGTATATTACAATTAGCACCTACAAATGTCCATTGACATGAATCAGCTAGTTAAATTGTGCTAATTTAAATTTAAAATTTTAAAAATCTGTTTGCTTTTAAATCTACATATGATTCTGCCTGCTTATAAAAAGAAAATTGATCGTCAAAAACAAGCCCAAAAAGTAAATTATGCCTTATCTACAAAATAAAACGGTAACATAACAAATAGGTACACATGTTTTTCATAAATAAGCCTTACTTATGTTGTGTTTACCAAGTTACTTCCATAAATAACAAGCAGAAAGTTAGGATACCTGATATTGGGCCTGAATCAATACGGTTTACTCACGCAACGTGTACATCTGATATGTGTTTAGTCATAAATAATACTAGAAGGTACAGTTAACAAAACAGAAAGAAAAATAACAAGGCAGATAGCTAAAACGTTTTTTTTAACTGTATTGCGTGTGTTAGGACAACATTTGTCGAAAATAAAAATTACAGACAAAATTTATGACTTTTGCTGTGAGTCAAAGGCTTTAACGTGACTGAAATATATTATACTTTCCTCTGGACGATACATACAGCTCTTGAAAAAAATACACACGAAGAATTTGGCAGTAACTGTATTATCCACTAAGTATATATTATAATATTGTATGTATATATCTATAGTTATGTATTGTGTTATATATATAAATTTAGAGTTTGATCAATTTATTAGCAGTACACCGCAGACTACCCCCTGTATTATTTTAAGTTCTTACGATCCATCCTAAGGTTGTCTGGTAGATATCGCTGTTAGCGATAAGACCACTATTGTACCCATAGATTTAAGTTTATGTATAAGTTGTGTTACTTTTTTGGTGTACAGTAAAGTTTATTCTATTCTATTTTAAGTACTTAATAAAATATTAACGGTAAAGACAGTACACATCAGAACTTGGCCAAAATAATCACAGAGTGGTATCCTAGAGAAGGAAAAAGATGAAAGAAGACAGAAAGCCTCTCACTCTAGGAGACCCTCTGTCTTTTTTACTATGTCACGACCGTGATCACTTGAGCGGCCTGGGGGGCCTTTACGAAAGCAAAACAATCTTAGCCGATGTCATAAACAAATATTAGAAAGTACTCGTGGCTGTCCCCGCAATGTCACTCACGTCTTTGGTTACTGCTCCACTCCAATTGATCGTGGCGTGATGTTATAAAGCTTTATAGCCTTTTTAATAAATAGGCTATCCAAAAATAACTTTTTAATTCGAACCTATAGTTCAGGAGATTAGCCTGTTCAACGAAACAAACAACCTCTTCAGCTTTATAATATTACTAGGTATATTATTATTTTTTTGTCAGAAAAATCTAAGAACCCGTGCAGCGCCAACTACCGGGTCCAATTGTATTTAAAACTATTCAGAGACTCACTTAAATATACACACAAAATTACATCCAAATCGGTAAAGCCGTTTAAGAGGAATTAGGTGACAGACACACGTTCAGGAGAATTATATATATAAAGATATATAGTAGCTTCTGAAAGCGGTTTCAAATGCGTGAAATCAGAAAATTATCCCAAGGGAACATATTCTCAGGACAAATATGCTATTCCAGGACATGATCCATCTATGTGCAAAATTTCATCCAAATCCGTTCAGCGGTTCGAGCGAAAAGAAGTAACCAACATACGAATATACAAACTCACAAATTTTCTACATACATACATACTCGGCCTTATAATGTTCCCACTGTTGGGACTAAGGCCTCCTTTCTAGGAGAGGGCCGTAATCTACCACGTGGGCCCAGTGCGGGTTGGGGGATGTCACATGTCTTCGAATTTCTGGTTCTAGGACATGCCGGTTTCCTCACGATGTTTTCCTTCACCATTTTGAGAGCAGAGGTGATGAAATAAATAACACAAAGTAATGCGTGCCTGGCTGGGTTTGAACCCACAACTTTCTACCTTATAATATTAATCTGCTATTTGAATGTATATTGAAAATGATTGTTAATAAAGTCTGTTATTATTGTAATAATTATGTATATTGGCCGATCGGCAAGTGTTTAACAAGCGTTAATCAAGAGGATCTAAATAATTTCTCAGGCATGTCTACCTGTTAACGATTTGGACCAATTCGGTTCAAATGTCCGCTTCAATAATTCCCTTGCCACGCAAATGTCCGGAGCATTCGATTTATTAAGTCAAAGGAGGCTGCAAAACAAGCTAGCTGTCTGCAAGGAGTAATTGTATTCCTTTTGTTTCTGTAGCTATCGTGTGCAATGGAATAGATAATGCAAATGGCTGTTAGATACTGGCTGTTTATAAGAGAAGTTAGGAATTCATAATTATATAAACAGTTGTCTACGAAGTAGATACTTAATAGCCCAAACCTTCTTCATTAATAAAGTACCTATTAACTTTTTTTTTGAGGTGGGCACTCATCCAATGATTTCTCCCGCTCTAGGGCGTATCAGGTTTTTACTGACTAAAGTCACACCTATGTACCTTCTTTGCCTAGCGTTCCAGCCCCCCTAGCCAAGTTACGATCGTTTCGTTTGCGTCGAACGCCTCGAGTAGGCCACGCCTCCGATTCCTTTGTTCTGACCACGTGGCTGAGCGTTGAGATGACGTCAGAACAAAGGAATCGGAGGCTGGAAAATCCAGGGCTGGGCCCCCGGTTTCCCTTTTGGTAGTAAATTCGTGGCCCCAGTAGGCATTGGCCCTGCTGGGCCCCTAATCTCTTTGTACCTATCACTCTAGAATAAACATCATTATTTGTATAGGCAATTGACACTAATATTGATACTAATATTAAAAGTACGTTATCCTTTTTTCAAAATTAGGTATTTATTGTTTTCTTTGTGTTTCTGTAATATCGCAGTACTTATAACGTAGCGTAGGTATATGTTATTGATATTGCTTGCCCTTTAAAATGTATGGTTTCTACGGTGGGACTCTTAATATGAAAAAAAAAAGTTTTTTTATTAGCTTTCATGGTTATAGGAACTGCGATATTCCAGAAAATAAAAAACACAAATAAACTAATAAATACCTAATTTTGAAAAAAGAATAACTTACATTAAATATAAAGTTTATTTGAACTTATAATTCCAAGTCAATCCAAAGATTATATCACTTCAAAGCAACCCGTTTAAAAAAACGGCAATGTCATACTTAAACCTCTATTATGTATGGGCACGCCACAATTATGGCGGTAAGTCCCTTCTTTGAGGCGTGGTTGGAAAGACCTCACGGCGTCCTCACCTTCCGCATGACGCAGGTTCTCACTGGACACGGTAAGTTCGGGAGGTTCCTGCACCGGATTCGTGCGGAAACGACGCCCGGGTGTCGCCACTGTGTGGACCGCCCGGAGGACATGGTAGAGCACACGGTGGAGGTGTGCCCCGCTTGGGCAGAGCAACGCCGTGTCCTCGTGGGGGCAATCGGCGGCGGCGATCTCTCGCGCCGGGCCTTGGTTCAGGCCATGCTCCGGAGCGAGGAGGAGTGGCAGGCGGTCGCCTCCTTCTGCAAAGCCGTAATGCTAGCGAAGGAGGCGGCCGATCGCGTGAGGCAACGGGCCTTACGCTCCAACCGCCGCCGCCGGGATTCCGATCCCGATTTCCGGCCACCGTAGGCGCGGGCTTGCGGACGGCGAGCAATGGGTGGCTCGCCGTCCGGCCGTCCGGCCGTCCGGTAATCGGACCGAGCCCAAGTCGTCGACGGCGCGTACTGTTCCACGCGTGCCTCAAAGAGATGTCAGCAAATCGTAGGGGCCCAGCAGGGTCGAAGCCTACTGGGGCCACGGGTAGTGTGAAAGCGAAACCCGGGGCCCTGGGACGAAGGCAACGAAGGAACAGGAGTGGGTTTTTAGTCAGTAAAAGTCTGACACTATCTCCCGCTCCGCCCAAGAGCAGGTTTTGTCATAAGATAATTTTCCCACCCAATAAAAAAAAAATTCTCTATTATGTACTTATGCTGTTTACTCCATTACGCTGAAACGGCTATATGGATTTAGATTTCATTTGGTATAACAGTACATCATGCGACATAAAAAGTATCCCAATCTTACGATTATTTCACAAATAAGGTTTAGGTTACTTTTTGTCCCCAAACTATGTTCCCTTCGGATAATTTTTTAGTTACATGGAGGTGAAGTCGCTGCAGAAGCTATTTTATAAGTATTCACGTCTTAATCTCTATGTTCTAACAATGTACCGATCTATCTTTTTATTATAATTTTATCCTGGTTGTGGGCGAAACGGGACATATTGTCAGACTTTTACTGACTAAAAACCCACTCCTGTTCCTTCTTTGCTGTCGTCTCAGGGCCCCGGGTTTCACTTTCACACTACGCGTGGCCCCAGTAGGCTTCGAACCTGCTGGGCCGCTACAGTTGCTGACATCTCTTTGAGGCGCGCGTGGAACAGTACGCGCCGTCGACGACTTGGGCTCGGTTCGGACGGTTACCGGACGGTCGGACGGCGAATCACTCATTGCTCGCCGTACGCAATTCCGCGCCTACGGGCTGTCATTGGTCAAATTACAAAAAAAGCCTCCAAAACAAGCAAAGAGAAAAAAAAACGCATCGAATGCAGCGTCGGTGAAATAAGTAAGTTACCAGCATAATCCCTAAAGCCTAATTGCGATGGGTTCCTCCTTCGAGCTTCGTTAAGAATTGGATTACTACAAGGCAGCACCAGAAAATTTAATTCACATATTCTTACGATGGCATTAGTCTCTCTCGCTGTGGAAACGGGAATGTTTTCAGCTCTACAAATAAGACTCTAACAGGATTTCTGAGAAATCTACAGAAGACTGGCTGGAAGGCAAACCCAACGATCTAATTACTGTTTCTTTACACGAAAATATCAATTAGGTATTACAGAGTTTTTGCTAAAGAGTACCTATACATTTCTCTTTAGAGATTGTAGACCCAAAGGGTAATTGGGGGTTAATTAAGCTTGCTTAGGTTTGCTTGAATGCTCAAAAGAGCTACCGTGGCCCTAGAACGTAAAGGGCAACTAAAAGAACACAGGTTTTTTCCATCCATTGCTTTTTTTTTCTTAGCACATTCGTAACCTAATTTTTTACCTAGGTATCTATCTACCACGGGTAGTGTGAAAGCGAAACCCGGGGCCCAGGGACGAAGGCAACGAAGGGACAGGAGTGTGTTTTTAGTCAGTAAAAGTCTGACACTATCTCCCGCTCCGCCCAAGAGCGGGTTTTGTCATAAGATGATGTTCCCACTCAATAAAAAAAGGGCAACTAAAAGAACACAGGTTTTTTCCATCCATTGATTTCTCACGTCTAGGGTCCACCCTCGACTGCTGCAGCAGGAGGGCGTGCCTTTTTTGCGTTGCGTTTCAAGACCCTGGGTTTTCCTTTCGGCAGCCAACCAATGGTTCCAGTAGGCTACGGCCTTACTGGACCCTCTACATCTCTTTGAGGCGCGCGTGGAAAACTACACGCCGTCGACTACTCGTGCTCGGTCCGGACTGTTACCGGAGACCCGGACGGCGAGCTACCCATCGCTCGTCGTCTGTAGGTACGCCTACGGGGACTAGAAATCGGGGTCAGGATCCGGCTGAGGCGCGAGAAAAAAAAATATACAGAAGAGGTTATATGATGGTTTCAAACCTTTAATAAAAAGTCATGTTTATTTTGCTGTTTCTTTTATTTACGAACCACCTGCTTTATAATTTTTTCACTCTCTATAAATTTTCCATTGGACAGCTGGTTCGTAAAAAGCGGTCGAGGGACAGTGGTACGTTGAACATTCATAATTCGTTCGTACATTAGGTACCTCACTCCGCCCTCCCGCTATTCATTTACAAATCTCACTGGGACTGAACACTATTTTTAAGTAGCTAGAAGGTTTAGCTCAGAATTTAAACAATTTCGCTCGTGTTTCGTTCTATTTTCAGTTTTTATTCACATGGCCTCTCAGGACGACGTAATTTAGAAACTACTTACTTTAAAAGCTTGTATATAACAATTGTTTCTTTGGTACAGTTTAAGAGAGTCTGTGGGGTTGAAAGTACCTTCGACTACTTACGAAAGACTTTTAGACCAGAAGACGTGTCCAAAGTATCAGTATATGTATCAACTAGCGAGGTCATAGTTTAGTTAATCGTCAAACTTCAGTGTCAATTCGATTTTTTGCTGACTAAAATATAACTCAAACAATAACGCAAAGGGCAACTGAAGAAACTTAAGTATGGCTTCAATCGGCAAAACTCTGACACGCCTTTTTGCTTCACCCCAGAGTGGGAGAAATCATTAGATGATTTCCCACCTTAAAAAAATATATATGGCAATTATATAAGGTTACATGAAATTGACTTCGATTCAAAGATACAAATAGCTTTACTATTCAACATTGAAAGAAATTAGTTTAGACGGTTCAATTTGGTTATTTCATCAAAAATAAAAGGCAACAAGAGCCGTGTATATATGGCCTTAATCAATGGTCTTGAGATAATCACCACATTAGGTAAGTAAGAGAGCGTATGTACAGCGATATAATGTTGCTATTTTCCTGGTACAATTCTTTTAGGCACCACCAAAAGTAAAGTGGCGATAAAAGGACACTCCGTTGTCGCACCACAAAGCGACGAAGTAAAATAAAGTAATAGCCGGAAGATGGCGTCATCATAATTCTTTGCTGTCAATCTCATTTCTTTTGTGTTGTTTTTTATCATTATAAACTGGCAAGGTCGAAAATATAGGTCTCAAGTTTAATTTCAAGTTAGGTGTAAAGTATTCTTTTCACCGATTCCAAACGGGAGGGCGTTATATATTCCACTATATACTTATTTTTGGTCACCGAACCAATTGTAGACTGCTATTGAATTTTTTTTAATTTTAAGTATACTGTACACATCTTAAAATGGTCTTAAAGAAATATTTTTATGATCTGATTTATTTATTTTTGGGTGAAAAAATAAATCACATTCCCAGCTCTTTCGTGTCAGACTTTTACTGACTAAAAATCTACTCCTGTTCCTTCTTTGCCATTGTTCCAGGGCCCCAGGGATCTCTTTCGCATCACCCATGGCCCCAGTTGGCTTCGACTCTGATGGGCCGTCGACAATTTGGGCTCGGTCCGGACGGTTACCGGATGGTCGAACGGCGAGCTTTTCATGATCTGATGAAAGACACAGTAATAGAAAGAGTTATAACCGACGAGGAAGATTTGTGTTTGTAGTTTGAACCGCTGTCAGGCAGATCACTGGATAGTTTTTGAATTTTGTTCTGGAAGTATTGATCCAACTATGAAAATTCTTACTGTGATGAAAAGCAATAGTACCTATATTGCAGCTACATTTATTCTATCTCGGATCGATTTAAGATTATTGTACGAGAAAGAGTCTTGATAAAAACGCAGAATTTTGCATCACAAAAATACAATTTTGACTCTAATATACAAGATTTATCCTAACAGTTAATTAACATACATATAATATACTCGGAACATAACTATGTACTAAACCTTACATTTAATCCAACGTACATGAAATTTAATTAGCAGAACTAAATTTATGTTCTCAAAATATCAGCTTACTTTCATGGTGGAAAATTAACGAGAGTGATTGAATATTATCGAAGATTGAAAGTACATCTTGGTTACCAAAGTATTACAGAGCAACAAAATTCTTCTTTAGCTAGCTACTGCGACGAGATTGAGCGTCGAAGGATATCATAGCAAGTGACAATTAGAGTTTTTGCAGGAATGGGTTTTATTTATTTATTTAAACTTCATGTACAGTAGTGGTACATAAGCGGACTTAATGCAACAAGGCATTCTCTACCAGTCAACCCCCATAATTCCCGACCAACCTTACACAATAACCGTACTTACACAGTAACCGGTTGACATAATAACCGATTTCCGGCCATCGTAGGCGCAGGCTTGCGGACGGCGAGCAATGGGTGACTCGCCGTCCGACCATCCGGTAACCGTCCGGACCGAGCCCAAGTTATCGACGGCGCATACTATTCCACGCGCGCCTCAAGGAGATGTCAGCAAACGTAGAGGCCCAGCAGGGTCGAAGCCTACTGGGGCCAAGGGTCTGATTCTAAAAGGAAGACTCGGCCCCGGTACGAAAGGCAACGAAGGAACAGGAGTGGATTTTTAGTCAGTAAAAGTCTGACACTATCTCCCGCCCCCCCCAAGAGCGGGGGATGTCATAAGATGATTTTCCCACCGGAAAAAAAACCCCCCATAATTAAAAAAGTATTTATGAAAATATTTTTGTATCAACTATTGTATTAAAATATATTTTTTAGAATGATATTTTCATAAATACTTTAAAAAAAAAACTGCACAAACAGTTGCTTACGATATTTTCCTAAAAAAAGTCGAAGCCGAAAATACACTGACTGTTGACTTACTCACCGTATTTTTTTTTTTGAGCCAAACGTTTTGCTCAGTTTATTTGCATCCATAATATGATTATCAATGGATTCTCTTGTGTACTCTGCTCTATGTTAAGTACATAAGATAGTTCATGTTGGTAATAATTAAGGTACTTTGTCGAACTAATGTACCAAGGGGCTAGTCGTTAAATGGCTTCCTAGTGGAACATATGTGTTTTGGTTAGCAATCATTAGGTATCAGTTAGAAATAACAGCCTGTTTAGTGCTACCGTATAAATAGCTTACCAGCCAAAGGAACTTTTTAACAAAACATGTATAAAAACGCAATGTCTTTTTTTGATCGACATCAAAAAGAATGGGGTTATATTATGTACGGCTGTATGTATTTTATTTATTTTTATGTATGTTTACCGATTTCTTGGAAAATTTTGAAAATGTGGACCGATATTGATTTTTAAAAAATATTTGTTTGAAACAAATGGGACACAAACCTTTAGATAAAGTAAGCTCAAAATCAATGTAAGATTGCTGCTAATTTCTTATGTTTTAGAAGATAGATGTTTTAGTCTGTAACAATATCTACCTATTTTTGTTTAATCGTGTTAATTTTCGACATTTGCGACCTTTGACAATGCGATAAAGTGTTCTCAAATAAGTTGTTTTGAAGTTAGAAAAATTTTTTTTTCACATAACTGAAAGAAACTTAATATAGATCGTATTTTATTTTTATTTTAGTCAATCAAATTAACCGTTCACTGTCGATGATTTGCTAACGTGTATTTTTATTTTATATTTCAAAAGACTGATCCAATTAATATGATATATTCATAGATGGATTCTATGGAATGATATTAATTACCATTAAATTCAGGGAACTCACAAAATTGAAATAAAAATATATGTTTGTAACCTAACCACTCGTTTACCAAAGCTTTTTGATTTTCTACCGATTCACTGAAAATTTACTGACGCAATTATTTTACTAGCTGACATGTTATTATTGGCTGTAATTTGAAATTATTATAGTTACGTAATAAGACTTAAAGTAGGAAAGGTATACGTGATAACTATATTTTCAAACAAGTATGTCGAATCTTATCCATTAGGAAGTCTGTATGTTTACATGGGTATTAAACAATTACACGTTAACGGCTGAATGAATTTTGATGAAACTTTGCACACGGGTTTAAATTTTTAGAGAGAAAAATCGGAACTCTTATAAGATCACTTTGTTGTCCGTCTGTCTGGCAAGACCATTTATCTCGGGGACGCGTAGTGTTATCGAGTTGAAATTAAAATCATATACTTAGGTATGCAGTCCCTTGAAGCTGTGAAAAAGTCAAACTTCTGAATTAACGAAAAAATAAATACCGCCGTTTATGCCCAAAAAAACTTGTATCTATTTCGACACTATCAAGGGAATCAAAATTCATAGGGTATTTTCCGTTGATCTAGAATCCTGAAATTTGGCATGAAGCTTATTCTCACAGCACAAGTATATAAAAAATCTGTAAATTTGTAGTTACGTAACAAAAAATACTTAAATCTTCGTAACTCAATTTGGGAATTGAACAGTTATCATAGGTAAGTTTGTACGGAACCCTCAGTGCGCGAGTCTGACTCACACTTGTGTGATACTTAGAAGCGAAAAGAACAAATACAGATAGAAGAACACAAATGTTATGTTGTGTATATGTTATTTACACTACTATTACTACAATGATTACTATATTATTTTATTTACATTACTATTAATTATTTATTAAATAATTATGAATTAACACGGATACGGTTTTATCCGCGTGAAAGTCAAACATTATTTCTTCTTCCTGCTCTTGTCCCATATTACTTGGGGTCAGCGCAACACGTTTTTTTTCTTCCATTCTTCCCTGTCACCCGTCACGCCATCATAAAATACCTTTTCTTTCATATAACTCGTCATACAATCCATCTATCTTTTCTTTGGCTTCCTTTTTCATCCATCCAAAGTTGAACATTATCCATTCTACATAAAAAGTAAGTCACCGTGGCCCAGGAAAGCACAGGGCAAGTGAAGGTGTGGGAGGGTTTCAGTCAGAAAAAGTTATACTGGCAGTTATTTAAAACTAGCTTTTGCCCACGACTTCGTCTGCGTGAATTTTGGTTGTTTCGGATGCGAAGTCGGAGTCGAAACCAGATGAAATGCCTATGTCCTTCTTTGGAGATTACAGAGTAAACGTTTGTGGCAAATTTTATTAAAATCGGTTATTTTATTAAATTGAAATGTATGTTTGTGTGTGTTTAGTATTTTTATTTTTTTTTTCTTAAGTGTGTGACAATTACCTCTTTCAACTTTTTGAATCGTTATTTCTCAAAAACGGTAGCTGTTAGGAAAAATATTTTGACGTTTTTTTTTAGATTTTTACTGAAAATAGCGAAAAACCTGTTTTCATGACTTATAACCCACAGTATTTTTTTCCAGGTGTCGGATCAATGAAGACTTTTTAGATTTAATTTATAATGGTGTTTTTAACAATCCTACCAATTTTCAGCTGGGTGCGAATTATTGTGACTTTACTCCTATTTTTTGGTCTAAGACTGGACCATAGTTACAATTTAATTTTAATCATGTTGTTTTGTTATTATTATATCTCTTTTTTAAAATCTAGATATGTATTTTTGTCAAATGTTTTATTTATTTAAATATCGTGATAGTATAAGTCTAGCACTAGAATAATTTAAAAATAATGTAGGTACCGTCAATGCTCCACTGTTTGTAATTTGTCCATTCTAATAAAAAATAAGTTGTTTCTTTTCAAATATTTATTGTAGCTAACTGATACAAGTCCACATCAATATTTAATACGATATAATTTATAAATTAATACTGTTTAATTTGGCATTGTTTTTTTTTTTAATTTTAGCAAAAGTGAATAGGTTGCTTTTAGAAAACTTTTCTCTATAGTCGACCACCGTTTCTCACCCATTATCAGGTGAAAAAGTGCTTAAACACAAGCCAACAGAGCTTACACAATAATACTAAAAATTACCTCAGCTAGGCGAGCTAAACTAACTTAAATTAGCCCTTGGTCTGCAACTTTGCTTAGATTATATCTATTATTCTTGTCCTTGGACTAATTGTATCTTTATTAATTAGGTACTTGGCCTTGCCTTCTCTGTAATGGTTTGTTATATAACTAAGCCAACATTAGAGAATTTTCATGTCTTTATCTATATGAATAGCACTCACATCACAAATCGTAAGCCGTGAGGGAGAGGGCCGTCCTCACCTAGACCTCGACCTAGGCGTTGAGAGCCACAAGATTATTCTGGACCATCGTAGGCGCGAGCTTGCGGACGGCGAGTAAAGGGTAGCTATCTTATAAGGACCAAGCCTGAGTCGACGGCCTTTGGTGTTGCATGCGCTCCTCAAAGAGCTGTTGGCAAAATTGACAGGGCTTGCTAGGGGCGATGCCTGCCAGAGTTTTAGAAATATTCGAAAGAATTACTGCGGTTTTTTGAACGCAAATGGCTCCTGCAGAAAAACAGATGGGTTTTAGCATAGATATCCATGGGTTTTAGTCAGTAAAAGTCTGATGCTCGTATCTGCTCTACTCAAAGTGGAAAGGAGTGGCAGGCGGTCGCCTCCTTCTGCAAAACAGTAATACTAGCAAAGGAGGCGGCCGATCGCATGAGGCAACGGTCCTCACGCCTCAACCACCGCCACCGTAGGCCGTTCCGGCCACCGTAGGCGCGAGTAATGGGTAGCTTGCCGTACGACCGTCTGGTAACTGTCCCGACCGAGCCCAAGTCGCCGACGGCGCGTACTATTCCACGCGCGCCTCAAGGAGATTTCAGCTACTATAGGGGCCCAGCAGGGTCGAAGCTTACTGGGGCCAAGGGTCTAATTCTGATAGGAAGACTCGGCCCTGGTACGAAAGGCAACGAAGGAACAGGAGTGAGTTTTTAGTCAGTAAAAGTCTGACACCATCTCTCGCTCCGCCCAAGAGCGGGGATGTCATTAGGATGATTTTCCCACCCAATAAAAATAAATAAATAAAAAAAAAAAACACCATCTCTCGCTCCGCCCAAGAGCGGGGATGTCAGAAGATGATTTTCCCATCGAAAAAAAAACCCGAAGTAGGAGAAGTTATCTGAACCACAAAAAAATAACAGTTAATAGTCGTGGCCTCGTTTCTCCGGAACCATCTCAGTTATTTCAACGTCCCATCTGGCTAGTAGGTAAATAGGACAGTTAAGTTAACTCGATGAATCGAACAATACCTATTATTGGGGACGGTAAAACATCGGCCTAACTGTTATGGCCAAGCAGGGATCGTATCCTAGTTGTTTGTGATGTAAGTTTATTTCTCTGTTTGAGCTTGTTGAAGGGTCTTTTTTTCCAAAGTTCTCTGATACTTTTTTTTTTCAAAAACAAATATGATGGTTTGACATATTTTCAATACAAATTCTATCGAAATGCTCATTTAATTTTTCAGGTAACAGTTATTTGACTAGGTGGTGATAAAATGGTGGAAAACGGACTAATATTTCTCCTGCTTTAGGTAGAGCGAGAGGGACTATTCGACTTTTGCTGACCACACACCTGGATCGAGAGGGAGTGTTAGAGTTTCACTGACCCAACTAACCTTTCCTCCTATTGCCTTTTACGTTCCAGGGTTGCTGTAACTTTTGAACAAAACCGCAGCCCAGGGTTTGATATCTAATATAGATAGTTTCTTATCCTGTTTAATAGGTAAAAATCCGGTATAAAAATGGTACCTAAACACCCACATTTAAGTCAAGTTCCATATAATAAATAGCTGAGAAACTCGTTAGTAGTGAAATGTTACCATCAAATGGGCACACTTCGGGAAATTCTGGTTTTATATTATGTTATACACCTCAGGAATAAAAAACATTTTACAAAAAAAAAAGTATACAACCGAGTTCAATGTAAAAAAAAAAAACACTGAAAAGTGCAAAACTAATTTTAATTTCAGATTTCGGTGTTTCTATAATAGTTTTGTCTCTTTGTTGTTTAACATCGATTTCCGAAATATAAGTTATTTTGTAATTTTCAGTGTGTTTTTTACATTAAAGTCGGTTGTGTTTTTTTTTTGTAAAATGTTTTTTTTATTTTATGTGGATGGATGGAGAGGAAGAGGGAGACCAAAGAAAAGATGGATGGATTGTGTGAAGACTGATATGAAAGAAAAGGAAGTTAGTGATAGCATGACGAGTATCAGGGCAGAGTGGAAGAAAAAAACGTGTTGCGCCGACCCCAAATAATACGGGATAAGGGCAGGAAGATGATGATGATGTTTTTTTTATTTTACACTTCTTAGTTATGGTACCCCCACTAAAAAGTACCCCTCAGCCAAACTTAAATACCTTATAGCCAGAGTGCATCTCATGACAATTCTAATAATTCCAAACACGGTGAGATTACATTAATTTATTACAGACTTCCGATGTCTAACTTCAGGTTTCATCATCAGATCAGTTCGACATATTCCCCCTCTTCTTTCAGTCAGTCATCGACTACATGTATAAACAAAGCAATTTTACGAAGGTTTTGCTGTGATCCTATGAGGAGGTATGTTTCATATCTTTGAAGTTCATGATCAGATCATAAAAATATTTCTATGGGACCAACTCGGAAACATAACCTTTCAATAAAAAAAAGTTTTCAAAATCGGTCCACAATTGACCGAGAAATCGGTGAACATACATAAAAAAAAATACATTCAGCCGAACATAGAACCTCCTCCTTTTTGAAGTCGGTTAAAAAATAATGTTTTCAAGATCTCGTACACCAGAAGTAGATGCTATTTCTTCTGTGTAAAAAACATTGCTACGTCTGGAGTTGCTTTAACTTCTATTTTTCCCGTGAAATAAATATTCCACTGAAATCTAATAAAAATTCAGCACGAGATGTCGAGCTTACCGTTGGCTAAGTGGAAGGCAGCCTAAAAATACTTTCATAAATTGAGAATTAATTCGTTGAAACGCGAAATTTACGTTTATTTGCTGTATTTTTGACATTTTTATTTTTGCAGGATCAGCGAAGCGACTGATATCTAATATAAGTATTTTATAATAATAATATTTCACAACTATCACACAACGCCTTATAGTCCCAAACTAAGCCGAGTGTGTGCTATGAGTACTAGACAACTGATAAACATACTTATACATTTCTAAATATATACATATTATAGATAAATTACACCCAGACACAGAACAAATGAACGTGTTCATTACACAAACATTTATCCTGGGTGGGAATCGAACTCACGACTTCCGGTATAGCAGTTAGGGCCACTTACTATTAAACCAACAGGTCAGACAAGTCAGTCATTTTGGTAGTAATTATCTCTAGGTACAAAAAGTCACGACGTACATCTGACCTTTGTGCTATTATATCATGAAAGATAGATAAAATAGCCTTTTGCGTTTATAATCTACTAGATAAACCTTATATTTAACTGTGAGCAAGAAATATTTCAAATTAGTGACCAAATTATCCTAACTTCATTTTAGTATTTGCAATATTTAACCTACATAAATGTAGTTTTAGTTATGTTTAAGAAGCACTTCAAATCCAGCTTAACGTGAATTATTAATAAGGTAACATTTCTTCATATCTTATAAATCATTTCTAGAATTGGCTTGTTAATAAAAATATCTTAAATAACATCGACACAGAGTCACTAGCCTGTTGGTTTTCCACCAGTAGCATTTGGGGATTGTGCGTCAGAATTGCATAACTTGATTCCGCTAAAGCCCCACAGCCATCATCGAACCAGCAGACACAGCCACCACAACACACATACGGCCATGCGCCACCGGTACATGGTGGACCTCCCACCCATACGCACTAAACATTTTCGGAACACGTTCATTGTGCGTACAACTGGAATTTCCTGCCGGAATCTGGGTTTCCTGATAGCTAAAACCTCCTTTGGTTAAAGACCTCTATCTTTAAATTAAGAATGAAAGCTACTTCTAGACAGACATGCTTCACGTCGACCACATCGCACAAGCCTATCAATATTAAAAAAGAAAAGACGATGTTCTTCGGAAGGTCTATAATAGGCTGGCGTGAGAGACATTTAACGAAATTACATGGTGAAGACACAACGGGATGAGTAAAAGGCTATGGAGAAAGTTCTTCTTCTAGCAGTGGGGAAAAAATGTGGAAGATTCATAGTCATAATAGTATTATTGGTGAGGGATTCTTACAAGACATATAAACATTACACTAAAGTAAAAAATATTAATAAATACGTGACACTGTTAAACAAATCAATCGATCGGACTCCAGATTAACTGGAGGCCATTGAGTACCAGTACAGCGACTGCCTATCGGGCCTCCATAACCCAGTAACTGGGTATAACACGATTCAATTTGGCAAAACTGGTGTCAGATTTCCTGGTTTCTGTCTATCCATATCGACTGCTATCAAATATCTACAAATGACAGCCGGGACCAACGGTTCAACGTGCTTTTCGAGGCGCGGAGGAATCTCGTTGTTAAGATGGTCACCAATCCATAGACGCATCTCGGCAAGTGTTGCTTACCCTAGGAGATCGACTCTTGTAGATGATATTATTTTAGTCACGACCTTCTTGAGGAGAAAATACACAATAACAGTCTATATTAGCAATGGATTGAAATAACGAGAAGACATGGCCCCGTTGCCCAACAGTGGCCAAAACAGCCTCACAGTAAACACTAGCTGAGTCTATTTCACCTACCCATCCTATTACATATATCAAATATTAGCACTTTGTCCTTAACTTCGTTCGTGAGAATGTTTAGCATTCCTTAAACCTTATTTTGAAGGTATTTTTGAAAAACACAATAATGACTGTCTTTATATTTTGGTTTTAATTTGTGCCGAGTTCTATATTTAAGTAACCCAAGAAATAAGAATAGATACAATCTATAAACACCCTAAATTATTCTAATGGGGATAGTTTTGATAAATAATTAATGACAACTATTTGTGCTAGCTTTCAAATAAATTGGCAAATGGAATGAGATTTCCCCCTTTACGTCGCTTTACAGTTTGAATTTCCAAAATCTCTTTCTTAGTGCTTGCTTACGTCATGAAAGGAAGCCCTGAGCAAAATTTCACATTCCTAGTCCTTGTAGTTTCACCTGTGCGTTGATATGTCAGTCAGTCTGTTTCTCCTTTTATATATAGACTAGCTGGTGCCCGAGATTTCGTCTGTGTAGGATTAGATCAAAATAGGTTCCGATGAATCGCAGACGAAATTGTGGGTAGCAGAATTATTTCCCAATACTTGACACGAATCTTTATATTTTGGATAATTCACACAATATCTTTATGAATTATATGCCTATGTGTTATTCTGATGTATACGCTATATTATTGTAAAGTTTCATTAAAATCCATTCAGTAGTTTTTGCGTGAAAGAGTAACAAACATCCGTACATACCAAATTTCGCGTTTGTATTAGTAGGATTTAATAGAGTACAAAGTACATTACGGAAGTTACGGTTAATAACATATGATTGGGCGATATTACGGTCAAGCTCGGTATGCGCTGTGCGGCTAGCCACATTAAGTTCTACCGGACACTATATTCTGCGGAACACTATACGAGTACAGGGGAAGCACAAAGGACTATTCTCATAGAGCCTGTTTAATTTCTATTGCATATATGGACCGTCGCGTTATGCGGACTGCAACGGAATGTTTTAAATGCATCGTAATCGATTTATTATCATACATTAAGTCTAAGCAAAATAATCGCAGCTCGGCTCTTAGAAATCTCTTTTCACGTCAGTTTGTAAAATCAATATATTCATATTATTGCAATGTATAAGCAGTTTAGCATCCATGAACATTTTTATGTCTAAAAGCACTGTTTTGTAATTGCATTACATTGTTGTCTTTTGTATTATCTTAGGAAGATAATACAAAAGACAACACCAAACTTTATATATCTCAATAACTTATTTTTTTACTGTAACATTCAACAATACTCTCATATTATATGTGGAGGCTTGTAAATGGCTCTTCGTGATCTACTTTATCGTTATATATTTTGTATTGTTAGCTGTAAGCCACCCAAATAAAATAAATAAATAAATGTGGATGTAATTATTATTTTTTTTGGCTTAATTTAATATTTTTTTGCCTTAATAAACAAATATAAAAGATTTTTTATAACATTTTCATCAACAATGAAGTTATAAAGTTTCTAAACTCCTAATAAGAAAATAAGTACGAAGTGGTTTTTCCATCAAAATTCATCACGCCTATACGGCCGCCATAGAAAACTTCGTTTTGACGAGAAAGACAGATATACTTATTTAAAATTGTTATATTTCGTTTGCTTTTCAATCAATTTTTATATTATTTTTACTGTATACATTCTACTTTTGTATTTTTAATGATAAACTGGTTAGAGAGCAGAAATATATTTTTTCATGCATGTTCCCCATTTTAACGGATAAATGGATACGAAGACAATAACCAGGCGTAACCTATTTTCTTGCCCCAAAAATGGCACTTAAGGTTAGAGCTATGCTGCCACTGACGATGCTGTGAAAATAGCGAAGCAAAGTGACCACTAAAATTTAATAGAACATCAACATGAAGAAGAAAAAGAATCTAAGAATACGTAAACCACTTTTGTACAGGAAACTGTCAACATATTGAGCCTTTTCAGGAAGAACGTCGTAAGCTGTATGCACTTTTCTGTATGCAAAAAGGGATTTTTTCTTTCCTAATTAAAAAGTATTTATAAAAATATATTTTTCCAAATTGTGTAACTAGTTATTAATACAACTAGTGATCGATAAGAAAAGTCCCAATTAACATAATATAATAATTGCTTAGTTGTCGATTTCAAGCCTTTTCAGAAAGAACATTTTAAGCGTCAGTTTGCGCTTTTTGCAGGAAAGAATTTATCTTTCTTTATGAAAAAGTATTTATGACAATATTTTTTTCAAATTTGTATATCTTGTTATTAATACAACTACTGTTCCATTAGAATAGTTCAAATTAATATCGATTTCGAGCTTTTTCAGGAAGAACATCGTAAGCGACAGTAACCTTTCGTAAATAAAAAGTATTTATTTTAATGTTAGGAAAATTATTCTAGTAGTTGTATGAATAATAAGTCATATTTTTTAGAATGATTTTGTTATTAACAATTTTTAATTAGGGAAGAGAAGACCTATTTCGAAAATTGTTGCTTGTGATCTTCTTCCTCAAAAGGGTTGTATGTAATTACAACTGTCTTAAAATTCAAAGCTTCATTTCATCTACGGTGTAAGCACGGTAAAATTCACTCGGTCAAAATGTCAGGCGTTCGCAAATTGCTTAAAAAATCCTTGAGCATTCAGAGCACGATGGGTAGTAGGTACGCCACTTTTTATGCAAAAGGCTGCCGCTTGTCCCAACATTAAAGTGGAGGCTTAACATCGCTACAGTAGGTACTTAAGCACAGACAGGTTGTGAACCCATCACAGGCATAATAAGCCCTATCCTCATTATTTTTTTTCCGTTCCAGCGCTTTTCCGTTTCACTGCAAAATTCGGCACAAAATACAACTTGTGCAATCATTGTTTAAGACTATTTTAAACACTAAAATTTTCCACGTATTCTTTGAAAACTGTTCAGGAAAATGGTCGTTTTATAGAAAACAGAGTATCTAGCTATCTTTTGTAATGAAATTTTATGAATGCGTCAGTGAAAAGAATTCAGAATCCGTAGGAAAATGTAGAAATGGGGCATATCAAGAGTGGACAATGTTAGTCGTTGGAAGTTTTAAAGTTTAACAGAATTGCAGACTGTATTTTTAGTGCCAACTATAGTTTTATCTTTTAGATTTAGCATTAATTTTGCCGATGATACTGAACTAAGTACTTAGTTTCATAGAAATCTTTTTTAAATTTTCGTCATTTCCCTAAGCGTTATAAGTACGTTAGACTATTAGATGTTGCTAAGAATAATTTTTATTTATTCATTTAGAACACAACAGAACAGCTATATTATTTCTATGTATAGTCTAGTATATAATTTAAATTTAATATTTACATTATTAATTCGCTGTACACCGCAAACTACCCCCCTTTGTTTCTATTTCAAATTCTTACATTCCACTCTAAGGTTGTCTGGTAGATATCGCTGTCAGCGATAAGACCGCCTTTGTACCCATAGATTTAAGTTAATGTAAAAGTTTTTGTTACTATTTTGGTGTACAATAAAGTTTATTCTATTCTATTCTATTCTAGAACCACATCTATGTACAAACACAACAATTTTATCAATACTAACAGCAGAAGAGTAACACTGTGTCGCAGTTATTAACGCCTGCCACTGTATCAAAAGTGATATTAGTTCCTTCTTAGGTACAAGTAATTGGACACACCGTATTGCTTAAAATAAAAATAAATAAATTAATGAATACAAACAAAGAACAATGATTGACAGTATTTAAATTAATAAAAAACAATTAAGTGTACGTAAGTTTATCATTGTCAGTGCGTTCTTTGTTGGAAAGTAGGATTACAACAAAACCTTGAGAGGACTCTTCTTGAGGGGTCTCTTCTTATACGTGTGAGATTTTGCAGATATGAAGTGATCTTTTTTTTTAGGTGGGAAATTATCTAAAGACTTCTTGCGCCCTTGGGCGGAGCGAGAGGGCGAGTCAGACTTTTAAAATCCACTGCCGTTCCTTGTTTGCCTTCGTTCCAGCGCTCCAGGGTACAGTTTCGCTCAACCCATGGCCCCAGTATGCTTCGACCCTGCTGGGCCCCTACGGTTTGCTGACATCCCTTTGAGTCACCCGTAGAACAGTACGCACCGTCAACGACTCGAGTTCTGTTCTGACGATTACCGGACAGCTGGATGGCGGGCTACCCATTGCTTGCCGTCCGCAACATGCGCCTACGGTGGCTGTATCTGGATCGGGATACCGGTGGCTGGGGCGTGAGGGTCGTTCCCCCACGCATGCAGCCGCCCGCTTCACTAGTTTTACTGCTTCACAGAAGGAGGCGACCGCCTGCAATTCCACCTCGCTCCAGACCATGGCCTGCACCAGGGCCCGGCGCGAAAGGTCATTGCCGCCAATCGCGCCCACGTGAACACGGCGGCGGTGCTCTGCTCAAGCGGGGCACACCTTTACCGTATGCTCCACCGTGTCCTCCGGGCGGTCCACACAATGGTGACACCTGGGCGTTTCTTCCGCACGAATCCGGTGCAGGAACCTCCCTAACTTATCATGTCCGGTGAGAACCAGCGTCATGCGGAAGGTGAGGACGCGGTGACGTCTTTTCAGCCACTCCCCTAAAAGGGGTACTTACCGCCATAATTATGGCGAGGTATGAAGTTATATGAATTTGATTTGATTTATCTCCTTGTTTATCTTATTTGAGAGGATTAAATTAAAATGAAGAAAATGCTGCGCTACTGTTCGAAAGAGTTACTACGGTTCTGAAACGCAAAGGTCAACTGAACGAGCACATGTCAGTTTGAATCAGTTAAAATCTGATACCCACTCTCGCTCCACCTAGAGCGGGAGGTGTTATTTAATGAATACAGATCTCAAAATAGAAGAAAATAGCGAAACTAGCTTCCTGAATAACAATTGAATACTAGTTCTCGTTCTCGAACAAATACCAATCCGAACTCCATAATCTACTAACTGGATAATACAGTATCTCTTGGTATAACTGTTAATTAGACTTTCAGGCTATATCGATCCAGTTGGATGTGCAAATGAAATAGCATTCGATCCATCAATCGGACCACCAGACTTATGGCGATATGCCTCCAGTACATGGTGGATACCCTTACGCACAAAAAATTCCGGGAACATAATCATTATGCATACAGCTAAGGAGTGAAATTCCCTGGCAGAGTCTGTGTTTTCTGATCTGATATGATCTGACCACCTAAGAGTCTTTAAGTGAACAAAGAAAGGTTACTTCTAGCGTGGTCCAACGTCATCCATGTTACCGCTTACCATCAGATGAGATAAGCGTGAGCCTTTAAGTGACAATATAATAAACAAATGACATCATCATCATCATTTCTACCGAAAGACGTCTACTGTTGGACATAGGCCTCCCCTAAGCGTCTCCATAACGACCGATTCTGTGCGTCTCGCATCCACCGCATTCCCGCGACTCTCACCAGGTCGTCGGTCCACCTTGTGGGAGGCCTTTTAACGCTGCGTTTCCCGGTGCGCGGTCGTCACTCTTGAACCTTTCGGTCCTATCGACACTCCGTTCTATGAGCAACGCGCCCTGCCCACAAATGACATAAAAAAAAGTAATCCGCTTGTCAATCGAGATTCACAATAGCACTTCCAGATGGCGTTTTTTGCATCATAAATGTACGGTTTATCTTTAAGAAGTAAAAAGACGTTTGTACTTCAACCGAGATAATAAGTTGACCTAAATATCGAAATAACAGCAGATACTGATAATAATGTTTAAAATGGTTACAATCGTCCATATCTTTTGGGATTCATTCCTCATCACTACTGGGATCATGGGATGACATCTGAAAAGGTAACCCGTGGTTCTCAATGCAACGGGCAACTGAAGGAACATAAGTAGATTTAGTCAGTAAAATCTGATATGCCCTCTCGCTCCGCTTGAGAGCGGGAGAAGTTATTTGATAATTTTAAATCGCAAAAAATGCCTACTAGACTATTAATATGATGAAGCATTACTTATTTTTGATGTCTGATGAATATGTTATTCATCAAAACGATCAACCAGAACGTGCGTGTACCTGCCTAATTAGCACACGTCTGCCATTGTCTTCGGGGAATACATTTGATATTATATTATGATAATCCACTGTGAATCTACCAAACAAATCTAGACATACCTAAAGCGTTATTCAAACACAACATGCTTACAATATTTCTCGTAATATTTCAAAGCCGCAGCACCGAAGCTGACTCCGACATATGAAGGAGAAATGCAGCCGCTGTCCAAATTCGGATGCTCCCAAATTGTTTTGTGTGACGTTGAAGGGTCACGTATTTAGTCGAGAGTCTTGCCAGACATGTAGCGGGAATTGGAACGAAGATTTTTGTGCCCGCTTTGTGCCCAATTACCTTCTAATGTCAGAGGATTTCAGGCTTGAGACATGGACGTCAACGTGACGCGACGAGATTGAATAAGAGATTGTTGTTGATGAAATTAAGGATGAGTTGCGGAAAATAAAAGAAAATGGAAAAGATAATGTAGTTAAATGGAGTTCAGCAGCGAGTCTTAACGACCAATTGCTTAGGCTTTATGCCATCTCCACGCTTGGCAAGCGGATTGCTGATCGCAATATTAATTCTTATAATACAAGCAGACGCTACTGCCAATTCCTCAGATTATTTCAATGTTGAGACACCTAAGAAATGGAGTAATCTGATTCAAAGCCGATTACAAGGGCGAACCTAAGTACTTGTTTAAATTTGTATTCCAATCAAGTCCGCCCATCATTTGATTGAAAGTAGTGATCCGGACAATCGATTTATTGAAATAGGATACTTTAGAAACAAAAGGTTTACGTAAATGATTGAATTAATGCACTTGATATTAAGGAAATTTTCTTTTTTACAAGACTTTTTTTACAAGCTTTTATTTGGTTTCACCCGTCCCGATGTTTGTTTGTCTGTAATCAAATCTTGCAAATTAAATTTGATCCACTTCCCGGTTACCGATTGAGCTGAAATTTTGAATGCATGTATAAATCTGATGACCACGCAAAATTATTATGAAAATGGAGCTGTTGTGATGATGAAACCGGAAAGTGGCCAAAGGATCTCAGATAACCCTATGGTGTTTGAGGTTTTTGGAATGGTCATAATGAGTATTAATTATATAGGTATATACCGCGCTATAAAAGCTTGCTATGAATAAATGATTTTCATTGAAAACTTGTTTCAGATGGGTTTCTCAATAGTAAAATTGAAGAAGTTTCATACTTATAAAGTTTTATTCTGTCTAAATTAAGTATTAAGGTTCTTTAGGCAAGATTATTCGAAAGAGTTACCTTGGCCCTGGATTACAAAGGGTAACTGAAAGAACACTGTTGGGTTTTAGCCAGAAAAAGCCTGACAATCACTTTTGATCCATCCGGACCGGGAGCAGCCATTTGATGATTCCCACTGAAAGAAGGGCGTATGAATTTTCAATTTTTTTTGTATTGTTCACATTTTTTATTTTATAAGGAGCTCTTGGTTGCATTTCTCTAGATCCAACAGTTAAGGCTGTACATTGTACGTATGAACGAATTTAAGATTTAAATCACACTTCACACTAATATTATAAAGACGAATGTTTATAAGTATCTGTGTATGTTTGTTAATCTTTCACGCTCAAACGGCTGAATAGGTTTGGATGAAATTAGGTCCACAGGTAGACCTTATCCTGGAATAGCACATACAACACTTTTTATTTCGGTGTTCCCTTGGGATAATTTTCTTTCTTCACGCGGGTGAAACCGTTAAGAAAAGTTAGCAGATCAATAAAATATTTCAGTTTTATTCATTATTTTTTATAGAAATACTGAATGCCCCTAATGTAAAACAGGAACGGAATATTACATTTCATTTCGTTTTCTAATAATCTTGTCTTTCTGAATGATTTCGCAAACATGCGGCCGACGGCAACTCAACAAAAATTGACAAGCGAAGAACACTCGGAAAAGGAAACAGATACGATGGAAATTAATATTTCGAGAAATAATAAGGAAATGAGTTCGCTGAATTAATTTATTTAACTTGCTTTATTGTCCTTGAATTTAGATGAATCTGCATTTTACTTTTTAATAGGAAATATTTTACTGTGTAAACATGTTTATAATCATGTTTTAATTGACAGGCAAAAGCAGGTATCTTACAATAAAATCTCTGCAATTCACTTAAATTAATTATAGCATTTTTTTTCGGCAAAACTAATCTACACTATTTTTGTATAACTTCTAATACTGTACGCTTATACCCTGCTAAACTAGCGTTACTTGAATTAATCCTTATTAGCTAAGTAAAAATGCTAAATCTTATATGGTAGAAAAGGGTTAAAAATAAGTCACACGCTATGAAACCACCGGCGACGTTGCGTGCTGAGAGCCGCGGTTAGTGGTCGCAATACGCATTAAAACTAATTTTTATACGTATTTCGTGTGACTTTGTAAACTTTTCTAGCAATAATGATGACGACAGCCAGAAAAACAGTTCTAAATTTCAACTATTTTATAAAAGTTTTTTAAAAGAATGTACTAAAATAATTACCCAAATAAATGCACGAGAATTAACCGTCAAATGTTGCGTAAACTTTTTAAAACTTTTCACACAAGTCACAAGTACATTGCACCATTTAAAAAAAAGAACTAGTTTGTAGTGTTTACATTGCGGTCGAGAGCGCGAGGCCACGGGGTTGACGCGGCGTCCCCGGGTTCCGTCGGCGAACTGGAGAGCCTGTAAGGCCGGCTGGCGATGTGCCGCGGTGAACATGCGCACTCACTACTCTTTCAAACCATTGTGGAAGACCCCTGCAAACGCTCCTCTCCGCATTACTAGAAGGTAAACCTTTTTGGGATAGTGTGCAGATGGTTTTATTGTTTCCCGCTGTATCACGAGATCTTGTTCAGTGTTGCGTTCACGCGACTGATTCTATTCTTCTTGATACGTTCGTTTTAAGTGTTATTAAAAAGTAAAAAGAAAAGAGTTTTAATGCACATACTTTTAATTTTAAGATATTGAAAGTTTAATAAATAGCAAAATGTTTATTTTTATCTAGAATATATTCAGAAAATACTTACAATAACTAACACTACGAAAACATTTTAAGTAGCTATTGAAAATATACATTACATTTCTTTTCATAAGACAGACTTATAACGTCTATGCAGACATATCATCCATTTCTTGCGATAAGTTGTTTATTTGCGCCGAAGACGTCTTTGATATCACAAATATCAACAACTTTATGTTTGACATTTCTGATAACGTTCTGATTATGGTACGATACGAAAAATATAAACATGTTTTTTTTTTGTTTTTAGGTCTATCTCAATCATTAGGGATTTAGTGGATCAATCAAATGGATTGTAGATTAAGCAATGGTTTAAGTGTGTGATGTGCTTCAATATTTACACTTTTAGTACTTTTAATCTAGTCGTTACTGTTCCATTGATCAGTCTCCTCTTCTCCTGTAGGATCGTTTGAAGCAGTGACCGGGTCCTAGAACATAAAGGGCAACTTAATGACAGAGGCATATTTAAGTCAGTAAAAGTCTGACACGTCCTCTCGTTCTACCTTGAGCGATAGTGCCTGTTGTTTTTCGGAACTCTCTTGGGCAGACTCTTGACCAGCGACCAAAGAA
The DNA here is from genome assembly GCA_949316375.1 of Mythimna vitellina. NCBI lineage: Eukaryota > Metazoa > Arthropoda > Insecta > Lepidoptera > Noctuidae > Mythimna > Mythimna vitellina. The sequence goes on from OX438698.1 coordinate 11,000,958, forward strand.
TTATGTCATTTTACTACATACAAAATATGTGTGTGTGCACTTCTTAGAGAGCAGTGGTGGCCGAGTGGTAACGGCCCCGACTTACGAGTTTTAGGTCGCGGGTTCAAACCAGCCAGACGCATTACTTTATGTAATTTATTTCATCACCACTGCTCTCAAAACGGTGAAAGAAAACATCATGAGGAAACCGGCATATTCTAGAACCAAAAATTCGAAGACATGTGACATTCGCCAATTCGCACTGGGCCCGCTTGGGGGATAACGGCCTTTTTCCTCTCCTAGAGAGGAGGCCAAGCAGTAGGAACATTATAAGGCCAACTAGGCTATGCTATGTGCACTTCTTTATTATTTAGTCTTATAGAAACTTATTTAAAGCAGAGCACCATCGGCATGAGGTGCAATTAGGAATGCGGTTGAAGACAGCACATATTGAGCCGTTCACACTGAAGAAAGCCACATAACTCAAGTTATGTGGTGGTGTAGCAGAGAAGGAACTTCTCTTTTTCAAACAGAAGATGGAAACATTAAATAAATCGATAACTTTGATTTAGAAACATATTGCTAAGTTAGCAAGTTGACCGGGTTTTTAAATTATCTAGAAATCTTCTTCATTATTATAATTAAAAATACTTGCTCCATATTTTAAAGGTCGAGTTCTTGATAAAAGATGATCGTGTTTATTACTTATTTTTAATTAATGTACGTGATAATATTACTCGTATATCGAAAAACAAGTGTGTTATTCTGTTTTTAAGCAATTAGGTCAATTGTGAACTTTGTTTCAATAACATCTTATTGTTAAACACAAAAATTACTATTATTTTAAAATACTTTTCAGATAATTTTCAGTCAGTCATAAAAAAAAAATAGGAATTATTTATTTATGCGATTATGGCCCAAAGAGAGCATTTCTTTTTTTACAGAAGAGAAATCACCAAATAACTTCTCATGCTCTGATGCTCTTCTCATGTCAGACTTTTACTGACTAAAACTCACCTGTGTTCCTTCAGTAGCCTTATGCGTTCCAGGATCATGGTAGCTCTTTCGAACATTTCCTCTGCCCTAGCAGTTTGAAATCGCCCCAACTGACCCCTTTACTTTTGTTAACACCTCTTGACGCGCACATGAAAAACAATATGCCATCTCGCCATCTTGCAGACGGCGAGCTACCCATTGCCCGTAGTGCGACAGCCCATGATTACGGTGGTCGGGAATTGCCTTGTGACTCTTGACGCCCAAGGCATCTCCAATGGGGGTGCGACGGCACGTCTTAGGTGTGTATTAAAAAGCATATTTAAAAAACGTTTTTCGAAAAAATCTTACTGCTCGGATTTATATGCTTGAAGATTGGCAAAAAAATATGTCTTTTTTTACGTGGAAAATCATCAAACGATTTCCCCCGCTCTAAGTGGAGTAAGAAAGAGTGTCAGACTTTAACTGACTAAAATCCACAGGGTTTCTGCAGTTGCTCTTTGCGAAGGCCACGTTGACTTTTTCGAACGATTTGCAACCCGGGCAGGACAAAATTGTAATTGTGATGGATTTATTTATCTCAGAACTCTGAGGTCCTGGATCTTTGAAAGGCATACGAGGAGCCGAAACCAACTCGCAGGGGCCCTTTAGACGATTTTAATGGGACGTGTTACCAACCGACGATTATCCCTGTAAACGTTATGCTAGTGCACCTAAGGACAACCCCCGGTTGGTAAGAAACTATTGCGATATACGGAAAACTAAAACAATAGGGCTATAGTTGGAGTCTTATATGAATTGGTTACCAGGAACTATGTTAAGATCATGGCCCCTGCCTGAAGAATGTTATTAATACTCATCGATAAAAAGGCAGGGGTGACTTGCGCACTGAATTAATTATTATTATTGTTAAAATTATATATATGTTAAAAAATTCTGCCAAGTTTCGCACTCATTCGCTGTCAAGAGTTGTTACTTGGCAATCACTCTCTACAAAGAAACGATTAATTCCTGCTAAGCAGATATTACCACAGTAATTACATTACCAAGCATATTCTTTGAATTCCATTACATATAGGCATATGTAATGTAATATATTTACCCTAGTAGCTTTTTTTTTCATCAATTAATTACTCTTGCTCTAGAATGGAGTGAGAAGGCGTGTCAGACTTTTAATGTTTTTTTTTTTATTTTGGATGGTATTATCATCTATTGACAGCCCCCACTCTTGGGCGAAGCTGAGTGAAAAAGCACTTATGTTCCTTCTTTACCATTATTCCAGGGCCAGCAGTAGGCTTCGACCCTGCTGTGCTACTACGGTGGATGACCTCTCGTTTACTTTTTGTGTTGTTACATTGTTATACTTTTTGACATTTTTAATTTTTGAGTAAATTATGAAGTGTCAAAATTCATGCAAAATAGCAGATTTTAAGGGGTGGATTAATTTAACACAAATTCATAAATTGATTTCAATAGAAGCCTAGATGATATCCACAAAATACTGTGTTTCCAAAATATCCAATGAAAAATGTGTAATAACGTCATAATCGTGTAAGAGCGCATGTATGAAAAACAGTGAAAATGGATGACGAAATGCATGCCCTTAAAGCGGGACATATTGTTGTAGCACACAAGTATGTTCTCAAACACAGGTGCACTATGCAGGTGTACTAAGTAGATAATAATATGCTGAAGAGCTGCAGATGTGTTCGAAAAAGTTTGCGCGGTCCTGGAACGTAGAAGGCAACTGAAGGAACACATGTGGGTTTTAGTCAATAGAAATATGACATTCCCACTCACTCCACCTAGAGCGGGAGAAGTAATTCGATGATTTCCCATCTCAAAAAAAATGGTATTACCGGTAATATATCGTGAACTTCCAAACTCCAGCCCCCCTAGCCAAGTTACGATCGTTTTGTTTGCGTCGAACGCCTCGAGTAGGCCACGCCTCCGATTCCTTTGTTCTGATCACGTTACTGAGCGTTGAGATGACGTCAGAACAAAGGAATCGGATGCGTGGCCTACTCAAGGTATTCGACGCAAACGAAACGATTGTAACTTGACTAGGGGAGCAGGTTATCATTAAGTTTGTTATGGGAAAATCACCACTCTATCTAACCTGGGAATTAGACTCAGAATGCACCCACTCAGCTTTTCTGATCCCTCCCTCACGACCATCGTTCGTTGCGGTTAATTAATCTACCCAAAACTACCCTTTAAATGAGATGGAGAGGGTGTTCAAATGTGTATGGGAAAGTATTAAATCTGCGCAAACAAAGTCACGGTCAAAGTGCTAGCCAATATGTAGTAACTTTTCTTCTATCTCATAATTCAAGAATTAGGTACATTTCTTTAGTGGCAGCGACAGAAATATTTTCTCCAGTATATTCTACAGGTGAATAAATATCCAGGTGATTTATTGAAGAAAGAATTTATTATGCTATGTTATTTGGATTAATGTGTGCTTACACTGCTTGCGAGTATAACTTACGATAGCCAAAGTCAATTTTAATTATAAAATAGTCGAGTAGACTTCAGTTCAAATCATTGTTTTATGGCACTACTCTGAAGCTAGGGCCTTAAAGAGATGTCAGCAAGACCAGTAGCTACAAAAGAGTCGATGCCTGCTAGAGCCTGGGGAAATTTCTGGTAGGGAAATCTGAACTGGAACGCAGAGGGCACACGGGTGTTGTGTGTGAAGTCTAACATCTCACTCCGCCTTTTAGCAGGAAAAGTCGACGGATGATTTCACAAATCAAAAATTAAATAAATGTCACTAATGTCCACTCTTGGTATAAAAAATATCCTGCCTGGGCAGAGCAACATCGTATCCTTGGGGAGCGAACGGGGGCAGTGATTTCTCGCGCCGGGCATTTGTACAGGCGATGGTCCGGAGCGAAGAGGAGTGGCAGGCGGTCGCCTCCTTCTGCGAAACAGTAATGCTAGCAAAGGAGGCGGCCGATCGCGCGAGGCAACGGTCCTCACGCCCCAACTGTCGCCGGAATTCCGGTCCCGATTTCCGGCCACCGTAGGCGCGGGCTTGCGGACGACGAGTAAGGGGTGGCTCGCCGTCCGACCGTCCCGTAACCGTACGGACCGAGCTGAAGTCGTCGACGACGCGTACTGTTCCACGCGCGCCTCAGGGAGATGTCAGGAAATCGTAGGGGCCCAACAGAGTCGAAGCCTACTGGGGCCTCGGGTAGCCTGAAAGCGAAACCCGGAGCCCCGGGATGAAGGCAAAGAAGGGACAGGAGGACCTAAAAAAAGTGTTATTCCAGAACATGGTCTAACCACACGGTTAGTTAGATCATGTTCTGGAACGGATTAGAATGTGCACACGCTCATTCTAATCTATTCTGCTGTTTGAGCGTGAAGGAGTCGAAGTCAAAGTCAAAGTCAAAGTTTTTTATTTCACATAGGCCTACATGGGCACTTATAAAACGTCAGAAGCTAGTGCACGGTTCCAAATTGGTCGTTTCCTATGGAGAAGAACCGGCAAGAAACTCCATGGTTACTCTTTTAGAAAAGAATTTGTTGTTACAATATTTTCTGTTTACAATATATTTTGGATTTATTATGTAAGGACAGTGTAGACTGGTCAATATTGTACTATAAAGTACAATAAAAATAATCATAATAAAAAGGAACCTAAGTATTCGTGGAGTCTACAGTGTTCTCACATTCACATTATAAGTAAAAAAGAGGCTATATAAATAAAAGCAAGTAAAATAAATAATTACAATTATTAATAAATAATAAGATAACAATATAAATAATAATAAATAAATAAAAAAAAAAATGCAAAAGCAATGTATATATTACAACAAATGTGGAGCAGTCAATAGATACATTTACAAAATATTATGAGCTACCAGGGGGCCACATGTGCAGAAGCAGTCATTGCCAAACAAGCGTGAGGAGTATCAAACATACACATGCATACATACATACTTTCCCTTTTACAATATTAGTGTGATTAAATATTTTCAATCGTCGTGTTTATAGATGGAGGAAAAAGTTGTTGATTGAGTGGTATCCAAGGATGGGAAGAAGTGTTGGTCATTCGGCATTAATTGTTGACATCACTTACAGAACTTAAATGAGGTAAACCCAGGATTGTCGGGAGGGATACGAGAAAATTGAGGCCTGTCCCCTGCAACGGGCGAAGTCAGGCTGTGTATTATTATTCCCAAAATATAATATAACATTTCATTTACATTAACATTTTTAATAATTTGATTTATCAAATTATTTATAGATTTAATCATTTTAACATTCACATAAAATAAATTAGCATGAATTATTTCTTTAATTAACAAAAATTCCTACAAACAAATAATAAATTTAATTTTAAACATTAATATGAGTCATGTATAAATATATTTTATTTTTTAACTTTTATTTATTTAATATTTTTTATTTATTAATTTAAAATTTTATTACTAATCAAGGACCTCGCGACGAGTAAAGGCATTCACCATTTTTTTTAAATGGTCTCTATTCTTTGCCTTTGATATCCAGTTGTTTCCAGCCACTTTATTTATCTCGTCCCTCCATCTCTGTTTTGGTCTTCCCTTCTTCCGTTTATTGGGTTGTCCCAGCCAGTAGTAATGAAAAGTAAAAGTAGTAGTAATAGTATTCATTTTAATTTTTAATCAATGACATTTTGAAATTTTTACTCTATGACATTTAATTTAGTGATTTTTGACAGGATAGAATGGAAGAAAAAAACGTGTTGCGCCGACCCCAAATAAGATGGGACAAGGGCAGGAAGATGATGATGACATTTAATTTAGTGACCATTGGAAGTTGAATTTAATAATTATGAAATTGGTTTTATGGGAAAAATATTGAGACTGTAGATTACATGATCAATTTTAATTTATTTTTGTATGATTTTAATTTTATAGCTACTAACATAGTTTTAAGTTAATATTGTTACTAAGCCTTAAACGAGTGCAAACTTGAAATAAATTATATTATTATTATCCTTTATTTCTTTCCTATACATATTTTGTACATTTTTAAATATTTCTTAAAACATAATACCATTATTATTTTTATATATTTTCAAGCGGGCAAAACCGTTGACAGACGCTAGTTCATCATAAATGAACTTAATGCTTTTGAAATTGTTTTTTAATAACCCGTAACTGGGCAATATAAGCTATGTTTTCTATTAAAATGATATTAATGTTTTTAATATAGAACAAATAAAAAGAAAACTATGACAGAATGGAGACAATGACAGTGCTGGGCAAGTCACAATTGCGACTATAAAACACGGCATCCTCACTTTCCACCCACTGAAATTTTTACCGATCACGGTTGTTTCAGGAGGTTCCTGTTTTGGATTTGGCAGAAAGAAACGTCTAGGTGTAACCAATGTTCAGACGCCTGGGTGTAACTATTGTACGGATCGTCCGCAGTGGCGGATTAGCCATGTAGCAAGAGTAGCAAATGCTACAGGCCCCGCGCATTTGGGGCCCCGTGCATTTAGGGATCCCGCACTTGAACGTAAAAAAAACAAGTTAAAATATTTTTACTTTACTTCAGACTTTCCTCCAAGTAAACTACAGAATAGAAGATCTACCGAAAAAAAAGCAGAAGAATCAATAAAAGAAGAATATGAAGATCTGTATATTTTTGGTGTACAATAAGATTTTATTCTATTCTATTCTATTCTATTCTATTCTATTCTATTCTATTCTATTCTATTCTATTCTATTCTATTCTATTCTATTCTATTCTATTCTATTCTATTCTATTCTATTCTATTCTATTCTACTCTATTCTATTCTATTCTATCCTATTCTATTCTATTCTATGTGTAGCCTCGGTTAAATTTATTCTTAATAACCCTACTAATAAAAAGCTTAAACAAATTTTTTAGGGAACTAAAATTTGTGTGTCTATGTGAATATTACATTGGTAGTGCGTAGAGATATAGCTCTGAAACAAGATTGTTCACAATGCGCCTCATCAGATGGTTTTAAGTCACCTAAAGGGCAATGTTGAGGGCTATGCTCGGAGTTTCCTTGCATGATCGAATCAAGAGTGACGATAAGCTTAAAAGGCAGTGAACTGTGGGTACATTGCTCACAGAACAGATGGTCGATGGGGCCGAAAGGTTTTGGAATGGCGATCGGATACCTGAAGACGCAGTGTTGAAAGCCCTCGCAACAAGAGTATCGATAACGTGGTAAGGTACACGGGAATCCAATGGAAGCGTGATAAACAGGACCGGCCTTTGTGGCGACACTGGGGAGAAACCTATGCCTAGCAGTGAACACTTTTCAGCTATAATGATGATGACGATTGAAGTTGGCATGTTGATGAGATGAATCTCTCGGAAAGATTAATACAATTAAAGAATGGCTGAATCTAACCTATCGAAAGAAAAAAAAAATGAATCCTATGAATAGGTAATAGTAAATCTTAACTGTTCAGTTTTTCTGTATAAATTCACAAAGACTTCGCCATCATCATCGAAAAGACTCATTATTTCTGTATTATTTATCATCATCTAGGTTTTTCCAAAGTACTAAATTAATTAGTACCCTACTAATAAATTGATTAGGAGTAGGGAACCCTTTGGTCAAATTTGCTACAGGCCCCGCACTGGCTTAATCCGGCACTGATCGTCCGGAGGGCACGATTTAGCATACGGTGGAGGTGTTCTCATTACGGCGTTTGGCGGCGGTGACTACTCGCTTTCGGCCACGGTACAGGCCATGGTACGGAGTGTGAAGACATGAGAGGCAATAACCTGCTTCTGTAATGCAGTAATGCAAGTAAAGGAGGTAGTGGAAAGCGTGAAGTAGAGGTGATCCTCACGCTTCAGCAAACGCAGGGACGCCTTGAGCGTCGGGAGTTGCATGGTGATTTCCAAACATCGGTAAGCGCAGGCTTTTGGATGGTGAGTAGCTTGTCTTCCGATTAGGACCAGGCCCGAGTCGTTCATCGCGTTGAGAGTTTAAAAATGTCAGCATAAATGACAGGGCCCACTAGGGCCGATGCCTGCCAGGGCTGCGAGATTGGTCGAAAGAGTTAATGCGGTCCTGAAACGCAAAGAGCAACAGTAAGAACACAGTTGAGTTTTATTCCTATCCCCCGCTCCGCCTAAGAGCGGGGATGTCATTAGATGATTTTCCCACCCGAAAAAAAAAGGTTTAATCAGTAAAAGTCTGACAGTCCCTCTCGCTCCAAATACATCGGAAGGAGTTGCTTTATAATATAGCGTCCTGAAAAATTCTCTTAAAATTTTAAAAAAATATTGATGAATTTTTTTTTTAATTTGATTTTTAAACGTTTTGGAGCCGTCTAATGACGGTCGCAATTTTAAAAATATGAGCCGTTTTAAATAAATTAACTTTCTAGTTGTGGCTACAGTATCAGCTATATACAAGTTAAAGAAAAGAAAGAAAAATATTTTATTTGGTACAGTACAAGGCACAAAAATAATATTAGATAACACAACACTAAAAAAATAAAACAAAAATATATAAAAAAAACAGTAGCAAAAAGATATAGTTGCGTGCCTCACGGCTGCACCAAAATAGGTCCAGTTCAGCATAAATGCCAGGCAACTAGTGCCTGAAGTTAATTTAGTCACTAGTCTAGGTTAATCAGAAAAAAGATGAACACCACCACAATTAAATTAGATAGATAGTTGAACTACGAGCGGTTACGGTCGCGGCCGGCAAGCGCTGCATCTAAGTTGGTTAGTTGTTCCAAGTCTTGGGCATTTAACAAAACAAGAGATTGTAAAGTATCGGAACATAAAATCGCGTATTCAATCGATTAATAATTTTCGGAGAGCAAAAGACGAATTAATTGGGGCTCATACAAGTACGTTCAATATTTGTAAAAGTAAATATGTCTAATAAAAAATATTTTTATGAAATCTATTCAGTATGCCTATTTACTAGTATGTTACCAAATTCGTGTTTTGTAGGCGTACATCCGGACACAATAATAACTGCAACATAAGATAGGCTTACGTAACTCGATGTCTCGTAAACAGATTAATGCCTCCACCCCAAGTTGACTTAATGAAAATAGCAACCCACGCTGTCTCCTAAGCGCTATAACTATTTTATTGGCTACCTACGATACAATATTATACTATCAAGTATCGACGATACTTTCTATAATAAATAGTAGGGTAGTTTATGTGACAGTTAAAAAGTATAATTGCTACTATGTGTGTAGATCTGTTTGGGATTTCGAAGAGGGTGGTCGTGCGACACGTTATTGTTTCTACGTGATTATATTTCGATAAACTACTGGTATTATTTTAGAACTATAATACTTTGTGTCACATACAGAATCGACAGCTTCGGACGATTGTTTGGGGGAGTTGAATGGGAGATGTATTTATCTATCATCGAACTGCTCGACCAAAATGGACTAGCTTCCTACATTATTCTGCTTTTCATATATATAAGCTGAATTTCCTCCTTTATGGTGGACGGATGACCTGATAAAGGTCGTAAAAATTCCATTGGATTAAGACGCACAGGACCGTTAGTTGTTGTAACACTTGGGGGAGGCCTATGTCCAACGGTGGACATCTTTTGACTGAAATGATGATGAATGACTGCATCATCAATGCAAATTAAATGGCGAGTACATCACTCACCTTCACTTTGCCGTCAATATAGTAGTCATGGCTGAGACTAAGGAGGAGCTCAGTACAACGCTCGATGACCTTAGTAGAGCTTCAGAAAGAGTGGGTCTTAAAATGAACATGGACAAAACCAAAGTCATGGTAAATAACCATGTAGCACCCACTCCGATCAAGATCGGAGACTCTACACTCGAAGTAGTAGACGATTACGTTTACCCAGGATATACAATCAAGTTGGGTAGGGCTAACTTTGAGAAAGAGGTCAATCGTCGAATCCGACACGGCTGGGCAGCGTTCCGGAAGCTGCGCGGTATCTTCTCGTCCGACATACCACAGTGTCTCAAGTACAGGTAAATACAGTGAGCCTCATCAGAAGGCTTACAGTCACCCAAAAGACAATGGAACGGGCTATGATTGGAGTTTTCTTGCGTGATCGCATAAGGAATGAAGATATCCGCAGGAGAACCGAGGTCACAGACATAGCCCGAAGAATCGCCAAAATAAAGTGGCAGTGGGCAGGGCACATTGTACGTAGAACGGATGGTCGATGGGGCCGAAAGGTTCTAGAGTGGCAAGCACGCACCGGAAAATGCAGCGTTGGAAGGCCTCCTGCAAGGTGGACCGCCGACCTGGTGAGAGTCGCGAGAATGCGGTGGATGCGAGACGCACAGGATTGGTCGTTGTGGAAATGCTTGGGGGAGGCCTATGTCCAACAGTGGACGTCTTTTGGCTGAAATGATGATGATGATGTTCTCTAATCGTCATCATTATATCTCTATCATATCATCTTCGTATAATTTCTAAATCTTTTAACCAACTACGTGCTTAGGTTGACAGGAAGCCTGATTTAGCCCTATTTGTGTAGCGACAAATATTGCTATAGAGCTTCCTCGGTCCATTTAAAACTTAATCACTATAGAACTTCACAGAAAATGCTTCACTTTCTCAGCTGCCCAGCCTGCACAACCATTTACCTACTACGTTAAAAAAGCAGTTACTAGATTTATTTTCATTTTTATCAAGACCTAAAAATTAGGTTTCAATTATTTTAACTAATTCATTCTTGACCATCACTGCCTTACCAATTTTCCAATGCCAGAATATTTCGTCTAAAACCTTAGTGTTCAGATATTTATAGCGTCCAAGCTGTGCTTAGGTATTATGTCAGTGTAAGACCTAGCTCACTCCTAGGTGACACGGGCAGTAGCTCAGTGTCAGTAAAATTAAGACGCTGCGGTGGTTTTGCGGTGTCACTGGACCCGACTGGATGCGAAACGAACATATTCGTATGAGGCAAAGGATGAACTGGAATATCTTTAATACCAGTAATAGCAAACAAAAGGGACAAAGGTCTTTGGAGTATATGAAAATATCAGGGGCTGTTATGGTCTGAGTTTATTTCCGTGATGTCCTTGAATCTTGGGTTAGGTATTTTTAGAAAAGGTGGAAGGATCTAAATAAGAATGTTTATGAAGCTGCATTAAAAAAAATGTATCATTTAAGGGCTTATTATGTTATGTTATCATTATACATACATGCATCTCATTTTTTTGGTGTTATTATACATTATTTTTAGTATGTGAAACCTGAATACAGTTTGTTCAGAATCAGTTACTGAATCGATTTAAATAATTTTTATACCATGTTAAAATTTTTCCTAAAAATAATTTAAAGAGATTACAAGTTGAACACCACCGTCACAAAGAACAACACAGGTCACGGCAGGTCATAACGGGCATTAGGCGACAGCGCACGGCTGGGTGCGGAAGTTAAACAACCCCTCAGTTGCCCGGATGGCTCAGTGACTATGCATTTATGCTGACAACCAGATAGCATAACAAGCTTATAATTTGATACAGTTATGAAATTTTGTACATCGACTCTTTACATAAAAATATTAGACACGCGTTTCGGGTTTCGCATAAACTAAAACTGAGGTTGTGTAAGGTACTCGTATCTAGTCTAAAACATAGTTATTCGTTTGTATTTTAAGTGAAAACTTGTAATTGGTTTTATTTTTTATTAAAATAAGTAGGCATAATTATTATCTATCTGTATTTCTAAGAACATAAAGGAAAATACATGTCAGATGGAACTTGATACATCTTTTTTTTATAATTGGGCAGGGCATATAACTCGCAGAACAGATGGTCGATGGGGACGAAAGGTCCTGGAGTGGCGACCACGTACCGGAAAACGCAGTGTTGGAAAGCTTCCCTCAAGGTGAACCGAAGACCTGGTGAGGGTCGCGGGAGTCCGATGGATACGAGATGCACAGAACCAGTCGTTATGGCAACACTTTCGGGTGTTATATGTCCAATATTAGACGTCTTTCGGCTGAAATGATGATGATGGTGATAATGATTTCTGTCTTACGGGTGTTATAGAAAAACTGTGGTCCTGAAACGCAAAAGGTAACTGAAGAATACAGGTGGATTTTAGTCAGTAAAAGTCTGACATACGCTCTCGCTCCACCCCGAGCGGGAGCTGTAGGGTGGAGAGTAAGAGAATTTAAGGATAATTTTAGGTTACAGTTTTCTACCTAGCACAGAAGTCATCAAACTTTACTGAGATAATTGTATGTGTCAATAAAAAAATATTTGATTTAATTTAACACTTTAAAAAAGTGGGCGTTATAGTCTACTCAGAAATCTATCTGTATCTATTGAAGTCTAGCGCAAAGCGGTGAGGCGAAGGTAAATTCACACCTTGCAATACTCCAGTACGAAGATCTTTGATACTGATACGAAGTTATAATTAGTTTAAATGATTAACTGTCCTTAGAAATAGCCAGTTTCCTGTTCAAACATGGGCCAACAGTGTCAACAAAACTTTGTGTGTGTTAGAAATTGGAATAATTTAACTATTACTAACAAAATTTCACATCATAAATTATAGTTACGTTCATAAATGCATCGGCGCATTGTAGCTCGTTTTCAGATTAACATTTATCTACATTATGTTTGGCTAGAGCGTGATTTGCATTAGGATAAAATATGTGATGTTAAAATATTATTGAAAGCGGATCAATAGCACTTACGTAATAGAAACGACGTTTACTCATTTTCAATATTAAAATGAAATCAAGCGATAGATATCTTATCACTTAAAACGTTTCGTATCCCTATAATGAAATAAAAAATGGCCAATTATAATATGGATTAGTATTAATTAGTAGAATTTTGTTTAGTATTTTTTTTTTTTTTTTCAAGGATTTCTAACAATATAATTAATAGGTTTTTACTTATGAAATTGCCGTTTTGTAAAACGGGTTGATTTGAAGTGGTATATCTATGGATTGACTTAGAATTATTTTATATTAAAGGTTTTTTTTATTGGGTGGGATAATCATCTTATGACAAATCGCGCTCTTGGGCGGAGCGGGAGATAGTGTCAGACTTTTACTGACTAAAAACCTACTCCTGTTCATTCTTTGCCTTCGTCCCAGGGCCCCGGGTTTCGCTTTCACAATACTCGTGGCCCGAGTAGGCTTCGACCCTGCTGGGCCCCTACGATTTGCTGACATCTCCTTGAGGCGCGTGTGGAGCAGTACGCGCCGTCGACGACTTGGGCTCGGTTCGGATGGTTACCGGGCGGTCGGACGGCGAGCCACCCATTGCTCACCGTCCGCAAGCCCGCACCTATGGTGGCCGGAAATCGGGATCGGAATCCCGGCGGCGGTCAGGGCGTGAGGACCGTTGCCTCACGCGATCAGCAGCCTCCTTTGCTAGCATTACTGCTTCGCAGAAGGAAGCGATCGCCTGGCACTCCTCCTCGCTCCGGACCATGGCCTGAATCAAGGCCCGGCGCGAGAGATTGCCGCCGCCAATCGCCCTCACGAGGACACGGCGTTGCTCTTCCCAAGCGCGGCACACCTCCACCGTGTGCTCCACCGTGTCCACCGGGTCCACCGGGTGGTTCACACAGTGGCGACACCCGGGCGTGTCTTCCGCACGTATCCGGGGCAGGAACTTCTCGAACATACCGTGTTCGGTGAGAACCTGAGTCATGCGGAAGGTGAGAACGCCGTGAGGTCTTTCCAACCACGCCTCAAAGAGGGAACTTACCGCCATAATTGTAGCGTGCCCATTTTATATTAAAGGTACGTTATTCTTTTTTCGAAATTAGGTATTTATTGGTTTCTTTTTGTATTGTATTTTCTGTAATATCGTAGTACCAATAAACATGAAAGCTAATAAAAAAAAAGTTTTTTCATATTAAGAGTTCCAACGTAGAAATTATGCATTTCAAAGGGTAAGCAATATCAATGACGTATACCTACGACTGTCTTCTAACAAAATAGCTCTGTGTTCGTGGTTTAATAGCTTTCGTTTTTGAAATTTTGTCTTGTGGCCGCCTTGAGAACTATTATCATTATTCGTGAGATAAAATTTCCCACGCGAAATTGATTTAAACAAAAATAGACATCCCATTCATTAGCACTTCTAAGTCTGTTTACATATCAATATTGCATACCGCTTGAGACACATTGTCTCCACGGTAGAACTCATATTACATAATAATTTGAGTTTTCCTAGATTTCATACAAAAATGGTTTAAAGTACTGCGATATTATAGAAAATACAAAACACAAAGAAACCAATAAATACCTAATAACGAAAAAAGAATAATGTACCTTTAATATAAAGTCTATTTGAACTTATAATTCTAAGTTAATCCAAAAAAATAACACTTCAAAGCAACACATTTAAAAAACGGCAATTTCATAGGTAAGTATGTAAACCCGTATTCACAAACGTTACTATGAGGTCTCACAGTGCGCGAGAGCGCACAGGACCCCTAAAACTTATTCATAGACAATACTTGAGTAGCGGCTAGCACTATGCGTCCCTTAGAATGAACGCACAGCTAAGGTAGCCTGCTAGGTGTTTTAAGCAACGCATAGCAAGTGTCTCTCGCTTCTCTGTGGTCTATTATGTGTTACGAGAATTATTTTACGTGGTCGGATTTTTCTGTTTGTGATAATTTTCCATTTTAATAGCGCCATTGTAAAAGACCCAATGAGAAAAGCACAATAAATAACAGAAAAATGATGCGGGATTTCCAAAACTCTTTTTAATTATTACAATTCGGATGCATTTAGACGACGCTACAGGTTTTCCAAAGATGTGGTACTTTTTATATTCTTGCCACTGATAAATGCAAACCAGTGTCACCTATTTATCAGTTGCTTGTGGCCTTAAGAGTTTATTATTCTAGCAGCTTTCAGGTACTTATTAATGAAAACTTTAAAAACAACAGTTTAAACAATAACAGTGACTTTTTATTTATACTAAATCTATGTTTTTACATCAAATTAATATTATAATTGCGAAAGTTTGCAAGTGTGTGTATATGTGTACTTCACGCTCCGCTTGAATGGTTGACGGATGGAACGGAACTTTGTACATGAGTAGACCATATCCTGAGATAGCACATAGGAAACTTATTATTCCAAGAATATGTTCCTTTGATATAATTTTCTATTATCACGTGGCGAAGAAGCTGGCCGCAGCGTGTAAGTATATATAAACACAAAATACATTCCGGAGTCAAAGTACCTACTCCTCCACTTCACTGTCACCCGGAAAAGTACACAGATGAGTGGTAGTAATGCCACGTTAAATGGCAATGCTAATTCTTTGGGAAAAAACGGACAAGCCCACAATTTAATTTTCTATTTTCGTAGCTGGAACTTTCAGAATACATGCTCTGTACATTACGTCTAATGGTATAGACTAACTATTGCTGTGCAAAGCTTTCTCCACGTCAAATTCATAAAACGACACATCATCATCTTCCTGCCCTTGTCCCATCTTATTTGGGGTCGGCGCAATACGTTTTCTTCTTCCACTCTATCCTGTCAACCGTCATACTATCACTAACTTCTTTTTCTTTCATATCACTGTTCACACAATCCATCCATCTTTTCTTTGGCCTCCCTCTCCCTCTCCACCCATCCACATGTATACTCATAACTCTTTTAGTAACATGTGTTTCATCTCTCCTCTTTACATGACCATACCAAAAACGACACAAATGTCACAATAAACTAATAATTCTATGCTTCGATTCGTTCAGAAAGGATCATATACACGGTGTCTTTGATATCGACGCACTAACGAATACCACGGATCCAGTACATGATGCTAGACGCCTCAGTGGTAGAATTTTTCGTCGGCTTTTTCCCAATTTAAAAAAAAAAAATATTCTTTTTAATTTATACCTTGTAAAATTTGATTTTTGTAATTTTACTTTTTTAATTATTCTAAACAACCCCGCCAATTTTCAGTAAAAAAAAAAAATAAAAAAAAAGTCATAGGGGTAGATAAAAATCGTTATTCTAATCAACCCCAATGACATTTTTAATTTAAAAGTAATCATCATTCATTTTTGCACAAAAAATGTAAGAATAGCGACTTTTATACAGTTTAAATAAAAAAAATAAAAAAACGTAGATTTAAGATTTAAAAAATAAGAAAAAACCAACAAAAAATGAGAATCATGTGCTGGATCCATGGTATTCGTTTGTGCGTAGATGTCAAAAACACCCTGAATATTTATTTTTAAATCTACTCTGTATATTATATCGATAATATCTAATCTAATAAGCGCATTATGTCCCATTGATGTGTAAAGGCCTCCCTCTCCCTTTTCCACACAGGTCTGCCTTCTGTCAATGCTAGCCTGCATTGACAGAAGGCAGACCTGTGTGCCCCTCCGGTAAAATTCAATTTTATCTCCCCACGTTTTTCTTGGTCTGCTGCGATGTCACCTTGTTATATCTATAGTGTAAATATGTGTCATAATATGTAAATAAATAGATATTCAGGTTTGACAGGTTCAGTTGAAAACCAGCGTCAGGCACTAGATGCCTAGCATTTATGCTGAACTGGACCTATTTTGGTGCAGCCGTGAGGCACGCAACTATATCTTTTTGCTACTGTTTTTTTTTATATATATGTTTGTTTTATTTTTTTTTTAGTGTTTACTGTTATATAATATTATTTTTGCTGTGCCTTGTGCTGTACCAAATAAACTATTTTTCTTTCTTTCTTCTTTCTATATTTATCAACATTGGAGAAAATTTCGAAGATTCCAGAACCACCGCAGTCAGAGTTTGCCCTAAAGAACTAAAACTCACTTACAAATTACAAATACTCATTCAAATTTAGGAGAAGATCTATAGAGATATCGTTTGGAGCTGCATGTTTCTAGAAAGAGAACCACATTTAACACAAACTTTAAGCGAGACAGTTCAGTTTGAATGTCTCAACGGTCTTGAACCGACCGTCTAAATATGTTTACTGGAATTCCATACAAGTTCTATAGTCCGAACAGAGTAGAATTCAACTAATAATATGTCTCTTAAGTAGATCTAAATATAGGTAAACATGTCAGTAGAATTTGCGAGAGCTATCAAAAGGACCCAATAAATTAATGTGCTTCAGAAAAGCACTTTACAAATGACATCTAACTTTACACTCTCAAGGGACGTTGTACGTAGAATTGCTAGTTCTGTTGACAAACTGTAGAAATTCTGTGCCTTCTCATCTCTGACGAAACTTATAGTTGGCAACTTTACCCTTGTTACGCGTAATAAGACTGTTCTACGGAAGGAAAAGTATTCCAATCTATTTTGTAACCTTGTTTACTTTTGAGGCCAGAAATGCAAGATTTTCAGTCGTTTTTCTTAAGGACTTACGTAAAATAAACTTTCTTGCAAGAAATGTTTTACTTGACACTATAACTGTAGTATTTTTTATTAGCTTAGCTTAGCTTAGTCGGCCTTATAATGTTTCCACTGGTGGGACGCAGGCCTCCTCTCTAGGACAGGGAATGGGCCGTAATCCACCACGCGGCCCCAGTGCGGGTTGGTGGATGTCACATGTCTTCGAATTTTTGGTTCTAGGACATGCCGGTTTCATCACGATGTTTTCCTTCACCGTTTTGAGAGCAGTGGTGATGAAATAAATTACACAAAGTAATGCGCCTGGCTGGGTTTGAACCCGTGACCTACAACTTTGAAGTCAGGGCCGATACCACTCGGCTACCACTGCTCAATTTTTATTAGTTGATCCTGACTTTTTGGGAAAAAAGTATAGTAATCAAGATATAAGCAAACGTCCAGTAGAGGCAAAGGGTTATTTATTAATGACAACATATTCTCTCTAGGCTTAAGGCAATTTATAGCTCTCGTTTATAGGTCTCGGAACACAAAGGACAATTGAAGAAACATCGTTCTTTCGTTCCATCCCAAGCGGAAAAGCTGCTTTGATGATATCCCATCCAAAAATAAAGAAAAAAGTGTACTTTATAGGCTTCTGAAGATAGAGAAAAATATGCAGTCACGCATCCAGATACTGACCGCACCAAACCTTACCCAACTTAGAAAGTCCAGACGCCTCCTGCCGAAGTCTCTACGGAGGAATCGTTCGGTCCATGGCCGTTTATAGGCGCCGTCGCTGCGAAAGCGACCGGCAGCCAGGCTGAACGCATGCCAGAGGGTCAAGGACATCTGGCTGGTGCGGGGATGGTCCTTGCTGGCCTTCCACCATGAGATCTGGAGGCAACAGTCCTTGCACGCATGCACGATATAGATGCAACGATGCGTGTTGAGATGCAACGCCCGAATGGAACTTCGCTGCCGCACCAATTCGCGGCATGGCGGACAGAGTTCGGTGGGATCACGTGGTGCAATGGTGACAGCAACTGTCGCAACCCAGTTCTGGGCACCCCATAATTATGGCGGTAAGTCGCCTCTTTGAGGAGTGGCTGGAAAGACAACAAGGCGTAGGTAATTACCTTTCGCATGACGCAGGTCCTCACCAGACATGGTAAGTTAGGGAGGTTCTACGTACCCTTACGTTGTTGAAACCGGATGGTCCGGACTAAGCGTTTCTCTTCGTCGTTTATACCGCGTACATAAAAACACTGGAACAATTGCCTGCTGCGGTCTTCCCGTCCAACTTTAGGTGTCTTCAAGTCTAAAGTCAATACGCTCTTGATAAACTAGTGTGCCTCACCATTAATAATTGCACCACTGCGTACCATCAAATGGGATCGCAGTCAAGCACTGGTTTATATCAATAAAAAAAAAAACATATTTTGATGAACATATAACCTGACACCAACCAGAGGCCACGAGCTGTTAACGCGATCCATTCGACAACCTAAACTGAACTGTTAAAGGGATAGAGCTATATAGGGTGTATAGTTCGTGGTAGGGCATCTGGTCAGTATCAGGTATTGTCTTCATAGCTGAAAACTACATAGTTAAAAACCGGGCAAGTCGTCTAGCGTCGACCAGATCTTCACCATTACCGTCAGGTGGAACAGTGGCGAAACGCGACCCCATCAATAATTAAAAAAACCGGGCAAGTGCGAGTTAGACTCGTGCACTAAGGGTTCCATACAAACTTACCTATGAAAACAGTTAAATTCCTGAACTGAATTTTTCCGAATCGCAAAAAATTTTTTTTTTGTGATGTAACTACAAATTTACAGTTTTCAAATATTTTTCCTATACTCGTGCTATGAGACCTTGCTTCGTGATAAATTTTCGGGATTCTACGTGTACGTCTGTGTCAAAATACACAGCTTTAAGGCACCATACTTTTACCATACCTTTACGCGTTCCCGAGATAAAGGAAGACAGATAGACAACAAAGTGATCCTACAAATCTTCCATTTTTCCTTTTGAGGTACGAAACTCTTAAAATGTAAATAAATTTGATATTCACGGGCTACCTTGACGCTTCCCCCTTAACAGCATCACTAACAACACTCACATTTACCTGCTTATTACTGCTTGTCTTGCTGCACACAGTCCATACAAATAAAATGAGCAATTGCTACTACAAGTACTGCGAACTAAAGTACTTAACTCCTTTGTGTGAAGTGCCAAAGTGCATTAAAGTTTAACAATACCACAACTTGTCGTTGTAAAGACTCTGTTGCACCTAACTGGGAAGTCCTAAAAATTATTTACTTTTGCTATAAATAGTTCTGTTGCTATAACCACGAAGGATAGTAGGTAGTGGAAGAGATGGTTTTTTTTTTTAATTAAGTGATTCATTTAGATTTTGTGAGTGCAGTGAATATGTGTGGGCTCCCAATTTATGGAAACCGTAAGAATTGTAGAATTTTAATTGGTTACAAAATATGAGATTCCCAGAAGAAGTTCCTCTATGAGGATGTTCTTTTTTACGATTTCGAACATCCGACTGCTAAAACGGAACCTTATATAAAGGAGCATTTGTTGTCCGTCATGGATGGAGCTGTATGGTGGCCATAGGATTTTCTGGACCAAACAAGATGACACCAAGATGTTTTTTTTTTATTTGATATAAACTAGTGCTTGTCTGCGATCCCCGTGATGGTAAGTAATGATGCAATCGTTGATGGTGAGGCGCACTAGTTTATTAAGAGCCTATTCACTCTAGCCTTAAAGACACCTTCAACATTTACCTTCTTCTTTGATCTCAACTCATTGTATTGTCAACTTATAATAGACTAGGTATTCCAAAGCCCGAAGAATCTATAAATTTAAGTGGCAGTGGCCATGGCACATTGTTGGCAGAACAGATGTTGGATGGGGCCAAAAGGTTCTGAAGTGGTGACTCCGTACCGGTAGACGTAGCGTTGGAAGGCCCCCCACAGGGTAAACTGATGATCTGGTGAAGGTTGCAGGAATCTGAAAAAGAAAGAAAAATAGAAAGAAAATATATGTAAAGAAAATAAATGGAAACCTTGCACATTATATTGAAATTCTGAATGGCAAAAAAATATTTCCAGAAACTTTTTAGTTTTAAAAAAATACGTATTTTCTGCAACGAATTTTGTGAAATATTCAAGGGGGCGACAAAAATCTCTCTTTTTTCAAGTTTTTTTTTACAAAAACAACAACAAACATTGTGTTGAATGAAATAACATGCTTACGTTGACTATAGATGGACCGGCAAAGGCCCTCTTAAGTGCAGAGTGTCAAAGTATGGATGATTTGGCCTGCGCCACTGTGTGGAGCTTAGAGTCTGACTATGGATCTGGTAGGTGGTCATAGGATCTCCTTAACCAAATAAGATAATATCATTGTGTTCTGGCTCATTGGAGATATTTAGACAAGTAATATTAAACTAGGTGGTTCGAAGGTTCTGATGATGTAACTGAAAGGTCAGGACTCACCGAAACGACAATACTATAGCCTTCTCTTTCTCACACTACAATTGCCATGCTTGATCCATTCTGGTCGGCAGTTCAGACACTTTGTTGAATATTGTCTTCATAACTAAAAGGTTGACAAAAAGAGAATGTCTTTTGGCATAATACCGATGTACTCATTTGTTAATTTAAGCTTAAATAAATATGTAATTCTTTGGAACCACTTTATGCCCTAAAATAAAATGTGAAAACATTATCAACTCAACGCAGCTCAATTGAAGAAATCTAATGAATAATACGAACCCAAAACACGAGATCACCCCCAATATTTACGACTTACAAACGGCTAGAGATGATAAGTCGAACGAAAACAGCTGAACACTTAAAAACGTGTAAACATCAAGGTACGTGGAAATTACATCGTATACACGGCAGGTTGAAAATTTATGGCGCTATCGTGTGGTTTAATATTGGGGTCCCCTGTATCACATCCTGTGGGCTGTCTAACTCCACCTCGCTTATATGGAGCCTGTAATTTGCATTTTGAGTAAACGCTCTGCAGTTAAAACTTTCGCTGCTAAAAGCCTCAACGTCTGCCTTCTGCTATATAAACTTCGTCTCAACGATCATTTTAGACTACGTTTGCTTTAAGACATAATTTAATAACTCTGTACACTCTCTCTGTTTTAAAAGTTGAGTTACATTGTATGTTAAATGTTTCGACTGACTTAATTTGTTCGTTTGCGACGGTCGTTTGAAGTATGAGAAACGAAATGAAAGTTATTTGTAGTTTGTTATTAATTTTTAGTAATATTGTGATGGTTCACAGGTTTTCAAGATGAGTTTTTGGCCAAAAATAATGAGCAAGACTTTTGACAAGAGAAGAGAGATTTTTCTAAGTTTTTCCAACTATGTTAATACTGCACACCATCACTTCTTTACAACGTCAACTCAACGATATCTCAGAAAGTGCTAGTTCCTTCTTATTACAGGAAATTGCTTTAAGCTCTTAAATGGTGCATAATATCGCATACTGCCAAATCGCTAGCCTGTCGTTTTTCTATCGTTTACAGGGAGTGTGCATCGGAATGAGGAACAATCATATAATAGCAAATCCGATTTTTAACTGACTATTTAATTTTTTAAATTATTAAAATCCGTCAAGAAATGATGGATTTATTAAAGTTTTTCTGAACGGCTACTTGAAAACGTGCGCTCTCGCTGGACTGTTTAAGATGACGTCATCTGTCATGATCCGTGCAACGAACGGCTTGATCGTATTCATTCGCCTGTAGAGACCAATCATGACCGATTATGTCACAGCGAGGCGTTCATTCTCGGGCGCGTCTCTGGAACTAATACACTAAAATTGCTGTATCTTTGTCATTTTTGGTCTGATTTAAATAGTTTCTTCACAGTATTTACTGTTTTTTTTTGTGAACAGAACACATTTATTGTGCTTGTAACTGAAGTGCAGGATTCCCTGCCGTAGTCTGTGTTTCCTGATGGCTCCAACCCAGTGGTCTTTAAGTCAAGAGTGAATAAGTTACTTCTAGACAAGCATGCTACATCGTCGACATTACCATCAGATGAAATAGTGGTCAAACGCAAAACTCAATAATAAAAAAAAACCGTGCGAGTCGAATTCACGCACTGAGGGTTCCGTACAAACTTACTTATGAAAACTGTTCAATTCCCGAATTAATATACAAAGATTTTTCCAAATCGTGAACGTAACTACAAATTTACAGTTTTCAGATTTTTTTCCTACACTTATGCTATGAGACCTCGCTTCATGCCAATTTTCAGGATTCTAGGTCGACGGGAAGTACTCTATGAATTTTGATTTCCTTGAGAGAGTCGAAATAGACGTTTTTTGGGACATAAATAGTTTTTTTTTCTTTAACTCAGAAGCTTAATTTTTTCACAACTTTAAGGGACTGCAGACTAGAGGATATGGTTTTAAATTCAATTCGATACCTCCACGCTTTCTTGTGGTAACAGGTCTTGACAGACAGATAGACAGACAGACGGACAACAAAGTAATCCTATAAGGGTTCAGACTTTTCCTTTTGAGGTGCGTAACACTAAAAAAGGAAGTCACTCGAGGGGTTAAAGTGAAATAGGCAAATAGGTATTTAAATTTTTTCCATCACTTTTTTAACATTCCTTGTTTTCCAAGTTAAATAATTTATTCTACTAATTAAGCTGCAAAATTTAAAATATCTACCGTACCATCTGCATACACAAGTATGTTATTAAGTTGAGGTGTTTCGGCAGACGTAGCTACTCGAATGTACTCGTTGTAGGGCACCCCCGTCTTAAGGGTGCAATGACCCGCGAGGGGCGTCAGGGCGTAATTAGAGCCGTAACCCCTAATACAGCAAAGAATTAAAAATAATAATGACAATCACCAAAATAATATTTTTGATCATAAAAAGTGTGTCGGGTCTAATTTTGTTTTGACCTATATCTAAACGTTTATTTTAAACGATCTAAATTACTTAAATATAAACAATTTTTTGTTTACTTTGAAGCAAAGTAAACAAAAAATTGTTAATATATTTATCGTAGTAAAAAAAGGAAATAAAGTCATGAGCAATTAGGTTCTGTAGTAGGCCCTTAAGGAAAAAGGTTTGTCTGGGAAGTATTCGAGCGATGTACAGTCACTGCAGTACACAAGTCCGGTCTATAGAGGGTACTAACAGCAGCTTCAATGTAGCTGTCAGCTAACCTCAAGAGTCGGCTCTTAGCCCTTACGTTTTCCAGATGATATGGGACGCTCTGACGTCGGACATCCAGAAAGAGGCTCCCTGGTAAACACCAGAGAGCCCCACAACAACAGCGTATGCTGTTGTTATGGGGCAGAGAGTAAAATTGAGCAGAACCAAAACGGAGTACTTGTTCAGGCGGTCTCAACAGTCCCGTGTCCATAGCTCTTGTCGAAAAGCCCATACCAATCTATGCTGACTTTAGGTTCCTGGAGTCGCTTATTCAAAGGGGGTCAAATTTTGTTCTTAATTACATAACCATCAAATAGGTAATTTAGAACCAATACATAAACACACACACATAATTACACAACACTTAATTCTTGAATGGCAGAAGTTAGAACAGATTGAAAGTGTAAAACTGTACTGGACGTAGCTTAGTAAAATTTTGTGAAAGTTTCATGTTGTCAAGTTAATTTCTACAAGCATTAACAACTTTTCAGAAACTTTCCAATAAATCCGATTGAATCATAAAACATTGAAATAATGGAAATACAAGATTTGTAGCTAGTTATTGCGCCCAAGAGATAACCTTTAAATCTTTTATAAGTCGAAACTCCAAAGCTCTATAAAAGTTTTGTAATGTGGCCGTGAAATATGTGGAGGCTGCCTTAAACTTTTCCTGGGAAGTTCCGACCGCGTCTGGCCCCGACACCGCTGTCACGATTCACAAGACGCAATCCTTATTGCTTCAATAACTTCAATTCTGTTTCGAATACATGCACACCCTACTTTGCCGACTTCTCTAACGTGTTTGGAGAGCTACCCCTGTTTATTATTATTGGATTTTCTTTACTTTATTGTAGCCTTAGTTTTTTTACGACATCACCAATCGTTAGCACAATAAAAATGTTTGTTTCTTGCTCAGTAGACCGTTACCTGGCGCTTTGTCTTAACAACCTAAGTTTTTATGCTTTGACGTGGGTATGACAGTTTTTGATGTATGTATTCTTGTATACATGTTACTTTTAACTCGTTCGCTTACAACTGGTGTCAACTAGGTAAAATAATGTAATTTATTTTGTCTGTTGGAGTTTTTACTGAATTATTTTACCTATATATTTGTTTATTATATAATTTATGTACACACATAATTACGTTGAAAAAGATACAACATTATAAAAACCTATGTATTAGCGTAGATTGAGGATGGACTATGTCCAGCTTCGTCTCGCAAAAAAAGCTTTACCTATAGGATTCAGGCCTGTTTTCAGTGAGAAGTCCTGAGATAATCCAGCTGCAATGAATCAACAGCAATATAATAAGACTTGTAATTTTATCTCCTTTGTATTTTTCCAGACACTTATCTTACGCACGTCGCCCCGAACCAGCCTTCGCCGTGTGCGTCGAAAAGGCAATTCATGAGCCTACTTATAAATATTCCAATTCAAGTCGATATATCATCTCAACGAGAAGTATTGTCAAAACTTTATTAAAATGTAGTAGAGTGTTAATGAATTTTTAACACAAGTTTGCGATCCTTAAAAATTCGATGATTGCATGTCACCTCGACACCATTTTCTGAGCTAGCTTCGGTGACACCATCGAACGTCCTTTGTGCTAATTGCATGGTGTCTTTTTTTTTGAATTATCCACCTCTCTCAAGGCAGGTCGCTATTTCCCGTTTTACTCGAAAGATCCCGAGCAATACCCGCGTCGTCCCTTAGTAAGCGGATCAGTGCCTCGACGACTGTTTTGTCACAATGCCGCATGGCGTTCTTCATGTTGGTGTTGATGATGTCTCTGGTCGAGGCTTCCTGTGCCCTCCTCACAAACCGTCTAATTGCATCCGTCATCAGCGTTGTCGGCGTAGTAAACGCATAGAGCAGTATGTCTGGAGACTGCCACTACTGCGTGGGAGACGCTGTTGTGAATCCGGATATTTATGGATTTTGTCTTCAAGATGATGACCGACTCGCTGCTAATAGCCTGGGCTTCGTGTATAGTTAGGAAGCATGATCCAGCACCAGCCCCATATACCTGGTTAATGAGGGTCTTCTTCTCCTCCTGCGTGGTGGACCAGAAAAAGCGTGTTGGGAAGTGTGCTGCGTAGGGAGTATATCATAGGTCTGGCTAATATGCGCGTCCGTGAACCTTCTCAGCTGTAGGGAGTGGACCTGGTTCCTTGACGAGTATATTAAGTACACCTCCCCCAGGGCATACGCGACATCCATTGGATGCCGGTATGTGCAAGACAGCTCGTGGCTGATAGTCACCACTACGTCCAGACGGGCGTAGCTAATGAGGAAAAGATTTTTCCTGTCCAGATAGGGCAGTTGATTAATATCTCCGATAAGGGCCGCGCCGCTTTACGTTTTTAAAAGGAAAAGTTAAAGGGGAAGCTAAACTTCGCATCCAACATTTACCAATCAGCGCAGATAACTATTCAATATGCTTTTTTTATCGGTAAGAAAATCATCTTATGACATCCCCCGCTCTTGGGCGAAGCGAGAGATATTGTCAGACTTTTACTGACTAAAAACCCTCTCCTGTCCTTTTCTTGCCTTTTGTACCAGGGCCGAGTCTTCCTTTAAGAATCAGACCCTTGGCGCCAGTAAGTTTCAACCCCGCTGGGCCCCAACGGTTTGCTGACATCTCCTTGAAGCGCGCGTGGAACAGTACGCGCTGTCGACGACTTGGGCTCGAACTAGACGGTAACCAGACGGTTGGACGACGAGCTACCCATTGCTCACGGAAATCGGGATCGGAATCCCGGCGGCAGTTGCGGCGTGAGGACCGTTGCCTCACGCATGCGGCCTCCTCCTTTGCTAGCATTACTGCTTCGTTGAAGGAGGCGACCGTCTACCACTCCTCCTCGCTCCAGACTATGGCTTGTACCAAGGTTCGGTGCGAGAAATCACCGCTGCCGATCGCTCCCAAATTATTCCATATGCTGGGATATTCTGCATCACCGATACAACAACAAAAGAGCTATATTCTTTTCTCTCATGAATATTCTTCTAGGACTGCCCAACAACAGCAGTCCTGACAACAAATCAAAAAACTGCATGACACAACAAGAGAATATCTGAATGCTGTCCGCAATTTAGATATTGACACTACATCTTAGGATCCTATGGTGGTACACATATTATCCCAAAAACTGGACTTTGATGCCTATACCAATTACATTGAATCTTTAAAAAAATCGCGGGAGCTCTGCTTCAAAACTTCTGGACTCTTTGGAGACCAAATTCATCAGTTTGTAGTCATCTCGCCACAAACAAATAAACCTCAACAAAAAGTGTCTAACAACCAACATTCCTCAATAGGTTTCAAGAAACATAATAAAGTGGGAATAATGGAACCTTGAAATATATACTACACGTGTCGAAGTTCAATATAATGTCCACATTGCAGCTGCGAACATGGCCTTTACAATTTCAAAACTTTATTGGAACTTTCCACTGAACAAAAGCATGCAATTAGGCAAAAACTGCAGGTGTGCATCAATTATATATTTAGCCATAATGGCAACAAGTATACATCTATAAAACGATGCCGGCAGCTTTCAACATGTCTCTCTCAGGAAGAGACTTAAATGTGCTTGCTAAAGTAGCCTACGTATCATCTAGGCAGTGACAACAAAAATTACTGCTATCTCAATCTTGAGACTCACCAATGTAAAGTTGAACAAAGTGTTTGACGATGAACGATGACGAGTTGAACGGTTAACATGGTACCGTTGAACGATCCTTCTGTGTATTTAAACCACTGCTGTAACAACTATTATATTAAAATAATTTGTGGAGAGTTTCTTGATCGCAGTCGAACAATTCAATCAAGGAGGAGTAATATACCTTGGACTGGGTCGTGTAATCAAAGGGCAAGATTTTACCTCGAATGCAAACGCCAAATTTGACAATAACATGACGGTTCAGTCAAATATTTACGTACAACATTGACAAACTTAACAACATTATCAATATGATGCTTACCGATCGAGAAGGCTCACGATAATCAAACTGAGGAACGGCAAATTAGATGACGACTTGCTCAAAATCTACAAATAAATCAAACAGCTAAGATACAGTGGCATACAACTAGATAAAACGTTGTCACCAAACGACATCCATCATTACATGCTAAGCTACACTCTCGTGCTGGCGGCGGCTGTGGGCACTGCTGTGCTCCTGTGGTGGTGGCAATGACGCCACATGCGACGCGTGCTATCTCCCCAGACATCGAGCTATGAAGTGTCAACGATGCGAGTGCTAGTGCGCGACAATGTAACGAGGCTGACCGTCAGCCCTCGAAAGTGCTGTGCAAGTGAGCATAGTTAAAAAACAAATTTGAAGTGTGTCCACCAATCTTAAATAAAAACTAGAGACATTAAGACTATCTATTATCTTTTCTAAACATAGCATACAACAACACATAACATATTTTTAACATATTTTTTTTATAGGCTCTTAATAAACTAGTGCGCCTGACCATCAATGATTGCATCTCCGCTTTCCATCAGGTGGGACCGCAGTCAAGCACTGGTTTATATCAAATAAAAAAAAAAAAAACGCTATAGTTTTGTATTATCTTAAGAATCACCACTAACATTAGGTTACTGTAATCTTAACTAACATGTTTGTATTGTCATCATTACATCTTAACTGCATCTTTGATGCCCCGGAATGTGTTCAGTCCAAGCAACCGAACACCTGCTAACGTAGCAATTTACTACAATCGTGCTTTAACATCAGTGCATAACGAGACCACAAAAGGACTGGGTGCATTCATCTAACATAACCTTTTGACATAACATTTATAGAACATTTGAATAACTTTTAATAAACTATCCAAAACCAATCAGTGCTTTTATATCAACTACAACCTCGCACCCCGCACAATACATATATCTATTAATTGTAAAATAATTAAAAATTATAAGCATTACAAAATTGCTAGGAAATGATGAATGTTATTTTCAGAATATTGATCTTATAATTATGGTCACAACGTTGCCAATTAATAAACCACGTTACGAAAATTAAAATTTGTGATATCAGGTCACTTTATTCGTTTTCCCTGTACGTCAGCATATCCCTGATCTATAAAGCGGTTTTCCTCATCCCAAATATCAAACGAGTTGAAACATGGGTCAACTGTGCCCACATAATGCTGCGTTTGCACTTTTTCCTTACATGTACCACGGAACAACCAATAATTCAAATTTTCGGAAACTAGATTTGAGAAAAAAAAAAACATTTTTTTGTCGTTAAAAACATCGTATACGTGCACCGTTTAGCTAAGTAAAAATAGCAATACACACGTTCAGCAATTACGCAAAACGATTTACATGTTACAATAATATAAACAGATAATGACGGCTTGCAATTCTCTCGCACACATTACATTCCTTTTCTCTTAATTGACTGTAGCGTGCACGGCAAAACGTGCTGCTCAAACATTCTAATGTTGTTCTTTCATTTACTCAAAAACACTGTAATTAAGTTCTCTTATATTATATTTTTATATCTCTTAAAAATACTCCTAGAATATTCCTTTTATACACTTATTCACAATTCAACGAACTTGTAATTTATTTATGAAGATGAAATTGATCAAATGTTTAATGAAAAATAGTTGTAGCACTGCCTAAACCAATCAAGCAAGCTCAGTGTCCTGTACGAAGGATATGAGTGCGTTATAATGTCCAATCTGTCCTTAGGATTGAGGGTAAATTTTACGTTCAAGTCCATTCCAAGTGTCCCCGACGATTTTTTATTATTGGCTGAACGAATTTAGTATCTGGGGAGATATAAAAGGAAATGAAGCTAAGCCCTTCGGAAATCTCAGAAATTGGTCTTTTTCTCGGAGTGCGTATGAGGACAATGGTTCGACTTGGATCCAATGAAACAGAGTTACTTTCTTCTCTCTAGGGAACAGTTTTTACGATCGACTGCGAGATTTACGCTTCAATAGCATTTCGAATACTTGAATATTTTAATAAGTTAATAATACCTTTTCTGGGCGAAGAATAATGGTTTCCTTTTCATTAATAAGAAAACGATTGGCATTTTGTAGCAAACTTTTTTGAACGACCCTACTTATCACGATACCATTGAAGATGAAAGGTTATTCATTCTGTTTATAAAAATATGCTAACGAACGATTGTTATCATATTCTTATAAACAATATGCCTTTCATCACTGACAGCTTTCTGGTACTCATTGTCGATTCCGTTGAGAATCGGTACCTAATGAGTGTTAGAAAGCTCTTCAACCAGTTAATTTTAGTGAAATTCGTCTCCAGCGAAGCTTGACACAGGTCTGAGCGCAGGTATTAACATAAGTATAAGTATAGTTGATCGCACCCGCGGGTCCCATTGCAAGTTTAGCAGTAGAAGTGTGGCTTCTAATGAAGCGACAGCCGTGATTAAACTCAAACAACAACCGCCGACAGTTGGAAACCTTTAAAAGGAAAACTCGTAATTGCTTATCTCAGTAAAAAAAACTGCAGGTTTTTCTCAGGACGTCAACAAAACAAAACAAGGCCATTATACACTCAATAAATTCGCTCATTCATGATAGTATTGCACTAGTGACCCATTTAACTCTTTCATTGTTGAAATTTAAAGTTATTAATAGGCTGACAGTACGGGTAAATAATCTGCTACATCATAGCAAAGTTCGCTGACTTCGGGGCCGTCCTAAAGTCTCTGTTGGAAACAGTAGCTCTATATATTTTGCGGCATATTAGAAACTGGCGCTCACCTATGCTAAAATATGGAAGTTTACGCCGCGAACACGCTTCGTTAATTGTAAAATTTGGAGTTTGATAACTTCACCCGAAACTTTTACATTGCCGGGTTGAATTTAGTGCGCCAGCTAAAGTTTTGACAATAACTGGTCACTTTTGTGTATACTGCGAAATCTGCGAATTTTCTCATCATTAATTACGAACTACCTACAGGTAACTAGGACAATGCTACTGAGTTGGAACTCAAGCATGAATCCTAATTTATAAAAAACTAAACTCATATTTTAAAACTGCTTTGTAAACAGCTGTTTAACTTTTATAACATTTTTTTTATAAGTATTCCTTGAAACAAAATGTCACAGGATTTTGAGTGTTTCAATTTAACTTCAGTAGCGGAGAAAACTCTCTAAGAATTTTAAATAATGAAACCTGATAGCTAAAATTCCACTCAACTCTCGACTTGACTCCAAAGAACCTTCCCAAGTAGTTATTAATGTAATCTTTAGAAATTGTAGCATAAAATTATTACTTAAACAAAATTGGTATTTGCTAAAAATAATTATCTTTTAGTTCGTGGAAAGACATCTTAATTACGAAAGTATCTATTGACAGAAATATCTCTTAGTGGTCGACTATTGATTTTGATGTTTAAAACAGAATATGGAATTGAGAATCTATATTTTTTTTGAGGTGGGAATACGTTATGTGATTTGAGCATTACATGTTTGTTGTACTGGATGTTAAAAAAAACTGACCTTTGAACTTGTTTCGGTGTTTTACCTAGGGTAGTTAGCTAGGAAAACCTACCTCATCTATTGAAACTGACGAATAAATTGACGTACAATTTTTTGTTAATTTCTTTGCAAAACAAATATTATTTATCATCAACTATTTTGTCTCACTCTAGGAGTAGCGATAGGGAATGTCAGCCTTTTACGGTCTAAAATCTACCTGTATTCTATATATTGCTCTTTGTTTTCGATGGCCACGGTAACTCTTAAAACATTCCCATAGTCCATCGAGAATCTATACTTGTGTACTTAAAATACGAAATCAGTTCCTTTATTTTTCACCCTTTTTAAGCAACTTCAAAAAAGGAACTGATTCTTAATTTAACAATTTTTTTAGGTGCGTTTGCCGATTACTCGAAGACGCCTGGAGTAATTTGGGAAATTATTTTTCTGTTTGAAAGAATATACTTCCCAAATGGTGCCGTGGTTAAAACTAGGTAGTTCTTCTTTTATAGCTTTCTACACTTATAATAGTTTTATAAGTACCCTACTATAAAACTTATACACTGTTTAAGGTTAACTGAGGTTAAGCT
The DNA here is from genome assembly GCA_949316375.1 of Mythimna vitellina. NCBI lineage: Eukaryota > Metazoa > Arthropoda > Insecta > Lepidoptera > Noctuidae > Mythimna > Mythimna vitellina. The sequence continues at coordinate 11,032,514 of OX438698.1, forward strand.
AAAAAACAACCAATACATTAATTAACACCAAATTTCGAAATCTAAATTATTTTGCACTTTTTAGTGTTTTTTTTTTTGTATTGATTTTTTGTAATAAGTTTTTTTTTGGTACTGATGGCACTGACACTGGCTAATTCAAATCAAAAGGTAGCTCAAATTAAATGGTTCATAAGCTCATATATGCGATCAAAATTATAGGTCGTCTCATACATCAGCGTGGCAGATTGTGGTGACATCGATCAGAATAGTTTGCTTGCAAATTTGGCAGCTGCTAACCAAACGGGATTATGTGATACCAGTGTGCGCGAGGATTCGGCTATAATCTGATTTATGTACCATGTGTTATGCACTGCTCGATGTACATACAATTATAAATACATACCACTTATACATCATAAATGTATTCAAAAGATCGAAAAAATATTTTTGTGACATTTAGCTCTAGATAATTCCCAGTGTTCACACAAAGAGAATGCCTATGGCTATCGTGGACAATACAGATTTTTTAGAGTGAAACAAATTCGCTTTACTCTTATATTTATTTCATTTGAAACCTACGCATGTTGGTTGGCTTTGATTTAAAAACTTTTTGCTTATATTATTGCGACGTAAATTAAAATATGTTTTATGAGAATAAAACTCGTGTAGTTCCGGGTCACAAATAGCACCCGTAGGACTTGACCTCTCTGTATGGAGTGTTGAGAGATGACTAATAGGCGGTGGGGGATGGACAGCGTCCAGCGACAGTATCATCATACACTCACAAAAACAACTTCATGTTTTAAATTTTCATTTTCTCTGTATATGTATGTGTATTCTTCATGATATGCAATTATAAATTTTAGGTAAGGAATCAAAATTTTCATCGATATATTTCTTCTTCTTAGTCGTGCACTCTTGCATCACTGCTTCTCTCATGATACGATGCCGTACCGCTCTATGTTTGGCGGCTTGGGAGTTGTCATTAATGCTGGAGTGTATTACAGATTTGTTAAAGTCTCAGGCATCATGCACAGGGTTATTAATGATAATAATAATCGTTATTGTTGCAGGGTTGTACAGTACACAGGGTAACTTATAATTAGACACAAGTAAATGTAATGTGGGGTACTTCGACAGAAAACCTTCATGAGTGCCCGCGGGCTGTAGTTCCCTCGCGGATACGTCCGGAGTAGTCCAGTCTGCGGGACGATGCACCCTGGGAGGCGGCCAACGACTCCCCTTGGGTACTTCTGCCTAAGGGATCTCGATGTCCGCCCGCGAATGTTCTGTCTGAAGGATCACTTCAACGCGCACAGCGGCGAAGTAAGAGCGGGCTCGGTGTGCGCTCACCCTGCCACCGGGCAGGCAGGAGGAAGACTTGTTCCGACTTCTCTCGTTAGTCCCGTAGCCTCAGAGATTGTTCAAGGTCATGTTTCTTAATTTTGATGGGGTTCGAGGGTCTTGGCTTAACCGCCCGGGCCGCGAGGAAGACAACCTCTATAAAAATTACCCCAAACCTCCAAGCGGCGGCGCACCGTGAGGGAGGTTGTTTGCTTGACTAATGGGTAGCTTAAATAGTCTCTAGTGCAAACCGTAGTACCTGAGCCAGTAAAACATGAAAAATACTCGCGGAAACAACTATGAAACCTAACTCGAAATTTTTCTCAAAACCGATGGAGGCGCGGTTGGAGTCCGACGCGGCATCCGGAACCAGCTCGGAGGGCTCGGAGGTTGAGGAAGTGGCGGCCGACTCCGGTAGAAATGTTACCGTTGTTGAAATCTACTGGAAGCGCTCCAGACCGGGAGTCAAGTTGTCCAGCAGCAGCTGTCCCTGCTGGAGGGCATCGTGCTGCGCCCCCCGCTAGCGGCCTCCGGCCAGCGAAAGGTTGCGTCCTATTCCACTGCCGTGGCCACGGCAGCTGCACCCAAGGCGGGCCCGTCGAGGCAAGCCAGGTAGCGTCGGAGCCTGCGAGGCCGGCCCCGGCGGCCAAGCAACAACAGCGGCGGAAGAATGGGGCGGCGCCTGCCGTTAAACTGGCAGGGCCACCTGCCGCGGCTGCGACTAGGCTGCGCCTGCTGCCTCCCCTGCCCGAAGAACCTTCGCCTGGCGCCGAATGGACGGTTGTCAGTGCCGAGAAGAGGGCGGGCCGTGTGGCTAGAACGGCCAAAAAGCCCCGAATTCCAAGTCTGTAGACATTACACTACAGCCAGATGTGGAAAAGAAGGGCGTGACGTACGACACCGTCATGGAGAAGGTGAAGCAGGCGATGGTGGGCCACCTCAGCGAATTTGGAGCCTCTGGGAGCTTCCAAATGAGGCGCACCGCAACTGGGGCCCGTATGTTAGAGGTCCCTGGTGCGGACAGTGGCTCTGCTGCAGACGCCCTGGCCGCAAGGATCAGGGTATCCAAGTGCATGGACATGCGCATCATAGGCCTGGACGACTCCGTCAGGGTGGACGAGGTGGTGGCCGCCATCGTCAGGGCAGGAGGGTGCCACGCCGATCAGGTGCGGGTGGGACCCATCCGCGCTGTCAGCATGGGCATGTGTGCCACAATTATGGCGGTAAGTTCCCTCTTTGAGGCATGTTTGGAAAGACCTCACGGCGTCCTCACCTTTCGCATGACGCAGGTTCTCACCGGACTCGGTAAGTCCGGGAACTTCCTGCGACGCCCGGGGGTCGCTACTGTGTGGATCGCCCGGAGGACAAGGTGGAGCACACTGTGGAGGTATGCCCCGGTTGGGTAGAGCAATGCCGTGTCCTCGTGGGGGTGATCGGCAGCGGCAATCTCTCACGCCGGGCCTTGGTACGGATCATGATACGGAGCGAGGAGGAGTGGCTAGCGGTCGCCTCCTTCTGCGAAGTAGTAATGCCAGCAAAAGAGGCGGCCGATCGAGTGAGGCAACGGTCCTCACACTCCAACTGCCGCTGGAATTCCGATCCCGATTACCGGCCACCGCAGGCGCGGGCTTGCGGACGGTGACTAATGTCTGACTGTCCGGTAACCGTCCGGACCGAGCCCAAGTCGTCGACGGCGTGTTCTGTTCCACGCGCGCCTCTCGGAGATGTCAGCAAATCGTAGGGGCCCAGAAGGGTCGAAGCCTACTGGGGCCACGGGTAGTGTGAAAGCAAAATCCCGGGCCCTGGGACGAAGGCAAAGAAGAAACAGGAGTGAGTTTTTAGTCAGTAAAAGTCTGACACTATCTCGCGCTCCGCCCAAGAGCGGGATTTCTCATTAGATGATTTTCCCACCTAAAATTTTGAGGTACTGGTACTGTCTCCCAAACTAAGCGAATGCTTGTATTTTGGGTGGCGGTGTTCAGTCGTTTAGTGTAAAAGTAAATAACCTAATTATTTTATATGTGTTTCACTTTGTCTCTATATTTCTGTCTGTATAAAAAAAATCGTAACCTGCCAGAAGCAACCTGCCGTAAGAGAATTGTTTCAATCGCGGTTCACTCGTTCAATTTCAAAATAGTCGGACATATCGCGTATCAAAAGCGATGTTCAGAACTATTGGCATGCAAACCATTGAAATAGCCCGATAACTTGCCATCCGATATTCAGTAAGAACAAAACAAGGCCATTTACAATAGACTAGGCATTTTAATAACAATATTGATGAAGCAGTTTATTAAATTAGTGATGCTCCTTAAACTATGTGCCTACTATTAATATTGAACGAAAACTTAATTTAAGTTTGATAATATTAGTTTTCTTTGTTATTTTGTTACTTGATTGGAATTTTGCTCCTTATCAAAGTTATATGAAGCTTTTGTTGTAGATTGTGTATATCGCAACTCACAAATAAAATATGAAATGCTTTTTAATTCATTAAGCCCCGAGTGAACGCCGGCGTTCGCTCGGTCATTGTCTTTCTATTGTGTCTTTAATTACGCTACTCAATAGGTTAAAATCTTTAAAAGCAATGTTTCGTTCTAACTTTTTAAGTACCTTCAATATATGTCAATAGGCATCATTCAATGCAGCCGTGGTCGAACTCCTTCTTCAAAGTTCCTAAAAGTACCAATGTAGTTTATTTCCTAAGCTAGCTCGAACTGGTGACTTTAGAAAACTTTTCATGAGCAATATTCGGATTTTAAACTTTACGCATACCTAAGTAAGCCACTTAAATCAGTTGAAAAACTAGAAATAATAAGTACTTATAAAATATGTTTGCACATATGGTCAAAGTAGTTTCTAAAAAAATCGTAAAACAATTTGGTATCTTGGTTCGTTTAGCAAACCAATTTGAAAAAGTGCCTCAAGGCAGGTTCTTAAGAGTTAAGCAAGCAAGTTGGCAACTCGTTGAGCATCCTAATAATAAATAGTTTCTATATGAAAATAAAAAGTAAATGAACCTGAAGCAGGACCGGCTATCGTCAGACCCAATACCAAGAACCTATAGTTAGCGAAACTATACGAAACACATTAAACACAGAAATTGTATCCGAACAAATAAGTTATGACGTCTCTCCAAATTGCAAAGTTTGCAGTACTGAAACATTTCTGCACTTAGTAAGCAGCTCTTCTCAACGTCGGCAACAAAGCAAGATTAATTACTTACTTCATCACAAATTCTTCAGAACTGTTCGTTTTCACACTTATGAAAACCAAGAGTTCTCAAGAATTTTCTAAGATCTATGTGTGCATTGTGTAATAAACCGCACCTTTCGCTTTATATTGAAGATGGTATTGATAAATCGTTACTTGTTTTGTAATTTAAATTGTTTTGTACTGCTGCCAGTGAATTGAGATTTAATTTATTTTGTTTAGAATTTGTAGGAACATCTACCTAAATTGTGTGTCCACACTGAGGAATATGTGTTGGCATATGAAGACTTTGACATAGTAGCGATTAATCAGTTATAACGATTGTTAAATGGTAAAATTGTTTGGATTGATTGGGAATCCCATACATTTTGGATGTTTTAAAAAAATATCACGTTGTTTCAAAATAAAATTGTAAATGATGACAAGATTTTGCTAGGTATTCCCTAATTCCTATATCAAGAGGTTTGTATTTGACAAAGTGTTAGTTGGGGTTTAGACATACAAGCCATACATCATTGGTTTTCATTTGTTGAAGACCAAAATTATAAGGTAAGCAGAATTTTTATGGTTTTCAGAAACACCAATAATGTATTATAACATGGAATCTGCATAACTGCTAGGTTTGAAATAAGTTACGCTCCAATCTGGGTAAATTAAAAAAATATATATATTGTTAGCAGCAGAAAAGTACTGCATAGGTTATATTACGGACTGGCGGAGTTATTTGTGACTTGACACAATGTGACATCGCCGTCAGACACATTACCAGTCGACCGTTTGAAATTTGAACGCCATATTTTAGATTGCTTTTAGTTACTTTTTTTCTTTGTTTTAGTGTACTTACCTGTCGACTATTTGAATTTTATTAAGAAAAGAAATTTATGAAACTTATTAAGTTATATTTAAGTGAGCAGTGGTGGCCGAGTGGTAACGGCCCCGAATTACGATTTGTAAGTTGCGGGTTCAAACCCAGAAAGGAGCATTACTTTGTGCAATTTATTTCATCACCACTGCTCTCAAAACGGTGAAGGAAAACATCGTGAGGAAACTGGCATGTCCTAGAACCAAAAATTCGAAGACATGTGACATTCACCAACCCGCACTGGGCCCGCGTGGTGGATTACGGCCCCTACCCTCTCCTAGAGAGGAGGCCTGAGCCCCAACAGTGGGAACATTAAAAGGCCGACTATACTATATATTTAAGTTCTTTAATATACAACTACATAGGTACAGGTGAATAAATTGTATGAAACGATTGTGAAAAAGGTTTCAATAACTACAAAAAAAAAATGGTAGTTTAGATTATAGAATTAGATTACTAAACTAACTTGTAGACAAAAAATTAAAACAAACTTAAATAAAATATCAGTGATTGTGAAAATATCTCAGAAATGTACATAAATAATTAAAGCTAAATGTTTTATTGTGCCTTGTAAGATGATACGCAACTCCCTGGAGCAAAAGTCTGCAGCGACATATTATTGTCTACGTTTTTTCTTTTGAAGGACGCTTGTCTCTCCTTCTGAGAATGCACTTTCTTGTGAAATGTTTTTTATTTTTTTCAACGTCTCGTTGTCCCTGTGTTTCATAATGTACTTTCTGCGAGTTTGAATTGTAGGATTTGTAGGTAAAAGATTTCTTTTAATTTACCTAACTGATAAAAGAACCTTTTATAGGATTTTTTAAGGAAAATTTTTATGATAGAATTAATACTACTAAAATAATAAATGTGAGAGGATTTTTTGATTATTGGATGTTCATTAATCAGTGGCCAACTGCTGCACTGACTTGGATGAATTTTGTTGCACTAATAGACCATGGATTAGGATTTAGAACTAAGTTCATCCTGATAGTACGTTTCCTTAGGGATAATTTACGCAAAAGCTTGTTAAAAATCAATGAAAATATCCAGCTTTGCGAAAGTTGTATTTGTATATGTTTGTTACAATTTGACACACAGGTAGACCATGTCCTGGAATAAGAACACTTTTTTACGTCACCTGCTCGATAATACCTTTTTATATGTCATGCAACCGTCACTTAAAGCAAGTCGTTCTATCCCTGGGGATATAATGTAGTATGGGCGATCCCTAGGGAATAATGAGATTTGAATTTGGAACGTCAAAAAACATTATTTTGAAAAATAAAACACATGTGAATTATAAAGTACGGGCGTCATACAAGTTTATTAAAAACTTAAACTGGCCACTAACAAAAATTAGTTCATTATTACCCAAGGGGTGAAAGTAACTTATTTAGTCCCGAGAAGAAGTTTGGCGTCCGAGCGTAGTGAGGTCACCGTTCGTTCGAGGGACTAAATAAGTGTTTAGCCCGAAGTAAACACTGTACTTTTCATTACGAATACAAAGAAAGTAAAAATAAGATAAAAAGCTTGCAAAAGGTAGTTGTGGGTAAGTTGTGTGATTTTGACCTTTCTTCTGATATAATATCTTACTTCTGATTTAGGCTGCTTTGACCTCTTTTGTTATGAAATCGTTCGTTAAATTCATATTTGAATCTGATGAACTTATCGTGTTAATAAATCTAAGCTGTATGGAAATGTAAATAAAACTCTACAACTCGAAAAAACAAATGAAGATCGGATTGCCGAATTTCCACTTTCCCGCCTATTTTTTTTTTTTCTGTAGCCGGCCAGCTATTCAGGCGTTATATTTCATTTTCATTATTAAAAAAATAGTAAATATTTTACCTAAATATTTTTTTGAAAATAAAGTACTAAAACAAATATTTGAATAAAATAAGTATTTTTAGGGTTCCGTAGCCAAATGGCAAAAAACGGAACCCTTATGGATTCGTCATGTCTGTTTGTCTTTCCGTCCGTATATCACTGTCACTTTTTTCCGAAACTATAAGAACTGAAACTGTTCTGGATCTGTTGAATCTTGGAAAGTATTCTATAAACCACATTAAGATTTTCACACAAAAAAAGAAAAAAATAATAATTTTGGGGGTTCCCCATACTTAAAACTGAAACTCAAAAAAAATTTCATCAAACCCATACGTGTGGGGTATCATCGGACGGCCAGCTATCCATTGCTCGCCATCCGCAAGTCCACGTCTACGGTGGCCGAAAATCGGGATCGGGATCTCCGCGGCTGGAGCGTGAGGGCCACTAGCTCGCGCTTGTACGTGCGGCCTTCTCCTTTGCTAGTATTACTGCTTCGCGGAAAGAGGCGACCGCTTGCCACTTCTCCTCGCTTTGGACCATGGCCTGTACCGAGGCCCGGCGCGAGAGATCGTTGCCGCTGATCTTTCCCACGAGGACACGGCGGTACTCTGCCCAAACGGGGCACACCTCTACCGTGTGCTCCACCGTGTCCTCTGAGCGGTCCACACAGTGGTGGCACCCGGGCGTTACTTCCGCACAAATCCGGTGAAGGAACTTCCCGAACTGACTTACCGCCATATTTTTGGCGTGCCCAGCACTGGGTTGGGATAGTTGCTGTTACCATTCCACCATGAGATCCCTTCGGAATATTTCCACGTGCAAATTGTGCATGCGGGCAAGGACTGTTGCCTCCAGATCTCATGTTGGCAGGCCAGCAAGGCGGCTCGCCGCTTAGCGGGAAACCGTGCGGTGTCCCCGCACCATCTGGCATGCGTTCAGCTGGGCCACCGGTCGCAGTTACGGCGCCCATACCGGCGCCCAGTAAAGGGCCATGGACTGAACCTAGGGGGCGTCTGGACCCCCTAGGTTGGGCAGGAGCCGCATGAGAGCAACCCCAGTCCGATTCAGTTCAGGAGCCAGACGTCGGAAGTACTCCTTGAAATTCCACCGGCTGTCGAGGACGAGTCCCAGGTACTTCATCGTCAACCCGACCTCGATGTGAACTCCTCCTACCATTAATTGAGAATGTCGTGGTGGCGCGCTCCGAGGGCCGTTAAAATTCATGGTATTAAACTTGTGCAGCACCACTTCGAGTCCCAACTGCTGGATCCCTTCAACGCAACCCCGCGTGTCGCTAGTTCGACCGCCGTACCTTAACATTCAATATCAAACATCATAAAAAGGAAATACGATCAAGTGAAAGCGTTCATATATCAAACAACCCGAACATGTAATTGAATATTACAAATGTATTTTGCAAACCAAATATAAGGCCGATTGGACAGAAACCGCCGCCACAGAGGGTGTCCATTTCCCAAATCCGCAGTGAGGCAATAAAGTGGTACGCAATAAATAACTGATACAACACCGAAGGCTGGAAGTGGCCTGTGGACTGGGTGCAGTTTACCATGCACTGCGTTCCGTGTTGCTTGTATTATTGTAGCCATATTTTTTTTTCCGAACACTTCCTTATAGTCAGTTGTAGGGTTGTCAGTGGCAAAACATTTTGTTTACATATTGTTGAAACGTTTCGTTTATCTACATGGAAAATCTGAGACGGATCAAATTGAGGATAAGACAATTTAAAACGTGTGGGGAGGGAAACGAAAGAGCGTGGATAAAAATGGTGAATGCTGTAACGTACATGGTGTGTCGATAAAAAATGGTTTGTTACAAAAAACTGTTTAGTGGGAAATGTATTTTACTGTTGATCAAGTTCTAACTAGTGTTTTTATATCCAATTTTATTTTTATTTATTTGCGGACAATTAACAGCCACAATATTATACAAATATGATCATTTGAGTGGTAACAATATTGCAGCCCAGTGCATCATCCGCAAACTATCAAAAATATGTGATAAAGAGTGCCACTAAATGAGCAATATTATTTAAATATTATCTATTAAATAATTAATTACATTAAAAAAAAGAACTGAAAAATTGAAAATACAAGAATAAATAGTTGACTAAATATCACAAGACAAAAATTATAATAAAAACATTAAAACCATAACCACATCAATTCATTGTTTACTAAAATTAACATTTGAGTTATAAAATAATTAAAAAAAGGATGATTAAAAATAATCCAAACCAAAGCAAAAAAAAATATACATTATCATTAAATAAAACTTTCATTACATAACGTTTAAATTTTAACTTCGAGCATGCAAAAATATCAATATCAATAAAAAAATATTATAAGTATCCACCATACGACGCATATGGCAGCGCAAACCAGAGTTAGTTTAACAGCTATTTACAAAGAATAGGGTACCTGCACGAACTCTACGCTTGTTAACAGTACGAGGAACTTCATAGCATAACCTACATGTGAGATTAGTACAGTCAAAGCTACTATGGACAATACCATACAGTACAGAGGCTTCCAAGAACTTACGTCTGGATTCTAGAGTAATAAGTTTGTATTTGGATAATAGTTGTGAGTGAGATAAGCAAGTCCTGTAACACCTGTAATAATAATATTCTTTATTTCGAGTAACAAGACTCATTTAGTGTTAGTAAAAACAAAACAAACTTAGAACTATGTTAGCGACACAAATACAACCAAAAACTACATACACACACAATAAAACAATCATTGCTTCAGCACCCCAGCCGAGATACTAATGCATGGCACGTAGAAACTTACGCTGAACCTTCTTGATCTCATCTACGTACATCCTATAGAATGAATTCCAGACTGTGACGATATTCAAGCTGTGATCGCACAAGTGTTTGGATTATGGTAACTATCATTAAAACTTCTATTTTTAGGGTTCCGTATCCAAATCGGGACCCTATTACTAAAACTCCGCTATCCGTCCGTCTATCTGTTACGAGGCTGTATCCATGAACTGTGATATCTAGGCAGATAAAATTTTCACAGATGATGTATTTCTGTTTGCCGCTATAATAACAAAATACTAAAAACAGAATAAAATAAATATTTAAGTGGGGCTACTATACAATAAACGTGATTTTTATACGGACGGTACGGAACCATTCGTAGGCGAGTCCGACTCGCACTTGACCAGTTTTGAAAGAAGCATTGGTTAGCGTTTTGTTTTCGGTTTAGTTGAAATTGAAACACATGATTTTTCTTAATCAGTTTTAACAACCTTAACCAGTTATTAAAACACGTAATTTTTAAAAGAAAACAATTTGAAAAAGGATAGCATTTTCCTTTTTCAAACTATAAAAAAACCAAAAGCGAGCCGTTTCAATGCGTTGTTTCCAATTTAGTCTTATGTGAATCATTCACAATTCTAGGGAATTTACAAATTTGTAGCAGTTTTTGTGCATTGATGATAGTTGGAAACTATGAGGTACTAGTTCAATGCATTGAAACGGTTTTCAAAACAAATAAGGAGAAAATACGAATTTGTACAACAACTGTCGAAATACGAAACAGATATCGGGCCTGCATTCGTAACAGAGGCCAACAATTTGAGCAAGATTCGTAAAAATTATGAAATACATGTTAAAAATGCAATTTTAATTTTTTTTTTCTAGTAAAACCTACGAAAAGAGAGATACGAGACAGATTTTATCTTGCAAGAGTGAGACAGACATTTTTTATAGATTATCAGGTAACATTTAAGCAAAAATATTTTTTAAATCATAATTTTGAATATTGGTCTTATATGACTCGATTCACAATTCTAGAGAATTCACAAAGTTATAAAAATATTTTTATGGCATATGGCACATTACTAGCAAGAGGATAAACTAACGATTTTTTGAGGGAGTTGGAAGATTCCGGTCGCTTTTGTTTTTTTTTTTTTTTATAGCTATGTAAATAGCTGTAACATGAACAGCTTTAATTTAAGTCCAAAACTTTGCGAGTAAATTAAAAAAAAAACTAGATAGCTAATTTAACTAAATTTAAATTTAAAAGTACTCTAATAAAACTCACTCTCACTCTTTAAATTTAAAACACATCTAGGCAGATGAACCCTCCCGTCGGTCATTTTAATTTGGCACACGATGTTGATCCATCCCTCCTTTCCCTTCCACACCCTGTAAATAAAAAAATAAAAATTAGAGAAAGAGAGAGAGGGGGTTTTTGAGAGAGACTATTTTTAAAACTATTTTATTATTTAAATATAAAAAAAAATATTTATTTTCAGCCTGTTCTATCACACTGTATTTCTCCTCTAGCAAAGAATTTGAGTTAGAAAATAAAACGAAATAAAGCCTGATAAATGAATTGACCTTCACATTAAGTTAAAATCGCAACATTTGTCAAAACTTAATTCAAATAACTTCACGAAGTCTCCATTGTTTCAGAGAACTAAACTCATTCCATATGATGGATTGGTTGAACATGAAGTCATGAGAGGCAGTGTAAGAAGGAACACAGTTATCTCGTAAGTCCCCGCTAGGCTGGCTAGAAGCCAACGGACGACGCAATCAGCAAAATAAGACAAATTTTGGCAAATGCTATTTCATCTTGAGACTTTGTGATTGTCTTTATTAGGTAGCTTTGATTTTCACTGACTGTTTAAAACGTGAGGATGCAGGAACCGAGGTGTTTGCTCAACACTGGAAGAGGTTGAATTTGATTACTGTACCAACATTATCAATTTGGGTACGGATGTGGATAGTGTCAGAAGAGTCATGTAATCGTATTATGACTGGCACTCTGAGGTCGTATAGTATCGTATTGTGATTGATGGAAGTTTGAATTCATGCTAGACAGAAAAAAAAGTGTGTATAGCATTCGATGGCCAATTCGATTGGCCAGAATTAGCTAAGGACAGAAAAGAGTAAAATAACGGAAGGGAATCCTTTGCCCTGCAGTGGTACTCCTGGACACGGCTCGTATAGTTAAGAGGTTTCTTTCTTTGGAGCCCTGACCGCCGGTAGCTCGGACCCGGTTCCCGATATTGGTGGGATACTGTTTTTTTATATTTTTAAATGTTTTATTTTTGAAATATTTAAAAGTGTAATAAATATATTTATAAGTGAAATAACGGAAATAATAATAACAAGCTTTTACCCTCGGTTTCGCCCGCGTATATAAAATATAGCCTATGTCATTCAGGAATAAAGTAGTTTTGTATCGGTGAAAAAATTTTAGCAAACGGACCAGTACTTCCGTAGATTACCTCCTACAAACAAAAAAAACAAAAATGAAACTATTACACTTCTTTATAATATAAGTGTAGATATATCATTCGGTGAGGGTGGACGGCCTATGTCTAGCAGTGTGATGATAATTATCATTCGGTGAATTTTCTCATAACTCAACAAAGATAATTTTTGTTTTAACTGAGGTTTAGTACGAAGTATAAAATAAATACCTACTTCATTTTATCACTATATAATACATGGTTATTATTTCAATGCCCTTATCACCATGTACTACTGCAACGTACGATTTTTGCAAGTAAGTTTTCAATTTTAGAAAATATTGTTCTTTTAAAAAAAAGTAAATAAACAAAACATGATCGAGACTTCGGCTTCTATTAAATACAATGTAATAAATAAATTATGTTTCTTTTAAAACGATAGAGTAAACGACGATGTCTGTGCTAGTATTAACTGTGTGACAGACACCGACGCCTTCCTCCTACAGCTTTTAATATTAGTACAGTATTAAAGTAAAGAAAAATAATAATAAATATTTTGATACAATTTCAGTTTGCTAAATGGTCCAAATACAGAATATGTTGGATGAATATAATTAAAAAATTGATTAATAATAATATGATTTAAGTACCTGGATTATAAAATTTATATATTTGAGAAAAATATAAATATAATAAAATTAGGATAGAACCATAGGAAAGTACTATTTGGTGCGGCCAAATGAAGCGCAACCCTAATGTTTTACCGGAACTGATAAGGGGTTTCAGGGGCTCATGTTTGCTTAAACTCTGAAGCGATTGACAAAGGGTAATGAAAAACTTATCGAGTGCCTTAGTACTGAAAGATATTGGAGACACCTTACAGGATCGGGTCGGAGCGACCTCACTAAACAATTTCAAACCTGTTCTAAATTAGAGTATTTAAATTGATTCGGAACTAATTTTCTATCAGCATAAATTAAGTAACAGTTCTGCATGTTATCTTCAAAGTACTATATGAGTATGCTTTTGATGACTACCACTCGAATATCTGACGGCATGGTTAGCGCAGGGGTTGCGCAATCTGGCAAAGAACCGCCGTGTCCTCGTGGGGGCGATCGGCGGCAGCGATCTCTCGCGCAGGGCCTTGGTACAGGCCATGGTCCGGAGCGAGGAGGAGTGGCAGGCGGTCGCATCCTTCTGCGAAGCAGTAATGCTAGCAAAGGAGGCGGCCGATTGCGTGAGGCAAAGATCCTTACGCCCCAATTGCCGCCGGGATTCCCATTCCGATTTCCGGCCACCGTAGCAGGTAGTAGCTGAGCCGAAGCCTACTGGGGCCATGGGTGATGCGAAAGAGATCTCCGGACCCTGGAAAAATAGCAAAGAAGGAACAGGAGTCGGTTTTTTGTCAGTCTGACACTATCCCCCACTCCGCCCAAGAGCGGGGGATGTCATTACGTGATTTTCCCACCCGAAAAATATTAAAAAAAGTGGTTGAGCAATTGGCTCCTGCGCTATGTGTTACGGGTTCGATCCCCCATACGGAACAATTATTTGTTTGGCTTGCAGATAGTTATTCCGGGTCTGGGTATCTTATGTATGTGAGTTTACATGTTTGTGAACGCACTCATGATGCAGAATTAATACCTCCTTTCCTAGTGAGAGGCTAGGTTTTAAATATAATATATTGTATATATATATCCTGAATTTTTGGGAACTTCATTGAGCTGTTGATTGCTATCCAGAAAAAAGAATAACAATTAATTACGTACTGGTTTTGTTCTATTTAACCTTCAGAAATTATAACAATGAATCGCACCTTAGAATAACATTAGTAATATTAAACTTTTTCCATTGTTAAGGTGAAACTAATTTAACTTTACAATAGCGCTATTTGTTAAACTTACTAGCTAGTGTGTTTTTTCCGCGCGCCATCTAACAAAGCATCTATTATAGCCCCTTGAAGTATCAGAACTTGGTGTTATTATGAACTATTAGAAAAAGTTCTTAAGTAATCACTTAGACTTGTTAAGCAAGTGTGAAGGATTTACGAAGAATTCTCACGTAGAAGCGGTAAATATTTCAAATAGTCATTGTACTAACTTATATTTTACTTAAATCATAAAGAGTTATTTGGGTAGGCACGTGTAATTTATTAAGTCTGTAATGTATGTTACACTATTAATTTTAAGTTTTATTACAACATAGTTATTATGAATTCTTTAGAGCTCGAGCTTTGCATTGCTTTACTTTACTTTTCATGTACTACACTTTTTGAGGCGAGAAATTGTCATTAATTATTTCTCCCGCTGGAGTGGAGCGAGAGAACGTGTCAGCTTTTTAGGGACTTAAATCCACCTGGGTTCCCTCAGTTGCCCTTTGCGTTCCAGGGAGACGGTAATATTCCTGCACCCCAGATAATTCCCCCAGCCCTATCATGTACGTACATTTGAGTGACAAACATCAGTACTAGTTTCCTGGTATTCAGTAGAAGCTGGCTGTATAATCAAATGGAAATGACGTCTTATTCGGGACAGAAGCACTATTATAATGATCATCTATAAATATTATATGTATTTATATAAAGGGAGAAACTGACTTATTAACATATCAACGCGCAGCCGAAACTACTGGGACTAGGAACATGACAGAATTTTCCATAATCCCCACCCTAAAGGGATGAAACGGGGGTCCAATGTTTGTATGGAGAAAGCTACTTTTAGGCAGGCGAAGCCGCTGGCATTAGCTAGTCAGAAATATTTGGATGTACCTAAGGCCGGGAACTCTTCAATTCTTTATACATCTCTAACAGGACTAAATGCAAACAAACCAAACCAAGAACTCAGACTTAAACATCAGCAGAACATGGCTGAAGACTTCGGTTGGCAGAAATCATGAATATTTTTATTATTTAATTTATGAATATTAACGAAAAAATTCTGGAAGTAGTCTAGACCGAGAACTCTTTGATTTATTATGATACGCCAGCAAAAGTTATCAGCTACGTCGCTCACCACCCTCCAGCATATGACCTGCACTGCACGTGACTAGGATGTGAGCACATCTGCGTGGCACTACCGACACCTAATATGGCTGTAAGGCGATAAGGTGACGAGTTTCGAACAACGAGACCGGTTAGCAAAAAATGGGCAAGCGAATTCCCCCTTCCTAGCTCAGAGGAATTCCCAATAGGATTTTCCTACTCGACGGGAATGCAGAAAACAAAAAATAACGAGGATAGAAAAGATATTTTATTTTATTCTTAGTTTAATGCGGACAAAGTAGCGTGGAGAAGTTAATTTAGTATCAAAATAAACTAAAGCGAGAAATAAGTGTTATACATATGTAAGTTTAAAGTGTAAGTTAGACGTAAGTTCAAAACGAGCATAAAACCGATGCACAAAATGATTTTCACCGAATTTCACACCACACAACGTTTGAGAAATTGGATTTTCTGAGAATTTAGTGAAAGCCACAGTTTCATACATTGATACGTTGTCTCCAGTTTATCACTCTACACATAAAACTTCATTTCTTAGTGTAAAGTATTTTGGATAACGTGGCTTTTGAGCAGATATCGGATCGGTCCATTTGTCACAAAGGTTTTTTTTTCACGGGAAAACCTTTGGATCCTAAATGTATATATTTTGGTAATATACTAATATATTCACACAGCCTACATACACATCACATCATTACATCGTATATACTCACAGATCTAAGGCTGTAAGTTTGTTTGAAAGAATTACAGTGACCCTATAATGCAAAAGGCAACTGAAGGACAACAGTTGAGTTTTAGTCAGTAAAAGTCTGACACACTCTCTCTTTCCACCTAGAGTCAGAGGAGTTATTAGGTGAGATTCCACAAAAAAATAAAAATGGTCCCAAAGATTTTTTTTTTTTTTTATTGGGTGGGAAAATCATCCTAATGACATCCCCGCTCTTGGGCGGAGCGGGAGATAGTGTCAGACTCTTACTGACTAAAAACCCACTCCTGTTCCTTCGTTGCCTTCGTCCCAGGGCCCCGGGTTCCGCTTTCACACTACCCGTGGCCCCAGTAGGCTTCGACCCTGCTGGGCCCCTACGATTTGCTGACATCTCCTTGAGGCGCGCGTGGAACAAAACGCGCCGTCGACGACTTGGGCTTGGTCCGGACGGTTACCGGACGGTCAGACGGCGAGCCACCCATTGCTCGCCGTCTGCAAGCCCGCGCCTACGGTGGCCGGAAATCGGGATCGGAATCCCGGCGGCGGTTGGAGCGTAAGGACCGTTGCCTCACGCGATCGGCCGCCTCCTTAGCTAGCATTACTGCTTCGCAGAAAGAGGCGACCGCCTGCCACTCCTCCTCGCTCCGGAGCATGGCCTGAACCAAGGCCCGGCGCGAGAGATCACCGCCGCCGATTGCCCTCACGAGGTCACGGCGTTGCTCTGCCCAAGCGGGGCACACCTCCACCGTGTGCTCCACCGTGTCCTCCGGGTGGGCCACACAGTGGCGACACCCGGGCGTCGTTTCCGCACGAATCCGGTGCAGGAACCTCCCGAACTTACCGTGTCCGGTGAGGACCTGCGTCATGCGGAATGTGAGGACGCCGTGAGGTCTTTCCAACCACGCCTCAAAGAGGGGACTTACCGCCATAATTGTGGCGTGCCCAGCACGGGGTCGCGACAGTCGCTGTCGCCATTTCACCATGAGAACTCGCCGGAACTCTGTCCGCCATGCCGCGACTTGTTGCGGCAGCGGAGTTTCGCCCCGGCGTTGCATCTCCATGCGCCGTTCGTGCATGAGTGCAAGGACTGTTGCCTCCAGTTCCCATGGTCGCTGGCAAGCAAGAAGGCTCGCCGCTTCGCGGGAAATCGTCCGGTAACCTCGCACCATCCGTATGGCCATGACCCTCTGGCACGCGTTCAGCCGGGCCGCCGGCTGCTTCCGCAGCCCCGGCGCCCACACCGGCGCGCCATAAAGGGCCATGGACCGAACGATCCCCGCGTAGAGCCTCCGGCAGGAGGCGTCTGGACCCCCAAGGTTGGGCAGGAGCCGCGAGAGAGCAGCCCCAGTCCGATTTAGTTTGGGAGCCAGACGTCGGAAATGCTCGTCGAAATCCCATCGGCTGTCGAGAACGAGTCCCAGGTACTTCATCGTTGACCCGACGCCGATGTGGACTCCTCCCACCGTTAGCCGGGAACCCGGTGGTGGCGCGTTCCGAGGGCCGTGAAAGCACATGGCCTCGGACTTGTGCAATGCCACCTCGAGTCCCAGCTCCTGGATCCTGCCAACGACCGTCGCGACCCCGCGTGTCGCTAGTTCGACCGCCGCCTGGTACGACTCTCCCTGCGCCAGGACCAGCGTGTCGTCTGCGTAGCAGACCACGCTGACCCCGTCAGGGAGGTCGCCGCGCAGCACGTAATCGTATCCGATGTTCCACAAGGGCGGCCCTAGTACCGATCCCTGCGGAACACCGCACGACATCTCTCGACGTTCCCACACCCCCTGGTGACCGGGGTAGGTTATGTACCTGTCTGACAGGTACGCCTCGACCACACGACAGAGGTAGTCGGGCATCCGGTGATACCGGAGTGCCCTCCCAATGCTACTCCAAGGCAGGGAGTTGAAGGCGTTGGCGATGTCCAGAGACACCGCCACGACACACCTGCCCTGGGCCACTGCATCCCCTGTCGTGAGAGCTCGCACGCACATGATGGCGTCCACCGTGGAGCGCCTCCTGCGAAAGCCGAACTGGCCGTCCGCCAGATCCGGCCCCACCCGTGTTAGGTGTGCGACGAGGCGGTCTGCAATTACTCTTTCAAAGAGCTTGCCCACCTCGTCGAGCAGCACAATGGGCCGGTACGCGGACGGAGAGTCCGCGGGGCGCCCCGGCTTCGCGATGAGGACCAGTTTCCCCGTCTTCCAGCGAAGTGGGAACTGGCCCCTCTCCATGCATGCGCTGAAGAGCCCTCTTAGTCGAGGCCCGAGAGCCTCCATGGCCAGGACCCATGCCTTCCCAGGCAAGCCGTCGGGTCCTGGGGCGGTATTTTTGGCACTCAGCCTTCGTACCGCCACTCTCATCTCTACCTCGGTCACCTCTGGAACGTTGTCGTCGTCGTCGCCATCGTGGTCCGCGTCGGACACCGCTGGTGGCGGAGCCATGGGCGGGGGAGAGTGTTCCCCTCGCGTGGGGAACAGAGTGCTCACCACACCCTCCACGAGCTGGGGCCGGAGACTTTGCGTCAGCGGGGGAGCCCAGGGGCGGAGTTTGTCCCGTACCAATTTGTACGGGCGTCCCCATGGGTCCCCATTCAGAGTCCCCAGCCACACGTTGCGGGCCTCAAGTTTGGCCCGCCTTATCTCCGCTCGGAGGGTGCGCTTTGCCGCTCTGTATCCCTCGTACAGCTCCGCCTCTCTGGCCTCCGCATCCGGTGGACGGATGCGGCGCCTGCGGTATCGGGCATACCGGCGTCGCGCGGCATTGCACGCGTTGCGCAGTGCCGCAATCTCCGGCGACCACCAGTATACCTGGCGCTGAGCACGTCCTGGAGGGACTCGGGGCATTGCCGCGTCGCAAATTTGCGACATGGCCTCCCGGAACCACTCTGCCTCGACGTCTATGTCGACAGGCCTGTCCGGTGCTTGCACCCAGGCCTGTACCGTCGCGGCTTCCAGGAGGAGCTCCCGGTCCATCTGCCTCAGCGCCCACCGCGGACCACAAGGGTTCTGTCGGACCGGCGCAATCGAGGTTTGGGCGGAGACGTCGAACCGGATGTACCGGTGGTCTGAAAACGTCTCCACCCCCTCCATAACGCGCCAGTCGACGACACGCGGCGACAGAGCGGGGCTGGCGAACGAGATGTCCACCACTGAGTCGCCCCGCATCCGCACACACGTGGGGACAGAACCCCGGTTTAGGACGACCAGGCCTGTCTCCAGAGCCCAGTCCTCCACCATCCGACCCCGCTGGTTCGTGAGCCGGGAACCCCAAGCCAAGTTCTTGGCATTGAAGTCCCCGCAAACGACCACGGGGAGGGAACCAAACCCAGCGACGACGGCTTTCAGCTCCATTAGGGAGATGTGGAGATCGCCGAGAGATCTGCTCGGGGACAGGTAGACGCCTACCACTGCAATGTCCCCGAACCGTGCTGCCACGCAACCCCGTCCCCTCGTGACGGCCTCGAGGGTCGGGGTACCGGCGGCGGCCGACGAAATTAGGGTCACCGAGCCGTCCAAGTCCCGCACCCAGTCTCCCCTGGGCAGGACATTGTACGGCTCGGAGACCACGGCGATATTGATCGACCACTGCGCCATGCTCTGGAGCAACAGATCCTGAGCGGGGGCGCAGTGGTTGATGTTCGCCTGGAGGAGACGTAATGGGGTCGTTATTGACAGTCCATTACAGTCTCCTCCCGAGCCCCCCGTGAGGGCCCTGCCGCGGCGGGTGCGACAGCGACAGCGGCGGCAGCCAAGGAAGCGGCTGCGGCGGTGAGTACGTCCGGGTGGATGGGCCTCCGTACCTTGCCCTTGGCCTTGGCGGGGGGGTCGCAGGACCTGCCCCCAGCCCGGTGGTCGGCCGGCTTGCCTGCCGCCGCACATGCGTAGCAGTGCGGCGTTGCACGGCATTCGACGGCCTTGTGACCAGCCTGACCGCACTGGTAGCAGCGGTCACTGCGGTCCACCTCCGCGGCGCAATGGGCCCCCACGTGGTGCCCCACGTGGCAGCGGTAACACCGCAGAGGTCTGGGCTCCAGCAGTTTTACCTGCGCGGAGACCCAGCCCACCAAGAGCCTACGGCCTTCAGCCGTGATGGCTTTGGCCGCCGACACGGGGCAGCTGACCGTAACGGCCCGCATGCCCGTGTTGTCAGCACGGATGGTGCCAGCCCGCACTTGATCGGCCTGGCATCCTCCCGCCCTGACGACGGCGGCCACCACCTCTTCCACCCTAACGGAGTCATCCAGGCCCATGATGCGCACGTCTATGCACTTTGTGGGCCTGGACACTCGGACCTCCTCGACGTCCAGGGACGCCCTGATCCTTGCGGCCAGGGCGTCCGCGGCAGAGCCGCTGTCCGCACCAGGGACCTCCAAAATTCGGGCCCCGGTTGCGGTGCGCCTCATTCGGAAGCCTTCAGAGGCTCCGAATTCGTCGAGGTGATCCACCACCGCCTGCTTCGCCTTAGCCATGACGGCGTTGTACGTCACGCCCTTCTTTTCCGCAGCTGGCTGTAGTGTAATCACTACAGCTGCGGAATTCGGGGCGCGAAGTCTGGCCGCCATGGCCCGCTTCCTGCGCTGCTGTCGCCGCTCGCGCTTCTTCGCCGCTCTGGCCACCTTGCCCGCCTTCTTGCTGGCGCCGACGACCGTCCATTCGGCGCCAGCCGAGGCTTCCTCAAGCAGGGGAGGTGGCAGGCGCGGCCTAGTCGCCGCCGCCGCAGGAGGACCTGCCAGTTTAGCGGCAGGCACTGCTCTGCTTTTCGGGGAAGGGGTAAGCTTCCCCTGCCGCTGCTGCTGCTTGGCCGCTGGGACCGTCCTCGCTGGCTCCGACGCCACGGCTCCACGCCCAGTTTGCCCCGAGGGGCCCACCCTGGGCACAGCAGCCGGGGCCGCGGCGACGGCGGCGGCGTACGATGCCACCCTTTTCTGGCCGGAGGCCGCAAGCGGGGGGCGCAGCACAATGCCCTCCAGGACAGCGAACTGCCGCTGGACCCGCTCCTGGAACTGCTGCTGCTGTTCCAGTTGCTGCTGCCGGAAGGCGGCCAGCTCCTGCCGCAGCAGGGTCAGCAACTCGCTCTCCGCCTGGGGCAGGGGCTGGGACCGACTCTGCCCCTGCTTGCATCCCCCTTTTGGCGCCACCTCAGGGCCAGCGCCCCGGACACCGGCCAGTTCTGCCTCGAGCCGCTCAATCCTCTTGTTCAGGGATTTTCTGAACGGCTCCAGGACGATCCCCAGTGCCTCGGTTATCGAGGTCATGGCCTGAGTGATGGATCGCCTCTTGGCGACCCTCTCCCTCTTCTTGGCCACGCCTGATATGGCAGCTGCCACGACCGCGGTGAACTGGTTCAGCGCCTCCTCCATGCCTTCTGGCTCGCTGCCAGAAGGCTCCGGCTCTGAGGGGCTGACCTGGGCACCGCTTGCCCCGGGGTGGCGCCCCTCCCTGGCGATCTTAAGGGACCGCTGGGTCGCCTCCTCGGCGGTGGGCTTTCTCCCTTTCCCCGTCATTCGGCCCGCACCTCGTCCAGCAGTGGATATTTTGCGGGCCGAAGCTCCGCGCCCATCATCAGAGGACGTCCTCCGGCCATCCCCGGATATGGGGCGTTTGAGGAAAAGGGTCCTCTTCTTCCTGGAGGTGGCCTCATCCACCTCCATTCTCTCCGAGTTGAGCGAAGACGCGGCATCTGAGTCCGACGCCGTGTCTCCGCTCACCTCCCTGAGGCCGAAACGCCTGCCGGCCTCTGCAGGACCCACCGGCGCAGCGGACGTGCTGGGAACAGGTCCCAGGGACTCCACGCTGCCAGTGGATGAGCCACCCTGGCTCTTTGCGTCCACGAAGGACGGTAACAGGTCCTTTTGGGACCTGACGCGCTCTTTGCCCCCCCCAGAATACGAGGGGCAGCCCGAGCTCTGCTCGGGGAGGGATTCTCCACCTGCGGTGCAGGCGGTACCCTCCTGGGGTAATAAATTTTTGAGAGTCGCGTCCATGATGAGGTGCTGAACTCAGCTTTGCCTTTTTTGTGGGGTGGGGTCCCCAATAACCACGTTCGCCATCGTGGTCACGTCTGATAAGCAGACGCGTACCCGAGGCGAACCCACTCTCTCAAAACCACTGTCCAAAAACACCAACAGCTGTTGGTGCCGATGCTTCTGGACAGTGCACCCTCCGTGGCGGTCCGTCTGGACTCCGCCTGTGTGTTCCTCTTGGTCTGGTCTCTCGCTTGAGGCCTTCCGGCATGAGTAGCTCTACCGGCATAGCCCTCAAGGTCATAGAGACACGCAAGCCCCACCACGACGACAACGTGGGAACACGGTCGGTGGGGAAAATGGTCCCAAAGATTAGAATTATACACATTTCCAAACAAATATAAAAAACTTTTTACAAAAAAAAAGATAACCGACTTCACAAAAAAAAAAACACTAAAAGGAACAAAATAACTTTAATTTCGGAAGTCGGTGTTAAATAAGATACAAATAATACCGAGAAGTCGGTTATCTTTTTTTTGTAAAAAGTTTTTTATTTCACACTTTTTAGTTGGGATACACTTATAAACAGAGTGCCTATTTCTCATGATAATTCGAATTAATCCAAACACTACTAGGTTACATTGTTTTAATATGAAGTTCCTGTGTCTACCTTCCACCTTCCGGCTCCATTATCAGATTAGTTCGATAGTACCTTATAGCCAAAGTGCATTCCATGACAATAATAATAAGCCCAAACACGGCTAGGTTACATTGATTAAAGACGGAGTTCCAGTGCCTACGTTCTAGCTCCATCATCATCATCAGATCAATTTGATGAAACCATTTTCAACGAAACTATTCAGAAACATTAATTTATTTGTATTATCATAGTCGCTTAACTATCTTCATTGTAATATCTATGTGAATATGAAGTTCCGTTGACCATTTCTGATCTTCTTCATCAGTTTCACTTCATCAAATGTTACTTTTTGACTGTAAATGCTTAAGTTCTCGATGAAAATACTAAAATTACTATGCAGTTGCCTATAATATTTGAGGAGTTCCCTCGATTTCGCCAAGATTCCATCATCAGATCCTGACTTGGTGACTATGGGACCATTTGGGAAGTATACCCTTTCTAACAAAAAAATAATTTTTCAAATCGGTTGGCAAGCGACGAAGTTATGCGCGAACAAACATAAAAAAAAAATATACAAACATCCGAATTGAGAACCTCCTCCTTTTTTAAAAGTCGGTTAAAAATGATAATTAGGGTATTAGTTCTTTCTCAAACAAAACATCGTCAATACGATTAGGAGGTTGCAGTGCTTCACAGCAGTATCAAAGAAACGCTTGCAAAGACGTTTCATGAACTGCTAGATGGTGGAGATTTTGAGATCTAAGTGTAGATTTTCATTAAGGACGTAATATGGGGCACCGAGGATTTTACGGAGGTTCCGGTTTTGGAGGGTCTGCATCCTATGGAGGTGACGGGGCTTGGCGTGTGTGCAGATAGCACAGGCATACGTCATGATTGGGCGGATTACTGCTGTACAGAAACACAGTTTGTTGCGGGCAGTCATGAGATATTGGAGCCTACCTTGAGCGAAAGCGGTGCGTGAGTGAACCAGCTTTATGTGTTCGGCAAAGGTCAAGTGGTAGTCAAGGATCAGTCCAAAGTACTTAGCTTGCTTCTCCCAGAGGATTGGCTTGCTGTAGAGAACAGCTTGACTCTTATCAGGGTTAACCTCGATTCTCCATTTTCGGAACCTTTTACCCAAAATGTTTGCGGAGGTTTGGAGATTGCTAGCGATAACTCTGGTGTCTTTACGGGTGTAGTAAATGGCCGTGTCGTCGGCGAATAGAGCCAATTGGGCCCTTTTACTTTTGGGAATGTCGCTGGTGAACAACGTGAAGTCTGAGGGGGATACCACGGAGCTTTGCGGGACTCCTGCTTGAATGGGGTGGGAGAAGAGAAAGGCTCCCTGAATTCGATAGTGGAAGGTGCGATTTGACTGAAAGTCCCACATGATAGTACGAGACGGTCGACTTCGATGCATGAGTGCTCGGTTCGAAACCCGAACTGCTCGTTACGAATGAGAGCCTTGGTTTCGGTAAAATCCTTGAGTCGCTTATAAATAAGCCTCTCGTAGATCTTACCGAGAACATTGAGTAGACTCATGAGGCGGTAGCTGGAAGGGTCAAACTTGGGCTTGCCTGGTTTAGGGATGCCGATAACGGTGGTCTGTTTCCATGCTGGGGGAACATATTGTTGCTTAATGCGCCATTGAAGATGGCAGTCATTAGCATTATAAGTTGGGGGGGAAGAGTTTGAACACTCTGATCTTGAAACCATCGGTGCAGAGGGCTTTCCGGGGTTGAAGCCTTGTGATGATATCCTCCACCTCGTCAGGAGTGACGGAGGCCAGGGAGTTATCAGGGTCTTCAACGGGAGGGAAGGAGGCTCTACATTTGACTTCAGCGTCTACCACGTTGATGTGAGCTTGGTCTACTTGTTGAGAGCTAGGCGAGCATTGGGCTTTGAGGCTGTCGGCTAGGCATTCCACTTAAAGCAACGCTCTTATCAGGGCGGGTGAGCGGAGACATAGAGGACTCTTCAGTGGAAGGTAATTTCCTCTGAAGTTGCCAGAAGGCGAGATGGGTAGGCTCAAGTTCACTGAGCGTCTTGTCCCAGTGGGCGGAACGCAGCTCGGTCATGCGTTTCTTTACAGCACGCTGTAATCTACGCATGTGACCCTTGTTAGCGTCGCAGGGAAAAGAACTGTACGCCTGAACGACAGCGTTCTTCTCGGTCATTAGAGCCCGTACGTCGTTCGGGATCTTCCAGCCTTGGTCCTCCGTCACTGGAATCTCCTTTGAACATTCTTTCAGGACGGATTGTACGTGGTGTGTGAGCGAGTCGATTGCCGCCATCGTATCAGCGACTAAGTCTATGTGGTCAGGGATAGAATCCAATAGAATCCAATCTTTCGCTTACTTTCTTCCAGTTAGTGATCAATTGGGACTGGCTGGGGTCGAGATTGCTCGAGCGGGAGCCTAGGTGCATGATCACGGGGCGGTGATCGGAGTTAAGTTTGTGTATTGCTTCTATAGATTGTAAATGGAGGTTTACATTCTTTAACAGCGCTACATCGAGAACGTCGGGGCTAACAAGTAAACTTTTTTCCTGCATCGTTGTACTCCTATTAAAGATAGGTAAATTATGTTATTTCAAACTTTTTCCTTTCACGCTAACTGTTATCGACGATTAATATTTCCCAGCCATTATTTGATTAAACTCATTCAGCGAGAGGTGTGCTGGCGTTTACACAAAAATTAATAAACAAAATCAATATAAAATTTATCGCGGCTTTTGGTAATACATGCTTATTTATTTAAAATTAATTGGTACTGGTGTGGAATTAACGTTACGTAGTATAAATGATCTACTAACTATTTCATGCATTTTGAAATGCACAATCATAAATATTAAACGAAATAATTTTGTACAGTAATTTTAAAATGACTGACATGAAAACAGGACATCATTAGCTTTAGTTTGTTTAATTAATGAATCATTTTGCACCTTTAGAATGAAAGTGACATAACTCAAAGTTCCGATAATTTCTCTTTTTTTACTCACTTTTTTAGGAACTTAAAAAACCTGTGGTGAAAAGTACCTCAAATTACAAGCAAGAAAGTAGCACAGGAGCAATACATTAAAATTGACTCATATAAACGTCGTACATTTAGAAAACTTTCATGCTCTTTTCCAATGAATTGTATTTTTTGAGTTAAATCACTTTCATTCTACGGTTACGAAATGATACACCTACTGGTATCTATCCAATATAAAGTTCACTGTGCTTTTCATTTATGTATAAAAGTATCAGAGTTTTGTTGCGCGATCGAATCAGAAATGAAGATATCTGCAGGAAAACCAAGGTGGCCGACATAGCACGAAGAATCGCCAAACTTAAGTGGCAATAGGCAGGGCACATTACTCGCAGAACAGATGGCTGTTGGGGCCGAAAGGTTCTGGAGTGGTGACCACTTATCGGAAGACGCAGTGTTGGAAGGCCCCCTACCTGGACCGATGACCTGGTAAAGGTTGCGGGATTCCGATGGATGCGAGACGCACGGGCCCGTTCATTGTGGTAACATTTGGGGGAGGCCTATGTCCAGCAGTGGACGTCTATCGGCTGAAATGATGATAATGATGATAAAAATATCTACTAGCCTGTATAGTTCATATTTTAAATACACCAAAAGTATACTAAACTATACACAAGCCTCATTATGAAACTTGTACGTTTTGCAGATTTCCCTCCCATTAGAGCCAACCACTCAAAACCGTGAACGAGAAACAAAACATAACAAAATGAAAAACCATTACATCTTGAAAACATATTGCGAAAGAATTTTCTTAATCGGCTCCGGAAATTTCTGGTACGAGGAAAGCGAAATAGGTGACGATCGAACCCTGCTTTATAGAGCATACAATGCCCTACTGTTTTTCTTGTATGGTTTCATGACAATATTCGAAATTATGGCTGCCACGATGGGCGACTACCCCGAGGACGAAAAACGTGACTCGGTGAGCTTCGCAGTCAGTCATACAATAGTTATGATCAAAATATTCTCGGTTACAACCAACAAATCGTTAATAAAAAGCCTAAATCGTAAAATGGTGTCAGTTTGTGAAAGTTACGAAGAAAGCGCGTTGATGGCGAAGAAATATAAGATCATGAAAATAAATGTCGTCGCTTATGTTTCGATCGTTTATGGCTCATGCTTTTTCTTTGTTTTTGAAGGACTTAGGAAAATGTTTACAGGTAAGTTAATTTCCTTTTAGCAATGTATAAAACACGTTATAAAAAACTGAAGATAACTCAGGACGTTTCCGCATTATTGTATTATTCTGGCGGGCAGTAACTTTGGTTTTAATTACTTTGTTACCGCGAGAGAACGGACATTGTCACGTCTCAGCCGCCACAGGAGACACCCCAGACATCACAAGATACAGTGCGATCCTTGGCCACCACACGATCAGTCTTGCAGACAACGAGCATTTGGTAGCTCTACGTCCGGCCGTCCGGCATGGGCTGAGCCCCAGGTGTCAGCAGCGCGTAGTGTTCCACCTACGCCTTAAACAGATGTCAGTTAAATCGTAGGGGTCCAGCAGGGCCGATGCCTGCTAGAGCCACGAAATTTTTGGAAAGAATTACCGTATTACTAGAATGCAAAAGGTAAATGAAAGATACAGGGTTTTAGTCAGTATAAGTCTGACACACCCTCTTGCTTTACCCTAGAGCGGAAGAAGTCACTAGTGAATTACATCTCAAAAAAAAATCGACAATGGGATCCACTGAAGAACATTTTAACCAAATGATTGAATGCTTCGTTTACTATTATTCCTGTATATTTATTTATTTTTCAGGATCTCATTTCGTAACAGTAGTTACGTATTACCCTAAGTTTGAAGACGACTCATTCCTAGCGAATACTGTTAGAGTATTCACGACAATGGTCCTATATATAATGATGGTCAGCATGATATTATCAGTCGACACCTTTACCATGATCTACCTGATTATGTACAAGTATAAATTCATGACCCTGAAACAGTACTTTGAGAACTTAAGAGAAGAATGCTGTGCGCTGAACGATCGAGGTGAATATGACATGGCAACGGAAAAAATGGCAAGCGGACTGGTTGAAGGAATTAAAATGCACAATACCCTTATAAGGTAGGAGTTTTAAGCGTACCGTCTGATGAGGACCAGACCCAAGTCGACAGATCGTTGTGTTCCACCACCGCCTCAAACAGCTGTTAGCTTGATTGACGGGGCCTGCTAGGGTCGATGCTTACCAAGGCTGTAGGATTGTTCGTAAGAGCCTTTGTAGCTCTGGAAAGTAAAGGCCTACTAAAAGAACACGTACGGGTTTTATTCAGAAAACGACATCCGATTAAAAAAAAAATTGGATATAAGTTTTAAGAACCTATTCTGTTAGCTAATAAAATACATAATCAATCTGTCTAGCCTATTCCTAATTGAGGTCGGCTTTCAGTCAAACCAAATGCATCTAGATACCAGTGATTTTATTTTGAGCTTTTGCCTATCTGAACTCCAGAACCCAATAACTTGGTAACCCCTTGGTAATATACTGGTGTCAATTTTCTGCTTTCTGACTACCCGTAATGACTATCAAAGACGAGGTAAACAGCTGTTTACCTCGCAGCTGTTTAGCATGTTAAGCTTAACATGCTTTCCGTACTTTCCAAGACATTGAGGAATTTCGATATGTCGACATGGTCACCCATCCACAGACCGACCTCGGCAAGCGTTGCTTAACCTTGAAGATTGCTTCTTGCGGCTGTTATTATTAATAGCCAATAACATACGTAATGACCCCAAAATAAGGCAAAAGACCAAAGCAAAAAGACTGAAATGGGTCGGGTAGCCTTCAACAACAGTTGCCTTCAAAAATCTCAAGAAACATAGTCTTTCTCATTTACTACTCAGAACCAATCTAATTGACGAATTGTGATGGCAAAATGACAAGGGTGCTTGCTACAATGTCAAAAGTATCCATTAATTAAGACAAAGAGAGAGCAAATTAATTTAAATCTAAGCTCCTTTGTGAAGAAATGTTTTAATTTTAGAAACTAGCTCCACGAGGCTGACTTTCATCAAAGTCGATCCAATGTCAAACGGAGCATAATTCTTTTTATCTCATCAGGTTATCGGTCGACATCGACAAAGCGTTCGGGACGGTGATGGCGCTACAAGTTTGTCAAAGCTCGGGCTCGGCCGTCTCTCTCCTGCTTCAAATTGCCGTAAGTAATCGCATTGTTGTACCCCAGTACCTTTGACTGCGAAGGAATCTTGCAAAACTGCGTATTATTTGTCTTGATTACGCATTCATTGTGTTACTGTGTTTGAGATTTTGTTTGTGTGAGACGATTTGTAAAGAATAGTCCCGATTTTATTAGTTTTTAGATTAATAGATCTTTCTTTTATTTATTCTGTATCTGATTCTTCTAACACTTGTAGGTATATTTTTTTTTGAGAACAATGTCAGATAAAATATGTTTCGTTCGGTCCGGTGTGATTGCCTCATTTCAAAGCTTGAGACAGATTGCGTCAATTATTTTTCCTTATTCCACCGATAGTTAAGTAACATTTTAATAAATTTCCCAGCTTTCAGACCAACTGACGTTCATCGCAAGTATGAAGTTGATATTCTTCGTTGTGGCTTTATTCTTTCTGCTGGGCCTGTTTTTGTGCAACGCCGGAGAAATAACGTATCAGGTATGGCTTTATCATATTGTCGAGATGTGTTTGACGCGAATACGTTGTTACTATTTCCCTATGGCGAAAACAGAGCAGTGAAGTGTCATATGACCTTGTTCCTGTGGGGTTACAGTTCGTGTATTGTGTATCGACTTGTTGTGTGTTCTGCGTCACTGTGTCTCGGTAATCCGTTCATGGTTTCTGTATTCCTGGTTAAGGTCGCAAGGAATTGAATTGCTTTTGTTGTTTTGGCAAGTATAGTGAACTAAGGGGAAATGCTGTTCCTCGTGGCTTTGAAAAATATTTTTTCTTTGTTACATAATTTCTTTAGTAGTCATTAGTTTATGTCTTCAAAAGGCTACATCAATATAATCCACACCAAAATGTATCCGGTTGGCACAATACAATTTTGGAAACAAAAATATGTCATGGGCATTACGGCCAAATGTGACATCCGCTAACATCCACAGAAATTGTGGAGTTGGATATAAAAATAAGTTACGACATAAGGTCAGATACGGGCCATCAACATAAATCACAGCTTGTGTACCTACGCCCTTGTTATTTATATTTACCAAGTAAAGAATGATGTTACAAGCTTTCCTAGACCTTTTTTTTTGTTTTCGAGGGGAAATCTTCTAAACGTGGCTGGACATTGGGAATAAGTTTATTTCACTAAAATCAACCTGGTGATTAGGTACCTAAAAAAAAGACTACTTGTAATCTCTTAAGATAGGTCGTCTCGTCTCTCTCCCTATGCTCGGGATATTTCCACAGAAAAATTGCGGAGATACCCCGGGCGTCAGGAGTCGCAAGATGATTTCCAGCCATGTGCACGTCCGCAAGCTTGCGGACGGTGAGCAATGCGTAGCTCGCCGTCCGACTATCCAGTGAGAACCAAAACTGCGTCGACGGTGCGATGCGCTACGCTCTAAGCCTTTATGTGCATTGTAACACTGATGTCTCCAAGACCTTAATTTGTGAATAGCTTCATTGGATACAAATATCTAGGTATAATTATGGCTAGTCAAAACTTTACCCGCAAACTCTTTGCTTATTTTAGTTTGGCACGAGATTTAATCGAGAACCGATAAATCGATTGAAATTTATAGTTTTGCTTCTCGTTCTTTGGACCAAATGAAGCTTTTCGTAGAAGTACTACAAATTGTTAAACTCGGGTTAGCTGTTATGATTGGTTCCATTAATTTTCAACAGCCAATCGTATTACTTGACTTGCGTTTAATTTGTGACGAATCGATCGCTTATTTGCAGAAATTGATAGATTGCTTTTCTACCGTACACTCTCAATAGGGTTCAGTTGAAAACCAGCTTCAGGCAACTACTACGAAGGTGTCTGGCATTTTTGCTGAACTGGACCTATCCTGCCTGGTGCAGGCGCGAGACACACAATATTAGTTATTTTATTTTCTTATTTTTTTATCTTAAGTGTTTGCATGTTGTTTTTACATTGTGTGTATATTTCTTTCTTTCTTTCTTCTTTATATCTAAAAATAGAAACTGACTGACTGACATATAACACACAGCTGAAACTACAAGGCATAAAAGCATGAACTTTCATATAATGTTTTTTTTTAACGTTGGCAAGCCCTAAAAAGAATATCGTAACCGACAGTTTGCGCTTTTTGTTGGAAAGGGTATATTCTTTCCCTATGATCTAAAAGTACGTATGATAATATCGTTCTAAAAATGTTAAGATTTATTATTCATAAAGCTAATATGAACAAAGTAAGTTCTGTTAGTATAATATCTATCTTTATAAAAATACTCCTTGTCTACGTGTGTTTGTCACCTAACTACAACCCGTTACAACCCGGGAATCTTTAAGTCAAGAGTGAATAGGTTGCTTCTAGGTAAGCGCTCTCCATCGTTGACCGCATCGTCGCTTTCCATCAGGTGAGTTAGTGGTCAATAGCGAACCTACCAAGAATAAAAAAAAACTCCACCTGACCGATTGGAATTTAATTTTGAGCGGGTCTCTGGATGGTTTGAAAATACAATTGGAGCCGGTAGATGGTGCTACGATCGGGGTTCCAATTTTTTTTTCTGACGATAACCCTTCAGGATAACATTTGCAGGGACCGCTAGTATATAATATATACTCATATAAATGAATCCCTATTACTCTTGGTCACGTCATCACGCGCGAACAGCTGGACCAATATCACTAATTATTTTCAAAAAAATAATTAAAAAAATCAGGAAATTTGGACTGCTATTTAGTATTCGCGCGTTTGACAGTTCTTAGCTAAAACAGAACAACGTCTAAGTCGGGTCAGATAGTAATAAATACTTTTTTTATTTTAAAAGTCCCCTCCCTACAAATAATGCAAACTGTGGCTTATGATGTTTTTCCTGAAAAAGCTCGATACGGATATGTTCATGATCATTTCACAGGCATCAGAAGTATCAGACGCCATATTCTACTGCGGCTGGCAATCGTGCCCCCTGCGGCCCAAGTCCAACTCCCGCCATAACATAAGGCAGCTGGTACTGTTGGCAATCATGCAGGCCCAGCGACCCCTGGTGATGAAAGCCTTCAAGATGCTGGAGCTTACTTATGCTACCTTTATACTGGTAAGATACTCTTCATTATAAAGTACTATGGTAGAAACAAAATTTAGATTTTTTTTTAAATAAAAAAATTGTTTGCCAACTGAAGTTGGCAAAAACAAAACCCTTATAGAATCACTTTGTTATTCGTCTCAAAACACTTTTTCTCAGGAACGCAAGAAAGTATTAAGCTGAAATTAATCTCAAATACTGATCAAGTCTGCTATCCCTATGAGTTTAAAAAAAAATCTAAGTTAACGCGCTCTAACGATAAGGCCGTTTATGCTCTATTCAAGCGCATATTTTGACACTCGCTAGGAAATTAAAACCTATAGGTAATTTAGGTTGACTTAGAATCCGGTTCGGCTAGGAGCAACGTCTCATAACACTAATAAAGTAAAAAAAAACAAATTCGAGAATCGAACTATTTACTAAATTTGTACGGAACCCTTGGTACGCGAGTCTGACTTGCACTATACCGATTTATTTTTCATCAATGTCTGTTGACCACGATGATGTGACAAAAGAGCTTCAAAATTAGACTTTAGTTTCTCTTGTCTTTATTTGGAATTTCATGGTTATTCTTTAAAAAATGAAAGATCGTATTTTCGAAACTATAATTCTGCTTGCAACAGTAAAAACGCATTTTTTTCAAAAGCGCAGTTGGGTGGGTTTTTTTTTTATTGGATGGGAAAATCATCTTATGACAAATCCCGCTCTTAGGCGGAGCACGAGATAGTGTCAGACTTTTACTGACTAAAAACCCACTCCTGTTAATTCTTTGCCTTCGTCCCAAAGCCCCGAGTTTCACTTTCACACTACCCGTGGTTCCAGTAAGCTTCGACCCAGCTGGGCCCCTACGATTTGCTGACATCTCCCTGAGGCGCGCGTGGAACAGTACGCGTCGTTGTCGACTTGCGCTTGGTCCGGACGGTTACCGGACGGTCGGACGGCGAGTCACCCATTGCTCGCCGTACGCAAAAGCGCCTACGGAAACCGAAAATCGGGATCGGAATCCCGGCGGCGGTTGGGGCGTGAGGACCGTTGCCTCACGCGATCGGCCGCCTCACACACAGTCACTGTCGCCATTTCTCCATGAGAACCCGCCGGAGCTTGTCCGCCATGCCAGTTGGGTGGGTTGACATATTCACTTATTACTAATCTGCGTCCACTTACAATAAAAGTGCACCGTCCTTCAAGACAAGATTCCTAGTCTGAAGAACAGTGGTCTTTATGTATGTGAAATAGTTACTCCCATTTTTGGAGATTCATCGCTGAAGATACTTAAGTACCGACATTTTTACAAAAAAAAAAAAAATGTTTTGTTAATTGCTTAACATCTCGTTTTTTATTTGTCTTATTCAAGTCAAGTCAAAAGTTTTTTATTTCACATTACCTACATACCTACATGGGCACTTATAAAACGTCAGAAGCTAGTGCACGGTTCCAAATTGGTCGTTACCTATGGAGAAGAACCGGCAAGAAACTCCGTGGTTACTCTTTTAAAAAAAATTGTTGTTACAATATTTCTATATTACAGCATAAGTAGATATTATGTAAGGACAGTGTAGACTGGTCAATATTGTACTAAAAAGTACAATAAAAATAATCATAATAAAATGTAACCTAAGAATTCGCGGAGTCTATGTTCTCACATTCACATTATAAAAAAGAGGCTATATAAATAAAAGCAAGTCAAATAAATTTAATAGACCTTCGATGCCGTTAATTGAAATACGAAATCAGTGTCAAAAATATCCTGACAACAGATACAAAATAATAGCGGTTTCATGCAATCAAACAAAACTTTCTTCTCGAGGAAGTCACAATTTGACAGCAATTTGTTTGTTTAACTTAGAATAACATCAAAGTTGTAATTAAAACTTCGTAAATGTCGTATTTCAAGCTTCCTTTGATGTAAGTGATTTACTTAAGTACCTCTTAAATGATATTGCCCGTCGACCATATTATTTAAAGAAATGTAGCTGTGTGGTTTCGAGTAATAAACCTCTCTTTCTTCCTGTGAGTGATGTAGACAAGAGGCAAGAGACAGCTCAGATGATATAAGAGAGGGATAATACCAATTATTTCAAAAAAATCGCCCAAGTGCGAGTCGAACTCTCGGCACGAAGGTTTCCGCAACATAATCTGCACAACTTTTCTTTACACAATTTATTTTATGCTGTTTTTAGTATTCGTTGTTATAGCGGCTAAAGAAATACTTTAGCTATCCTGGTCCATGTGGTACAGCCTGGTGAAAGATAGACGGACTGTGGAGTTTTAGTGTTTTAGAGTTCCGTTTTTACCATTTGGGCACGGAACCCTAAAAATGTAGATATATGTCTTTGTACAGTTTGAGTACCCAGCGAGAAAGCAATTTACACGTGGAGACGCAACTCCGCCGGGGCGAAACTCCGCTGCCGCGACAAGTCACGGCATGGCGGACAAGGTTTCAGCGATATCTCATGGTGAAATGGTGACAATGACCGCCATCGCTGGGCACGCCATAATCACGGCGGTATGTCCCCTCTTTAAGGAATGGCTGGAGTGGTAACACGACATCGTCACCTTCCGCATGACGCAAGTCCTCACCGGATGTGGCAAGTTCGGGAGATTCCTGCATTAGATTAAAACGCCCGGGTGTCAAGATTGTGTGGACTGCCTGGAGGACACGGTGGAGAATACGGTGGAGGTGTACCGCCGTGTCCTGGTGGAGGCAATTGGCTGCAGCGACCACTCGCGCCGGGCCCAGGTTCGGGCTATGGTCCGGAACGAGGAGGAATGTCAGGCGGTCGCCTCAGTAATGCCAGCAAAGGAGGAGGCCGCACGCGTGAGGGAACGAATATCCTCACGCCCCAGCCGTTGAGATTCCGACCCCGACTACCAGGCACGGAAGACCCGGGCTTGCGGCCATCGAGCAATAGGTAGCTCGCCGTTCGACCGGACTGAGCCTAGTCGTCAACAGCGTGTATTGATCCATGCGCTCCTCAAAGTCATGTCAGCAAACCGTAAGGGCCCAGCAGGGCCGATGCCCGCTAGCTAGGACCATGGGGAATTTCTGAAAAGGAAACCCGTAGTCCTAGAACGCAACGGGCCACTGAAGGACACAGGCGTGGTTTTTAGTCAGTAAAAGTCTGACACACCCTCTCACTCCGCCCAGAGCGAGAGAAGTCATTAGATGATTTCCACCCTTAAAAAAAAGTGAGAAAGAAATTTTTACCCCAAATTCTACCCCATAACATTTCATGAAATGGCAGTTCAAAGTTTCATACGAACGAAGTCACAGGGGAGAGCTAGAGCAGAGAACTTGTGCAAGCAGACAATTACGTTTAAACTGAATATCTTCATACGCATTCGACTAAAGGATTACTGTTTTCATTTAAACATACCGAGTGGATATAAAAGACCCATTAATCGATAATCGCATTAAGCCTTTAAGTTCCAAAAATGCTGGTGTTCAATGAAATGTGCAAAACCTACGTAAATTAATTTATTATTTCTGGTCATCGGACAATTATTTTATTTTAATTAATTGCTTTGTTTCAGGTGGTGCGTTCGACGTACTCCGTATTCGCCTTGTTTTATGCACAAAATACATAGAATTATTCATTAGTAGTTGAGTTGATTTCGTAAATTACTATGAGTTATTATTATTGTTATTAATTTTCGCGTATTCAATGTAGATAAATGCTTAATATTAGGTATAGCAGTAGATGTTTTATAAGAATTAATAAATATATTAATTTCTCAATTACACATTAAAAAATTCACTATGAAAACAAACGTAAAGTCTATTTTTGCTTACGAAGATTCTTATACTCACCGTACGTAGTTCGCTTATATTTCTTGAAGAGATAGTTCAAAGAAATAAAACGCTCTGTTACTTTAACGAGTCTCTTAAGACGTATTATGGGGTAGTAACATACAAAGAACACAGTATTATGTGTTTTTCTTCACGAAAGTTAAAAGGAAAATAAATAATTAATTAATAGTCTGCAATTTTTTAATTCTTTCAAGGTTTTGTTGGTTTCAGTCAGCCATTTTCCTCCGTAGGTAATGTATTTGACAGCTGATTTAAGTAACGGATTACTATACCTAAATCATTACGAAACCGAGCTGAAACATTAGATGTTTCTTGACTTCAGTGAAAACAACGAAGATTTTGAGATACAAAGAAAATATGGATGACGAAGACAGCAGAAATAATTTACTATCTATAAGTAGTGGATTTAAATATATTATTTAAGTAAAAATTTCTTCACGATATGTCATAACCATTTTTTTTTTTTTTTGATTATGGATTTGCTTACGTTTGACCACTATCTCACCTGATAGAAAGCGATGGTGTGACCGACGATGGAGCACGCTTGCCTAGAAGCAACTTATTCACCCTTGACTTAAAGGTTAGGTTAAGCCCTAGGTTATAGCTATCAGGAAAGATTCAAAGATTCAAAGCATTTTATTTCAAATAAACCATTTACAGGCACTTTTGAAATGTTAAGAAATTAGTCAGTCAAAAAAAATTATGCTCTATGGAGAAGAATGTGCAAGAAACTCCATGGTCACTCTTTTCAATCATGTTTTGTAATTACAAATATCTCTGTTAGATGTTTCTTGTCGCTATCATGTGAGAACAATGTAAATAAAGTAAAAATATAAACGAAATATTGGTATTATAATAGCCACTGGCAGCAAAGAGATGACCAGTCTCAACTGACACCACCCGTTCATCGACATGACGCGAATATTAGCACCACTCAGCTCAACCATTTTGAAGGGAACCGAATGATCAACACACGCGCCGCCATCAGTGAGACATTTAAATGAGGATGGCAAACTCTCAACTGCCACGCTCATTTATGTCAAACAAGTCCAGTAGTCCCCTAAAAACCATAAAATACTCTCATTTACAAACTTATTATAAATTGTACAACATATAAAATGTTTTACAATTTAAAATGTGCATAACACTAAAAAGTGGTATTCCCAACCGAAATCTGTGTTTCCTGATAGGTATAACCTAGGGGTCTTTAAGTCAACAGTGAACAGGTTACTTCTAGGCAAGCGTGCTCCATCGTCGACCACACCGTCGCTTACCATTAGATGAGATAGTGGTCAAACGCGAGACTAACCATAGCATAGCATAGTCGGCCTTATAATCTTCCCACTGCTGGGACTCAGGCCTCCTCTCTGGGAGAGGGAATGGGCCATAATCCAACCCGCAAGTCCAGTGCGGGTTGGTGGATGTCATATGACTTCGAATTTTTGGTTCTAGGACATGCTGGTTTCCCCACAATGTTTTCCTTCACCGTTTTGAGAGCAGAGGTGATGAAATAAATTACACAAAGTAAAGCGTCTGGCTGGGTTTGAACGACCTACAACTCGTAAGTTGGGGCCGTTAGCACTCCGAGACTAACCATAATAAAAAAATCCGCTGCCACAAGCTAGTACTACAATAAATAAATTCTATACAGCACCTCTATCTTAATGCCCACCGACGTTGCCTCATAACGTGCACAACTTACTAAGTCACGCACTCATAAAAACAAGATGGCAGATCCCGATAAATCTGTTATCGTTAAGATTTCTGTATCACATACATATGCAAATATAGAACATTTCAATGTTACGCATTGCGTGTTAGGAATAAGTTCATGAATAAATAAAATTCTGGAAGACCTACCTATGCTTAGACGTACGAGTAATACTCAACATTTATGTAACAACGAAACCAGCACTAATACTTACAAATCGTACGTATACTCTAGAATATGTGCACAATAAAACAGTACATCATATTCGGCTTTTATTCCTCACATACCTATATATAACTCATACCTTGTGTTAATATTTCGAGGTTATACACGATTCCGAACTTAATGTAGGTATGTTTCGTTAACGTACAGAAACTTGGAAGGGTTAGATTAAAGTTTTGGCCTCCGTGATATATTACGTGCCGCGTGTCGCATATTCGTTATTCGGGGTCCGGTTTGCTCTCACTTTCTAAGCCCAAATAAATTTTCCTCAGAAGCGGAAATATAAGAAAACGCATGGAGAAACCCAAGAGCAAGAAATAACGTATTACTGAACAACGTTTGCCGTTTTATTTTTTAAACGGCTGTTCTTACATGTTTATTTTTAGATGGTTTACCATTCCATTTCGAATTTGAATTTGAACCTTTAGGTTAAGAGAGCCCTTCCCAAGGTACATTTTCATACAACCGCTCTTCCGTGATTATACCATTATTACACATTTATCTCTAGATATTTTGGATACACATATCTATATTTTGTGGATATAAGATTCACTAATAAGTTTCTAAAATCAAATCATAAAGGTGAATGCTTAAAAGAAACTAGCTCCGGCGGAAATGAGGTGTAACAGGTCTTGCCGTTTTTTTGAAACAGGTTGCTTTGAAGTGTGAATCTTTGGATTGATTTAGAATTATAAGTTCAAATAAACTTTATGTTAAAGGTAAATTATTCTTTTTTTTAAATTAGGTATTTATTGGTTGCTTTGTGTTTGTGCATTTTCTGTAATATCGCAGTACTTAAAACCATGAAAGCTAATAAGTAAACGTTTTTTCATATTAAGAGTTCCAACGTGGAAACTGCATTTCAAAGGGCAAGTAATATCAATGACTACGACCTACGACTTTCTTCTAACAAAAGAACTCTGTGTTCTTAGTTTAAAAGCTTTCGTTTTGGAAATTTTGTCTTGTAGCTGCCCTGAGAAAAAAGTTATTCGTAAGATAAAAATTCCCACGTAAAAGTCATTGAAAAAAAACAAACATCCCATTCATTAGCAGTTTTAAGTCTGTAATCATCTATACATATAATAAAACAGTAAAATTCTTTTGCGATGGTATTAATTGGCGCAAAAAGTACTGAACCGATCCTGTTCAAATTTTGCATACACAATCCTTATAGGTCAGGGCAACTGATAGGCTATAAACTATAACGCTATTTGCTATGGGGGGTGAGCAATAATCCAAAATGTAGGTATTGAACGACATTTGCCGCGAGTTCAATTCCCAACTACAGTTAAAAATGTTGTCATTATTTTGTCTTATTTTTTTGTATTAAAATAACTTTTACCATTTTTTCAAAATAAAATTGACATTTCTATTCGATATCTTCTAAATATTTTGTACAAACTAATCAAAACACATAATAAAATCAAAGCGACGAATAAAATCACGTACTATAATGTTACATTATTCAATTTAGCTGCAAATTTAACTTCTAAAACGAAAATCATCACGCTATCATCGTTAGGGAGCCAACCAGTCAGTTATGACGTTTATATAAGAACGTCTATTTTATAGATTATTCATCGAAGACCGCAGCGCAGTGGTTTCACATCTTGACTTTAATGTAATGTGAAGGTGGTTCAAATCCCGTACGGACCTCTTAGGAGGAATTTTTGTTCTATTTTGTCGTCGTGAATAAGATTTTTTTATATATTTTTGCATGCTTACAATTTTTTTTTTATAAATCTACATATATAATATATCTGTAGAAATTTTTCGTGAAGTGCGTATTATTAAATTTAGAAATCAATGTAGATAACTTTTATACATTTAAATTGTGTGGAACTTGATAATTATCTTACTTAGGCTTTGTTTCATCGCAATGAAACAAAGTATATGAAAGACAAACGGTATGAAATCAAAGTTTTCGAGAAGTAAAATATGACACCACACGCAACTCGCAACGCCATCTAAAGACTCAAAGTAGAAATAATGATGACAATGACGGTTGAACTTCATATTAAATTTGATAGATGGCATTGCGTATTTTACGTAAGTTTCTGAGTGGCAAAAGAATGGCCATCGCCCACGATTACAGTTATGGTTAAACTGGTGTTAGACGGAGGCATTTTTAACAATCCTACAGCTTATTTTTATTATATTTTTCGCATTATAGTAACAAGCTTATTGACCGTGATTATTCAAGGGATACCATCCAAAGACGATAAAAGTAAATAGCTATATGTATTTAATTATTCACTTTAAAATAACACGGCCACATTTTCGGAAGGGGTTACAGGGTACCTTGCGTTGGATGGTCCCCAGGTGGACCGATGACCTGGTAAGGGTCGCGGGTATCGGATGGATGAGAGACTCACAGGACCGGTTATTATAGCGACACTTGGGGAGGTCTATGTCCAGCAGTGGATATCTTTCGGCTGAAATAATAATGATGATGATGGCACCTTTTTTTCTTTTTTTAAGGGTGGAAATCATCCAATGGCTTCTCCCGCTCTGGTTGGAGCGGGAGGACGTGTCAATCTTTTGCCGACTAAAACTACACCTGTATCTATCACTACGCGCTGTTGAGGATTGGGCTCGATTCTGTCAACTACAGGACGGCTAGCTACCCATTGCTCGACGTCCGGAAGCCCGCGTCTACCGTGATTGGTAGTCGGGGTCGGAATCTTGGCTCGGCGTGAGGCCGTTCGTTCCCTAACGCGTGCGGCCTCCGCCTTCGCTAGCATTACGGCTTTGCAGAAGGAGGCGACCGCCTGCCACTACTCCTCGCTCTGGATCAGAGCCCGGCGCGAGAGGTCACTGACGCCGATTGCCTTCACGAGGACACGGCGGTGCTCCACCCTTGCAGGGCACATCTCCACTGTGTCCTCCGGCATGATGGCACCTTGCGGATTAATAATGGTGTGTTTTATTATTTGCAGTCACCGCTTCATATAAAACGGGATCGAATGTGTTTTTCTGACCACAGTTCGACAACGTATGATGTATCTCAGATTCCTTACAGCCTAACGTCGATATCTGGACGTTACCTCTTTGCAATGAGTGATGACCAACACTGGAACAACCCTCTAAGGGAGGCCAGTCTCAGGGATAACACTTATCGGCTGCTACATTTGTTAACCATAATTTCATTGTTATTAGCTCAGGACTGTTTCGAACGGTTTCTGTTCTGGGTTCGGTTGAAAGTACCCTGATATTACCATTTTGTGAATCACCTGGAGGGCTCGGTGTAGCATGCGGTGGAGGTCTATCCATCTTGAGTGAACCACCGTGTCCTCATAGAGGCAATCGGCGTCAGTAATTTCTCGGTTTGGCCATCAATATGCGAGTTCGATTGAACGGGGATACACGCGCACAAGGTTTCGCCGTAGTTTCATTCATAAGTTGGAGACTTTTCATAAGGTAGTTCCTACTATGGAAAAAACATTTGTCTTATATACGGGGATGTCAATTAAAGACACACCAAAATATCCTAGGTAAATGAACAAGTAATTCTAACG
The DNA here is from genome assembly GCA_949316375.1 of Mythimna vitellina. Lineage (NCBI taxonomy): Eukaryota > Metazoa > Arthropoda > Insecta > Lepidoptera > Noctuidae > Mythimna > Mythimna vitellina. The sequence goes on from OX438698.1 coordinate 11,073,783, forward strand.
CCTAAAATGATCAAACTGCAACAATCAATGCAAGCATGCTCTCGCCAATTTTTCATGAGTACTGTTGTGGAAGAAGATAGTTGATGATTTATTTATTTATTTATTTAATCCTTTATGCACAAATGTACAGCGGCGGACTTAATGCCTGCCCGATGATGATGGTAGTTTTTGGATTCACTTAAGGCTTTTCACTATCAGTGCACGTTATCCAGCTGAAGGTCGGTGTCCCGATTATGCTCCTTCGTTTATCTCTACCAAAGCTGTCTAACTGCTTAAACTCTTCAGTGAAAAGTTATTGAGGCGAAAATTGTTATGGGAGATAACTCTTTCGATCAATCTTGCAGCCCTAGCAGACATCGGCCCTAGAGGGCCCTATCCATTTGCTGAAATCTTTTTGAGTCGCGCGTAGAATACTACGCGCCGTCGATTCAGGACTGCTTTGACCAGACGGCTGGACAGCAACACCGCAATCCCGTGTTTGCGATAGCTGGAAATTGCCTTGCGGCTTTCAACACCCGGAGCGTCCCTTGCAGCGACCGCTGAGGAGTCAGGATGTCCTATCCCTCATAGTTTCAGCCACCTTCTTTGATCGTAGTGCTTCACTGAAGGAGGCTACTGGTTGTCATTTTCTCCACCAATCGCCCCCATAAGGACAAGGCGGCGCCGGCGCTCCGACCAAGCGGGACTGACTTCCACCGTATGCTCCATCGTATTCTCCGGGCGTTTCGCAGAATGGTGAGACCCGAGTGTTTCTTCCCGCTGAATTTGACACAGATACATTCCGAAATACCCACAACCGGTGAGTCCTGCACAAAGAGAGGATGCCGTGACGCCTCTGTAGACCCTTCTCAAAGACAGGCATTACCGCTGCGATTTGATTGTGGCGTGCTCACTGTGGCGAGGAGTTAAAATCATGCAATGATGTTTTACCAGAACATAAACCAGAAACATACATAATTGCCCATGCATACATATGCCTTTTCCCTTGGGGTAGGCAGAAATGACCACTGACCCATACATGCTCTTTCTATTCATTGACGGTCATACATCTGGATCTGGACGAGTATATAACATGTTTCCTGAAGGTAATTTGCTGTTTAACCGACTTCTAAAAAAGGAGGAGGTTCTTAATTTGGATATTTTTACCTTTAACCGTTTTATGTTAAAGTACAATAAATTATTGCGATGCTTTCGGAATGAATTGCAAGCACAGAGTGATTGTACAGTTTTACGAACTTAACGCGGACGAAGTCGCGGGCAACAGCTAGTCATCAATATTGCATACCGCTTGAGACATATTTTTTCCTCGGTAGAACTCATATTATAAAATAATGCGAGTTTTCCTTAGATTTTATGCAAAAATAGTTATAAGTACTGTGATATTTCAGAAAATACAAAACACAAAGAAACCCATAAATACCTAATTTGGAAAAAAGAATAAGGTACCTTTAATATAACGTTTATTTGAACTTATAATTCCAAGTCAATCCAAAGATATAACATTTCATTAAATTATTGTTATAAAACGCGTACGCGTTATTAACGCGACGCATTTTAAAAACCGACTGTTTCATAAGTAAAGGCCTACTATCTCAATCTTCCTCCTTTTTTTATTTGATATAAACTAGTGCTTGACTGCAATCCCACCTTATGGTAAGCAGTGATGTAATCGTTGCTGGTGAGACGCACTAGTTTATTATGAACCTATTCACTCTAACCTTGAAGACATCCAAATTGTAATCGGATAAGAAGACCGCAGCAGGCAAATTGTCTTTATCAAACATTGCGTCGAATGAACCAACAAGCTTTTAAACCATACTCAGGTTGACAATAGACAGGTCGGGAAGGGCCCTCTTATGCGAAATGCATAAAAAGAAGTACAGTTTTGATAAATGGTATTCAGCTGAATGGATATTGCAATTGAGATAACGACATTGATATTACGCATTCCATCTGAGTATCTGCCGAGTACTTCCATTTGATCAGACATTTATATTTTGATCTATTTGTACAGGTAAACATTTGATTGATAACGTTCTTTTTCAGGAAGTAATATGAATTGAATACCTACCGTTATTTCAGTACACATTTTCTTTTGATATTAGTTACTCGTAGTTATTTTTATTGCTTTTATGTTGTGATGTCAGATCAAACGGTACATGGTATTACCGAACTTGAAATCGATCCTAGAGAATGTGTACTTCAGGTATTGACCTCATTTCTTTGAAAAAGTATTTACATGATACTAGTATGTATAGCCCTTTTTAACCGACTTCAAAAAAAGGAAGAGGTTCTCACTTCGTTTGTATTTGTTTTTATGTTTGTTACCTCAGAACTCCATCTTTTTTGGACCGATTTGCAAATTTTTTTTGTCTTAAAAGTATATGCTTCCAGATTGGTCCCATTTTTATCAAAATCTAGTTCTGATGATGGAATCTATGAGAAATCGAGGGAACACCTCAAATATAATAGGTAACTATATATTATAATGATTTTGATATTTTCATCAAAAACTTAAGCATTTACAGTCAAAAAGTAACATTTTTTGACGTGGAATTGAAGAAATAGACCAGAAATGGCCAACGGAACTTGACTCTCACATACATATCACAATAAAGATAGTTAAGTTACTTTGACAAATAAATAAATGGTTTTGAATAGTTATGTTGAAAATGGTATCATCAAAGTGATCTGATGATGATGATGGAGCCGGAAGGTAGGCACAGGAACTCGGTAATAAATCAATGTATCCTAGCCGTGTTTGGGCTTATTAGAATTGTCATGAGATAAACTTTGGCTATAAGGTATTATCGAACTGACCTAATGATGGAACCGGGAGGTGGATGGGAACTTCATAATAAAATAATGTATCCTAGCTGTGTTTTGGTTAATTCAAATTGTCATGAGAAACAAGTACTCTGGCTACCAGTGTATCACAACTGAAAAGAGTGAAATAAAAAACTTTAAACAAAAAAAAAAATAACCGACTTCACTGCAAAAAACAAAACACCTAGAACTATCAAAATAAATTTAATTTCTAAAATCGGTGTTAAATAACAAGCAGAAAATTTTGATCTTTTTAGTGTTTTGTTTTTTGTAGTGAAGTCAGTTTTTTTTATTAACTTGTTTTTCGTTTTCAAAGCAGAAAAAAGTATTAGGGGAAACGAAATGGTTATAGCAATATGATGAAAAATATCCTAATACCTAGTATTTATTATTGTTTATTTATTTAAATTACCAAAGACTCATTTTAGTTCCATAATCATACTCATACAGACAATTGATATCACAAAATTATTAATTTTGATTTTAACATATTAAAATCAAAATTAATAATTTAAATTGGATTGGATTATCATTGGATTATTATTAAATTAACATGAATTTTATAATCATAACGTCAGTGAAATAACATTATAAGAATTGCATTAAATATTTAATTAAATAGTATAAAATTAAAATTCAACTACATGCCATTATTATATTCAGCAGCATCATTTATTATATGAGTCGTTTTTCATAGCAGATTTAAATGTATTTATTTAAACAATGAGACCAGGACGGTACATAGATAGATAGATAATTATAAACCAATACCGCGAAAAGTCCACAATATGTAGGATTGACATGTTTTCATGATCAACCAAAAATATATTGTCCTTATTATAAGTAATTATTATTTCTGTTCGAATGCTGTATTGTCAATGTAACCTTCAGGTTAGCGGAAATCGGAAAAATTCCTTTTGTTTAAAATAAAGATATTAACACAGCAGGTATGCGGGAACAGATTTCTTTAGAAATAAGCATCACCTTTGTATTATTCTTCTGTTTCTTTCTTCTTTTCTTTTATTATTGTGTGTACATAAATTGTTAATTAAAAATATACAACAAATATGTACTTTTTTTTCTTGTTACCCTCTTGACATTGTAGAATTTTTGTGTTTAGATAATTTAATACTTACTAGTTTATTTGTACGTACATTTCTCATGTCAACGTATTTAGTATTTAAGAATAACTTGTACTTCTCATATTAAGTTAATTGTATTCTTTTTCAGAAATAAATATCTTAAACCGTAAATAAATAAAATAAATAACATTTATTTAGGCTGCAATTAGTACACATGGCACTTGAGTGCTTTCGTTAAGAAGAAACTGGCAAGTTATAAAGACTATCTTATTTTCTTAAAATATGATATACTCAAACGAGCACACATTACGACGATTTGGTGATATGAAGTTGATCTGTTTATTTATTATTTACACATTTGCACAGAGCGCTGAGAGTACGATATGTATATGTAAATATATCACTTTACCATACTTCCTCAAAGAATATCACAATATTTACGCAATAAAATCTAAGATACCCCCGATGGGATTGATCCGTGATGAAATCGAACGGACTACTAATTTTATCATTCCTCATCTTGATATTCATAGTTATTCAAGTATGCGGCTCTCATGTTAGAGGGTGCGCGGTACGCGAATCTTTTTTCTTCTGCCGCGAATAAAAAAACTTTCGCTCCCATAAAAGTATATGAGTTCGTCCCAATACTACGCCGATGACTTCCAATCTCTCTGTAGCGTCCCGACCCAACCCTGAAGATTACTTTTTCTCCTTCATCCAGTAAATTGAATTAAAATGAGAAGCAAACGGGTAAAGAAAAGGGTGTACGTCGATTTTCGCAAGAGTTTCGCGTTTAACGTCCAGTACCTACGTGCTCTGTGTTTTCTCATTGTCTTTTCTTTTGGAATTCGTTGCAGTAGGAATTTCTTGACCGTTGGTAACAATTCTAAAGAATATGTTCTAAAGCAGCTGTAAAGAAACTAGCTTGCATAATTTATTATTTTAATTTTTTGTTAGATTTATTTAAATATATTACAAAAATGATATCCATTTTATTCAAATATAATAAAACCTACCTAAATGTCAAGTTGCTAATAAATAAGTAGACCAAGTTGTATCAAATTATTTTGATAACGAACAAGTTCCACGAGAAACTCTGTATTTTTATTCATTTAGATATTTCTCGCCATGTTATCTCTAATTAGGACAGCTTCTAATCCCAGCCGCTCAAATACGGACTGAAATAAACAAAAATACATAAATTCAAGAGATAATTTAGTAAAGCCAGCACTTGGAACACAGCTGTGTAGTTAGGAATATTTGCAATGAGGACAAACATTTCGGACTAAGCGAAAACAATAAGTTGACCCGGAAACGCGTCACATTGTTTTACGACATTGTAAAGCAGGAAGGTATCTGGAACTGGTATTGTGAGTGTTTCTACTTGTGGTGTACAAGCGAATAAAGAGATTAGTGTCGACAGCGGTATTTTCAATCTTAATTTCAAAAACATGTATGGAATAATAGTATGTGTAATGACTCAATGTATATTAGTTAATTAACGTATGCAATTAAAAACAATAAGTTGACCCGTAAAAGCGTCACATTGTTTTACTACATTGTAAAGCAGGAAGGTATCTAGAACTGGTATTGCGAGTGTTCCTACTTGTGGTTTACAGGCAAACAAAGAGATTAGTGTCGACAGCGGTATTTCCAAACTTAATTTCAAAAACATTTACCTACGGAATAATAATACATGGTGTTTGGTGCATCGTGTGCCAAATTGAAACGGTCGACGGGAAAGGTCATCTACTATCCTTTCAGACCTCTAAACACTTTTCATGCCCTGTGGATTTTTGTTCATCGACTTTTGATTGTTTTATGAAAATAAGACCCAAATTTTTCATTCAAATATAATTTTAAATAATACATAATGTGTAGACTCTGAATTTTAATTTTAATTAGATGTGTATTGTATAAGAGTACTTTTAAATTCAAAATTAGTGATATTAGCTATATAGTTTTTTTTTAAATTTACTTGCTAAGTTTTGGATTCAAATTTAAGCTGTCCATGTTACAGATATTTACATGGCTATAAATAACTTTGTGAATTCACTAGAATTGTGAATCGAGTCACGTAAGACTAATATTCAAAATTATATATGATTTAAAAAATATTTTTGCTTAAATGATATCTGAAAAACCTATTAAAAATGTTATCTCACTCTTATAACGTAAAATTTGTCTCGTATCTCTCTTTTTGTGGGTTTCACTAGAAAGAAAAAAAAATTAAATTGCATTTCTAACATTTATTCCATAATTTTTACAAATCCTGCTCAAATTGCTGGCCCTTGTTGTGAATTCAGGCCCAACATCTGTTTTGTATTTCGACAGTTATTGTACGCAAACGGTTTCGTTTGAAATAAGCAGCACCTATGTATTCTTCTGTCTGTACTTGTCCTTTTTGATTTTCAGTGTTTGTGTGTACATAAATAAATAAATAATTAATGTATTCAATTGTATTTATTATAATGTACGATATAATGCATGCAATACTAAGAATATGTTGATGTGCCCCAACAGGATCCATGTTTTAGATACTACAATAATACAATTGTGTAACATCTAATGACAACACGTATACAATGAATAAATAAACTGAAATCAAGAGTCATCGTAGCTCAACATCTATTGAAATTCTTAACAGTTTCTAGCAATGAAAAATTATACATTATAATTAATTGCTCGGGTTTCTACGAAGGTATATTTGAGAACAGGCAATTACCGCTATTGCCATGGTACAACGAAACAACTTTCCATTTACCTTATTGATGCGCGTTGTGTTGTGTTGGGTAATGTGTAATTGTCTCCCGAGTATCATAACAATAGACATTTAAATTGAGGCTCATAAGTCAAGGCTTGATAAGGTAATAATAAAATACTTTGGTTCGTTAAACAGGCCAGTTTAACATGACACTTGTGGCCTTTATAAAAAAGTCAATGTAGTGGAAAGATGAAAATGTTCTTCCCATGAACTTAAATCTTTTGTTGACGGTACTTTTGTTTTGTTTAGGTACCTATATGTATAAGAAACGCAAATATGAATGTAGGGATGCTACAGTACTGATTTGAAGGCGAATTTGGTCACGGGCTGGGTTATTGTGTGGTCGGAATAGATAAGTAACCCCCATAAAAGTTCTTATGTATTTTACAGACAAAAGAGGACATTTCGGCTGACCCTTGTGTTTTACAGAGAAATTTTAAACAGACAGATGATAAATGAGATCTTAAGAGATTTCATTTGTTTTCGGCCTTTTTCAACCAGCTTGAAGTCCTCTTCTAGTTTACGGTGTAGGATGATACGATGAGTGCAGGTCTCATCAGTGCTGCAAACATCATCTGCCTAGCTTTTTCACAACTTGTTTGGAATCGGCTTCTAGTCTAACCGAATGCAGCTGGATACTCGTGTTTCACATGGGGTGACTACCTACCAGATCTCCACGACGTCAAGTTTTTTAAGCATCGAAACTAACTATAAAAAACCAGAAATAAGTTTTTTTTTTAAGTGTATTCGATATTGCTCCCTATTCCTATGATACACGGGAATCTAGCCCGTATATCTTGTAAATAAGCACTGTTATAGCAGATAGGGCGAGATTCAGGACTGTTTCTTTTTCTCAGGATTTTTGTCTTGTTTGATTTAAAATATATGGCAACACGATACTCCTTGGATAGACTTATTTTCAGACTGTCTGGCATCTGTCTACTTTAACTGTCAAAGATCTGAAATGACAACCGAGAGTAACGGCATTACATATTTTCCGAGGCACAGGCTGTCAGTATTGTTCTAGATAAACTTAGAAAAGTATATATGTGAATTTAAATCTTTATTTCGGGCCATCGTAGGCATCGTAGGCTCGCCGTCCGCAAGCCCATGCTTACGGACGGCGAGCAGTGAGTAGCTCGCCGTCCGACTGTTCGGTGAACCTCCGGACCGAGCTCAATTCGTCAACGGCGCGTACTCAAGTGCACCTCAAGGAGATGTCAGCAAACCAGTAGGGGCACAGCAGGGTCGAAGCCTAGTGGGGCCAAGGGTCTGCTTCTGAAAGGAAGACTCGCCCCTGGTATGAAAGACAACGAAGAAACAGGAGTGGGTTTTTAGTCAGTAAAAGTCTGGCACGCCCTCTCGCACCGCTCTAGAGTGGAGGATATTATTGGATGATTTTCCCACCTACAAAAAAAATTGGTACTTGCCCAGATTCCCCGTCACTTCAAATAAGAGAGGCGTGTGCCATAACCACTGGGCCATCACGACATTGGTGCTACAAACATAAGTATTAAATATTGAACTTTGTCCGACTCAAATTTTAGTCAAAATTCCGATTTTACAAAGTCTAAAAGCCACGTTACGTCCCTAGCATATAATAGCTTCACGTTAGTTGAACAAATATTTTAAAACATTAATAAACACTGCAGGAAAACAACGCGTGTATGTTTTGCAAATGTGAAAGTTGTGCGAGCGAGTTCATGCTCGCTTTTACGTTGATCTGCTAGTAAAAAGCAAAACATAGTATAATCATCAGCCGCCCGTCAAGTTTTTTAAGCATCGAAACTAATTATAAAAAACCAGAAATTAGTTTTTTTTTTTTAAGTGTATATGTAGTATTTAGATAGTTAAGATGGATGTGTGTTGTGACGTGAATGGCTAAAGTAATAAATAAATATATTAGGGGAAGTTTGAAAGTGGCAAGGGAATCGTTTGTCTTGGTATGGTCATTTAAAGAGAAGGGATGAGACGCATGTTACTAAAAGAGTTATGAGTTTACATGTGGATGGATGGAGGGGAGGGGGGGAAAGGGAGACCAAAGAAAAGATGGATGGATTGTGTGAAGAGTGATATGAAAGAAAAGGAAGTTAGTGATAGCATAACGAGTGTAGTATTCGATATTGCTCCCTATTCTTATGATACACGGGAATCTAGCCCGTATATCTTGTAAATAAGCACTGTTATAGCAGATAGGGCTAGATTCAGGACTGTTTCTTCGCGATTTTGTCTTGTTTGATTTTGAAATTAATTATGGACAGTAAAATACCTATATGTAATTTTACACTTATATTTGTAGTCCTTTATTTTTAGGAAATTTCCTCAACTCCACTCAACACAATTGCCATTTCAAGGAAAAATACCCTCGATTTATGTCAATAAATAATAAGCTGTCAATTTTATTGAGGAAGGCTGAGTTCAGGTTGAGTTGATAGGAAGAAGTTACTTAGAATAGCTTAGTCGGCCTTATAATGTTCCCACTATTGGGACTCAGGCTTCCTCTCTAATCCACTACGCGGGCCCAGTGCGGATTGGTGGATGTCATATGTCTTCGAATTTTTGGTTCTAGGACATGCCGATTTCCTCACGATGTGTTCCTTCACCGTTTTGTGAGCAGTGGTGATAAAATAAATTGCACAAAGTAATGCGCCTGGCTGGGTTTGTACCCGCGACTTACAACTTGTAAGTCGGGGCCATTACCACTCGGCCACCACTGCTCACTCGGCCACCAATGCTCTCTGCTTACTTAGAATAAAGCAGTAATATTAAAGTTTGATACGGTATAACTAAACTATGCTGCAACTACGTACTAAACAGAGTTCCCTATTTTATGGATAACACCGATGAAATAGTTCCGAACATAATAATTATTTGAAGATAGTTTTCTCGGTAAAATTACTGTTTCAGTAAGTTATAGTACGTTGTTTACTTAAACTTCGTGCAAGGAAAATAAATCGGTACGTAGCGGATTATAGTACATTTTGATACAAGTGGAGAAACTTTGTCATTGCGACCGAGGTGGAATTCATTGTTATGAAGTCGATTGTTGCAGTGAGAAATTTCCACGTGTAAAAAACGACGTTTTTTAGAAAAAATTAATAAGTACGGAAATATTTTTGTTATTAAAATATTTAACACACTATGAAAGAGATTAAATTAGTTTAAAGTTTATTAAATTAATTTAAGATTGAATTAGTTTTTTTTGGCGGTTGAATTCGCAAAGAAATAAAAGTAATCACTATACTCCTAGTTAGTCCAGTCAATTTAGACATCCGAGGTTACAAAAATTTGCACTCAGCTGAAAATTGGTAAGATTGTTTAAAACACCATCATAAATGAAATCTAAAAAGTCCTTATCGATCCGACGCCTGATAAAAAAATACTCGGGGTCAAAGGTCACAAAAACGAGTCTCGCGATTATCAGTAAAACGGTAAGTTTTATCTAAAATTTGCTCAGACAAAAATGGTAGATCAATCCAAAACATTGTAAATCTACAAAAATATCTAAATACTTTTTTCCCTAATCGCAACCGGTTTTGAGATATAATGATTCAAAAAGTTAAAAGAGGTAATTGTCATAATATACACACGTTTTCACGCCACTTTTGAGGTAGTGTACTTGGCGCGTTTATAGGGTTCCGTAATTCAAAAGGAAAATAACAGAACCCTTATAGGATCACTTGGTCGTCCGTCTGTTTGTCGGACCCTTTATCTCGGAAACGCGTAGCGGTATCGATTTGGAATTAAAACCATATACTCAAATTTGCGGTCCTTTGAACCCGTGAAGAAATTAAACTTGTAAGTTAACGAAAAAAAAAGATACGACCGTTTATGTTGCAAAAAACGTATTTTTCGACACTCTCAAAGAATTCAAAATTCATAGGTAGCTTCCCGTTGTCCTACAATCCTGAAATTTGGCATGTAGCAAGGTCTCATAGCATAAGTATTGGAAAAAATCTGAAAATTGTATATTTGTAGTTACGTCACAAAAAAACATTTTTTTGCGATTCGTAAAAGTTAATAGAGTTGTAATCGTCATAATATGCACACGTTTCCACCTCACCTTTGTATTTTTTTTAATTTGTGACGAAATTAGAAAAAAAAACCCTCCTTGTGATAAATGAGAAAAACACGAGGGTGATAAACATTGCATTTTGATCCTAATCTCAGTGCGAAAAAAGCTAGTTTTCGAGGAAGTGCATTGAAAATTTATTACCTTGTACACCAGTATAGCTGGCGTAACACCGACGTCAGCTACGCCGTAGCAGCGTAGCGCCCGCGTAGCGCCCGCGTAGCTTTTCATTCTTAACACGATCAACTTATAAATAAAAAATAATTCAGTGAACCACTCACGTCATTTATATTTTGAAAGGAAAATAAAGGTCGATTTGTGACGCGAAGTGAGTTCCCCGTGTGAAGCTTCACGCACCATATACGTCGAACGTAGGAAATTACCTACCCCAAGTCGAATAACTCTTTCTAACTCATTTGCGTGATATCCCCGTAATTCAGACGGAATCTGGCCAAGTAAACGACGTATTTTATTTTTAACTTACTCATCAATTTAGGCAAACAAATAGATAAAAAGTTACGTTGTTATTGTAGGCTTTGTTCTGTTATTGTATATCTAAATTGGATGTAAACTTTTTTGACGTGTCATCCAGATTTTAGACTTCCATTTACGATATTTTTATTCGACCGTCGACTCAAATTGTAGTTTTGATCAATCATTTTAATTGAATTTCATGTAGAGTTAGTTTTTTACAATTCGGCTTTTAAAAAAATGTGGGTAAAAATAACAAATAATGTATACAGGGTGAAGTTTTTAAGCGGGCTCGGATGGCTTTATCTGAAATTATGAGGGATAGCGAAAATCATTGAGTCTCGGGCCCAATTACAATGAAAACTAAAACTGCATCATGATTTTTTTTTTTTTATATAACTTAGTTATGAGTCAAACCCGTTGATTTAAGAATTAAAAAACATCATACGTATGGAAAGCAAGGATCAAATTCCAAAAATAAAATGACTTAGTGGCAAACTTAAGGAAATTACTTTAATAAAATGTTTCACATTTCAAAGTAATATCTTTCACTCATAGCACAAAAACATAGTATGTAATTATTTCTTTAAAATCAACGAATTTCATTTCTAACTATGATAAATGATTTTTGAAAAATCCAGTTGCCTTTTAAAAAACTTGACACCATGAGTAATAAAAAACCAAACAACAGCTTCTAAGAAGGATAAACCTAGAGAGATCATCTGTTTTATACTCTATTTTTTATCTAGCCCTTACTATCCCATAGCTGACCCTAAGTAATGTGGGATAAAGGAAGGAAGATGAAGAAGACTATAAAGAAAGAAAGAAAAACTCTTTTTTATATAAAGAAAGAAAGAAAAACTCTTTTTCTTTCTTTTCTTCTTTACTATTCCATCGCTGGGCAAAGGCCTCTCCCAAGTCCTTCCAGACTTTCTTCTCCGGCGCCGTCTCAAATCAGTCCTCGCGATACACGTCCAGATCCCGCCACATCTTTCTAAGCCAGCCTCGAAGGTGCTGTCCTTCTACAGGGAAGTCACTGCGTGGTGACGCTTGCCCAACGGTCTCTGTGCATAAGGCTGACGTGACTCACCCGATCCCATTTGACCCTAGCAACCTTTTTTCCCATGTCTATTATGCTCGTTACAGAGCCAGTGTATCATTCCGTATTTGATTTGTTCTTTTTACACTGAGAATGTTGCTTCTCTTCTTTTTACAAGCTTTTATGTATATGTTTGTTTGGATGGAATCTTGTAACTCAATTTTGAATCAGATATCTTTAACCGATTAAGCTGAAATTTTAAAAATATTGTGAAGTCACTCTAAATCCATATTTATGGTGGACTTCTATAGATGACGGACTAAGTTTTTTTATGGTTTCCTACAATATGGATATCAAATGAAAGGACTTGATGCGTTGAATGAGATGAACAGATTGAGAAGCCTGTCCATCCATAACTAAAATGTAAAAAATAATTTAAATGTAAGAAACTATTTTAAGCTTTTATTTGATTTAAATGCCCTAAAAAGATTGAAATAATCTTTCTTTTAAAACTTTTACTCTCAGCTTATAACGTTATTACATAATTTATGATAAAGAAGCTTGTCACGTAAATTAAATAACTTGATGTCATTGATTTTAATTTTTTTAAACTTTGGTTTTAATTACTGAAATTCTGACACCGCTCATTTCACTCAGAGAGGGTTAAGTTATTAGATGATTTCACGACGCTCAAAAAAAAAAGATGTAAAAAAGTACCTCTATCCATGTAATTAAGTGAAGCGTTCGCTAATCAAGACTTTTTTTAGGTGGCAAAATCATCTTATGACATATCCCGCTCTTTGCCTTCGTCTTAGGGCCCCGAGTTTCACTTTCACATTACCCGTGGCCCCAGGAGGCTTCGACACTGCTGGGCCCCTACTCTAACTCCTTCAGGCGACAGTCGCTGTCACCATTACACCATGAGATCCCGCTGGTGACACTGATTAAGACTCAGAATTATTTGGATTTCGGTTAAATTGTGCTGAACGAGGTTAAACCTAAATGCGCATAATAGCAAAAACAGCTTAACCTATTTAAGTTGAAACAAAGGTTCTAACTACCGACAAATCCCGCACCTTCTTCACAATTGCTTGCATTAAACACGATACCAATAAACAGCCAAGAAATTAGTAATTATTCATGATCTGCCTAGTTTTTTAGGTTCCCTCCCGTTTACGTTCCACCGTTCACCTGCGTAAAAGTAGAAAATTGTTCCAAGGTCACATATTTCTGGGATTAAAAGTATCGGTTGTGCTATTCCAGGATATGACCTACCCATGTGCCAAATTTCATCCAAATTAACTCAGCCGTTCGAGTGTGAAGAAGTAACAAATATATACACACAAACTTTCGCCTTTATATACCAGTCTGATATTATCGCGCTTGACCACTACGTCACCTGATGGTAACCGTTGATGTGATATGTGATGAAGCACGCTTTCGTTAAAGTAACCTATTCACTGGTTGACTATCCGGAATGACTGTCAAAGATCTAAAAATCATGACGAGACCATAAAAGGTTCATCATTCTTTTCGAGGTATGGAAAGGTCTCGATATGAATAGAGTTCGTCCTCGTCGTTCGGCCTCGTCGTGTCGGTCTGCAGTTACCTTCTGCAGACCGACCTACGCAAGTGCAACTTAAGGGGCTCCTATTAGCCGACGACTTTGAACATTTTTCTACCCTTTTCCCCTATATTATTACACTTAAACGATAAATCTAAGTAAATATATTATGCGTATTGGTGAGAAAAATAACGTACGTCCACCCATCCAAGGACTAGGCGACCTATGTGATTTACAAAATTTATTAAAGAGAATAGAAAATATTAAAAAAAAAATATACTGTTACTAAAAAAAGTATTTGTAGACTATTTCAAATCTATTCTCTATAGACAGGTATAAATTTCACGTTGGTGATTGCTTTGGCAAATAGACTTTTTTTTATTGATTGTGGAACAATAAATAAAAAAACATTTGTAAAAAATAAAGACCATGAGTCAAACTATTGCATATATATTTTTTAAATTTTATGATGCACTTTTAGGGTACTTTATACAAGTTGAAAAACGTATGTTTTCAAAGAAAGCCCCTAATGCCGGTTTTAGTGCTCGACCGATCGTCACCGCGTCGCGTCGGTGTGTACCATCCTTCCTGACGATACGCTTAACCGATCGTCAGTTTGTAACGTTCAGTGCTTTTCTGACCAACCAACGGCCAGTTTGGACTGGTCAAGTCACAAACACGTACACGAAATGGTCGGTGTAGCACTGAACGCGTTAATAGGTTTCGCGTACCAATATACGCTTGCATACGGTAGATCAAACACTGTCACGACTTGTGAATTTTCATAGAAATGACACGCGCGACCGATATACCCACCGAAGGTCGATCAAGCACTAATCCGGCCTTAATCTTCAATCGACCCGTTTGGTAAGTAGGTAATTACTGTAGGTTACAATTTCGCTGGAGCTCATTATAAGCGAAACTGATCGAGCTAACCCTGTCAGCAACACTCGAATCGCGGCAATTAATAGTTGAGAGCAGTTTTATTAACAAACTTTTCTGGATTGTTCGGCAACACTAATTAGTGTTGTACTCGATTCAAACATATCAGGGTATTGTCCTGTTGTGTTTTGTTTTATCAAAATACTCTGTGTTCTCCTTTGACTCGTTTACTGTAGATAAAAGTAGACGTTTGTTTCTGTTATGAGTTTGTTATGTTAGATACATGGATGGTAATATGCGTAATTTTATTACTGAGTGTGCCCTTCTACGAGCTTTGGGTTGTGAAAGGAATATCGAATATTTTATGTAGTAAAACTAAAATTTATTTTTTAAAGTGGAAATTTATTTAATAACCTTTCCGCTCTAGGTGGAGCGATAGTAAATATCTGAATTTTACTGACTAAAACCCACCTGTGTTCGTTTAGTTGCCTTTTGGGTTTCTGGGCTACGGTAACTTTTTCGAATAATCCCGCAGCCGTAACTGGATCAGCCCTAGTGGGCCTCGTCTATTTTCTGATATGTCTCCCGTCGACTCTGGCTTGGTCTTTACTGGATAGCAAGCTACCCATTGCTCGCCGTCCGCTTACGGTGCGCCTTCCGATATTTAAATAAAACCCAGTTTTAGTTTAGTAAGTACAATTTTTTGCATAAAATGCACAATGGACATTTTATCGAGTGTAGGCACTGGTAGATTATACAAATGTTAATATACTATTTATATAATAACTAGCTGTTGCCCGCGACTTCGTCCGCGTTAACTTCGTAAAACTGTACAATCATTTTGTTCTTGCAATTCATTCCGAAAGCATCGCAATTATTGATTGTACTTTAACATAAAACGGTTAAAGGTAAAAACGCAAATTATCTTCAGGAAACATGTTATGTACTCGTCCAGATCCAGATGTATGAACGTCAATGAATAAAAAGAGTATGTATGGGTCATAGCAGTTGTCATTTCTGCCTACCCCAAGGAACAAACTAATGCCTTTTGCATTAGTTTGCATGTATGTTTCTGGTTTATGTTTTGGTAAAACAACATTGTATGATTTTAAACCCTCGCCACAGTGAGCACGCCACAATCGCAGCGATAATGCCTGTCTTTAAGGAGTGACTACAGAGGCGTCATGGCATCCTCTCTTTATGCAGGACTCACCTGATGTGGGTGTTCCGGGAGGTTTCTGTACTGAATTCTGCGGGAAGAAACACTCGGGTCTCACCATTGTGCGGATCGCCCGGACAATACGATGGAGAATACGGAGAATACGGTGGAAGTCAGTCCCGCTTGGGCGGAACGCTGGCGTCGCCATGTCCTCGTGAGGGCGATTGGTGGAGAAAATGACAACCAGTAGCCTCCTTCAGTGAAGCACCACGATCAAAGAAGGTGGGTTCCCAGCCATCGCAAACACGGGATTGCAGTGATGCCGTCCGACCGTCTGGTCAAAACAATCCTGAATCGACGGCGCGTAGTATTTATTCTACGCGCGACTCAAAGATATGTCAGTAAATGGATAGGGCCCTCTAGGGCTGATGTCATTCGAAAGAGTTACCTCCCATAACAATTTTCGCCTTAATAATGTGTCACTGAAGAGTTTAAGCAGTTAGACAGCTTTGCACCTTCGTTTACCGTAAACGAAGGAGCATAATCGGGACACCAACCTTCAGCTGGATAACGTGCACTGATAGTGCAAAACCTTAAGTGAATCCAAAAAGTACCATCATAATTAACTATCTTTCTCCACACTTACACGTACTTATGAAGAATTTGGGAGACAATGCTTGCATTGATTGTTGCAGTTTGATCATTTTGGGAGTTACTTGTTCATTTACCTATGATTTTTTTGGCGTGTTTTTAACTGACGTCCACGTATATCACACAAATGTTTTTTTGATAGTGACCCTATGAAGAGTCTCCAAATTTTGAATGAATTTCGGCGACATCTTGTGCGTGTGTAGCTCCGTCCAATCGAACTCGCATATTGATGGCCAAACCGAGAAATTACTGACGCCGATTGCTTCTGTGAGGTCACGACGGTTCACCCAAGCTGGATAGATCTCCACCGCATACTACGCAAAATTGTAATATCAGGGTACCTACTTACAACCGAATCCGGAAAAGCAACCACAACAGTTCTGAGCTTGTGCATCTATAAAACAATGAATTACGGTAATCAAATGTAGCAGCCGATTAGTATTATCCCTGAGATTGGCCTACCTCAGGGAGTTGTTCCAGTGTTGGTCACCATTCATTGCAAGAAGGTAACGTCCAGATGTCGTCGTAAGGCTGGGTGAGGGGGTAAGGGTGATTCCGTTTTATATGAAGCAGTGACTGCAAATAATAAAACACGCCATTATTAGGTCGCAAGGTGCCATCATCCCGTAGGACACAGTAGACCATACAGAGGAAGTGTGCCCCGCAAGGGCGAAGCACCACTTTGTCCTCGTGGAGGCAATCGGCGTCACTGACCTCTCGCGCCGTGCTCTGGTTTAGGCGAGATCCAGAGCGAAGAGTAATGGCAGGCGGTCGCCTCCTTTTGCAATGCCGTAATGCTAGCGAAGGAGGAGGTCGCAAGCGTAAGAGAAATAACATCCGCACGCCAATCCGAGATTCCGACCCCGACTACCAGCCACGGTAGACGCGGGCTTGCGGACGTCGAGCTACCCATCCGGCCGTCCGGTAGTTGACCGGACTGAGCTCAGTCGTCAACAGCGCGTAGTGATCCACGCGCTCCTCAAAGAGATGTTGCAAAGAGCTACTGAAGGACACAGGTGTGGTTTTAGTCAGTAAAAGATTGACACGCCCTCGCGCTTCTACCAGAGCGGGAAAAGTCATTGGATGATTTCCAACCTTAAAAAAAAGAAAAAGGTGCCATCATCATCATTATCATTTCAGCCGAAAGACTGTTGGGTATAGGTCTCCCCAAGTGTCGCCATAATGACCGGTCCATCCATAGGATTACGCTGCCCTCACCAGGTTATCGGCCCACAGCAGGGGGGTCTTCCAATGCAAGGTACCATGTAACCCCTTCCGAAAATTTGCCCGTGTTATTTTAAAGTCAATAATTAAATACACATAGGTATTTACTTTTATCGCCTTTGGTTACAGTAAAAGTTGTTAAAAATGCCTCCGTCTAACACCAGTAGTTTTAAAATACACAATGCCATCTATCAAATTTAATATGAAGTTTAACTTTCATTGTCATCATTTTTTCTACTTTGAGTCTTTAGATGGCGTTGCGAGTTGCGTGTGGTGTCATATTTACTTCTTGAAAACTTTAAATTCATACCATTTGTATTTCATATGCTTTGTTTCATTGCGATGAAACAAAGCCTAAGTAATATATCAAGTTACACAGAATTTTAATGTATAACAGCTATCTACATCGATTACTAACATTTTGCGTAATAAGCACACAACTAAAAACTTCTACAGATATATTATGTGTAGATATAAAAAAAAATGTAAGCGTGCAAAAATATATAAAAAAAAACTTATTTACTGTGAAAAAATAAAACCAAAAACTCCGCAAGAGAGCCACATGGGATTCGAACTACCTATAAATTATACGCAAGTCTAGATACGAAACCACTGCGCTACGGTCTTCGATGATGAAAATTTAAAATAGACGTTCTTATATAAACGTCATAATTGACTGGTTGGCTCCTTATCGATGATAGCGTGATGATTTTCGTTTCAGAAGCAATATTTGCAGCTAAATGGAATAATGTATTATTATTGTACGTGATTTTACTCGCCGCTTTGATTTTATTATGTGTTTTGATTAGTTTTTACATAATATTAAGAAAATATTGAATAGAAATGTCAATTTTGTTTCGAAAAAATGGTAAAAGTGAGTTTTATTACAAAAAAAAAAGGATAAAATAATGATAATTTTTAACTCTAACTGGGGATCGAACTCGCGGCAAATGTCGTTCAATACCTACATTTTTGATTATTGCTCACCCCCCATAGCAAATAGCGTGATAATTTATAGCCTAAAAGTTGCCCTGACCTATAAGGATTATGTATGCAAAATTTGAGCAGGATCGGTTCAGTAGTTTTTGCGCCAATTAATACCATCCCAAAATAATTTTACTGTTTTATTATATGTATAGATGTAGATACATAGTAAATTACAGTAAGTATGCTAAATTCATGAATAATTGGATTGATTGGTGACATATACGTTAATTACTCGTTGTTAATTAAAATAATTAGTAACATACAGTGATAATAATAATATAATAATAATATTCCACGACTATCACACAACTCCGTCTAGTACCAAGCTAAGCAGAGCTTATGTTATGAGTACAAGAGAACTGATAAACATGGATACTTATATATTTCTAAATACATACATATTATAGATTAATTACACCCAAACACAAAACAAATGATCGTGCTCATTACACAAACATTTGTCCTGGGTGGGAATTGAACCCACGACTTCCAGCATAGCAGCCAGGACCACTAATCACTAGACCAACAGGCCAGACAGTATTACTTACTATATATAAATCATGAGGATAGGCTAGCTTAACTCCAAGTTGTTAGTCAAAGTCAAAAGCATTATATATTAATATATATATTTCAAATAGATCATTGACAGGCACTTTTGAATAGTCAAATGTAGGTCAGTCCAAAAAAAAGAGTTAAGCTAAATTGCACGTTCCAAAGCGTAGATCTCTATGGAGAAGAACGTGCAAGAAACTCCATGGACACTCTTTTAAATTATATTGTGAGTTACATATAATCTTGGTTACATATTTCTTATTGCTTCTATTATGCGATCACAATGTAGATAAGTAATGAAAGATAAAACTAATTAATAGATAGAGATTGAATTAAGCCATTGGCAGCTAAGAGATGACCAGTCTCAACTAACGGCACTCGTTCACGAGCATGACGCGTGCATCAGCCCCACTCAACGCAACCATTTTGAAGGGAACCGAATGACCCAATAACAAGAGCCATCATCAGCGAGACATTTGAGTGAGCATGACAAACACTCAACTACTATGCTCGTAATGTCAAAAATAAATGTAACCTAATAAAAATTCTCCATGGTACTTCACATTCACAAATTTGAAAAAAAAAAGTGCTTGTACATTATGTAATGCTATTATTTCCAAATACTTTTGTATTTAATAAATGATCACAAGCTTCATTAAACAAATAAAATAAAAACATTACAAAAACAAGAATACAAAAAGGGCATTAAAAAAAAAGAACAGAAAAAAAAGAGCATTTCTTCTAATATTTATAAAACAAAAAAAAAACTAATTAGTAGGCTTAAGAAGCTGTGACTGTGGAGCAGGACCGACATGTTGTTGTCATGCATACTGTGTCTATCGTAATTATATTGTACACTTGGTTTGTATTTATTATTTATAAGGGCAAGTAGGTTTTGAACGCAATGTCAAGCAATTGTGGATAGGCCAATAAATAGATAATTTGTGTTTTCTCCCAGCAAACCTTTGAGTGATAAAGAGAGATTACAATACATATATTTGGATTTTCTATATCTGAAATAAAGTATATTTTTATTATTCCATTTATTTATTTTTTATACATATTGTTTACATTTTTAAATATTTCTTAAAAAAAATATAATAAAAAAATTCATTTAAAAATATAAAAAATAGTTGTCCGCCGGTGTCGGGAACAGGGTCCAAGCTACCGGTGGTTAGAGCTCAAGAGACAGGAACCTCCTCACAATGCGAGCCGTATCGAGGAGTACTGTCTTCTTTATCAGGCCCTTGATAAAACCGTGCAACGACAGCTTCGACAGATGGTCGTCGAAGCTTTTGGCTATAAGGCAATTGGCGGTCACGACAATCGGCACAATAATAGCCGAGTCCACATTCCACATGTCGACAACCTTATTATTATAAAGTATCTCGTTATCTAGTTTTGTAATATGTTAAAGACGTTCACATCAATTAGGATATCATTGATAACTTTGTCGGCTTACATGTTACAAAGAAATGGAACAATACATGAAACGATAAACTTCACTAAGCTTGTTTCAAATTTCACTTTTATCCAGTTAAGGAAATAAAAGTTACCTTATGTTGTCTTTGAGTAAGCTTACAGCAAATTGAATAGAGGAGGATTTTACACGTGGCAACCTTGTAAGAAGACTTTCCTTGTTAATCTGTCGCGTGAAATATTAATACTTACTCGTGGAGTCATGTCGTATTGTTCGCTATATTTTTTAAGAAGAGATTTTATCACGTTAATATATAAAGGAAAAAGTTTGTTCCTTCATCACGTTCAAACCGCTGAACGGATAGCAATGAAACTTAATACTTATTTTATTAGGATTTTGTAGTAAGTTGTATGTTTTTTCCTTGACCATTACCGGAATTGTTTATTTTTTATATTTTATTTTCAACGTAATGTTCCATGGTTATGAAATTAAATGACTTACGACTCGGTTAGACGATGTTCTGAAATAACACATAACATGCTTTCAATCTTAGGAGTATGGGCAAATCCGTTGGCAGCAGCTACTATAAAATATCAAAACACGCAAGTGTTAATGTATTGATGACATGATATAATATATTTCGACCAGAATTCTGACTCGCAAATAGTACACGCAGTGTTAGAAATCTTCCCATAACATGGACCGACCGGTAGGCTAGTGAAGGTCGCGGGACGTGCCGGTCCAATAATTATGGCTACACTTGTGTTTTTTTTTTTAGGTGGGAATATCATCTTATGACAAATCTCGCTCTTGGGCGGAGTGGGCGATAGTGTCAGACTTTTACTGACTAAAAAGCACTCCTGTTTCTTCTTTGCCTTCGTTCCAGTGTCACGGGTTTCACTTTCACACTACCGGTAGGCCTATGTTCAGCATTGGACGTCTTTCAGCTGAAATGAAAATGATGATGAATATTTAAAATGATGTACTATGAGTAATGACACCGATCAATTTGCTTAATCCATTGATGTGATTGAGAAAAGTTTAACACTATAAAACAGAGCATAAGGTTTCATATGAAGAAGCTTTTAACATTGATAAAATCCAATTTCGAACAGATAACCTAACATAGCTTCGAATAAAACTAATTGCTTCTAAATTCGTCTCCAATTTTCATAAATCAGTACGAAAAACATTAAAACAAAAACGTCGCCGCCAATATACAATTCAAATTGCTCCATTAATTTTCAGTTTCATTTAACCCATCTTGGAAAACCAACATTGGCCTGTTCGTGAGCAAATGAGATGTAAAACAAGGAATCTGGGGATGGTTTTAAGAGAATCTCTTAGTTTCCCGACGCAAACAAACAAATTGCCTGAATGTTCTCTTTAGCCCCGCTGTAGCCCCGCCATAGCCTCGTCTAGAAGAACAACACATTGCGCAGCTCTGGTGTAAAATAAGCTTTAAACTATTCCGTAAAACTGGCCGTCTTTTGTTTTATAAATATCGTGGTTGAAACTTGCATCTGCGTATAGAATGGATAGACTGATGTATGAGACGTACCCTGTTTATTTAATTTGATTCCAATACCAAACGAATATTGTAAAGATAGAGGTTTGTGTGTATGTCTGTTAATCGTTTACGCTTAAACGGCTGAACAGATTTGGGTGACATTTTGGTACATGGGTCTAGCATAACTTGTTAAAATATTAAGCGTGCGAGCGAGAAAGAGGGATGGAGCTATGCATCCTTTATAGCTCCGTCCCTTTAACAGTTCAGTTTAGGTCATCAAATGGATCGCACTAAGAGTTCGTGGTAAAACCTCTGGTCTTGAGATATCATAGGATACTGTTTACCTAGGGAGTATGATCTCATGGATTGATTTTCACTTTTCACGCGGGCGAAGCCGCTGGCAGAAACTAGTTTTTCACCTAACACATTTATCTGTGTGTATATGTATAGCTAAAGTAATCATACAGATATAGTTTTGATTTGTGACAGTCGAACCAAGTGTATGTCATTTAAAATAAATCTTGCGGATAGATGTGAGTTTAAGATTACAGTAAGAATTATCCAAAAGAATTTAAATTTTAAGGTTATAAAATCAAGTTTTACGTGATATTTAAAAGTGAAGCTAAATAGTTTAATTTTGAAGAAAGTATAACGACACTTCGGAAGAGGTTTGGGGGAATAAAACTTCACGGTTTACCGACTGGGAGCAGAGACCGTGGGTAAAAGTACCCCAAGTCGAATCGTTTGGAAATTGGTTTCGAGCGAATTCGAAGAAAATTACTTACTCCTGATATATATAGGAATATGTAAAAGATAGTACACCAAGTTTTATTCGTCAGTTTAAGTAAATTGAAAGCAAGTTTTTCTTTAGTATTATATTTGTTATATCAACATTTATTAAAATTTGTTATCTAAAAGTTATGTGATAAAATATTTTTCCTAAGATTCTGGTTAAATTCGTTAAGTAATAATAATTATCAAAAACGTGAAATAGTAACTTATTATAAATTTTCGTTTATTCATTCATTATTCTAGCTTATTTATATAATTAAATATTTCTTAAAATCATAAAAAAGTATTATAAATTAAGATTCGATAAGGCCGCCCATTGTATGTACGTATGTGTTTTAGTTTTTAGTTTCCTTTTATTTTTGTATTTGGTGTACAATAAAGGATACGATAAATAAATAAATAAGATTATAACTTTTGCAATAAGTAAATTGGAAGTACGTTTTTCTTTAATGTTGGTTGGGATCAGACGAATGTTGATGATATGTTTATTTGGTAGATAACTTAATTGATACATTGCTTAAAATTTGGTTAAATTATTTATGTAGGTATTCATTTGTCCTCTGAATTTCATTATTGCTACCATTATGCTCATATTTCTTTGGTATTTATATTGTTGTGATCAGTGGAAAGTAGGGGCAATAACGTTGCTTCAAAATCCATACAATTTCAATAGAACTGTGCTATGTCAGCAAGAGCAGTAAGAGAGCAGTGGTGGCCAAGTGGTAACGGCCCCCACTTACGAGTTGAAGGTCGCGGGTTCAAACCCAGCCAGGCGCATTACTTTGTGTAATTTATTTCATCACCACTGCTCTCAAAATGATGAAGGAAAACATCGTGAGGAAACCCGCATGTCCTAGAACCAAAAACTTCGAAGACATGTGACATCCTTGGTGGATGTCCCGCATTGGGCCGCGTGGTGAATTACGGCCCATTCTCTCTCCTAAAGAGGAGGCTTGAGTCCCAGCAGTGGGAACATTACAAGGCCGATTATGCTATGCTATGCTATGTCAGCAAATCAAGACCAAGCAGGACCGGAGCTTACTGGGCCCATGGATTATACGAAAGAGAAACCCCGGCCTTGGAAAGAGGCAAAGAAGTAACAGGAGTGGGTTTTAGTAGATTTCTCTAAAAATCTATTTTTTCTAAAAAATTGCCATAACTGTAAAAACTATGATTAAAAAAAAAAACAGCACTTCCCCATGCCTTGACACAACTCAGAAGGTATCATGACAGATGACACCAAAAATGGCAGAACAATCCACAATGAAGAAACAAATATAAAACCTAAATTTAAATTAAACAAAAATACACAAACATTGTGTGTTTCACGGTTACGCCAATACGTCCTGTTAATCATAATGCCAATCAATTACGTAGCAGTTGCCTGACGCTAGTTTTTAACTGAACCACTAACATAAATAATGCCAATTTTAAAATTAAAAACTGCAAAAATTAAAGCATGCGAAATACCGCAGTTCCGTGGCTAATCTTGCAGCCATGCCGTATAGTTGATTGAATGGCCTGAGAATGAAACACGATGTAATAGCTAGCAATTTGGCCCGTCGTTAAAAGTTTACGAGCGATCACTGTCCTACCCCACGCGATTCATCAGCACCAAACCATTACTGAGGAGGTTTCCGATTTCTTTCCATGGCCATCATTAAGCGAATTGTTGTTCAAAATGTGCAATTTAAATAAATAGCGCATTTTTTTGTATCAGCAAGTGGACATTGCAAGTGGATGCTGTTCACGTTATTTCAAGTTTGTTGGAAAATGTATTTTGGGGACGTTTGGGAGTAGTTAAATGTATAGTGTAGTAGTGTTATTGTGTTGCTTGTGAGTAAAGTTGTTTGTAGGTAATACGGTGTTTAGAACACTTACTAATGCCGTTGTTATTTTATTTTTTAATAATGATGGGTTATTCTTTTTTATTTAAAACGTGTTGCGCCGACCCCAAATAACACGGGATAAGGGCAGGAAGATGATGATTCTTTTTTATTTATTTATTAATTATAGCACTCCAACAGATTACTTCGCAGAAACATTTACAAAAAAATAATCTTATGAATATAATAATAATAAATTATTTATTGATGTAAAATTATCGCAGCGAATCCTTCAGAGAATTTGGTTAATACACAGGCTGTCAGGAAATTAATGGATTACTTTGAAATAGCTTATGCCCTTTCAGAAAAACATAGGAAAAAAAATCTATCCTAATTAGTACCAAGATGAGTATTAAAAAAAAAATTACTTGTGTTACTTTATAAACACTATGAATAGAAATGAATGAAATTCATCGGTTTTTTATTGTTTTTTTATTGTTTTTAATATTATAAACAAACTATTCTGATAGATAGATAGTAAATAGTAAGACTAGTTATTGTACTTCTTTTTTTATTTAAGCAATTTCTTTTAGTTTGGAAAATTAGCATGGTTTATTTTTTAAACAAAGTTTAAACATCTTGGATAAAAAAAAAAATTATGAATATTTTAATGACCAATAATTTTAATATAATATCGGCTTCAAGTAGATTTAATAATGGTACAATTCATAATTTTATCTGCGTTAAATAGTGAATTATTTCTATTAATGTAGAAAGGGAGAAAAAATTACTGGAGAATAAAAAATAACACGGTATCTGTGATGACATATGGTACTGAAACATGGTCGCTTACAATGGGCCTCATCAGAAGGCTTACAGTCACCCAAAGGGCAATGGAAAGGACTATGCTCGGAGTTTCGTTGCGTGATCGCATAAAGAATGAAGATATACGCAGGAGAACCAAGGTCGCCGACATAGCCCGAAGAATCGCCAAACTGAAGTGGCAGTAGGACACATTGCTCGTAGAACGGATGGTCGATGGGGCCGAAAGGTTCTAGAGTGCCGAGAGTCGCGGGAGTGCGGTGGATGCGAGACGCACATGATCGGTCGTTGTGGCGTCGCTTGAGGGAGGCCTACGTCCAACAGTGGACGTCTTTCGGCTGAAATGATGATAATGATGATGAGGTTCTAATCACCCAGTTATTGCCTAGGCCTCCTCTAACTGGTGAACCTTGAATGCGTGTTTAACGGACACAAGATCAAAGTTCTGAAGGACAAACAGATATTTGTATGTAAATTGAAACCAAAAATATACATATGCTAATGTTTATTATCAGAATAGCACCATTTTCCAAGTCTGCCGTATAATAGACGATTGTACAGTAAGCCACTTAATTACCTGAGCATTTTCTTACATTTCATTCCTCAGGAAAAGGAGTGGAGACCGATTTAAACTAAGTGCTTCGAGTAACTTACTTGTCTTATACTTAGTCAGGAAAATAAAGTGACGAAATTTTGCAATAAGAAGTACTTTCAGGTAAAGAGTTACCATGGCCCTAGAGCGCACAGGGCAGACATAGGTTGGTTTCACTCATTAAAAGTTTTCGCACTCTCGCTCCACCTTATAGAGAAAGAATTCATTAGATGACTTTCCACCTCACAAAAAAAAATGCTATCTGAGGCACGAAGGAATCTCGATATTTTAAGATAAGATGGCCGCTCATCCACAGATTAACCTCTGCAATCGTTGCTAAACCTCGGATACCATACTGCTATTGTAATTTAATTTGTGTGTTTTAAAGTATCAAGGTTTGCTACAATACGAATGTTGACGATTTTTTAATAATTAAACCATTATTTAATTAATTAATAATATAATTATAAATAATTAATTTATATTATAATCATAATATTAAAATATATTAATCTTTTTTTCATTTTATAAATATACACTTAATTATTTCGATAAGTATATTCATCAAATTTATCAAATTATGATAATCATAATATCTGTCAATAGACGTCCATAATTGGACATAGGCCAAGTGTCACCATAACGACCCGTCCTTTTCATCTCGCATCCATTGGATTCGCGCGATCCTCACCAAATCATAGATCTACCTTGTGAGAAGCCTTTCAATGCATGGTGCGTCGTCACTCTAGAACCTTTTAGCCCAATTGATTATCTGTTCAGCGAACAATGTACACTGCCACTACCACTTAAGTTTGGCGATTCTTTGATTGCCAATTTAACCCTAATACTAACCAATAAGACTCAGAATCGACCAACTATATCGTCTGAATACAGTTGGAAAACTCACCTAAGTAATGGAAAAGATTTTTTCCTGGACCGAAAAGGAATGCTGAAGGTGGCTTGCTAATTATAAGGTGCGAGAACTGAATTTTTATGAAACGGCCTTGAAGCCAAATAGTTCTCTAAAAGCTTTGAAAAGTGTTCATTTACATAATGTCTTATTCAAATTGTGGGAACTTAAGTACTTCGTAAACGTTTTCGTCATGCCATTCTACAGCCAAATTGTTTTAGATAAATATTCAGGAACCTTATTTTCATTTATAAGAGTGCAAAAAAAACTTTTTTTTTTGCGATCGAGCTGCTAAAGTTTGCTAGCTCAGCTCAATTTTTTTTGTATGTACCTAATAGTACCAAATAAAGAAAATAGTATGTTACTTCAAATAAATGTAAAATTAATATCAATGCTTTTTTTATTATTTGTAAAAAGTAACTTTATTCAAAATCACAAATAGAAAGTTTTTAAATCAGTTCAATTTTATTTTTTTAATAATGTTTAACTTGTGCTTGCTCGCCAACTTTAAAATGTAATTATCTTTAATACGAGGATTCTATTGATAGTAATGTCTAAGGCAAAATGGTTTAGAACTTCAATCTCTAAACTTTTGTATATTTTTCATCACTTAACGCTAAAAAAGAATATACCAGCGAAATTTTGTTCGAGAATCTGTCATCACTCTTTCAGTAAGTTTGAAGCCTTTCAAATCTTGTGGAAAGGATAACTGTCAAGTTACAGATAAAGAATGCACAAACTACAAAGTGACGTCACCAGCATTTGGTTATTCGCATAGAAAAGGAATAGCGAGATGTTCACACTAGGCTGCCACTCTTCTTCACACAAATATTTGAAATTGCTTTTTAATTTTGATGCGGTTTTCAGACAAAGATTTATTTTAGTATTATTTGTTAGCACAGCAGGCTTTATAATATATCCACTGTTCGGACTCAGGCCTCCTCTATAGAAGAGGGAATGAGCCGTTTTCCACCACGCGGGCCTTGTGCGGGTTGGTGGATGTCACATTTCTACGAATTTTTGGTTCAAGGATATGGCTATATGTTTCCTCACGATGTTTTCCTTCACTATTTTGATAGCATGGTGATGAAATAAATTACACAATAATGCGCCTGGCTGGGTTTGAACCCGCAAACCTACAATTCGTCAGTCGGGGCCGTTACCACTCGTCCAACACTGCTCCTATTTTTATTTGTTGTTTAGTACAATATATTTTTCAGAAATAAGCACAGGCAAATATACACGCTTTCCTAGAACTAACATAAAACCTATTTATATTCAGTGTTTCCGTCTAATTCTTAACAATCTGAACGTTTTCATTCCATTTTAAATTCATTTCAATTTCTTAAAGTGTACTCTTTACGTTTTGCGAAAATTCAAGCGGCCACACTTTTGAACTAGGCAGTATTAAACCGTCGGGGAAGTTTTATTCAGAGCGAGAAAATTAAAACAGGGATTTGGTGGCATTAGATGTAAGTACTGATACTCGGTCCCTTTTATTCAGTGTTTTTGGTGTAAATGTGAGGCACGTTCTGTCCAAATGAACGTTTTGACGAGAACGATGAATTTTCGCCTGTTTAGCCCCATATCCCTAATTAAATCTGGTTCGCACATGACATGCGGCTCCAATGGCTGCCTGTTACGCTGCGTATGAAAACGGATTAGATGGTAGGCCGTGGTAACTGCTATTTTCACTTAGATTGTTGAAAATGCGACGCTTATTACACCCAAAATGTTTGCCATATGTAAAACATTTTACATCGTCTTTTTACCCTACTTTATTCAAACAAGCGAGAACATTCAATAATGTCCCAACAATGCAGCTTTAAATCACATAATCGAAATGACATTGGATTTAATGGCGCATCAAAACGTATTTTAATTTGAATACACGAATTGCTACGCAGTTGCATGAGACTTAATTGAATCGTAGTGAATTTTGATTTGTGGACAACTTCAATTTTGATTGTGATCATGATGATTTTATTCAAATGTGTTTTGATTGATTATTGCTGTGAAAAACCTTTTTAGGGTTCCGTAGCCAAATGGCAAAAAACGGAACTCTTATGGATTCGTCTGTCCGTTCGTCCGTATGTCACAGCCAATTTTTTCCAAAACTATAAGAAATATACTGTTGAAACTTGATAAGTAGATGTATTCTGTGAACCGCATTAAGATTTTCACACAAAAATAGAAAAAAAACAATACATTTTGGGGGTTTCCCATACCTAGAACTGAAACTGTGTCCCGTACGTGTGGGGTATCTATGGATAGGTCTTTAAAAATGATATTGAGGGTTCAAATATGTTTTTTTTCTTAACTGAATAGTGAAGAGAGAGACACCTACAAAGTGGTAAACTCGTATCCCGTCCTCCCCTGTACCTTCTAAAATAAGAGAATGATAAAACTAAAAAAAAAAATATATGATGTATATTACCATGCAAACTTCCACTGAGAATTGGTTTAAACGAGATCTAGTTTTTTTCTTTATACGTCATAAATTGTAAACCGCGATTTACCTTTCAAGTTTGTACGGAACCCTCAGTGCGCGAGTCCGACTCGTACTTGCCCAGTTTTTTTAGTAATTTACTCAGAAATTGTTCCGACTTTGAATGAAGAAGAAGTGAATCTTTTGAATCTACTACGTACCTATTTCCATTATTTTTTACTATGGTGGAAAAATATACTAGAAAGTAGATATAGTGGCAATATGAAAAGATTCTCAGCGTCCAGAAACCTCCAAAGGCTCGGAGTTTCCCTGCAAAGTCTGTAGAAGCGAAGTTTTTGAAACTCTAGAAATTAACAAAGGTTGTGTTGAACGGTGACTGCTAACCGTAAAAAACTTGGAAAGCTATTTACTACCGCAGTAGCAAGAACCAAAGTTGGTACAGTAAAGTATGAAATAAGGAAAAAATCTATTAAGCTCTCTAGGAAACAAATCCCAATTCCCACTTGATTTTTAATTTTCGTTTTCGCTTCCAGAAAAATACGAAATACAATAAACAAGTACCTATTTTAAGAACGTCACCAGGATTGAATTCTATT
Source organism: Mythimna vitellina (assembly GCA_949316375.1). Taxonomy (NCBI): domain Eukaryota; kingdom Metazoa; phylum Arthropoda; class Insecta; order Lepidoptera; family Noctuidae; genus Mythimna; species Mythimna vitellina. The sequence continues at coordinate 11,103,973 of OX438698.1, forward strand.
TGTGTCACTTTTATTGACAGACGTGATCATCATAATCACTAGATGGACATATTATGTACAAAATTAGATCAATCAGAAGACAAGAAAAAAAATCAAATTAAATTACTTTCTCTTGTAAAATTCCACTGGAAAATAAAAAAGAGCATATTGTGTTTAAAACACTGTTCTAACCGTCTAACGCGATGTTTTGTCTAATTCTCACATGTTTTTTTAAACACTCACCATTGTGGTTTGTTGAAAATGCGCCTTTCCGCTGCCTCGTACTGTAGCGATGGTATCCGGAACACTGGACGCCGGCAGAGGTAATAAATATACAGCCTGGCTTGCGAATTTGTGTCTTGCATAGATAAAAAATAATATCTTTATCGTGGCTTACATTTTAAAGTTTGTTTTGCATTGCTTGTGCATTATCTTTTTGAGGAAGTTTTACATTCAATATTTTCCTGTAGTATAGTAAGACCTTTTAACAGTACCCGTACATAAATATGATACATTAAACACTAGAACAAGACTTACGTACAAGTATGAGTAAGATAGACAATGGCTTAAGAGACCCGAAATTTTTCAAACTGTCTGTTTTTTCTGATAGCCACTACTTGGGGGTCCTTAAGTCAAGAATAGGTTACTTCTAGGCAAATGTGTTCTATCGTTGACTACATCGCACTTTGCAGGTGTGATAATAGTCAGCCTCGAGGAAATTAAACATAAAAAAGCATTGATATGTACCGTATAAACTCCAGTAGGTTCTGTAAGTTAGATATTCAGAGATCGGCTAGTCGCCAAGATAGTTCGTTTAAATGACCCCACCGATGTTGCTATTGGATGCTAGTTTATTACTGGTTAAAGACACAATATTTACCACGATGACGGTGCAGGCACACACACATAGACCTACAATTACACATACATCTGACTCCTCCGACACTATTAAAAAAGTACCTATGAATTAAGTACCAAGCATTAAGTTAGGTATACAATACCTACATAATAAAATAACATAACTTAAATAACTACAAGCAATAACAGCATTAAATATATCAATCTATGTATACACATTTAACACATCCCGTTTATAACGTTTCTTTAATTTTACTAGATATTAAAATACATGAGTGATACAATTACAATCTAAACCTTATAATTAATCTTACGTCTACAACTACGAGCCGACCTTGTAGGCTGACGTTCAACGGCACGAACGCCACGATCCTCGGCGTCTTCTTGGTTAGCAGCGTAGGGCGTAGGTAACTACTATTTCGTAATCTGATTCCAAATTACAACTAAAAGTAGTTAACTACAAGTAGTTTGATTACACGAAGTAGTTGTTAATTTGATTGCTGTAATCTAGTAGTTATATGTAATTACTGATTAGTTCAGTACTAAGAACTTATATTTTGCAATTGAATAAACATGTAATGTGTTAGAATCGTTGATTTGTCAAAACTGAATCTGGCTCTAAAATTTAATTTAAAAAACAACGGAATATAACTGTTTATAAAATCACGTATTTTTACTTTCTTGAATAATTAATTACATGCAAGTCGTACACAGGCGGTCCTTACACTGAACACGAGAGCAACGAAGACGAAGATACTAACATACAACACTAACAATTATAGGTATAATAAGTCTTTTGTTATATTACTAACACACAAACCCAAAAAAATTTTTTTTGTAAAGAGTAATAAAAAGCTTTTTTTTTATTTAAGTCGTAAATGATTATGAACTTAAATTTATTACATACTATAATTGCGTTGAATGATAAGTAATAAAAAAATTCAATCTTTAAATGTGTAGTTATTAAAAGTAGTCTCATAATCGTGATTGCAACTACAATTTGTAGTAAGTAATCAAAATGTTTAACTACTTTTTACGATTTTTTAATGTAATTTTTAGTTGTGATTTCTAACTACAATATTTAGTCTTAGTTATTAGTCAGTAGTTATATAACATATTGCCCAACACTGGGTTAGTCTTAATATCATTATGATCGTTATCATCGACTTTTCCTTGACCCTCAGCCCACTCACTCCTCCACAATATCATTTTCCTCGCCCTCTATAGCCTGCGGTTCATTGTCATGTGATAATGTTTGTGACGGCTGGGAGGGCTGCGGCTCTTGCGCCCGCGCCGGCACAAGCCTAGCATAGCGGGCGCGGCGTCTCAGACGGTGCGGGGTTCGCGACGTCAGCACGTGCCCAGTTCATCTCGCTTTCAGTAACGGTTGCACCTATATATTTGCTTATCTGATCAATATACCTACAGTTTACTAATGTAAACTGTGTTTTAGTCCTTAACAAATATCTCAATCATGCGATTACCTATTAATTTAATTACTTTACCTGTAATTCATATCTCTCTTCTGGCTGTGTACCATTTTAACCAAACCTTATCAAATTCAATTATTATTCTATTAGTTTTTTAAATTGGCATTACACTTTTATCTATATGACTATCTTTTAATAACAGATCCAGCCTAGATGTTATTTTTCTACCAAACATAAGTATTGCTTCGCTGCTTTCGCCCGTTGCACAATGTAGTGTGTTGCGATAAGCAAATAAAAATATGAATAATTTCCCATTTATCCCATTTTGCTGATTGTTATCTATATGAAATGAGAAACTGACTGACTGACATATCAACGCACAGACGAAACTACAAGAATTAGGACCGTGAAATTTTGCACAAGGTTTCCTTTTATAACGAAGAGAGTATTTTCCAAAATGCACTCCCTAAGGGGTTGAAAGGGGGTCTAAAGTTTGAATGGAAAAACCTAATTTCACGCGGGCAAAGCCGCTGGCAGAATATTCCTTTATAATACATTTTATCATTCTCTTGCATGTTTTCACAGAATTTTCGGCCTGTCCTATACAGGAAAAGTGATAAATAGCTGACGTTATTATCAAATACTCTTCTAAATTTTATATAATTATTGAAAACTACGACATTTGGTATACCGAACCTAGAAAATCATTCTTTTAATTTTGTAATAAGCGCCCGACTTGCAGTACCGCCGCTCATATTTAAACACCCACGAGGACACGGCGTTGCTCTGCCCAAGCGGGGCACACCTCCACCATGTGCTCTACCGTGTCCTCCGGGTGGGCCGCACAGTGGCGACACCCGGGCGTCGTTTCTGTACGAATCCGGTGCAGGAACCTCCCGAACTTACCGTGTCCGGTGAGAACCTGCGTCATGCGGAAGGTGAGGACGCCGTGAGGTGGGGAAAGAACAATGTATGGCAACTTTGGAAAATTATCTTCATAACTAAATGAACAAAAATGCGGCATATGGTTTTACTTCTACTGATTAATTTATAATCTACTCTTTAGGCTTTTTTTTTTAGATGCGCTTACTTGGAAAATGACTCCTACCGTCTTTAGGCTCATATATAACTCATAATGGATTTTTTTCAATGGAATGTATGAAAAAGATTGGTGGTCAGCCACCACATGGAGAAAAAACCTTCAGTTATATATATAGTATATACATCTGAAGGTTTTTTGCTGATATATTATCAGCTAGTACATAGGAATTCTAAATTTAAAATACTGCATCATTATTTATTATTTATCACAAGCAAGTAAATAACTGCCGTTCACTCTCAATAAGGTTCAATTGAAAGCTAGCGTCAGGTTGCTGAACTGGACCTATTTGTCGCAGCCGTGAGACACACATTGTATCAGTGTTTTTTTTCTTTTTTATCTTAAGTTGCCTTAAATTTTGTTTTTACAGTGTGTGTATCCATGTGTGCCAACTAAAATATTTTTCTTTATTTCTTTATTTTTCTTTTATCGTCAACAGTCAGACTAGACACAACACCAGTCTGGTCGGAGGATCCTGCGGACTTCACACTCTGTTCCGCATACTTTTAAAGTTTTTTTTTTGTGTATTCAAACGCTGTCTTTTGTGGGCCTAATTATAGCCAACTCTCTTATCAGCAGAAGTTTTACAGCAATTATCCAGGGTAGAAGAGGCATTAACTGCCCAGTTTCACCGGCAGCAGGCACCTACTACAGCAGGGCTGCAGAATTGTTCGAAAGAGTTACCGTGGCTCAGGACCGTAAAGGGCAACTGAAGAAAGGAGGTGGGTTTTAGTCAGTAAAAATATGAAATCAATTGATAATTTCAAAACTAGCAAAAAAAGTTTTTTTTTTGTGGCGTAACAACAAATTTATAGTTTTCAGATTTATTCCTATACTTGTGCTATGAGATCTTGCTTCATGACAAATTTCGGGATTCTAGGTCAACGGGAAGTACTACCTTATGAATTTTGGTTCCCTTGAGAATGTCGAAAAATACGTTTATTTGCGACATAAAAGGCCGTATCGTTTATCCGTTATCTCAGAAGTGTGATTTTTTCACGGCTTCAATGGACCGCAGACCTGAGTATATGATTTTAATTTCAACTCGATACCTCCACACGTACCCAAGATAAAGGTTCCTGACAGACAGATAGACAGACAGACGGACAGAAAACCAAGTGATTCTTTAAGGGTTTTTTCCTTTTGAGGTACGGAAACATAAAAAAGATACAACAGTAACCATCGTAACACTCACAAGTGAGCCCCCTCACTAAATGCCCTTCAAAAACTATAGCGGAAGCTCGTCAACTTATAAATTTACTCATAAAAATAGTAGCTTGTTTATGAAAGAGGTCAGTGTGCGGTGGCGTGCTTAGGAAGTGTTAACAGCGGGGCGTGCCTGTGCTATCTAGTATCTCGCGTAGGGCAATTGCACTTGTCAGCCGGGGTTCGGCGCTTCCTTACTCGCGTACCGTACTGCACCCCAGCTCCCAACCCTACCCGTCGAGCCCGTACACAATACCGCTGCGTTACGTTTACTCGACGAGTGGTGTAGTTCCTCCACTTAAACGGTTTAAGGTCCAGTCGAGTGATGTATTACTATGTGAGAATTTTTGCTGTAGTAGTCGTTTTTTGTTGCTCTGAGCGAAAGCAAAACAGCATATCAGCCTTTCAATGTTCCCACTATTGGGACTCAGGCCTCCTCTCTAGAAGAGGGAACATCAAAGGGAAGGAGGTTATGTGTATGTCTGATGATGTTTTGTTCGTGTTGTTTAAACTGCGGTACAAAAACAAAGAAGACATTGGATAAGTTAATAATGCTAAATGTCAAAAAACGTGAAGAATTTTATTCCTCGATATATTATCATAAGCATAATCAGCCTTTTAATGTTCCCATTGCTGGGACTCAGTCCTCCTCTCTAGGAGAGAGAATGGCCAGAAAGTAATCCACCACGCGGGCCTAGTGCGGGTTTTTGAATGTTACATGTTTTCGAATTTTTGGCTTTAGGATATGCCGGTTTCCTCACGATGTTTTCCTTCGCCGTTTTGAGAGCAGTGGTGATGAAATAAATTACACAAAGTAATGTACCTGGTGGGTTTGAACCCGCGACCTGCAACTAGTAAGTCGGAGCCATTACCACTCGGCCACCACTGCTCTGAGTGAGAGTATCTGTCTTCAATCTGTGTAAGCTTTTCCTAACTGTGTTAGGATCAGCTTCCAGTTTATCCATATACAATTCATAAAATAAAAACAAAATATTTTTATTTCACATAGGCCTACATGGGCACTTATAAAACGTCAGAAGCTAGTAGTAGCTAAATATCAGTATTTCACAGACGGCTATTGGGTAATACGACCATACCTCTCGGCATGAATTGTGTTTGCCACGTTTACACGTAGGCCCAGCCTCGGCCAATCTCCACGGTGCCGCTAGACCACTTTTCGACTTTAAGGGCCTATTACACTACGCGTTATTCAGACAGTCTTAGTCTATGTATTTCATTGTATCTCATCGTTTTCTTTCCTTTTTTTACACGACATTGGCGTAAGTTGCTCTTTTTCTTGTGTGACGCTACATAGACTAAGACTGTCTGAATAACGCGTAGTGTAATAGGCTCTTTTGAGTGCGGGGCGCTCCTAACCCTTTTAAGAACGCAATTTACTGTGTTTCGCACTAGTGCGGAAAAGTACATTTATCGTACAACACACCCACAAGTCACGCGTAATCTCCATTTATTTATGTATTTGTAAATATATTGAAAAATTTCGTTTGATACACACGGAAATTTGTCACTGCAGCCCTCGGCTCCATCACTGACTAAAACCTGTCAATGTTCCTTCAGTTGACCTTTGCGTTCCAAGGCCACGATAACTCTTTCGAAAAATCCCACAGCTTTAGCAGGCGGGTTTGATAACTTAAAACAAAGTAGAAGTAGGTACTTCACTAAATTCTCTCATACTTTTATATAATCTTAGCTAATTTGCTTTTGTCGGAGATTAATGCTTCGAAAGCATTAAATTGTTTACCTAAAAAACCAGAACAAACAATTCCGAATAAGAGAATTCGAGCTTATTCTACCTCTTATATAAACACTCAATTTATGTAATAGGAACAAAGATTTTTCTTTGAGTAAGCCAAAGCGGTGTGAGGATAATTAAATTGATATTATGACTGAATATATGGATATATCTGTCTCCCGCAGTTTCGTCCGCGTCTTTGGTTACCACTCTGCACCTATTGGTCATAGCGTGATGTTATATTTATTTATTTATAATAAGCACACCAACAGCACAGTCACTTACAATTCAAATAAACTTAAATCTAACATTGAAATTTCAGTAACCATGTAAATAACAGGTATGCATGACATTGACCAAATGAATATTAGAAACAAACACAGAACAAAAAAGTGTGTTCAGAATACCTAAATCTAGAACACTAAAAAGACAAGCAAGATATGCTTATAGCGTTCCTTGATAAATAGGCTATACAACAGTAAAATATTGTTTTAATTCGAATCAGTAGTTTCTGAGATCATTGCGTTCAACCAAACAAATCCACGTCTACACTAATATTATAAAGAGGTAAAGTTTGTTTTTTGGAAAAACTGGTCCGATTGCTTTGCAAACTTTTTTCCTCGATAGAAAGCAGCTTTATTTCTGAGTGACATAAGTTATATTTTATGTACGCGAGCGAAGCTGTGTGCAAAAGCTAGTTCTTAATATTTATATGTCGGAGAAGTCAATAGTACGGAAGCTTAAGAACGAATGAACGAGCTAAGCGAAACACTTTTCGCTTAGCTCGTTCATTCGTTCTTAAGTGACATGTGTCACTACACATGTCACTTTGACAGAATCCGCGCTGACGTTTGCACGAACCGAGCAGATAAAAGTGCAGTAGGTACTACCGCAGAGGTCCGAGGCTCTTTCCTGTGTCGGCAGTCGTGCCAACAACTTCGACTGTCGGAGACTATTTCACTGCTCGTTGTGTAAAGTGAAAACCTAAAGCTTGCATCATAATAAATCAGTTGTATGATCTGGAATAGTTTGTTTATTGCTCGATACCCAGCCATCGCCCACAAAACAGAGTCCCTGGACAGAGCTTCAATGATGATCGGCATCCTTGCGCCGACATATAAATATTATTATTCTTATTATCGATTTCAATACTCTAGACAAACCATCTTATACTAAACTAGATGCTGCAGAATCTGATAATGATATTCTGAATAAGGCTTTCATTTACCGGATTTTTACAATACCGGTATGATCACGTGATCACGGTATTGACCACTGTTCAATCAAGAAAATAATAAAACTTTTAAAAATCATGTTTTATTTTCAAACTAGTCTTTATTTTAGTTATTATTTTCCGAAAATAATAACACAAATCTTTATTACCCAAAATTACTAAATTTTTTGGGCCAATCGTGTTTTACAAAAACATACATATATTCTACGTAAAGAAATATTAGGTTTTAATTTCTTTCTTTATCTTGGCGAGGCAGTGAAGCTCGGAATTTACTGTTTCAATATTACAATTGTTCCACGGGTAGGAGCCCTACGCGGTTAAATCCCGTTTTTAATAGCTATGTATAGAATATAATGAAGTACCTACACCCTAAATTATTAATTCATAATATAACCTAATATCCCCGTTAAAATTTGTTTATCCAGTCTACCCTGCCTGTAAATCAAGTTCCATTCTCGCGGGAAAATAAAAAGTAGCATTGCTAATTATAATATTAACTACATTCCAATAATAATAAAAATCTAATATAATCATATATATATTATTATATATATATTATATATAATAATAATATTATATATAATATAACATCTATCTATCTTTCTATTCCAGTGAAATCCCGTATTAATTTAGTTCGACCGTTTCGAAGATGTATTCCATGGTGTGAAATCCTGTTCCTACGAGAAAATAAAATATAGCATAAGTTGCTCTCTCACTCTGGCTCTTCGTAACTTCAATTATTTTTAATAAAAGTCCTATCAAAATCAGTTCTACCGTTTTGGAGATTATCCAAAACAAACACAGACAAGAATTTAAAAATCTCACTTTTTTATAGGTAGCGAATATATTTTAATTTATGCATTTAGTAAAAAGTGATAGTATGACGGTTAACAGGATAGAATGGAAGAAAAAAACGTGCAAATACATCTTATTTGCCATCGCACAAGGGCAGAAAGATGATGATGATGCATTTAGTAAAAAATATGTTTAATCATTAAATAAATAATTTACATTTGCAAATATGTTTTAAAGAATACTTTAACACCAAGACTTTTTTGTTAATTTAAATTTGATGAGGCTGATTTTTCCCTGAGAAGAATAACTGAAACAAAGTCAAAGGTTAAAGTTTCTTTTTAAATCCATACCTCAAACATATAGTTTTCAAAATAAACTTTAAATTTCACGTATACATTCAGTCAAAAAAGTATCGGGAATGGGTGATTTGTTTATGGTTCCAAATTCAAATTTTTGTTTTTTTGTAGTTGTTAGATTGGCACAACTGTTTTCCATTTTGGCGCGGAGTTTGAGTTGCATCTGTTATTTATATTAAATACAGTGCTGGTTTTAGTAATATCATATATAGTGTGTATTGCGAATTTCATAATGGACAAAAATATCGAACAAAGAGTTTGTCTTAAATTTTGCATCGCCAATGGAATTTCGTGTTCGGAGTCACTGAAAATATTACAGAAGGCTTACGGTGAATCGACTTTATCAAAAACTCGTGCTTATGAGTGGTTCAAAGCGTTCAAAAGCGGTCGAGATGTGATGGAAGATTTGCCTCGCTCTGGTAGGCCGTCAACGTCTGCAACTGAAGTTAACATCGCAAAAGTGAAGAAAATAGTGACTGAAAATCCCCATTCAACTCTAAGAGATAGTCGCCGAACTTTCTGTATCTCACGAGTCGATCCGTACCATTTTAACTAACCATTTGGGTATGAAACATGTTGCTGCTCGGCTAGTCCCAAAAGATCTGAATTTTCTCCAAAAACTCAATCGCATGAAAGTCGCTGAGGACATGCTAGAACGAGTCAGTTCGGACCCAACATTCATGAAACGTATTGTTACTGGTGACGAGACGTGGGTTTACGAGTTTGACATGCAAACTAGTCGACAAGCTTCGGAGTGGCGCCTTCCAACTGAACCGAAACCGAAAAAACCACGCCAAAGTCGATCAAAAGTCAAAGTCATGTTGACTGTCTTCTTTGACTATCGCGGTGTTGTGCACTCTGAATTCTTACCGGAAGGTCTAACGGTAAATAAAAAATATTATTTGAGCGTTATGCTGCATTTAAGAGAGCGAATTCGACGAAAAAGGCCAGATTTGTGGAAAGAAAATTATTGGATTTTGCACCACGACAATGCGCCTTCGCACAAGGCTATCATTGTGAACGAATTTTTGACCAAACACTCAACAAATACCATCCAGCAACCACCATATTCACCAGATATGGCTCCTGCTGACTTTTTTCTTTTTCCTAAACTCAAATTACCACTTCGTGGCACCCGTTTTCAATCGATAGAAGACATAAAGGATAATTCGCGGCGAGAACTGAAATCAATTCCGGAAGCAGCGTTTAAAAAATGTTTTGATGAATGGATTATTCATTGGCGCAAGTGTATCGTTTCTAAAGGAGCATACTTTGAAGGTGATAAAATAAATTTTGATGAATAACAGACATTTTGTGTATTATTGATCTTTTCCCGGTACCTTCTTGACAAAGTCGTATGTATAGAAACAGATAATACAATTTTTTACCACTTATTACAGCAAACCACAATAAAATGTATTCTTGTTTTTAATACCGTAATCACGGTATTGGCTCGTCAATACCATCCCCTCAAATTAAAAAAGAGCAATATACATATATCCGTGATCACGATATTACGGGATCTAAGGCTGCTGAATCTAATCATCAGTCATTTATTTATCAGGCAACTAATCTAGGTCGGTCTCCGATTAATCCGTCTTTCGCCCTTAACCTTTCGAATACCGTAATTAGAGACACAATCGAAAGACAATGAGAGAGCGAACGTTCGCTTGGGGTTTAATGAATTAAATATCAAAAGAATAGTTGCCCATCAATGGTGATCTATTATCTTTAGTCTGTGATGTCTGTATTCTATGAGAGTGTCAGTGGTATCACGAAGCCGTGTTAGAATACCAGCGCAGTGTTATTTCTTTTTAAATATCGCAGCTCTTTTAACTGTTGTTATTGTATTTTTACACGACTGCCCAAAAAAAAAATCGCAGACGGGGGACTTCTTATACTATAAGAAAGTATTTATAATTCAGAGTGGTCCCCCGGCTGCGATGAAAATTTCAGTTTTGTATATCAAGTAGTTTCCTTGATTCCGTGTTTAGTCAATGAGTGACTATTTTCTTCACTTTTTTATAAATTAACAAACATCTTGTTTTTTGATTTTTGGCTTGGTTCTTTGACATGGCAGTCGTGTCATTTTTTTTTTAAGTGGGTTCTATAGAGATTATTTAACATTGTTATTTGTCTTGTAAGAGTCTGAAATAAATATTTTTTTCTTTCTATCATGAGACGACTAAGCTGTGGGAAATTTAGCGCCAATTATCAAATATCTTCACCCGCTCTAACGAGCGAGAGGGAGCCTAAAACTCTTACTGGCCAAAAACCCACCTGTATTTTTCAGTGGCTTTTTGCGTTCCAGGCCCACGGTAAGTCTTTTAAACATCGCTGAAGCCCTAGTAAGCATCGGTCCTACTAGGTCTCTTTAGTTTTACTGACATGTAAAGAAAAAGAACGTACACAGATGCTCATAATGTAGAAAAAACTCGTTGAGGCACGCGTGGAACACAACATGTCGTTGACTCGGGCTTGGTCCTTACCAGATGGACGGCGAGCTACCCTTTGCTCGTCGTCCGCATGGTGACCAGAAATCACCATGCGTCTCTCGAAGCCCGGGGGGTATACTGCGGTGGTGTCGTCTCCCTTATGGTTTCAACCACCTCCTTCGCTCGCATTACAACTTCGCAGAAGGAATTATGGCCTGAATGAGAGCCAGATGCGAGAATCGCTGCCACCGATCGCCTCAACGAGGACAAGGAAGTGCGTCCAAGCGGGATAAACTTTCGCCGTATGCTTCACCGTGTCTTCCGGGCCTCCTTGGTTCTCCTGGGGATCTTTTTAATCACGCTAATATTATAAATACGAAGAGTGTACCCCCGCGGACTTGCGACTTTAACACCTTGACTGACGATGACGCCACGCGCACCCCGCACGTGTCATCATTATCACATCCGACTGTCTCCGTCAACAAAGATTTTATAGTGTGTGTATATTTTGCATTCATGCATCTAAGCGCTCAATGCATTTGGATGACATTTGGCACACCGATAAACCATATCCTAAAATAGGTCATACGATACTGTTTTTCCCGGTAATAATAATATTTTATTTGTTCCAAAAACTTACAGATACCTACAAACAGATATATTAAAAAAAAAAATGAAACATAATTAATAAGATACAAAGTAACGTTAAAGTTACGATTAATGTAAATACGGCTGGTGGAGTAGTACTAGACGAGTCTAGCAAACAAGATCTGTACAAAATTTGTGAGCCCCGCCTTTTAAACTAGGGTTATCCTGTATCTTAAGAGACAGTGATCAGCCTTAAATTTCTTTATACAACCAAGAACAAAATTTGTGGAGTGTCGGTCTATCATAGATATATTGCTGTAATTGGTTGTTTAACCGGTGTAATTAATTAATAAATAAATAGATTTGAGAGGCATTGGTGAAGGGTTATTGTATAAGAAAGGATAGTGTAACCCGTACATGTTGGTGAGTGCGTATGTGAGTGAAAGAGTACGTGTAACTGCACACCCAGGTGTGTATGTAGAACTGAGGGTGAGTGATATGTTCCCTTGGAATAATTTTCAACTTTCACGTTGGCGAAACCAACTGACAGAAGCTATCGAAGCTATTAGTCACATCACTACATATTATAAAACAAAGTCGCTTCCCGTTGTCTGTTCCTATGTATGCTTAGATCTTTAAAACTATGCAACGGATTTTGATGCGGTTTTGTTTAATGGATAGAGCTATTCAAGAAAAAGGTTTATATATATAATACATGCATAATATAGTAGAGAAACACTTTTAATTTTAAAGGTTTCTAATGTGATGTCGTTAAATAATATTTTTTTGCGCTTACATTGCAAACGCTGGCTGAACCCTATGAGATAGATCAAAATAATGTATTACAGTATTGTACACCTTAAAAAGGCCTAAAAAAAATCCGTGATGGTATATGTCTATCTCTTAGGGAAAACCCATAATAACCATTTTTTATCCTTTGCTTTTTACGAAAAATAATAGCTTGTTTACGAAGTGATTATAAGCAATACAGCTTTAATCTTTACCCAATAAGGTACCTTAAATGCATTGTGCATTTAATATAAATAAATATGGCCGTTTACAGCATGTAATTTAAGCGAATATTACCGAAGATATTACGGATTTAAAATGCAGGGATATAGCGGTTGCGGCGGTATCAGCATTGCACCTGTGCGAAGCCAGGGCGAGTCGCTAGTAATATATAATTACAGAAATGTCATAATTGTTAGCATGATTCAAGCTTTCGGAATTGATACTAGTTTTCTCTGTTGAATACAATAGTGAATCATTGTAATTGTTCCACACAATACCTATAGGTGGTCTATTGTATCTGCAATGAACACGAGGCACGACTACCAAGCAGAGTAAATAAAACATTATTCTACAAAAGGAGGTTCATTGTTCAATAATAAAGTAACAGAGAGGTAATTCATGTTGAATGATGTAGTTTGAATATCAGATAGGGCTGATCGATGGTGGCTCAGATCGTGGATATCTGTTGGATGGCGTGTCCGACCGTGCCTAAGTGTGGGTGAGTCTGTTCACTTAGGGTTCTGTGACAAAATGGGCGAAACAAGACACTTATAAAAAAACTCGATATCTATAAAATACATCCTGGAGTGGACGGTTTTTAATATTGATATCATGGAAGTTATATTTAGGTACAATTATACTCCTTGCTAGCTTACTATTTCATTATTTTTAGCACGTTCTTAACGCGTTAAAAAGCCATTAATTTCTCAGGAGAGGTGGCTTCGGGTGTTACCATAGTACGGATCACCCTTTTTTTTTCGGTGGGAAAATCATCTAATGACAAATCCCGCTCCTGTTCCTTCTTTCTCTTCATCCCGGGGCCCCGGGCTTCGCTTTTACACTACCCGTGGCCCCAGTAGGCTTCGAACCTGCTGGGCCCCTACAGTTGCTGACATCTCCTTGAGGCGCGCATGGAACAACACGCGCCGTCGACGACTTGGGCTAGGTCCGTACGGTTACCGGACGGTCGGACGGCGAGCCACCCGTTACTCGCCGTCCGCAAGCCCGCGCCTTCGATGGCCGGAAATTGGAATCGGAATCCTGGCGGCGGTTAAGGCGTGAGGACCATTGCCTCACGCGATCGGCCGCCTCCTTTGCACTTTTTGCATTTTGGCGTAGCACTATGTCCTACGCCAAAGTGCTGCAGATATATGTGTGGGTGACGATCAGCGGGCACCTCCTTCCGCAATGTGTGTGAAGGTGGTGATGGAAGGAGATATTTGATATTATCTACCCACAAAGAGGAGCCGACTCCGTTATTCACCATGAGTGTATGCAATTATTTCTAAAACTGGTCACGATAATGACTCTCACTAAAGTAAAATCAGCTTTAGTGAGACAGGTAGATAAAATGCCAAAGCCTCAACTGACTATAATCCATTCTCTTATGCATTAAACAAAAGAGATTTATAAAAGCAGGTGTGCACAACATTTATTATTCGAGATAAATTCAAACAATTTCAATAAATAATGGTTTCAGTATAAAATTTTAATATTGCCTACTTAAATAAATTTGATTATTATAAGGTAAGTACTAAACACTTAGATAGGCAATTGAAATAGTTTTTTTTTTAATAAACGTAACTTTATTTCAACAATTTTACAATTACTTTTAAAATAGCGTATCAACAAGTTTCCACTTTACAAAACATATGAATTGTACTGTACACAATACAAGGCAACAAGATAATTATTTAACATTCAAACAAATAGAAATAAATAATATTATACAATATAATGAAAAACTGTTTCAGGTACTGACAACTGACTGACTCTGATTGACTGCTTCTTTTAGGTTTTTGACATGGATACTAGTTGTATAAGTAAGAACTGAATAATTCATTTAATTAAAAGCCTCATAAATTCAGAAGATGGATAGTTTAAATGAATTCATTTAATATAATTAAATTGGTATTTATGTTGATTATAATAAATTCAGCATCAATCTTAACTGTAATAAAGCACAATAAACATATATTGTACTTTTATTACAAAGTATACCATAAAACAACCTTTTTAACTTCTGTCTAATGCTATTGCGAATAGAATATAGGTATTCTAAAAATTTGAATAGCGACTTAGATTCTAAACTAAATTAAGACCAGCGGAACCCTAAATACGGGTTTACGCCTGGCCGGTACATTTTTTATCTATGAAGTGTTGAACTATCGTGTTCGTTATGAATGGTAGCGTGTTACTGCAAAAGTGCTGATATTGTTCGGGTACTTCGTTTACTTTGTTGACAGGACAAGATTAGGTTCTGACGTAGGGCTGTTGCACTTTGAAACAGTATTGTTAAAACTAAAGCCGACAGGAACTGGTTAAGAATTGCCTATGTCGTAATCAATCCTGGGCATTATTTTTTTGCTATTGCTTATGTAACTAGCCTCGCATTTTTGCATACATCCATTTCATCAATTTAGCTTTACCGCAACAAAACTGTATTAAAAAGATGGAGGTTTTTTTTTTGAGGTAGGAAAACATTTGATGATTTCTCACGCTCTAGGGCGGGGTGGGAAAGCGTGTCAGACTTTAACTGAGTAAAATCACACCTATGTCGCTTCAGTTGCCCTTTTGTTATAGGAACCACGGGTTAGCTGCTCAGAAGGCTTTAAAAGACATCAGCCCTGCTAGGCCCCTACGGTTTTGTTGCCATCACTTTGAGGCGCGCGCGGTACACTATGCGTCATCGAAAACTCGGGCTCGTTCCGGACGGTGAGCTGCCCATTGCTCGTCGTCCGCAAGCCCACGCCTATGGAGACTGGTAGTTGGGGTCGGGGTCTCGGTGGCTGGGGCTTGAGAATGTCCGGTCTTTAACGCGTGCGGCCGACTCCTTCTTTTAGCTTCGCGACGCCGCCACCCATTCAGATTCACACAGATTAACAGCACACCACCACCGATCATCCCCATGAGAACACGGCGGTGCTCCGTCCCGACTTTGGTGCAGAAACCTCCCGAACTTATTATGTCCGGTGAGGAACTGCATCATGCAAAAGGTGAGGACGCCGTGACGCCTGTCTATATAGCTTCTGCTCAAAGAGGGGACTTAGCGCCATGATCACAGGATGTGATGTTATTTTTCTACTCCGACCAAACAGACCATATTTTAATGCGCATGGTATAAGTGGCGCGATGTTGTTTACGTGATGAGATGCTAACCTCCAATTTTAGTTAATAAGAATTTGAAGTTAAGTATTTACCACACACTAGCCTAAAATCTATCAAACTTTAAGAACTTTCTTAAGTCCTATTACAGAAATCTGTTCATAGACATCACCTAAGCCGGCCAGCCTAAGCCTGTCAGCCAGCCTATTATAATGTGGAAAACATATACTCCGCGAAATGCACCTCTGTTAAAACATACAGACTACGTCAAATCCATTACATCGCATGCAATTCCATGTAAACCCAAATACCATTGTTTACTGTCCTGCATCTCAGGAGTTGACCCGAACTTACGATAGGTAGTATCAACAAAGCGCTAGACACAGTCTAAATCACTTCGAAGTAAACTTTGGAGACGAGTTTCTATCTATCTAGATAGATCTAGGTATTTGTTCTGTGAATTCCGGTAGAGGCCATATTTATACTAGCTTCTGCTAGCGGCTACGCTCGCGTGAAAGTCGATTTCTCCATACAAACTTTGGACCCCCGTTTCATCCCCTTAGGGGGTGAATTTCAGAAAATCCGTTTTTAACGGATGTCTAAACCCTATAAGGAACCTACTTGCCAAATTTTAACTTTGTAAGTGCTATAGTTTCTGAGATTTCGTGATTAATAAGTGAGTGATATTTCGCTTTTATATATATAGATTAAAGACTCGATGTAACTGTGATTATTCATTATAGTCATATTGTAATATGCCTACCGACTTACAATACCCTTTTGTAATGTATGACTTACAAATTAAAACTTTCGCGTCTTTGGTTACAGTTCCATGAGTCGTAGGATGTTGGTATACACCCAGTAGCCTTTCTTGATAAATGGGCTATTCACCAAACGCGGCATAGTCAGAAAACAAAAACGTGTTTATTTTAATAAAAACAAGAAAAAAAATTAACTAAAGGTTAGATATTTTAGTTATGTTAAAAAATGAAATAAAAAAACAACATCCTTTGTTCTAAAATACTAACATTTCAATAAAATAAAGCCTCTTAATTGAGCCTACCAGCAAAAAACTGCTCCAGTTTTTTAATTAGCACACTGTTACATGAACAGCAACTAGTAGAAAAAGAAGGTTTTAGAAAAAGGAGTTTTCAATTATTATTCAAACTCCATATATAACTGCCCTCCATTCAACAGATTTTTTACTAGAAACCAGTCTAGATATTATCCAAACCCAAGGACAGAACTCGATAAGGTCGACCGATCCTTACTTGAATAATGTCTGTAAGACACGGGACAGTATTAATTATACCGGCTGAGTCATTTGACCCCGGTAGGAATGTCTATGGCCACAATTTGACATTGACAATACCTTTATTCCGTAGCAATAAGAGTGGTTTTTCTATAACGCGAACTATACTCCGCTAATGACAATGTAAAGCTATCAACTACAAGCTTGAACGGTCATTAATGCATATTTATGTTGGAATTATTGGCAAAAATTGTTGGATTTATTTGATTGTTATCTGACAATAATCTTTATAGGTTCAACTGTTTGTGAGTCGCAATGACTACTCTAATAAGTATTAATAATAATAATTAAATTATTTATTTCAAGTTTCAAAGACTCTTAATAATAAAAATTATTCACACAATAGACACATTTTTTATAAATACCTACGAAATAGAATCACAAACATCAAAGTGATGAGGCCCGCCAGGGTCAAAGCCTACTGGGACCATGGGTGATGCAAAAGCGAACCGGGGCCCTGGAACGATGGCAAAGAAGGAACAGGAGTGGGTTTTAGTCAGTAAAAGTCTGACACGAAAGGGTGGGATATGTCATTAGATGATTTCGCGAAAAGGCGTGGAAGACTTTTACTGACTAAGCCCACCTATGTTCCTTCATTACCCTTTACGTTCTAGAGCCACGGTAACTCTTTAAAACGTTCCAGCAGGTCATTAGAATGTGGTACATTCGCATTCTAATAGAAAACAAAGGAACTTTGCTATAAAAACCACATTCTTTCTGACACTGGCTGATTACGCAAACCAATGCTCGCAGAACAGATCTATCTATGAGGCCGTAAGGTTCTAGAGTGGCAGCCGCGTACTGAAAGACGCATTCGTGGGCATCCGATAGATTCAAAATGAACCGGTCGTATTGGCAATACTTAGGAAAGGTCTATGTCTAACACTGGACGTCTTTCAGCTGAAATAATAATTGATTATATCATAATGATTTTTTTTATTGGGTGGTAAAATCGGGTTCCTTCTATTTGGCAGAATCTTGATACTCCGATTTTTATTTGGCATAACTCACATGGCATAATCTTATTTAATCGAATATTTTTAAGGCATAAAAATTATTTAGCATAACTTTTGTTTGGCAGAATATTTACGTGTCCGAATTTACAATGGCATACTTTTATCTTGGCAGAATTTTGTTTCACATAATTACCTTTGCCATAATTAATATTATGCATAATTTTGTTTAGCATAACATTTATTTAGAGATACGATTATTTGGTATGGGTGCATATTTGAACATCAAAAATTAAAATAGATGTATCTTCTTGTAAAAATTAGTGTTCAAAACATCAAAAACTTATAATATATGGAATAAAACTGATAATTTAAATAAAGTAAATTTATGCTGTCGAATGGTTAGATAACCTACGTGCAATGTATTTAAAATCGAATGGTCTGCAAAAGTGACATAGAATGTTCTAAATATAGCATGTATTGGTGGCATTTTCAATATTAAATTAAATTTGTGTCATAAAAAGTCAATACGTTGTGCTGCAAAATTTTGTGACAGAAACGAATCGCTGCGAAACCGACTTTACGCAGTCTTGTCTGCCCTACCCCTAGAGTGTAATTTAAACCCGCGTAGGCGCGGAGGGGTAGGGCGGCCCGCGAGCTGAGGAGCAGGTGGTTTGAAGGCCCGCCACCGCGGCTGAGGCTGGCCGGCGAAGCCGGCCAGCAAGCCGAAGCTGCGGTGGTGAGCGTTAAAACCATCTGTGACGATAAGCTCGCGTGGCGCCGCCCAAACCCCGCAGCGCCGGAGCCGTGACAGAAACAATGCTTGCTGCATGTTGCATGCCTGCTTGCATGCTGCATGCCTGCTGCATGTTGCATGCCTGCTTGCATGCTGCATGTTGCATGCCTGCTTGCATGCTACATGCATCCAAGCCAAGAAAAAAATCAGTTCTGCCTTTTAATGACTATCGATATAAAATGTATGCCAAAAGACGATTCTGACTGTGAATTTTCTGCGATATGATGGTTCTGCTTTTTAATTATTATGGATATAAACATTATGCCTAAAGATGATTCTGACTAACAAAATTATGAGTTTTGAATGTATGACAACTGAGTGTATGCGAAATGATTTTCTGCGAAATGAAGTTTATGGTATCCGTTGTTATGCAAAACAATATTATGACGTAAAAAGTTCTGCTATAAAAGGTAGACCCGGTAAAATCATCTTATGACAAATCCCGCTCTTGGGTGGAGCGGGAGATAGTGTCAGACTTTTACTGACTAAAAACCCATTCCTGTTCCTTCGTTGCCTTCGTCCCTGATGGTTGAGTTATTTTCTTATCTCGATCAACATTTCAATTAAAAAATATCTTTGTGATACGACTAGTATCTATTTTGTGTTCCACTGCTCAAAATGGAGGGATTCGTTCTCTTGCGTCATTAGCGATTCCTCATTAAAAAGGCGACTCAGATATTCAAAAATATTCTCGCTACCTAATTTGGTTGTAGCTCGCCTCGATTACAAGACAAAAGGTTAATGAACTACAATCCGCAAGAAGTGGAAGGTAAATATTAATCAGAATATTCCAGAAACATGCTCTAATGAAGCCAAGCCCGCGCCGGAGGGCACGGCAAACATTTTTAATCCGCGGCGCATCTCATAAATTTCAACCGGGGGATAAAGTCGCCTTTGTTTTTCTTCATGAAAGAAATATTTTTCACTAAATTCACAACGCTTACTTGCGGTGACGCTGGCCTGAGCCGAGACTGTTTTGACCTTACTAGTTTTATTGACCACTAGATCTTTTTATAATTCAAAAGATGTTTGGACTTGTGAGAAAGATGCGTTGTGCAGCAGGAAAACCAACTTGGCTTTTTAGTTTAAAATTCCATTAGAATGACGTTAGTATTGTTCATATCTGAACGATTTACTTTGCTCGCTACTGCATCTTTTGACACATACTTTATTATTAAGACCAATCTATATAAATAAAAATAAATCACCAAAATAAATACGTGCATAACTTCCGAACGACTGCACTAAATTGGATAATTCTTTTTGTATTTATTATTGTGGATAAAAAAAAATTTAAAATTTATTGTATGGTGGAAAATTTAATTTTCATATACACATTCATAGGAAAAAATATCTTAAAATTTAAAAAAAAAATGCACCCGTTTGAAGCCGGGGTGCGCAACTAATTTCGTATTAATTGGTTACAATGAATAAACAATTTAACTCTAACTTGATAAAGAATAGTGTCCTTGTGCACTTTTAAACAAGTCCATAGCACTTTTTTAGAGTCGGGCATTGATGAAAACATTTTTTATCGATAGATAAATATAATAATAGTTAGCTGAACCAAGAGGGTTGTATTGATAATTTTAATGATTATAATTCCATAAATCCATACATTTTGCGGTCACAAATAATATTTTAGACAATATACAATGCATAATTCAAAAAATAATTTAAGAAAATTTGAATTTCGATGGTTACCCTCGAGTATTCCCCTTAAATGCTACACCGCCAAAACAATATTATTTCTACGTCGATTTATAAAGTAGAAAGCTCACACATGTCTACCTACACGAAAATTAATTAAATTAAACCGTAAACTTGCATATTTCACGACAGCAATGTTTTGTGCGAGGCGGAAGCCTACTAAAACTATGTGTAATTGACGAGAAATGTTTCAAGTGTAATGAAATATGGGGGGAATTAATATTTCAGGTGCCTAGCTAGCCCAAAACTTTGCCAATAATTTTGATTTATTGGAGCCTCACCGCCTCTCATATCTACTACTCAAAGTTTTGCTATTTAAACAATCACTTTGGCGGTAGCCTACCATCCCATAAAGGCACAAGACGACGTTTGCTTCAATAGGCTTTCAGGAAATTCTGCTAGAGACCTAGATTTCTAATTGCAAAGCTGAGACTGCTGATATTGTACTTCCGTATAAGATGGTTTAAGTGGGATAAATGTGAACTGATTCATTTGTGTCCATATAAAAAGAACATTAATATTGTAATATGGATTTATTTATTTATTTTATTATTTATATACACACAATACAAAAGAAGAAAGGTATCTTATTATAAAACATTGTACAAAGGTACTGCTTATTTAAAAAAGAAATAATACACACACACACACATGCACATAACTATTGTGATGAAGATCGACCATTTTTTTATAAAAGTAAACATTGAGCTTTTTAGCTGCTTCTTCTCCATAGGAAACGACCAATTGGAACAGTGCACTAGCTTCTGACGTTTTTATAAGTGCCCATGTAGACCTATGTGAAATAAAAACATTTTGAATTTTGAACAGTACTTACTCGTACTTACCGACAATGACAATTTATTCTCTCATAAGCCCCTCAACAAAGCAGTCTGATCATAAACACAATTAAAAACCTCTTGACTAAATTTCGATCCTGGTGGCTTATCTCAACAGAGAATATGAAAATATTATTGTCTTCAAGACTGAGCGCAAACACAGGTGCAGTCTCTGTCAGCTCGCCGTCTGATTATCCTGTAACCGTCCGGACCGAGCCCAAGTCGTCGACGGCGCGTACTGTTCCACGCGCGCCTCAAGAAGATCTCAGCAAACGTATGGGCCCAGCAGGGCCGAAGCCAACTGCGGCCAAGGGTCTGCTTCTGAAAGGAAGACTCGGCCTTGGTATGAAAGGCAACTTAGGAACCAAAGTGGGTTTTTAGTCAGTAAAATTCTGACACTATCTCCCATTCCGCCCAAGAGCGGCGGAGATGTCATTGGATGATTATCTCACCGAAAAAAAAAGATGCAGTCTCTGTTTCTGTACTCTCAATGTCGGATGAGAAAGACCAAGTGCATGACTAACGGCTTTATGCGGTGCGCTGGTATCACATCACCAACTTTGAAACTCCGAGCAGCTATAGAGTATTTCCTAATAGATAAACAATATAGCTCTACAACAATATAAAAAATTGGTATATTTAGATTTGTAACATGAAAAATTTCAGTCGGTAACTTGTACGCGATGAAATCGGTCGGAAAAGCACTTGTGTATCTTTCTGAGAACGAACGATAGCTTGCCGATGTTTCGCTCTATTTCAGCAGTCTTTAAGCAACTTACCAACAGTTTCTACGGCGTTTACTCGATAGCAATATAAAGTTTGAAAATCGTAGTTTTTATTGCAGTTTGGATACCGATATATCCTTAACAACAATAGATTTAATACTCTTCGGGAAATTGGTTTATATTGTTAAGGCGGGTCTTTTTCAAGTTTACAAGATATTTTGACTCGCATACATATATATATTCCCCTCATAACAACGACAAGGTCGTAATGCGTAAGAAACCAAAATTAACCGTCTAAAATTGGATTTGGCTAACGACCACTCAATAAAACCAACTCATACATGTGATAAAAACAAAAAGAAATAATCATGTTATCACAGCCATAAACAGTAAAATATCTCCGGTATTTTCTTCCACAGTAATTTGTCAGACATGTTCATATTTCAAGGACATTGCTGAGGAAATAACAAAATATTCCAATCAGACACACCTCATAACAACACCATAAAAATCTTGTAATGTCAACACAATAAATCACTCTCATTCTTTTACCAGGAAAACTAGTTGGCGAGTTTGGTAACATTAGTTGCGAGCAAACGAGCGACAAAATTTCTTTGTATCGACAAAGTAGCTGCGACCAGAATTCCCATTTTCACGATAACGATCATGTCCCACCTTGTGGCCATTAAGGGTCAGGCGATGGTCAGATAGGGGGCAATTTATGCACTGTACACTCAAGTCAAGAGCTGCGCTGTATTTACTTAGTTTTTACGAGGCGAGATCTTTATCCACTCCTTGCAAAATGTTTCGTTTTTAAGCTTAGCCCGCGTCCCTTTTGTGGTTTTGATGCGGTTATTGTGTAAGTCCCGTCTTATAAATAGTTGTTTAGCCTGAATTTGCTGCGGCGCATTACATTTTTGTTTCTTTTGAATTTGTTTTTTCTTCTTTGATGTGGGTGAAGTTAATGCAAAGTGCTCTTGAGTGAGTTGTGTGACTTGTAGATTGTTTATTTTTATTTCAAGTCATCGGACTATTACAATTTATTCTTAGCATTGAACTACTACTTAAAGTTATGAAGTTTTGCGTACTTTAACTCTTAAGAAAAACTCAACATTTTTACAAAGTATACCTATTCATTAATTACTTTTTCATCAAGTTTGTGTAAAGTTTTGCAACTTTCCTTCTGCCTGGGGTAATTAATCCTGACTGCTAGCAGGATCCTACTTCCGGCTTAATCTTTACTTTGTCTTGTCTTTGCCATCCTCAATCGAAAGTTTGCTTTAATGTCTCTGTAATGAGTTCGGTTCCTCATTTACTATCAGCTTAATTTGTAGTGGGGATATTAAGAAGCCCACATGCAGAACAACTTTTACGCGCGCTTGAATTTATTACTTGCTAGCCGTCACGTTTTAGAATGGTTTAGCAGAACGGATATTCGACAGAAAAAATAAAGAATAATAGATTCAACTATATCCAGAATACCTAACTACAACCAGCGTAGTAATAAAACTTTTGGACCAACTTCATGTATACAATGGCAGTCTTAATTCCGACTAAGTTATCTACCAGACAACTTAAGGATAGACTGTAAGAACTTAAAATGAAAAGGTAATCTGCGGTGATTGTCAGCGAATTAATTAAATGTAAAATTTTGTAAGTCCCGAAATTTACAGGAGTGAGTGCAGTGGCAACCCCTTAATAGAAGACGATGCGTAGGCGTCCCAACAGGTAATAATAATATTCCACAACTATCACACAACGCCGTCCAGCCTCAAGCTAAGCAGGGCTTGTGTTATGAGTACTAGACAACTGATAAACATACTTCTATATTTCTAAATACATACATATTGTAGATAAATTACACCCAGACACGAAACACATGATCGTGCTCATCACACAAACATTTGTCCTGGATAGGAATCACATCCACAACCTCCGGCATAGCAGTCAGGGCCAGTAAGCACTAGACCAACAGGCCAGTCAAATGGACTGATGACCTGGTGAAGATCGTGGGAATCCACTGGATACGAGACACACAAGATCGGTGTTTGTGGTGATGACCGGGGAAGGCTTAAGTCAAGCAGTGGACGTCTTTCTGCTGAGACGATGATGATGATGGTAAACATGCATCAAGAAGATAATCTAAACAGCAGGCAATGAAGTGTTCAATGTGAATCTAGAACATGGTCTATGGAAATCCAAGACATGGTGGGACTGATCGAAAATAACTTATAGTATAGGTAAGAGACAATGTTAATGATGATCTATCTGTACCCAACCAAAACTGTTCTTAGATACATTAGAGCGATTGGAAAACAAAAATCTCCACCACTCAAACCCCAAGCGAACGCCAGCATTCGCGCGTGGTTTCACGCCATTTAGGATAAACGCTACCGTCCGCATAGATTATAAAATATTGAGCGTTTTATTTATAGGGTATTTATTCAAGTACATAAATAAGAATTTATACATAAAGTAGTCTGTAAATATCGAAAGTAAACCAACCTTTCCGTTATTCCCTATATACCTATACATATCCACAGGTTAAGTTTCAAGAGGCTCTAACCTGCTTTATTTATAAAGTTTGGATAGTCTGTACCTATTAGCTTTCTGGAAATAGTATCTAACCTTTAATATAGAACTACTATCATATTTTTAGAAGCCATGTCAAGGAGCACTCCTCCACATTAGTATCAGATCAAAGCCCAACCGCCGACCGAGATCCTCTTGACGTGTTTATCGAAGCTCTTGGCTGTTAGGCCATTGACCGTAACGATTATCGGCGCAATCGTTGCCAAGTTCACATCCCACATGTCCACAGCTCGATTCGATCGTCGGCACCGATACTTTAATCGATCTATCAGTTTAATCGGTTTATCAATCACAGTGCGATGTTCGTAATGATTTTTATAACACTATAAAATTTTTTATGTGACTTATAGGTTTACATGTGGATGGATGGAGAGGGAGAGGGAGACCAAAGATAAGATGGATGGATTGTGTGAAGAGTGATATGAAAGAAAAGGAGGTTAGTGATAGCATGACGAGGGACAAGGCAGAGTAGAAGAAAAAAAAACGTGTTGCGCTGACCCCAAATAACACGGGACAAGGGATGGAAGATGATGATGATGAGGTTCAAAATGTGTATTTTAAAATGATCCAATGTTTTGGAAATAAATAGGGTTTGGTTATTTTGAGGAAGTCTTTTTTTATTTTAAATCCCGTCATTTCCTATCATTACTATTGATAGGCTTAGCTAAAGAGTACGCCTATCTATTTATTAATTTTACTATTTATGTACCTACATAGAAATAGTGATAGATAACATTACAAATATGAGTATAATTGGAACTGCTTATTTTTATAGAAATTTCTTCCAGCAGACCTGCGAAAGTAGAAATGAATAGAAATGTAGACGATAGTGTGTAAAAACAAGGAAATAATAGTATGTAAAGCATTAAACTAAAGTATTAAATCTATACATCTATATATATATAAAAGGAGAAACTGACTGACTGACATATCAACGCATAGCCAAAACTACTGGGACTAGGAACATGAAATTTTGCATAAGGCTTCCTTTTATGACGTAGGTGAGCACTAAGAAAAGATTTTTGGAAATTCAACTTTTAAGGGGGTAAAACAGGGGTCCAAAGTTTGTATGGAGAAACTTACTTTCACGCGAGCAAAGCCACTGGCAGAAGCTAGTAAACTATAATGTACATATCGATCAATACTTATTATTATATAATTATCACAGCTGAGGGAAAAGATAATGCTCTTTTACTTCTATTATTATTTATTTATTTTATCTATGTTTTTCATGGCTCTACATTTTTCTAAAATAGTATTTCAGTTCCATCTTGTAACGAAACAGTTAATCTCTAGTACTTTTATAAACGTTTAGTACCGAGAATCTCTGCGACATAAAATGAGTTTTATTGCGTTAAAATTCACCGGAGAAAGGCAAGAGATACGATGCTATTGACGTATCACCTTCCACCTAATGGCTCACTGGTGCTGATAAATATAGCAGGGCGCGAGGCGTCTGCGAATCTTTAAAAGTGAACGGGGTTCTTAATTCGACAGTACACTGCGAATAGAGCAATATTTGGAGAAGAATAGCTTTGAAATCATAATTTTTACAATAATAACTTAATTTATTGACACACACACGCACACACACTTACACAAAATTTGAAAAAATATATATATATACAATTATGAAGAAAACAAACACAGATCATATTAGAAGTGGCCGTGGGTCGCAAAACAGGGCACAGCCTGTATATAATAGAGCAGTGGTGGCCGAGTGGTAACGGGTCCGGCTTACGAGTTGGGTCGCGGGTTCAAACCCAGCCAGGCGCATTACTTTGTGTAATTTATTTAATCACCATTGCTCTGAAACGGTGAAGGAAAACACCGTGAGGAAACCGGCATGTCCTAGAACCAAAAATTCGAAGACATATGACATTCACCAACCCGCACTGGGCCCGCGTGATGTATTACGGCCCATTCCCTCTCCTAGAATGGAGGCCTGAGTCTCAGAAGTGGGAACATTGAAAGTTTTACTGTAATTGTGTAATTACTAACTATATACAGTGTGGAAAAATAAGTCGGGCCCTGGAGGGAAACTACCTTAAATCCTTAAGTTGGCTCATTTTACTTAAAAGAGACATTGCTTTATTTTTAAAAAGAAACAAAACTGCATTCAAAGATTTTCTGAAACTCGCTTGCCTCACCCGGGACTTGAACCAACTAAATTAAAAAATAAACAATTACTCGCTATTTTATTATACTAATCGATACGATTATTATTCAGGATAAAATTTCTCTAACAAACACTTGGTCTTACCCTCGTCTGTCGTACAAGATATCCTTGAAGAATACCTACTTACTACACACTTTAATGAACATCTAGTATCTACTTACTGTTCACTTTCAACAAGTAAAAGACATGTTACAGTTCTCTATCTCTTCAACAATCAAAGACTTCGTATGAAGTACACGCTTGCTAATTTATCTCAAAGTACCTTTATACAAATCAGGAAAACATTATAAAAACGAGTAACCTAGTTCGCCCTTGTTGAAATCTTCGATAAGAAAATAATACCTCTATGCTCAATTCCTTCTTATAAGATACGAGGCGTTCTATGGAAAAGTTTAAAAATGAAACGTTTGACTTTGTTTGCAATCCGGGACAGAAATTTTAAAATTCGAACGAATATTTGGATCATTTTTATTTTCAAGACCAAATGTTTGTTAGATAACAAATTGATAATAAAATAAAGTTAATGTTAGATTTTACGACCATTTTTATTTTTAACCGACTTCAAAAAGGAGGAAGTTCAGCTGAATGTATGTTTTTTTTTTTCTGTCTATTCACCGATTTCTCGGTCAATTTTGAACCGATTATGAAATTTTTTTTTTGGATAAAAAAGTTATGCTTCCAAGTTGGTCCCATAGAAATATTGTTATGATCTGATCATGACCTTCGGAGATATGGAACAGAACTCCTCATATGATCACAGCAGAACTGTCGTAACAAGTAAAATTGCTCCTTTTATACGTGTAGTCGATGACATAAAAGAAGAGGGGGAATATATCGAACTGATCTGCTGATGAAGCCTGAAGTTAGCGCACCATTCAAATCCCGAATTGAGTTCCAATTCGGGATTTGAATTGTTTTCCTAGGTAAGTTTGTATGGAACCCTTAGTGCGCGAGTCCGACTCGCACTTGCCCGCTTTTTTTTTCATTTTAGTCGGTTCCAGTCCCGGGCGAGGCAAGCGAGTTTCAGAAAATCTTTAAATGTAGTTTTGTTTCTTTTTAAAAATAAAGCAATGTCTCCTTTAAGTAAAACGAGCCAACTTCAGGATTTAAGGTAGTTTCCCTCCAGGGCCCGACTTATTTTTCCACACTGTACATATATATTACTAACAATATTGATATTTATTAACATAACAATATAGTATATATTAGATAAAACACATTTGCAAATAAATTATTTGCAGAATTAACGAAAACGATTGCCGAAAGTCATAGACAGGATTAGGTATCATCTAATTTTTTTTTTTTTTTTTTATTGGGTGGGAAAATCATCCTAATGACATCTCCGCTCTTGGGCGGAACGGGAGATAGTGTCAGACTCTTACTGACTAAAACCCACTCCTGTTCCTTTGTTGCCTTCGTCCCAGGGCCCGGGTTCCGCTTTCACACTACCCGTGGCCCCAGTAGGCTTCGACCCTGCTGGGCCCCTACGATTTGCTGACATCTCCTTGAGGCGCGCGTGGAACAAAACGCGCCGTCGACGACTTGGGCTCGGTCCGGACGGTTACCGGACGGTCAGACGGCGAGCCACCCATTGCTCGGCGTCTGCAAGCCCGCGCCTACGGTGGCCGGAAATCGGGATCGGAATCCCGGCGGCGGTTGGAGCGTAAGGACCGTTGCCTCACGCGATCGGCCGCCTCCTTAGCTAGCATTACTGCTTCGCAGAAGGAGGCGACCGCCTGCCACTCCTCCTCGCTCCGGAGCATGGCCTGAACCAAGGCCCGGCGCGAGAGATCGCCGCCGCCGATTGCCCCCACGAGGACACGGCGTTGCTCTGCCCAAGCTGGGCACACCTCCACCGTGTGCTCTACCGTGTCCTCCGGGTGGGCCACACAGTGGCGACACCCGGGCGTCGTTTCCGCACGAATCCGGTGCAGAAACCTCCCGAACTTACCGTGTCCGGTGAGGACCTGCGTCATGCGGAATGTGAGGACGCCGTGAGGTCTTTCCAACCACGCCTCAAAGAGGGGACTTACCGCCATTATTGTGGCGTGCCCAGCACGGGGTCGCGACAGTCGCTGTCGCCATTTCTCCATGAGAACTCGCCGGAGCTCTGTCCGCCATGCCGCGACTTGTTGCGGCAGCGGGGTTTCGCCCCGGCGTTGCATCTCCATGCGCCGTTCGTGCATGAGTGCAAGGACTGTTGCCTCCAGCTCCCATGGTTTCTGGCCAGCAAGAAGGCTCGCCGCTTCACGGGAAATCGTCCGGTCTCCTCGCACCATCCGTATGGCCATGACCCTCTGGCACGCGTTGTATCATCTAATTACTCCTCCCGCTCTAGATAGAACGAGAGGCAGTGTCTGACTTTTTGCGTCTTGTGAGGACCACGGAAACTCTTTTGAAAAAGGTACATGAGTTTCGACAAACGTTTTCACTGATGACTTACAATGTCCTATATCCACTAGGTGGTGATGCTTGAAGTTCAAGATTTAGATCTAGATGTAGATATTGACCTTCGAGTTTCACCTCACTCCACGTCATTTCGTTGTTCGCCCCTTCTGCCAATACGGTGCGATGCCAGGTTTGGCCACACTTTCTATTTCCTTGAGGATTTTGGTCCAATGTTTGCTTGGGTATGTGATCGGAATCTCTTCGGAGCGTGTGGCCAATCCACCTCCACTTGCGAAGCTTGATCTGGCGGTCTCTCGTGGTATTTTTCCAACAGCTCTATGTCGGATACTGTCTTGGGTCAGTAGGTTTCAAAGATGCGACGGAGGCAGCGCTTGACGAAAACTTGGATTTGAGATGTCCTTTATGACCTTCCACATTTCGCACCCGTAGAGCAGCACGGATTTGGCATTGCACCCTTGCATTGTTTATTTTCCTTCAGTTCGACTGCCAAATACGTCTGAGTAGCGCGAAGGTTGCTTTAGCCAATCTGTGAAGAGAAATCCTCTTCATTACTTCCAGTTTCTGACACTACGCTTCCACTTCTTTTTCACTGATAGAATGTTACATGCATAAAAGCACTTTTAAAACGTCTGAAATTTCTATCAAATCTTTCCATTTCCCCAGCATATGTGCACGATTCTAGCTTAGATACAGTTGCGATTGAGATACGATGTTCAGCCCATTATCAAGACGTGGTTCCTAGTATGGAGTCTCGATACAAATGGTGCTGAATATGCTGATGTAGAAATGTCGTATCTGAATTTTACGTTGCAACCTAATCGAGTCATAAAACTCGATAATCGAGGAGCTTTACGTTCATCCTATAAATAAGCAAGAAGTAATAAAAAAAAAATATGTACTTAAAATGTTTAAGAAAGATAAGATTTTCCAATACTTGCGCTAATAATGGAGTTTGTAAAATTAGTGAAGCAAGAAATGCTATGTTAGTGAGTGTTTGCAAGTTTTCAACTTTCCACAGGTACTTGTTTACTTTTGTGTTTTTGTATTGCATGTTATTTAGCAAATAGCGTATTAATAGAGCCAATTCAATTATTATTTTTAAACTAAAAAATGCCCGCGACTTCGTTCACGTTAAGTTCATATAACTGCATAACGTGGTTGCGATTAATTTCGTAAGAATCCAATTAATTTATTTTATTTTCACATGAAACAGCTAAAGGCCAAAACGCCAATTACCTGTTGTTGTTCCTGAAAATCCCGTCAAAATCTATTTATCCATTTTGGAGATGTCTCCTTAAACGCGTTTTCTTTCTTTCCTTCCCCAAATCATGTTCAGTTCCCGCTAAAAATGAAAAAGTAGCTTAAGTTAAAACATTTAAAAATATAATTACTATTATCATTAACAGTGTCCAGACTATTCAATACCTATCATATTTTACTATTAAAATTATTATCATATTGTAGGTAAAAAAATAAAACAGACGTATTTTTCCTAGGAATTTCTAGTTGTTGACTTGTTAAAGTGCAAAATATCATGTACATTTATTTAAAAATGAGGTGCCTCAAACTCACCAAATTGAAGAAGCAGGCATGTCTTAGAACAATAAATTCGAACACATGTGACATCTATCAAACCGCACGGGGCCCGCGTGGCGAATTTATAGCCTATTCCCTATTCTAGAAAAGAGGCCTGAGTTCCAGCAGTAGGAGCATTGTAAGGCTGTTTACGCTTATGCTATGAGGTGAGTTTTGAGACAAAAATATACATACGAGTAAAAAGAACAAATTCTGCGCCGATTAAAAGGAGGCAAAGGGCAGCAATGTACTTATGACTACTTATTTACTTTTTTTGAGAAGGAATGTCAACAGCTCTGGGTGGAACGAGAGAGACTTTTCAGACTTTTATTGACTTGGACCCACTTGTTTTCCTTCAGCTGCTCTTTGCGTTCTAGGGTCGCGGCAACTCTTTCTAACAATTCCGCAGCCCTACGAGGTAAACAATCAATCATCAGTAGATCACCAATGAGATCGACAGACCAGATCAAGGCCCAAGGCACGTAGTTGCAGTGATCGGTTTATGAATGTACTCGGAAAGCTGCAGTCCGCGATGAATGGCGTCGTGTTACCAAGATGATCTCTCATCGTGATTTACAGTGATGACCACGACCACTCTGGCAAGAGTGTACCGTCTGAGAAGAAAAGCAACAGGCATAACTACTTACCTTAAACTAATTTATTTAAACTTTATATACAGTATTGGTACCTAAACAGACTTAATAACACGCCATTCTCTAACATTCAACCTTTGAGTTGTAAAGACTAACAAAAACAAAGTGGTAGGTATGCGTAATAAATAAATATTTAATAGTTCAGAATCCATTCAAAAAGAACGAAATATAATTAAAATTAATAAAACACAAATATTTATGATAATATAATATACTAATAAATACTATAATATATATAAACTCATTATAATTAAAGAAAATCAAAATATTATAGATATGACGAAGATCAGAGTGGAGAGACTTTATGTTTTATTATCAAATTTTGCGCTTGAAGGAAAATTCAAAAGTAATCAACGAACGACGTCTTTCAGTACTTACAGAAAAAACAAATAGAGCAAGGTTGAGTCGAACTCGCGTACTGAGGGTTCCGTACCTTACGTACGTACGTTACCTTTGAAAACAGTTCGATTCCCGAATTGAGTTACAAAGATTTTTCCGAATCTCTAAAAAAGTTCTTTTTGTGATGTAGCTACAAAACAGTTTTCAGATTTTTTGATGTATGTACTTATGCTATGAGACCTTGCTTCATGCCAAATTTCAGTATTTTTCGTTTTTTTGCGACATAAATAGGCATATCCTTTTTTTTTCATTAACTCAGGAATTTAATTTTTTCACAACTTCAAGAGACCGCAGACTCGAGTATATGGTTTTAATTTCAACTTTATACCTCCACGCGTTCCCGGAATAAAGGGTCTTGACAGATAGACAAACAGATAGACAACAAAGTGAT
This sequence comes from Mythimna vitellina, assembly GCA_949316375.1. Lineage (NCBI taxonomy): Eukaryota > Metazoa > Arthropoda > Insecta > Lepidoptera > Noctuidae > Mythimna > Mythimna vitellina. The sequence goes on from OX438698.1 coordinate 11,136,352, forward strand.
CCTATAAGGTATTTTGAGGTACAAAACTCTAAAAAGTAACATTTCTTTTGCGACTCTCACTACTATTACTCTAAATGCGTAGCACACATTCACAGCCACTCGACACAGAGATATAAGTGGGTAACTCCGCATAGATATAGTGTACGAGTAACTCAAAGCACTAGGCAGTTATACATGTGGGTGGTGGGTTCAATTTCCGGCTGAGAAGTGTTTGTATTTACGCACCATTACCGACGACCTACAGGGTGAAGACTTATTTAAGGTGAAGCCACGGTTTTCCTATGTTTGGCATTTTGACCCGGATAATCCGTACGTGGGTGTAAGTGCTTTGGTTTTGGCATTGAGTTTCTTTTCATTGACTTGTTAACAATGAAATATAGGTAGGTAACAACATGAATTGGTGTTGTTTTTTACATTTGAGAACTGTTTAAAAGCAATTATTTGATGTATGAAACGTTTTTCTGCAGTATGTGTTCCCGTGGGCTTCGAGGTTGTTCAAAAAAGTTTCGTGGTCCTGGAACGCAAATGGCAACTGAAGGACACAGATGTAGTTTTAGTCAGTAAAAGTCTGACATAGCATTATATAGTGGCACACGCAGCGGGATATAGTGTACGTAAAAGTCTGACACGCCCAGACTTTTACGTACTCTATATCTGAGAGCGAGAGAAGTCATTAAATGATATAAAACCTCAAAAAAGAAATTTGGCTCAGTAGTTAATGATGGCGATTGGCTGCTGCGCTGCGTGTTGCGGTTTCGATTCTCGCACGGAACAAATTTTTGTATGACGTACAGATAGTTATTTTGGGCCTCGGAGTCTTGTGTACTTATGTGATGTTACGTGTTTGTGAACAAACCTACGATACAGGATACAGTAGATTCCATGTGTGGGACAACGTTTTTTTATAAACAAATCAAACAATTTTATATGTTAATAATTATGACTATCCTAATCTCCCTTTGAAAGTTGAAAACAACTAATATAACATGGCAGACTTCAATAAAAACACGCTCTTATTCTGAAACATAAACGAAACACAGTACGCTTGTTAATGAGCGTGAACTCAAAAGCAGTCCTGACAAATAGCTAGTGAGACTTTTTGCCAAAAAAGCAACTTGTGTGAGAACAATCAAGCTAATGATGCATCCTATTCTCAGTTCCGCAGAAACATTAAAGTATGATGCTCCCAGCAAAATATATCGAAAACAACTTGAAAATGAAAAACAGTATCGAGAACGTGCATGCATAAATATATTATATCTAGCTACATCGATTACCATAAAATTGTTGACCTCATTCACGTACGAGATATGAAGTTTATAACGGCGATGCTTTTCGTCGCAACATTCGCATTCGCGTACGCTTTCGCATTCGCATTCGCGTACCGATCAAAGGAGTAATAGCGTCATTCTGCGTCATTACTGAACATTCGACGTCGCCGGCGGCCGCTAATAAAACCTGAATATTTCACGTATCGCAGCACCGAACATTACCATAAACAATTTGCGATTCAGCAGTTGCATCGGTGATTCAATATTTTTGCTGGACGTTATTCTGTTAAGGCAATTCAATTTGTCGATTAATATCGGTCGCGTGGAGAAATGAGCATAGCAGGTCATTATGGACTTGATAAGTGGTTGTACATGAAGGCATTATTACAACGGAACGTGGATGAGCAAAAAGAGTACTTACCAATCTATATAAACTGTAGTCGGGGTGAATCGATTAATACAGGCCTCATCTCTGTATGAGAGTTGGTGAATGTCACGTGTCTTCAGATAATGTGGGTCTCAATTACACAAAGTAAAGCGCCTGAATGGGTTTGAGCCCGTAACATTTGTTTTGTAAGCCGGAGCCATTTGAAACCGTGACGTACGCCCCTAAGTTCTATATCCAGACTATCCTAGCATCCTTACCAAGGATGGTCGATACGTCCTAAGCTAGGTCAGCAAAACCTGCTCCAGCCTGAGAAAATCTAAGTAAAAAATACACTTTCATTCAGAGAGCCGTGACCTCACCCGCAAGTTTTTAAGGGTTTACACACACTCCACTGCTTGCCTAACGTAGCAGCAATTCACATAATAGTCAACAGTACTCCGTCGAGATCATCTGCTCGAAAATCACGCTATTCCTTCGACGCCATAGATAAAATATTGGCATCGAATCGTATTGACACGGCTACTGTTATTTTTAGTCCGATACAAATGACACCCATTTCCTTAAGAGTGACGGCTATTGAATAATATTTCCTGATTTGGACAACTGAAAAGGAAAACTGTGTCGTGATGTTTTGTTTCGGGAAGAATGAGGTTTTACAAGATATTTATTAGAGTTAAATACAGTGCAAGAATTGTAGCTCTGTACCTTATGCTAGCGATACATGCGTTGCTCAAAAGTAGATACATGTAGCAAGAGTGATACGCTCGATAGTGTGCAACACATAGTGTTTTTTTTGGCAGGACTAAGAGATTTGAGTTTCAATTATTATTAGTCGCGTATTGCATGTCGGGCTGGTGTTCGTAACTCTACGTTAAACTCCTCTAAAGTGCGTATTTTACATACGGGTGGGACAGATATGTCAATAGATTTACCCCAGCTCCTCAGCTAAGGCTAGCAGCGCCATGATGTTACTGAACATTTCGCGGACGATACCTGGGTTCCCGAAGTACTTTACCCCGTATCCACCGACCACAGGGCAGCTTGGAAGCAGATAAGCTAGTGTCTCGTTCTTTTCCATGCAAGCTCTGCAAAATGGGCTGTCTGTAACTCCTATAATAATAATAATAATGTATTTTGTTTGTTTTAACATGTACTTACTGATTTATTTAATACTAGCTGACCCAGCGAACTTTATGACCGTGAACTTAGCAGATCATTTTCCAGCAGAGCATAAAAAAAATAGAGTTCTACTCGCATGCAGCATAGTTCTGGAGTTCCTGATACTTTTCAGGAAAAGTTCTGGTGTTTTTCCTGGAAAAAATTTGAAATGAAAATATGATCTGCTAACTTCCGGTAGCAGATCATTTATTCCAAAAACAAAATTTTAAAAGTGTTTTAGGTACAGAAAGGCGAGTTCTATAGTTCCTTATTACTTTGAGTGATAGTTCTGTCAATTAGAGCTCACAAAAAAATAAAAACATATAAATCTAATAACAGGAAAAAAACGAGTAATAATCATAAAACTAAAGATAATTACGCAATACGACGGTTTTCACACATGATTCTGAATATTATCAGTAGTTCAGATGATAACTAAGCAAAAAAAAAGCTAAATATAACGGTAATCCATTTCAAGTATCAGCAGAGCATGGTTGTAGAAGGACATTAGCAAAAATCATGAATATTTTCAATGTTCGATTTAAAAAAAACATAGAAAACTCCTGAAAGTGCCCAGAAAATAGAACTCCTCGGTTTCTTATACGTCTGTATTAGTGCTATCAGAAAACATGGAATCTAGAACCAGAACTCCGACACAAGTATCAGCAGAGCATGGTTGAAGATGGCGATTAGCAAAAAACATGACTATTTTCAGTGTTCGATTTAAAAAATTCATAAGAAACTCCTGAAAGTGCCCAGAAATGGGAACTCCTCGATTTCTCGTACGTCTGTATTAGAGCTATCAGAAAACATGAAACACAGAACCACAACTCCGACACAAGTATTAGCAGAGCATGGTTGAAGATGGCGATTACCAAAAAACATGACGATTTTCAGTGTTCGAATTAAAAAATTCATAAGAAACTCCTGAAAGAGCCCAGAAAGAGGAACTCCTCGATTTCTCGTACGTCTGTATTAGAGCTATCAGAAAACATGGAACACAGAACCAGAACTCCGACACAAGTAGTAGCAGAGCATGGTTGAAAATGGCGATTACCAAAAAACATGACGATTTTCAGTGTTCGAATTAAAAAATTCATAAGAAACTTCTAAAAATACTCAGAAATGAGAACTCCTCGATTTCTAGTACGTCTGTATCAGAGCTATCAGAAAACATGGAATGCAGAAACAGAACTTCGACACAAGTATCAGCAGAGCATAGTTGAAGATGGCGATTACCAAAAAACATGACGATTTTCAGTGTTCGATTTAAAAAAATTATAAGAAACTCCTGAAAGTGCCCAGAAATGAGAACTCCGCGATTTCTCGTACGGCTGTATTAGAGCTATCAGAAAACATGGAAAGCAGAACCAGAACTCCGACACAAGTATTAGCAGAGCATGGTTGAAGATGGCGATTACCAAAAAACATGACGATTTTCAGTGTTCAAATTAAAAAATTCATGAGAAACTCCTGAAAGAGCCCAGAAAGAGGAACTCCGCGATTTCTCGTACATCTGTATTAGAGCTATCAGAAAACATGAAACACAGAACCAGAACTCCGACACAAGTAGTAGCAGAGCATGGTTGAAGATGGCGATCACCAAAAAACATGACGATTTTCAGTGTTCGAATTAAAAAATTCATAAGAAACTCCTAAAAATACTCAGAAATGGGAACTCCTCGATTTCTATTACGTCTGTATTAGAGCTATCAGAAAACATGGAATGCAGAACCAGAACTCCGACACAAGTATCAGCAGAGCATAGTTGAAGATGGCGATTACCAAAAAACATGACGATTTTCAGTGTTCGATTTAAAAAATTCATAAGAAACTCCTAAAAATACCCAGTAATGGGAACTCCTCGATTTCTCGTACGTCTGTATTAGAGCTATCAGAAAACATGGAAAGCAAATCCAGAACTCCGACCCAAGTATTAGCAGAGCATGGTTGTAAATAAAACTTTGCAAAAATCAAAAATATTAGCTATGTTAGAAAAAAAATCACAACAAACTTTTCAAAGAACTGAAGACCGGGAACTCCTCGGATTCCTATACACCTAGAATACTTATATCTGCATCAGTAAAATCCAGACCCAGAACTCCGACACAAGTATCAGCAGAGCATGGTTGAAGATGGCGATTACCAAAAAACATGACGATTTTCAGTGTTCGATTTAAAAAATTCATAAGAAACTCCTGAAAGTGCCCAGAAATGAGAACTCCTCGATTTCTCGTACGTCTGTATTAGAGCTATCAAAAAACATGGAACGCAGAACCAGAACTCCGACACAAGTATCAGCAGAGCATGGTTGAAGATGGCGATTACCAAAAAACATGACGATTTTCAGTGTTCGAATTAAAAAATTCATAAGAAACTCCTAAAAATACCCAGAAATGGGAACTCCTCGATTTCTCGTACGTCTGTATTAGAGCTATCAGAAAACATGGAAAGCAAATCCAGAACTCCGACCCAAGTATTAGCAGAGCATGGTTGTAAATAAAACTTTGCAAAAATCAAAAATATTAGCTATGTTAGAAAAAAAATCACAACAAACTTTTCAAAGAACTGAGGACCGGGAACTCCTCGGATTCCTATACACCTAGAATACTTATATCTGCATCAGTAAAATCCAGACCCAGAACTCCGACACAAGTATCAGCAGAGCATGGTTGAAGATGGTGATTACCAAAAAACATGACGATTTTCAGTGTTCGATTTAAAAAATTCATAAGAAACTCCTGAAAGTGCCCAGAAATGAGAACTCCTCGATTTCTCGTACGTCTGTATTAGAGCTATCAGAAAACATGGAATGCAGAACCAGAACTCCGACACAAGTATTAGCAGAGCATGGTTGAAGATGGCGATTACCAAAAAACATGACGATTTTCAGTGTTCGAATTAAAAAATTCATAAGAAACTCCTAAAAATACCCAGTAATGGGAACTCCTCGATTTCTCGTACGTCTGTATTAGAGCTATCAGAAAATATGGAAAGCAAATCCAGAACTCCGACCCAAGTATTAGCAGAGCATGGTTGTAAATAAAACTTTGCAAAAATCAAAAATATTAGCTATGTTAGAAAAAAAATCACAACAAACTTTTCAAAGAACTGAGGACCGAAAACTCCTCGGATTCCTATACACCTAGAATACTTATATCTGCATCAGTAAAATCCAGACCCAGAACTCCGACACAAGTATCAGCAGAGCATGGTTGAAGATGGCGATTACCAAAAAACATGACGATTTTCAGTGTTCGATTTAAAAAATTCATAAGAAACTCTTGAAAGTTCCCAGAAACAGGAACTCCTCGATTTCTCGTACGTCTGTATTAGACCTATCAGAAAACATGAAACGCACAACCAGAACTCCGACACAAGTATTAGCAGAGCATGGTTGAAGATGGCGATTAGCAAAAAACATGACTATTTTTAGTGTTCGATTTAAAAAATTTATAAGAAACTCCTGAAAGTGCCCAGAAATGGGAACTCCTCGATTTCTCGTACGTCTCTATTAGAGCTATCAAAAAACATGGAACGCTGAACCAGAACTCCGACACAAGTATTAGCAGAGCATGGATGAAGATGGCGATTAGCAAAAATCATGACTATTTTCAGTGTTCGATTTAAAAAATTCATAAGAAACTCCTGAAAGTGCCCAGAAATGAGAACTCCTCGATTTCTCGTACGTCTGTATTAGAACTATCAGAAAACATGAAACACAGAACCAGAACTCCGACACAAGTATTAGCAGAGCATGGTTGAAGATGGCGATTACCAAAAAACATGACGATTTTCAGTGTTCGATTTAAAAAATTCATAAGAAACTCCTGAAAGTGCCCAGAAATGAGAACTCCGCGATTTCTCGTACGTCTGTATTAGAGCTATCAGAAAACATGGAAAACAGAACCAGAACTCCGACACAAGTATTAGCAGAGCATGGTTGAAGATGGCGATTACCAAAAAACATGACGATTTTCAGTGTTCAAATTAAAAAATTCATAAGAAACTCCTGAAAGAGCCCAGAAAGAGGAACTCCTCGATTTCTCGTACATCTGTATTAGAGCTATCAGAAAACATGAAACACAGAACCAGAACTCCGACACAAGTAGTAGCAGAGCATGGTTGAAGATGGCGATCACCAAAAAACATGACGATTTTCAGTGTTCGAATTAAAAAATTCATAAGAAACTCCTAAAAATACTCAGAAATGGGAACTCCTCGATTTCTATTACGTCTGTATTAGAGCTATCAGAAAACATGGAATGCAGAACCAGAACTCGGACACAAGTATCAGCAGAGCATAGTTGAAGATGGCGATTACGAAAAAACATGACGATTTTCAGTGTTCGATTTAAAAAATTCATAAGAAACTCCTAAAAATACCCAGTAATGGGAACTCCTCGATTTCTCGTACGTCTGTATTAGAGCTATCAGAAAACATGAAAAGCAAATCCAGAACTCCGACCCAAGTATTAGCAGAGCATGGTTGAAGATGGCGATTACGAAAAAACATGACGATTTTCAGTGTTCGATTTAAAAAATTCATAAGAAACTCCTAAAAATACCCAGTAATGGGAACTCCTCGATTTCTCGTACGTCTGTATTAGAGCTATCAGAAAACATGGAAAGCAAATCCAGAACTCCGACCCAAGTATTAGCAGAGCATGGTTGTAAATAAAACTTTGCAAAAATCAAAAATATTAGCTATGTTAGAAAAAAAATCACAACAAACTATTCAAAAAACTGAGGACCGGGAACTCCTCGGATTCCTATACACCTAGAATACTTATATCTGCATCAGTAAAATTCAGACCCAGAACTCCGACACAAGTATCAGCAGAGCATGGTTGAAGATGGCGATTACCAAAAAACATGACGATTTTCAGTGTTCGATTTAAAAAATTCATAAGAAACTCCTAAAAATACCCAGTAATGGGAACTCCTCGATTTCTCGTACGCCTGTATTAGAGCTATCAGAAAACATGGAAAAACAAATCCAGAACTCCGACCCAAGTATTAGCAGAGCATGGTTGTAAATAAAACTTTGCAAAAATCAAAAATATTTGCTATGTTAGAAAAAAAATCACAACAAACTTTTCAAAGAACTGAGGACCGGGAACTCCTCGGATTCCTCTACACCTAGAATATTTATATCTGCATCAGTAAAATCCAGAACCAGAACTCCGACACAAGTATCAGCAGAGCATGGTTGTAGAAGGACATTAGCAAAAATCAAGAATATTTTCAATGTTCGATTTAAAAAAAACATAGAAAACTCCTGAAAGTGCCCAGAAAATAGAACTCCTCGGTTTCTTATACGTCTGTATTAGAGCTATCAGAAAACATGGAATGCAGAACCAGAACTCCGACACAAGTATTAGCAGAGCATGGTTGAAGATGGCGATTACCAAAAAACATGACTATTTTTAGTGTTCGATTTAAAAAATTTATAAGAAACTCCTGAAAGTGCCCAGAAATGGGAACTCCTCGATTTCTCGTACGTCTGTATTAGAGCTATCAAAAAACATGGAACGCAGAACCAGAACTCCGACACAAGTATTAGCAGAGCATGGTTGAAGATGGCGATTACCAAAAAACATGACTATTTTCAGTGTTCGAATTAAAAAATTCATAAGAAACTCCTGCAAGAGCCCGGAAAGAGGAACTCTTCGATTTCTCGTACGTCTGTATTAGAGCTATCAGAAAACATGGAATGCAGAACCAGAACTCCGACACAAGTATTAGCAGAGCATGGTTGAAGATGGCGATTACCAAAAAACATGACGATTTTCAGTGTTCGAATTAAAAAATTCATAAGAAACTCCTGAAAGTGCCCAGAAAGAGGAACTCCTCGATTTCTCGTACGTCTGTATTAGAGCTATCAGAAAACATGGAACACAGAACCAGAACTCCGACACAAGTAGTAGCAGAGCATGGTTGAAGATGGCGATTACCAAAAAACATGACGATTTTCAGTGTTCGAATTAAAAAATTCATAAGAAACTCCTAAAAATACCCAGAAATGGGAACTCCTCGATTTCTAGTACGTCTGTATTAGAGCTATCAGAAAACATGGAAAGCAAATCCAGAACTCCGACCCAAGTATTAGCAGAGCATGTTTGTAAATAAAACTTTGCAAAAATCAAAAATATTAGCTATGTTAGAAAAAAAATCACAACAAACTTTTCAAAGAACTGAGGACCGGGAACTCCTCGGATTCCTATACACCTAGAATACTTATATCTGCATCAGTAAAATCCAGACCCAGAACTCCGACACAAGTATCAGCAGAGCATGGTTGAAGATGGCGATTACCAAAAAACATGACGATTTTCAGTGTTCGAATTAAAAAATTCATAAGAAACTCCTAAAAATACCCAGTAATGGGAACTCCTCGATTTCTCGTACGTCTGTATTAGAGCTATCAGAAAATATGGAAAGCAAATCCAGAGCTCCGACCCAAGTATTAGCAGAGCATGGTTGTAAAATAAAACTTTGCAAAAATCAAAAATATTAGCTATGTTAGAAAAAAAATCACAACAAACTTTTCAAAGAACTGAGGACCGGGAACTCCTCGGATTCCTATACACCTAGAATACTTATATCTGCATCAGTAAAATTCAGACCCAGAACTCCGACACAAGTATCAGCAGAGCATGGTTGAAGATGGTGATTACCAAAAAACATGACGATTTTCAGTGTTCGATTTAAAAAATTCATAAGAAACTCCTGAAAGTGCCCAGAAATAAGAACTCCTCGATTTCTCGTACGTCTGTATTAGACCTATCAGAAAACATGGAATGCAGAACCAGAACTCCAACACAAGTATTAGCAGAGCATGGTTGAAGATGGCGATTACCAAAAAACATGACGATTTTCAGTGTTCGAATTAAAAAATTCATAAGAAACTCCTAAAAATACCCAGTAATGGGAACTCCTCGATTTCTCGTACGTCTGTATTAGAGCTATCAGAAAATATGGAAAGCAAATCCAGAACTCCGACCCAAGTATTAGCAGAGCATGGTTGTAAATAAAACTTTGCAAAAATCAAAAATATTAGCTATGTTAGAAAAAAAATCACAACAAACTTTTCAAAGAACTGAGGACCGGGAACTCCTCGGATTCCTATACACCTAGAATACTTATATCTGCATCAGTAAAATCCAGACCCAGAACTCCGACACAAGTAGTAGCAGAGCATGGTTGAAGATGGCGATTACCAAAAAACATGACGATTTTCAGTGTTCGAATTAAAAAATTCATAAGAAACTCCTAAAAATACCCAGAAATGGGAACTCCTCGATTTCTAGTACGTCTGTATTAGAGCTATCAGAAAACATGGAAAGCAAATCCAGAACTCCGACCCAAGTATTAGCAGAGCATGTTTGTAAATAAAACTTTGCAAAAATCAAAAATATTAGCTATGTTAGAAAAAAAATCACAACAAACTTTTCAAAGAACTGAGGACCGGGAACTCCTCGGATTCCTATACACCTAGAATACTTATATCTGCATCAGTAAAATCCAGACCCAGAACTCCGACACAAGTATCAGCAGAGCATGGTTGAAGATGGTGATTACCAAAAAACATGACGATTTTCAGTGTTCGATTTAAAAAATTCATAAGAAACTCCTGAAAGTGCCCAGAAATGAGAACTCCTCGATTTCTCGTACGTCTGTATTAGACCTATCAGAAAACATGGAATGCAGAACCAGAACTCCAACACAAGTATTAGCAGAGCATGGTTGAAGATGGCGATTACCAAAAAACATGACGATTTTCAGTGTTCAAATTAAAAAATTCATAAGAAACTCCTGAAAGAGCCCAGAAAGAGGAACTCCTCGATTTCTCGTACATCTGTATTAGAGCTATCAGAAAACATGAAACACAGAACCAGAACTCCGACACAAGTAGTAGCAGAGCATGGTTGAAGATGGCGATCACCAAAAAACATGACGATTTTCAGTGTTCGAATTAAAAAATTCATAAGAAACTCTTAAAAATACTCAGAAATGGGAACTCCTCGATTTCTATTACGTCTGTATTAGAGCTATCAGAAAACATGGAATGCAGAACCAGAACTCCGACACAAGTATCAGCAGAGCATGGTTGAAGATGGCGATTAGCAAAAAACATGACGATTTTCAGTGTTCGATTTAAAAAAATTATAAGAAACTCCTGAAAGTGCCCAGAAATGAGAACTCCGCGATTTCTCGTACGTCTGTATTAGAGCTATCAGAAAACATGGAAAGCAGAACCAGAACTCCGACACAAGTATTAGCAGAGCATGGTTGAAGATGGCGATTACCAAAAAACATGACGATTTTCAGTGTTCAAATTAAAAAATTCATAAGAAACTCCTGAAAGAGCCCAGAAAGAGGAAACTCCTCGATTTCTCGTACATCTGTATTAGAGCTGTCAGAAAACATGAAACACAGAACTAGAACTCCGACACAAGTAGTAGCAGAGCATGGTTGAAGATGGCGATTACCAAAAAACATGACTATTTTTAGTGTTCGATTTAAAAAATTTATAAGAAACTCCTGAAAGTGCCCAGAAATGGGAACTCCTCGATTTCTCGTACTTCTGTATTAGAGCTATCAAAAAACATGGAACGCAGAACCAGAACTCCGACACAAGTATTAGCAGAGCATGGTTGAAGATGGCGATTACCAAAAAACATGACTATTTTCAGTGTTCGAATTAAAAAATTCATAAGAAACTCCTGCAAGAGCCCAGAAAGAGGAACTCCTCGATTTCTCGTACGTCTGTATTAGAGCTATCAGAAAACATGAAACACAGAACCAGAACTCCGACACAAGTAGTAGCAGAGCATGGTTGAAGATGGCGATCACCAAAAAACATGACGATTTTCAGTGTTCGAATTAAAAAATTCATAAGAAACTCCTAAAAATACTCAGAAATGGGAACTCCTCGATTTCTATTACGTCTGTATTAGAGCTATCAGAAAACATGGAATGCAGAACCAGAACTCCGACACAAGTATCAGCAGAGCATGGTTGAAGATGGCGATTAGCAAAAAACATGACGATTTTCAGTGTTCGATTTAAAAAAATTATAAGAAACTACTGAAAGTGCCCAGAAATGAGAACTCCGCGATTTCTCGTACATCTGTATTAGAGCTATCAGAAAACATGAAACACAGAACTAGAACTCCGACACAAGTAGTAGCAGAGCATGGTTGAAGATGGCGATTACCAAAAAACATGACTATTTTTAGTGTTCGATTTAAAAAATTTATAAGAAACTCCTGAAAGTGCCCAGAAATGAGAACTCCGCGATTTCTCGTACGTCTGTATTAGAGCTATCAGAAAACATGGAAAGCAGAACCAGAACTCCGACACAAGTATTAGCAGAGCATGGTTGAAGATGGCGATTACCAAAAAACATGACGATTTTCAGTGTTTAAATTAAAAAATTCATAAGAAACTCCTGAAAGAGCCCAGAAAGAGGAACTCCTCGATTTCTCGTACGTCTGTATTAGAGCTATCAGAAAACATGGAACACAGAACCAGAACTCCGACACAAGTAGTAGCAGAGCATGGTTGAAGATGGCGATTAGCAAAAAACATGACGATTTTCAGTGTTCGATTTAAAAAAATTATAAGAAACTCCTGAAAGTGCCCAGAAATGAGAACTCCGCGATTTCTCGTACGTCTGTATTAGAGCTATCAGAAAACATGGAAAGCAGAACCAGAACTCCGACACAAGTATTAGCAGAGCATGGTTGAAGATGGCGATTACCAAAAAACATGACGATTTTCAGTGTTTAAATTAAAAAATTCATAAGAAACTCCTGAAAGAGCCCAGAAAGAGGAACTCCTCGATTTCTCGTACATCTGTATTAGAGCTATCAGAAAACATGAAACACAGAACTAGAACTCCGACACAAGTAGTAGCAGAGCATGGTTGAAGATGGCGATCACCAAAAAACATGACGATTTTCAGTGTTCGAATTAAAAAATTCATAAGAAACTCCTGAAAGTGCCCAGAAAGAGGAACTCCTCGATTTCTCGTACGTCTGTATTAGAGCTATCAGAAAACATGGAACACAGAACCAGAACTCCGACACAAGTAGTAGCAGAGCATGGTTGAAGATGGCGATTACCAAAAAACATGACGATTTTCAGTGTTCGAATTAAAAAATTCATAAGAAACTCCTGAAAGTGCCCAGAAAGAGGAACTCCTCGATTTCTCGTACGTCTGTATTAGAGCTATCAGAAAACATGGAACACAGAACCAGAACTCCGACACAAGTAGTAGCAGAGCATGGTTGAAGATGGCGATTAGCAAAAAACATGACGATTTTCAGTGTTCGATTTAAAAAAATTATAAGAAACTCCTGAAAGTGCCCAGAAATGAGAACTCCGCGATTTCTCGTACGTCTGTATTAGAGCTATCAGAAAACATGGAAAGCAGAACCAGAACTCCGACACAAGTATTAGCAGAGCATGGTTGAAGATGGCGATTACCAAAAAACATGACGATTTTCAGTGTTTAAATTAAAAAATTCATAAGAAACTCCTGAAAGAGCCCAGAAAGAGGAACTCCTCGATTTCTCGTACATCTGTATTAGAGCTATCAGAAAACATGAAACACAGAACTAGAACTCCGACACAAGTAGTAGCAGAGCATGGTTGAAGATGGCGATCACCAAAAAACATGACGATTTTCAGTGTTCGAATTAAAAAATTCATAAGAAACTCCTAAAAATACTCAGAAATGGGAACTCCTCGATTTCTATTACGTCTGTATTAGAGCTATCAGAAAACATGGAATGCAGAACCAGAACTCCGACACAAGTATCAGCAGAGCATAGTTGAAGATGGCGATTACCAAAAAACATGACGATTTTCAGTGTTCGATTTAAAAAATTCATAAGAAACTCCTAAAAATACCCAGTAATGGGAACTCCTCGATTTCTCGTACGTCTGTATTAGAGCTATCAGAAAACATGGAAAGCAAATCCAGAACTCCGACCCAAGTATTAGCAGAGCATGGTTGTAAATAAAACTTTGCAAAAATCAAAAATATTAGCTATGTTAGAAAAAAAATCACAACAAACTTTTCAAAGAACTGAGGACCGGGAACTCCTCGGATTCCTATACACCTAGAATACTTATATCAGCGTCAGTAAAATCCAGACCCAGAACTCCGACACAAGTATCAGCAGAGCATGGTTAGCATGCAAATCGGAGCTAGCATGAAAATCGTCATGTTTTTTGGTTATCGCCATCTTCAACCATGCTCTGCTGATACTTGTGTCGGAGTTCTGGTTCTGCGTTCCATGTTTTTTGATAGCTCTAATACAGACGTACGAGAAATCGAGGAGTTCTCAATTCTGGGCACTTTCAGGAGTTTCTTATGAATTTTTTAAATCGAACACTGAAAATCGTCATGTTTTTTGGTAATCGCCATCTTCAACCATGCTCTGCTGATACTTGTGTCGGAGTTCTGGTTCTGGATTTTACTGATGCAGATATAAGTATTCTAAATGTATAGGAATCCGAGGAGTTCCTGGTCCTCAGTTCTTTGAAAAGTTTGTTGTGATTTTTTTTCTAACATAGCTAATATTTTAGATTTTTGCAAAGTTTTATTTACAACCATGCTCTGCTAATACTTGGGTCGGAGTTCTGGATTTGCTTTCCATGTTTTCTGATAGCCCTAATACAGACGTACGAGAAATCGAGGAGTTCCTGTTTCTGGGCACTTTCAAGAGTTTCTTACGATTTTTTTAAATCGAACACTGAAAATCGTCATGTTTTTTGGTAATCGCCATCTTCAACCATGCTCTGCTGATACTTGTGTCGGAGTTCTGGTTGTGCGTTTCATGTTTTCTGATAGGTCTAATACAGACGTACGAGAAATCGAGGAGTTCTCATTTCTGGGCACTTTCAGGAGTTTCTTATGAATTTTTTAAATCGAACACTGAAAATCGTCATGTTTTTTGGTAATCGCCATCTTCAACCATGCTCTGCTGATACTTGTGTCGGAGTTCTGGGTCTGAATTTTACTGATGCAGATATAAGTATTCTAGTTGTATAGGAATCCGAGGAGTTCACGGTCCTCAGTTCTTTGAATAGTTTGTTGTGATTTTTTTTCTAACATAGCTAATATTTTTGATTTTTGCAAAGTTTTATTTACAACCATGCTCTGCTAATACTTGGGTCGGAGTTCTGGATTTGCTTTCCATGTTTTCTGATAGCTCTAATACAGACGTACGAGAAATCGAGGAGTTCCCATTTCTGAGTATTTTTAGGAGTTTCTTATGAATTTTTTAATTCGAACACTGAAAATCGTCATGTTTTTTGGTTATCGCCATCTTCAACCATGCTCTGCTGATACTTGTGTCGGAGTTCTGGTTCTGCGTTCCATGTTTTTTGATAGCTCTAATACAGACGTATGAGAAATCGAGGAGTTCTCAATTCTGGGCACTTTCAGGAGTTTCTTATGAATTTTTTAAATCGAACACTGAAAATCGTCATGTTTTTTGGTAATCGCCATCTTCAACCATGCTCTGCTGATACTTGTGTCAGAGTTCTGGTTCTGCATTCCATGTTTTCTGATAGCTCTTATACAGACGTACTAGAAATCGAGGAGTTCTCATTTCTGGGCACTTTCAGGAGTTTCTTATGAATTTTTTAATTCGAACACTGAAAATCGTCATGTTTTTTGGTAATCGCCATCTTCAACCATGCTCTGCTAATACTTGTGTCGGAGTTCTGGTTCTGTGTTCCATGTTTCCTGATAGCTCTAATACAGATGTACGAGAAATCGAGGAGTTCCTCTTTCTGGGCTCTTTCAGGAGTTTCTTATGAATTTTTTAAATCGAACACTGAAAATCGTCATGTTTTTTGGTAATCGCCATCTTCAACCATGCTCTGCTTATACTTGTGTCGGAGTTCTGGGTCTGAATTTTACTGATGCAGATATAAGTATTCTAGGTGTAGAGGAATCCGAGGAGTTCCCGGTCCTCAGTTCTTTGAAAAGTTTGTTGTGATTTTTTTTCTAACATAGCTAATATTTTTGATTTTTGCAAAGTTTTATTTACAACCATGCTCTGCTAATACTTGGGTCGGAGTTCTGGATTTGCTTTCCATGATTTCTGATAGCCCTAATACAGACGTACGAGAAATCGAGGAGTTCTCATTTCTGGGCACTTTCAGGAGTTTCTTATGAATTTTTTAATTCGAACACTGAAAATCGTCATGTTTTTTGGTAATCGCCATCTTCAACCATGCTCTGCTAATACTTGTGTCGGAGTTCTGGTTCTGCATTCCATGTTTTTTGATAGCTCTAATACAGACGTACGAGAAATCGAGGAGTTCTCATTTCTGGGCACTTTCAGGAGTTTCTTATGAATTTTTTAAATCGAACACTGAAAATCGTCATGTTTTTTGGTAATCGCCATCTTCAACCATGCTCTGCTGATACTTGTGTCGGAGTTCTGGGTCTGGATTTTACTGATGCAGATATAAGTATTCTAGGTGTATAGGAATCCGAGGAGTTCCCGGTCCTCAGTTCTTTGAAAAGTTTGTTGTGATTTTTTTTCTAACATAGCTAATATTTTTGATTTTTGCAAAGTTTTATTTACAACCATGCTCTGCTAATACTTGGGTCGGAGTTCTGGATTTGCTTTCCATGTTTTCTGATAGCTCTAATACAGACGTACGAGAAATCAAGAAGTTCCCATTTCTGGGCACTTTCAGGAGTTTCTTATGAATTTTTTAAATCGAACACTGAAAATAGTCATGTTTTTTGCTAATCGCCATCTTCAACCATGCTCTGCTGATACTTGTGTCGGAGTTCTTGTTCTGCGTTCCATGTTTTTTGATAGCTCTAATACAGACGTACGAGAAATCGAGGAGTTCCCATTACTGGGTATTTTTAGGAGTTTCTTATGAATTTTTTAAATCGAACACTGAAAATCGTCATGTTTTTTGGTAATCGCCATCTTCAACCATGCTCTGCTGATACTTGTGTCGGAGTTCTGGTTCTGGATTTTACTGATGCAGATATAAGTATTCTAAATGTATAGGAATCCGAGGAGTTCCTGGTCTTCAGTTCTTTGAAAAGTTTGTTGTGATTTTTTTTCTAACATAGCTAATATTTTAGATTTTTGCAAAGTTTTATTTACAACCATGCTCTGCTAATACTTGGGTCGGAGTTCTGGATTTGCTTTCCATGTTTTCTGATAGCTCTAATACAGACGTACGAGAAATCGAGGAGTTCCCATTTCTGGGTATTTTTAGGAGTTTCTTATGAATTTTTTAATTCGAACACTGAAAATCGTCATGTTTTTTGGTAATCGCCATCTTCAACCATGCTCTGCTGATACTTGTGTCGGAGTTCTGGTTCTGCGTTCCATGTTTTTTGATAGCTCTAATACAGACGTACGAGAAATCGAGGAGATCCCATTTCTGGGCACTTTCAGGAGTTTCTTATGAATTTTTTAAATCGAACACTGAAAATCGTCATGTTTTTTGGTAATCGCCATCTTCAACTATGCTCTGCTGATACCTGTGTCGGAGTTCTGGTTCTGCATTCCATGTTTTCTGATAGCTCTTATACAGCCGTACTAGAAATCGAGGAGTTCCCATTTCTGAGTATTTTTAGAAGTTTCTTATGAATTTTTTAATTCGAACACTGAAAATCGTCATGTTTTTTGGTAATCGCCATCTTCAACCATGCTCTGCTACTACTTGTGTCGGAGTTCTGGTTCTGTGTTCCATGTTTCCTGATAGCTCTAATACAGATGTACGAGAAATTGAGGAGTTCCTCTTTCTGGGCTCTTTCAGGAGTTTCTTATGAATTTTTTAAATCGAACACTGAAAATCGTCATGTTTTTTGGTAATCGCCATCTTCAACCATGCTCTGCTGATACTTGTGTCGGAGTTCTGGGTCTGAATTTTACTGATACAGATATAAGTATTCTAGGTGTAGAGGAATCCGAGGAGTTCCCGGTCCTCAGTTCTTTGAAAAGTTTGTTGTGATTTTTTTTCTAACATAGCTAATATTTTTGATTTTTGCAAAGTTTTATTTACAACCATGCTCTGCTAATACTTGGGTCGGAGTTCTGGACTTGCTTTCCATGTTTTCTGATAGCCCTAATACAGACGTACGAGAAATCAAGAAGTTTCCATTTCTGGGCACTTTCAGGAGTTTCTTATGAATTTTTTAAATCGAACACTGAAAATAGTCATGATTTTTGCTAATCGCCATCTTCATCCATGCTCTGCTAATACTTGTGTCGGAGTTCTGGTTCAGCGTTCCATGTTTTTTGATAGTTCTAATAGAGACGTACGAGAAATCGAGGAGTTCTCATTTTTGGGCACTTTCAGGAGTTTCTTATGAATTTTTTAAATCGAACACTGAAAATCGTCATGTTTTTTGGTAATCGCCATCTTCAACTATGCTCTGCTGATACTTGTGTCGGAGTTCTGGGTCTGGATTTTACTGATGCAGATATAAGTATTCTAGGTGTATAGGAATCCGAGGAGTTCCCGGTCCTCAGTTCTTTGAAAAGTTTGTTGTGATTTTTTTTCTAACATAGCTAATATTTTTGATTTTTGCAAAGTTTTATTTACAACCATGCTCTGCTAATACTTGGGTCGGAGTTCTGGATTTGCTTTCCATGTTTTCTGATAGCTCTAATACAGACGTACGAGAAATCGAGGAGTTCCCATTTCTGGGTATTTTTAGGAGTTTCTTATGAATTTTTTAATTCGAACACTGAAAATCGTCATGTTTTTTGGTAATCGCCATCTTCAACTATGCTCTGCTGATACTTGTGTCGGAGTTCTGGGTCTGGATTTTACTGATGCAGATATAAGTATTCTAGGTGTATAGGAATCCGAGGAGTTCCCGGTCCTCAGTTCTTTGAAAAGTTTGTTGTGATTTTTTTTCTAACATAGCTAATATTTTTGATTTTTGCAAAGTTTTATTTACAACCATGCTCTGCTAATACTTGGGTCTGAGTTCTGGATTTGCTTTCCATGTTTTTAGATAGCTCTAATACAGACGTACGAGAAATCGAGGAGTTCTCATTTTTGGGCACTTTCAGGAGTTTCTTATGAATTTTTTAAATCGAACACTGAAAATCGTCATGTTTTTTGGTAATCGCCATCTTCAACTATGCTCTGCTGATACTTGTGTCGGAGTTCTGGTTCTGCATTCCATGTTTTCTGATAGCTCTAATACAGATGTACGAGAAATCGAGGAGTTCTCATTTCTGGGCACTTTCAGGAGTTTCTTATGAATTTTTTAAATCGAACACTGAAAATCGTCATGTTTTTTGGTAATCGCCATCTTCAACCATGCTCTGCTGATACTTGTGTCGGAGTTCTGGGTCTGAATTTTACTGATGCAGATATAAGTATTCTAGTTGTATAGGAATCCGAGGAGTTTCTTATAAATTTTTTAAATCGAACACTAAAAATAGTCATGTTTTTTGGTAATCGCCATCTTCAACCATGCTCTGCTAATACTTGTGTCGGAGTTCTGGTTCTGCATTCCATGTTTTCTGATAGCTCTAATGCAGACGTACGAGAAATCGAGGAGTTCTCATTTCTGGGCACTTTCAGGAGTTTCTTATGAATTTTTTAAATCGAACACTGAAAATCGTCATGTTTTTTGGTAATCGCCATCTTCAACCATGCTCTGCTAATACTTGTGTCGGAGTTCTGGTTCTGTGTTTCATGTTTTCTGATAGCTCTAATACAGCCGTACGAGAAATCGAGGAGTTCCTATTTCTGGGCACTTTCAGGAGTTTCTTATGAATTTTTTAATTCGAACACTGAAAATCGTCATGTTTTTTGGTAATCGCCATCTTCAACCATGCTCTGCTAATACTTGTGTCGGAGTTCTGGTTCTGCATTCCATGTTTTCTGATAGCTCTAATACAGACGTACGAGAAATCGAGGAGTTCTCATTTCTGGGCACTTTCAGGAGTTTCTTATGAATTTTTTAAATCGAACACTGAAAATCGTCATGTTTTTTGGTAATCGCCATCTTCAACCATGCTCTGCTGATACTTGTGTCGGAGTTCTGGGTCTGGATTTTACTGATGCAGATATAAGTATTCTAGGTGTATAGGAATCCGAGGAGTTCCCGGTCCTCAGTTCTTTGAAAAGTTTGTTGTGATTTTTTTTCTAACATAGCTAATATTTTTGATTTTTGCAAAGTTTTATTTACAACCATGCTCTGCTAATACTTGGGTCGGAGTTCTGGATTTGCTTTCCATGTTTTCTGATAGCCCTAATACAGACGTACGAGAAATCGAGGAGTTCCTGTTTCTGGGCACTTTCAAGAGTTTCTTACGATTTTTTTAAATCGAACACTGAAAATCGTCATATTTTTTGGTAATCGCCATCTTCAACCATGCTCTGCTAATACTTGTGTCGGAGTTCTGGTTGTGCGTTTCATGTTTTCTGATAGCTCTAATACAGCCGTACGAGAAATCGAGGAGTTCCTATTTCTGGGCACTTTCAGGAGTTTCTTATGAATTTTTTAATTCGAACACTGAAAATCGTCATGTTTTTTGGTAATCGCCATCTTCAACCATGCTCTGCTAATACTTGTGTCGGAGTTCTGGTTCTGCATTCCATGTTTTTTGATAGCTCTAATACAGACGTACGAGAAATCGAGGAGTTCTCATTTCTGGGCACTTTCAGGAGTTTCTTATGAATTTTTTAAATCGAACACTGAAAATCGTCATGTTTTTTGGTAATCGCCATCTTCAACCATGCTCTGCTGATACTTGTGTCGGAGTTCTGGGTCTGGATTTTACTGATGCAGATATAAGTATTCTAGGTGTATAGGAATCCGAGGAGTTCCCGGTCCTCAGTTCTTTGAAAAGTTTGTTGTGATTTTTTTTCTAACATAGCTAATATTTTTGATTTTTGCAAAGTTTTATTTACAACCATGCTCTGCTAATACTTGGGTCGGAGTTCTGGATTTGCTTTCCATGTTTTCTGATAGCTCTAATACAGACGTACTAGAAATCGAGGAGTTCCCATTTCTGGGTATTTTTAGGAGTTTCTTATGAATTTTTTAATTCGAACACTGAAAATCGTCATGTTTTTTGGTAATCGCCATCTTCAACCATGCTCTGCTGATACTTGTGTCGGAGTTCTGGTTCTGCGTTCCATGTTTTTTGATAGCTCTAATACAGACGTACGAGAAATCGAGGAGTTCCCATTTCTGGGCACTTTCAGGAGTTTCTTATAAATTTTTTAAATCGAACACTAAAAATAGTCATGTTTTTTGGTAATCGCCATCTTCAACCATGCTCTGCTAATACTTGTGTCGGAGTTCTGGTTCTGCATTCCATGTTTTCTGATAGCTCTAATACAGACGTACGAGAAATCGAGGAGTTCTCATTTCTGGGCACTTTCAGGAGTTTCTTATGAATTTTTTAAATCGAACACTGAAAATCGTCATGTTTTTTGGTAATCGCCATCTTCAACCATGCTCTGCTTATACTTGTGTCGGAGTTCTGGTTCTGTGTTTCATGTTTTCTGATAGCTCTAATACAGCCGTACGAGAAATCGAGGAGTTCCCATTTCTGGGCACTTTCAGGAGTTTCTTATGAATTTTTTAAATCGAACACTGAAAATAGTCATGTTTTTTGCTAATCGCCATCTTCAACCATGCTCTGCTAATACTTGTGTTGGAGTTGTGGTTCTGTGTTTCATGTTTTCTGATAGCTCTAATACAGACGTACGAGAAATCGAGGAGTTCCCATTTCTGGGCACTTTCAGGAGTTTCTTATGAATTTTTTAAATCGAACACTGAAAATAGTCATGTTTTTTGCTAATCGCCATCTTCAACCATGCTCTGCTGATACTTGTGTCGGAGTTCTGGTTCTAGATTCCATGTTTTCTGATAGCACTAATACAGACGTATAAGAAACCGAGGAGTTCTATTTTCTGGGCACTTTCAGGAGTTTTCTATGTTTTTTTTAAATCGAACATTGAAAATATTCATGATTTTTGCTAATGTCCTTCTACAACCATGCTCTGCTGATACTTGAAATGGATTACCGTTATATTTAGCTTTTTTTTTGCTTAGTTATCATCTGAACTACTGATAATATTCAGAATCATGTGTGAAAACCGTCGTATTGCGTAATTATCTTTAGTTTTATGATTATTACTCGTTTTTTTCCTGTTATTAGATTTATATGTTTTTATTTTTTTGTGAGCTCTAATTGACAGAACTATCACTCAAAGTAATAAGGAACTATAGAACTCGCCTTTCTGTACCTAAAACACTTTTAAAATTTTGTTTTTGGAATAAATGATCTGCTACCGGAAGTTAGCAGATCATATTTTCATTTCAAATTTTTTCCAGGAAAAACACCAGAACTTTTCCTGAAAAGTATCAGGAACTCCAGAACTATGCTGCATGCGAGTAGAACTCTATTTTTTTTATGCTCTGCTGGAAAATGATCTGCTAAGTTCACGGTCATGCGAACTTTGTACCGCTTAACAGTCAATGAATGTGGATATGAAGTTCAACTGTCATCATTAGTTATATTTTTTTTTCTTAGATAGTGCTGCGAGTATCTGAATTGCCAACCGATTTCGATGAAACAAAGTCTAAGTAATATATCAAGTTTCAAACATTTTTTTTTGTGTGTATGGCCTCTCGCAGGTCAACCTAGGAGGTTGTCGGCTGCTTAACCGGTCTTGCCTGTAGCGGACTTCGATTATATAATCAAAGCCCTCAGCCAGGGCTTACTTAAACTAACTTAAAAACTAAGCGACTACACGGTAAGGGCACCCTGTGGGGTACAGACCTCGGCTTAGGGCGTCGCTGGGGCGGCAGCAAGGGACGAGCTGGATCGAACAAGCTCAAGTTTCACACAATTTTGATGTAAAGTTATCTACATCGATTTCATACATTTTACGTGATGCGCGCACAACTAAGACTTTCCTACAGATTTATTATATGTAATAGATAGATAGATAATAGTTTACCTTTTCTGTCGAGGTGACGCGCTATTTCCAGTCCCCACTATGTCTCTTTCTTGTATGTTGCGCTAGCACTGGGAGTCTGTTAGCCGTGTAATGAGCAAGTCAGAAAAATAAAGAGTGAATAGTGTGAATAAAATTTCTAACAGTATGGACATAATTTTTTTTTCCGTGCATGATTATACGCGGCCACATAATACCAATTTTGTAAATATTACCTGCAAGAAATGGTCAGCTCTCAGCACAGATTTAACAAACATAGAACATGAATAGGACGAGCATGAATAAAGAGCTGTTGGAAGAATGGTCAAACATAGACCATAGTTATATCAAAATTCTTTCGTATTAATGAAAATAAAAATTAATAATATATAAAACTGGTATTTTTTTTATATTATTCAGTCATCTACAACATACTACAGTTTCACAAATTCATCTTATATATGTAAGAAAGTATCACATTTTTTCTTAGTAACCAGGAATTTTAGCGACCTTTTTAGTTAAATATTTGGTATTAAAAAAGTTTCGACAAAATATTTCAGCATTCCTTCCCCATCGAGTTTAATCACAAGGACAAAATTTCTGTACCACCATTTAGTTTAATAATTATAAAAGTTCAACATTCTAATATATTCTACAACTGTCCCGATTCTAGCGACTAGTTAGAGCCGATCCGGCTAACGCGTGCAATTACCAAGGACATTTATTATGTTACCTAATTTTGTGGGGGCGATTAGCAGTTTAACGAACTAACAGCGTTTTAGCGATTACGGTGGAATGGCTGTTGTAATCTATGTTTTACATTTACGTGTATCACCGTAGAACCGTTTCGTTTTCGTAGTTTCTTTTAACAGTGAGATAGTATGTGGCACGCTATGTATTTCATTATGATACGCTACTTTATCGTACTTATAAATTTTCAGCTGTCAAAACTGTTTATCTTCCAAGTACATCTCGCTTCTTAATCTGAATAAGGTTGCTTTTATACTTTTCGTCTCATTCCTATTTATTCAATTTTCTTTAGCAATCGCGAGTGTCCGGAATGAATTCCGTCTGACCTTCCTCACGACCTAAGCAACCCTTAGGCAAACTAGATTTTTGTAGTTTGTTGTTATTACGGTACTGTTGGGAGACGGGAATATAACGAAAGGTCGGGCCAACTGCGGTCTAGATAAGAAGTAAAAACCAATTGATTATTTATTTTCAATACGACTACACACTGCATTAAAAATTCCTCTTCACACGTGAAAGTCCACATTTTCAATTCTATTTTCTCCAAACTCCATCAAAGTTAAGTTAAATAAATGCAACTGAAAAAAATCGTGAAATATACTTTTTCGTGGCGTCTATCGCATTTGACCATGCATTCAAAGTAGTGTGGATACATGGTACGGCACTTACACCTAATGACATGCCATTAACTGTGGCAATGCTTTAAATATATTCAGTACATGGAGCACGCCTTTCCTCGTCCGTGGAGATGATAAAGGAGACATAGTTATATGTTATTTCTGCCATTCTCAAACTACTTATAATGCGATTATCTATGAAAATCATATTTTAAGTTACGAAATCACATAGAAAACAAAGAAACTTAACGGTGATTGTAGAAAAACGCTGCTTAGACAGATCGATAGAGAATTTTTTACTGATTACCGTGGCATCAAAAATTGAAGCCAGGTAAATGTGTAAAAATAACACCTTAGTTTAAGGAGAGTGCCAGGGCTCACGGATTGTTCGAAAGTGATACCATAGCCCTAACAAAGGAAAACTGAAGCAACACTCTGGGTTTTAGTCGGTTAAAGCCTGACACACCTCCTCGCTCATTATCATAAAATAAAATCTCCGGCTCCAAATGAACTAGAATGGTATATGTCATTTGATGATTTTCTACGTAAAAAAGGACGATAGGTTAGTCGGGCTTTTTTTATATGAAAAAAACCAACTCCTGTTCCGCTCTTTGCCTTCGTCCCAGAGCCCCGGGTTTCGCTTTCACACTACCCATGGCCCCAGTAGGCGTCGACTCTGCTGGGCCCCTACGATTTGCTGACATCTCCCTGAGGCGCGCGTGGAACCGTACGCGCCGTCGACGGCTTGGGCTCGGTCCTGACGGTTACCGGACGGTTGTAAACATTATATGCGCAAGTTTGTTCAATATCCAGTGAATATAATATACAGCCGTAGATTGGCACAAAAATCATAATATGGATACCAAAGTACATTACATCATGCAAAAAATGGGTAATAATTATATGTCAAATAACTGTAATCCTTTTCAAACTTAAACTTTTTAACTGGCATTTTATAAAATAATTTAGGACCCTATTAAATCGTGGAGGTCTTTTAAAAGCTTTTAAAAGGGTATGAGAATTACTTAAATCAAGTGAGATGAACGGACGTAGGTATCTGACATGTTCGAGATGAAATGTGATATAAAAATACAGAGTATTTTCTGAGGTCTTCGACCGTCAAGTTGTGGAATAGACAATACAATGTACATTTTGTATAATATCACTTACATTGATAGCTGCCATGTTGTTGAACTTTTCTAAATTAGTTGCAGTAAAAGTTCAAAGGGCAAGAAAAATATTTCATTTCCAAGATTGATACGTAATCTCACCTAACTTGCTAGTTAACATTTTCATCTGTTTTACAATTTATATTTATCTCAAAATTGATCTCACTCGCTTGTACAATTAATAGGGAGATCATTATCTCCCTATTAATTTGCTGTTATCACATTGTTATTTCTATGTGTAAATTAATTTGTAATTTAATTGCTTAATTTTCTAATTAATTAATTGAGAAAATTAAGCGATTAATCAGTTTAGTTTTGATTAGTAACTTAATCATTCTGTTTTTTACCCGATTGCAAGAAGGGTTATATTGTAATTGAATTGTTTTTTTTTCGTTTGATTTAATTTATTTTATAAATGATACGTGTATAAAATAACTGTATATTAATTTGAAAGGTATAAGGTATAAGGCATTCCAGCGACTCTCACCAGGTCGTCGGTCAACCTTTTGGGAGGCCTTCCAACGCTGCGTTTTCCGATGCGCGGTCACCATTCTAGAACATTTCGGCCCCATCGACCATCCGTTCTACGAGCATTGCGCCTTGCCCACTACAACTTTAGTTTGGCGATTCTTCGGGCTATGTCGGCCTAGTCTGATTGTTAGAGTGCATTTCCACAGAAGCAGAGCCGGATGGAGTAGAGCAGAGAAGAGCAATGAAAACTGGCAAGTGTTTCCATTAAAGCAGAGGACCGGAGTCGATTTGAGCTAACCTCCGCTTCGAGCTATCAGCTCGGCACCCGACTCCATTCTGGCTTGAGGCAGCGTCTTCATTGGTTTTATTTGAAAGTCCGCTCAGCTCCACTTCACTCCACTTACTCTGTTTCCTCAGTGGCGGAGTGGAGATTTCGAGCACAATGATTGGCCTATTCACGGTCCGCTCTTCTACACTCCGCCCAGCTCCACGTCAGTAGAAACGCACCCTTAAAACAACCCAGGATACCCTGTGTACATACACAGAGTTTAACACAAAAACACTTTTAAAATACCGGTGGTTTGCGGGATTTTATGTAAGAGACACCGCGGCCCTGGAACGCAAAGGGCGAAGGTATATTACCTAATATATAAAAGGATAAACTGACTGACTGACATATCAAAGCACAGCCGAAACTACTAGGACTAGGAGCGTGAAATTTTGCACAAGTTTACCTTTTATGATGTAGGCGAACACTAAGAGAGGATTTTCTAAAATTCACCCCATTAAGGAATGAAAGACGAGTACGAAGTTTGTATGGAGATACCTGCTTCCACGCGAGCGAAGCTGGTGGCAGAAGCTAGTATATTGTAACATACAGGATTATGTTCATTATCTACTGTGATAAAAACTTAATTGATCAGTTCAGCAGGTTTTCCACCATAAAACATTTTTTCATATTATACATTAAAAATCAACATCGGAAATTACAATCTGGATTGCAGAATTAAATCGCTCTTCGGTTTGCATTCGTAATAGTTCGTTTATAATATGTATTGCCTTTTGTAATTTACGCAAACGTCAGTAAAACGGTTCGGAGCCAAGTTTGCTGTGGAAATCAATTCGTTTCTACGTAATGAAATAGCCTGCCAAAGCTGTGTTGATAATATTTTTAGAAGTTCAATATTTTGACTTGGTTTTAGAATAAAATATTAGAATTAGACAAACACTTAAAATAAAACCGGTCAAGTGCGAGTCTGGTTCGCATATGAAGGGTTCCGTACCATCATCTATAAAAACAGCAAAAAAAATCATGTCTGCTGTGTTGGAGCACCCTTAAATATTTATTTTATTTTGTTTTTTTTTAGTATTTGTTGTTATAGTGGCAATAGAAATTTCAATTGTCTAACTATCACGGTTCTTGAGATACAACCTGGTGACAGACGGATGGACAGCGAAGCTTTAGTAATAGGGTCCCGTTTTACCCTTTGGATACAAAACCCTGAAAAGGTGGTAAACTAAATTAAAAGATAATTTGCAAACGAAATCAAATTAGAGAAAAATATGAAAATCTTGAGCAAAAAACCTAGCCAACTTAAATAGAGAGTTTAACCTTGAAACCGCAAAACGAGAAAATGATCTAGAGTAATTAGGATTGACGAAATTAAAAGATATGCAAACTAAACCAAATTACAGTAAAATATTGAAATCTTTGGAGAAAAAATTAACCTTTAACTGTCTTAAATAGAAAATTAAATCTTATCTTTTTTTTTAAATATATCTATCTATCTATCTATCTATTGTGTGCTGTACACATGTCTGTTTAATATATTTTTAGTTTTAAGTAAGAATTATTTAATGTGCTTATGTTTGGTTGTGCATTTATAATTATTCTCAAATGCAAAATTTATCTCTCAATTACTTGAGGTTTGCTGTAAGAAAACCCAATTGTGGGTTAAGCTCACCTGTGTACATCAGCTGTCCCATTTTTTATGTTTTATAAAACTTATGTGTACAATACAGAATATAAATATGAGCTTTTATGAACACATTCTGCCATCCTACCATTACAAAATTGCGAATCATTAGCCATCGGCAAAAGCCTCCATACTTGTAACGTCTCATGTATCATAATATGTACTTTGTACCCAGCTCTTGGGGACCGCCGCCCCACGCACCCCTCACGACCCGAGCTTAGCCTTCCCTTGACTTAAGCGCGCCAAAAGCTCAACAAGCCATTAAGATGATAATTGCAAACCCAATCAGATTGCCCCGTAGTAACTGTGGTCACAAAGGACTGCTAGTCGCACTTGTAATTCTATAGTCACGTTTACAATGTTCATGATAATTTCGCCACAATACAACGCAGCTATTCAAATTTGTCCATGCAGCGTTCCCTTCACGTTGGCTGCCGGCTACCTAATGAAGCGGCCATGCTGTATCAAGGCGTGTTTACGGGTCCGGTTTTCGTTTACGTTTCAGTTCGGTTTACGTTAGCTCCGGTTTGCGGTTGCGGTAATGTTAAATACTTAGCGGAGTTTCCTATTCCTAAGAGCTGGTTTTGGGGAAAATGTAATGTGATGAAGACAGATTGCAAGGCAATATTTTGGGTATACTTTCATAGTACGTTCAACATCAATTTACTGCCGAAGTCTGGATTTTTTGATAGTAGCAACCCAGGGGTCATGATCCCATGGATCCCCATGGGTGATGCGGAAGAGAACCCCGGGGCCCTGGAAAGAAGGCAAAGAAGGAACAGGAGTGGGTTTTAGTCAGTAAAAGTCTGACACGCCCTCTCGCTCCGCCCAAGGGCGAGATATGTCATAAGATAATTTAAATTCTAAAAAAAGAGTCTATAATCATGCGGAAACGTTTCAGAGAGTTATCTTAACCTTGGAACGCTAAGGGTAACTGAGGAAATACATGGTTGACATACCCTCTCGTTCCACCCTAGGGCGCGAAAAATCATTGGATGGCTTCCCACCTCAAGAATATGGGTCTATAATGAAAAATCGGGTAATGGGTTATTTCTGGACGTACAAATTCTATCACCAACCAAATCATCGCTTACCATCAGGTGATCAGCTTAAAAATTAAACAAAAATATAATCATTATATGTACATCAACTGTCCTATTTTTATTGTTAATATAAAATTGTGTGTACAATAAAGAATAAAGAATAAAGAATCATTAACATATGTGTAACAAATCAGCTTTATATTGTCATTGATGCTAATACAGGCCTCCTCTCTAGAAGAGGGAACGGGCCGTAATCCACCACGCAAGCCTAGTGCGGTTTTTAGGATATCACAAACCTTCGCATTTTTGGTTCCAGGACATGCCGGTTTCTTCACGATGGTTTCCTTCACGTTTTTGAGAGCAGTGGTGATGAAATAAATAACACAAAGTAATTCACCTGGCCGTTAATACCGGCACGCCCCTGCTCGCTAAAATTATACTCAAAGCAAGATAATTAGCTTGTATTATAACAACAATAGCTTCGTATTTAATAACCCACTGAACGGTTAAGTAATTCTTGCACACATTGCATTCAAAATGCATGACTCTATTTCAGAAAACGCATAAATTGCATAAAATACCTAATACCCCTTTACCGCAGTACTGCGCGGTTGCATTTTTGCCTCCCGTTGTTGATTTTACACCAGTTGCTACAAAGCATTTTAATAGTGAAAGGATCTTGCTTTGTTGGTCACGGGACGAGAGGTAAAGCTCTTGCACTTGGCTGGCTTTATATCTGGTTATTCGAGTCGAAAATAAAAGCACTCTTTGTAACAGAACTTTATACCGTATGCAATCCCTCGCTGGTTTGCGTACTGATTTGTTCCAAAGTCAAAACAAAGTCTCTCGCCGCATCTGTCTGTCTGTTTGCGATAAACTCAAAAAATACTGAACCAATTTTAAGGCTTAAATGCATAATACATACATGCATATTAAAGTAGCGAAAAACCGAGAAATTCAAAGATTCGTAAAACCTGTGCGCAGCTGGGACGAGTCTCTAGTGATGAATATAAAAAAACCTAAAGGAAGAAACGAGCTAGTTTTAAAGTATCTCAGAAAATTTATCAAGTTTCCTAACATATCCAATATGTTTTCATGTAAGAAAAATCCATGTAAACAGATGCATAACCATAAAAAAGAATTACAGCTGTTCAGCTAGTATTTGGTGTTATTGAAAACGATCACCAAACTGCGTGAAACTTGGGCGATCTTATGAATATCTTTTGTTCGATATAAAAACGTACATAATACGTATGAGTTACAAAGGCCGGAATCCGTCGGTACATAAAGGAAGGATAAAAGTTTTACGGAGCATAAAAGGAGACATGTCGAAAATCTGTGCTCATAAAACAGGGGTTCCATCCACGGATTACCGTCGCGATATTTCTCAGCACCGCACCTTCGATCTGCGGCCACTGATCGGTTTTGGTTAATCCCATTGGGCGCTATTGACAACCCTAATAAGCTTACCTACTTCCATTATCTATATTAGGAAATAATTTATTCATTCGTATCGGGAAATTGATATTGGTTTTGAAGTTATTTTCAGTTTTAAGCTAAATAAATAAAGTTAACAACTTAAGGACCTTCAAAGCTTAATTTTTCTGGTAATTTTAAATATTTTGGAGTAGCTTTTTTAAAGATTTTATTAGATTCATATGAGAGACACTATCATTTTATGAGGGATTGTTCGAAAGAGTTTTCCTTAAAAAGTTACTTACTGAAGGAACACGATGGGTTTAAGTCAATAAAAATGTGATTCTCCTTTTCGCTCCACACAGAGCTCGCACCATCAAACAAATTATAATTGATGAATTTTCAACAAACAAAAACAAAACATTATACCGTTTTAAAAAACCCGAAGAAGATCAAGTCCGATCAGGCAACTATTATTTTAAACTATTATTTTAAACTTTTGTCTAAAAATAGTGCAGCGGACATACAAAATTCCAGCTAGGATAGGGTTAAGCGATATTGAATCGCACGATTGAAAATCTAAGTTAAACGCCCATTCCATGAATGCCACTTGATGGCATAAATTTAATATCGTAACCGAGAGCTATCCAATGGAACTTTTGTAACAAATTTCATTTATCTCCTCCTCCCCAAAGAATTTCATAAAATCGATTGTTATCAAGATGATTTAAAGTTTAAATTTAATGGAATTCGTTTTTGTGTTTGTCAATATTCATCAGTGAGTCAGCACAATGAAATATGCTTGTGCATGACTATGATCGACAGAGTTAGATTATTGGAAAAAAAATATACCTTGCTCCCAAAAGAATTGAATATAATAATTTCAATATTCTAATCGAATAACAGTAATTTACAACTAATAGCTCGATACTATTGATTTACTACAAACGTTTCACCTATAATTTTCTGTAACTTTCACATTTAATACCTATCCTTGTGATATAAAAATGATTTGTAGGTATGAGATGGTTTGAATGGCGTCTATGAAAATCTATAACAATGTTATCTGGGCTGAGAGAAACTATTCTTCTCGGTCTATAGCTATATGTTTGTAGGGTTCTGTGTATTGTTATCGACACGAATAATCGGTTTCCCGTGTCATAAATCTCTCGGGTAATTAATCATGGGCCTGACCGTGGCGTCCGTGCGGACAGTGGGCCCTGTCCCAGAGCTCGTCGACACTAAGACTGTGTTTTTCTCACAGTTCCTGCTTTTTTGCTTCAGTAGAACCCATTTTTATTCGACCGCTTTCTATCCACTTATATTGTATTTGTTATTTTCTATTTTAAGTCACTAACTATTCTGTTTTGTATAAAAAAATGTCCATTACTTGCTGCCACAGTTTTGTTTTAAAAAGATTTTTCATAAAATACCAGCGTTTGCTGTGACTGCAAAATTTCACTGAACAATTTTCGCATAAGTCATAATAGTGTCATTTTTTGCTGAGTTTGGTGGGCGAGGATGAACCGCCACCGCCGGTGAATATATCTCTACTACTGGGATAAATCACACGCCATGATCACTGATCAAAAGTTGGCAAAGTTTAGCTTTTCGGGACATTCAAATAAATCAGTGCTCTCAACCGTGAAATTAAAACGAGCCTGAAGTTAATGCAAAATCTATCGAAAGTTTTACAAAAACTACGATTCGGTACACGGCGACATGTCGTGTTACCATCAGTCGATCAAGCTCTTTGTACACTATGTTGGACGTTTTTTGATCACCGTGCAACGTGCGTGATATTGACATTCAATTGAGCCCAGTCATTTAGGTTGGCGGCTGGTCAGTTTATTGATTTGAGATCGGTTATGCATAGGAAATAGAGCAGCTTTTATTTAATATACTTTTATAAATTCCCACCTTTGCCTGGATTTGTTTTAGTTTTAAATGACACACGCAATATTAGAAAAACAATTTATTAGCTCTTGTTATTCCTTCAATTATAAACAATGATAGAATGGCCTCAGATTAAATCAACTTTGCTTTGCATGGTGATAACTAAATAAAATCATAAAAATACCACTTATTTGAAAAACATTGTAAGCATAAATAAAATAAGACAGCCCCTGTAATTACAAGTACAATTGTAACTTACGTTAGAGAGCACCTAATAATATAATTTAATCAATACTAATATTATTTAATGCAGAAGTTTGTTTGTTAGTGTTAATATCAGGAGCTATTGAAAAATTCTATTAGTGTTGGACAGTCTATTTTTTGAGGAAGGCTATATAACATCACATCTATGACCCACGGAAGGTGAGCCGTAACCAAAGACGCGAGTAAAATCTACAGACTGCTAGAAGCTGTCTCATGCGGCTAATATATTCAAAAAGATGTAATGGATTTATTTTAATCAATAAAAGCAATTACCATATAAGGTTTAGTTTGAGAACTTGTCTATATTAATATTTGAAGACTAAGAAGATCCTTTCAAGATTACAAGTTGCTGAATTCTTGACGAAGTTTTTTGTTAATCTAATTAAGCTGATCTGAATATTTAGTGATACAGATCAATTCAAGTTTCTGACTAAATTAAAAGCGAGTCTTAAGTGTAAGAATAAGATAAAACTTTACTTGATACAAATTAAGTTACGTTTAATCTAGTTAATAGCCAGAAATAAGTACAATATATACATCATACTTCTTACCCCGATTACTGTAAAGTCAAAAGGAGGATTATGATTTTGACCAGTATGTATTAACAACTGTTCCCTCATAACTTTTAAACTACTTTTTTTTTATTAAGGTACTGTTGGAGCGTCTTAATTTTCTGTTAGTTATAATATATGTGATGTCACACTAAAGTGAGTATGGCGCCCTCTAGACGTCAATTTTTTTTGAGGTATATAATCGTATAAAACCACAGCTGTGTCTTTCAATTGCCTTAACGTTCCAGGACCACCGGTTTCCTTTTAAGAAATTCTCGGTTGCCTTAGCAGGCATCGGCCCTACTGGGCTCCTAAGGTTTTACTGACATCTCTTTAAGGCTAAAAACTACGCATCTTTCACAAGTTACTCGAGTTCGGTCCGGACGGTTACCGGATGGTCGGACGGCGAGCTACCCATTGCTCATCGTCATGGCGCCCTTTAAGGGACAAAAAGTAATGAATAAAAACAAAGCTTTCATGCCATGCATGCAAGCGACCTCTCACTCCGAACCCTGGTTCAGACTATGGTCCGGAGCGAGCAGTAATGCTAACGAAAGAAGAGACCGCACGCGTGAGCCCCACCCCCCAGCCCCAGCCGCCGAGACCCTGATCGCGAATACCAGCCACGGTAGATGCGGGCTTGCGGACATCGGAGAGTAGGTAGCTCGCCGTCTGGCAGTTCGATAATCGATCGAACCGAGCCCCAGTCGTCAACAGCGATTAGTGATCCACGCGCTCCTCAAAGAGATATCAGCAAACCGTTGAAGCCCAGCAAGACCGATGCCTGCTACGACCATGGGAATTTTCTAAAAAGGAAACCTTTAGTCGTATAACGCAAAAGACAATTGTAGGACACAGGTGTGGTTTTAGTCAGTAAAAGTGTGACACGCCCTCCGGCTTTGCCCAGACTAGGAGAAGTCATTGGATGATTTCCCACCTAAAAAATACCTCATAAAGCCTACTACCTATTATGTAAGCACACAAACTAGATACATTTTATAATAATATCCTAAACCCAAACGCTTGAGATTCAACCACTTCCATAGTGACAGAAATTAATATCAATTCTCACTCATACATATTTGTGCCTTTATTTTCAGATAAAAGGTGATCACCATCAGCATAGAACCATCGAGGCTGTTACCTCCAGATGCCTTCATCTAGCGGAATCGGAACTCGGGATCCTTCTCGGTGTCCTTCTTCTGGACCATCACAGTCTCATAGAAGGAGGCAATTTTCCATCAATTTTCTGTCTCCGCCAGCATAGCTCTCACTACAGTATCCATATTCCGACCTATGTGACATTCGGCTATTCCAAAGTCATATTCAGCGTATGGCTACAGTTGAAAGACTAATAACACATTACGTCACACAGCAACTACATAAGCTGTTTAGTTTACCGTTTGATTTGAAACAAAAGGCAAATTTTCCGAGTGTATTAGTTCAGAAGCCCCATATAATATTTGTGTAGGTACTTTAGGGACAATCGGTTTACAAATCCGGTGGAAAGCAAAGGGTGTGAAGACTGTAAAGGGTGGGGGTGGGTTTGGAGATGAGGGGGTGACTTACGGGGCTTTATTGCCATTCCCGTGACAAACGATTATTATGAAGACGGCTCACTTTCCACACGTTCCCCTTTTGATTAACTTCAGTGAATTTGCATTATATTTTTCACTGTATAATTTTGTATAAATATGCAACTTAATTTGGAGGATACAGCCTTGGTAGAAGATGGATTAGACTGTAACTTAATTTGAGTTTTCCTGTAAATAATGCTTTTCTGCAAAATCACACGTCTGTTAATATTGCTGGGCAAAAAATATAAATAATTCATCATGTTTTTTTTTTACATCCACCATCGTAACTTGTACTTGTTCAAAGATTGTACCAACATATTGAGGGTTAAATCAGAATCCCGAAAGTATTAACCACAAAACACGTGTAATCGATCATCACTAGTCCTTGGTTTCTGTTTATCTATTAGACTCTTTATTCAAAACGTTATTATGGCTTTTCAAATCCCTGTAATTTACGAGTTGGGAATAAATTATACACTTTTTTAATAGGAGACTATTGATTTTGATAATGATTAATGTAAGGAATGTTGACATTTTCATCGTGACCTTTTTGATTTCCACGTGAACCTAGAAGCGATTCTATAGATAGATCTTTTTTCCAAATTAAGATGAAAATGTTAGAAAACAATTTATGAATCGGTACGAAACGTTTTGCTCGATGTGTAAAATAAAAAATAAAACTATTTTTTAGCTCGCTACCAAAGCAAGAGTATTTTTGTATTTAACGTTAATTTAATACAACCTTTACTGGCCAGTGACTAGGTTGTCTGATAGGTAGGCACGCCGTGTAAAACATAGGTATTCAGCCGCATCCGGTCAGACTGGAAGCTTGAGGTCGGCTTCCAGTCTAGCTAGTTGAGAAAAGGCTAAGAAAATGATGATTAAATCAAACTTTAAATAACTTTTTTAGCGAATAAAGCTCGAAGCATGTTTGTAGTTTAATATTTTATTCAAAAACACACAAAAATAGGTAGAGAATGTGACCTACAATATCATTACTCACTTTTACTTATGTGCGCGAGTTATTTTAATACAGTCGTTTAAGAGGTGGCACGCAGGAGCAAATCTCCTCTAAAAGATTTGTCAAAAGGAACAGAGCTCTAAGAATGCTGAAATAATTAGAAGCTGGAGTCAGCAGTAAAGTAGAGGCCTACTGAATAATGAGAGCCGGGGGGTGGCGCTCACTCAGTAGGTACCGACGACACACTCCTACGTATAGAACTTTACATAAATTACTTTGAAGGTGACGCTAAATCTGTCGGTGTTTTGTTTGTTCACAGTCTTTTGATATGTACTTACCTAACTGTTTTGATGGCCTGTTTCCCACAATATTATTGTTGATAATTATTTACTTGTTGCATATTTTTGTTTTCATATTTTTTTCTAATATAGTATTATATAAAAACACGACCCCAAGAAGTACACTAATTTATAACACACGACGCAAAAAGAGGGGTATTATAAGTTTGGCCACTATTTGTGTGTGTCTGGCTATCGGTCGGTCGGACTGTGGCGCCGTTTGGGTGCAGTTTTTGAGAGCCAGTTTCTTAGGAATTGTTCTTAGACAAGTCATTTTTCAGTTATGGAGAGTCGAAAGGCCATAATTTATACTTTATATAAAAAAATTGTGTCCGGGGATTTTAAAATTTTGGTTTTAAGTTAGTTAAACTGTGTGTGTGAATGTCATGAAAGGAATGTGACCAACCATCAACTCTATTCTTCCCACGGCTCTAGACTGTCTATCTTCTAGATAGACACTAACAGTTTGAGCGAGTAGAACCTTCCATTAAAAGGCTAGGTCAGCAAAAATTTGTTAGGACATACGACTTCGCAAATTTACAACGTAGACAGGCTAAAGTTAGTCGAGAAGCGGTGCTCACGTCCCATTTATATTGTTTTATGGTTTCTTTCCTTCCCACAGAGGTTCCCACAGCGGTTGCCACAGCTAGAAAATGTGGATCCGTTTCCTCGGTGCGGTTTTTTATTATCCCGTTGGATACACCGACGTATCTATCACGGCCGTCGAACGGCCCTAATGTGGGTGACCGATGACACGCATTTTGTAATACGGGAGAGCTCTCGACGTGAAATGGGTTTTAATAATGTTCCTTCTCCGTCGCATGGAAACGAATTTTCCCTTTATTTTATATCGAAACTGAGAGTCCAATCTCGGTGTTATCGATTTTATGAGCAGCCAAACTGATAATATTCGGTATTAGTTTCTTACTATCTGCGAAATTAGCTCCAACATGACTTATTTTCTTTAGTCTGTTTTGATTATACTTGTAAACTTGTATTGACAAGCTGCTGCCAGCGGCTTCGCCCGTGTGAAAGTAGAATATTACTCCAAGAGAACAAACTCACAGGATAAAAGTAACCCATGGGCTATTCCAGGACATCGTCTACCCGTTAGAGCGTGAAGGAGTATAAACAAGAATACTCACGCAGGCGTTCGCCTTTATGATAATATCTAGTATAATATTACTTTACTAAAGAAGATATCTGTATAATTAGCCACTGTGGTAAGTGAAAAAAATAAACTGTTTTAAAAAGTCGGAAGCAGAAACTGAAATGGCGTTCTTATTTCACTAGTTTTGCCTGTCTACAGTCTTGTAATAACGCTAATGGTAATGTCTACACAATAACGTTGCAACTACAAGCGAGAAAGTCGCCCCAAAATTACCTTTTTTAAGTACAGACTCGGCGGCGAAAAGACAATAATATTACAAGATAGATAGCAGAGTTATATCAATTAATTTTCCAACTGGAAAAACTTATTCCGAGGTAAAAATAAGTAAAGTTGAGAGCCGGCAGCTTGTCTATTTTTCCCATCTCGAATTGATTTGATCGGATTCGCGTCGAGACTCGCCGAACTTGACGGAACTTTGAGTAAACTTGCGGTTCGGGAATAGGTTTAACTAAAGACGAAAGAAGTAGTTCAGAACAGAAATCATTCTTTACGGAGGCCGGATCCAGTTATGGAAAATGACATTGATTCATAACGTTACACTCGCTTCTTTGATAATAGTGATATTTTGATTTATGACTTTGTAAAGTTACCTTCTGAAGTTTGATTAAATAAAAGAGTAATACACCAGGCGAAGTTATTTAAGAGGAACTGTTTGCAGTGATACATTTTGTGATGTCATTTGCGTTAGCTTTAGTTCGTTAAATGATCCTATAAATTAATTTAATGGCTGCTTATCTCTGGATTATAAAATAAGCCCTTAATTCAATGACTTTCATAAATTAGCTATGCGCATAAGAATGAGGTAAACAAAGCAACAAAGCAAAATGTGAGAGTGGATGGAAAAACCTCCCTCGGATCTCAATGATGGGTATCTCTTTGTTTTTTGGGCGAAAATAAACTTAACTTTTTTTGTCTTTGAACCTTTTGGGCCCATGTGTGGATTGAACCATAAATCAAAGCCCTCTCAATAAATCTTGACTTCGTGAGAATTTGCCAAAGACGTTTTGTAGTTTTTTAAGCTCGATAACATTTCACCTCTGTGATAGCTGTCTTATGCGATAATATCGACTGAGGTTCACTGTTATTTTTTATTGCCACTTATTTCTGTTGAAATTAAAGGTAAAATAAAAGTAATAAATAATGTATGACAGATTCAACGTATTGTAG
Organism: Mythimna vitellina; assembly: GCA_949316375.1. Lineage (NCBI taxonomy): Eukaryota > Metazoa > Arthropoda > Insecta > Lepidoptera > Noctuidae > Mythimna > Mythimna vitellina. The sequence goes on from OX438698.1 coordinate 11,174,519, forward strand.
ACCCGAATAAAAAAAGAAAGTTAAAAATATCATTCAAAATCCTTGAGACGGCCATGCTCTATTTGCGTAGGTGATGAATTATTTATTAACCGTGCTTGGACTGAGATTAACTTATTATAACAAGTCAACGAGACTGTAAGCCGAGCGATAAAAAATGAAAAATATTTTTCATGATTTACAACCCTATCCGATATCATCTTGACAATATCCGTGCTGTAATAGTATAAGAAATTCTTTAATTTTAAGCGAAATTAAAGGCATTTGAGAGTGTAACGGGGCGTAGAGAGGTACTGAGTAAGTAAATCAATCTATACATTGAATTAGTTGATGTTGAACGTTCGTTTTCGGCAATATTTTAGAGGCGACGGCTATAGAATGAGGCATTTTGCACTCGGCGCACGTTCGGGCCTATTCATCAAGTCACTGAAGCCATTACCGCGCCCGCCACCTGCACGAGCTCGATCCTAGTTTGTATAACGCCGTATTATTCCGACTTTCATTCACCTATAACTTGTTGAATTATAATCATTGTTTTTGTTTCTACAGGGTCTTTACTTAGGCGTCGTGCGTCTCCGCTTACGTAATGACCTTGCTGGTTCTGCACCAACTTATTCAGTCTAGCAATCTGAATTCTAGTTCACAATTATTGTTATAGTTGGGTGTTAGTTTGACTTTGATTATTCAGTAGGTACGTTGTTTATTTTGAACGGCTGTTTTCACGTTTTATGAAGTTAGATCACGAAACTGTATACAGAGTTATTTACTGCTGCTCTATTATAGAATCTAACTTATAAATAGTTGAACATTACCGAAACGTAATTTCTCCCGTTTCTTTTTTAGGGTTTCGTACCTTGAAAGAAAAAACCGAATCCTTATAGGATTACTTTGCTGTCCATCCGTCTGTCTGTGTAGATCGAAGAAGTATTGAGTTGAAATTAAAACCATATACTCAGTTCTGCGGTCCTTTGAAGCTGTGAAAAAAATCAAATTTCTAAGTTAAGCAAAAAACAAGATACGAACACTGGGAATCAAATTCATAGGCACGCCATAATTATGGCGGTAAGTCCCCTCTTTGAGGAGTGGCTGAAAAGACCTCACGAAGTCATCACATCATGCAAGGCACATATACACATAAGCAAGGTACATAGCACAGGTATAAATATGAAAACAGTGTTTTTACGTCACAAAAAAACCTTTTTTTGCCATTCGGAAAAATTTTTGCGACTACATTCGGAAATTGCTATTTATTATATTTATTTATCTATTTATTGCACTGAGAGTTCCGTACAAACTTACCTATTTAAATAGGTAATTTTGTACGAAACCCTCAGTGCACAAATCCGACTCGCACTTGACCGGTTTTTTAGATTACAGTCTACTTCACCTAGTTAGAGTGAGGTCTCGTAGCATTCCGACTGTACTTTAAAATAGAGATGATACGAAATAACGGTCATGCACCTGCCCATAGATCATCTGGCGGGCAATAGAATGCCTGCTTGCATCCTGCCCTGGGCGATATATCACTTGCGGCAAGGCCATTACAGTGTTCCCTGAACGGCAGATTAAAATGTTAACTAACCACCCTTTGTCTTCGCCGCATTTACAATGGGAAGCGGTTGTTCTACCCTCTAATGTTTGCTGCGATCTCAGCCACTGATTGCCGTTCGCGTGTTGTTTTATTTAAAGCTGTTTGAGGCATGTTCATGTTGCCGCCTTCTTATTTAAGTTCTGTTATGGCTTGTTTCCGCAGCTGATTGTGGTTTGCTTTTCGCGAGTCTTATCTTGGGAGGTTGCTTGTAGATAGCCGCAATTATTATCTCTAAACGTCTTGAAAGCGATTTGCTGTACTAAAAGTTTTACGTTGCTATTGTCTTCACCTTTCTAGGCAGAGATTGTACCTACTGCTTATCTGATTTTGGACTCTTACCGCACAATATGCGGCAATCAATCAGGTGATGCTCTAGACACTGCTCACCTTCCGGATGTGGACATTTTAAGGTGTCGTATATCGATGTTTCCGAGGACAGTTACGCGACATCACGCAGCGAAACGCGACGCCGACTACATTACATAATTATATAATTATAGTTCAATAAGTTTTTGATAAATATTAGTTTATTATTGCTTAAGTTTATTTTATGTATTTTTGTTGTCTTAATCTTTTTTTTTAAACAAATTGATTTAATATTATATTCCAATTAAATGTGCATTTGTTTTTAAAGTCAATAATGTTTTTGTAGTTAATTGAAATTAAATATATATTTTAAATTAATCAATTTCAAATCATTATTAAATTAATTTATTTTATTATTTTTGTACACACAAAAAAAACATTAAAAGGTAAAAAGACGATTTCAATGACTTTTTCTTACTTTCTTTTGTTTAATGTTATTATTGCTACGTTCATTTATTTATTTTTAATAAATTTTAATATTTTGATTTCAAATATTGAATAAAAATATAATAATTGACTTTTAGAGGTATGTGGAACAGAGAGTAAAGTCCCGCAAACTTCCGTTGAAAAGGGAGGATCCTCCGGCCAGACGGGATGTTATGTCTGGTGGGCTACAACTGCCCGATAGATGATTTCGGGCTGTTCTATATGTTCTAATCGCGCGGAGAACTTTGATTGCGCGATTCAGGATTTTCTTATGTGACGCGATAGATGTCGCTACAGACTTTGCGCGTGTTGGCCTAAACTTTCAGTGTAGTAGAAAGTAAAAACAGTACAAAACAAAGTAGTAGGTAAATAAATTATAAATTTACCTACTGTAAATAAATTAAGAAACATAACTGACTAAGATCTGATTAATTCTCTAAAGTATATTTTTGATCAAACGCTACTCATAAAATAGTTTCAAACGAAAAAATGTGATAAAGAAATAACTGTACTTTAATATGCATCTGCGAGTATTTGCATGAAGAAAACGTCTTAAGCTCAAGTGACGCAATACTTTGCTCCGAGCGTTTTCCTAGTCGACATTTTCCTTAATGCGTCGTGTATCTTTCATGCACACTGCCCTGTATATTTAGTTTGGCTAACATTTACTTACGGATACTTGTATTTTGAAGAGAGGTAATTTACTTATTTAAGCGTACCTTTTGATGTCTTGTAGTGCTATTTTACTCTGAATTTGAGCAATGAGAGTTATTGTCTGTACCTATTTAAACATACTACTCGTACTGTTCATTTGAAAACAATCGAAACTATCTTCTCACACACTTGTATTTATATGATCACAGTTCTCTCACAGTTCTCAATAGGAATGTAATTACAATTAGGCTGCTCACTCAGTCTAGAGTCAAAGTCTACTTTAAGTAGGATCACAGAATTCTATGAAGTGTAATATACTTACCCAGCTGATCAAAATAATGATATTAAATTCTAAGAAATTTAATAAACTTAGTGATTTGATGTAAAATTTTAAAATTCTAAGATATGTAGGTAATTTATTGTAAGTGGACTAATTTATTTTGCTGATACATTTTGCAATTCATTTTTTAAATCTTATTAAAAATATTTTATTATTGTTTATTCATACCTAAATATTCTTTGAATAGATGCACGTATTTTCTTCTCAATTCTTCGAATACTTGGAATACAAATTTTATTTGCCGTTTCATTGACCTGTAAGTGAAGTGTGAAATGCTAACTGCATTGCAGTTTGAATTACAAGGCGTATACATATTTATTATATTTTTGCCGAAAAAAAAGCAGGGATTAATTTTGACCAACATTTATCTATCAGAGAAAAATGTCTCTAACAGAAGTCTAGATTCGATTTACCAATTGTCTTCACCGTTACCTCATTACCGTCAGTTGCGACATTTATTATATCACATAGCCAATGATAATAATAATAAATCATTTATTTTCAGGCATCTTGGCCCATAGATATCTTACAGACTAACATATTATATAAAGTAAATTAAATACAATATATTATTAATAAATAAAACTTATGACTATCTAAGTAACACTTCACACTACACTGGTTCACTTTGTGCTGTTCTGTGGCACTTGTCCTCGGAAGGGACGGAACACCACGCCCTGCAGCCAAAAGTCTTCCTTCAACATAAGGGGCAGAAAAGTGTTCGGGACTCGCACCACAAAAGCCTTAAAATTGACGGTACAGTGCTACTCCAGCAGCTATACTCTCAGTGCGAACTTCGTCTTATGGCGCACGTAATCCACGATGTCTTCCAGCCTTGTGGCGTGATGCAGGCGGGAGATGTACATAGGGATATTCTGCTGAGCAGCACGCAGACACATGCTAGGAGTTGCTTATTGGTCAATTTCTCTGCGCGATTAGAACATATACAACAACCTGAAATCAACTATCAGGCAGTTACCCGGACCAGACATAACATCCATCTAGTTTGAGAATCCTACCTCTTCTACTACGGTTTGCAACTTACACTCTTTTTTGCACACCCATAAACTATCAAACATTACTAGTAGTAACATTAATCACTAATGTTAACAACTTCTATTAAGTGGACAACTTTGAATAAAATTAGACCTACATCCTCCATTATTATTACATTCACGGCCTGAAAATATAAAGAGGGGTAGATTTACCATATATAGCTCCATCTCTTTAAAAATTCAGTTCAGGTTGTAAAATGGATCACGTTAAGAGCTCATGGTAAGGCCTCAGGGTTGGAGGGAGTCATAAGTATCGTTACGTCACATTTCAAAGCCTGCCCCCCTAGCCAAGTTACGATCGTTTCGTTTGCGTCGAACACCTCAAGTAGGCCACGCCTTCGATTCCTTTGTTCTGACCACGTGACTGAGCGTTGAGATGACGTCAGAACAAATTAATCGGAGGCGTGGACTACTCGAGGCATTTGACACAAACCATACGATCGTAACTTGGCTAGGGGGGCTGTATCTAAATACTAAAACACGAAATTTTTACCGTTAAAGAAAAACTTTAAAATATTTCCTACTTTATCTGTATAAATCACAAGTTGGAAAGTTCAAAAACTAATTTTGGAATTACTATTAAAATTTTTCATTAAGTTGACTTTCTTAGTAGTAGCCCTAACTTGTGTTATACGAATACAGATCAATAATTGCACTGACTGGACAGGACCACTCAAATCTGTATGGTTCTTACCTCAAAAGACCATCTCTGACACAAATCTGCGTGGTTCTTGTGATGTTTGCTGTGTAAACTTTATAAAAACTGATCTCCTTTATTTCGGTGTTTCTTCTCAGGGTTATGAACTAGGAAATATCGGCCTCATCTAGTTTAAACTGAAGAATAAATTGACGTGTAAGTAGGTAAGTGTTTTTTAAAACCTATTTGCAAAATAAATACCATTTATCTTTTTATCATTTATGTGACGTCACACAAGGGAGAGGGAATCTCACAAATCTGACCAAAAACAACAAAAAATAAAATTCGGGTGAAGTAATTTATGAATAGTCCTACACATGAAATCAGCCTGTACTGAGGTAGGTATACCAAAATCAACGTCAAATAAAATAGACTACTTACAAGAAGATAGCAAATCATCTTACTTAATAATGTAGCAGTTAAAGAACCAAACCATTTTTTTTTTCGGTGGGAAAATCATCTTATGACAAATCTCGCTCTTTGGCGGAGCGAGAGATAGTGTCAGACTTTTACTGACTACAAACCCACTCCTGTTCCTTACTTAGGTTACGGTATTCGGCGAGGACCTGCGTCATGCGGAAGGTGAGGACGCCGTGAGATCTTTTCAACCATGCCTCAAAGAGGGGACTTACCGCCATGATTGTGGCGTGCCCAAAAGAACCAAACCATATACTTAACCCGTTCAAAGCGTTGCGTGATCCCAGAACTGGACCAAGTAGCCATAGTTGACTCAATGCGAATAGCAATAAGTCAACTGTCTCTGCTGAGAAAATTTGCTTATACTCAATGATAAATTGCAAATAAATACAGAGAAGAAAAAGAAAGATACTGACAATGCTTATAACCAAACAACACCTCTTTACTTAAAGCATAAACAACATAACGTAGGAAAAAGAAAAAACCCGCGTTCATATTATGAAGTACGGCCTTTTCGTGGCGAAATAGCCGTTTACCTTATTAGCTAGGTAGCGGCCAGTGTACACTTTGTATTCTAGGCTAGTTGGCTCCCACACCACGTCCTAGCCTATTCATCATGGGGCAAGGCCACAGAAAGTATTCCGTGGCTACCTGCCCCCACAATTCCTTCGGCCGACTTAATCTTGTTTGTGGTGTGCAAATATTCTTTTAATGTTATATTTGTAGGTCTCATAAATGTAGTTTATTGTATTGGTTTCACATGATAGTTTTCGTGTAAGTTGTTTTTTCTTTTTATTTAAAAAAGTAAAGACGTTTCCCCACATCAGAAATTACTCCTCTATCCTGAATGCGGTCACCTTCATTTAAACTCACATTCCTACACATCTGAAAGCTATACAATATTTGTTCCGTGCGGGAATCGAACTCGTGACACGCAATGCAGTGGCCAATTGCTCAACCACTTCGCCAGCTGTGCATTGAAAGTCTATTATTACTGTAGAAAAGATTAGGTATTATTAATAAATAATCTTTTTTTTTTATATAATGTCTCTGAAGTCAGTATGCCTTCTGGCAAAAGCCTTCTCTAGTTATTTGCACTGTACTCTATCACGAGCCACTCTCCTCCAATTTAGACCCGCTGTCAGTTTCAACTCATCCTCCCATCTCAACATTTGTTTTTTTTTTCGTGTGCAAACATCATCTAATGGCATTCTCCGCACTTGGACGGAGCGGGGGATAATGTCAGACTTTTACTGACTAAAAACCCATTCCAGTTCCTTCTTTCGCTATGAGATCCCGCCGGAAGCCGCGACTGAAGTTTCGCCCTGGCGTTGCATCTCCATGCGCAGATCGTGCATACGTGCAAGGCCTGTTGACTCCAAATCCCACGGTGGCTGGCCGGCAAGGAAGGTTACGCTGCTTCGCGGGAAATCGTGCGGTATCCCTGCACCATCCGGATGGCAACATTAGGTAATGGAGTATGTTATTTTGTGAGGTTACCATTTACTTAATTAACAGTACTTCCGTTACGTTACACAGTATATCTAAAACATAGGTAAGTCCCGCCGACAATACATGAAGGCAAGGAGTCATGTAACTTCAAATTAAGTTACACGTAGGTAATACGTAGGTACTTTAGCCATGAAATTAATTCATTATCGCCTACAAAAGTTACCTACTTTATGTATGGGCACGAACATTCAACCTATAAATTAGCAAAATCATTTTGATGGAAATGAGGTAGGTAATGAAGAAAGGTGCCCTTCGAATTACTTTACATTACGAGGTCTTCGGTTAGACCGGGATATTGATGAACGAGCCGGGCAAAGGACATTTCGTACCTATATTAATCGTCGCTGAACGTAAGTACTTACATATTCAAAGTTATTTGCCGAACTAGATATTCAGTAGGTACTAGTTTCTGCTCGCGTCTTTGCCTGCGTGATCGTCAGAAATCATCCAAGGGATAAAAAAAAGCCCGTCTTATTTCAGGATGGGTTCTACGTGTGTGCCGTTAAAAGTTGTGAAAATATAACAGACAGGCAGACAATTTTTTTTTTGAGCTGGAAATTCTTTAAATAATTTCTCCCACTCTAAGGTGGAGAATGAGAAGGTGAGACTTTTAAAGCCCACCTATGTCCTTCAGATGGCCTTTGCATTCTAGGGCCACGGTAATCTCTTTTGAACATTCCTGTAGCCGCAGCAGGCAGCGGCCCTAACAATTTTACCGACATTTCTTTGAGGCGTGCGTAGAACACAACGCGTTGTCGACTCGGGATTAGTCATTAATAGTCAGCCGAACGGTGAACTATCCGTTGCTCGTTGCCCACAAGCCATGCCTTCGGTGACCGGGAATCACCCTGCAGCTTTCGACGCCCAAAGCGTCTCCTGCGGTGGTTGCTGGGGTGTAAGAGATAGCTTACTTTCAAATTCATAATATAGATTGGTAGAAATGGAATTCCATTTCTACGAATAACTAGTTTATTTCTTACATAAAGGCATTTGACAACAATATATTTCAATGCTATCACGGAAGCGGTATACTATGACGAATGCAGCTATTTTTCCGGCGTTATCATGTATGCACGTCCAATTTTTATTGCTTTTTGTGCGGCAGTTACAAATCGATTTGGCTTTAAGCCAATGGCGTCATTTTAATAGTTCCTCTGTGTGGCCGACAGTAGTCACATATTTTAACATTATGTATACGGACATTTTAAGCTATGAATTTTTGAGGCACGAGTGCACAGAAACCGCCTGCCAAATTGGAAAAAAAACATGTTTTAGATGAGGAAAACAGAAATCACGTAACTACGAGGAAGAATTCTCAGAAGCCCTTTATTTATGTTATTGACATGAATTTGCTTAATATAGGAAGCAATATACAATATATACAATATATTTACATCGTTTTTCCTTTTGATATTTGTGTAGCGATAAAAATAGATTTAAAAAATATTCGATACAAGAAAAAAGTTGAACATTAAGCAATAAGACGTCGTTTTGCAATTCAATAAACATAAAGTTGCGAAACATTTAGATTAGAAAATAATGATATGACTAATAAATAATGATAATGATATAACTGCTACCCGTGAATGAAGAACCCCGTAAAATGTACTTCCTACCTTTAAAGGTTGATTCCAAAACAAAATTACCTTTTCATAACTTTCCAATTTTTCATCTATTTTTAAGGGTTTTACCATTTCTTTTCCAATTTTGTCTTTTAAACCACCTTACTATTCTCTAATAGTACAAAACAAAAACAAATATACGAATCGGTCAAGCTGTTTCTTTATTTCAGCGAGACTAACGAAGAGCAATTGATTTTCGTTGACCCGGAAATCGTTGTGTTGCCATATAAATAATTTCTTTCTGGAGAGAGTCACCCTTACCACTTAGGGATATAAACAAAAACCTATTCTGAGAGATCAGACAGGAACTAACAAAAATACAAAAAAAAAACTTAAAAAAAAAATCGGTCAAGCCGTTTCGGAGGAGTTTGATAACAAACACAGTATTAAAGGATAAATATATATAAATAGATGTGTATTTATTTATTATGAAATTAAATGTAATATTGTAATTTATAATAATCGATTTTAGTTATTTATTAATATTTAACAGCTGTCCCTTCTTTTAGCCGAGTTCAATTCTCTGTAGTATTGCTTGATATTCCCTCTTTCAATGCACAGTACTCGATAAAATGAGAAATTTGTTCGAAAAGATACAATAACTGGGAGAAAAGGGAGCTCCTTAGCAATCGTATCTATTCATTGGCGAAATCATTTAATACAATTTCCTGTGGTAGGTATTCCTTACAAAGGTTTACCATATTGGAAAGGTTACCTCGAGAGGAAATAACTTACGGTATTATGAGATCTTATCTACAAGTTAGAAAGTTTTCAGGTGGATAGTTATTCAAGGATCATATTATTTTGACTGGTTTGTTTTACGTCTGTTATTCTTTATGTGAAAAAAGATGAGGAAATACAATTTAATCAAGTTCTTCTTAAATAGATTATAGCCAATTCATTATTGAATTACTTTAGGTAGACAAGTGTTGATCTCCTCTGGTACTTTGTTTCATTGTTGATACGAAGAAGGTTATTGAGTTAGCCCGGAGAATCGACAAACTTTAGAAGCAATGGGCAAGACACATTGCTCAAAGAATAGATGGTCAATAAGTTCGAAGGGTCCTTGAATAGCGAATGCGTACCGGAACAAGCAGCGTTGGAAGGTCACCCACAAAGAATAACTATGATCTGGTGAGGTTCGCGAGAACCCCATGGATACAAAACGTACAGGACCGATCGCTGTGATGACACTTGAGGGAGTAGTGGATGTCTTTCAGCATAAATAAATACTGTTCAACACCTTTATATACCTAACCTTATTCTAGCTATGTTGCTAAAAGCAATTACAAAACATTCAACGATTCCAGTAATAACATTTTAAATACAATAACCTAAAACAAAGTCCACAGATTCCGATTCCTATACGTAATGTTAAGAAATTAGCATCCCAATAGATCCTTGTCGTTCCCCGTAGCACGGACGAAGGACTGGGCTGAGCCTAACCGAACAAAGGCTTAGAAACGTCGGACGACGGACGTCCGAGCAGCCTCCGTAGATCCTAAGTACAAAGACTGATAAACGGATAAGACTCGCACACAACTATGTGACCAAAGCCCCAAAAATAGACGACCTCTATGTATCAGAACTGTATACAATGGTTTAGCTTGAAGTACGAGTACTTATATCTACTCCAGTTAGGAAAATAACAGTACTATTTTAAGAATTATAGAATTATTATTTTTTTCTAGGTTAGTTTGGTAATAGCTTTTTTTGGTACGACTTCGTTCGTGTAAATGTCAATAATTGCAGACGTGAAGTCGGATCCAAAAACAGATTAAAAACAGCCTGTTGGGGATCAAGCTTACCTTCTTCGTACAAAAATTTATCAAAATCCATTCAGTAGTTTAACCGTGAAAGCGTTATAGACAGACAGAGTTAAATTCACACGATTTAGAATTAAAAACGTGTCAAACTCTTAAAGTAAATTTTTACAACAACTTCACGGAGGTGTGTGCGGTTGTTTATAAAGAGTTACAGTGGCCCTGGTATGCAAAGTGCATCTGAAGAAACACGGTGAGTTTTAGTCAGTGTAAGTCTGGCACTCCATCTTGCTCCACTCAAAATGGGAGGACTTATTTGATGATTAATAACTCAAAAAAATAAATAAAAGCTAACGTAATTCTGGAACACTAAAGTGACACTAATTAATAATCTCTATAGCTAGTATGGAGTTTTATTGTAATATACTTATGATTGTCGTAACACAGAAGGTAAGATATTGAAGATAGGATAGTAAGCTAGTGAAACAGCGCATACCCCGGTTTCATATCCTGTATTAACACAGAAAATTGCGGATACAAGTTCTGTATATACCAGACTAGAGTGACAGATAGCTTTCTTGCTGACTGGTACATTAGATTTCGATGAAATTTGGCACATGGATAGACCGCACATTACAATATTAGTCTGATTTGATTTGTGATAAAGTTATAAATCATCATAAACAAGTTGATGAAATTATAAATGGTAACAAACCAGTGAAAGTATAAAACGATATTTAAACATAAAATTTAATACTTTAATAAAAAGCCTTTGGTGACAGAAGATGGTGTCGGACGTAAAGAATAGCACCATCCCATATCTTCCCGTGGGTGTCGTAAGAGGCGACTAAGGGATATTTAGATTCTGTGCATACTACAGCACCTTAGGTCACCCCGTGGTGTCGGGTAAACTACCAACAAAAGCATTCCCAAGGAGGGTTGGTGTCAGGCTGGCGGCCGACTTTAAAATAAAACTTGCCAAATCCCATAGCAACATGTTCGGTCATAATAGAATGCGCGATAGGGCTAGGGCGTACCCCACAGGCGACGCGCAGGGGCAGCACCCGGCTCCTGTGGGAAATGGACTAGGGTTGTTGCACCACCTCGGGCGGGTGCAACGTAAGAAGCTAGCTCGGGAAATGAGATTGAGGTATGCAAGTTGGAATGTTGGGACTATGACTGGAAGGGCCAGAGAGTTAGCGGATGTATTGAAAAGAAGACGGATAAATATAGCATGCTTGCAGGAAACTAAATGGAGAGGAACAAAAGCGAGAGAAATTGGTGAGGGATATAAGTTCTACTACTGTGGAAGTGATGGAAAAAGAAATGGTGTAGGAATAGTGTTAGACAGTAAATTGAAAGAAAGCGTGATGGAAGTACAAAGGATTAGTGATAGATTTATAGTTGTGAAAGTTATGTTAGAGAATGTGATGTTGAATGTAGTTAGTGTGTATGCACCACAAGTAGGATGTGATGAAACGGTGAAAGAGAAGTTTTGGGAGGATTTTGATACAGCGTTAATGAACATCCCTGTTCATGAAGAATTAATAGTTGGAGGTGATTTTAATGGACATGTGGGAAGAATGAAAGGTGTTTATGAAAGAGTACATGGGGGATGGGGTTTCGGTAGTCCGAACAGTGAAGGAGAGACATTGCTGCAATCCGCTACTGCATTTGACCTAGCAGTAGCCAATACGTGGTTCCAGAAAAGAGACGAACACATGATCACGTACAAAAGTGGTAATCATAAGACCCAAATAGACTACTTTTTAGTTCGGCGCAACCACTTAAAGCACGTCAAAGACTGCAAAGTACTGCCAGGAGAAGACCTAGTCTCACAACACAGACTCCTGGTTATGACATCAGTGGTCAAAGTACTGTCTACCAAATACAAAGAGCGTCCTCCCCCTAAAATAAAATGGCATATGTTAGAGAAGAATGATTGTGCGAAGAAGTTCAGGGAGCGAGTGGTGGACAAAATGATAGAGATGGGAGACATGAATGATCGAAGTATAAATGAAAGCTGGAATGAGATGGCTGAGTGTATCAGGCATGCAGCGAAAGATATTTTGGGAGAGACGAGAGGAAAGGGCATAATAGATAGGGATACATGGTGGTGGTCGACAGAAATTCAGAGTGTGTTGAAAGAAAAGAAGAAAAAATTCAAAGAATGGCAGTGCGTAGAGCCAGGAAACGCTAGTTTAAAAGGTGAAAAAAAGAATGAGTATGACCTTTTAAAGAAGAAAGCTAAGAAAGCCGTGGCAATAGCAAAATCGAAGGCCCAGGACAAACTATATGACACACTGGACAGTCCTGTAGGCCAAAAAGAGCTATACCGGCTTACTAGAATAAGAGAGAGAAAGGCGAGGGATGTTTGTCAGGTAAGATGTATGAGAGATGAAACTGGAATTGTTCTATCGGATGATGAAAAAATCAAAAAGAGGTGGAAGGAATATTTTGAAAGACTGATGAATGAGGAAAATAATTGGAGTGGGGCGTTAGAGAATAAACCAGTGAATGTGGGATTAGTGCGAATTGTTAATATGGATGAAGTCAGAATAGCAGTAAATGGAATGAAGAATGGTAAAGCCATTGGTCCAGATGGAATACCAGTAGAAGTGTGGAAGTTATTGCGAGTGGATGGATGGACGTGGTTAGCTTTGTTCTTCAATAAGTTGTTGCTGGAAGAAGCCATACCTGATGAGTGGTGCAATAGCTCTTTGGTGCCAATTTTTAAAAACAAAGGTGATGTGCTTGAGTGCAACAATTATAGAGGAATAAAGCTAATGTCACATACTATGAAAGCTTGGGAGAAAGTAATTGAAAGGAGGCTGAGAGAAGAGAGTGAAATTTCACAAACCCAATTCGGTTTTATGCCTGGTCGGGGTACAACGGATGCCATTTTTGCTATACGCCAGCTGTGCGAGAAATATAGAGGTGCGCATAAAAACTTGCACATGGTATTCATTGACCTCGAAAAGGCATACGACCGGGTACCTCGTGAGGTTCTGTGGTGGGCCCTTAAAGAAAAAGGTGTGCCTGGGAAGTATGTGCAGTTGATCCGAGCGATGTACAGTCGATGCAGTACCCAAGTCCGGTCTACAGTGGGCACCACTGGCAGCTTCAATGTGGCAGTTGGCTTACATCAAGGGTCGGCTCTCAGCCCTTACCTCTTCCTGATGATAATGGACGCTCTGACGTCGGACATTCAGGAAGAGGCTCCCTGGTGTATGTTGTTTGCCGATGATATTGTGTTGGTTGCCGAGAGTGGCCTAGAGGTCCAGAACAGATTGGAGGTGTGGTGGCACAGACTGGAGAGTGTTGGCCTGAAATTGAGTAGAACCAAAACGGAATACTTGTTCTGCGATTTCGGCGGTCTCTCCAATCCAGTGCCTTTAGCTCTAGCTGGAACGCCCATACCGATCTGCTCTGACTTTCGGTACCTCGGGTCACTCATCCAAGGGAATGGTGAGGTAGACCGGGACGTAACACATCGGATCAACGCAGGATGGATGAAATGGAGACAGGTCACGGGAACAACTTGTGACCCACGGATGCCCCTCAAGTTGAAGGGTAAAATCTACAAGTCCGTGATAAGGCCTGTCATACTGTATGGATCAGAATGTTGGGCTGTGAAAAAGACGGATGAAAAAAGATTGCACGTAGCGGAGATGAGAATGTTAAGATGGATGTGTGGTGTGACGAGAATGGATAAAGTGAGAAATGAATATATTAGGGGAAGTTTGAAAGTGGCGCCAGTGACTGAAAAGTTGAAAGGGAATCGTTTGTCTTGGTATGGTCATGTGAAGAGGAGGGATGAAACACATGTTACTAAAAGAGTTATGAGTTTACATGTGGATGGATGGAGAGGAAGAGGGAGACCAAAGAAAAGATGGATGGATTGTGTGAAGAGTGATATGAAAGAAAAGGAAGTTAGTGATAGCATGACGAGTAACAGGGCAGAGTGGAAGAAAAAAACGTGTTGCGCCGACCCCAAATAATACGGGATAAGGGCAGGAAGATGATGGTGACAGAAGCCGCAAAATATCGCAAATTATCGAGAGCTCGTTTTAAAAATTCATGATCCCATTTGTTCATCTATTTTTCCTGTTTTAACTGTGTGTGTGGGGGGGGGGGCGCACATCACAGATGGTCGGTCCTATGTACCATACGCCGATAACTTGATTAATTGCCTCACAATCTGTCATTTAGATGCATTGTATTGTGTTGTATGAGTGTATACTATTATCTACTTTTATAAGTTTTTATTTAACTTACAACGTTTGTATATTTTTAGTGAAAATCTTACAAATCCCACCTATATGCACCAAACGTTTTGGGAACACATTCATTGTGCGTACAGCTAAGGAGTGGAATTCCTTGCCAGAATCTGCTTGTTTCCTGATGGCTACGACCCGGGAATCTTTAAGTCAAGAGTGAATAGGTTGCTTCTAGGTAAGCGCGCTTCATCGTCGACCGCATCGTCGCTTTTCATCAGATGAGATAGTGGTCAAGCGCGAACCTAACAAGAATAAAAAAAAAAGATTATGAAACAGTTCATTATCATCATTTTAGCCGAAAGACGACCACATAGGCCTCCCCCAAGTGTCGCTACAATGACCCATCCTGTGCGTCTCGATTCCATTGGATTCCAGCGACGCTCACCAGGTCATCGATCCACATTGCCGAAGGCCTTTCAAAATTCAAAATTGTTTATTGTGGTACACAGGTAAAGATATGATGTAATAGTTTATATAGTGAAGTAAATCTATGACCCGCCTTTTGGCGTGCAATAATTCATAAGACTGCTGCAACATTATAACAGTAATCAATTATTTAGTGTAGTAGTTTAATTACAATTGATATAGTAGTCAATAATTTGATAGTACATAATTATTTAATACAAATGTCAATTTTATAGAGGTCAAAAATTGTAGTTTAGTTAATTATATTTAATATAATGGTTAATAATTTAATAATGTTTAATACAATAGTCAATAATTTAATATAATCTAAAACAGTAATCAATAATAATGATATAAATATAGTAGTCAATAATGTAATACAGATACAGATGTAGAGCCTTCTAACACTGCGTCTTCCACTACAAAATCCTGACCATAGCTAATAAATCGTTGCTTTGGTTAGCTCAACAAAAACTGCAACAAGCATGTAAATATGTACTGTTCCAGGATGGAAAGATGCTGATACGTAAAAAAAATAGAGATAAGCTGACTAAATGTAACCAATGTTTAGGTACTGTACAAGTCAGAATATGTAATTCCTAATAACACAGCAATGTACTTCACGAAAGCTACAAATGCTAAGTGTAATGTAAGTAAACTAATTAAATTAAGAATAATAAATTAAGAAATTAAGGGGTAGATAAAATTAGGTGTGTTGACATAAAACTTGACTTATATGACTTATGGCTTGACTTATAGTCAAGTTCACAGCTGTTGTCAAAACTCACGAACGCAATCAATGAATCTCTTAATGATGGAAATTATGCCATATTGCTATTTATTGATTTCAGCAAGGCTTTCGACACGCTTATATATGACACGTTGCTATAAAAACTGTATGACTTCGGAATTCGAGGGCCATTATATGTACTTGAATGATGCAAGGACTACCTCCAAAATCGTAAATACAAAGTTAGGATCGATAATTAAAGCAGTAACGCCATTGAAGTCACTGAAAGAAAGAACCAAGTACTTGGACCATTACACTACCTAACTTATGTTAATGACAAGGAACATGTGTCCACTGATCTATCTATCAATGTGCTGATGACATATGCCTGGTAGCTGCCCACAAAGACGTTAATGTAACAGCTCAATGGCTCTAGGATGATTTTACTCAAATTTGATGATAAATGATATTTATTTTGTAAGTAGGTTTAAAAAAACACTTTTACACGTCATTTTTTTTTTTGTCATTTTAGACTTGATGAGGCCGGTGTTTCCTAGCTTACTACCCTGAGAAGACACACCGAAACAAACTCAGGTGAAATTTCCAAATGCACGCACAATGTCAGACTGATTCTTAATGCAAGTAAAACCAAAATCATCCATTCCCCTCCTTCAGTAACATGTCAATGCGAGGCAATTGAGCAAGTCACACACTATACCTACCTGGGATTAGTTGTAGACAATCGGTTCAACTGGGGCTTTCACGTGTAATCAGTCTGTGATAAGTGGCGAGCCGTTCTAGCAAAGTTCTAGAGTTAATTATAGCGTACGGAATCACGAGCTACGGGCGAACATTTAAATCCTATTTTGGAAGAATTTCCAAACTCCAAGTTAGACCATTTTATTATAATCTCCATTTTTATTTTTTAAGACATTACTTTTTGTCTGCTAGAGGACACCTTATCGAGTTTTGTGTCACGTCACATAGCCTATGTTCAGCGGACAATTAAGACGGTTCTAACGATAGCTCATATGTTGAGTTCCGATAAGTAGGTTAGGAGCTATGAGGGAACAGATGAACATACTTACATACATACATAGATAACCTGTCAAAATCATAACCCTCCTTTGGCTTTGCCATTGTCGGGTAAAAAAGAAACCAAAAAGACTGTTTTTATTGAAAATTAATAAAAAATAATTAAAAAGCATCCATATCGATCTAGAGTTTAACAAAAACTCATTTTCAATTTTTTCTACCGTAGGCGTGGGCTTGTGGACGGCGAGCAATGGGTAGTTCGCCGTCCGGCTGTTCGGTAACCGTCCGGACCGATCCCGAGTCGTCGACGGCGCGTAGTCTTCCACGCGTGCCAAAACACTGTAGGGATCCAGACCCCAGGGTCGAAGCCTATTGGGGCCAAGGCTTGTGCAAAAGAGAACCCCAAGGTTGGAACGAAGGCAAAGAAGGAATATAGGAGTGGGTTTTTGTCAGTAAAAGTCTGACACCCCCTTACTCCACCCTAGTGGGGGAGAAGTCATTGGATGATTTCCCACCTAAAAAAAAAGTGTATTTTTATTAAAAAAAAAAAGTGAAAGTTTAATTTTTTTTATTAAAAAATTGGAGGTAAATGGTCGCGTCGTAACAAAAGCTGACGCAAGTACTATTAGCACAACAGATTTGAGAAGTAAATTCTAACGTTGAGTAAATAGCCCCAAAAGAGCATTTTAAGAATTATGCGTTTTTGGTCACGCACATATGCTTGCTCAAATGCTCAGTATGTGACGTGCCACAAGTGCGTGACACACGCAAATACACGTTATGCATTACAGAAATTATTATTGTTATATCAATTCCATTTGTTCGTCTGTCAGGTGTTGTCCAGTCGATTTTCTTTTCAACGTGGAAGCTATCGAAGTGATATCAATTATTTCAGAACGTTATTAAATGTAGAAAAACGGTTAATAAGTTTGATAATAATCGGAATGTACCTATGTCCTAAATTTATTCGTAATCTAACTCAAAATGTTTTTTTTTATCTATCCATTTACGTGTGAGTACAAATAATACACACGTCGACAAGTTTAAAGAAAAATGCTGCATACGATCTTCCACAGCGTAATGGCTTAGAAAAGCATAAGACATAAATCCATAAATCTGCTGAGCATTAAACACAGATTAATAAGAAGGCTCTAGCTGACAGTACATTCTTATTTACCTTTTATTTCATGCTTTATGTAAGAGCCATGCTTATGTTTGTGGAATAACAAGCGTTTAAGTGCCCATAAAGAGGGATTT
The DNA here is from genome assembly GCA_949316375.1 of Mythimna vitellina. Taxonomy (NCBI): domain Eukaryota; kingdom Metazoa; phylum Arthropoda; class Insecta; order Lepidoptera; family Noctuidae; genus Mythimna; species Mythimna vitellina. The sequence continues at coordinate 11,192,666 of OX438698.1, forward strand.
ATTGGCCCGACAACATATGAAATATCCGGTGTTTCGCTTTGAAGACTATGTATTACAGTTTCTTATTAAAACGATACACATGTATGACTAGGTGGTATTAGTAAACTTCGATAAAAGTTTCGATATTGTTCAACAGAATCACTGCTAACCCGGGAGACAAAGGGCACGAATTAGATGCAGGATCCTCCCAAACTCACCATGTCCAGTGAGGACCTGCGTGTCTGGAAGGTGAGTATGCCGTGACATCACACCAGCCACTCCTCAAAGAGAGGACTTACCGCCAAGATTATGGTGTGCTCAGCACTGGGTTGCGTCAGTCGCTATCGCCATATCGCCATGAGATCCCGCTAGAATTCTATCCGCCATGGCGTGCCTGGTCGCGGCAGTGGAAATTCACCCCGGCGTTGAGTTTTACTCATTAAATGTCTGACAATCTCACTCGCTACACCATGAGCGGGAGAAGTTATTTGATGACTTCCCAACCCATAAAAAATGTGGTCCCAATCAATATTCAGTATTAAATGATGATTCATCATCATGTCAGCCAAAAGACCTCCACGGCTGGACATATACCTGCCCTAAGTGTCGCCACAACGATCGCTCCTGTGCGTCTCGTATCTATCGGATTCGCGAAACCGTTCCTACGCTGCGTCTACTGGTAAGCGGTCGCCACTCCTCTGGAGTTCAGACAGTATTTCAAAACAGATGATGATGAATGGTGACCTTTCAGCCCAATCGACCATCTGTTCTGTGAGCAACGTTCCGCGTGTTTAAATGGTGAAAGTAACACAATTTCTTACGGATTTGATTAATAGTGGGTAAGCTCTTTGTGTAAGTATTAAGTTCCTCTTTTTGACACTTTTCAACACCAAACACTATTTCCATTTCTCTTCTACAGAAACGGATATAGTGTTTGGTGTTGTCGATGCTTTAACCTTATAGTTGGACGGTTTTTTTCCAGGTTGGGAATCATATTATATCGATTGACTTCTAAAAAGGTTACCCGTAGTCCTATAACGCAAAGGGCAAGTTAAGGAACATTTGTGTGGTTTTAGACAGTTAAACTCTGACACATCCTCTCGCTTCACTTTAGAGCGGGAGAAGTTAGTGATTAGATAATTTACAACCCCAAAAAAAGGCTATGGTGACGCTTTTGAACCATTCCGCAGCCGATTGAACCGAAGGGCTAGTTTTAATCATCTTTTATGGAGTGAATCATTTCAGCCATTTTAGGCGTCACTCTCACCTATTATATTATTTTCCTGTAATGAAGAAGCCGTTGTGAACACTAACTACTGTCAGGAGGACCACTTGGATTATCTTTGAACATTGAAACCAAATTAAAATATACGTACAAATGAAAACATAACGTGCCTTTTTTTGGGTGGGTGAATCAAAGTGAGTCAGTGTCAGACTTTTACTGACTAAAACCTACCTGTGTTTATTCAGTTGCCCTTTGCGTTCTAGGACCGCGGTAACTCTTTCAAATAATCCCGTAGTCCAAACATAATACTGTGCTCTTATTCAACTTTCGTAAAAAGCTAAAACAGTATGTTTATAAATATAATCTAATCTAAATCTAGGCGATGCGCAGCGAATTATTTTATACTTGTTATAAAACTATATAAACTAGCCGAGTTTTATAACTCAAACCAGAACTTCTCGACTTTACAGGTTTACATAAAACTATTTCTTTTAAAATAGTAGGTATCTTCTTTTTAGTTGAATTTTTCTTTTTGTTTATGTAGCGTTCTAAAAACCAGAACTTCGAAAACTGAGCGAGTATCTCTATTCACGTAAAAAGTTCTTTATTTTTCAGCATGGAAACTGTGATGAAAACTACTCAATATGCTAATCGCGATGGTTTTTTTTTTTAAATTCTAACGTAATCCCTTAAACCGATGTCAATTCGCGAACACATACAAATTAAAGCTAAAGACAGACTGAGCCTAAGCATACGTGATAATACGCATTATGTCATCTAGACTCTTGAATTTGCTTGAAAACAGACGAGTTACGTTGGATGCGTGTGACAACGTTGCGTATGTTTTTAAGACATTTATCTGTGTATAGGGGACATTAATATAAATATTAAAAAAGGCAACTTGCAAGTCAAGGCGGCAGGCGCGGCCTAGTCGCCGCCGCCGCAGGAGGTCCCGCCGGTTTAGCGGCAGGCACCGCTCTGCCTTTCGGGGGAGGAGCAGGTTTCCCCTGCCGCTGCTGCTGCTTGGCCGCCGGGACCGGCCTCCCCGGCTCCGACACCAGGGCTCCACGCCCAGTTTGCCCCGATGGGCTCGCCTTTGGCGCAGCAGCCGTGGCCGCGGCGGCGGCGGCGTACGAGACCGCCCTTTTCTGGCCGGAGGCCGCAAGCGGGGGCGCAGCACAATGCCCTCCAGGACAACGAATTGTTGCTGGACCCGCTCCTGGAACTGCTGCTGTTGCTCCTGCTGCTGCTGCTGCCGAAAGGCAGCCAGTTCCTGCCGCAGCAGGGTCAGCACCTCGCTCTCCACCTGGGGCGAGGGCTGGGACCGACTTTGCCCCTGCCTGCGTCCTCCTTTTTGCGCCACCTCAGGGCCAGAGCCCCGGAGACCGGCCAGGTCTGCCTCGAGCCGTCCAATCCTCCGATTTAAGGATTTTTAAGGGGCTCTCAAACTATCCCCAGTGCCTCTATAATTTAGGTTGTGGCCTGGGGGATAGAATTCCTTTTGGAGACCCTCTCCCTCTTCTTGGCGAAGCTCTGTACGGCAGCCGTCACGACCTCCTTGAATTTGGCCAGCGCCTTCTCCATGCCTTCTGGCTCACTGCCAGAAGGCTCCGGCTCTGAGGGGCTGGCCTGGGCATTGCTTGCCCCGGGGTGGCGCCCCTCCCTGGCAATCTTCAGGGACCGCTGGGTCGCCTCCTCAGCGGTGGGCCTTCTCCCTTTTCCCTTTCGGCCTGCACCCCGTCCAGTAGTGGAAATTTTCCGAGCAGAAGCTCCACGCTCATCGTCGGAGGATGTCCTCCGACCATCCCCGGATATGGGGCGTTTGAGGAACTGGTAGTTCCTCTTCTTCCTGGAGGTGGCCTCATCCACCTCCATTCTCTCCGAGTTGAGAGAAGACGCGGCATCGGAGTCCGACGCCGCGTCTCCGCTCACCTCCCTGAGACCAAAACTCCTGCCGGCCTCTGCAGGATCCACCGGCGCAGCGGACGTGCTGGGAACAGGTCCCAGGGACTCCACGCTACCAATGGGTGAGCCACCCTGGCTCGTTGCGTCCACGAAGGACGGTAACAGGTCCCTAGGGACCTGACGCGCTCTTTGCCCCCCCCAGAATACGAGGGGCAACCCCAACTCTGCTCGGGGAGGGATTCTCCTCCTGCGGTGCAGGCGGTACTCTCCTGAGGTAATATTTTTTTTAGAGTCGCGTCCATGGTTTTTTTTTTCCGGGTTGGAAAATCATCTAATGACATCTCCGCTCTTGGGCGAAGCGGAGGATAGTGTCAGACTTTTACTGACTAAAAACCCACTCCGGTTCCTTCTCTGCCATTTTATTTCCAGGGCCCCGGGGATCTCTTTCGCATCACCCATGGCCCCAGTAGGCTTCGACCCTGCTGGGCCCCTACGGTTGCTGACATCTCTTTGAGACACGCGTGGAACAGTACGCGCCGTCGACGACTTGGGCCCGGTCCGGACGGTTACCGGACGATCGGACAGCGAACCACCCATTCCACCAACCCCGCGCCTACGGTGGCCGGAAATCGGGATCGGAATCCCGGCGGCGATTGGGGCGTGAGGAACTTTGCCTCACGCGATCGGCCGCCTCCTTTGCTAGCATTACTGCTTCGCAGAAGGAGGCAACCGCCTGCCACTTCTTCTCGCTCCGGACCATGGCCTGTACCAAGGCCCGGCGTCGCGTCCATGGTGTGGTGCTGAACTGAGCTTTGCCTTTTTTTTCCCCATTGGGGTGGGGTCCCCAATAACACGTTCGCCATCGTGGTCACGTCTGATAAGCAGACGCGTACCCGAGGCGAACCCACTCTCCCAAAACCACTGTCCAAAAACACCAACAGCTGTTGGTGCCGATGCTTCTGGACAGTGCACCCTCCTTGGCGGTCCGTCTGGACTCCGCCTGTGTGTTCCTCTTGGTCTGGTCTCTCATTTGAGGCCTTCCGGCATGAGTAGCTCTACCGGCATAGCCCTCAAGATTACAGAGACACGCAAGCCCCACCACGACGACAACGTGGGAACACGGTCGGTGGGGAGTCCGTCTTAGTATTACGTCCCTATTTGAGGAGGTGCTGCTAAGACTAAATTCATAGACCTTAAGCGGGGTCAATGTGCTATGATAAAGATAACCCAAAGTCTCTAAAAAGAAGAAAAGATATAAAAGTTGAAATACGTAGTAAGACTAAGTTGGCCCAGAAACAGTACAAAATACGTTCAGCTCAACTATATAATAAAATAAACAAAGAGACTTAAGTATACAATAAGAAATATATAATCATAACAAACTGGATAAAACCATTAACGTATGAAGACACTGAAGCTCTATTACAATAATAATTTAAAAATTACATTTTTGACACAAATGTACCACCCTTACTCACTTATTGATTCACAAATATTAATTCAATTTAGACTTACATGATTTTCAATATTTTATATATTTACTTTTATTTATGTATTTTAGTTTTGGTTAAGTTTTTTTTTATTTTATAGTTTAAATTACATTAAAAAAATATAAGTAACTTACCCATTGTAATTTAAATAAGATACGGAAGACTGGAGTCTCCTAACACAAGCTTTATTTTGCTTAAAAGGAGACTCCAATCACAAGGTGTTAAGTAATACTTGTTAAATAAACAAATTATTATTATATGTTACAAGCAAGTTCAAAAGTTCAGATGTCATAATACGTGGCATACGTGGGCTCAGTTGTCTTCAGGTTGATCCTGCCATAATATGTACATAAATGGCAACCGTTACTGACTGATCTATCACAGCTTAAATCACTGAACGATTTGCGCTGAAATCTGGCAAGCAGACAAATATTATGATCCTTTTCCAAAATTCACCCTTTGAGGGTATAAAACGGGGTCCAAAGTTTGTATAAAGAAACCTACTTTCGCGTGGGCGAAGTCACTGGTAGAAGCTAGTATATTGTAAGCTTGATATTCCGCGCCCATTCATTTTAACTTATTAAAGCCAGTATTAACAGTCGCCTCAAGGTTTTCTTGCAAGGGAGACGTCATCATGCAAGAAATGCGCAAACATAGTCGGAATATTCATGTGTGTTAATATTCATGGCCACGGAGGCACCTGCTGCACTTCAGTTAAGGATCGCGGTGTCTACCGTGTACCGCGGGCGTGTGTACATTTGTGAGAAATTCGTGCACAGGGACGATGTATGGGCAAAAGTTTGTCGGCACAGTAATCGAGTGCACGTATGAATTCCGGATTGCGTTTAGTTGTTCAGGGACCCGGCCAGACGGTACCGCATTACGTATTTAGGCTAACTCGCGACTTACTTAATTTAAAGTTGAGCTAGAGATTAGACGCTTTGTTGGACAGTTGTTTCGGAGTGGTCTAGGTTTAGGGAAAGTTTTTGTTTATAGTTAAACTTCTGTGTAACTGACACAGTTTTCCCTGAGGAAAAATGTGTTATATATATTGTCCAAAAATAGTTCTGTAACTATTCCGGTTTCAGATATGGTCTGGATTTTCGTTCTAAGTAAGAAAAGTATACGCTTTTGTTTTCTTATTTGACCCCTAACTTGGTGAAAGTAATAAACAAGTAGGTATTATTTTGGCTCTCAGAAAAGCTAGCGATTTGTTGTGAGGCCCTACAGTATTTACTTAAGTACTTGATGCTTCTAATTTAATAAGTCTTCTTTTTTTGTTTTTGTAGGTGATAAAATCTTCCCCCGCTCCGTCAGACTTTTACCGACTAAAAATCCACTCCTGTTCCTTCGTTGCCATTCATACCAGGGCTGAGTCTTCCTTTCAGAAGCAGACCCTTGGCCCCAGTAGACTTCGACCCTGCTGGGACCCTACGGTTTGCTGACATCTCCTTGAGGCGCGCATAGAACATTACGCGCCGTCGACGGCTTGGGCTCGGTCCGGACGGTTACCGGATGGTCGGACGGCGGGCTACTCATTGCTCGCTGTCTGCACGCTCACGCCTAAGGTGGCCAAAATCGAGATCGGGATCCCGGCGGCTGGTTGCGTGTGAGCCGCTGCCTCGCGCGTGCTTGTGCGGCGTCCTCCTTTGCTAACGTTACTGCTTCGCAGAAGGAGGCGACCGCCTGCCACTCCTCCTCGCTCCGGATCATGATCTGTACTAAGGTCTGGTGTGAGAGATCGTTGCTGCCGATCCCGTAAATAAATCTAGTATAAGAAACTATTTATTAAGTCTACCAGTCCAGTGAGTAGAAGGCTGAGCAACTACATATTAGTATTATTTCTATAGCATATTTTACATAAATATTGAAGACTAGCTTCTGCCATCGGCTTCGCCTACGTTTTTCCATACAAACTCTAGACTCCCGTTCAATTCCCTTAGAAGGTGAATTTTAAATAATCCTTTCTTATTATTTGTACAAATCATGAAAGGAATCTTTGTCTAATATACTAGACACTATATATGTATAGCGTACCTCAAAAGGAAAAAATAGAATCCTTATAGGATCACTTTGTTGTCCGTCCGTCTGTCTGTCTGTCTTTATGACAGAAAGACAGACAGACTCTCTCTTTATCTCAGACACGCGTAAAGGCATGGACTTAAAATTAAACCTGTAGTATTAAGTCTACGGTCCCTTGAAGCTGTGAAAAGATCAAATTTCTAAGTTAACGGAAAAAAAGATACGGCCATTTATGTCGCAAAAAACGTACATTTCAACACTCTCAAAAGAATCAAAACTCAGGGTACTTTCTTACGTTGACCCAGAATCCTGAAATTTGGTATAAAGCGAGGTCTTATAACACAAGTATAGGATTAAATCTGAAAACCGAAAATTTGTTGTTACGTCACTAAAATAAATTTTGATTTGGAGAAAACTGAGACTCCAATCAGGAATTGAACTCTTTACATAGGTAAATTTGTACGGAACCCTCACTCGCATTTGCCCAGAATTTTTAAATTTGATTTTTATACATACAGAATTAATTTTGTGTTGGCTAGTTATCAACAACTGTTTTACGTAATAAGTACGTACTATCGGTTTTTTTTTTTGTGAATAAACGTTTATTATTATTATATTAACAGAATAGGTAAACTACACAAGAAAAATGTTCACGAATGTCACAGAAATCCTTGCGACTAGAACTCTATAACGCAGTTACAAGAATTTCCGTCGAGACGATCACCTTGTTCCCGATCGTTTGCATACTGCGTTGTACCTCCGAGTTCACTCACAAGCTCACAGTTAGTTCAGATTCTAAAGCTCTGATTTGACATTGATTGTGGATACAGCCATTGTGTTTGTCTGTGTTTTGTAACGTGTTTGTAGGACGTTTGTTGATTTCGTGTTGAGGAATTCCTAAGCGGTTCACTTGAGTTTCTAATGGCATGAACAGAAGAGATATGAAAGTGATACTTAAACACTTATAAACTAATATCCATTATCTATCAATAATAAAATTTCATGCAGTTGTGGCCGAGTGGTAACGGCCCCGACTTACAAATTGTAGGTCGCGGGTTCAAACCCAGCCAGGCTCATTACTTTGTGTAATTTATTTCATCACCACTGCTCTCAAAACGGTGAGGGAAAACATCGTGAGGAAACGATGTAATGCCATGTCCTAGAACCAAAAATTTGAAGACATGTGACATTCACATACGATATATATTTTTAATTTGAATAAATTTAATTTGTAGTACACCTCAGTCTACCCCCTTTTTTATGTTAAGTTCTTAAATCCGTCCTAAGGTTGTCTGGTAGATAGATATAGATTAAGTTAGTTTAAAAGTTTTTGTAACTATTTTGGTGTACAATAAAGTTTTGTTCTATTCTATTCACCAACACGTATTGGGCCCGCTTGGTGGATTACGGCCCATTTCCTCTTTTAGAGAGAGGAGGCCTGAGACCTACCAGTGGGGACATTTAAAAGGCTGATTATGCTAATAAACTTTCATTACAGAATAACCCAAGTTCATAAAGATATTTTTTAAACGCTTCTTTTATGACGTAGGCAAGTACCAAAGAGGAACTTTCTAGGAATTCAAGCTTTAAAAGGGTTAAAAAGGGGAATTTTAGTTGTATGCAAAATCTCTTTCTTCCATGAAAGTTAACACAAATAATAACCAAAGTAAACAACTATGGTTGTAATATTTGTTCTTCAAAACTACCCGCAATAAAACCATTTAAGGATTTTTAAAGATTGTATGGAAGATTCATATTTCCTCACTAGCTGTTGCCCGCGACTTCGTCCGCGTTAAGTTCGTAAAACTGTACAATCACTCTGTGCTTGCAATTCATTCCGAAAGCATCGCAATAATTTATTGCACTTTAACATAAAACGGTTAAAGGTAAAAATATCCAAATTAATAACCTCCTCCTTTTTAGAAGTCGGTTAAACACGCAAATTACCTTCAGGAAACATGTTATATACTCGTCCAGATCCAGATGTATGACCGTCAATGAATAGAAAGAGCATGTATGGGTCGTAGCAGTGGTCATTTCTGCCTATCCCAAGGGAAAAGGCATATGTATGCATGGGCAATTATGTATGTTTCTGGTTTATGTTCTGGTAAAACATCATTGCATGATTTTAACCCCTCGCCACAGTGAGCACGCCACAATCAAATCGCAGCAGTAATGCCTGTCTTTGAGAAGTGTCTACAGAGGCGTCACGGCATCCTCTCTTTGTGCAGGACTCACGGGTTGTGGGTATTTTAGAAGGTATCTGTGTCGAATTCAGCGGGAAGAAACACTCGGGTCTCACTATTCTGCGAAACGCCCGGAGAATACGATGGAGCATACAGTGGAAGTCAGTCCCGCTTGGTCGGAGCGCCGGCGCCGCCTTGTCTTTATGGGGGCGATTGATGGAGAAAATGACAACCAGTAGCCTCCTTCAGTGAAGCACTACGATCAAAGAAGGTGGGTGAAACTATGAGGGATAGGACATCCTGACTCCTCAGCGGTCGCTGCAAGGGACGCTCCGGGTGTTGAAAGCCGCAAGGCAATTCCCGGCTATCGCAAACACGGGATTGCGGTGGTGCTGTCCAGCCGTCTGGTCAAAGCAGTCCTGAATCGACAGCGCATAGTATTCTACGCGCGACTCAAAAAGATTTCAGCAAATGGATAGGGCCCTCTAGGGCCGATGTCTGCTAGGGCTGCAAGATTGATCGAAAGAGTTATCTCCCATAACAATTTTCGCCTCAATAACTTTTCACTGAAGAGTTTAAGCAGTTAGACAGCTTTGGTAGAGATAAACGAAGGAGCATAATCGGGACACCGACCTTCAGCTGGATAACGTGCACTGATAGTGAAAAGCCTTAAGTGAATCCAAAAACTACCATCATCATCCGGCAGGCATTAAGTCCGCCGCTGTACATTTGTGCATAAAGGATTAAATAAATAAATCATCAACTATCTTCTTCCACAACAGTACTTATGAAGAATTGGCGAGAGCATGCTTGCATTGATTGTTGTAGTTTGATAATTTTAGACGTTAGAATTACTTGTTCATTTACCTAGGATATTTTGGTGTGTATTTAATTGACATCCCCGTATATAAGACAAATGTTTTTTCCATAGTAGGAACTACCTTATGAAGAGTCTCCAACTTATGAATGAAACTACGGCTAAACCTTGTGCGCGTGTATCCCCGTTCAATCGAACTCGCATATTGATGGCCAAACCGAGAAATTACTGACGCCGATTGCCTCTATGAGGACACGGCGGTTCACTCAAGATGGATAGACCTCCACCGCATGCTACACCGAGTCCTCCAGGTGATTCACAAAATGGTAATATCAGGGTACTTTCAACCGAACCCAGAACAGAAACCGTTCGAAACACCCACAACAGTCCTGAGCTTATCCATAAAACAATGAAATTATGGTTAACAAATGTAGCAGCCGATAAGTGTTATCCCTGAGACTGGCCTCCCTTAGAGGGTTGTTCCAGTGTTGGTCACCAATCATTGCAAAGAGGTAACGTCCAGATATCGACGTAAGGCTGTAAGGAATCTGAGATACATCATACGTTGTCGAACTGTGGTCAGAAAAACACATTCGATCCCGTTTTATATGAAGCGGTGACTGCAAATAATAAAACACACCATTATTAATCCGCAAGGTGCCATCATGCCGGAGGACACAGTGGAGATGTGCCCTGCAAGGGCGGAGCACCGCCGTGTCCTCGTGAAGGCAATCGGCGTCAGTGACCTCTCGCGCCGGGCTCTGATCCAGAGCGAGGAGTAGTGGCAGGCAGTCGCCTCCTTCTGCAAAGCCGTAATGCTAGCGAAGGTGGAGGCCGCACGCGTTAGGGAACGAACGGCCTCACGCCGAGCCAAGATTCCGACCCCGACTACCAATCACGGTAGACGCGGGCTTCCGGACGTCGAGCAATGGGTAGCTAGCCGTCCTGTAGTTGACAGGATCGAGCCCAATCCTCAACAGCGCGTAGTGATCGACACAGGTGTAGTTTTAGTCGGTAAAAGATTGACACGTCCTCCCGCTCCAACCAGAGCGGGAGAAGTCATTGGATGATTTCCACCCTTAAAAAAAGAAAAAAATGGTGCCATCATCATCATTATTATTTCAGCCGAAAGATGTCCACTGCTGGACATAGACCTTCCCAAGTGTCGCTATAATAACCGGTCCTGTGAGTCTCTCATCCATCGGATACCCGCGACCCTTACCAGGTCATCGGTCCACCTGGGGACCATCCAACGCAAGGTACCCTGTAACCCCTTCCGAAAATGTGGCCGTGTTATTTTAAAGTGAATAATTAAATACATATAGCTATTTACTTTTATCGTCTTTGGATGGTATCCCTTGAATAATCACGGTCAATTAGCTTGTTACTATAATGCGAAAAATATAATAAAAATAAGCTGTAGGATTGTTAAAAATGCCTCCGTCTAACACCAGTTTAACCATAACTGTAATCGTGCGCGATGGCCATTCTTCTGCCACTCAGAAAATTACGTAAAATACGCAATGCCATCTATCAAATTTAATATGAAGTTCAACCGTCATTGTCATCATTATTTCTACTTTGAGTCTTTAGATGGCGTTGCGAGTTGCGTGTGGTGTCATATTTTACTTCTCGAAAACTTTGATTTCATACCGTTTGTCTTTCAAATGCTTTGTTTCATTGCGATGAAAAAAAGCCTAAGTAAGATAATTATCAAGTTCCACACAATTTAAATGTATAAAAGTTATCTACATCGATTTCTAAAATTAATAATACGCACTTCACTAAAAATTTCTACAGATATATACGTAGATTTATAAAAAAAAATTGTAAGCATGCAAAAATATATAAAAAAATCTTATTCACGATGACAAAATAGAACAAAAATTTCTCCTAAGAGAGCCGTACGGGATTTGAACCATCTTCACATTACATTAAAGTCTAGATGCGAATCCACTGCGCTGCGGTCTTCGATGTATAAACTATAAAATAGACGTTCTTATATAAACGTCATAATTGACTGGTTGGCTCCCTAACGATGATAGCGTGATGATTTTTGTTTTAGAAGTTAAATTTGCAGCTAAATGGAATAATGTAACATTATAGTACGTGATTTTATTCGTCGCTTTGATTTTATTATGTGTTTTGATTAGTTTATACAAAATATTTAGAAGATATCGAATAGAAATGTCAATTTTATTTTGAAAAAATGGTAAAAGTTATTTTAATACAAAAAAAATAACACAAAATAATGACAAAATTTTTAAATGTAGCTGGGAATTGAACTCGCGGCAAATGTCGTTCAATACCTACATTTTGGATTATTGCTCACCCCCCATAGCAAATAGCGTGATAGTTTATAGCCTATCAGTTGCCCTGACCTATAAGGATTGTATATGCAAAATTTGAACAGGATCGGTTCAGTAGTTTTTGCGCCAATTAATACCATCACAAAAGAATTTTACTGTTTTATTATATGTATAGATATAGATATTATTATAAGAAAGCTGAAAGTGTATGTTTGGATGGCTAAAAAAAATTGAAATTTGGCACATGGGTAGACCATATCCCAGAACAGTATAACTAGGATACTTTTTATTCCACAAGAATTTTCCCTTGGGACAATTTTTTATTTTCACACGAGTAAAATCTAAAACTTGAAACTTTGCCACAACAAAAATAAATAATAGAGACTGTAATTATTACTTTAAGGAGTGTTAAAGTTTTTAATGAAAATATGCTCACGAACGAAGTCACAGGCAAAGTGCTAGTAAAATAAATAAAGTTGTAAGAAGGAAATATTATCACTGCAAGTACCTACTTTATTACACATTGTCTCTATTTATCCCAGAAAATTGTACAGAGTTAGACCGCCAGAGAAGTTAATTTCATTTAAAAGAATATCGTGGGCGATAACTTGGATTAGAATATAAGGTCAATCGTGAAAATAAATCCACAGGCGACTTCAGTTTATATGAAATATCTATAGGTCAACCTATACTATTATATTACGCCAATATGTGTTGCTTATGTTTAATGGGTTGAAACGTTGTTTTTATAAATTTCGTCATTAACTGTCATAAGTTTTGAACACAAAAAATTCTAAACGGAATGTGAAAACGTGAAAACTTATGACAGTTTGTACAATCTCAAAGACAAACGTTAATTTTATGTAGCAAAACAGAAACAAAAATAATTAAAAAGCGTTTATTTTTCTCCACCACATAATGCAATAATAATAAATTCGTAAAATACAGTATGTACATGTTTACAGTTGGTAGTGTAGATGACACTGATGTTATGAAAAGTGCAGCCTGTAGTTACTAGGCCAACCTGTTTTACAGAAATTTTATCTGTCAAAAATCTAAAGCATCGAAGAATCGGCGGCGATCTCTCCCGCCGGGCCTTGGTACTGACCATGGTCCGGAGCGAGGAGGAGTGGCAGGCGGTCGCCTCCTTCTCCAAAGCAGTAATACTAGCAAAGGAGGCGGCCGATCGTGTGAGGCAACGGTTCTCATGCCCCAACCACCGCCAGGATTCCGATCCCGATATCCGGCCACTGTAGGCGCGTAACCGTCCGGACCGAGCTCAAGTCGTCGACGGCGCGTTTTGTTCCACGCGCGCCTCAGGGAGATGTCAGCAAATCGTAGGGGCCCAGCAGGGCCTATTGGGGCCTTGGGTAGTGTAAAAAAAGCAGCGAAGAATTGAATTAACGAATTTACATTCAATAATACATGGACGGGGCACATTGCTTGCAGAACAGATGGTCGATGGGGCCGAAAGATTCTAAAGTGGTGACCACGTACCGGAAAACGCAGTGTTGGGAGGCCTCCCACAACTTGAACCGGCGCAGTGACCTAGAGAGAATCCGATGGATGCCAGACGCTCAAGACCGCTTATCGTCGCGATACTTAGGTGAGGCCTGTGTCCAGCAGAGGACGTCTTTTGGATAAAATGGTAATGACGATGATGAAGCTCTTTTCAGGTAATGATGGTACAAAATAAACCTTTTACAAACTACACAAACTGGATACAAAATCCAAAACGGAATTTCAAAACAGTATTCCGTGTAATAAATAAATAAGTGTCAGTAGCAGCATGTACTTCGCATCGTCGGCGTCGGCTAACTAATAATTATAATTAAAGCGAACTCCTCTAATTTAGCGGTGACGTTCCGAGCTCTTGTTTGTTCTACGGAACCCAACAATCTCTTTCGAGCGTTTCTTGATTGCTAAAGAACTTAAAACTTAAATGCGCCTGTCTGGTCGTTAGTGCACTCATATATTATGCAGCTTCTGGGAAGTGTGTCTAGCTTTAATGCCTTTTCGGTTAGTGTGCTGGTAAATATAATTTTCATGTTGCTGGGAAAATTAAAGAAAAACATTATGCTGGGAAACGAACTTGTTTGCAGTTAATATAAATGGAGCGGCACATGCAGACGTCAGCGCCAAGTGCCAACTTTAATATCGCTTTTTAATGGAGTAGAGCAGAAAGAAGTGACTTACTAAAATCCACAGAGTTTGATCAGTTGCCCTTTTTGTGAGGGCTACGCCCGCTACGCTTGCCCGCCGTCCCCGCAATCCCGCACCTATGGTGGCCGGAAATCATGCTGCGACTTCCGACGCCCAGGATGTTCCCGGCGGGAGTCGGGACGTGAGGCTTGTTTCCACCTCACGATAACATTAATATTCCTGCTTTGCTTCTCATACGTAAAAGGTATCAAGATGCTTACTCAAGGCTTTGTTTTGTAGCCTTTTGAAAGCGATCCTGATCACCACTTGGTCAGTTGTTAAGTTGTTAAGGTTCCGTAGTCAAACAGAGGAAAAAGAACCCTTATAATTTTGTTTCGTTCGACTTATTCGCCGCTACTTTTACTCTAAGATTTCTGGCGCTATATCGGGGTGAATCGTAAAGCAATAAATTTTTGCTAACAGGAGGCAAAAAATACTAACTCGCTGATTTTTCCTTTCATTTGGAAACATGTTTTGTTTACGTTACGTTAATGGGATTCAACTGGGGTTTTTTTTTTATTGGATGGGAAATCATCTTATGACAAATCTCGCTCTTGGGCGGAGCGCGAGGTAGTGTCAGACTTTTACTGACTAAAAATCCACTCCTGTTCCTTCTTTGCCTTCGTCCCAGGTCCCCGGGTTTCGCTTTCACACTACCCGTGGCCCCAGTAGGCTTCGACCCTGCTGGGCCCCTACGATGGTACGATAAGAGGAGAGACTTTTAGAAAACCAAGTGGGATCGCAATCAAGCACTGGTTTATTTCAATTTAAAAAAAAAACCGTGTGGGTGCTTAGGGCTTGGGTCATCCTCTTCATTACTTGTTTTTATAACTGGCAAAGGTGTCGGAACGGTTGGTACAATGGTTGAAAGATTGACAGATTGGCTGCTGCGTTGCGTGTCACGGCTTCAAATCCCGCACACACGGAACAAATATTTATATGGCTTAAAGATAGTTATTTTAGGTCTGAGTGCATGTGTGAGTTAGCTTGTTTGTGAATGCATCCTCGACACACAAGTAATTTCTAGTGTGGCACAACGTTTTAGTATAAAAAAATATAAAAAAATTGCTTCCCATCTGGCAAATAATAATAATAATATAATAATAATATTCCACAACTATCATACAACGCCGTCTAGTCCCAAGCTAAGCAGAACTTGGGTTATGGGTACTAGACAACTGATAAACATACTTATATATTTCTAAATACATACATATATAGATAAATAACACCCAGACACAGTACAAATGATTGTGCTCATCTCACAAACATTTGTCCTGGGTGGGAATCAAACCCACGACCTCTGGCATAGCAGTCAGGGCCACTAACCACTAGACCAACAGGCCAGTAAAAAATAAGTAACAGGTTTTAAAAATTTAACGCCCCAGGCTGCACAAAACAGAAAATTTCTTATTAGATTAGATAAGATATCATAGCAAAGAGATTTTCTTTTTCCTGGTAAATACAATTAAAAATGTTATGTGCTCCAGCTTAAATGTAACATCATAAAAAAACGAAGCTATCTAATGATGTCATGATAATTTTCCTGAATATTAAATACTAATATTACTTTATTTTATCGTCAGGACATCCTTAGAGAAAAAGAAGTACACCACAGCTGCTCTTATAAACGTCAAGCAAGCGTTTGATAAAATATGACAGAGACGTTTGGTATACGAAATCAAAGTATTCCTTCCTTACAAATTCTATGTCTACAAGCTGTCAAGTTTGACACCAGAAATACTTGTCGGCAATACTTTAACAGGTACGAAAGAGTTAATTACACATCAAGTTTCCATGATATAGTTACCGGTGTCCCTTAGGGTTCTACATTGGGCCCATTATGGTCTACCATATTCACAGCTTATCATTACAATATCCCAAGGGAACATGACACGAAACAACATTTTTAATCGTGGGAGTCCAAGATCAAAAGTCCTGTGTCCTAACTCCAAGCCGTAGCTTCAAGCGAATTAAAGCAGAAAATTATCCCAAAGGAACATACCACCGGGATAAAAAATAGCCGATATGCTTTTCCAGGACATGATCTACGCGTACGCTAAATTTAATCGTTAGGATTAGCATTAATTAATAAACAGAGGTCGGAATTAGGTAGAGTCAAACATGTATTTAGACCGATTTCATTCAGCGAAAGAATAAAGTGGATATGCCTCAAATCCCGAGATAAATTTTAAAGAGCAGAAGAGGAGGAAGTGTATAAATTTGTTAACCTTGCCTCAGTTGACGCAGAGAGATCTTTTTTAATGAAAAATAGTAATAAAAATTGTATGCTAATTATCTTTGTTTTATATGTCTCTGAGGTTTTTATTATTATTTATTTGTAATATTGTTGACCATACGGGATTTTTCATTAGGAATCCCGGAAAGATCCATATTAATTAATTTATTTATATTTTTTAATTTATTTACACACATATACATTGAAAAAGATACAAAATTATAAAAAAATTGTACAAAGGTACTGTTTACTTCAAAAAGCTCTCAAAATTTCTTCTAGCAGAAGCGAAAGAAAAGATCAGAATAAATGTAAACAATAGCGTGCAGAAATAAGAAGAGTTTGTGAAATCTTAAATTAAATTAAAAAAATAAATAATATAAATATTAATAAATACTTATATAACTATATATATATATACTCAATACAAAAAAAAATTATATAACATAGTTAATATCAACATTTCAATGCAAGTACATGAATAACTCTACCTAATTCCGACCTCTGTTAATAAATAATACATGAAATCAAGTATAAATAAATATTTCCATGATGGTAGGTTCAAGTATGAAAATAATTTTCCTAGTAGCTATTCTGCGTCCAAGGCTATTGACTTTAATAACTAATTACGTAGCTTATTACAGTACTAAATATTTATCACGATTATAAGGCCGACGTAAAAGGGGCGGAATAAGCTTCGTTATGAGAAAATATAAAACATAGTTAAAATATAACTAAATTATCTTAGATGTTTGGTAATGACATTCATTTGCAGTGATTATGCTATATATTTCATACGGAAAAATTGATTTTAAAGATAACTTATGGACCTGACTGACAGACGATGGCCTTCCCGACCGTTAGCTTTTCTTTTGAATCAAGCAACCTGATTGCAGCACCACTCACCGGGCCCTATTATTAAGCAAAACAATCCAGCTTATCGAATTTAGGTGTTAAAATACCCAGCGGGATGGTCCGATAAAGTTACTGTGGCCCAGGAACGCAAAAGGGCAACTGAAGGATTACATGCGGGTTTTAGTTGGTAAGTCTGACCCTTTCTCTCACTCCACCCAGAGTTTGATTATTACCCTTCTAAAAAATACCCACCAGACTATTAACCAACGAAAAAAATTGTACTACGAACTTAAATAAATTGAGTGTTTCCTATTTAAATGGTAATTATAGGATACAATCCAGAAAATCTTAGCTAATTGCAAGTTTTAACATTTCACTTCAATGTTTACAAATACTTCAGCCAAATAATAAACTTCGTAGGTAGTTGCCCTTCTGAAACCTGAAAGCTGTCTGTAATGACACCACTTAAACAAGAACTAAAGCCTTCGTCCTATGATCAAAGGCTTCCTACGACTCCGTCATTTATTTTTAGCTGTGTTGTCATGAACAAATGACATACCGTAAAATGAGGCTGTTTAAAACTAAGAATAGCTGATAAAGAAAGGATCATGGCAAAATCCCGAACAAAATTTTGCTGGCATATTTTTTTAGCGGATTGTGATGAAAAATATACAAAAGTATATAGATTAAAGAACAACGGTGAGAAAATTGTTGATGAAATTATTAAGTGTCTACGTATATCACCATGATAAATACTTGCGAAATAATTTGCTAAGTATTATCACATCACGCTAATAGCTAGTTTAAGTAGTGCAAAAAAATAGTCATAATTCGAAACTGAATTGACTAGATTTTTATGATAGTAAATTATCATGGCTTAGGTTTTTTTTTGCTGTCTTGACTTTTACTAAACTGAACCCTGAAGTTTTTTTTAGGTGAGAATATCATACAATGACAAATCTCGCTCTTAAGTGGAGATAGTGTCAGACTTTAGCTGACTAAAATCATATCTATATTTCTTCTTTGCCTTACGTTCCAAGACCCCGGATTTTCCTTTCGAAAGTCAACCGATGGCCAAAGTAGGCTTCGGCCCTGCTAGGCCCACACAGTTTGCTGACATCTCTTTGAAAACAACGTGCAGTCGACGACTCCAGCTCGGTTTAGATGGCGAGCTACCCATTGCTTGTCGTGCGTAAGATCAAGCATACTGAGCAGGTTCACGTCACTAGGGTCATTTATACCTTACCAACTTCACTTCCTCACTTAAAAGAGCTCAATATCATTTTATTCAATTATAATCACGTCTACAATCATCGATAAACTCAAGGAACGTAGAAAACAGTTCTTATTATAATAATTGGGTAATGCTTTGGACTTCAAAGAATCTCAATCACAAAGGAGAAATGGTGATAATTGACGCATAATTTCAACAAATCGTCGGCATTGGAATAAGGTCAAAAAGCATTACAAGGAAAAACACTCAGCGTCCTAACTGTGTCAATTTTATATTTGGATCAATAATCCTGACGTATTTTGTGTCATTCGGATTAATTCTGAATAATTTATTGCTTTGTTCTTGTTTCATGGATCACAAAGCAATATTTTATTGTCTTGTTTCTGTTTTTTGTCTTGTTTCTTTTTTTTTACAAGGTTTGTTTAATCATGGAGACTATCTGGATAGTGATTGTATGTTATTTTTTTATCTTTAGGCTCAGTCTTGACCATTATTTCACCCATTTTTTAAAATCGTTTTCTGAAGCTAAATTTCAAGAAAGCTAATTCCGTTTATTGTGTAGGTAAATTATATATGGCTAAACTCAAATTGATTCGGAGACAAAAATAAATTCGAAATCTTTTTTCTTTGCTGACCTAATTTTGTTGTGAGTAAATTTTCTAATATTAGCTTCACGTCGCGAAATAGGAAGTGGGATTAACCAGTTGTCAATCGAGGGCAAATGATAATAATTGGTAGAAAAGTAATAAAAATATATTTGTTTATCACAAGGGAGAAATTAAAGCACGGCCCTCATACCTCAGCCGCCGGGATCCCAAGAGCTACCGTGGTCTTGCGGACGGTGAGCAATGGGTAGCTCGTCGTCCAGTCGTCCGGTAACCGTCCGGACTAAGCCTCAGTCGTCGACGGCGTGTAGTGTTCCACGCGCGCCTCAAGGAGTGCTCAGGAAAACCGTAGGGACCCAGCAGGTTAGAAGCCTACTGGGGCTACATGGGTTCGCTTCTGAAAGGAAAACCCGGGGCCCTGAAACGCAAGGCAAAGAAGGAACATAGTAAAGGATTTTAGTCAGTTAAAGTCTGACACCCTCTCTCGCTCCGCCCAAGGCGAGAGTAGCCATTGGATGATCCCAAGTCGTCGACGGCGCGTACTGTTCCACGCGCGCCTCAAGGAGATGTCAGCAAATCGTAGAGACCCAGCAGGATCAAAGCCTACTGGGGCCACGGATAATGTGAATGTAAAACCCGGGGCCCTGGGACGAAGGCAAAGAAGGAACAGGAGTGAGTTTTAGTCAGTAAAAGCCTGACACTATCTCCCGCTCCGCCCAAGGCGCGATTTGTCATAAGATGATTTTGCCACCCAAAAAAAAGCCATTGGATGATTTTCTACCTAAAAAAGGGGGAAATTAAAATAGCTAGATGAGTATGTAGTACATTAGGTTATGTACCTTTTTGTGGCCATATTTAAGGTCACAGACAGACACGCTAGGAGGTTATAGACACGTGATAGTAATTTTAATAGTTGCATTTGAATAAAAAACTGTTGCATGTTTCAATACGATAAGCACATCGCCTGACATTATGAAGTGGTCCAAATGCTTGACACACTTCTGCTTTTAACAAAAATAACATGTTGATCGAGTAAAGGTACGTGCACGAAACCTGAAATAAAAACTTACGAACATTAATTTTTGATTGAATGAAATCGGATTTCTCTTTTAAAGTAAAGTCACCCAAAGGTCAATGGAAACTCCGAGCATAGCCCTTGCTATGCTCGGAGTTACCTTGCGTGATCGAATCAGGAATGAGGATATCCGCAGGAGAACCAAGGTCACCGACATATCCCGAAGAATCACCAAGCTGAAGTGGCAATGGGCAGGGCACATGGCTCGCAGAACAGTTGGGCGTTGGGGCCGAAAGGTTCTGGAATGGCGACCACATACCTGAAGACGTAGCGTTGGAAGGCCTCCTAAAAGGTGGACCGATGAGCTGGTAACGGTTGCGGGAGTCTGGACCGTTCATTGTGGCGGCACTTGGGGGAGGCCTACGTCCAGCAGTGGACGTCTTTCGGCTGCAATGATGATGATGATGTTTGATTTCGCTTTTAAATTAATTGGAAAAATAAAACATATGTAAGGAATACTCCAAGAATGATTTAAACAATAAATAAATTAAAGTAGAAAAGGACCAAGAAAGGACAATTTGCAGTTTTGTACTAACTGTATCCCAGACCTGTATCATATTGGACATAATTATGTTATTTGATAGATTTATTCAATTGTTTATTTATTTTATTTTACAGACTAATAAGCTACTGATATATAGAGTGTAATATAACCTCCGTATACAGATAAAAAAAACCTGGCAAGTGCGAATCGGACTTGCGCACTGAGGGTTCCGTACTTTACCTATGAAAACAGTTCAATTCCCGAATCGAGTCACGAAATTTTTTCTGTATCGCAAAAAGCTTTTATTTGTTATGTTTTCACAAATTTACAGTTTTCATTTTTTTTCCTATTTCTCAGGATTCTAAGTCAACGGGAAGTACCCTATGAATTTTGATTTACTTGAGAGTGTCGAAATACACGTTTTTTTCACAGCATCAAGGGACCGCAGATTTGAGTATATGGGGTCCATTTTTTTCCTTTTGAGGTACGGAACCCTAAAAACGATAAAAAGAAAATACATACAAGTCAATTAGTAACGAGAGAAGTTAGCTATCATTGAAAAATGTTTGTGCCATTAGCTGTCGTATTGTCGTCACACCGTTGCAGAACAAGTCGATATTAAGGTCCCTAGGAAGTCTATTAAAATCAAGTACACTCAGATCATATCATATCTAAGATCTTAAAAATAGCTTCATTTTTTTGAACACACTCTTAATGTAACTCTTGGTCACCGTAATGTACACATGTATAATACAGGTGTACGTTACGGTCAAAATTATTATTATGTTCTGTGGAGGCCTCTCCGAAATATAGCGCATATTCGAAAAAATCACGCAGAACGAATTCGTAAAAAGAATTACTGCGCAGCCAATTGTTCGAAGTTCGAAGCGGTTAAGATATTTCAGTTGTACTGTAACCGTACAAAAAAAAATACACATGTACGTTAAAATAATTATGACTCATTTTATTTTAGTCGTATAACTTATAGTCGTAAAATATTTTTTTTGCAACATAAAAAAGGTAGATAAAATTCAAGAATCTTAAATTCAGATATTTTGTTAAAATGAAAACAATGCAGACACGATACAAATTAATTAAAAAATTGAAATTCAGTAACTGTCTCATGCAAATTCTGTTCGGTTTAATAATGAAGTAAACAGAAACTGTTGTATTTTATACAAGAATTTTGTAGGTCCCAATCAAAGTTGGAAAATAAGTTATCCTTTAATGAAATTTTTTAATTTGCAAAACAGCAGCTGTTTCGTTACCAGTTAAGATCAGTTGAACGCATTTATTCATCTTATTTCTCTACCACCAGTTCCAGTCCAGTTAGCAATCCAACGTCAGTTATCCAGTTTTTAACGTCTCCGCCCAAACCTCGACCGTGCCGGTCCGACCGGAACCTTGTGGTCCGCGATGGGCGCTGAGGCAGATGGACCGAGAGCTCCTCCTCGAAGCCGCGACGGTACAGGCCTGGGTGCAAGCACCGAACAGGCTTGTCGACATAGACGTCGAGGCAGAGTGGTTCCGGGATGCCATGTCGCAAATCTTCGACGCGGCAATGTGCCGAGTCCGTCGAAAACGTGCTCAGCGCCAGGTACACTGGTGGTTGCCGGAGATTGCGGCACTGTGCAACGCGTGCAATGCCGCGCGACGCCAGCTACCGCAGGCGCCGGATCCGTCCACCGGATGCGGAGGCCAGAGAGGCGGAGCTGTACGAGGTATACAGAGATGCAAAGCGCATCCTCCGAGCTGAAATAAGGCGTGCCAAACTCGAGGCACAAAACATGTGGCTGGGGACTTTGAATGTGGACCCATCGGGACGCCCCTACCAGTTGATGCGGGACAAACTCCGCCTCTGGGTTCCCCCGCTGACGCATAGGCTCCGGCCCCTTGTGGAGGGTGTGGTGAGCACTCTGTTCCTTACGCGAGGGGAACACTCTCCCCCGCCCAGGGCTCCGCCACTGGCGGTGTCCGACGTGAACCACGATGGCGACAATGCTTCAAAGGTGACCGAGGTAGAGATGAGAGTGGCGGTACGAAGGCTGAGTGCCAAAAATACCGCCCCAGGACCTGACGGCTTACCTGGGAAGGCCTGGGTCCTGGCCATGGAGGCTCTCCGGCCTCGATTAAGAGGGCCCTTCAGCGCATGCATGGAGAGGAATCAGTTCCCACTTCGCTGGAAGATGAGGAAACTGGTCCTCATCGCGAAGCCGGTGCGTCCTGCGGACTCTCCGTCTGCGTATCATACCATTGTACTGATCGACGAGGTGGGCAAGTTCTTTGAAAGAGTCATTGCAAACCGCCTTGTCACGCACCTAGCACGGGTGGGACCGGATCTGGCGGACGGCCAGTTCGGCTTTCGCAGGTGCTCCACAGTGGACATCATGCGCGTGCGAGCTCTCATGACGGGGACTGTCGTGTGGTTGAGGCGTACCTATCGGAAAGATATATCATCTACCCTGGACACCAGAGAGTGTGGGAACGTCGAGAGATGTAGCGCGGTGTTCCGCAGGGATCGGTACTAGGGCCGCCCTTGTGGAACATCGAATACGACTACGTGCTGCGCAGCGACCTCCCTGACGGGGTCAGCGTAGTCTGCTGCGCAGACGACATGCTGGTACTGGCGCAGGGAGAGTCGTACCAGGTAGCGGTCGAACTAACGACACGCGGGGTTGCGACAGTCGTGGGCAGGATCCAGGTGTTGGGACTCGAGGTGGCATTGCACAAGTCCGAGGCCATGTGACTCACGGCCCTCGGAACGCGCCACCACCGAGTTCCCAACTAACGGTAAAATGAGTTCACATCGACGTCGGGTCGACGACAAAGTACCTGAGACTCGTTCTCGACAACCGATGGAATTTCGAGGAGCATTTCCGACGTCTGGGACGTTTTTTTTTTTTTTTTTTTTATTGGGTGGGAAAATCATCCTAATGACATCCCCGCTCTTGGGCGGAGCGCGAGATAGTGTCAGACTCTTACTGACTAAAAACCCACTCCTGTTCCTTCGTTGCCTTCGTCCCAGGGCCCCGGGTTTCGCTTTCACACTACCCGTGGCCCCAGTAGGCTTCGACCCTGCTGGGCCCCTACGATTTGCTGACATCTCCCTGAGGCGCGCGTGGAACAATACGCGCCGTCGACGACTTGGGCTCGGTCCGGACGGTTACCGGACGGTCAGACGGCGAGCCACCCATTGCTCGCCGTCTACAAGCCCGCGCCTACGGTGGCCGGAAATCGGGATCGGAATCCCGGCGGCGGTTGGAGCGTAAGGACCGTTGCCTCACGCGATCGGCCGCCTCCTTAGCTAGCATTACTGCTTCGCAGAAGGAGGCGACCGCCTGCCACTCCTCCTCGCTCCGGAGCATGGCCTGAACCAAGGCCCGGCGCGAGAGATCGCCGCCGCCGATTGCCCCCACGAGGACACGGCGTTGCTCTGCCCAAGCGGGGCACACCTCCACCGTGTGCTCTACCGTGTCCTCCGGGTGGGCCACACAGTGGCGACACCCGGGCGTCGTTTCCGCACGAATTCGGTGCAGGAACCTCCCGAACTTACCGTGTCCGGTGAGAACCTGCGTCATGCGGAATGTGAGGACGCCGTGAGGTCTTTCCAACCACGCCTCAAAGAGGGGACTTACCGCCATAATTGTGGCGTGCCCAGCACGGGGTCGCGACAGTCGCTGTCGCCATTTCTCCATGAGAACTCGCCGGAGCTCTGTCCGCCATGCTGCGACTTGTCGCGGCAGCGGAGTTTCGCCCCGGCGTTGCATCTCCATGCGCCGTTCGTGCATGAGTGCAAGGACTGTTGCCTCCAGATCCCATGGTCGCTGGCCAGCAAGGAGGCTCGCCGCTTCGCGGGAAATCGTCCGGTATCCTCGTACCATCCGTATGGCCATGACCCCTTGGCACGCGTTCAGCCGGGCCGCCGGCTGACGTCTGGGACGTTGGGTTTGGGCGCCGGCGTGAGGATACCGGACGATTTCTCGCGAAGCGGCGAGCATCCTTGCCACCATGGGATCTGGAGGCAACAGTTCTCGCACGCATGCACGATCTGTGAATGGAGATGCAACGCCTGGGCGAAAATCCGCTGCCGCGACAAGTCGCAGCATGTCGGACAGAGCTTCGATGAAATGGCGACAGCGACTGTTTGACCCAGTGCTGGGCATGCCACAATTATGGTGGTAACTCCCCTCTTTAAGGCATGGTTGGAAATACCTCATGGCATCCTCACCTTCCGCATGACGTAGGTTCTCACCGAACACAGTAAATTCGGGCAGTTCCTGCACCTGATTCGTACGGAAGCGACGCCTGGGTGTCGCCACTGTGTGGTCTGCCTGGAAGACACGTTGGAGGTGTGGCCCACTTGTGGGGCGATCGGCGGCAGCGATCGGCGGCGGTGATCGGCGGCGGCGATCGGCGGCGGCGATCGGTGGCGGCGATTTCTCGCGCCGGGCCTTGGTACAGGCTATGGTCCGGAGCGAGGAGGAGTGGCAGGCGTTCGCCTCCTTCTGCAAAGCAGTAATGCTAGCAAAAGAGGCGGCCGATCGCGCGAGGCAACGGTCCTGACGCCCCAACCGCCACCGGGATTCCAATCCCGATTTCCGGCCGTCGTTGGTGCGGGCTATCGGACGGCGAGTAATGGGTGGTCCGGTAGCCGTCCGGATTGAGCCCAAGTCGTCGACGGAGCGTACTGTTCCACGCGCGCCTCAGGGAGATGTCAGCAAATCATAGGGGCCCAGCAGGGTCGTAGCCTACTGGGGTCACGGGTAGTGTGAAAATGAAACCCGGGGCCCCGGGATGAAGGCGAAGAAGAAACAGGAGTGGGTTTTTAGTCAGTAAAAGTCTGACACTATGTCCCGCCCGCCCAAGAACGGGATTTGTTATTAGATGATTTACTCACCTTAAAAAAAAAAACTTCATTTCTCTTTTTTTTTTCATTTAACCTATACTTTCCCACTGCAGGGCAAAAGCCAACTTCTTCCAGATATTCTTTTCTCGAGTCACCTCAAAGCAAGCCTTGAGTTAGGCGCCTAGGTCATCTCGCCACTTCTTGCCAGGTCGGCCTCGGTGGCATTGTTTATCCTCAAGCACCTCATTTCTCTATTTACTGAAAATAATACCATTATAAACCATTTAAGTATATAACACTAGTTAAATACTCGCACAATGCTTGATCTAACTTTGCTATTAAAAATAGGATCAAGTAGATTAAAAAGCAGACTACTTTTTCTTATAAACTGAATAATATTTTAACGAAAGACATTTCCATATCCTTTTCACGATATAGAAAGACCCCCCTCTAGCTCTTCAAGAGATAATTGAGCCTTGAGTCATACACGAACAAAATGCGCTCATTGACATCCTGAATTAAGTACATTAGAATCTCCAGCAAAAACAATTGACACAACTAACGAAGTGGCCTATAAATGTTTTATGTTTCTTTTTTGTAGAAAGCAAGCCGGAAGCGACAACGGTGCAACGAAATAAAATACAAAATATTCAATCCCGCTTTCGGTTATGTGTCTGCAACGTTAAAGGCAAAAGTAAAAAAAATAAAACGTTGCGTTTCCATTCATAAAAGTTTATTTTTAAATTTTTGTAGGTTACTTCAGGTTATATAGGTTACTTCGAGCTAAGTATGCTCCAACGTCGGCAACATCATCGCTTACCATCAAGTGACATAATGGTCAAACGCAAACCCACCGATAAAAAAAATAGGTCTATTTGAAGGAAGTTGTTCCTAGCCTGTCGTGTCTGTAAGCCAAATTCAAAATTTGCTGTCAAGAATCGTACCAAACGTTAGGTATCATGATTTTTCAACTACATGACATGGGCTTATGGACAACATGCAATGGGTAGCTAGCCGGTTGGCCGTCCGGTAATCGACCGGACCGAGCCCAAATCGTCAACAGCTTATAGTGTTCCACGCGCTCTTCAAAGAAATGTTAGCAAACCGTAGGGGCCTAACAGAGCAGATGCCCGCTAGGGTCGCGGGCATTTTCTAAAAGGAAAACACGTGCTCTTAGATTGCAAAAGGGAAATAAAGGACACAAATGTGGTTTTAGTTAAAGTGTGACACGCCTTTCCACCAAGAGTGGGAAGAAAATGAGTGGATACAAAATGACTTAGTTTTACTAATGAGTCAAATATCAGAAATCAATTTAAGTAACTAACTTTCTTTTAATGGTATCTGTACAACGTAAGTAACATAATACAGATACCAATAAAGTCAGCACCAACAATGATGCACCCATCCTTTACTTAATGGGGCCATGGGTTAAATGAAAATGAACCCCGGGGCCCTGGGAAGCAAGGCAAAAAAGGGACAAACGAGTGGGTTTTAGTTAGTAAAAGTCTGACACGCCCTCCAGCTCTACCCAAGGGAGATGTCAATAGATCCTTTATTTAATAGTCATATTCATAGTAGTAGTCATAGTAATTTATTGGTAATGGATTTTTACAAGTCATATACAGAATGTAATACTAGTACTAGTATGTGTGTGTAATACTTTTTTTTGTAGATAAATCATTCATTTTAAAAAGCCGTTAATGCAGTTGAATCTTTTGACAATATCAAAAACAAAGGACCACTGTATACTACACAATACCTACGATGCTTCTTCAGCACTTTAAGGACAAGGCCCATCATCCTTCAAGTTTACAACACCCTAAAGGGTCCTCACGCACTTATACCTACAACGAAGGTGTGAAGGAGCATCCAAACTATGACAATAAAGGAGACAGTAAAGATAAAAACGCTATGTTAGTACCAATGTAATTCAGGATAGGAAGATTTATGCGTCAGTCATTTGTTTTCGCTGGGTAATCTCCGACGGGGCGAGGCGTCGCGCTAAACTGATTACGACTTCAAATTAAGCCGTAAACTCGTAACGCTCAAATTACTGAGTATTAACGCAGACATTGCTTTTAAGACGAAAGTTTCACTGTGAAATATTTGTTATAGGGCCTATGCGTTCTTTTTTTGGAAAGTAATGGCGTTTTCTTTGTTTGTTTTTGGTGCAACCTTCTTTGGTTGAAACTATAGAAAGTGTGTTAGATTGATAGTTTATTCATGACAGGTGTTAGGTGCATCTGAAACTTTATATCTAACCCTTACAGCGGTTTGTCCCACTTGAAAATAATTAGTGACAAACGAAAATAATAAATAATTAAGTGCTTACGCAGTACCTTTACTTGGTTCAAATTCAGTCACTTAGAACTTTTTAGATGCTATCTATTTAGGCATGCTGTAACAACTTTGTAAACTCAAATGGAACAACATTCCACAATTGTCGTGTACAATCGGAAATATCTACACCCCCGAGCAACCCATATCAAGATCATTAACATATGAAGTACATAAATAAAAAATACACATGCCCTTTGTAAAGAAATCCCAAACAAAATGTACGAAGTAGCTATAACGAGTAATATATTGCCGTATATTCTTTGTGCTTGTCTGAAGTAAAGATTTTGATCAGCCATATGTTACGAAAAGGAAGCGAGCGAAGAAAAACTGGGGATGGGGCGTTAACGCGAAACAGATAATCAAGTACATGTTTATCTAGAATAATATAACCACCACGCGAATAATCCCTAAAGACCATAGGCGTAATGAAATACCGTTTGCTGTGACTGGTTTTTTGTTAGAGATATTCCTCTTTGCTCATATCTACACGGATTTTATGAAAAAATACTTATAGCATCGTGCTTCTGCTTGATGGTGGCGTATCAGAAGTACGCCACCATCTATTTGGAGTAGGCAACATGTCTTTTTTAATTAAACATCTATATTTTTCTTTCATCCTGGTTGTCATTCGTAGATCATTGACTGTCGTTACAATATAGTCAGATGCCAGAATGTCAGTCATCATGTTACCCAGTAACTGGGCTGTGGAAGTATAATAGGCAGTCGCTTCATGTAAAACACGGGTATTCAGCCGCTTCCAGTTAAACTAGAAACCGACCACAAACTAGTTGGGAAGAGGCTAGACAGATGATGAATTTCCATCATTTTCCAATTTATTTAAGATCGGCGCCGCGTGACTTTTTACAAACTTCTATTTCTTTTAACTTACAATGTATGATTATTTTTTTAGTGAAAATCTTGCAAAAGAATTTTAAAATAGTTACCCCTAACCGATTGAACAATTTTACCCGATTTTGGAGACATGTTCAGTTTAGATGAAAATGTATAAGTAGCTAAAAGATGACGCTCTTAATGTTTTATGCACCCTGTAATATGAAAGAAAGAAAGAAAAAGAATTTATTTGGTACAGCACAAGGCACAAACACAATATAGGGTAAACACAAATAAAAAGGAAGAAGCAAAAATATAGTTGTGTACACCTCACGGCTGCACCAAAATAGGTCCAGTTCAGCATGAATGTCAGACAACTAGTGCCTGACGCTGGTTTTTCAACTGAACCTGTGGTTGTGACGCAACGGACGTAAAACAGTTTTAGAGTGTAATATATATGTGCAGCTCGCCTTACCTTATATTTGTAACCACTGATTTTACATTAATTACACGAATCGTTGCATTAAACAGTTTTATTTCGCCTACATAACTTCAATACATGGCGACTCTTAGCCAGCAGTTTAAATTTTGCAACGTGCTTAAAAAACGAAACTTATGAAGAAATAGATAAACCGAATAGATAGACAGAAAACTGAATATTTATAGAAGAAAAAATTGTAGAAAAATAGAAAACAGAAAGTCCCTTACAGAAGAATTTGATAGAACCAATAAAAACATTACAAGAAGACAGGAAAAGAGTGATACTGCCAAGTGCTGAGAGAATGCTAAAGCTTTATGATGAGAGGATATGCAAGGCACCGGGAGATAAATTGTAAGGGTTTGATGTGGAGCAGCTGGGAGGCAGTTTAAGTCCAATGCTGAGGAGTCTATTCACCAACGCTACCAACACAAACATATCCTACGTTGTCTGTAAATACGTACCTACTGCAATATAAGTTTTTAAACTGCCAATATAGATTTTCCACAATATTTCATACCACGAAATAAATTCTTTTTTCTGTGTTTCATACGTTATATTAGGTCATGCAATATCCATGATATCATCATCTTCCTGCCCCTTTCCCATCTTATTTGGGATCGGCGCAACACATTTTTTTCTTCCATTCTATCCTGTCAACCGTCATGCTATCACTAACTTCCTTTTCTTTCATATCACGTTATATAAGTTATGCAATCTCCATGATATGGATAACATTTAAAATGGTCAAGGAACTTCCAACGAAAACTATTATAAAAAAAATCTTGTGTAAATGCATGAACAATATAAATTGATAAATTGATTTTCTTTCTTTCTTTTCTTATTTAATTTATTTTTTTTATCCAGTGCTAATAAAGACTTGCTTTACAAAAGAGTTTTGTTTTTAATATTATTATTGATGTACTGAAGCTTGATTATTGTTCTTCAAAAATGACATTATGTCTAAGGGAGGACATTGGAACGTAGACATAAAGCGTGTCAAACGAAACATTATAATTTGCGACACGCGCGCCTCTTACGCTTTTCATCTCAATACGATACCTTTCAAATATTCATTCAGTTGTTTCAGTTTTCTTTATCTCAATAAAACTTGCAATTATAATAAATCGATTTTATTCACTACATCCATTATTTATTATTCGTGATCCTAATAGTCTCTTTTTTCTCTTTGACCATTTAAATTTTGACATAATTCATGCATTATTTTTTTGTTCTTTTTCTATACTTATGACCACTCAAATTAATTCGAAAAATAGCAGTAAAATGATTATACAAGATAGTAGAGGTGACCCAGGAAGCAACAGACTTATACCTATTCAAGTATCGCCTCTTATGGCAGGCATTATAAACCATCAAGACCAATGGCAATAGTGAGACCGTATCAAAAACACGGACCCTGTGTGCCCTTGTCACCTTATTCATAAATGTCTACAGTGGCCTTTTGGGGATTTACTCCATTGATATTAACATAGTAACAAGGTACTACTTAGAACATTAAGTTTTGTAAGAAAATCAGGAATCTTTGTAAAATAAATGGTCAGTTTACCTACACCTAACAGCTAAGATAAGCTTACCTCTGCACATATTCCGTATGGAAATGTACGGAATTCCAAGCACGTAGTTCTTATATAGTTGTAAGTGAGTCATCTTACATGTTACCTGTGTTGCAATGCTGCAGAGAGGTCCTTGGCAGAACTAGATCACGTGACATTGAATAATGGATCCGAAGAAAGATTTTCTATTATTTTATTGTATGAACTGAAATGTAAACTCGAATGACTTTGTAAAATAACCAATTTTACTTTTTACTACGTTTCAATAATAACATAAAATTGCCTAAACAGCGACTGGCTCGAACCGCGTCCAACAAATAATAGGTCTTTAAGTATAAAATTGGCGTTTTTTAAAATAGGTTGCTTTGAAGTGTTATATGTTTGGATTGACTTGGAATTATAAGTTCAAATAGACTTTTTATTATAGTTACCTTATTCTTTTTTCGAAATTAGGTATTTATTGGTTTCATTGTGTTTTGCGTTTTCTGTAATATCGCAGCACTTATAACCATGAAAGCTAATAAAAAACGAAAGCTATTAAATTAAGAACACAGAGTAATTTTTTAGAAAAAAAGTCGTAGATATACGACATATGTCATTGATATTGCTTGCCCTTTGAAATGTATAGTTTCTACGTTAGAACTCTTAATATGAAAAAACGTATTTTTTATTTATTATCTTTCATGGCTATAAATACTGCGATATAACAGAAAATACAAAACACGAAGAAACCAGTAAATCCTAATTTCGAAAAAAAAGATAATGTACCTTTAATATATAACAGAATTTATAACTTCAAATCAATCTAGAGATATAATACTTCAAAGCAACCCGTTCAAAAAATAAAAAAATGGCAATTCCATTGGTAAAGACCTAATTTGTATGGTCTACACAGGTGATCTGGGTCTGGGTTTGTTTTTTTAAGTTTACATGTTTTTGAACGCACCCATGATACAGGAGTTATTCCTAGAGTGGGACAACATTTAAAAAAAAACTGAGCAAATGCAAGTCGGACTCGCGCAAACAGGATTCCGTACAAACTTACCTATTTAAATAGTTCAATTCCCGAATGGAGTCTCAAAGATTTTTTCGAAAAAAGTTTTTTTGTGATGTAACAACAAATTTACTGTTTTTAGATTAAATTCTATACCTGTGATATAGGACTTTGCTTTACGCCAAATTTCAGGATTATGGGTCAACGGGAAGTACCCCATGAAATTTGATTCCCTTGAGAGTGTCAAAATATACGTTTTTTGCGACATAAACAGCCATATCTTTTTTTTTTGTGAACTCAGAAGTTAGATTCAGCTTCAAGGGATCGCAGACCTGAGTATATATATGGTTTTATTTTTTACTTGATACCTCCACGCGTTCTCGAGATAAAGGGTTTTGACAGATAGACAGAGAGACAGACGGACCACAATTAATCCTATAAGGGTTTTTTTTTTTTTTTTTTTTTATTGGGTGGGAAAATCATCCTAATGACATCCCCGCTCTTGGGCGGAGCGGGAGATAGTGTCAGACTCTTACTGACTAAAAACCCACTCCTGTTCCTTCGTTGCCTTCGTCCCAGGGCCCCGGGTTTCGCTTTCACACTACCCGTGGCCCCAGTAGGCTTCGACCCTGCTGGGCCCCTACGATTTGCTGACATCTCCCTGAGGCGCGCGTGGAACAATACGCGCCGTCGACGACTTGGGCTCGGTCCGGACGGTTACCGGACGGTCAGACGGCGAGCCACCCATTGCTCGCCGTCTACAAGCCCGCGCCTACGGTGGCCGGAAATCGGGATCGGAATCCCGGCGGCGGTTGGAGCGTAAGGACCGTTGCCTCACGCGATCGGCCGCCTCCTTAGCTAGCATTACTGCTTCGCAGAAGGAGGCGACCGCCTGCCACTCCTCCTCGCTCCGGAGCATGGCCTGAACCAAGGCCCGGCGCGAGAGATCGCCGCCGCCGATTGCCCCCACGAGGACACGGCGTTGCTCTGCCCAAGCGGGGCACACCTCCACCGTGTGCTCTACCGTGTCCTCCGGGTGTGCCACACAGTGGCGACACCCGGGCGTCGTTTCCGCACGAATTCGGTGCAGGAACCTCCCGAACTTACCGTGTCCGGTGAGAACCTGCGTCATGCGGAATGTGAGGACGCCGTGAGGTCTTTCCAACCACGCCTCAAAGAGGGGACTTACCGCCATAATTGTGGCGTGCCCAGCACGGGGTCGCGACAGTTGCTGTCGCCATTTCTCCATGAGAACTCGCCGGAGCTCTGTCCGCCATGCTGCGACTTGTCGCGGCAGCGGAGTTTCGCCCCGGCGTTGCATCTCCATGCGCCGTTCGTGCATGAGTGCAAGGACTGTTGCCTCCAGATCCCATGGTCGCTGGCCAGCAAGGAGGCCCGCTTCGCGGGAAATCGTCCGGTATCCTCGTACCATCCGTATGGCCATGACCCTTTGGCACGCGTTCAGCCGGGCCGCCGGCTGCTTCCGCAGCCCCGGCGCCCACACCGGTGCGCCATAAAGGGCCATGGACCGAACGATCCCCGCGTAGAGCCTCCGGCAGGAGGCGTCTGGACCCCCAAGGTTGGGCAGGAGCCGCGAGAGGGCAGCCCCAGTCCGATTTAGTTTGGGAGCCAGACGTCGGAAGTGCTCGTCGAAATCCCATCGGCTGTCGAGAACGAGTCCCAGGTACTTCATCGTTGACCCGACGCCGATGTGGACTCCTCCCACCGTTAGCTGGGAACCCGGTGGTGGCGCGTTCCGAGGGCCGTGAAAGCACATGGCCTCGGACTTGTGCAATGCCACCTCGAGTCCCAGCTCCTGGATCCTGCCAACGACTGTCGCGACCCCGCGTGTCGCTAGTTCGACCGCCGCCTGGTACGACTCTCCCTGCGCCAGGACCAGCGTGTCGTCTGCGTAGCAGACCACGTCGACCCCGCCAGGGAGGTCGCCGCGCAGCACGTAGTCGTAGCCGATGTTCCACAAGGGCGGCCCTAGTACCGATCCCTGCGGAACACCGCACGACATCTCTCGACGTTCCCACTCCCCCTGGTGACCAGGGTAGGTGATGTACCTGTCTGACAGGTACGCCTCGACCACACGACAGAGGTAGTCGGGCATCCGGTGATACCGGAGTGCCCTCCCAATGCTACTCCAAGGCAGGGAGTTGAAGGCGTTGGCGATGTCCAAAGACACCGCCACGACACACCTGCCCTGGGCCACTGCATCCCCCGTCGTGAGAGCTCGCACGCACATGATGGCGTCCACCGTGGAGCGCCTCCTGCGAAAGCCGAACTGGCCGTCCGCCAGATCCGGCCCCACCCGTGTTAGGTGTGCGACGAGGCGGTCTGCAATTACTCTTTCAAAGAGCTTGCCCACCTCGTCGAGCAGCACAATGGGCCGGTACGCGGACGGAGAGTCCGCAGGGCGCCCCGGCTTCGCGATGAGGACCAGCTTCCCCGTCTTCCAGCGAAGTGGAAACTGGCCCCTCTCCAAGCATGCGCTGAAGAGCCCTCTTAGTCGAGGCCCGAGAGCCTCCATGGCCAGGACCCATGCCTTCCCAGGCAAGCCGTCGGGTCCTGGGGCGGTATTCTTGGCACTCAGCCTTCGTACCGCCACTCTCAACTCTACCTCGGTCACCTCTGGAGCGTTGTCGTCGTCGTCGCCATCGTGGTCCGCGTCGGACACCGCTGGTGGCGGAGCCATGGGCGGGGGAGAGTGTTCCCCTCGCGTGGGGAACAGAGTGCTCACCACACCCTCCACGAGCTGGGGCCGGAGACTCTGCGTCAGCGGGGGAGCCCAGGGGCGGAGTTTGTCCCGTACCAATTTGTACGGGCGTCCCCATGGGTCCCCATTCAGAGTCCCCAGCCACACGTTGCGGGCCTCAAGTTTGGCCCGCCTTATCTCCGCTCGGAGGGTGCGCTTTGCCGCTCTGTATCCCTCGTACAGCTCCGCCTCTCTGGCCTCCGCATCCGGTGGACGGATGCGGCGCCTGCGGTATCTGGCATACCGGCGTCGCGCGGCATTGCACGCGTTGCGCAGTGCCGCAATCTCCGGCGACCACCAGTATACCTGGCGCTGAGCACGTCCTGGAGGGACTCGGGGCATTGCCGCGTCGCAAATTTGCGACATGGCCTCCCGGAACCACTCTGCCTCGACGTCTATGTCGACAGGCCTGTCCGGTGCTTGCACCCAGGCCTGTACCGTCGCGGCTTCCAGGAGGAGCTCCCGGTCCATCTGCCTCAGCGCCCACCGCGGACCACAAGGGTTCTGTCGGACCGGCGCAGTCGAGGTTTGGGCGGAGACGTCAAACCGGATGTACCGGTGGTCTGAGAACGTCTCCACCCCCTCCATAACGCGCCAGTCGAAGACACGCGGCGACAGAGCGGGGCTGGCAAACGAGATGTCCACCACTGAGTCGCCCCGCATCCGCACACACGTGGGGACAGAACCCCGGTTTAGGACGACCAGGCCTGTCTCCAGAGCCCAGTCCTCCACCATCCGACCCCGCTGGTTCGTGAACCGGGAACCCCAAGCCAAGTTCTTGGCATTGAAGTCCCCGCAAACGACCACGGGGAGGGAACCAAACCCAGCGACGACGGCTTTCAGCTCCATTAGGGAGATGTGAAGATCGCCGAGAGATCTGCTCGGGGACAGGTAGACGCCTACCACTGCAATGTCCCCGAACCGTGCTGCCACGCAACCCCGTCCCCTCGTGACGGCCTCGAGGGTCGGGGTACCGGCGGCGGCCGACGAAATTAGGGTCACCGAGCCGTCCAGGTCTCGCACCCAGTCTCCCCTGGGCAGGACATTGTACGGCTCGGAGACCACGGCGATATTGATCGACCACTGCGCCATGCTCTGGAGCAACAGATCCTGAGCGGGGGCGCAGTGGTTGATGTTCGCCTGGAGGAGACGTAATGGAGCCGTTATTGGCAGTCCATCACAGTCTCCTCTCGAGCCCCCCGTGAGGGCCCTGCCGCGATGGTTGCGGCGGCGACAGCAGCAGCTGCCAAAGAGGAGGCAGCGGTGGTGAGGACATCGGCGGGGATGGGCCTCCTGGCCTTGCCCTTGGCCTTGGTGGGGGGGTCGCAGGACCTGCTCCCAGCTCGGTGGTCGGCCGGCTTGCCTGCCGCCGCACATGCGTAGCAGTGCGGCGTTGCTCTGCATTCAACCGCCCTGTGACCAGGCTGACCGCACTGGAAGCAGCGGTCGCTGCGGTCCACCTCCGCGGCACAACTGGCCCCCACGTGGTGCCCCACGTGGCAGCGATAGCACCGCAGAGATCTGGGCTCCAACAGTTTCACTTGGGCGGAGACCCAGCCCACCAAAAGCCGTCGGCCCTCCCCGGTGATGGTCTTGGCCGCCGACACGGGGCAGCTTACCGTCATGGCTCGCATGCCCGTGCTGTCAGCTCGGATAGCGCCCGCCCGAACCTGCTCGGTAGTGCACCCACCCGCCCTGACGATGGCGGCCACCACCTCGTCCACCTTGACGGAGTCGTCCAAGCCCATGATGCGCATATCAATACACTTGGTGGGCCTGGACACTCGGGCCTCTTCCGCATCCAGGGACGCCCTGATCCTTGCGGCCAGGGCATCCGCGGCGGGGCCACTGGCCGCACCAGGGACCTCCAGTATTCGGGCCCCGGTTACGGTGCGCCTCATACGGAAGCCCCCAGAGGCTCCGAGCTCGTCAAGGTGGGGCAACACCGCCTGCTTTGCCTTCTCCATGACGGCGTCGTATGTCACGCCCTTTTTTACCGCATCTGGCTGTAGCGTTATGACTACAGCCTCGGATTTCGGGGCGCGAAGTCTGGCCGCCATGGCCCGCTTTTTGCGCTGCTGTCGCCGCAAGCGCTTTTTGGCCGCCCTAGCGGCCTTGCCCGCCTTCTTGCTGGCGCCGACAACCGTCCATTCGGCGCCAGCCGAGGGTTCTTCGGGCAGGGGAGGCGGCAGGCGCGGCCTAGTCACTGCCGCCGCAGGAGGTCCCGCCGGTTTACTGGCAGGCGCCGCCCTGCCCTTCTGCCGCTGTTGTTGTTTGGCGGCCGGGGCCGGCCTCGCTGGCTCCGATGCCACGGCCCCGCGCCCAGCTTGCCCCGATGGGCCCGCCTTGGGCGCAGCTGCCGTGGCCGCGGCAGCAGCGTAAGACGCCGCCTTTCGCTGGCCGGAGCCCGCTAATGGGGGGCGCAGCACTATGCCCTCCAGCAGGGACAGCTGCTGCTGGATCCGCAGCTGAAACTGTTGCTGCTGCTGTTGCAGCTGCTGCTGAAGAGCAGCCAGCTCCCGCTGCACCAGCGTCAGCAACTGGCCCTCCGGCTCTGGGTGTGGCTGGGGCTGACTTTGCCCCTGCCCTTGCTTGCGTCCCTCTCCAGCCGGCTCCGGGCAGCCGCTAACTTTCTGGGCTCCCGCGAGCTCGGCCTGAAGCTCGGCCCGGAGCTCATCCCGGAGTTTTGCCACCCTCTTTTCGAGAGAGGCTTCGATAGCCTCCTCGATAGAGGCGGCATGCCGGTGGACCGTCTTCTCCTTAGAGGTCCTCTCCCTCTTCCGGCCCATGTCCCGTAGCGCGGCGACGACCAGCTTCCCCAGGGATCTACGGGACTCCTCGGCGGAGTCCTCCCTGGCATCCCGCTCGCTGCCAGACGGTCCCGAGAGGTCCACCTGGGCGCTGGCCACACCGGGGTGACGCCCCTCCGCGGCGAGTCGGTTGGCTCGCTTAGCCGACTCGTGGGCAGTGAGGCCCCTCCCTCTTCCGCTTGCTCGACCCGCACCCCGCCCGCTGGTGGGGATTTTTCGGGCCGAGCCCATCTCTCCATCGGAGGACGATTTGTCCCCCGATCTAGAGCGCTTCCGGTAGGCACTCACGTTCCTACCGGAGACGCCCGCCACCTCCTCAACCTCCGAGCCCTCCGAGCTCCTTTCGGATGCCGCGTCGGACTCCGACCGCGCATCGCTCTCCTTTGGGTTTTTATTTTTTAAGAAAAATTTTGAATTCATTTGGTTCCCACGAGTATTAACTTCGGGTACTGGCTCAAGATAGTGGTTCGCACTAGAGACTAATTTAGCTACCCATTAGTCAAGCTAACAACCTCCCTCACGGTGCGCCGCCGCTTGGAGGTTTGGGGTAATTTTTTATAGAGGTTGTCTTCCTCGCGGCCCAGGCGGTTAAGCCAAGACCCTCGACCCCCATCAAAAGTCAGAAACATGACCTTGGACAATCTCTGGGGCTACGAGACTAACGGTGGCAGAGGAGGAGCAAGTCTTCCTCCTGCCTGCTCGGTGGCAGGGTGAGTGCGCACCGAGCCCGCTCCTACTTCGCCACTGTGCCCTCTGCTATAGCAGAGGGACACGCGTTGAAGTGATCCTTCAGACAGAACATTCGCAGGCGGACATCAATACCCCTTAGGCAGAAGTACCCAAGGGGAGTCGTTGGCCGCCTCCCAGGGTGCACCGTCCCGCAGACTGGCCTTCACCTCGGACGTATCCGCAAGGGAACTACAGCCTGCGGGCACTCGTGGAGGTTTTCTGTCGTAGCACCCCATCCTATAAGGGTTCCGGTTTTTTATTTTTGAGGTACAGAACCCTAAAAAATTTAACCATATTACCTAAGCATAGCCCTGTTCCATTATATGAGAGAATTTCTCAAAGGATGATCGCCTTAAGTAGACGGATATCATGTAACAACTATATGCATTTATTGGCTGCAGAATGTACCAAGAAAAGCGCAAAGTAGGTACCTACCCACTTTTCTCAAACTCTCTAGAAAACTTCTCATGAAACTTTAACCGCAAAATTTCACACTTTCACAGTTGTTACATTTGCCTTTTCCATTCCAACATTGGAAGGCCTATTTTCCCAAATACTCATTAAAAATAAATCAAACTGGAATTTCATACTAGAGTAACTGAAACCAATGATCAACGAAATAATAAGCTTATCATCACCATCATAATAACACGGATTTCGATTAATTAAATAAGTAATTAAGGGTCGAGACTTATTGCATTAATTAAGCGACCAGAAATTCACGTTATTACTGGCTGGTGGAGCTAAATAAAACCATAGACTAGGTATCTACTGTTGTAACGAGCTGAAATGTGCCAGTAATGTTGACGCAGTTCGTTTCAACTAGTTGTAGAGTTGGATAAGGAGATATCTTGTCGTAAGCAAAATCGTTAATTCAACAAAACTAGTTTTGACCGTCAGAAGTATTGGTCAAAAATTCTTTACTATTATTAACATTTACTCAAAAATCAAGGCCACTACCACGAGCTTTTAACGCGATTTTAAGACCTAAACTAGACTGCTAAAGGGATGGAGCAATATAGAGTGTATAGCTCCATCTTTCTTTCTAGCTCGAACAACTGACATTTTACATGTCTTAATAAGGCCCTTGTAGTATTGCTAGGTTTATTTGTGACAATGTTAAAATCGGTTTAGCTATTTTGGTGTGAAAACGTAACAAAGAAACAAAAAAACATATTCGTTTTTATAATATTAATATAAAATTACTATAATGTAGGTCTAAACACTTAAAACAAAAATCCTAAAAATAAAACTAAAAATTCGACCTCTCGCGCCGGGCTCTGGTTCAGTTTATGGTCCGGAGCGAGGAATGGTAGGCTGTCGTCTCCTCCTATGAAGCAGTAATGCTAGCAAATGAGGTGGTCGCACGCCTGAGGAAACAAACATCCTCACGCCCCAGCCGCCGAGGCCCCGACCCCGACTTGGTAGTCCGACCATACTTAGTAGTAATCGACCGGACCAAACCCAAGTCGTCGACAGGGCGTAGTGATCCACGCGCTCCTCAAAGAGATGTCAGCAAACCGTAGGGGCCGATACCTGATAGAGCCGCAGGGATTTTCTGAAAAGGGAACCCGTAGTCTTAGAACGTAAATGGCAACTGAAGGACACAAGTATAATTTTAGTCAATAAAAGTCTGCCACACAGTCCCACTCCACCCAGAGCAGAGGAGTCATTGGATGATTACCCACCTTAAAAAATTGGGGTTTTAAATACATATGTACATATTTTCACTATTAAGCTAGTTAGGTACTTAAATTCAGTAAAAATAATGATGCCTTCGAAATCAAATACCCATCTAAAACGAACTGAACCTCAGCAAGTACACCAAAATGTATCCGATTTCATTGATAAAGTGATTCCAATTGCACTTCGACTGGCCGGTCGAATCGTGATCGCCAGCAAAATGAAAAAGTGATATACGAGGTTTAGAGGTCTCTAATAAAATGTTGTTTATGTGGGACAATAGAGGGCGCCAGTATTGTTCCCGCGGGCACCCGAGGCTGACGTCGCCCGCAAATGGTTCCGGTCTGACTGCACAGCACTTCTGTGAAATTAAAAATGTCACTAGACGTAAATTTTATATCATATCGTATTCCGTTTCTTCGTTAGTTGGTTTTAATTTTTAAGTAGGATTATGAAATAATATATTGTAGTCATAATATGGCTAATTCTCTAGAATTGCAAAAAAAAATATTTTAACGAAGTAATGGTAACCCAACAAGTCGTAGAAGTTGTTTTCCGAGTTTTAAGATACATGCCTAAAACTAGGGATGTAACAGAAGTAATTATATCGGAACCGAATTTCGAACCGGAGTTTTTTTTTATTTTGTTTGTCGAAATTGATATTAAAATCGAAGGCGGAAACAGAAGCGTCAAATAAAACACTACTAAAACTAATAAAAAACTCGGATAAGATAAAAGAAAAGCGAATTCACAACATTCCAAATATGAAACAAAACCACAAATGAAAGAGTCGATAGAAAGCACGTTAGGAAGAACAAACGCGCTACAAGTATATATAATTTGTTAGTACCTCTGATATAAATTTATCGGAACTGAAATCGGAATTGAAGGTGAAAAATCAATAAAAAGTTGCGAGCTTTCGGATTCGGCATCGAACTGCATCAAGGTTCGAAGCAAGCGTCTCCATCGTCGACCACAACATCAATTACCATCGGCTGAGATAGCAGATGGTAGTCAACCGTAAGCCAATATGTATAAAAATGTCATATAAATATCTAAAATCAATTGAACGTTCAAAAGATATCGGAAAAACAAAAGGACAATTCCAATAAATTCTCAATAGACGATATCGTAACTGTGTTAACATGGGATGACATCATTACGACACCAATTACCTCCATTCTATGTGTGTCCCATAATTACAACAAACAAACAAACAAAACCTTAACAATAACACTGTGCGTTACTGAAAACCGTTTTCAGATAAGCGTTGGGAAGCACATAAAATGGCCACTTAACTGAAGGCCACTGAAGACCTTTACCCTTTGGAATTTTATTAACTGCTCACTTAGACACACTTGTTTCTAAAACATTGTTCTTGTATTACTGTAGTTACTGTCAAATTGAAACTTTTAAGTGTTGGATTGTTTGTTTTTCTACACATTAGGTAGCTCGCAAATAAAAACCTTACTGTATTTACTGGAAAATTTAAGTACTTAAAAAACTGGTCAAGTGCAAGTCGGACTCGCGCGCTGAGTACCGTAGGCCGTACAAAAAAACTACTTACTAGATCTCGTTCAAACTAATTTTCAGGCGAATTTGGCATGGTAACATACATCATATTTTTTTTTTAATTTTACACACATTTTACCACTTTGGAAGTGTCTCTAGCGCAAATTATTCAGTTTAGAAAAAAAAGATATCAGAAACCTCAATATCATTTTTGGAGACCTATCCATAGATATCCCACACGTATGGAACTGATGAAAAAAAAAAATTGAGTTTCGTTTCTAAGTATGGAGAACCCCCAAAATTTATTGGTTTTTTTTTTCTATTATTGTGTGAAAATCTTAATGCGGTTCACAGAATACCTCTACTTACCAAGTTTCAACAGTATAGTTCTTATAGTTTCGAAAAAAAAGTGGCTGTGACATACGGACGGACAGACAGACAGACATGACGAATCCATAAGGGTTCCGTTTTTTGCCATTTGGCTACGGAATCCTAAAAATGGTTGTACTCGTAGGTTGCTTCCTTATAGCGATAGACTAACAAAAGACACTATTGACCTTTTTTGTGGTAACAAATTATCCAATAATTTCGCCCGCTCTAGGGTATGTGGGGCGAATGGGCACTAAAACTGTACCTGTGTACTTCAGTTGCCCTTTGCTTTCTAAGACCACAGGTTTCCTTTGAAATTCCCCTTGGCCCTAGCGATTGTGCCAGGTCATACAGCCTCAGATGAACGTTTTAAACTTAAATCAATTTACATTTAAAAAAAAAGTCGATTCCCGTGTCTCTGTCTGTTTATCCGCTAGCTCCTCCTAAACCGCGCAACGGATTTTAAGGTCCTTGCTCCCATTTAGTGTCATAAAACAATGACTTTTTGAAGTCTACTCCTCGCTATTGGCTGGGTTAATAGATTAGAAAAAAATGATTCATATACAACATTATCAACATGAAAAAAAAAATAACAACATGAGGTTTTTTCGCTTGTTTTTCCTACTCCTTTCAAACGGCTTTGATCTTTAGTGTTCTCCAGAATGTACATAGCATAATTATGTAAATAAGTTAATATTTCGCAAAGAAAATGGTTTTAAAGGTCAGCGGGGCTCTATACGGGCGAAGGTGGCAGTCCGGGTATGCGTGCATTTAACTCTGACCAGATGTTCAAGGGACTATATGCCTTAATGCAGTTTTCACTAGAGAAAGAAAGAGCAATAAACGACGAAGGTTTTTTTTTTTATTTTTGATAGGCATGCGTTTGACCACATCTCACCTGATTTAAGATAGTTGTTTATGTGTATAATCTGTATCCGAGCAAAGCCAAGGCGGGATACTAGTATATAATAAACTAAAGTCTTTATTATCTTCAAACCCTATATTTCAAAGAGAATCAAGCGGAAATTTACTACCGTTCATTCCGGTTACATTGGAATTTGACCCCAGGCTAGTTAGGAAAAAGGCGGACCAACAAGTTACCTAATTATGTACGTAGCTAGGTCTCATGTGGTAAGATAAAGTTTCCGTATCGTTTTTAGGGAAACTGTGAATATTGATTAGGCAAGCTTTCATACGGTCTGGGAACACATTGTACGTGCAGCAGTACGAAGGAGTTGAACTCCCTACGAAGCGGAGTCTGTATTTCCTGATAGCTACAACCTGAGTGATCTTGAGCGAGAGGACTCATTTGACAATTCATCATCATTTAACCGACAAACGACCACTATTGAACACAGGTCTGTCACAACGACAGGTCCTGTGCGTCCTGCATCCATCGGATACCCGCGACCCACATCAGGTCATTGGCCCACCTTGTGGAAGGCCGCTAACGCCGCGTCTTCCTGTACGCGGTCGCCATTCTAGAAACTTTTGGCCCCATCTACCATACATATTGCCAGCAATGTTGTCTTGCCCACTTCAGTTAAGCTTGCTGATTAATCAGGCTATGTTGGATTTGATGTTTTTTTTTTTTGTTAGCCTATACTGTCTCACTTCTGGGCAAAGACTTCCTTCCAATTCTTCTTTTTTATGCAGGCCACCGTTTTCTCCTTCCAGTTTTGGCGAAACTTATCTAGTTCATCATGCCATCTTTGATTTAATAATTACCCCCGTAAAAACGACGTGCTGTCGCAATATCGCGGCATTAGGCCAAATTGAACGACATTACCCAAAGCAAGATGAAGCAAAAAGAGCGAAACTCAGACAGAAAACAGATAACGCAAGAAAAGGCCTCACTCCAACTGAATGGTCAAGGCCGAAAGAATGAAATGGAATTTTTCAATTTTGTTAATTAATTTTGCTTGTTTGCCATCCCCGATCAAATATTTTTCGGTCGTATCTTGATTCTTTTTGTTTGTTTTTT
Organism: Mythimna vitellina; assembly: GCA_949316375.1. Classification (NCBI taxonomy): domain Eukaryota; kingdom Metazoa; phylum Arthropoda; class Insecta; order Lepidoptera; family Noctuidae; genus Mythimna; species Mythimna vitellina. The sequence continues at coordinate 11,236,201 of OX438698.1, forward strand.
TTTAGGATGTTAAGCGGATTAGGTATCAACCTAGTTTTTTTTTTATTTTGTTAAGTAATCTTATTAACGCTAATTGGTGAAACCAGTACCTTTTAGTTTTTATTTTCATTGTTACAAATTAAATAATCAGAAAATCGCCCCTAAGGTTATAAGTTCAAAGCTACATAATTCAACTAGTGTGGTGAACCCACTTTATCTACAAGCATATCTACTTAGTGCTAGTAGCTTCATTCTAATTATTTCAACCACCATTCGTTAAATTACCCAAACTTATAAAAGCAGCTAGCGTTCAATAAACCAAACTTAAGTATGCAGATAGCGGTCCATAAATATTTTGTTTTTTTCTTTAATTTGAGCAAAAATGAGTCTCCTAAAATCGTCTGAAAGTACAAATTGTTATTCCCCAAAACTGATTTGTTTCAATTTAATACCTAATTAAATGTATCAAAGACTAATATCAATTCATCATCATCAGTTACGCAATAAAAGTGCTAAGTACGTTTCAAATTTCTTTTAAAGGAAAATGTTGTGGCATTGACAAAAGGCTCTTTATAAGGTATAGATGCGACCGCTGCCGGCAAAGGAACAAAGCGCCGAAGCCTTTGTAGTTGGAGGAACAGGCCTTTATTAAAAGCCCTCTTTACACCTTATATAGAGTTTCATAAAATTGACGAAACTTACTCGGGGTGTGTGTATCTTTTAGGTGTCAACAGTCTGTAAATTTCGTCTCAAACCCCTGGTATTTAAGCTTTTATCGTTAATGTTCTGAACACCTGTGTTTAGTCGTATTTATAAGGTAAGTGACATAGACAGGTATCAAGTTTCTGAGGCTTTTCGGAGGAACGAATAAATCTATGACTACGTGAAATTATAAAAATCGTACGAAAGTTTTTTATGTAAATGTATGTACGATTGTGTGAGAGAAGATGAGGCAAGAAAAAGGTTTTTTGAGGTAGAAAATCATTAACAAACTTCTCATACTATGGGTTAGCAAGAGACAGTGTCAGACTTTTACTCAGTAAAACTTACCCGTGTCCCTACAGTTGCCCTCTGCGTTCTAAGGCTGCGGCAACTCTTTCGAACAATCATGAAGAAACATTTGTCGTCAGACAAATAGGGATAAAGATATTACTATAAAAATGAAAGTATATAATTATGCAATGCATGTGTCTTATAATACTCCTTCTAGCTGAAACTGCGGAGCGGATTTGCATAAAATTTGACACACGGGTAGGAATAGCACATAGGATACTTTTTACCCTGGAAGTATGTTTCCTTGGGATCCTTTTTCTACTTTCATGCGAGCGCAGCTGCTGGCAGAAGCTAGTCACAATTAAATGAGGATATGGGCAAGAAAATGATAATATTTAAACTTCATATTTACCTTTATGCTAACCTAACTACTTTTTAAGTTTATACAGTGGTAACGGCTCTTTGTCACGCCATAATCACGGCAGTAAGTCCCCTCTTTAAGAAGTGGCTGGAGCGGCAACACGGCGTCCTCACCTTCCACGTGATGCAGGTCCTCACCGGACATGACAAGTTCGGGAAGTTCCTGCACCGAGTTCAGGGGGAAGAAACGTTCGGGTGTCACCATTGTGTGGACCGCCCGGATGACACGGTGGAGCATAGGGTGGAGATGTGCCCCGCTTGAGCAGAGCACCGCCGTTTCCTCGTGGAAGCAATCGGCGGCATTACGTCTCTCGTGCCTGGCCTTAGTTCGGGCTATGGTCCGGAGCGAGGAAGAATGGCAGGCGGCCGCCTCCTCCTCCTTCGCTAAACGTCCTCACGCCCCAGCCGCCGAGATTCCATCCCCGACTACTAGCCACGGTAGACGCGGGTTTGCGGGTGTCGAGCAATGGGTAGCTCGCCTTTCAGCCGTCCGGTAATTGACCGGACCAAGCCCTGTCGTCAACAGCGCATAGTGAAATGCACCTCAAAAAGATGTTAGCAAACCGTAGGGACTCAGCTGGGTCGATGCCCGCTAGGACTGTGGGGATTTTCTTAAAAGGAAACCCGTAGTCAAAGGGTAACTGAAGGACTCAGATGTAGTTTTAGTAAGTAAATGTCTGACACACCCTCCCACTTTGCTCAGAGCGGGAGAAGTCATTGGATGATTTCCCACCTTCAAAAAAGTGGTAACGGCCCTAACTTACTAGTTGTAGGTCACGGGTTCAAACCCAGCCAGACGTCATATTTTGTGTGATTTATTACAACATTACTTCTCAAAACGGAAAAAGAAACCATGTTGAGGAATCTGGCATATCCCGGCTGACAAAATTCGAAGACATGTGACATTCATCAATACGTGCACACTGGGCCCGCGTGGTGGAATACAACCTTTCCTAGAGGAAGGAGGAGACCTGAGTTCTAGCAGTGGGAATGTTATAAAGCTAATTATGATTAATTATTATAAATTAAAATAAAGAAAACAATGTTTACTATTTAAAAACTGAAATTAATCACAATTTTCTCCAACCCAAAAGGAAATTCCTATGGCACCAAATTTATCAAACTTGAGACTTTAATATACGAAGGATACCTGGCATTTTATAATTCAAGCCGCAAAATAACTTTCTTAAATAAATAATAGGTTTATTTAATCCTCGGAGCGCAACCGTCAATGCCAACCTCTAGTTAATATGCAGCAAAGGGTTTACTGTGAGAGATTAGCCATTCAAGCAATTTTGAGTTGCTTAACCCTGCAATCTGTGCTTCGAAGTACGTTACTCCGGTTCAAAATGTTTTGTTCACTTACGTAGCTACGCTTGGAGGTTCTCACAAAGGAGTTCAACTTCTTCGTTCGTCTTGTTATGTTAATTTATTCATTATATATCTTTACTGTATTTGTACACCTCATAGGGTCAACATTTAAAAACATAAGTGTTTTAGACAACCTTTGGGATGGTCTGAACGAAAGGAGATAGAATTGAGCCTGTCAGTGTATGAAAATCATAAATAATTAGATATACTATAAAATACATACAATACTAAATAATACCACATATATAAATGTGAAAGGACATTTAAAACTTTTAGTGATGGGTAAAATAAGTACAATTGACTTCTAAATATACCTTTTTTAGGGTGAGAAATTCTAATAACCACTTCTTCGAACTAAATCTTTGAATCATCTCAGCCCAAGTTATTGAATTTGGTCAGACGGCACTGAATTAAGGTACTCCTGGGTACTAAAGAGTGCTAAATAAAAAATCTGAATATACAAAATAGATATAATTTTGAACTTGATCTAATGAATTCTAAAAAAAAAACCACGGAGTGTGATAAAAGCGCGGAGATTCTTAACATCGTAATTTAGCAAGAAGAAATGTTATGCAATTGCACAACGCTAAGTGTTAATCGAGTTAAGAACTAATTTAATACAGTACACCATCTAAGAGCAAAATTATGAACTAATTTTACATAAATGTTCGAAAATATGGTGGTAGATTCTAGAACTTGATCACAAGTTATAAGTATGCAATTATCTGTGGTGCCTAGAGTTAAACCCGTACATATGTAGCTTCGGAAAGATTCATGTTGAATGATAAAAAATAGCATCTCAGACACTCTAATGTCTTTTTCAATTCGTGGATATTTTGGGGGCCAATTCGACTATTTATATCTACCTTTTTATATAGCTGACGTAATTTACATTCGTTCAACGTAATTTATCTTTCCTTGATATCATTTTAAGCATCTTTGAAACATCACGAAATAAATTGAGGTCACGTTTCTTTTATAAATATCAAAATAATTATTGTTTTTACTCACCCGTTTTTAATGTGATGTCACTGTTATATATTGGAATCAAAATATTCTTTCTCACGATTAGAATTACATAAATAATAGAGGATAATAAACAAAAACAAAACAAATTAAAGAAAAAATATTTCTAACAAAGCCGCTTCGTATTTTTTTAGAATTAATCGTTGGTATTAAAAGCAAAAAATTATAAGATTTATAAAATAATCGCGTTCTTGCGCCTTCATTAAATCCTATGTCTGCAATTAAGAAAGGGGCACTCTGGAACTGTAAACTGGTTATTCTTAGAATGAAGCTGTAACGCCCGACATTACCCCCCATCATTTGCATAAATAAATGTTATTTTAGACGAAGCAAAACGTTTGTTTCTATTACATTCTCCAGACGAAAGTGACGCGATTCTTGAACTGTTGAAAATAAAAACGAAAACAATAATAAGTCTTCCATGCGAGAAATCTACAATCAGTAAAACGATATCTTATTGTCCTCAGAGAAATTTCATGAAGAACTCGTACAGTATTACTCCCAAAGATTTCTCGAAAAACCATACACATTAAGGAAAATCTTTTAATATTTGGCCAAAGGAACATTTAAAGCCAGATTAGCAAAGCCTGCGTTTATAATATCGTTAGTGGAACAACAAACGAGTGTAATGTGAAAACCGCGGATTTGTTCATATAAGCGGATTGCAGCAGAGGAAAATTCTCTCGCTTTTGTACTCAGGTCAGTAATTGCCAGTACCAGGTGTTAATTTTTTTTATGATTCAACAAGTGCTTATTTTTGGCAACACCAACAAGGATTATTTCTTTTTAATTACGTTTTACATGCTTTATTCGTCCCATCTGTTTTTCCGACAATTTTCACGCGATGTTATGTGTACATACATTTTGAATTATATAGGGTGACCAAATCCGAAGTGCACAACTTATTTTTGCGATCATTTCATATTGAGGCACATTTTCATTGTCATATAATTTTCAAATATATGTTAAAGAATAGCAATTTTGTTTACAAAACTTCAGTAACTATTTGTATTTAAAAGTTTCAACGTAAATGGAAAAATGACCATCTGGAAAACAGTTAATGGTCCCCAAATTCACAAGATTAGAAAAAGTCTAAACTTTGCTATGGGTTTTTCTAAAGGTACGTATTGTAGTCAATCTTGAACCCCAAATCAGGATATATGTTGCTTTGTTAGTGGAATACTCAATAAAGTATGCATAAAAAGATAACCGCAGTTTCTGACCTAAATCAAATTGAACAGTAGGAAGAGATCACATAGGCGTCGGGTCGACGATAAAGTACCTGAGACTCATCCTAGGCAGCCGGTAGAATTTCAAGGAACACTTCCAGCTTTGGGAGCCGGACCCCAAAACTGAATCGGACTGGAGCTGCCCTCAAGCGGCTCCTATTGGGCAGGAGCCGCTAGAGGGCAGCCCCAGTCCGTCCAGTCTGTCTAGGACTGCGGGGTCCCTACGCTTGCTGACATCTCCTTGAGGCGCGCAGAACACTACGCGCTGTCGAAGATTTGGGCTCGGTCCGGACGGTTACCGGTTCTTTACCGTTTTGAGTCCTGTAATGTTATGAATTACCAAAAATAAAGCGCCTGCCTGAAGTAAAACTGACGTTATTGGATTCGTAAGACAGGGCTGTGACCACTGGGCCACCACTTTTTTTTGTAAGGTGGTAAATCATCGAATGACTTCTTTATTTTATTTTATATAAAGTAGTGCTTGACTGCTTTCCCACCTAATGGTAAGCAGTGATGCAATCGTTGATGGTGAGGCGCACTAGTTTATTAAGAGCCTATTCACTATATTCTCCCACTCTAGGGCAGAGAAAGAGGTCAGACTTTTACTGTCCAAAGAACACCGATATTCCTTCAGTAGCTCTTGCGTTCTAGGACCACGAGTTTCCATTTCTAAAGTCGACTCATGGCCCCAGTAAGCTTCAGCCTTGCTGAGCCCCTAGACGACGCCGTCGAAAACTCGGACTCGGTCCGGACGGCTTCCGAACGGCCAGACGACGAACTACCCATTGTTTGTAGTCCACAACCCGACGCCTACGATGGCTGGTAGACGCGGTCGAAATGAACAACATAGAAGCAAAAAAAAAATATAAATAATTATTTCTGTGGTCGTCCTGATTATCGGATCCAGTTAGCTGTTTCATAAAGCATCCTTAAGCGTAATGATCATCATTAGTCAGATGACAGCCGCCGCGCAATGTGCGTGTTCATTACGGAAATATAGTGCGATTTTATTGACCACCGAGTGGTACTGCGATGAGCGTGCAATGTATTTGGTCTATTATGATTTGAAATTGAATATGTTGGAAGCTTTGTTACAGTTTGTGTTGATACAGATTAGAAATGAGATAAGAGAGAGCAAAACAAAAGGGTTGTCAAAAATATTCATTTAGATATTTATTAGGCATTTTGTCCTAGTCAACAAAGAAAACCCTCAACCGGCCTCATCTAGTTTAAATTGACCAAAAACTTTATGAGTATAAGTGTTTTTTAAAACCTATTTGCAAAACAAATATAATTTATCATTTAAGATATTGTTATATAGTATAACAAAAAATATATTATCTTGTTCGATGACATTACCATGGTGTTGTTCCACAAATCTTTCTTGGCCAGTTTTTACCCGACTGGCCCAGTTGAAGCACCTGGCTGCCTACACGCTGTGCCATAGAAATAGACATACATCTTTGTATATATAATTCCAGGGTCACGTGTATTTATGACATACATACGAGTGTTTGTCACCTAAATCCTTCTAAACGGCTTGACTGATTTGGATGAACTTTTGTGTAAACATGTTTGAATTGGTCCCTGGATGGTTTAAAAATACAATTAAACTCGATAGGTGGCGCTGCCCTCGGGATCTCAATGTTATTTTCTAACGAAAAGCCAGCTGGTATATAAATACATTTATGATAACTCGTGGAAAATACCAACCATATAAAAAAAAACAAATAAAAATTTCCAAATACCTCATCTGACATTCAGACTAACGCAGTGTAAATAAGTGGACTATTATATCAAAAACAACTGGACCACTTTTCATCGTACTATAAAGCAGAGCCACTTGCATTGCCGTATGAATTCTAATCTATACAATTTCATAGAAAAAGCAACAATAAATTGTGCACGAACCATTTCTCATGGATCGTTCCGCCTGCCACATTCCTCTAGACTACTCTCGGCTTACAAAGCAACGCGTTCGATAAAACATTTTTAAAATAGGTACTCTATCTTATAATGCTGAATGTTTTTCCTTGAATTTGTTTCTTATAGTCGAGGTAAAAAAACTGCTTAGTTCATTTAGAACTAGCATCTGCCAGTGGTTTCGTCCGCGTAAATGTCGGTTATCGAAGTCGAAATCGAAGCCAGATAAAAATTATTATATATCCTTGCTTAGGATTTAAGCTTATACCGTACAATATTTCATCAAAATCGATTTAGTAGTTTAGTGTAAAAGACAGACAAAGTTACTTTCTTACTTATTATTTTAAGTATGGATAAAAATCAACTTGAAGCCATTCCTTGAGTCGGAAATTCTTCTAAATTGTTCTCATTTTTCAAGCTTCAAGAATAGTGAACTGTTAAAGTCGGCACGTGCTTCACAGGTTTCTGCCAAACAATATAAGCATCTAATACTTCAAGTTTCATCACAAAACACAGCATAACTTTCTATATACATATAATTTCAGAGGTTTACAACATTTTGTTTACAATATCTCAACTTTTCATCCTTGTTGGAAAGCGTTATTATCGCGGCGTAATGACAAACTTGAATCTTTGTCACCTATAATATTTTATATATCTTTCACGTAATAGGACCCAAACGAAGGTTATTCGTTTCTAGAGATTTCTTTTATTTGTTTTCTTCTTTTTATTATATTTACGAAAAACTTTCTGGCACATTAACTTTGACTCATTTGTATCAACTCATATCATAAATCAGTGAAGCAACATTCAATTACACTATAAATCCTTCATTATAGACTCAAAGCGTATTTATGCTACTCCAGAGACCGTAAATACACTTGAATTTTTTTATTGTAATATTTTACGGTAAATATTGTAGTTTAGTCTTTCGTCAGAACCGCTTTAGATTTTGTTTGTGTCATGCAAAATGTTTGCAATATGCTAGTTTTAAGTTTGCGCTTTTTCCAGCAAATAAAAAGTTTTTCTTTCTTTTTTTCTAGATGGTTTAGAACTCATGGTTCATTAAAAATAAAAGAGATAAAAACTAATTCGATTTGAAGAAAATTTTTTTACCGTTCATATTTCTAATAAAAACTTTCAGAGCTTATGACGAACACCAGGTAAAAGTGAGTGAAATATGGCCGAGAAACCGCCTTAGCAGCCACTTACTACTGTAATACCTCGTTAGCCTTAGCAATGAGGCCACGTAAAAAGTTTTAAAGCTTCAGTGTTGAGAAAAATCTGCCAGTTTATTACAGGTACTCATTTAAACTTGTATCATTAGATAACAATAGTTATGTACACTAATTCAGCAAGAACTAAAGTGAAATTGTGGGCACGCCACAATTATGGCGGTAAGTCCCCTCTTTGAGGCGTGGTTGGAAAGACCTCACGGCGTCCTTACATTCCGCATGACGCAGGTTCTCACCGGACACGGTAAGTTCGGGAGGTTCCTGCACCGGATTCGTGCGGAAACGACGCCCGGGTGTCACCACTGTGTGGACCGCCCGGAGGATACGGTAGAGCACACGGTGGATGTGTGCCCCGCTTGGGCAGAGCAACGCCGTGTCCTCGTGGGGGCAATCGGCGGCGGCGATCTCTCGCGCCGTGCCTTGGTTCAGGCCATGATCCGGAGCAAGGAGGAGTGGCAGGCGGTCGCCTCCTTCTGCGAAGCAGTAATGCTAGCAAAGGAGGCGGCCGATCGCGTGAGGCAACGGTCCATACGCTCCAACCGCCGCCGGGATTCCGATCGCGATTTCCGGCCACCGTAGGCGCGGGCTTGCAGACGGCGAGCAATGGGTGGCTCGCCGTCCGACCGTCCGGTAACCGTCCGGACCGAGCCCAAGTCGTCGACGGCGCGTACTGTTCCACGCGCGCCTCAAGGAGATGTCAGCAAATCGTAGGGGCCCAGCAGTGTCGAAGCCTACTGGGGCCACGGGTAGTGTGAAAGCGGGGCCCTGGGACGAAGGCAACGAAGAAACAGGAGTGCGTTTTTAGTCAGTAAGAGTCTGACACTATCTCCCGCTCCGCCCAAGAGCGAGGATGTCATAAGGATGATTTTCCCACCCAAGAAAAAAAAAAAAGTGGAATTGTAAAAACAACTTTTTACAAAAAAAAAACCAAAAAAAACAACCGGGCAAGTGCGAGTCGGACTCGCGCACTGAGGGTTCCGGACAAACTTACCTATGAAAACAGTACCATTCCCGAATTGAGTTACGCAATTTTTTTTTTATTGTAAGGTAACCACAAATTTATGGTTTTCAGATGTTTTCCTATACTTGTGCTATGAGAGTGTCGAAATACACGTTTTCTGCGACATAAACGGCCGTATCTTTTTTCGTTAATTTTGTAGTATGATTTTTTCATAGCTTCAAGGGACTGCAGACCTGAGTATATGGCTTTAATTTCAACTCAATAACTCCACGTGTTCCCGAGGTAAAGGGTCTTGACAGGAAGACAGACGGACGGACTACAAAGTGATCCTATAAGGGTTCCGTTTTTTCCTTTTGAGTTACGGAACGATATTTTAATTTTATTTATGTAAAATGCCACGATACCAGGTGTTTAGTCCATATTTCACTGCCAAAAAGCAAACTTCATTACCCGCATTTACATAGAATCACGTTTGATAATCCTGGCTCGCAGATGGCTCTGACTCTTCATCCGAGCTAATGTGTCAGCGAGCTAAATTCGAATTAGCGATAGTTAATCGACTTTAGAGATGCGAACTCTCTAATACGGGTAAGCGTTAGGCTAAAACTGTTATTAATAGCGATCGATCTGTGCATCCCAAATGTCGCATCACTAGTACCGCTTTTTATTGAGGCTACGGTAGGAAATGTAAATTGAGAACAGTTTTTGCTGTTGCTTTGTGCTTTGAATTTGATAGGGATATATTGGTTTCGGCTAAAGTTAGATGAAAAAGGTTAACGATAATAGTGGTAAAGAATAATCTAAGCAGAGACTTACTAAATACTTAAAATAGCCTTTTTTCAATAGGACGTCACCAAATGACTCCTCCTGCTCTACGTCGAGTGAGAGGAAGTGTCGGCCGTTTACTGACTAAAATCCATCTTTATTTCTTCATTTGCCCTTTGCGTTTCAGACCCACGATAACCCTTTCGAGTAATCCTGCAACCTTAGCATGTATCGGCCCCAGAGGTTCCCTTCTCTAACAACTCTTTGAGACGTACGTGGAACAATCACAAAGCGCCGGCGACCCGGACAACACGCGCCTACAGTGGCCGGGAATTACTACCTAAAGTAGCCTTTGAGTACTTTTAACGCTGTTATTATGTAAGAAAGAGCCCAAGAAGGAAACAGTGAGAATCAATTTGTTCTATAGACAAGTAAAGCATATCATTTGAAAAAAAAACACTAATATTACTAACAAAAGAAAATTTCACGAAAATATCGCCGCATCATCTTCGAGACTAATTCAGCTAGATTCTTTGGTCACAGTTATTAAAAAGAAGGGCCATACTTCGAGTTGAGTCGGCAACTTGAGGTCCTTTGATACTAGCCCGTGAAGTGTTTAAGTGAGTGCTCACGACGGGGCGCGATACCAGATCACTCGCCACTGTGGTGTTTCTCAAAGGCGTTACAGTACAAGAGGCCGGCTCACTGAAATTCCCGTTTGAACTTCAAACTCTAAGCTTTCAAATCTTGCTTGCTTGTTTCCATCAAAGACACGCTCCAGTGTACTCAAATTTTAGTAATGATTCGCTTTTCATTTCGTTGGTGCTGTTACAATTTCTATTGTGTTGATGGAATTAAGTTTGTGTCGGAAGGTTGAGTTTTTTCTTACGATTGTCGGAGTGGGTATGACGATGGAATTGGTTTCTTTGTGGGGAAAGCGGAAAGTAAACGTAAGCTAAAACAATATTAAAGGTTACTAATAGGCTAATTGTACTTTGAATTACACAAAACAGTTATTTTTGTGATTCTATTTTCTATAACCTGACCTACTTAACTACGCACTTCCGACGTCTGGCTCCCAAACTAAATCGGACTGGGGCTGCCCTCGGGCGGCTCCTGCCCAACCTTGGGGGTCCAGACGCCTCCTGCCGGAGGCTCTACGTGGGGATCGTTCGGTCCATGGCCCTTTATGGCGCACCGGTGTGGGCGCCGGCGCTGCGGAAGCAGCCGGCGGCCCAGCTGAATGCGTGCCAGAGGGTCATGGCCATACGGATGGTGCGAGGATACCGGACGATTTCCCGCGAAGCGGCGAGCCTCCTTGCTGGCCAGCTACCATGGGAGCTGGAGGCAACAGTCCTTGCACACATGCACGATCTGCGCATGGAGATGCAACGCCGGGGCGAGACTCCGCTGCGCGACAAGTCGCAGCATGGTGGACAGAGCTCCGGCAAGTTGTCATGGAGAAATGGCGACAGCGACTGTCGCGACCCAGTGCTGGGCACGCCACAATCCGATCCGCATGACTCCTAGGCATTTTTTCCGCTTGAATCTGGTGCAGGTACCTACCGAACTTACCATGTTCGGGGAAAACCTGTGTCCGGTGGAACGTAAGGACGCTGTTACGTCTCTCCAACCAATCCTCATTGAGGGCACTTACCACCATGATTATGGCTTGCCCAAAGGGAAAAGAGGTGATGTTTAAAATAAAATACTTTTTAATTGAATATTTTTTATTTATAATCAGCATGTAAACTAAACAACTTACAATTCGAGGCATAATTCACTTTTTGTAACATTATAAATTCTCGATTCACGAGTTGAACTATAAGTAAGTCATGATCAAAATAGGTTACCCATAACTAAAACTTATTTCTTAGATATCTCATCTTTTTGACTGTAACTTAGGCTAGTTTCTTTGCATTTTGAAATAGAAAAATATTACAATTTTTTTAAGCCGTTTCTCAACTTATTAAAATTTTGGCCCAGTAATCCCCGTGTCCTTTTGCACAAGGTTTCCTTTTATGATGTAGGCGAGCACTAAGAGAAGATTTTCGAAAATTCTCCCCTTAAGTGTATAAAACGGGGTCCAAAGTTTACTTGGAGAAACCTACTTCCACGCGAGCGAAGCCGCTGGCTGAACCTAGTGTACATATATACAGGATTTACTTAGGTTTAATTTTCCGTTCAACTTCATATCATAGTTCAGAGTTATTTCGAACAACAACCCTTAGAGTAAGTACCCTGAGAAGAATAGCTAACGAGTTTATATTTGTTTTATACTTGCAGGCACTCTACTTCTAGTTCAAATAGATTGCTTATAATAGCAAAAATCTATTTCACAACAGATACTGAGAAAGTGTTGTTTTTTGATTTCATTGATTTGAAGGAGTTAATTATATCTGATGCACTGATACATATAATGCCTTAATGAGAACAGTGGTTGCACAATTATAACGGCCCCAAGAGGTTCAAACCCAGGGGCCTCCATGGGTTTGAACAGCTCGGGGCCGTTATCATTGTAGCTGCATCGCATATTCCACTGATACATATAATGCCTTGAGATGAATAAGAGCAGAGGTTGCACAATGATAACGGCCCCGAGCGGTTCAATCCCAGGGGCCTCCATGGGTTTGAACTGTTTGGGGCCGTGTTCGGGGTCATTAGGTGCCTACCTTACTTGTGTAATTTATTTCATCACCTCTACGCTCGCATTGGTGAAAAAACATTCGTGAGGAAACGAAATGTCCAAGAATACCAAAAATTCGAAAATATGTGTCATCCGGACGTCATGTCATGAGGACGAAAAGGCTTGGGACTGACCTGCTCCAATACGCACTACAACTGTTGTCTTATTTTTCTCTTTTATTTTTATTTTCAATTGTGCTTTTATTATTATTATAATTTTACAATTAGATATTGTAGATTATTTTTATTTAGCAATTTGGCATTTTTTTTCTATTATTTTTGACATCATTATTTACTTTACTATACATTTTGTACATTATATATTTCCTTTTATTATTGTGAACGTGATAACAATGATGATTGTTTTTTTTTCCTGTACGTATATCTGGCAATTTGAGTATATTCTGCGGCCTACCCAAATGTCCTTTCCTTGGTATTGTTTGTCAAGTCGTTGAGCTCCTTAGTAGTCCTGAGTTGAGGTTTGCGAATACTGACAAATGCTTGCACTGACTGGACAGGTCCACTCAAATCTGTATGGTTCCTTCTTCAAAAAACCATCTCAGACAAATCTGCATGGTTCTCATGTGATTTGACCATTACATATTAACTGTATGGACTTTAAAAGAGACTTTGACCCCTGATTTTGTTTCGGTGTTTCTTCACAGTCAGCTAGGAAACACCGGCCTCATCTAGTTTAAAATGACGAAAAAAAAAATTGACGAGTAAAAGTATTTTATTGAACCTATTTACAAAATAAATATCATTTATCATTTATCCATCAACCCAGAATGGGCCTGCTTGATGGATTGCAGACCATTCCCTCTCCTCAAGAGAAGATCTGAGCCCAAGCAGTGAGAACATTGTAAGGCTAGTCAAGCTATAATACCGTTTATCATCTTCCTGCCCTTGTCCCGTGTTATTTGGGGTCGGCGCAACACGTTTTTTTCTTCCACTCTGCCCTGTCACTCGTCATGCTATCACTAACTTCCTTTTTTTTCGTATCACTCTTCACACAATCCATCCATCTTTTCTTTGGTCTCCCTCTCCCTCTCCATCCATTCACATGTAAACTCATAACTCTTTTAGTAACATGCGTCTCATCCCTCCTCTTCACATGACCATACCAAGACAAACGATTCCCTTTCAACTTTTCAGACACTGGCGCCACTTTCACCTTTACTGTATTTAAAATCAAATTAAAGCTCTACTTGCTGTTTTTCGTATAAATTATAGGAACTGAAACTAATAATGTCGAACATTTTCCAAATTAAAAAGTACCGCTCCCTCGACTTAATTTGCAAGCACGAAGCTAGGGTAAGGTGGAAAAATTCCAGATTATATACTTAGAAGTTTGTAAACTTGCCAATTTCAAAGTCAAACTTCGCTTAATATTTTTAGTTTTAGTCGGGACTAAATTAATTCCTGTACATAACCAACTTTGTTTTGTTTGTTGAGGGAAAGCGAATTTGTAGGTATTTTCGAGAGTTTCAACATATTCTGTTTCATTCGGTCGGTATTTTAGGATGCTGAGCTACCTAAACAACGCCGTGTCCTCGTGAGGGCGATCGGCAGTGGCGATCCCTCGCGCCGGGCCTTGGTACAGGCCATGGTTCCGGAGCGAGGAGGGGTGGTAGGCGGTCGCCTCCTTCTGCGAAGCAGTAATGCCGCCACCGGGATTCCAATCTCAATTTCCGGCCAATGTAGGCGCGGGTTTGCGGACGGCAAGCGATGGGTAGCTCGCCGTCCATCGTGTCTGGACCGAACCCAAGACGTCGACGGCGCGTACTGTTCCACACGTGCCTCAAGGAGATGTCAGCAACTGCAGGGGCCCAGCAGGGTCGAAGAATACTGGGTTCAAGAGGCTGATTCTTAAAGAAAGACTCGGCCCTGGTACGAAAGGCAACGAAGGAACAGGAGTGGTTTTAAGTCAGTAAAAGTCTGACACTATCTCCCGCTGCGCCCAAGAGCGGAAGATGTCATTAGATGATTTTCCCACTAAAAAAAAAGCTACCTAAAAATTTTTAATACCACATTATTTAAAAGTTAATTAATAAAATATGATTGGCGGTCCACTAATAGTTTTTATAGTGTAAAAGAGCGTTTGAAAATAAAATCTTCTTCTTCTTAGCGTATCGATGGCAAAACTAGTCAAATTCCTTGTATGGCCCAGTATTCGGCCACGGCAGTGCCGTCCGCTGATGCTGTCATTAGGTCCCTACGTGAACAGGTAACAGGGCACGTGATGCAGGATCGAAGGTGGGACATGGTCTGCGGAGAGACGCCGCACAAGCACTGAAGATTGGAACCGTCCGAGAACCCCCATCTGTGGAGATTGTCTTTGCTGCGCCCAACTTGGGTGCGGAGTCTGTTTAGAGTTTTCCAGGTGGGCCATGGCAACTCGTGTCCAGGAGAGAGGCTCTCCGACGGCTCGACAAAATCATCAGGAGGTTTAAACTTCTCTCGCCAGAGGACGCATCTCTCTGAGGTGCTGTTACATTGAGATGGGCTCACGCTTGCAACAAAACTTTTACGACTTTTAAGTCTCAGGGTAAAATTAAATGACTTCATTGTGTGCATAAAATATTAACCAAAAACATGTATACTCTGTATTTAATCTATACACCATTATTTTTATTCCGTGTTTTTATACAAATAAATGCGATTCTATTCGATTCTATTCAATATCATCAAATGAGTTTCAGACAGTCCTTTGGCCCGGATTATAGAGAATTGTAAACCAATATGCCCTTGCGAGGAGTGCTAGCACGTAAACTGCCTACAAAGGCGCTAAGTCTACGCCTGTCAGCTGAACCGACGGAGAAAAGGCCCATTGTGTTTGGCACTTCTTTTGTGTACCTACTCGTTGTTTATCTCGATATCTAGATTACCAACCGAGTGTGAATAATTTATAGGTATATTATATTTTATTTTTCGTGCTACATGATTCTTGAAGGTTTTGCTGTGTTCTTAGATCTGTCTTTAGGTTTTGATTGGTAGGCCGATGTTTTTACAAATGGCAGTATCAATAAAAACGAGCATGATAAATTGAAGAACAATCAATAAACGAAAGCCAAAAAAAATATATCAGAACGAAATAAGTACAGAAAAATATACTCTTGAAAGTGACTGCACTGCAGCGAAAATCACAGTAAAATTATAAAAGCGAAAGTTGTTGGCGTGTGTGTGTATGGGTGTGTTTTTTTACTTCTTCACGCTCGAACGGTTAAGTAGATTTTGATGAAAGGCAATAAATTTTATATAATTAGGTAATTAAGCCAATCTTTTTAGAAATTAGTACTACTAAGTATTCATAAGTTATTAAACAAACTTAAATAAAATAATTTATTTATTATATTTATTATTTATTGTATAAAATGAATAAGTTGACCATGTCCTGAATATGACTTAAAAATGTTTATTTCGGGAGTATGTTACCTTGGGACAATTTCTCATTCGGGCGAAATCACTGGCTGAAGCTAGTTAAAAATATTAATGAATTTTGGTAAACAACCAATAAATTACCTACACATACATAAATAGTAAGGTCTATAATAGGTCTATATATGTATAATATACATATATTATCTTTTATAATAACCTAGTTCATATTGATGAACTACGTTATTATCAAGGGTAAAAACCCTAGGACTGTCATCACTGTAATATAAGAAATAGATACCTGCTTACGCGACTTTTTCGAGCGTGGCGTAATTGTATCTAATTAATGATACCTCATTACTTACCTTTTGCATTAACCATTTCAAGCCATCCTTTTAATTATAACCAACGCACCATCGAACAAATTCGGAAAACCGAACTCGGCTCAGAAAGAAATCCAATAAAAATATGAGTAATTGGATCAATAAGGTATTAGCGTTATTAATTGCCAAAAGAAATTAGTAAGGTGTGAAAGAACAGATAAGGCCTTTTGGTTTTATTTAAGTACGTTAGTAATTAAGATACAGAGCTCGATACTGGCTCTCCTATAGATCCATTATGGCACTCTAACGGCCTATAATTGCCCGCAGGAGCATTATGTGAGCTTTACGGAAAAATATATCGTTATTTCAAAATATTGCTGTTCTTTTGTAAGTGTATTAGTCAGATAAAGGTAATAGGCAGAGTACAGTGGTAGATAATGGTGATTATTTTTTATTTATGGGTTTGTGTTGATTCTGAGAAAGTTGTGTAAATCATAAACAATTGTAATAACATCTTTTTTGTTTTACCGGCGAAATAATACTCAATTTGTTAAGGCAATGGATAAGTAATGTTTTAAACATTAAATTTGATTTCATTAAGATTATTTAAATTATCATCGTTATTTTAAATAGATTTGTTTTGTTGTTATTATTTAGTTGCAAAAAAAGCAATTAAAAAAAAAAAAGTGATAAGACCAGCTCATAGATTATGTTGGGTTATGAAAAAGAAGGATGAATAGAAATTGCATGTTGCGGAGAAGAGAATGTTGAGATAGGTGTGTGATGTGACGAGAATGGATAAAGTGAGAAATGAGTATATTAGAGGGAGCTTAAAAAGTAACGCCAGTGACTGAACAGTTGAAAGGGAATCGTTTGTCTTGGCATAGTATGAGTATACATGTGGATGGATGGAGAGAAAAAGGGAGGGCAAAGAAAAGATAGATGGAATATGTGAGGAGTGTTATGAAAGAACAGGGAGTTAATGATAGCGTCACGGGTGGCAGGACAGAAATGGAAGAAAAACGTGTTGCGCCGACTCTAATTAACACGGGACAAGGGCTGGAAGACGAGATTTCGCAACAGTTGAAAACATAGATTATTAAAATATATGTATATATAACTCATAGCAAATCAGCAATATTGATCTATTCATAAACAACTTATTATAGGTAATCCTTGTTTTGGAACGTGGAACAAAATTTTCCGTCAGCGACTAAGTGGAAAAAACACGTCAATTTAAATATTGATATCTTAATTTACGACAAGGTCTTTTCCTTATTACATATCTATCTTTGGCTTGAATATTACACTGTATTTTCTTAAAGGTTCTATCATATTGCCTTCAAACAAGTCAGCAGAAGTAGTACATCCTTGCAATGGGTATCGCGCCGTGCGGCCGTCCGGTAACCGTCTGGACCGTGCCGCGTCGTTCCACGCGCGCCTCAAAGAAATGTCAGCAAAACCGTACGTACGGGCCAAGCAGGGCCGAAGCCCACTGAGACCATGGGTTCGCTTCCGAAAGGGAATTCCAGAGCCCTGGAATGCAAGGTAAAGAAGAAACACAGGAGTGGTTTTTAGTTAGTAAAAGTCTGACACAATAGAGTGGAAGAAATCATAGAATGATTTCCAATCTAAAAAAAATCCTTGCAGAAGAAACCAAAAGAGTGTTTGCTTGACATCACCACGTTGAACAGAACAGTGAAGTTGAATAGATGTCCTTTCAATGTTTCGCAAGAAAAAAAGGCTTATGAAACAATTTGAATTAGCAATTGAGGTTTCCTTTTATTTTTTCAAACAGTAAGGATGCTTACGAATGCGGCGGGTGGGAAATGGGCGGAGACACAAAGAAAGAGGCTTATATTCTCCATCGTGGGTGGATTTGGGTTCGAGATGACAATATTATGCTTCAGATACATAAATAAATCTTTACATTTGTTTTGTACTAACAACGGCCTTTTATTTACTCAATTGCTAACAAAAGTAAAGCTTCTTTTTATATAGCTAACATCAGTGATTGAATACATTTTGATACCTATGTTTTCATCGCGGCAGATCAAGCCGATATCCGCAGGAGAACCAAGGTTGCCGACATAGCACGAACAATCGCCTAACTTAATTGGCAATGGGCAGGGGACATTGCTCGCAGAACAGATGGCTGTTGGGGCCGAAAAGCTCAGGAGTGGCGACCGCGTACCGGAAAACGCAGCGTTGGAAGGCTTCCTACAAGGTGGACCGATGACCTGATAAAGGTTGCGGGAATTCGATGGATGCGAGACGCACAGGACCGTTCATTGTTGCGACGCTTGGGGGAGGCCTATGTCCAACAGTGGACGTCTATCGGCTGAAATGATGATGATGAGACAAAGACGAAGGTAGAGAGATGAACTTAACTCTTACCGGAGGTACTGGCCCGCAATGTCAGAAGACTGACGTATCTGGAAAAGGAAAAAGGGAGAGATAGATTAGATAATACACATAATAAAATCACCTTGTTCACCCAATTTATGTAGTA